>CM057835.1:49875714-51315057 GCA_030068075.1 Paguma larvata | reverse complement strand
CAGAGGCCATGTATTCTGCTTTAAGAAATGCTAGGGAGGAAAATCTAGTTTTCGCGGTGAAGCTTTTGTTTTAGTCTAGAAAATAACGACCCCTGTTGGTAGCACATAGCGACTGGAGGAAATAATGACCCTGTTCCTAGCACATGGTGTAGGAACTGACCGGACAGAGAGAGGGACACTGAGCGGTTTCCACCATTCAGTTGGCCTCATTCTCCACCCCCACCCCTTTTTTTATTACGTAGCTGTAAGCGTATTTGCTTTCTTCCTCTCTCTCTCTCTGTCTCTCTACTCACACAGATGCAATGGTTTTAAGCCATTTGAAAACAGTTCAAAAGCACTATGACATTTCACTTTAAATACTGTAAAAAAACACCTTTGAAGAATAAGCACGCTCTGCATAGCTACAGGACAGTTGTCATCTTGAAGAATTCATATTCACATTTCCCCAAAAACTGAGATCTCAGGATTTACATGTTGCCTTTGGTTTTTGTTATTAACCTTTTTTATTTGGAACAGCGCCATCCACATACACTCCCTCACTCCTTTTTCCCCTCTGCACCCATGATACTGACCTTTGCAAAAGTCCAGCCAGTTCTCTTGTATGCTTTCTCACGTGCTGGATGTATCTGATAGTTTTTTTCAAGGTGACATCTCCATATTTCCTTAAACTGGAAGTTAACTCTAGAATAACAGTGCCCAATAGAAATGTAATGTGAGCTGCATATGTCATTTTAAATCGTCAGTCGGTTAAGCATCCACCTCTTGGATTTGGCTTAGGTCATGATCTCACGGTTCATGAGTTCAAGCCCTGCATCAGGCTCTGCGCAGGCAGCACGGAGCCTATCTGGGATTCTCTCTTTTTCTCTCTCTGCCCCTTCCCCATGCATGCGGTCTCTCTCAAAATAAATAAATGTTTAAATAAATGAGTGAAATTAAGTTTAGTAATATATTCTGAGCTAGTAAGTCCAAACTATTACAATTTTAACATGTAATCAGTATAAAAATTTTGAGATATTTTACATTTTTTATAGTAAGTCTTAGAAATCTGGTGTGTATTTTACACATTTAAAAAATTTTTTTAATGTTTATATTTTGAGAGAGAGAGACAGAGAGGAAGAGGCAGAGAGAGAGAGAGGGAGACACAGAATCCGAAGCAGACTCCAGGTTCTGAGCTGTCAGCACAGAGCCCAAAATGGGACTGGAACTCATGAACCGTGAGATCATGACCTGAGCCCAAGTCGGGTGCTCAACCAACTGAGCCACCCAGGTGCCCCCTGTGTTTTACGCATTTTTTAACACATTTTATATACCTCATTTTGGACTAGGACACTTAATTAAGTGTGACTAGTGACTTACTGTAGTGGACAGTACAGTACCTAGAGGCTTAATTAGATTGAGGTTAAACATTGTTTATTTTTTGAGTTGAAGATTACCCATGGGATGTATAGAGTACTTCATAGAGCCTCTCATAATGTCCCACTGTTAGTGATTCTAAACGTGATCACTTGTGTAAGATATTGTCTGCCAGAGTTATCCCTTGTCAGGGACTTTTGTCCTTTTGCACCCGGAAGGTAACTCTTGGTGATACTTGGCACCATGTGCCTTTCTAGCAACCCTTCCTCATGGTTTTAGAATAAGGACCACTTTGTCAGTCCCAGCGATTTCATCAGGTTTGGTCATGCATATTCATACTATAAGAAAATGTTATCAACTATAAATGACTTAGGAGCTAGGATTATTCATGTAACAGCAAATGAAGGAATAAGCATATGTTGAGGCACCTGTGTGGGTCAGTCAGTTGAGCATCTGACTCTTGATTTCGGCCCAGGTCATGATCTCACAGTTCATGGGTTCAAGCCCCTTGTCTGCCACTATGCTCACAGTGTGGAGCCTGCTTGGGAGTCTCTCTCTCTCTCTGCCCCTTCCCTGCTCATGTTTGTGTTCTCTCTCTCTCTTTCTCTCGCCCCCTCAAAATAAACTTTAAAAAGTTAGTTGGTTAAGTGTCCAACTTCGGCTCAGGTCATGATCTCATGGTTCGTGTGTTCGACCCCTGCGTGGCGCTCTGTGCTAACAGCTCAGAGCCTGGACCCCACTTCAGATCCTGTGTCTCCCTCTCTCTCTGCTCCTCTCCTACTCATGCTCTGTCTCTCTCAAAAATAAACATTAAAAAAATTTTTTAATTTAGCATGTTTATTGTGCAGCAGTTAGGTAACACCAAATTTCTGCTTCTTTGGCATGAATGTTTGAGAACCAACATATGTGAAAACATTAGTCGACACCTTTGAAAATAAAATGCAATTCAAATCATGATTGGTCTTATTGTTTGCAAACCTTTGTTGTCTTACAGAGTTGTAAATGAAGAATAATTTAAATTCTTACCTCCAATGTGTTTTTCTTAAAAAAAATAGGTGTCCACAAGAGAAGCCAACACCAGGGACCTGATGATATTTACCTGGATGACTTAAAGGCTCTAGAACCTGAAGTTGCAGCACTGTATTTCCCTAAAAGGTACTGTGTTTCTTAGATGTTGAAGGGTGAATAGCTGTGACATATAATGGCTGTTTCTAGGGCTCCTCTGAGAAAAAGGAGCAAAGTGATGATGACCTTACCCAAGTTGGATGATTGCTTCAGATTGGGGAAATGCAGAGCTTATGTGGTGTTCGAACTGTAGTGATATGAAACTAATAATTTACCTGTTTATGAAGAAATTTTTAGTACAACAAGAAGAGGTACACTAATTAAATCTATGTAAGGTTATACCAATGGTTATGACTTCAGATTAGCAAATCTTAACATTCATGGATGCAAACTCAACATGTTGGGGGAAATTCATTAGCATTATTTCATTTATTATGTGTTTTAAAGGTAATACATCTTTATTCAAAAACATTTTACAAAGAATGTCTTCACTCCTTCAGTGAGTCCGAGCTCCCAGGCTTTTTCTGAACTTGGGCTAGGCCCTGCAAGTCCCCATTTCCAGCTGGCCTGTACGCCCCACACTCCCTAGAGCTCTTACCGTTTGTCACCCTTTCTTCTCCCCTCACAGTTTTCCCCTTTGGAATAACTAAAACCTCAGATATGCTGTGTTTGTACTGTTTTCCTAAGTTTGTTTCCATCCTTAGGGAAATTCCATTACAGGACTGTGATTACAAAAAACAATTTACTTTTCCCATGGAAAGTATGGTTTGAAATACCGAGCCATAGGCACATATAATTAAGCACTTCTAAATAAATTATTGAAAAGCATGTTAAGTTTTTAGTTAAAAGAGAAGGATGGGGTCGATACAAAGATATGTAAATTTTTTGTAGACCTTTTTGGAAGATCCTTAAAACACCGTCCTAGCTCTCTGCCCTGAATTTGTCTCAAATATCTTCTTCACATAAAGGGATAGTTGGGTTTTTAAGGTGAAAAAACTCGAAGTGCTCCAATTTTTTTTCATTAAAAAAATGTAAGCTGTCTTAGAATTGTCACTTACTTTCACATTTCCCAGTCCTTTATTAGTGTTCCAAAGATCGAGTTCTTAGTTTCCCCTTTAAAAAACGGGGAGTAATTAATAAATTTAAAATGAGGAGAGTAACTAATGCAAGGGAACCTTACTGTACTCTATTACAGTATGACTGCCTAGGGTCATTGCCTGCTCACCAAATTAGCTTATTCCCTCCTGACCCTACTGAACAATCATTTCTGGAGACATTTCATAAATACTTAAAGATAGTAGGACTGTTGTACTGCTTCTAAGCATTTGTTTTGTTAATTTGCCTGATCCTTGTCATCTTGACTAAGTACCCAGTCAAGATGTAATTATAGCTAAACTTCAATAGAAACCACAACCACTCCTGTGGATTTGGTGACATGTCGAGTCAGATGGCCTCCTCCATCTACCTAGAGGTCACTTGGCTTTGGGTAATGCTAGCTGCTCTGACAAAACACAGGACCTTGGTGGCTTACCACAGCAGAAATGTATTTCTCGGTCATGTGCTGTTCCAATGCCGGTGTTTGGTGGCAGGCACCTTGCACACAGGGGTTCAGGAGCTCAGGCTTTCTTCTATCGCGAGGCTCCCACAGGGGAGCTTCCAGGGACTGGGCTCAGGAAGGGCACAGCACACCCCTTCTGTCCACATCCAAAAACTCAGTCATGGTCAGGTGGCCACACCTCACTGTAAGGGGACCCAGCCATGGGCCTAGGAGAAAGAGGAAACACATCACAGTCTTCTGTTTGTGTTGTCCCCGAGGGTCAGTCCTGCCCCCTGACTCCAGCATAACTGCACCTCTACATTGCATTGCTTTTGGCTTTTTCAACATTTCCAGTGAGAACATTCTTTTGATCTAATTAATTTCAATATTGTGGTGTGAGTGTGCATGGCTGCTAAGAAAGAAAATTTTCAGAAACCTAAATCTTTTGTTGGTTCAAATGCAAAACATAATAGCTTTGGAACCTGCTTTCTATTTATGATATATCTGTAGTCTGCTGCCACCTACTGCTCAAATTCGAAGGGTTCCCCCCCCCAAAGATGATAAAACTTTGCTGGATGGCATTAAGTAGACTGGCTTTTTGAATGAAATGAAAGAAATTAAAACTTCTAGAACATTTTCTCAACGTGACATTAAATATCCTTTCAAAGGGTGCAGAGCAGTAAACATTCATATAAGAATAAGAAACTTAAGGTACCATGGCGTTGTTCTTTTGCATTTAGATTTATGCTCCGTTACAAAGTTTCCCTAAGGGTCATCTTCTAAAACCGGCTTCTGTGCCTTACCATGTAGAAAGATGAGGATATTGAATAACTTCACCTTTTCAGTCCTAACCCTCACTGGTGTAACAACAGTTGATTCCTAGTTTATTTCTCAAAATATTTTCAAGGTAAATCTGCCATCCTGAGAATTTTCTCTTGCTTAATTATTCTATTTTGTGAGGTAACAGATGAATTTAGAAAAGCCTAGACAACCCTGAACTACAGTAATTTTCTACAGGATGTGTATAGTTCCACAGCTTTTTCTAGGAGGTTAGGATCAAAGGTTTCTAAACATCAGGTTTTTCTTAATTACTCTATCATTTTCATCATGGAAATGTAAATAAATGGTTATAACTCGTTGACTCCTTTAATTGAAATCAGAAAGGCCGTAGTTGAAAAGCATGTCTTACTGTGAATGGCTGTAGTGATTTTCGTGACCTGTTTACTGTATTCACGGTTGGTTCTTCAGCTATTAGGTTATTTTTAATGTCATTTATGATATTCTAAACTCTAAGAAAAGCCGTGTCTGTAGGTCAGTCTGTTCCTTTTTCAGGGGGATATGTTATTTGGTTCAAGCCCCCAGAGAACTCTGTAGTAAGCCAGGAATACAAGAAGTTGTAATAAGGCAAATCCTTTTCTCTCCATCCCCTGCCCACAGTGAATCGGACCCTGGCTCCCGGCAGTGGCCTGAGTCTGACACGCTCTCTGGCTCCCAGTCCCCACAGTCGGTCGGAAGTGCGGCTGCAGATAGCGGCACTGAGTGCCTCTCAGATTCTGCCATGGACTTGCCCGATGTCACCCTCTCTCTTTGTGGCGGTCTCAGTGAAAATGGAGAAATTTCCAAAGGTATGCCGGGCAGTCATGCCCCTGTCTTCTGTGAAGAAAGCAGCCTTGTCCTCAGTTGATAGAAAACTTTCCGTTCAGCCACTTCAGGTTAATAAATTCTTTAATGATCTTGTGCAGGTAACAGGTATCTCCCTTTAATGTCAGATTAGCCCCTCATTTAAGGTACCTCATGTGGGGAGACCTTACATATAAACGACTTGAGGGAGGGAGTGTGTCTTGAAGGCTCTCATTTTACGTGAAGAGGTGGAGGCATCTCAGGCTGCCCTGTTTGTGGAACAGCCAGGGTCAGCTCATGCTGTGTCCCACTTTCTCATCTGTAAAGTTGAAATGTGTGTGGACCAGGGCCCAGCTGCCCTCCTGGAAAGCACTGGGCCTTAGATAGGAGAGTAGGGCTGAAGCTGTGGAAAATAACTGTCCACTGAGGAAATAGTCTTTCTGGCAAAAAGTAGAAGGAGTTACTTTCTGTCTCAATCTTTTGACTTGGCCCCAGAAAGTATAGTTGCTCAAGAGACAGGAAGGAGCTTAGCAGAGGCAATTCAGAGGACTCCAGGGTCGGGTGAGCACTCGGGTGTGTCTCTCCCGAGTTCTTCAGCCTTTTGGGTTTTACCTTCCTTTGTAACCTAAACTCTTCTTAATATTTCCTCAGTTTGGCTGGTGGCCCTTAATTGATTTTCCTCTAAGGAAAGAGTTTCCTTCCACAATTAGAATCATCTTTTGTCTTCTCTCCCTCTCAGAGCAGCTTGAAGGCTTGAGTTTGGCAGATTGTAATTGTGCGTTATAATTGTGCTTTCCTTAATCTTTCTCTTTTTAAGGTCACAAGGTGCTCATTTTGCCTCTTCTCCATCTCTTTTTTTTTTAATTTTTTTAATGTTTATTTATTTTTGAGAGACATAGAGACAGAGTATGAGCAGGGGAAGGGCACAGAGAGAAGGAGGTACAGAATCTGAAGCAGGCTCCAGGCTCTGAGCCATCAGCACAGAGCCCGACGTGGGGCTCGAACTCACAGACCGTGAGATCATGACCTGAGCCGAAGTCGGCCACCCAACCAACTGAGCCACCCAGGCGCCCCTCTTCTCCATCTCTTAATTCTGTTTGTTTTATTTTTCGCAAAAAATTAAGAGTGTGTTATGATCAATAGCTCTTAATCCTTACAAGCCTTCATTTTAAAAAATATAAGTGGGGGGTGGAATGGAAAATACACAGTTATATAAACCATAAAATATACACTTAAAATTCTGGGTAACTTAGGTAGAGTTTGTTGTTGGAGGAGACAGGAAAGGCAAGTAAAAGTAAATAACACACAGCTCCCCAGAAGGAACCACCCTGATGAGAACTTTCCCGGTTAGCCCTGATGCGCTAGAGTGCAGGTTTAGCGACACCGCACACAAATTCGTGTAGAATCCTTGTTCATTTCTCAAGAACTTGGGGTTCATTTCTTGACCGATCCTAAGCCAAATTCTGGTGTGTATTGGGTTTTTTTTTTTCTCCAAGCAATTGTAAAATGTGTTGATTCTTTTTCCTAATGGAGCACGCCCTGACAGCTGTAAGATCCCCATGAATAGTCCTTAGTTATGCAGTGGCCTACCAGCAACGTTTGTCTTTGTTAAGAATGAAACTATAGTTTTCATTAATTCTAGAGAATGTGTGTGCACACGTGTGTGTCTGTGTCGTCCTTGCTCCCTCTCTAGCCGCATCTGTAGTCTATTTTCCTGAAAGTCTCTGGCATATCCCTTTCTCCTCTGTCATTTTCGTTGTTGTTGTGTTTTTGTTTTTTGTTTTTAACTGTGGCAGGAGTGGTAGAAGAGGGGAAGGATAGAAAAAGGAAGTTTTCTTGACCCGGATAAAAAAACATGTCTGATATTTTGCTTTTGACAAATATTAAAAAAAAAATTTAAAGGACTCATTTTATCTTTTAGATCCTTCAACACAGAGTATTGTGATAATCTCATTTAGAAATTTATGTAATCTCTAACCAAAGGATCATTATTTTACATTGCAGAAAAATTCATGGAGCATATCATTACTTATCATGAATTTGCAGAAAACCCTGGACTTATAGACAATCCTAACCTTGTAATACGGATATATAACCGGTAAATACTCCTGGTTTTGTAATTGTTAAGTACTCTTGCAGGGTTTTTTTTTCCAAAGTGCTCTTTTTAGCTCTTCTAGGTTTCTTGCTGTAAAATGTGCCATCACATAGAAATGAGCTAGTGGTCAGTGACTGTGAAATGAAAACGAAGCCTCAGCCTTTTTTTTTTTAAACAAAGCATTGAAATGTTACTCTGTCTATAGATTTTACTACTTCTCTGTTCAGAGAAGTTTGGCTTAAAGCAAAGATCATTCATGTGGCAAAAAAAAAATTTAACTGATCATCTCTTTGTTGAAAAGAATAAGGAATTTTATGTTGTTTCTATGCCCCCCTCCCCTCCCCCCCTCCTCCTCCCCCCTCCCCCCCTCCCCCCCTCCCCCCCTCCTCCCCCCCTCCCCCCCCTCCCCCCCTCCCCCCCCCCTCCCCCCCCCCCCCCTCCTCCCCCCCTCCCCCCCCTCCTCCCCCCCTCCCCCCCCTCCTCCCCCCCCTCCTCCCCTCCCCCCCCCCTCCCCCCCCTCCTCCCCTCCCCCCCTCCTCCCCCCCTCCTCCCCTCCTCCTCCCCTCCCCCCCCTCCTCCCCCCCCTCCTCCCCCCCTCCCCCCCTCCCCCCCCCCTCCCCCCCCCCCCTCCCCCCCTCCCCTCCTCCCCTCCTCCCCTCCCCCCCCTCCCCCCCTCCTCCCCCCCTCCCCCCCCTCCCCCCCTCCCCTCCTCCCCTCCTCCCCTCCTCCCCTCCTCCCCTCCTCCTCCCCTCCTCCCCTCTCCCCCCTCTCCCTCCTCCCCTCTCCCCCCTCTCCCCCCTCCCCTCTCCCCTCCTCCCCTCTCCCCCCTCTCTCCCCTCTCTCCCCTGTCCTCTCGCTCTCCTCCCCTCTCTCCCCTGTCCTCTCGCTCTCCTCCCCTCTCCCCTCCCCCCTCCTCCCCCTCTCCCCTCTCCCCTCTCCCCTCCCCCCTCTCCCCTCCCCCCTCTCCCCTCTCCCCTCTCCCCTCTCCCCTCTCCCCTCTTCCCTCTCCCCTCCCCTCTCCTCCCCTCTCCCTCCCTTCCTTTCTACCCTCTTCTCTTCTTTCTCCCTCTTCTCTGTGTAATGGTTTTGCATAATTTTTATTTCTCACAGTTACTATAACTGGGCTTTGGCTGCTCCCATGATCCTGAGCTTGCAAGTATTCCAGAAGAGTCTGCCAAAGGTGAGATGACCCACCATTGTTTTCTAAGTATCTATAACGTACGGTATTTAGGGAAGTGGCCACAGCACACGGTATTTAGGAAACTCCGTGCGGCACATTTCTAAACTAGGTACTATTTGAAGTTTTATTTAAAGATAATGCAATATAGGGGCACCTGGGTGGCTCAGTCAGTTAAGCGTCTGACCTCAGCTCAGGTCATGATCTCACAGTTCGTGAGTTAGAGCCACCCCCCCCCCCATCAGGCTCTGTGGTGACAGCACAGAGCCTGCTTCAGAGTGTCTGTCTCCCCCTCTCTTTCTGCCACTCACCTACTCGCACTCTCTCTCCCAAAAATAAACATTAAAAAATTTTTTTAATAAAATTAAATTAATATTATAGAAGATCCAAAGAGTTTTATTTGCCCACTCAAATTATCTCATACCCCAAATCTAGGAAATTTGCTGGGCTGCCATATCTTTGTCATTTTTATTAGATGTTTATACTGGTTTCTGGTTGCAGATAAAAATTGAGAGATTTTATTAATTGTTAGCTAAATATGGAATGCATGAAAAGGAGTGCGTTAATGTGGAAAGTAGCAGCAGGAAGAGGGTGATGCGGCCACCAGAAAGAAGTGTGATGTTAATGTGATTGGATCAGATTGTGGCTGATGAGCCTGTTCTGTAGAACCTGAAGATTTGTTCTAAATCTGTCCATCAGCCCAGTTGGTCCTCATAACTCAGGAGAACATGTTTTCCAGAAGTGAGAGCAGCCCACCTACCAGCTTCCTGATCCTCTTTAGCCAGACCACCTGATCTCGTACCACAGAACTGCCACAAAGTCGTGCTGCCACAAAACAGGACTGTCCATCCGTCAGAGGCGTTACAAACTCGGGCGGAGGTTGCGAGGTGTAGAGAAGGTTGCTCACATTCCATAATGAGGCACCATCCTGTGGGTGGATGGTAGAAAGCACTTGGGTGTTTTGTGACTGACAGATGACTAGACTGACCTCAGTTGGTTGTTTCCAGGCCACAGTGGAGTCCTGGGTCAAAGATAAGATGCCAAAGAAGTCTGGTCGCTGGTGGTTTTGGCGGAAGAGAGAAAGCATGACCAAACAGGTAACCGACACAGAGAGGTAATTTTTTCTGTGGGCTGAAAAGAAGCAAGTTTTTCATTTAGTTCAAAAAACCTTTTTGCCAAGCACAAGAAAGCCAATTTGGGTTTATAATACTGTCTTAGGGTAATTCTCGCCACCATTTTTGAACAGTTTGACGTGCAGGTGCTGTGCCTGGTGCTTCCGTACATTATCCCTCACCTTTACTGCAGCCCGATAGTGTAGATTTGTGAGTTCCCATTTCACAGGGAAAGAAGTTGGGGCGTGAAGAGGTGAGGTGACTTCACTAAGCACCCATAACTGGTGAGGAACGGAGCGAGGGTTTGGCTGAGGGTCCAGCCGAAGCCTCTTTCCTTTGCTCACTTGCTACATTACTTTGCAGACAGAAGCAAGAGCTTGTCTCCTACCGAGGAGGCGGCAGTGGGCAGTGGCATCGGTAACCTCTGTTCTGTAGTACTGGTCTCTCTGGAGCAGAGCTAATGAGTGTGGGCCACTTGTCTCATGTCTGTGACTTGAAAATGGTGCTCTTTTAAAATTTTTACTTCTGGGGTGCCCAGGCGGCTCAGTCAGTTGAGCGTCTGACTCTTGATATCATTTCAGGTCATGATCTCACAGTTTATGAGTTCGAGCCCTACGTCGGGCTCTGCGCTGACAGCACAGAGCCTGCCTCGAATTCTTTCTCCCACTCTTTCTGCCCCTCCCCTGCTCTCGCTCGTCCTCAAAATAAGTAAATAAACTTAAAAATAATTTTTTTACTTCTGGTTTCGTAGTGAGCAGCTTTTGCATAAAAGCATACGACTTCTGTCTCAGATTTCTGTCCTTCGGCTTAAAGTAGAGAAAGGCTGTTAAGCATTTTTAAGTTATGGATTCAGAAAAACATTTTGCTTATTGGTAGAGAGGGATGCTGATAAATTTGTACTTGTCAGTCTCTTGGGGGGAATAACTACACACTGCCATTGCTGTCTTGTTGTAGCTTCCAGAGGCCAAGGAAGGAAAATCCGAGGTGCCACCAACCAGTGACTTGCCGTCAAGCACAAAGGAGCCAGCCAGTGGCAGGTAGGGCACCCCGTCCTTCCTCCAGACTCACAGCACTTGGGCTGCCCCTGCTTTTTAAAAAGGCGGTGTATTCAAACTGATTTTGACAATTTTATTTAATTTTTGGTCAGAAACTTCTTTCTCATATGGACAGCCATGACTGTAAGTGACTTGTTAGTGCCACTCAGCAGATAACTTCTGCTTTTCTAAAAAATATAATCAGCTTAGAGGAGTAAATACACCCATCTCTGCTTTTTAAATGCCTTGCTCCCATCCTGGAGCTGTGGAATCAGATGCTTGTGAAATGGAGGCCTCTGGGAAAGGGATCTTGAGGAGTCCTAAGATGTACTATCCCCAGTGTCTCTGCCCTCTGGCTTCCCGTCAGGTGCAGAAGGGAGATGCAGAAGAATTTCAAAGGATGCCTAGCATGCTCCGTTGGTAGAGCGTGCAACTCTTGATCTTGGGGTCATGAGTTAGAGCCCCACGTTGGGTGTAGAAATTCTTTAATTTAGGGGCACCTGGGTGGCTCAGCTGGTTGAACATCTAACTCTTGATTTTGACTCAGGTCACGATCTCACAGTTGTAGGTCAGTCTCCCAGGCTGGGCACGGAGCCTGCTTAAGATTCTCTCTCCTTCTCCCTGTGCCACCCTCCTCTACTCACACAAGTGTGCACTCTACCAAAAAAAAAAAAAAAAAAAAAACAAAAAGGCCAAAATCGATGTGGGTCTATTTCATTTTTTGGAAAATGTAGCACCCCTTCGAATTTTTGGATTGGCTGGCCCTGAAAGGAGGAGCCACTATGCACTACATTCTCATTTCTGCTGTTCTACTCGCGGAGCCAGATTCTTTCCTTCTCCTCCTGCTCCAGCTCTTTGGTTCAGCCACTGGTCCGGGTCCGAGGCGTTCATTTTCTTGCTCTTTACCTTCTTCTTTTAAAGGGGGCATATGCGGCGCTCGGGTGGCTCAGTCGACTAAGCATCTGACTCTTGATTTCAGATCAGGTTGTGATCTCACAGTTTGTGAGATTGAGCCCCGAGTTGAGCTCTGCACTGATGCACAGAGCCTGCTTGGGATTCTCTGCGCCGCCCCGTCTCCCCGTCTCCGTCCCTCCACTGCTCTCGTTTGCACACACTCTCAAATAAAAATTTTTTTAAAAGGGAGGGTATATAGACTCCTTTTTATTAGCTTTTTAAATTTATCTAAACAACTATATTTTCTACAGTTTGTATCTTTTGGAATGTATGTAGCTTTTCAACAAGGGTCAGTAGACTAGTAGCATTCACTGGTCATAGCAGAAAATAGTCCCAGCTAGACTGCTGGCTAATCATGAAAGGGAGGAGAAGGTGGCCTTCTCACTTCATGATGTCAATACTCAGGTACTAGAAACCAAGGGAACAGCTCTTCCCATCCCTGGAATGGATTTAGGATCTCTTTCTTTTCTTGATTCTAAAGAAAAGCTCTTGTCAGTAAAACGCCCTGCTGCCTGTTCAGTAACTGGCTTGCTGTCGATAGGCCGGCTGAGGACGATTCATCCAGTGACGAAGGGTCACAGGAGCTTGAAGAATCCGTCAAAGTGGACCCCGTTCCCACAGAGCCCCCAAGCCATGGCAGCACAACCTCCTATAAGAAGTCTCTTCGACTCTCTTCAGACCAGATTGTGAGTCCTGTGTGATCCTTGTGGATCCAGTCAGATTACTTTAGAAACTATTTAATCGGACGTGCTTCCTCTTCTGTCCATGCTGTCGCGAGCCCGGCACACAGTACACAGTGTGTGGTCATATAAACGCTCACATATAGTAGGACAGCATCTCCTACCCCTGGGGAAGAAGCCGGAACGTGGCTTCTTCCACCACCCCAGACTTCCTATTTCAGTCTCTGGAAGTGAACCAGGGGATCTGTGTTTTTAGCCTATTTCCCAATGAACTTTACACAGCCAGCCCATCACTTTTTTTTTTTTTAGAAGCCGTCACAGAGAAATGACTTTTTCTTACTTAGATGCAGTTTCCTTTTTCCTGTTGGTTTCCCACTCCCTTTCGCCTATGTTCAGCCTGAAACAGTCTTGCTGTACCCTAGGGCAGTGGGGCATGGAGGAAGAGCATAGACGTTTGGTTTTCTAGAGAATCAGAAAAATCTCTTAGAATTCCAAAACACCATTCAGGCAGTGGATCCCTCAGCTTCTTGTGAGCAAGCTGTGCGCTCAGCACTGGGCTGGGTGTGTGCCGGCGCCACAGAAACCATCCTGCCTCGAGCTGAAGCCCTGAAACACTGCTGCTGCATCTCTAAATATTCAGACCCCGTTGAGAACTGTAGGTTTTCAGCTGATTTTTTTCTGTTATTACAGCAATCGTATTTATGTATTTCTTTCCATTCCTTATACGTTTCTGCCATATATATATATATATATATATATATATATGTGTGTGTGTGTGTGTGTGTGTGTGTGCATATGTGTGTATGTGTATATACGTATACACACACATAGACATAAATGTGTATTTACACACATACACACACATATGTATATTTCAGAGATTAGATGAGGATATTTTTTCACTTAACGTGATGCCTTTGTAATCTCTTAGTGACTACATATTATTGGAAACTGACTTTTAATTGTTGCACATAATTCCATCAAAGTGATATACCATTAATTTTCAAAATTCTCCCTCTATGATTTTCTTTATTCTCTTATTTTTTATAAAAGGCAAAACTGAAGCTCCAAGATGGCCCAAATGATGTTGTGTTCAGTATTACAACCCAGTATCAAGGTACCTGCCGCTGTGCAGGAACCATTTACCTGTGGAACTGGAGTGACAAGATCATCATCTCCGATATTGATGGAACAATAACCAAGTAGGCACGAGCCCATGGTGGGGGGCAGGGAGGAGAGGCGTAGGTCACTGTGCGGTGGGAGGCAGGATCGGGGGGATCTCTCCTTGGCCACCTGTCAGGAAGTATTTTAAACTACATGCATGGAGACTTGCACACAGAGGTCACATGTCACACACAAGATCATTCTGTGGATGGAGGGGATGGGTGGAGCCGTACAAATTAACATCAAAAACTCTTGGGAAGGTTTAGTTATGTAGTCTCTAAGTTCTGGCATTAAAATAAGAAAATACTTAGTTGTTGAGATTAGGGAGGAGAAAAAGAGGATGTGTGCTTGTGATTATCTCTGAAAATGTGCGGTCTGATTCCTTGTTTAGAAATCCCTCAGTGGGTGTGCAGGGGACTGCCTCGCTGTTCCGCAAGCCGTGACAAAATCGCCCTTGTAGATTGTCCTCCAACTCTGCCTCTACCCAGTGGTTTTTGGCAGCTGGTATCTAAATAGGAACACACTTGGCTGTGTGTGCTTCGTTCCTGATACCTTTTCCTATTTCCGCCCTCTCAGGTCTGATGCTTTGGGACAGATTCTTCCACAGCTGGGTAAGGACTGGACTCATCAGGGCATAGCGAAGCTCTACCATTCCATCAACGAGTAGGTATCTTGTCCCACTTGTCCGCGTACTCAAGTGAGCTAGAATTTTGTTTTAATAACTGTAGGCATACATCAGTCCATGGAAATCAGGTCTTCATGATTCATCTGTTCCTGCTTTCAAACTTCCCTGTAGCCTCCTACAGAGAAAAGTGTCAGCCACCATTTGTGGAACATGGGCTGTGCACCAGTCATTGCGTTCCAGGTTTCACCTGTACCTCTCGTCCTCACAGTGCTGGGGTTCGAGGCACCGCCTGTATATATCTGTGGGTATAGTTATCGTTGGAGGGTTAAGCTTCAACAGGAGAGCCAAATTTACATTTGTTTTTTTAATTGGAGTTGTGTTGTTGTTTAAGAGAGCAAGCAGGAGGGAGGGAGGGGTAGAGGGAGAGAGAGAGAGAGAGAATGAGAGAGAATCTCAAGGAGGCTCCACACCCAGCACGGAGCCCAAAGTGGGACTCAATCTTAGAACCCTGAGATCATGACCTGAGCCGAAATCAAGAGTCGGATGTTCAAGCAACTGAGCTACTTAGTTGCCCTTAATTTGATATTTCTTAATTGGATGTCATTGTGTAGGTAACACGTGCATGCGTGGAGTCCCCCATGGGGTCGTCTTTGTTGGGGCAACAGAGAAGACAGTACTGTGGCCTTTGTGGCCACTCATAATGCATATGAGTTAAATTGATTTGAAAACTTCATGTCTTGGGGTGCTTGGGTGGTTCAGTCGGTTTAATATCTGACTTCGGGATAGGTCATGATCGTGCAATTGGCAAGGTCAAGCCCCACATCAGGCTCTAAGCTGTCAGCTGTCAGCTCAGAGCCTGGAGCCTGCTTCGGATTCTGTGTCTCCTCTCTCTCTGCCCCTCCCCCACTTATGCTCTGTCTCTCAAAAATAAATATTTAAAAAGAAGAAAAGAGAACTCAGTGTCTTAAGCATTAGTTGAGAATGCTATAGTATGAAAATTGTGAGTATGTCTGTTACCCAGGTATGATTTTGCTCCTTGTCTTACAGAATGGTTTGCATTCTACAAATGGTCTTATAAAAATAAGATCCTTTGCATCTTTCCTTTATGCAGATAATTTAAAGATAGTCCGAGGTTTTTATTCTGCAATGTTTCATCGTCAGACCCTGAAGATATATCAGTGCTTATAAATGTAGCATGATCCCCCCCCCAGCTGCATCACCCCCATTTTTCCCTATGATGTTTTCTGTGGAGAAGTGAGATCTTTTATCATCCTACGTACTTTCCTTATTAAGTTCAAGAATTTGATTTTAACAGCAAATGAATGAGACTTTGTTTGGATCTTTGAAAAGAATAGTGCCTTTTTTTCTTGTTTTTCATTTTAGCCAAAGCATGTGTTTCTAAACTGAACATGTTCTCTTTTCTTTCAGGAATGGCTACAAGTTTCTGTACTGCTCCGCCCGTGCCATCGGCATGGCCGACATGACCCGGGGCTACCTGCACTGGGTCAATGACAAGGGCACAATCTTACCTCGGGGCCCTCTGATGTTATCCCCTAGCAGCTTGTTCTCTGCCTTCCACAGGTATGTCTTCTGTGTGTGCATGCGTGGGTGTGTGCGCCTGCTCACGCCAGGGGAAGGGGTCTGAAGGGGGAGGTTGGAGGTCAGTCTCATTCTGAGGGTTTGTTCTCTGATTCTGAGCTTCAGCATCTCTTGGTTCTTTGGCTTCCCCAGAGCATTAACTCAGGGCCAACCCCAGTCTGTGTCCAACACAGTCCAAAAGTCAAGCTGTCACATTTTCTCCTTCCCTAAATGCCATCACTCAGAGTCTTAGTCTTTGTTGACTGGTGAAGGAGGAGAAAGAAAGGTAGCAGTTACAAAAGATTTAAGAAATGAGTGATTGTGAGCACTAAAATCTTTTCAGGACCACACACCAGGGAAAACTCCCACTTCAAATTTGGTCATTGTGTTTGTATTCTTTTTTTTCCTTAGGGAAGTGATAGAAAAGAAACCAGAGAAGTTCAAAATAGAGTGTCTAAATGACATCAAGAATCTGTTTGCCCCATCTAAGCAGCCCTTCTATGCCGCCTTTGGAAACCGTCCAAATGTAAGTGTGCAGCCTCTGAGCTGGTGGGTGAAATTCAGAGGCGTGTATTTTTTAGGGGACAGCCTGGTCATAATTCTCAAGCCAACTGTATAAACAGAATGAATGTTCTGCTAAATGGGTTCCAAATTTCTGCAGTTGGGGGGTGGGGGTCCTGTAGGTGGACATCTGCCCTAGAGGTTGGGTGGATGAGAGTGGGCGCTTTCTCTTTGTTTCTGCGGCGCTGACTCCGTCTCCTCAGGGGTTCTGACTCCTAAGTGGTTCTGAGCCATGTCCTTGGATCCACCCCAGAGGGTGCTCTGCCTTCACGAGGGCTTCCCGGCCCGCCTCCCCGCACTCGGGGCCCTCAGTTTCCAGGCGTGCAGAAGGTGTTGCCGCCCGGCCTCTGGCAGGCAGCGGGGCCCTTCTCCTGTTGCAGCGCCCCTGGCATCTTGTTGGCACCCCGTTTTCTGACTCTCCGAGTGCACTTGGGTTTAGCCGCACTCTTCAGGTTTGTCGAGAGCTCGGTTTCTCATCAGTGGCAGAGCTGCACTGTGCCGGCTCCACATGTCCCCCGAGACGGTCTTCTGTTCGTGCCCTGTTTCTGGCTCACAAGGAGCCAGAGAAGCGTCTCCTATTTTCTTCTCTCGTAATCACCTTATTTAATGTTTTCTTCTGCAGGATGTCTATGCTTACACGCAGGTTGGAGTTCCAGACTGCAGAATATTCACCGTGAACCCCAAGGGTGAATTGATACAAGAAAGGACCAAAGGAAACAAGTCATCGTAAGCACTCCTCCTCCTCAGTCCGCCGCCCTGCGGCCAGGGGTGGGGTTGGGGACAGCTCAGCTGGGAATATTAGAACTGTATCTGCCTTTTGGAGGCTTTCCTCTCTCTACTGGCATCTGCAGTAGGACCAGGGACTATTTTAGACTTTGAAGAGGAAGGAAGGCTGTGTCCTGGAAAGGGACAGGTGCCTGTCTCAGGTCTTACCGCGTTGAGAAATCTCTGTAACTAACTTCACGACGTGCTCACCTGTGCTGTTACAGCAATTTCTGAGTAACACTTTGTGCGTTTTTCCCTCAATCCCCTCTCCTAGCTATCACAGACTGAGCGAGCTCGTGGAGCACGTGTTCCCGCTTCTCAGTAAGGAACAGAATTCCGCCTTCCCATGCCCAGAGTTCAGCTCCTTCTGCTACTGGCGAGACCCCATCCCCAAAGTGGACCTGGACGACCTGGCGTGAAACAGCACCTCCAGGGCGGTCCTCCGTTACTCGCCTCACAGCAAGGGAAGGTGACCAGCACTTCTGCTGGACAGAGGACACTGGGCTACCCTCCGAGCCACGGGTGCAGAACAGGACTCATGCTGACAGGCACCGGCAGGCACAGGGAGAGCGCCTGAAGCTGGAACCGCTGTCCTCCTTTCCAGGCCTGGCAGGGCTGGGGCTCAGTGCCCTGGGTGAGCAGGCAGGGGAGGACTCGGACCTGACACTGGAGGCCTGGGCTCCCATCACTGGTCGTCCTCATACACGCGCTGTGTCAAGTGTGTGCTGGTGCTTCTTTAACTGAATAATTTAAAAGGAAGAAAAAAGAAGCTAAATAAGAGTGGACCAAAACATGTATAAAGTAAAGTGTTATCGTTTCTGCTGGGCAGTTGAGAGTGTTTCTCTCTAAAACCAGGGCTTTCTCTACGGGATCAGGGTCCACTGAGCTGCTGCAGGTCCGGTTAGCGATCTTGGTTCAAACCACCTATGCACATTTCTTCTGTGGGCGCCTCCTTCCCTCCTGCGGTGAGGCAAGACGCCTGCTCTGGACAGGGGCCTGGGCCACCGTCCCCGCCCTGCAGATGTGGGCTTCTGGGGAAGGAGAGTCTCTTAGATCACCGCCTTCTCAGCTGTGGACATAGCCAGGATACACGGGTCTTGCTGGGTCTGCTTGGTGCCTATAGGAAGAGTACAGCTACCAGCGGAAGTAGATTCAACAAGTAACCGATCTGTTTTCAGAGAGGCCTTAGAAATGCAAATACACACTCGTGTGGGGTCCTCTCCCCCTCCGCCTGCAGCTCAGTTTCCCCACCTGGTTGTAATGAGTCACGTCAGTCTCAGGACAGCACCAGGGGAGGGTTCTGCACTATCAGCCCCTCCGGAACTGAGAGCCTCAGTGTCAGCCGTCACCTCAGTGTTGGGAGCCTGCATACACACACAGGCCTCGGCTGGGAGGGAATCGGTGAACCGAGTTGCGGAGCAGCGAGGGGAGCTGCAGATCCAGGCTCCCCTGCCTGCCCCGCCTGTACTGCGGCGCTCTCCCCATCTTAGTTGGCCCCACCCAAGTGATAGTGACCTAGAGACGGAGAAATGGGAGTGGTTATTTTTCTAGATCAGAGAGTCGAAGTCCCTTGAGTTCAGCCGTTTCCCCCAGCGCTGTTGGGTGTGGCGACGATGGTAGAGTCCCCCGAATGCAGTTCTCAGAAGCAGAACCTGGGGGCACGTGTTCCCAGAGGAGGAACGACGCCTGCTGCTTCCAGTGCAAACCTGCCCACCTTAAATAGTTCAAGGACTGATTGTTTAATGACTTTATTTATGTACAGTAAGTTAGGCAAACTAGGTTACGTTGATAGGGAATTCTGCTCAGTTAGTGAATCAAATTCCTGGCGAGGCAGCGGTGCCGCTGTTGATCTCCTGACACCACAGCGTGTCCCCCCATGTTTGCTTTAGAGGAAGAACACGAGCTTTAGTAGGGCTTCTCTGCACAGGCGCGGTACGGAAACTCTTCTGTACCTTCTGTAGTGCTTTTCAGGTTGTCCTTAAAGAGTTTTTGATTAGACCGTTTCTTTTCCTTGATAAGCTCTTCCCTCTGGACACACAGGCCTTGTCAGGTCTGGGCCAGGAACCCGGGTCTCCCAGCCATGTGCTGAGGGTGGCTGACCCCCCGTCCCCGGTGTCCATAAGCCCTAGACTTTGTCGTTTTGTTGCTGCAGGTTGATCCAGTGGGTACATTCGCTAATTAACGTGAGTCTCTCCTTATTTAAAGGAGTTCCTCTTGCTGAAAGTAGATGATTACTATCACTGTAGTGCTCCGAAAGTATTGTTTGTGCTGAAACCCATTGCCATTTGGTACAAATGACATTTGTTCTTTCTGTGAAAGAGCGTTACCCTCGAGTGTGTTTGTACACAGACCCCTATGATGGTGAGTTAATGAAGCGTTAGCCTCGCGCTGCTCTCGGTGATGGGCGGTATCACGGGGTGATTGCAAGCGGATCGGGCTCTTCTAAGTCATTCCCTGGGTGGCGCCCCTGGTGAAACGGCCTCGGCCCGATTCCCTCTCCCCTGTTCACCCTGACTCAAGTATTTGCCGTGAGGCCCACGTGCCGAAGAAGCTTGTCCGGCTGCACCGTGGACACCTGCGTCCCTGGCAGGCGCTAGGGAGCGGCAGGTGCGGGTCCGGAGTGTGCACACTCAGCCCCCCGCGTGAGCACTGTTTGCTGTGCTTAAAACCATCCACATAGTTTTCAACTGGAAAAAGAAAAACCTTGCTAGTGCTATGTCCTAAAATGAAAGCTGCTGCTAATCACAGGGAGAACAGCCGGGGAACAACACCGCGCGACCGGAAAGTGCCTGTGCCCTGTAGGGACCGCGTGTGGCCCTTCCCGACTTTGTTCTTGGAAGTGTGAGGAAGACCTTCTAAGACCAGGTAGAAAGTAAATGCTTTCTAGTAAATGCTAGTTGGTGGAAACAAACTCTTCCAGGAAATTTTATCCTCTTTTTCAGCATCGTAGTGACTGTGGGAAGCCTTGTTTTCCTCTGCTCTAGAATGTGCTGTGTTTAAGGAAACCGGTTAAAAATGGAGTTTTTGTTTAAGCGCTCTTTCCAGGTGAAAACTACTTTTTTTGGTTTGTTTTGAAGGTAAGAAAGGGAGGGGTAACTTTGTTGTTTTAATTTAATAATTACATTCAGTCTGTGATGAAGTATTTGATTATTAGCAATGCCACTAATAAGTTTTAAGTTCTCAGAAATTAATTGTAAACATCAGTACTTTCAGTCACGGTGAAGACAGTTATCCTCAGATAAATGGCTCATATTTTGGTGCAGTGTTTGATGTTCAAAACAAAATGTTACAACAATAAACAAGCGTGAACCGAACGCATTGGACTCCTTCCTTCAGAGGACGTTTAGGCCATGTTCTCTGTACTCTTGCCAGAATTGGATCATTTCCATAAATTAGCATTTTGATCTTTGCTGACACTTAAATTTGTCTACAGAAAGGACTTCTTTTTGGTGCTTGTTTTTATAAAACCTGACTCCAGAAGTGAGGCTACACCCACAGGAACCAACCTCTCTGGCTTTGTACATCCTGCCAGAAAGTGATTCATTCATACATATGTAATTCCTGGTGTGTCCGCACTGGCATCCTCTGGACTGCGCCTCCTCAGCCCTTCGGGGTCCCTTGGGAGACCCGCTCAGCGCCTTCGCCCCACCTTTCATTAAACCCTCCCTCAGGGTGAGCATCACTTAGCGCTCCTGACGTCTCCATCAGCCTAGGAGAGTCCAAGTGGTCGTGGATCAGAAACCACATCCCACATACTGTTTACACAAGTATCTTTTTATCCCCTCAGATTGCGGGGCTCTCCCAGGCACAGCGTACGCTGGACGCGAATCCCAAAGCCCTCCTCGAGAGCCTGCTTCGGGTGTGGCCAAGGCTTTCATCCCATGCCTTTTAGACGGGAGGGCAGGGTGAGCAGTCGGGTGAGGGGACCAGGATCTTTGGGATGCACCTAGGGAATAGAAAGGAAGTGCCCAGAGGGAAGTTGATTGTACAGGAACCCGCCTGAGTGCCTGGAGACAGGGCAGCTGCAGGGCTGACTCCTGCAGCCTCTCAGAGTGCGGCCTTTTCCTTCCCTCGATGACAGGACAGTGTCGGGGTAAGAAGCATGTCCAGAAAGTGGATGGGGATATATGCAAGGTCCCATTTTAGGTTTGCAAGCGTGGATTGGATCTGTTCTCCTGATCGCAGACCCTCCTTTCGAGACCACTCGAAAGATGAACAGGCCACGGAGAAAGCTAGATCAGTGCGCTACCATGGAAATCCCTTCAGGTGCAGTGGGCATTGATTTGCACTCTTTGTTTGTCGTTCATCATTTAAATGAGGCCGTTTGCTAATGTTACATGTAGGGGAGAAACTGTCCCGTCTGTGCTTAAGTACTTTGACCTTCTTGGCAGCGGCACCTTTGAGAAGCCTGGTCCTGGTGCCTGGTGAAGTCATGGGCCTGGTTCACAGCTCAAGTCCCGTCCACTCCTGGAAGGGGCTGCTCCAAAGCTCCCGGAGTCCTGAGCGCGGCCAGCCTCGCCGTTTCCCCTCAGTACAGAATGACGGCCTTTCCCTCTTTGAAAGATGCCATCTTCTGCCTGAGAAGAAACTTCCGAGTTTTCCATTTATTTTATCTTGAAGTAAACACAGGGCCTGCTGTCGTAAGACTTCATTTATCTTGCTTATCTACCCAGAGCTGAAATGTACCTTTTTTGGTAAATGAGTCAGGGTGCACTGAGGGAAGAGGACCAGGTTTTTTACTTGGTGCCCTAGGCAGCCATCTACGGAGTAGAAAAAATGGTCACTGTCTCCCTTCTGTCTGACCCCTGTCTTCCCAGCTGTTGAGCATTTGTCCCCTCTGGCGCTGAGTAAGGTCTTTACAAGGGGGTGTGAGGGAGAGAGGGTGAAAAAGTATGTGCACGTGCCAACTGGGTTTTCCTGAAATGCTTCAGTGCGTTGGGGTTTTTTCCATGAGTCATGTCTAGGATGGCCAGTGATCCTCCGACAGCCACCGCTGGCCAATTCCCCAGCTGTAGAAACAGGGAGAGAGAACGCCCCTCCCCCCAACTCCTGGACAGAGAGATCCAGACTTTAAAGTCCTAAGACCGCAAGCCTGAAATTCTTGCTCACTTCTCCTTACTGGGGGGAAGGGGATGAGGAAGAAGGCCCCTCTCTGAAATGTCCAGTGGCTACTGTGTAATCTCATTTGCAAGCAGTCCTGTCCTGGAAACTCAGCATTTTTACAGCGTGTAAGAATATCCAGTGGGCGCCTGGGTGGCTCAGTCGGTTAAGCGCCTGACTTCCGCTCGGGTCGTGATCCCACAGCTTGAGCGCGAGCCCCGTGTCGGGCTCTGTGCTGACAGCTCAGAGCCTGCCCTGCTCTGTGTCTCCCTCTCCTCCTCTGCCCTTCCCCCGCTCGTGCTCTGGCTCTCTCAAAAGTAATAAACATTAAAAAAAATAAAGTATCCCGTGGCTTGATTTCAGGCCCAGGGAACTTGTTTCTAATGACCCACATCTTTCCCTGGGGTTCTAGGGGACTTGTCTCCCCCAGGGGCATTTGGTTGGCCAACAGATTTCACCAACCTGCAGAGCAGAGACCACCTGAAGCTAAGGGCCTTGTGTCCTAGAGGTTTGTGGCCGTGGATAGAGGAGCAACGTGCCTGGGCCTCCCTGGAACAGAGCGTGCTCTCCATGGGAAGATGCCTGTGTTTCTCCGATGACCTCAGCTTTCAGCGTGTGATCAGTTTTATGTTGGGCCTGTTGTTGCCGGGGAACCCGTGAGTCCTGAAAGCCGCATCTGCTGGCGAGCCGTGCAGCGAGCGAGCTCATCCGCTCGGCCAGCTGCTGATTAGATGTGAATTTTAAGCCTTCCCGGGAGGAACCCCTCTTTAGCCGCTGGGATCACCGGGGGGAGGGGGGAGCGCTTGACCTCCAACCACATCTGGTTTGTCTTTACAAGCCAAAATCAACCCCGAAGTGTATAGCTTGGATAGTGAGGGGTAACAATGATCTGGTTGAGATGGATTTATTCAAGCTTACTTTCTACAGGCATTTCAAAAATTAGCTTTCTGCAGTTTGCTTTTTTAGCAACAGCTCTCAGTCCATAAGGCACCAGACGTGAGTAACTGGAAGTGGTTTTACATCTTTATTGACACTCCCTGTCTCTGCACTTCAAGTGTACATGTCATTCAAGGAGCCCCACGAGCTGCACAGTCAGTCCCCGGCGCATTCCTTCACAGCTGGGCACGGGCCCGAGCGAGCGGTGCCAGCCAGCCCTGGGATGGCCCACCCTGGAGACCCGGGGTCTCTGGGATGGCACGTGCCACCTGAGCACTTCAGTGTCTGAACTCTCCTGCAGGCAGTGTGGGTGCAGACTGCGGCCCCAGGCCCCGCTCTGCCAGCCTGCCGCCTCTCCTCCCTGCAGCCCAGCAGCTCTTCTCCGTCAGCAGGATGTGGTCCTGGGGCCCAGCCAGGCGGCAGTTGAACTCCGCGGGGAGCACCCGACGGGCCCAGCAACAGCTCCATGAGGGGAGCTGCAGGGGAGGACCCGGCTCCTCGTGTGTCCAGTCAGCATGACAGAAGGCGGTGGCCCCATCAGGCACGTGTGGCCTCAGCAGCCAGGTAAAGTCTGGATCTTAGGGGAGGTGTTGGGGCATCTGCAGGAAACTAGACCAGTGCTCCAGTTACATAATAAACTGCATATATTAAAGCTTCCGAGTTCTCACAACTATCTTTCCTCTTTCCCCAGCCACCCTAGAGGTGCGAAAGGAAAGGATATAAGAAAACCCCACTAAACGTGGAGTACATTTCATCAAAGTCCGTGTGAGCCAAGCGTCCCCCAGTCACCACGATGTTGACGCCATCTCCCGCCTTCAAGTGCACGATGAGGTGGAATGCCCCTGGGCCCCCACAAGTGTGCAGAGCCCCTTGGGGCCGGTGGTATTCCAGGAATTCCCTCTTGTAGCCGGCTGTATGCAGCTGGGCCACACTGGCATTGGAGACCGACAGGACAGCTTCCACGTACGCGTCCCTCTCAGGAGTGAGGGTGGCCGTGATCAGGTAGCGCCCATCGTATGGAGCCGTGAAGATCCCTGGGAGGAGAAGCAGGCACCGATGACACCATCACACGACCTCTGTGACAGGTTATCGGTTCACCCAGATTTGGGGAACTGTTTGTCCAGGACTGTCCCAGGAGACCAATGGGGAGAGGTGGTCACCCAAACTATAAAACGCAGGTTGCCTGAGGGGAGGTGCCCCCTTTCTATACTTGCACCTGCCTTCCAAACACACAACGGACCCCTTAGCTGGCCCAGTCCTCATTGCGAGACACCGACCCCCGCCCCCCGGTCTTCTGCTTGGAACATCGAGAAGAGGACAAAGCTTGCAAAACAAGCTGTGGCCACCACCCAGGCAGCATGGGGTGAGGGCCCCAGGGGGAAGTCGGGCTTGTGGAGAAAGTGAAGGTCTCTGAAAACAAAGGCACTTCCCACACCCGAGCCTGCCTCCGTGCCTGGGAAACAGGCTTAAAGAAAAAAAAAAAAAAGGGCAGAGCCCTGAGCTTGATTCAGTTGGCCCGGAGGACCCCGAGTTCCTTTCTCAAGTTCTCCAGATAACGCTTATGCTCACTAAAACCTCCCCTAACCTAGGAAGAGTGGGATTTAGTGGCTGGGCACAGCAAACACCAGAGTGAGGGTTAAAATCTCTGCTGCGAAGGCACTCTGTTCCATCCGCCTCCTTGTAACCTCCCTGACCTCCCCCTGCCCTCCCACCCCTGCAGCTCCCCTGCTGGCGCTTGATGGGCTCAGAGACGGGCCTGGGCCCTGGGCACGAGCCCCGGGGCCCTGCCCCAACCACGCCTCGAGCTGTGCTTCCTTCAAGGAAGTGGGGCCCTGACACGCCTTCCCCTTGGAGAGGAGACAAGATGCCCGTGTCGGGCCTTTTGGGAAGGAAGGCTCTGACTCCAGTCCTGACGGACAAAGAGGGACAGAAGTCCAGGCTCAAGTGTGGCAGGAACGAGGAAGCCGGCACCACAGGAAGCCAGGTGTGACCTCCGTCCTCCCTGTGCTCACAGGCTGGGCAACAAGACAGATGCTGCAGGCAGGGCCCCAGCTAAAGCAGGAGACCCCACCACCTGGTCTGGCCTCTTCCGGAAGGAATGGTGTCCCCCTTTGCGGCTCTGTTCATGAGCCACGAGCTTCTGAGAGAGGCAGGGCAGAGGTGGGCTCTCGCCTGTCTTGTCGCAGGGTGCTGGGACAATAGATACCGAGGAAGAAGTCTTCTCAGGGGCTTGGAGCAGAGCGGGGAGGGGCCAGGGTGCGGTAACTGGTGGGCAGGGCCTAACACCAGTGCCGAGGGCTGGTATGCTGATCCCATGCCTAGAAAATGTCACTGCACGCTCACCCACCCACGCTGCAGCCTGGCAGCTGCAAACTTCATAAAACCCCACAAATCGGGGAAGAGCAACAAGGGCCGACTGGTCCCTCACGTGCCCCCCGCTGCTCAGGCATCTCGGGCGTGGCGCTCCCGCCCCGCACACAGGACAGGAGGGCCGCCGACGTGGGGAGACCAGGCACAGGCTCAAAACTCACCGGTGCTGGGGTCGTACACGTCCCCGTCGTTGACCAGCACCTTGTTAAAGAGGACGACACCCCCATCGCTGGGGAAAGGCTTCTGGGTGAGCCCCGCAGAGAAAGACACCAGAGAAGGCGCTGGAGCCCCTGGAACAGAGAGGACATGAAGTGTTCACAGGGGGCAGGGTGTGCCCGTCAGGAGAGGCAGCAAAGCACTGTGGGACACTGACGGCCAGGCCCGTCCTCGTTGGGTGGGTGGTGGGGACAGTCCCGAGCACAGGCTGGGAGTGGACATGTGAGACCGCTGTCACTGCTGTGTGAGTGGCAGGGGCTCAGGGCGGGCCGGGAGTGGGGAACGGGAAGCTGGGCACGGCCACATCAGGCAGAGACCCAGCCAGTCCTCGTCTCAGGCATGACTCAGACCCTCCCGGCGGAGCAAATCTTGGCAGGGCCTCCGTCCCGGCAGCAGAGGTCTGTCCCCCTGCGGGTGGGCACAGAAGAGCTGGGCCGGGCCTCCGCCCACGCTGACAGCCCAGAGGGAGGAGTCCTGCGAGTAGAACCAGCCCCCCACCACGGTCTCTCAGCAGACGTACCTGGGGAGGCCCCCGGAGGTGAGCTGGGGTACCCTGAAAAACAAAATGAGAGTGGAGCATCAACCAGAAGCCCCTCTTTCTCCCTGCTCCTCACACTGTTCCTTTAGACCTAGAGCAAGAGCACCCCCTCCCAGCTGCCGTCCCAGAAATGGGCACAGCTGTACCCCCGCTGTGCCGGCTTCCCCATGAGCCCCCTCTCCCTGAACAGGGCAGGCTGGCTGGCAGGGGTGGGGGGGGTGGATATAAGAAAAGGAGGCTGGCTGAGTGTTTAATGTATGGATGGGAGGGGGCAGAAGCGAGGACGGACAGGCTAATGAGCAAACAGCCCAAGAGAGTCTAAACATCCCTAATTTGTGGGGGGAAAGCTGGGGGTGGCCCGGCAGCAACCAAGCAAGAGCACTGCTGAGGGCCAATGTGGCTCCTGTGTTCCCAGCACTGACCCTGCCGCCTGTGGGGGGGTGGGGATTTTGGAATTCACATCAGAAAGACCCTGCAGCAGACCCCCTAAGGCTCAGGCTGCCCCTCCATACAGTGTCCCCCACCCCCCACTCGGAGGTGCCCAACCCGGGGGGCCTTACCTGGTGCTCCTGCGAAGCCCTCGGCGCTGGGGATAGGCCCCTGCCCGGTCTGGCCATCCACTCCTTGGGGCAGGCCCCGCCCCGACACACCCATCCTCCCTGGAGGCCCGGCCTCTCCAGTCTCCATAATGACCCCAGTGGAGCCGGGCAGGAAGGGCAGCCCTGGCCAACGAGGCCATGGTGGTGGGGGCAGTGGCTGCACGGGTCTCTGGGGTAGGACAGGCTTCTGGCCTATGGGCAGACGTTTTCCAGGGTCCTCAGGAAGTGGGCGAGCGCTCGGCCTCGGGGTCGGCTTGGGAGGAGAGGCCTCCGTAGGGGCCTCCACTGGCCCTACGGGGGAGGGCCTTTCGGGCACCGGTGGGGCCTTCCCTCGGGGCGGGGGCTGCGGTGCTTCTGAGGGCTCCTCCGCTGGGCATTTGGAAAGTAGAGAGAAAGATGCAGGGTTAAAAGCCTCAGACTTGACTGCTCAGCCCCAGCTGCCTCTGTGAGACTCGATGGGCTGGGCCCCCTGGGAAGCTGTCCCCGAAGCAGCGACAGTCATGGGCACTGCCCTGGGCCAGCACAGAGCGGCCACCACAGCGTGGGAACAGCATGGCTCACCACTTCAGAAGCAGGCCACAGATGGAGCTGCCCTCGGGTCACCTAGGACCCGCTGAGAAGATCCCTGGAGACCCCCAGCCCAGGGGCAGAGGAGGGGGAGAGTTTCAGCCTTCCTTTCTCCACGGTACTTGTGCTCTCCAAACGGGCACCATTCTTGGCCCAAGCGCTGAAACTTGTGATCTCATCACATGATGATACCATGGGTGTATCACAAATTACTGAAAGGGACTTGCTGATCCCAAACCCACTAGTCTCAAGGTCACTGTGGATGGCTTCACAAGCTGGGACCCTGCGGAGAGCAGCAGATACCACAGTGACCCCAGCAGGTGTCAGGGTGCTTAAGCCACCTCTGCAGCAGGCGCAGAAACACCCGGCGCCTCTTAAGATCTCATCTAAGGGGATTTCCACAGAAGGAAGCTTCTGATTCACATTTCTCTGCCCTCAGGGGAGGGCACTGTGACACAGCCAGGAAGCTGCCACCCCTTCCTCCTATGAAAACGTTCCTGGAACCAGCCTTCCAAGAAAGTTTCCTGAGGGCCCACCAGGCATCTAAAAATAACCAGGACTGGCAGATACCAGCCTCGAAAGCCAAATCCCACCCAACTCTTCAGTCTGTGCCCAGGTTCCAAAGGTATGGAATTATGTCCAGGCAAAATCACTGATTGAATTTTGACCGTCTACTTTTAAAACTCACTAAGGTAACTGTGGTAATCACACACGTGCTCCCCTTCCACCACAGAGCCAGGTTGTACACACGCCTCCAGCCCCCAAGGGAGGCTATTTCTCAAACAGCCTTTCCTGACCAGTGCTCCGTGAGAGAAATAAGCCCTACAGAGAATGACTCACCACTTCCTCAGTTGTCCCAAAGATAATACAGAGCTAACACCTAGATGCAAAGAACTCACATTGTTCAGTGGAACAGCACCAGGCCCTCATTCTCTTCAGAACTGCCACTGAGAAGGGCAGAGGGACTACAGACATGGGGACGCCAGCCACCACCGAGGACTGGAGTGCAAGAACATGGAAACGCGAAGTCTACACATTGAACTAAGAAGCTCCCAGCCCCTTTTCCTACTCGGCACCCAGAATACTTATTTACAGCTTAGGTCGGGGATAGGGAGAATCTTCAAACTGACCCTATAATAAATCCATCAGCCTAAAATCTTATCCAGTACCTCACCTTTAAATGTGAACCATAGTCAAGATCACTTGATGTACATGGAAAGACACTGATAAGAAAGACTGCCATCCAAGCTACCAATGAAAAGGAACTCTGAGGAAACACACAATGCAAGAAAATAAAGATGTAAACCCTCGAGCAGAAGCCACTGTCCAAGATGCAAGAATAGATTGGTATAAGAAAGGCATAATCGGGCACCTGCATGTGTCTCACTTCACCTCGGGTCCTGCTCGCACTGCTCATGGGCTGGATCCCCACCTTAGGCTCTCCGCTGTCAGTGCAAAACCTGTTTTGGATCCTCTCTCTCTCTTTCTGCCCCTCCCCCCCTCGCACATGTGTGCACATGCTGCCTCTCCCAACATTAGAACATTAAGAAGAAAAACATAATCAGCATAAGGATGAGCCTTTGCTGATAAAAATATGCTTGCCAAAAATAAGCAAGTTCAATGAAAGAGCTGGTAGATAAAATCAAGGAAATCTTTCAGAAGGCAGGACAGGAAGACATGGGGCACCTGGATGGCTCAGTTAGTTAAGCTGTCAACTCTCAGTTTCGGCTCAGATCCTGATCTCACAGTTTTGAGGGTTCAAGCCCTGCATCAGGCTCTGCACTACTCGTGCACCTGCACTGTCTTTGTCCCTCTTGGAAGGAAGAAAGGGAGGAAGGAAAGAAGAAAAAACTTAAAAAAAAAAAAGGTAGGACAAGAAGATAAAATGATGGACAACAGGAAGGAAACCATAAGAATATTAGAGTGTCAATCCACAAATCTTTACAGGAAAAAAAAATCAGAAAAATGGACATATAAGAGGATGAGGTGGTAAGGTAAGAATTATCAAGTACACATACACGCAATTTTACTTGAGCACAATTATTGAATAAAAGACTTAAACCAAGACATATTCAAAACACTGAGGAAAAGGGGAGATCCTACAAGCTTTCAGAGAAAAAAAAAATTAAAACGTGACTTCAAATCCAAAGGGCAACATCAGTTTGTCAATAACAGTACTAGAAACTAGAAGACAAGAGAACAAGGTCTTCAAATTTTGAGGGAAAAATTGTTAATCTTGAATTCTATACCCAACCAAAATATCCATATAATTGTGATTCAAGAATAGATATTTTCAGACATGCAATATTTAAAAGAAAAACAAATATATGATCAGGCCCCCCCCTTTTTTTTTAAATTTTTAAAGTTCATTTATCTATTTTGAGAGAGTGAGAGCAACCCAGGGGAGGAGCAGAGAGAGAGAGGGAGAGACAAACCCAAGCAGACTTGGCACTGTCAGCACAGTGGAGCTCAAACTCGCAAACTGCTAGATCATGACCTAAGCCAAAACTAAGAGTCAGATGCTTACCTGACTGAGTCACCCAGGCACCACTCATGCCCCTTTTCTTAAAAAGCTTGGAAAACATACTGCACCAAAACAAACCATGAAAAAAAGCAACATAAAAGCAAAAGAAAACACACACACACACACACACGCACAAACAGTCCTAGACAGGAGAGAGGTTCAAGAAATTTCTAGGATGGTAGTGAAGGAAGTTTCAAACTGAAAGTCCTTTAGCAAGTCCAGAGAATAAGTAGTCCGGATTGGATCAGGAAAAGAGAACTCCAGGTCATGGAGGGAGGTCATGAATTAAAAAAAAAAAAGATCTGATACTTTTTACGGTATAGAAAATTATATTGAGAGGGTGTCCTAAGGTAAGAAGAATCCAAAATGGATACATAAAATCTAGCAAATAATAATACAACACTACTACTAATTCAAAGAAAAGCAAAACAAAATGCAATGTAATCATATTCAGCTATATTGAGTTATTTAACTATAACAGCATAAATATTGGCTATTGATTTTTGTGGTAAAATCTAGAGGGAGCTGGGGAGAAGGAGAAGCAGGAGAGATATGAGCAAGCCTGATATATAAACTACTGCCTACAGCTGCTACATGATATATATAATGTCTAAATATACATAATATCTGTAAAGTAATAAATCAATTTAGAAAGAAAGAGGTAAATATTAGGGGGAAACAGCCAAAACAATTGCACATGGCTGCCTCTGGGGAGCTAGAAATGCCAGGGACAGGTTGGGGACAAGGGGCCGGTTTGATTATAAACCTCTCTATATTTTATAAAATGTAATTGTAGAAAATCCGCACTGAGAGCCTGCGTTTTACCTTTGCCCTCCAGAGCAAGCACACCTGCCTGCACTCCGCGGGGGTCCTCCCTCCCCTCCTCCTCACAGGGACCCCCTGGCTCAGAGCCCTTCCTCCCAGCTGGCCTCCTTTCGCCCTGGGGGCTGCCCCATCCACTCCCTCAGGCCTCTTTCCTTGCCCCCACGGCTCCTGCCCTGTAGTACAAGTCTGTGTGTCTCCCTCCAAAATTTAAAAGTAAACACTTTTCCTCCATCCTCAGCGGACTGCAATCGGCAAGGTACAAGCCCCTCACACTGGTCCTTATTTTCTTAACTGTTCCCACCACACCCTCCACACCAGTGGTCTTCCTCTGAAAGCCACCAGTGTTATCCAGGTCCCTGCATCCAGGAACTCCATCATATTCATCCATTCTCTCTCCTTCCTTCCCTCTCTCTCTCCTCAAAACTCTTCAGTCGGTTTCCACTGCTTCTAAGATCCAATCGAATCTCCTCTGACATCCTGAGTCCCCGCCCCCTGCTCCATCTCCTCCTGCAGCCTCTGTGTGCTCACTGGTGCCCAGCCCTCCCTCCCACACGCCTCAGCTTTTAGTATTTATCCTCACTAAAACAGCCTCTTCTGGCACCCTCACTGAAGTCCCAGTTCAGAGGCCGCCACCTCCAGGAAGCCATCATGGATCTGCCCAATAGAGCTTGAGTAATCCTGCCTCTGAACCTTGAAGCCCTTTGAGCCTCTGAGGACTCTTTCAGATTTCTACTCTTGTGCCTGCCATGCTGGATGATGAGCAGTTGAAGACACATTTTAATGATCTTTTGTCCCCAGAGTTTGGCACAGGGCCTGGCACACGCCACTGCCCACCACCATAAGTGTGTGGTGAATGAATGAAGGCTGGAAGGAGGGCAGGCACTATGGGCCACACCCTAATTCCTACCAGCCATGACTTTACACACCCTAATTCTGCCAAAAATAATTGTCATTCTGGAGCCAAACAGGGTAATGCTGGTACCCAGAGACGGTGACAGCTCTAATATGTCCATCACTCCCTCAACACCCAGCCTTATCACACGAGTGGAAGGCAGAGGGAAAAGAATGAACAAATACTCCTCTTGGGCCAAATATCCCCCACTAATCTCTCTGGCAAGCGCACCCATGCTTGGCTGGGGGCAACTGACTGCTCCAAGACATCCTGCCACCTGCCGGCCAAGCCAGACATGAGACGGCTGCCCTGGGTGCAGTCATTTCCCCGGCCCGGGCTTGCCCGCCTCATGCCAGGTGTTTCCAGTGCATACGCATTTGTTACAAAATTGTAACACAGACTGGACAGCATTTTGCTCATTCTGGAATGATCACTCCTGGCAGGCGACGGCTTTCTGAACTCAACATGTGTTTCTAATTCAGAGAGTGACCATTTGAACCGCGTCCTCCCCCGAGAGCCCGCTGTTGCTGCCCCGGGGGGTTAAGGCGTGAGGCTCACACAGGAAGGGACAACCCGGCCCCACGGCCGCTGCCTCGGGTCCGAGAACCTGCCCAGACTCCAGTCCTGATGCCCCCCGTGTGGCCTCAGGCATGGCCACAGCCTTCCCCCAGACGCACCTGGCACCCGGAGAGGGAGAGCCGCCCCTTCTCCTCTGGAGTCTGTCTTATTGAAAGCCAATTTCGACTTCACTGCAACAAAGACCTGCCGAAGACACTCCGCCCTAATCCTGGAGCTCACGTGCTAAGAACGTGCGTCGGGCTCCCCTGACAGGAGTGCGGGCCATCTCTGCCTCCCGCAGCCGCCAGGGAAGCCTGAAGGGAGGCTGGCGGCCACGAGGACGTAAACCTCAAGAATGAGGGCCCTTAGGTGTGCCTGGCAGCGTGGTGGGGTCTTGTTACACAGCCAGAGGCGGGGGGGACACACGGTGACCCCGGGTGTCAGAGTCTGTGCTCGACCCCCAGCTGTGCCAAAGTCACTGACCCCTCCTGCCTCATCCGCCCCGTCCATGAAACAGGCGGCCCCGCGGCGCCCTCCGGCCAGCCAGGCCGAACTGGGCGCCAGCGAGACAGAGCGAGGGCGCGGGCCTCCCTAACCGGGACACACTGCGCAGGCGCAAAGTCCGGCAGAGGGGCATCGGCTCTGCCCGGAAGCCGCAGAGCGCCTGCAGACCACAGCCAGCAACGTCGCAGGCACCTTCCGGCTGGCCATCAACACTTGGGACTTCTACAAAAATTCCTCCAAACGGGGACATGCAGCCGACAAAGTCGGCTGGCCGCCACACTGCGAGGAAGCGGCTGCTCCTGCTGCCCACAGAAAGGCGTCATGACGTTCAGGGACAAGGAGCAGATGGGTGGGCAAGTGGAGGGCCGCAGGCATGCCCAGGGCTGAGGAGTCAACCTACAGACAACCGGACTTGTTCCGATGACACCGGAAGGGAAACCAGGGCTTTGCGGGAGTGGTTCTACTTGGAGCAAATGGTGACTCCGAAGCTGTTGTGGTTTGGGCTGGAACGAAAAGAAGTTCTCAGCGCCTACGAGGAGCGCCATGTTGCTCACACCACGGAGGGGACATAGGGACTCCTGCTTAAGAGGGCAAGACAACGAGTCGGGCTCAACAGCAAAAATGGCTCTACATTTCTAAAAAGTACAACCGGGAGAACACGGAGATACAGACACAGACGTACAAATACATCTGACGTGGGAAGGAATCTGCAATTACAGAATCTCAGGGTTGGGGGGTGGGGTTCTCACTTATTTGAGTCTCAGCATCGCTTGGGATTTTTTTTTTTTTTTTATAGGATTTCGCAACCTGATTCTAAAATCTCTATGGAAACGCCCAGGGTCTACACTCTCCGGTTTTAAGACCTACCACGAAGTTGCATGAACAGGACGTAAAGCATGTCATCTCCATAACTATAACAGAGCCCCCAGGCGGACTGGCACACACGCCCTCCACTTTTGTTGCTGGTGCAGTGTCCACGTCGGGGCTTTCCTTCTCTCTCCTCTTCTTTCCTCCCTGCTTCTCCCCTTCTTTTTGGGCACAGCTCACCCTGGGTGGTAATATCCTGCTGCCTTTGAGGTGGCCTTCCTTCTGTTTCTGGGACCAGAGCTACTGGGGGTTTTTTTTGCTTTAATAACAAATTTAATTACAAATTCCTGGGTCTCCCCTCATCCCTGTTGAGCAGGCATCTCCTGAGTGAGCCCAGGAGTTCTTATTTTTCTAAAGCTCCCAGAGGATTTTTGCATGCAGCTATGGGAGACCGCAGCCCTGAGAACATCACGGTTCTAAATTCAGTGGTTAAGATGCTGTAACTATAAACCCCCACCAAAGGGCTTTATAAACCCCCACCAAAGGGTGTTATAAATGCCCAGAGGGTGTAAGGGAATCAGGATGGTCTGAGTATGAAGTTTATTTTAGCCTTTAGATATCTATAAAACCTTGACTTGGTCTATCACGCCATCTTGGACCTAAACTGGCCCCAGACCCAGCCGATTTCAAGTTGACAGGCCCGCACCATCATGACTGTGGCATCAGGCCACTCTTCCCCCCCCGACCAGGTTTTATAGTTAAATATTTAGAAAATCCGTGCTTGTTTCATTCTTGTAGCACAGCTTGAATTAAGCAACTTGATAAAGATGGGATTCCTAAATCTCTAACACAACTAAATGAAATGCTGTGCTTAGTATAATTCAAGCACTAGGAGCCACAGCCCTCAGACATGAGCAGAAGAAAGAGGCGGGGGGGGAGGGGGAGGTGGTTTGGAAAAGGAAGAGACACTCCTGTCACAAGAGTCTGTTGAAACAACATCATGGCATCTAGGAGGGCATGTCCCTTCTTAGAACTGTGACATAGGGAAAGAGAGCTTCCCGACAATATTCTCTACCACCATCTCCACCCAGCGGGAGCTGCAGGTTTTCAACACCAGGAAGTCCCCTCTCTCCCACTGTAAGCAGAAACGCCGCAGTCCAGCCAGGACTCAACAGTCTGTGTCACACAAGAAGGCCGGGATGCGCCGGCTGTCAGAGAGGGCAGCTGGCCACAGCCTCGCTAACCACGCTCCTTACAGGCCAGGGCAGTCCTCGGGCCCAGACAGGAAAAGGTACTTTTCACCCATGCTGGGAGCAGACTCTGGAGCTGCCTGCCGCAGAGGCACTCCTGCCCCGCAAGATGCTGCCCAAAGGAAAGGGAGCGGGTGCTGGCCAGAAGCACAGTGCCCCACCCGTGCAGGACAATGGGATGAGCGTCCCCAGGCAGAGAGCCAAACCCTTATGGCCACATCAGACAGAAGGACAAAGGACTTATGAACCACCTTATCATTTGGAACCTAACTTATTCCCAAGTTCTGAGCTTCTTTTTTTTTTTAATATTTTTTTAGAGAGAGAGAGTGAGCATGAGTGGAAGAGCGGCAGAGGGAGAGGGAGACAGAGGATCTGAAGCAGGCTCTGTGCTGACAGCAGAGAGCCTGGTGTGTGGCTCGAACTCACGAACCATGAGATCATGACCTGAGCAGAAGCTGGATGCCTAACTGACTGAACCGCCCAGGCGCCCCAGTGCTGAGCCTCTTATTGACAAAAGTATTTGAATGTGAATCCTGAATGCTAGGGAGGGGTGATTTCTAGGCTTTTTACACTTTCCACCTGCCCAGCCCCCATTTAAAGAAAAAGAAAGGGAAAGTGAGGAAACCCCCCACTGGCTACCTAGAGCATTCCACAGAGCAGCCAGGAGCCAGACACCCAGGGCTCTCCCTCCATGTCTGCTGTGTGGACAGGCCACTCTGACTCCTCTGAGGCTGGATGCCTGGGAGTTTGTAGAAGAAAAGGGGAGAAAAGTTTAGCCATGAGCAGATTCGACATCTATTACAGGGGACAGAGGGTTAAAATAATAGGTAATACTAACTGAATGAATACCAGGGGCCAGGCCCTGTCTAATACTCCACTCTTTATGAGCATTCATCCTCTTGAATCCAACTTTCTGAGATCAGCATCATAATTATTTCCAATTAACAGATGCAGAAAGTGAGGTAATTTGGTAGAGAAATAATTTGCCCAAAGTCCCAGAGAAAGCATAGAAGTAGCCGGAATGGCAAACCTGGGAAATAATAAACACTTCCTGCCTCAAAATCCGCTGATCAACTTTAAAAAAAAAAAGTTGGGGAGGCGCGGGGGTGGCTCAGTCAGCTAAGCCTCCGACTTCGGCTCAGGTCATGATTTCATGGTCCGTGAGTTAGAGCCCCACATCCAGCTCTGTGCTGACGGCTCGGAGCCTGGAGCCTGTTTTGGATTCTATGTCTCCCTCTCTCTGCCCCTCCCCTGGTCACACTCCTCTCTCAAAAATAAACATTAAAAAGAATTAATTAAAAAAAAGTTAAAATCCTCTGTTTCTCATCATACTTAAAATTCAAATCCTTTACCATAGCCTATAAAATCCTACATGATCTGGTTCCTTCCTCTCTGACTTCAATGCCTAGGACTTCCCACCCTCCCCTTGTTCATATACATGATAAAACTAGCATTCTGAGTTTTTCAAACAGGACGAACTCATTACTGCCTCAGGGACTTTGAACATGCTGTTCCCACTGCCTGGAACACTTCCCACAGATCTCTGCAGAGCCCTGCAAAGATGTGACCGCCACTGAGCAACCCTCCCTGACCACTCGCCTAAAATACACTGTGGTCTCCCATTCCCCATAAACTTAGTCCGTTGTGTCTTTCCTCTCAGACTGATCACTAGCCGAAATCAGATCAGCATGTCGCTTGGCTGTGCATTGTCTGTCTTCCTGCTAGAGTGTGACATTTACAAGAGCTGGCCCTGCACCGCCAGCACAAGGCCCAGTTCCTATCAGTTGAATGCCCGAGCATACGAATGAGCGGGTAGGATGGAGGGGGGCCGGGAGAGGGGCACCACACCCACTTTAGTGAGCTGAAGGCAAGACACTGGTTCTCCACCTTTTGGAAATTAGGCACTTCTCTGAGTCTTAGATGAAACCCACGGACCTTTTATCCAAAACAAAACAAAAAGAAACAAAAAACCAACATTTGCAAACAGTTTCAAGAGTACTTTTTAAAACCCAAGGAAGAACATTTTCACTAATGGGAGGGAGACAAAAGAGACTTGGATCTATTTGAGCATCAGCTGAAGCCCTTTCTGCTCCCACACAGGCTGCCTCCGAGATCATTCAGGCCCCCTTAGGGATGCTTCCAAAGAAAAGAACAGCATCACAGGGCAGTGCACTGAGGAGAAACACCAGTTTGCAGCCCTGGTCCAGCAGTCTGGTCACAGGTCCGAACCTACGCTACGCTTCCTCTTCCCTGGGTGTTTTTTCACCAAGGGAGATACGGTAACTGTTATTAATATTCCTTCCCTCCCAACACATACAAACCACATCCCCCTTCCAGAGCTGACTTGCTATGACCAACAGAATGTGGCAGAAGGGATGCCACGCCAGCTCAGCACCCAGCCTGGAAGGGGCCCAGCAGTTTCCAGTTTGCTTTATGAGCCGGTCACCATGTAGTAAGTCTGACCACCCTGAGACCGCCATGCTGTGAAGAAGCCCAAGTCAGTCGCATGGAGAGAGAGAAAGAGAATGACCACACGGAGGAAGCCTGAGGGGCCAGACATGTGACTGAAGCCTTCCTGACCTTCCAGCCCAGCCAGGCCCGACTGCCAGCTAATCACAGCTGAGTGAGTGACTCAGGCTGATGCCAAATAGAGCAGAAGAATCACCACGCCAAGCTAAGCCAAGCCCTGACGAGCTCCTGATGCACAGAATAATGGAAAATAATACATCTGTGTTGTTTTAAGCCACCAAGATTTGGGGCAGGTTGTTACATGGCAATAGATAACTCAGCTCATACCAACCCTCCTGCTTTTCTGGGCCCATACCCACCCCTCAATTATTAGCTCCAGTAACATCTCCTTCCAGAAGCTTCTCTCCTCACTCCACCTCACTCTTCACCCATCTAGCCTCTGAACTCTCTATTTCCTCAACCCTGAAGGCTTAGCTCAGGGGCTCTCTCCTCCAAGGAGCCTTCCCTGGCTTCCTCAGTGGCCACAAGTGCTTCTCCACACCCCGGGATGCCTATGCACACCCCGTGCCCATGACCATCCCTTTGTCAGCTTGTTCGCCCCCAGACTGTCATTGTCACATGCATTGTCATCCGCATAATCCACACACATAGCTCATTAACTACCACATAATAGGAGCTCAGTAAGACCTTATGAACTAAAAGAACAAACCCCGACACCACTCACTGGACCTTTACGTGCTATTGCATTCCTTCCCTCTGCAGACCTGTGTGTCTTTACCACTGTGATCGAGAATGCCTGGAGGGTAGGGATCTTGCTGCTCATCCGTCTCCATGCCTCTCACACAGCCCTGCACACACAGGTGCCCAATAAATGCTCTGTTGACTTTAAACTGGTTGATGCGTGACTTTCACTGTGACCTTAACTCCAGATCTACCCCTAGACCTCTGCTGCTCAGGCTGCAGACCTCCTAGACCTCATGCTGTGCAAGGACAGAGAAGGCTCTGCTTGTTTATTTTTGGCCCTTTTCAATCAATGGAATTCTTGAAAGGCCACACATTCTACATTTGCAGCAATGAATACATTCCAAAAGCATAATCTTTAGAAGCTACATTCTCTTTAAAGACATTCACCTCCAACTCCTACTTCAAACAGACAAGTGTGAAAGAGTTAACACAGCTTCCATACTGCCTGGGAGTTGCAAATCAACTGGAAATATCTGATTCCATCTGTTATTATAAAACACAGTCCAGACAGTACTGTCACCACAAGAGACAATGATTCTATGAACACACACAGTGTTGTGACCTTTACTCAACATTCCAGAGATACGGGAGCTGTGTGGGCCTGGGAGGAGGGGAGGGTTATAAATAGCGTGGTGTCATGGGCCCGGCACTGGGGTGGGGGCCAGCTTCCTGGTCCTGGATGGCCTGGGTACCTCCTAATCTACAAACTCCTTTTCTCTGAGAACATCCAAAGCATTTTCCCACCTGGGAGGGACCCTCCAGCTTCCTGGGGACTTGACCATGACTCTCCCCAGCCAGGGCCCATCTCCCCTCATGCTCCAGCCCTCCACTCCTTGGGTTTTAGGACTCAGCTTGGACATAAGATCCTACAGGCTCACTCTAGGCCATGAAATCTCAGTTCAACATGTGAGGGTCTTTGTCACCTGTTGCTGAGCAAGGTGGAAAAGGTGACAAAAACCCAAAGGGGAAGAGAAGAGAAAACAGGGAGAGGGCAGGTCAGGAAGTAGGGTCCTTCTGGGCATATAGCTGGCCCTCAACAAGTCCTCTTGGAACCAGTAAGTCTGCATTCAACGCCAGGACACACAAAGGAGATGTGTGCTGGACTGGAAGACAATTCTTGGACGTGGCCCACCCGTGGTTCTCATCCTGGCTCTGCCACTGCCTAGCTGTGTGCCTCTGGATACTCTTCCCCTTGGGAAAGCAGAGGTAGTTGTGGGGCTCTATGACATGGCCCTGAGGGAACTAGCCCAGTGCTGGTACCCAGAAAGTGCCAATAAGTGTGAACTCACTTTCTCTCCCTGCTTCCAATTAGAAAAGGCTGTCTCATTATTGAAGCTACCTACATGAAGGAATCCAGGTATCATAGAAGCTCTGTCCTTCAGGGATGATGTGCTGAATGCTCAGGGAACAAAGAAATTAACTTGAGTGAATACACTGTTTCATGTTATTAAGGAACCATTCATTCATCAACAAACATTTGCTGAGTGTCTAGTGTGCAGCAAGCATTGCCCTAAGCACAGCTGATGCGCTTCCTTGGTGTAAGCACTATAGGGCTTTCAACAGTTTCATTGCCCCTAAAATGCTTTTTGTCCATGGTCTTTGGAAAGGACTATGACAGTATTTTATCTACCATCATCTAGACGTTAGATTTCAGGGTATGGGAGATGACCCAAAGACGATGATGACAAAGATCACAATGACACCAGCAAACAAAAAGTACTGCTTGTAGAGAAATGAACAGGTAAGCATACGGCAGTCTCCCTAAGTATCCACTGCTCCAAGCTGTTATGTCAAAAATCTGACCCCAACTCTAAGCTCCCCAAACATGACAGCGTATACAGATCCCCATTTTGCCATCTTTCTCTGTGGCAAAGGAGCAGTTTTATTTTCAATTTGTTGTGGACTGATCACTTTTGTAAAATGCACAGAAGGTGTGCATTTTACAAAAATCCTGCAGTGATGTCAAATTGTTTATAGAAGTTTCTAAATACTTACTCTCGCTGTTGGTTTTCATCTCATTGCCACTCAGCACCAGTGATTCACAAACTGGCACCAATCTACGAACCACACTTTGGGTAGCACTGATGTAGTTAATTCCACAAACCATCCAAAATCTAGCATAACGCATGTTGCAAACAAGTACAAGAAATGGGATTATAAAGGGCAACTTACTTGCTGATGGCTGAAATTTGATCAGATCTTGCAAGTCAGTAGAAATCTGGAAAACGTGGCTATAGAACTGCTGGACTGAATTCTTCAGCCCAGATATGTCTCTGGAATGTGACCGGAGTGTCCCATTCATCTGCCTGACACAACTCCAGAGGCTGTTGACATGCTTGTTGAGCCCCTCCTTGATCCTCTGAAGACTTCCGGAGATGGAGTCCAGCTTGCTGCAGGCTTTCTCCATATGAGACACCCTGCTCTCAACCACAGAGACGTCCCTCTGGACCCCATGCGTGCTCTCCTTACAAGTGTCCAGCTCAGAGAGGACTTGGCTCTGCAGCCGCTGCCACCTCTCCTCCAGGTGGCTGCAGCAATGAGCCATGGGGTCCTGCAGAGACGGGAGGGGCTCCACCGTCCTTTCCCGCTCACCCCCCTTAGAAAATCCCCCCACTGCGGCATTTGTACCTTCTCTACAACTGCTCAGCTCCCTCTGGAGGTGATTCACATCAGCTTCTGTGTGGTTTAGTTGAGAATAAAGAAAACTAAAATCCTGTTGAAGTTTCTGGATGCTACGTTCAGTTTCTTGAAACTTCCTATGCATTGTGGCATTCAGAGATTTCAAAAGGTTCAAACTATCACCCGTTACGTGGTCTTCTCCGTTTGGCAAAGTATCTTCTATCCCATGAGGCTCTCCCTGAAAGTTCTGTAGGCAAATATCCTCAACAACTTGAACTTTGTTCTTCAGGTGGTTTAACTCTATCATGACCTGTTTGCTCCCAGCCCCCGACACACCTGGCAGGGCTGAGGCTGGGGGAGTGAGTTCTCCATCGGTGTTGTTGGCCACCTCCAGGAGAACACTCCCCAGGCGCTCTTCCAGAGACTGGATTTTCTGATCAAGAAGTTGCTTCAAGTCATCTACCTCACCATTAATGGTCCCCCGCAGGGTTTCTTCAATGTAGAAGCAATGTTCTTCCGCATTCCTTTCTGTCACGTTGATCCTTGCATCTAGTTCATTCCATCGTGCATCGAAGTCCACATCTGGCTCTGGAACTACAAGGCGGTCAAACTCATTGTCCAGGCGTGCATTCAGCATTCTGGTGGCTTCAGCAACTCTTTCAATTTTCTGGTCTAACATCTTGATCTGTTGCCCAAAGTCACCATTCTTTTCACTATTACAGCAGTTGGACTGAGCTGAAGGATCTTGTACCCGGGCTCGAAGATCGTTTATTTCTTTTCTCAGGTTTGTTTCCTTCTCTCCTATAAGTTCAATCACTCCTAGGTAGCTGCTCCCATAATCATCACACTGCTGTTGGAGACCAATCATCTTGTACTCGCATGAGTTCTTCAGATCGGCCAGCTTCCTGTCCATTCCCTCCATGAGCTCCTCTCGCAGGGCATCAATCTTACTGTCAACATAGGCTTGGTAGAGTTCATTGGTCGTCATGGTCACCGTAGGGCCCTGGGCAGCCTCCTGGAGCTGTTTCAGCTGTCCTTCATACCCCTTCACTTTCCCATCCAGCTCTTCCAGCTTGTCACTCTTGGTCTTCAGAGCATCCTTGACCTCGGCCAGTTCGGACTTGATGTCCTTCATGCCAGATTCCTTATTGTTGAGGACATCGGGAAGCTGGACGGTTTCTGTGTCTGCACCAATGGCACTGTCAGGCACCGGCTGGGGATGCAGGTTACTGAGCCACGATGCCAGCATTTTGCTGGCATTGTCCTGAATGGCATGTTTGAGGTTTTCATTCACTCCAGCGATGGAAGACTGGAGATCAAGAACTGTTCTTGTGAGTCGGAGAACCTTCTCCTCAAGCACCTGGATTTTCTTTTCCTGGAGTTCTTGCGGCCCCTGTTTTGGATCTACGACTTGACTTGGTTCTGTGGCACGAGTTGGTGACAAAGTCTTCCTGGGCTCTGAGACTTGGCTTGGTTCATTATCTGTTACAAACAAAGAGTTGGACATGACTTAACAAGTTCTACCTTTTCCCATTTTCTGCCAAGACAATAAACAGGGTACTTCAGGAGTGTACTTAAACCTTCCCTTACAGATCCTCTCACTACAGGCAATTATTGTGGTAGAGAGAAAAAGACTATGGCCTTTGAGTCAAAGGGACCTCCCTTTGCATTCTGGCTCTGCTCTTTACTGTCTGCCCTTGAGCGAGTTAATGAACTTCTGTGAATGATAACCCCCTCATCTCTGAATCAGAGGTACTATCTTCCCTCCAAGGGTTGTTAAGAGAATATGTAGTACATGGTACATAATAGGTAGTCAATGGTCTCTTTCACTCTAAAGGGAAATTTTTTTTAAGTTTATTTATTTATTTTGAGAGAGAGAGAGAGAGAGCATGGTGGGGACGGGCAGAGAGAAGGAGAGAGAGAATCCCAAGCAGGCCCCAAATTATCAGTAAGGACCCCAACACGGGGCTCGATCTCACAAACTGTGAGATCATTACCTGAGTCCAAAATAAGAGTCGGGTGCTCAACCGACTGAGCCACCCACAAGCCCCTAAAGGGAAATATTCTTAACCTGCTTTGTCATATGAACACATCATTCTCACATTAGTGAACTGCAGCCACACCCCAATGGTTGACTATATACTGTAAAACCACAAGAAGCCACTTCAGTGATATCCGCCCATTAGCTGCTGGGTGGTATGATATCATATAAGCAGTAAGTTATCCACCAAGCAACCCCTAAATGTTATTTTACTTTTATTAGCATCACTATGCTAAAAGAGACTCATAGACATTGTTTACCACTGTTATGCAGTTGGGGAAACTAAAAGCTAAAGAGAAATAAAGCAGTGACTCTATTCGCATCTCCTAACAATAAAGCTACATGGTCATATACACTAAGGTTCACTAAATCAAAGAATACTAACATTGAATTTTTGATAATCCTACTCTGAGAAACATACTTCTAAGGAAATAGTCCAAAGAAAGAAAAAAGTTAATAAGGATGATTGTGATGAGTCCTAAAATGAAATAAAGTGATAGATACAGAGATAGATGAACTAACCAAAAAGAAAATTATGGAAACCTGAGGCAGGAGGAGCTTAGAAGCAAACCACACCCCTGAACACACAGTAGGATACAAGGAATACTAGAAAGGGGCTAGCATTGACCAGCCTGGAGACGATATGGAGACTGTCATCAAGGGTGGAAAAAAAATCAAACACAACATAGAGATTGCAATGAAATAAAATGCATTAAGGTGTACTGAACAAACAACGCTAAAAGTAAATGTAGAATGTTGTAGATATTTGAGTTTAACAAATTCCCCTAAACTTTTGCACACAACCGTAACAACAGCTATTAATCATGAAAATCAGCTTCGTGGTAAAATCAAGACCGTATCAGATGGCCAAACTCCCAAGCAGAGAACTGTAAAGAACACCTTATGTTCCACACTGAAAAAACATATTCTACCTCAAGACGCTAGGAAGAAAAAACAAGTTGTTGAATCACTTACAAATGAAATGTCTTTCTGAGCAAAGGAAATAAAAGCAAAGGGCAGGAGAAAAGGGGAGACCTGGATGTGAGGAAATCAGGCTCCTGGTGACTGCGGGAATCACTACAACTTTTTGGAAGGATAACTCAGCAATATGTATCAAAACCCCAGAATCCCTTTGCCCCAGCAATTACACTTCTAGAAGTTTATTCAAGTAAATAGTCAGAGATGAATCCAAAATATTAACAGGAAAAATGCTTATTCAAATACCATATGCAAAAAACTACAAACAACCTAAGTGACCAACAGTAGGGGACTGTGTTCAAATAATCACACTCTCAAAAGCCATTAAATGATATTGTAAAATATTTAACGAACAGTTGTTCACTATAGATTAAGTGTAAAAATTAGTTCTAAAATTGTATGTTCTTTACAATTATTAAGGATAAGCATTTCCTTTCATTCCTTTCTGAAATCCCACTAAATCACAAAATAAAACAAAAAACAGAACCATGTCACATATAAAAATTAGGAATTAGAATGGCTTTGGACATTTTAGCAGCTACATTGGAAGCTAGAAGAAAAGTGAGTGATGCTTTCAAAATTCTAAAGGAAAAGTATTTCCAATCTAGAACTCTAAAGTAGAATAAAAATATTTTCAGACTATAAAATTTTAGAAAGTGTACCTTCCATACAATCTTCTTATAACACCACTGGGGAATGTGCTTTACCAAAACAAGGGAGTAAGTTGAGAACAATCAGGAAGTACAGGAAACAGGGAATGAGTGGGAGAGAAACAAAATAAAATAATCAGTGGGAGAGAAATAAAATAAAATAGGCTGGCAGCTGTGAACAAGGAAGAGGATGACCAGCCCTGGTGGGGCAGGGAGAAATCTCTAGAAGAGATTGCTTCAGGAAGGTGAAACTGATGTGTCTGAACATAATGACATCTAAATAATCACCCTGAGGAGAGTTTGGGTTAAAATAGGGACAAAGACATAAAAAACCAAGCAAAGGAAAATCTAAAACAATCTCTAACTCTAAAGAAACCAAAAAGCTGTATAGGAAAGGCAACAGATTCATAGCATACTACATGGCTCAGCTGTAAACATTATCTACAAAGTTACTACAGTGTAAATAGTAAGTATTAAATAAATTAAAAACCTGGTATAAATTGTATGGAAAGAATGAAGGTAGAGGAGCCATGTGCTGGAAAGCAGATAAAAAGGAGTCGTATTTTTACCTTTCATAATGAGAAGCTAATAGATATGGAGGCTGGGGAGCCTGGGTGGCTCGGTAGGTTAAACATCTGACTCTTGAACTTGGCTCAGGTCATGATCTCACAGTTCGTGGGTTCAAGCCCTGCCTCAGGCTCTGAACTGCCAGTGCAGAGCCTGCTTGGGATTCTCTCTCTCCCTTTCCCTGCCCTCCAGCTCTTGTACTCACACACACACTCTCTCTCTCTCTCAAAATAAAATAAAATAACTTTAAAAAATGGAGGTATATTCCAAAAGACCATCTAAAGAGTTTAAAGTAATTACCTCTGGGAAGGGAAAGTGGGGACAAAGGGAGAAGGGGGTCACTGCTTTCCTAATAGTCTTTTTAAAGCTATTCAACTCAGAAAACTACATACAGGTTTAAACTTTTATAAAACAAAAGCAAAACAGAAGTAAACTATTATGACCCAACAGATCCCCTTCATGTGAACCCACATAGTACCTATCAGGATGTACTGTAATCACATGTCTGATGTTTGCCTTTTATGAGTTCAGGGACCGTCTGCCTTGTTTTTAACTTTTCCCAAGTATCTAGTATAAAGCCTGCCAGATATAGAAACTCAATCAATAAACATCTGTGGGATGGCTAAATGAATTTTTCTTAATAGTATAGGACACAGGAAGGAGAGTAATGTGTGAGGACAAAATGTCAGCAGTAGTTATCATCTGGTGCTCAGATTATGTGTAACTAAATATTTCCCTATACTTTATAAACATTCTATAATTGATTCATATTAATTTTGTCATACAAATTATTTTTAAATCTATTTTACAGACAATACGTATACAAGACAATATACAGACAAGTTTCAAAGTTGACAATACTTCATGGAAAAATATAATCATTTAAAGACAACTTAAGCATTGAATTCATGAGAAAATCTAGGTTACATTTATTCTCACTCAACTTAAAAAAGAGGAAAGATAAAGTGATGCAGAATAAAAGGACTGAAATTTTTAGCCATAAAAGTCATCCTCTTAATGTTATAATTAAAAGCCAAGGTAAAAATTATCATTTCTTTCTTAATCACTGAATTTGTGCTACTTCAAAAAAAATTCACAAACAAATTTAAGATTCACTGGATACCTTGAACTTGGGGCTTAGCTTTGCAAATATCTCACCCCAAACAGAATGAGGATGATTCTGATTCACCTATTTTTTTTAATGTTTATTGATTTTTGAGAGAGAGAGAGACAGAGACAGAGACAGAGTTTGAGCAGGGGAGGGGCACAGAGAGAGGGAGACACAGAATCCGAAGCAGGCTCCTGGCTCCGAGCTGTCAGCGCAGAGCCCAATGCAGAGTGCGAACCCAAAAACCACGGGATCAAGACCTGAGCCGAAGTCGAGCATTTAACTGACTGAGCCACCCATTCACCTATTTTAAAAACAACAATTTAGTTCCTTCAAGTTCAGATCTATGGGAGCTTGTAGATGAAAAGTAAAAACAAAGCATCGCTACATCTGAATCTCTTCACATCTGTGCCCACGCTACCCCAGTCTGAAGCCATCAGCCTCCCCTACGCTGATGGCTAAATCCTTTGCTTTCACAAACCGGCACTAACAAAGCAATTTACTTGCAAAAAAATAAATCTGTATTCTGATTGCTACTGCTTCTGCAAATAAAAATGTGTGCCACATGTGTCTACTGCAGGCATACACGCACGTTACTGGAAGACCCTGGAGAGCGGACCATTGTAAATCAGGAATCCTACGGTCTGCAGGAGCACTGGAAAGATCAGAGGTGGCCATGCACGGGGAAGCACAAAGAGTTTACCTGTGGCTTTCTTCACACTGTTTCGAGGCCGAGCGGGCGTGGGGCGGGGAGTCTTCACAGGGTCCCTGGGACCTTCCTGGCAGTCTCCCCCTCTAAAGCCAGGGCAGCACCTCCATTCCAACTGAGTCACCATCTTGTACTTGGTGACGTATCTGGGTCTGAAGTTCACACGATACCTGCCGAAGAGAAGGGTGGCATCTCTCTTTACTGGCCACTGCCAGCACCCCTGGCCCTCCCTGACTTGCACCCAAATGCAGAGGATCCAGGTCACTCAGGTCCCTGCCTGCCCTCTCCAAGCTGACCCAGAGGGAATCACTGTCTCTTCGGTCCAGCCCTGATGCCCAGGGGTTCCGCCGAAATCAGACTAGCCTCCCTCTTCCATCTTTTGCACCCACCTGCACCCAGCTCCCCCCCCTCCCCAACTAAAGGCCAGAAAGCCAGACCGCCTAGAAAAGCCTGCCCTGCAATTCCTAAAACTAAGCTTTTGTTTCGCCCACAAATTTCTGTTCTACAATTCGCTGCTTTGTGGAGATTTTTTTTTTCCTGGGTAACTCAGGGTCATTTGTTTTCTATTTTATTTTTTTTAATGTTTGTTTATTTTTGAAAGAAAGAGGGAGAGAGAGCACGAGCGAGGGAGACACAGAATCTGAAGTAGGCTCCCGGCTCTGAGCTGTCAGCACAGAGCCCGACGTGGGGCTCGAACCCACAGGCCATGAGGTCACGACCTGAGCCGAAGTCGGACGCTCAACCGACTGAGCCACCCAGGCACCCCATTTGTTTTGTATTTTAAAGAAACCTCCCTGACCCCTTTGTCTCCATAGCACATGTGCATTCATCCTGGCACCTTCTTTCCTGCAAAGGCAGCGGCCGTGAGCCTTCAGAGGGGCACCCCATGCTGCTTGTGTTGAGACCATTTTAAAAGATGCTCTGATTCATAGAGCTAATGGCAGAAATAAGGATCCCTTTTTAAGTGCACACTCCCCCACCATGTGCATATCACACGGAGATTCTTGCCATAGCTGTCAAGTCCTCCAGACCCACCGCTGGGCCTGGGCCAGGGAGTGGCAACCCAGCAGCCCCCGTACACTCAGAGGATGGATGCAGGGGTGCAACACCCCCAGGTGCCCCTACTCGCAGCATAGATGGGGGTCACTCCTTAACTTATCCCAACTTCTCCTTCCAGCTTGGAAGCACGGCCCTCTAGAATGTCCTCGCTTTCCCTTCCTTGTGAACACCAACACTAGCAGCTGCCCTTCTCCTCGGGGGCCAATTCCCAGGAAGGAATCGGCTCTCTGGTACTTCCCCAGTACTCTGTGCTGCTCAGAGGGCCACTGGGGGGCCCGCTGGGGCCTGGTGCCAGCCAGGTGACTCCACCTCAGGCACCAGCCTTGCTGAGGGTGGAGGTCAAAGTCACATTCCCAAGAAAATTACAACGTAGTAAATATAGTAGGCTTTTGGCATCCTTCCTGATGGTCAAAACGTGACACCTAAAACCTCAGGTGTAAGGAACTCTCCCATCATCCAAGGTGATCCTCTGGAATTCCCCGAGGGCCCTGGGAACAGCGCTGACCCAAACGTTAGTGTCCCAACATCTGTTTCCGTCCCTGATTCACCGGCCCTTCTAAGGCAGCGGCTGGAAACCTTAGCTGAGCATCAGAATCACCAGGGAAGAGTGAAAAACTGCAGATCCTTGGCTCTCACCCTCAGAGATTCTGATTTAACCGGCCTGTGGTGGGGCCTAGGGACACAGTTTAGAGAAGCCCCAGAGGAAGACTTTTTCAAAACAGAAGACAAACCAGCATGAATGAAACAGAAAGGGGGCGGGGTAAGACCTCCCTTCTAGGCTCTTCATTCCCTCTTATTGCCACCACAGCCCCCATCAAGGCCTAACTATTTATAGAATTTCCCCTTTTCACAAATAGGAAAACAGAGGCTCACGGAGGTTAAATGAACCTGTCCGGGTACCAACGGTCAGGAAGGGTCAGGGCTGGGATTCAAACCCAAGTGTTCGCGCCTGTACCCCAGACAGTCCTCCCAGCACACAGAGGCAGAGACCCTAGCGACCGCCTTAAATGTGAAGAACTCCACCCACCCAGAGATGTTCCAGAAGGCCCTGTAAGCAGGGTCAAAGGACAGCCGCCATCCCCATTCAGCAAACACTTGTCTGAACATGTGACATGGTCCACATGAGCCCCCAGCCCCCTAGCACCCAACCTACCAAAAGAATTCCGTGTGGTCCTAGAAACTATAAAAAAAAGAAAAGAAAATTCCACTTCATTGTTTTGCTTGCTCAAGTATAGCATAATGCTCCAAAAATGTGTAATCTCAGAAAAACTTTGTTCCTCTGAGCATTTAAGGCTGAATGTGAAAATGTGTTTGCTCTCGGGTTTTGTACACATGCCAGCAGATGACAGCCCATAGCAAACCCCATTGGACGCGGCTGCGCGGGACCAGGAGAGCAAAACCTGAGGCTGCGACTCGCTCCCCACGCGGGGGCCTCGGCCCCGGCCGCCGAGCCGAGTGTAAGAAAGTGCTTGCCTTTCCAACACACCTCATTATTTTCTTTAAAGGCAGTTATTATTTTGGAGCCAGCTCATAACGTAGGGAAGTTCCCTGGAGCTCCTGCCTTCCTCTCCAGCCCCACGCACATTCCGCACTCCCACCCTCCGCCTCATCGGCTTGCTGGAGGGTTTCCGGTTTGCGGCGATGGAGTTCAGGTTGACGGCATCCTACAGAGTTTTGAGTCCAGTGTGTGGAAGAGGCGTTCCTGGCCAGCGGTGACAGCTGGAAGTGATCAGGCGGCCACCTCCAGCCGTGGGAAAGCTCGCGCTCCCGACTGCACCGTGCAGAGGACAGGGATCCCAGGGTGGCGGTGGGTCCTCGATCTGGGGCATGTGAGGGAAAGAGGTGGGGTTGTGCAGCCCCGCAGCCCCGCTGGGATTTTCCCTGCAGAAACTGGGTTCCTGCCTCGGGAAGAGCCAGCCAGGAGGTCCTCCAGAGGATGGGAGGAACACGGCAGGATCCCCAGATCCTTCTTGGGTCCCTTAGTGCTCTGCAGGACAATATCCTGGCCAGAAAGCTTTTAAAAAAATGCCCAGGTCTTTATGCTCAAAATTCTAACTTAACTGGCCAGGGGGCAGGGGTGTCCGGGCATGTGAACCTTTCAAAAACTGCCCAAGTAACTGTCAAGTGCAACCAGAGTTAAGAAGTGCAGTCCAAAACTCAGGGCATCCATCGGCTAGGAGCCTCTGAGGCACCCAGGTAGGGGAAGTGATTCTACCCAAAGTAGCCTAAGTGTTACCCCAAGGCCCCCTGGGCTGTAAGGGCACAGGAGGTGCCCCATGGACACTACCTGAATCAGCTATCTGACTGCACCCAGCTGAGGGACGGACAGCCACGGGGACAGAGTCAAGGCGGTGCTGGGCCGGAGCTGGTAGGCTGACTCAGGCTACAGCCTTGGCCCCCATCCCAGCCTTGGGCAGGGACTGTAACAAAATCCTGTCCCTCAAGGGAACCCTGGCCACAGCTGCCTTGGGCACTCCTTGGGGCCCCCGGGGGCGGGAGTGGTGATTGGCAGCATGCTGCCCCAAAGCCGGAGCCTGCCCCCATCCTTGCCAGCACTCCATGTCTTGTCCTCTCCTCAACTCCCACTCCCCACTCTCCCTTTAAAACCCTTTTGGAGTAGGGGGGTGAAACACGGTTCACCATTTTTATGAGTTCAACCACTGTGTCTAATGTGTGACATCAGATCAACCCAGAAGATTCTCCTGAGAAGGAAGGTGGCAAGAAAAGTTGAATCAGGACTCAGAGACCATATGACTTGAATGTCCCCATTAAAACAAAATATGACAAAGCGACTATGCCTCATTTGACATTCATCACCCCCCAATAGAGACTCCTTCCTACTGACAGAGAGAATATTCTTTCATAACACGCTTCGGTTCACACTTGTTCAGTGTTTGTCTTCTCACAGACCATAAGCCCCATCGGGTCAAGAGTTCCTGTTGGTTCTGTTCTCTACAACATCCCCATTTTTAAACACGGCATCTGTCCTATTGTAAGTGCTTAATAAACAATGCAGTATTAATCATTAATCAAACAATAATGAATAATAGTAAGTCTACTTTCGACACAGTTTTGGGGAATCCAATGTCCATATTAAAAGCCCAGAGTTGTCCTCAGGTCTAACCCCCAACCAATGTGAATTCCTAAGCCTTCCCAGAACGAAATCAAGTTCCAGAGTCCTTGGTCATGAGGAGTTGGACAAAAATCACACACTAGAAGGTGACCTTGAGTTGTGTTGTCCAGTTAGACCGCCATTAATCAGGTGTGGCTATTTAAATCTAAAGTGATTAAAAGTAAACAAAGTCGAACATTCAGTTCCTCAGTCACATTGGCCACCTTTCAGGTGCTCGGAAGCCACGTGCAGTATTAGCATGAACATCTCGATCATCAAGGGAGGTCTACGGGACAGAGCTGGCCTAGACATTCGTGAGACTATCAAGGGAACGGCAACAGGCACATATCTGTTCATCTCTTCATTCCTATCCCACACCCAGCCATCTTCTCTGCCCTCCCACATCCCTTCCGGTTGCCAGTAGAAGGCTTTTCAGAAATAACCACACACCACTAGCAGAGGATCATGTAGACAGCTGTTCTACAAGGGCAGGCTCGTTTCTCTGCTTTTAGCATTCACCTGTAACTTCTTATTTAATTCATGCCATTACAAGTGCACAAATCTAAAGCCCAGTGCCCCATTGACTGGGCTTCCTCCCAAGAACAGACTTTCTAGTAAATTCCTCTCTTTCTTCCAAGCACTGGCTTGTCCCCAAGCCCCTGGAGCCAACTCTTCTTGCTTCATTCCACGAGTGGTCCTGCACAGTATTGACTGGAAATGGACCGTAAGGATGGAGAAGGAAGCTAGGAAACAGAGGTGCCTCCTTCTCTCTGGTAGGGAGCACCCTAGGCCTGAAGAAATAACCACCGATCTGGGACAAAGTCAGCGTGTACATACAAGCAAGAAGTCTTTCATGGAGTTTCCAGGATGTACATCCAGGACAGACTCGGCTACCTGGCTTTCAGGTACTACACCCAGTTTTCCACATCCAGGCATGGTAACTGACTTTTTGTTTTTAGCTGTGGTAAATATGTGTAACATATGAGTAAAATACCCGTAACATAAAATAAATAAGTGGGACTATATTGAACCAAAAAGCTTCTGCACAGCAATGGAAACCATCATAATAAAAATGCAACCTATTGAATGGGAGAAAATATTTCCAAATCATGTATCTGATGAGGGGCTAATATCCAAATACATAAAGAACTCATACAACTCAAAGGAAAAAAAAAAATATATATATATATATCTGTTTAAAAAATAGGCAGAGGATCTGAATAGACATTTTTCCAAAAAAGACATCCAGATGACCAACAGGTTCATTAAAAGGTGCTCAAGGTCACTACTCATGGGGGAAACGCACATCAAAACCACAATGAGACATCACCTCACACCTGTCAGAGTGGCTGGTGTCAAGAAAGACAAGAAATAGTAAGTGTTGGGAAGGACGTGGAGAAAAGGGAACGCTGGTACACTGTTGATGGGAATGTAAGTGGGAGCAGCCACTACGGAAAAACAGTACGGAAGTTCCTCAAAAAATCAAAAATAAAACCACCGTACGATCCAGCCACCTCACTTCTGGACACTGATCTGAAGAAAATGAAAACTTGAAAAGACAACTTGCACCCCCATGTGCATTGTGGCATTATTCACAATAGGCAAGATTAGGATGCAACTTCAGCAGCCATGGATGGATGCTTGAATGAATAAATAGAAGGATGAATGAATAAAAGATACGGTATACACACATGCAAATATTACTCAGCCATTAAAAAAATGAAATCCACCCATCTGTGACAACATAGATAGAACTTAAAGGTATTATGCTAAATAAAATAAGTCCGGGGTGCCTGCGTGGCTCAGTTGGTTAAGCACCCAACTCAGTTTAGGCTCAGGTCATGATGTCAGGGTTCTGGGAGTCCAAGCTCCACATCAGCAGGCTGCCAGCACAGAGCCCGCTTGGGGTTCTCTCTCCCCCTCTCGCTGCCCCTCCCCCACTTACATTGTGTCTGTCTCTCTCAAGATAAATAAATTTAAAAAAAAATTTAAGGGGCACCTGCATGGCTCAGTCAGTTAAGCATTGCACTGGACTTTGGTTCAGGTCATGATCATATGGCTCATGGGTTTGAGCCCGGCGTCAGGCTCTCTACTGACAGCTTGGAGTTTAGAGCCTACTTCGGATTCAGTATCTCGGTCTCTCTCTGCCATTTCCCCATGCTCTCTCTTTCAAAAATAAACAAACATTGAAAAAAATTAAAAATAATAAAAATAAAAAATAAATTAGATAAGCCAAAGACAAATATCATATGATCTCATTTATATGTGGAATTGAAAAAACAAGAAAACACAAAGTAACTAAAAAACCAAGCTTACAGTTACAGAGAGCAGATTGGTGTTTGCCAGGGGTAGGGGCTGGGGGTGGGAGAAATGGGTGCACTGTTTTTTTTTTAATTTAAATTAATTGAATAATTTATAATAAAAAAAGAATGGGAGAAATGTACCAGCCCTAGGTCTGCAAGGCCAGAGGAGGACGAGGCCATAACCATTGCATTAGGGGAAGGCTGCTGGACAGGAGCTGTGGCCTTTCGTAGAGGAAACAGTCACTGCCCACTTTCACCCGGAGGGAGAGGGCAGATGCCTTATAGTGTCCAAACTAACAGGAAGCCAGATGGTGAGGGAACCCAGTGACCAGTACCAGTGAGATAATTCTGGAAACAGCAACCAACTGTAAGTATCCCTAGACTAAAAGCAAAAGCCCTTTTCATTAGTTACCTAAGTGACAGACAAGGAACTTCCCACCTCTGGGCCACAGTTTCATCAATGCAATGAAAGGATTCAATTACAATCCATCCGGGTCAGACTCCTAGAGCAAAATCAGGAGGGAGAAGGAGGGAAAATGGATCTGGGGGCAAGCAGAAAATGGCCAGCACGTGCTGCTAGAGAGACACAAGGAAAAGCACAACAGCTCAGAAGGAAAGAGGGAAGGGTATGTCAAGAAGGCAGACGAGTTCATATTTCCAGCACTGCCGAGAGGGTCGAGTAACAGAAGGACTGAGAGAGATTGTTCTTTTTTTTTTTTTAATATTTATTTTTGAGACAGAGAGAGACAGAGCATGAGTGGGGGAGGGGCAGAGAGAGAGGGAGACACAGAATGTGAAGCAGGCTCCAGGCTCTGAGCTGTCAGCACAGAGCCCGACGTGGGGCTCGAACCCACAGACCGCAAGATCATGACCTGAGCCTAAGTCGGACGCTCAACCGACTGAGCCACCCAGGCGCCCCAAAGAGAGATTGTTCTTAAGACAAGGAGATTCTTGGTGAACTGAGCCAGCACTGCTCGGATCAATGGTGAGAGAGGACGCTGAGTCAGAATAAAGAATGAAATAAGCAAGAGGCGGTCCAGACCAAAAACCTCTTCCCTCAAGTTTGCTTGTGACAGGAAACGAGTAATAGGGTAGTAACCAGGAGATAAGGGGTGCTGAAGAAGAATATTTCCCCCCTAAGTTCAGGAAAATCCTAACCAGGGAAGAGTGTTGAAAGACAGGACGAAGTTGAAAGGGCAGTGAGAGAGCCATGGAGAAGCGTTCCTGGTCCTCATCCAGGAACGACTGCTGTGATGAATGAGCCCTGTCTGCTGCAGACACAGGGTAGGGGCGAGTGGAGGAGCGTGCAAGGGTGTAACGGAGCCAAACCCAGTCCCTAAAAAAGAAGCTGACCATCTTAACGACTTTGAAGAGCACAGTTCAGTGGCATTAAGTCCATTTACATCGTTGCACAACCGTCGCCCCCATCCATTCCCAGAATTCCTTTCATCTTCCCAAACCGAAGCTCTGTACCCATTAAATGCTTACTCCGCATTTCCCTCCCCCCACTCCTGGCCCCTGCAACCACCATTCCACTTTCTGTCTCTATGAATTAGACCTCTCCAGGGACTTCATATAAGTGGAATCATACAGCACCTGTCCTTTTATGACTGACTTATTTCACTTCGCATAATGTCCTTGTAGGAGAAAAAAAAAAACATTTTCTCTACCCTCTTAGGTTCGTTCTGGGTCCTGTGAATTAAACTCACAAAGACAGATTCAGAGGAGAAAAGACATCCAAAATATTGTATTGATGTTAATATTTTTTACGTGCATGGAGGCTTCACAGAAAGAAGTGAAAACAGGCAGTGGGACTCAGGGGACTATACACCTTTTTAACACAGGGTGATAAATTGTGAAGTGACTAAACCAAGGAAAGGGGTTTGGGCTTCTAGGGGCAATAAATTGTGGGAATGTGACTAGGAAACCTCTGGGGGGAACTAATGGAAGGTAAGGGCTCTGTCAGTCAGTAAGACCTGCATATGCAGATTCATCTTGGTGCCAACTTTCTATCTACAGTGACAAGGGTCATTCTCTTGATCCTGGTACCGGAGAGGTAGGAAACTTAGAAACCTGATTTTAGACAGAAAGAGGGAAGACAGAGGGCTCTTCTTGTCTCTGCTTTTTCTCAACTGCTTCAGCTCAAAATAACCAACATGCCAAGGTAGCATGTTTGGGGTGGCCTGCTCTGAACTCCTTCACCCTCAGGGTTCATTATTGTCATAGCATGTGTCAAAATTTCCTTTCTTTTTCCATAGTAATCCACTTCTATAAAGTTTGGTCTCCTGTTCTGATTGAGAGATTGACAAGACAGTAAACTATTTTTTCTAGAAACTACTTGTGACAAATGGGTTTTTTTCTGACTTTTGTTGTTATTGCTTTTTTTTAATCGATCAACAAATAGACTTGCTTTTAATGGAAGTAACAATAGAAAATACACCCAGACAATAATGGTTATAAAGTATGAAACTGGAAGTAATTCCAGAATGATGTTGAAGGAAAGTGGTTCTGTATCGGCAGGAGAGACACTTGCCATTTGATTTCAATGCACTCTGTCTCACAATCGAACCTTGCCCATCTGAAACCATGTACATCTACAGTGACCATCTCTGCAATCTGAGGAGATGACTCTACCCATCCGAGGCCCCTTCCGATGCCAACTTTCCACAGGATGAAGAAGTCTCCCACACAGGGCAAAGTGAAGGAACAAAGGGCATTCTTCCAGGTTAAAGCACGTCACACACACACCACAATTTTCATCTTTTTCTGGTCCATGACATATTTTTAATTAGATCTCTGCATGGAGAAATTAACGGAAGGAAAGAATTAGAGAGTACTTTCCTTGACTTTGTAGGCAAATCCAGCTAAGTGTTAAAAGCCAGAATCCTCGGGCAAGTATATTTCTGAAAGACAAAATGCACCTAACGAAACTAAAAGACTAATGAGCCCTGACTGAAATCAGATTACAAGATAGTTTTGTACACTTAAAAAACTAACACATCCTAGACCAAAGCAATGTGTTCCAAATGAAAACGTACACACAGGCAACTGTCTGCTTCCCAGTACAAAGGATATATTTGCTGGGGACACCAGGATCGTACCTGGCTTATTTTTGTTTCTTTTTGAATTAATTTCCTCATGTGCTTAGAACGGCAAGTGTCATTTCAAAACCTACAATCTTCTTTACCCTCAGTTTTCTCGGAGCACACAAAGTTGTAACAAGTAGACCCCCCGCACCCATCCGGTTCTTTACAATCATCCCACCCCCTTCCGCCTGGGGACACGGCCGCTCTGCAGTGGTGAACACCACATTCTGGAACACAACAGCAGCTCAGGAGAGGCTTGGCTGCAGTAGCCAGTGAAGCTGCTATTACATTCCTTCCAAGAAGGCTTTCACTGCTAAAAATGACAACGTCCCACAGTGCAGGGCGTGTCCAGCACCGTGAAATACAGCTTATGCATGCGCTCCTATGAGTTCACATTCTTAGTTTTAACTTCCTGACTTTGGGAAATCCATTCCAAAAGTCAAGCCACCGTGGGAAGGCTCGCTGTCCTGGCTTTCTGGAGTGTTCCGTAATCCGCCATTAATGAAAGCCTGCATTCCCCCACAGGCTCCTTTCCAGGAGGGTGATCATCACTGCTGCAGGCTGCTTCCCCAGATAAATTCTATACTGTTCCTTTCTCAAAGTGACATCATGTTTCCTGGTTCCCGGAGCCAGAATCGCAGGACACTCCTCCCGCTGCTGCTCTGGTTTCCCACAGTGTGAGCCACGAGAACATCTGCCAGCCTTAGCCTGTCGCAGGATGCTCACCGCAGATACAGCTTTCCGCGGTCTGGGGATCCAAACCTTTCTTTTCAGAACTACCAAATAACTCTAGTTTGATTATTTCCTCTTTTTTTTAAAAGAGGAAGATTCATTTCTGCAAATTCTCCTACGAAACTAACAGTCATTTCAAAATCCTTTTTCCTGTGTTTCCTTGAACTTGGTTTGCAACACGCAACCTTCCCCTTTAGGGATCTTGGTCCTTTGGATGAAGCTGTGGATGCTGGCAAGCTTTAGACTACACCTGTGACTTGGTGAGGTCCTTTAGACACATAGAAATTCCCGAGACAGTAGGAATGTCTCAGCAGATACAAAAACACCACCTTCTTCCTTTGGGCTATTTCATTCTTAGTAAAAGCAATAATCTGGGAATTGAAAATATAGGAATACTTATATTTCTTTTCTAATTTATGACATCGGGGAGAAAAAGCATCTAAAATAGTCTAGTTTCATATTTCTCACACTGTCCAGGATAACCCAACATTACTTTAGGGTTTAAAAAAAATTTTTTTTAATGTTTGTTTGTTTTTGGGAGAGTGAGACAGAGTGTGAGCAGGGGAAGGGCAGAGAGAGCGAGACACAGAATCTGAAGTAGACTCCAGGCTCTAAGCTGTCAGCACTGAGCCCGATGAGGGGCTCGAACTCACGAACCGTGAGATCATGACCTGAGTCAAAGTCAGATGCTTAACCAGTTGAGCCACCCAGGTGCCCCTCTTTAGAGTTTTTTTAATCAACACATAACACAGGGAAGTGGAGACATTTTCATCCACCTGCACTCTGCGTAGAAAGAGCAGGTTTTCCTTTGGAAGGAGCTGTGACAGTCCAGGTCTGAAGATGTGGACCAGTAGCGGGGTGAGCAAAAAGAAGAATCTGGCTTATTTGCTTTCAAATGGGTAGGGGTGATAGATCAAGAGGCTGCCGGAGGAGGCAGAAGTGAAGAGGAGCTATCCTCCAAGATGAGTTAGGGTGGTCAGTGGATTTTCAAGGGTGACGTCACTATGGCGTCCTCTAACCATCTGTATTGCCACAGCCTCCAGTAAAGTCCTCACTGCTCATGCAGGCTTGCAGGCTTGGATTTTTCTCCGGGGACCGGAGGGTGTGTGTTGGCTAACTCCATGTGGTTCCGAGAGCGCCACACAGAACCCACACGCACAGTGGGCTATGGGACAGTTCTCCTCGGACATTATCCTAGTCTGCAGGGAAGCTTCTGGGCATCTGCGATTCTTGCAAATGGAGAAGCGAGTGAGACAAATATATAGACTTTGAGGTGAAAGGGGGCCTGAATGACACTAGTTTTTCTTTTTTTAAGTTTGCTTATTTATTTTGAGAGAGAGAGCATGAGTGGAGGAGGGGCAGAGAGAGATCCTAAGCAGGATCCACGCTGTCAGCATGGAGCCTGATGCAGGGCTTGAACTCACAAACTGAGATCATGACCTGAGCTGAAATCAAGAGTTGGACCCTTAACTGACAGAACCACCCAGGTGCCCCTGACATCAATTAACTAGTTTTAAAGATAGGTGGCTAGCTTCCATTTCCTTGAAATCATGTTGTTTTTAAGAAAAATTACATAGATTGCATTCTTGTGTTGTTTAGTTTAAGTAAAACAATTAAATGTATGGTTTAAATAGTGGTTCTTGGGGCGCCTGGGTGGCTCAGTTGGTTAAGCGGCCGACTTTGGCTCAGGTCATGATCTCACGATCTGTGAGTTCGAGCCCCGTGTTGGGCTCTGTGCTGATGGCTCAGAGCCTGGAGCCTGCTTTGGATTCTGTATCTCTCTCTCTCTCTCTCTGCCCTTCCCCTGCTCGTACTCTGTCTCTATGTCTCTCAAAAATAAATAAACGTTAAAAAAATTTTTTTTGTTTAAAAAAATAAAAAAAGAAAGAAAGCTGTCTCTCATACCAGAGATATAGTCAACGTACACTCACATCTTGGCAAAAAACTTTTAAAGCTTATGTTGAGACTGCCAGTTTAGGAAGCTAAATTATACCATTACCCTGATTGATTGAACTAGTATCCACCACATTTCAAATCTTCATTTTAGCTATAAGCCTCTGCATTTCCATTCAGTATTTACACTTATTTTCAAGATTATATGTGTGTCACAATTCCCATTTTAAAATCACAAGCTACAGGGGTGCTTTGGTGGCTCAGTCCGTTAAACACCCAACTCTTGGTTTCGGCTCAGGTCATGATCTCACAGTTCACGGGTTCGAGCCCTGTGTCAGGCTCCAAGATGATGATGTGGAGCCTGCTTGGGATTCTCTCTCTGCCCCTCGTGCATTCTCTCTCTCTCTCAAGATAAATAAATATTTATAAATGAAATGCATAGACTGTGTGTTGTGTGCATGCAGTATATATAAATCTACCATAAGGCAAAAATGTGCAATAAGACTAAAAATATGGTTTTCTTCTTGGGGCACCTGGGTGGCTCAGTCAGCTAAGCGTCCGACTTTGGCTCAGGTCATGATCTCATGGTTTGTGAGTTCAAGCCCCATGTCCAGCACTCTGCTGTCAACACGAAACCCATTTTGGATCCTCTGTTCCGCCCCCCACCATCCCCTTCCCAACCCAACTCACGCATGCATATGCACGGGCTCCCTCTCTCTCAAAAATAAGTTTTAAAAAACATTTAAAAATGTGGGTTCCTTCCCTAATATTGGTCTCAATGGCCCATGTGAGGAATTATAGTTTGTTCCTGACCACAGGTGATGAATGAGGAGGTGCTGACTATCTCATGGTCAAAAGCAATCCTGCCATAACCTTCAAATGTTAGTCCTTGAGCTATCTTGACTTCCTTCACAACACATCGTCCTTTTTATCAATACCCTTGACAACAGACCTCACGAATCACTCTCTTCACGTCCCCTCACCCCCATGCAGTGATGTTGCACAGAGGTCACCCGGCCATTAGACTGGGCCGCTGCTTCTCAACCTCTGCATGGCCAGATCTGCTTCCTCCACCACACGCAGCACAGGTCCGGCAGGAACTACGGCCAGCCTCCTGCCAGCGCCCCTCCCACCACCCCTTGCCCACACACCCATCTTTCTCCCCACTCAGATCTACCTGCACAGCATTTGGAAGCAAACTTCTGATGGTGTCCCAGAACAAAAGCCTTCCATGACTCTCCTTTGCCTAAATGATAAAGCCCAGCCTCCCAAAACTGGCTGTTATGGAATGAATTGTCAGCCCCAAAGAGAAGGTTAAATTGTCATCTCCAAAAAAGACTTGTAAGAGTCCTCACCCCAACCCAGAACCTCAGAATGTGACCTTATTTAAAGATAGGGTCTTTACAGAGGTCATCAAGTTAAAATAAGGCCACTGGGATGGGCCCTAATCCGATGAGTGGTGTCTGGATAAGAGGAAACTCAGACACAGAGACATACACAGAGGGAAAGGATGTGACAAACACTGGCAGGAAGGTGGCCACCTACCAGCCAGGGAGAGCAGCCCCTCAGCAGCCTGAGCCCTCAGGAGGAGCCAGGCCTGCAGACGCCCCTTTGCTTCCCACCTCTAGGCCCCAGCCCATGTTTTCTTGTTTTATGCTGGTATCCTTTCAAATCTGCACATATTCAACTGGAACCATCTTTCAAAGCCCTGCTAAGATGTCACCACCTGTAAACAGGTTCTCAGATTCCTCCCAGCTGGAAATAATTCCTTCCACCACTGAATATCCTCAGCTATTTCTACTTCTGTATTGGAATTCTTGTTTCTACCTTTTATTTTATAATTATTTCTGTCTATGTCTCACTGACTGGATGTGAATTTCTGGAAGGCAAGAGAGAGGTTGGGTTCCTTCCTGCATCTCAATGGGGCCTAGTCCTGGGCCAGATGTAGGCCTTTCACAAAAATATTTGTTTAATGAAACTGAGTAACCAACAGTTTCCAAAGAAGCCTTCTTTAACCCTATTGAGTTGTCTGCCAATCTGAAATGGCTTAAGCTAATTATGTGGCCTCACGCCAACATTTTCCAGGGCTACAAATGTGAAATGTGGTTTTTCTTTACTCACTATAGTTTTATCTAGTGCCCTCATCTGTTAGATATTTACCATCTAATTTGTCTTCAGAAAAATCAGAGAAGTGATCTTACTATCAATACAAATGATTTTCTACACCATTTTGCCACAAGGAAGTCCTCAGCTACAAAACAATTATATACAAATGGTGGTATATACATACGAAGGACTATTACTCAACAATACAAAGTAATCAACTATTGATACATACGATGTACCTCAAAATATGGAATGAAAAAAGGCTAAAGGCTAACGTAAGAGTACATACTGTATGACTATTTACATGAAACTCTAGAAAATGCAAACTTATCTTTGGTGATGGAAAGCAGATCAGCAGTTGCCTGGGGAGTGTGTGGGGAGAAACCAGAGGGAAGGATTGCAAGGCGGTGTGAGCAAACTTTAGGGGGTGATGGTTATGTTCAATGTCTTGATTATGATGTTGGCTTTAGGGGTGCAGACACATATCAAAGCATTTAATTACACAACTTTAAATACTTATGGTTTATGTATACTGATTATACCTCAATAAAGGTGTTTTGTATAATATATATATTTTTTATATATACATACACATGCATTGTTGCATTAGAGTGTCTTAAATCTCTTCATGACTGTGAAATTAAGTGCCAGATAGTCTTGCCTTGAGTTTCCAAGGCAATATATTTATATATATTTATAAATATATTTACATATCTATCTATCTATCTATATATATATATATCTCAGCTAGGTAGAAACCAAAACCACATCATGAAGTCTTTTTCAGAGTTTCAAAATGAGGATTTAACTAAAGTTTTTGGTGTTTTTTTTTTTTTTTTAAACATACTGGGTTACTCTTTACACAACCATTTCCTTTATCTACTGGGGATTTAGACCTAATATTTATTTTTGTACTTTCAAAGGTATGGATCAATGACTAAGGAAGACAGTCAAAACTGAATTTTCTTTTTTTATATCAGCCTTCAAATTGTGATTTGTGTAAAATAATACACAAAACAGCAAAGCTATAAATTAGCATTCTGAAAATATGACAAGGAATGATGACTCATTGGGATTATATTTTCTCAGTGACAATTCTTTTTTTTTTTTTTAATGTTTATTTATTTTTGAGACAGAGAGAGACAGAGCATGAGTGGGGGAGGGGCAGAGAGAGAGGGAGACACAGAATCCGAAGCAGGCTCCAGGCTCTGAGCAGTCAGCACAGAGCCCGACGCGGGACTCGAACTCACGGACTGCGAGATCATGACCTCAGCCGAAGTCGGACGCTCAGCCGACTAAGCCACCCAGGCGTCCCTCAGTGACAATTCTGACAAGAGGCATTTAGAGGGGGCCATGCTATTTGGTTCAGGAAACAAGCCATAGATGGTGTTTCTGCCTTCCCTCCTGCACCATTAGTGAGCAAGGAATCTGGGTTATATCTGGCTAGCTGTTTTTGCAATAATGCAACGGAATGACTCGCAAATATCCTGCGAGTTGCCAGAAGATGATGTAGATTGTTGGGATGGAAGAGGGTGCCTCGTTTATCATGACCAAGCCAGAGCCCTGACCCGGCGCTCTTGTCCTGGAAAGCTGCTGGAAAAGCAGGCCCCCTGACACATAAACAAACCTGAACGCCGACAGGACAGCCGGCCAGACTGGAGATTCTGGAATGTTCAAAATATTCAGAAAGGCACCACTCTGCCCCCCTGCCCAAGGCCTTCTTTCCACCAGCACGTGAGAGCTCTTTGCATTGACAGGGACGCTAGCCAGACAAACACTTTAATGGTGAAAAGATCTCCCGCGATCGCTGGATTGTGAAACTCACCCACCCCGCCCCGGGTTCTGTCGCAATCACAGCCACAGCTCGGGGCTCTGTTTTCAAGGTTTGTGGAAAACCTCAGCACAAAAACAAGTGGCATTTTCACCACTACCTTTTAGAAGAAAAAAAAAGTAGGTCCCTATCCCCTGATCCTTCAATAGCACCCGTGCCGGGCAGCTGTAGAGAAACAACTTGCAGCAAGAAGGAATCTCTAGAACCCGGTTTTATAATGGACTGGGAGCAAATTACTGTGAAAGACAACCAAATAAAGTCCATTTGGCAGACCCCGGATAATCACAAATATGTACGAAGATGGGGAATGTTAGGAAAAAGGTTGCAGAGAAAATTCCTTTCATCGAAATGGTCAGCTTGAGAAGGCTTCACCTAAACCCTTGGTTTCTTTTTTTTTAATTTTTTTTATGTTTATTTATTTTTGAGAGAAAGAGACAGAGTGTGAGTAGAGGAAGGGCAGAGAGAGGGAGACACAGAATCAGAAGCAGGCTCCAGGCTCTGAGCTGTCAGCACAGAGCCCAATGTGGGGCTCGAACCCACATACTGCGAGATCATGACCTGAGCCGAAGTCGGACGCTCAACCAACTGAGCCACCCAGGAGCCCCTAAACCCTTGGTTTCTTAACCAAATGCCTAGTAAAATACACTGCCTTGAAAGGCTGACACTGCAGAGAATACTTTCTAGGCGTATTTCCTAATCTAATATTTTCTTAGTGGAAAGGGGGGAGGAAAAAAGAAAGAAAGAAAAAAAAAGAACAGCTGGATCCTAACACACCCAGAAAAGTTCGCTTCTACAGCATTTTCAAACCAGGGATCTGGGGAGTTTGAACCCTCCCTACTTTTTTCCAGCGCCCATCACTACTGTAAAACAGGAAGGAAAGAAAACTTATGGGTGAGTTTCATTTCAATCATTTCATTATTTTCCTCCAACGTGCAACCGCTGTCTCATTGACAACTACTATGTTCCTCTCTCGAGCCATCCAGGAAAAATGTGCTTTATAAGGACAAGTCAGGTTCGCCTCCGCTTATCAAGTGTTCTTTGTTATTTTTAAGTCCAGAAAGCTGCTTCACCAAGGACAGAAGCAGTTAATTCCAAGCAGTAAAAACATCAGTCTGTGTTTGGACCAGCAATAAATCATCTGGGTGACAGTCTGTAAATCGTCTGAACACTGGAACTCTCTGTCAGCTTTAGGTTAAAAAAAGTTTTTTAGGGGCGCCTGGGTGGCTCAATCGATTAAGCACCCGACTTCGACTCAGGTAATGATCTTGCAGTTCGTGGGTTCGAGCCCCACATCGGGCTCTCTGCTTTCAATGCAGAGACTGCTTCAGATCCTCTCTCTCCCTCACTCTACTCTTCCTCTAGCCTCTCTCTGTCTCTCAAAAAGAAATAAACATTAAAAAAAATTTTTTTTAAGTTTTTAAATGTTTCTTTCTTTGAGAGAGAGAGAGAGAGAGAGAGAACCCCAAGCAGGCTCTGCCCGGTCAGTACAGAGCCCGATATGGGGCTCAAACTCACAAACCATGAGATCATGACCTGAGCTGAAATCAAGAGTCAGATGCTTACGCCACCTAGCCACCCAGGTGCCTAGATTTTAAAATAAGTATGTAAAACTCTCAAACTGTCATGTGCAGTACCTACCGCATTATTCACTCAGTAAATGTTGATAGCATCCTGCTATTATCGACCCAAGGAAAAGGACTTTTTTCTAAAGGCAAAGGGTTAGAGCAGCATGGTGGCTGGCTGAAAGGTGCCCAGATGGGCAGAGTTCGCCACCGCTCATGCAACCTGGGACATCCCGCTGGCTCTCTGCTGAGCTACCACAGGCAGGCATGCACCCGCAGAACCAGCAATCAGTGCCCACGGTAACGGGAACATTCACTTTAAATCGACTGTGACCATTTACGTGCATCCCCCCGAGAAACCATAACTGGCTCTGCCTTCCAAAGCAATCTCTAAGTTACTAGCTTCAGGTCTAAAAGCTGATTTTCATTTCATTTCATTTACTAATTATCTTAGTTTACTGAATTTATTTCTCTTGATTTTATTTTATTAATAGGCTCTAAGCCCAACATGGGGCTTGAACTCACCACCCAATGATCAAGGGTCCAATGCTCCCCTGACTGAGCCAGCCAGGCACCCCGTGAATTTATTTCATTTTTTAGCACTTCCGCCTCTAACATGTCCAGACGCACTAATTTCAAATTCAAAACCTTCAAAGATAAGCCCACCTGAGAGACAACACTCCAAACAATAAGAATAAGGAGTCTTCATGAGATATTCCTGCTAAGTGTACCCTATTTGAGTATGATACTGTACTTTTTAAAAGTTTCGTCAGCTATGATATCTCACTAGTAATGTAGAGATGAAAAAAACATACCTCAGAGAGGTTGAGAGACTTGCCTGAAGTCACACAGCTCAGCGGCGGTAGAGCTCAGGCCAGAAGCCAAGTTTTTTATTTCCTCTTCCACAACATGTCGTCCACGCCAGTCAGCCCCTAGAGGGATTCCCTCGGGGGATGTTTGCTCCTGCTCACCTCCCCTTTTCTGGCTATTTCAGAATTCTAGTTGATTAACCAAGTGCCAACATGGTGGAATAGATCCGTGGAGAAAGACCAAATAACGGGACCAAAACAGGGTTTAATGAGAAGCAACTGTTTTCTTAAGACCATGACCTCTATTTGAATCCCATTAATTTTCCTCCAAGATCAGGAAGGTGGAAAATGTAGCCCATAACCAGAAAGTTCTTTCTTCAAGACCCCAGTCTCTGCCCTAAGTAGTCTGGCTGAGCTTATGAGGAGAATAAAATAAAACAATGACTGTAGAAGGGCTCTACAAACCTAGCATCCGATTTACCAGGAAGCTTGAAAGGAAGGTCCGAAGATTCCAGGGCAGCAGCGCAGAAGCAGCCCCGAAGGATGGTAAGGAAAGTCGACGGAAGGAAGGAGGCAAGTGTACTGGGCTCACGGGGTCTGGGCACTGCGACTGAAGGCCTCAGGCACGTGGGCTAGCTCAGCCTTCCCACATGGATTCAAATTACCCTCAAGACCAAGGAGCAAGGCTCTTTACAGCCAATTGATTGCAAGATGTTTAAAAGCTGAAGAAAAACCAATTCCCCTGAAGCTAAACACCCAAGAGGCACGTTTTCCAATTGAACAGAATTCTGTTCCTGGAGATAGAGAAACTGTGAGATTGGCTCTAGAAGATGTAAATAAACCCTCGTTATTTTCACAGCCTGTGTCCTTTGTGAGTGTGCGTTTTTTTGTGTGTGTGTGGGTTTTTTTTTGTTTTTTTTTACAGCTTTTCCTGGCTGAGATTGCCCTCTACTAGATAACTTTTCTTCCAGCTAATGACCATCTGCTCCCCTTGGAATCTGAGAATTAGAGGAGTTCTGGAACTCAGCACTTAGAACTCACACCTGCTACAAATTCACAAATTCTTCTTCGGTGTTATCACAGAGGCACAGGCTCCCCTAGTTGGTTCCACCCAGTTCCTCCCCCAACTGATGAGATTCTTTTAAAGAGCTCATAGGAAAAATTCCGCCCAGATGCAACACACCCAAGAAGGGGGCAGGAGCGGGGATGGGTAGATGCTGATAAACCCAAGTCAGTTTGTCGGCTCAGGGAGTAGGAAACCGCGCCCTACGGAGCCTCAGCGCTGAGCTGGGAGCAAAGTGAATACAGGGTAATAATCCTGCCTTACATCTGGGATCCCCGATGTCCTCACCTACAAGGCAGCTGCTCCGCACAGCAGGACGCCCCCAAATGCCTCAAATACTAATAGCAGTCAGCTGGACTGACGCAAGCAGGGTGGGAGGTTCCGGACTCTCTGGAATTACCGCCACAAAGCATGAATGATGCATGAAAGGAAACCATGCCTAGCCTAAAAGAAGATAGTGCCGTCTGCTACCAGCAGTATGCCCAAACACCACCAACCTGTGCATACAGAGATCTAGGAAACCTCAGACCCTCATCCTTCCTTTCCCATCTCACCAGAGGTGCCAATGTCCCAGCATGCTCTGTGGCAAGCATCACACTCACACACCCTTGGGTGGGTCCGGACAGCAAAGGGCCATGGAGTATGGAGGAGGAAGAGCCTAAGGCTTGGGAATATGACTGGATTTGGATCCAAGACAGACTACTTCCTTAACTACATGACCCTCTGTAGAATGGAGATAATGCCCCCATGGAATTGGTCTAAAGATGTGATGAAGGGGCTCCTCTCGTTATAATAATATGCTTGGGGTGGGGGGTATTTTCACCCAAGTCAACCCTGAATACTTCATGAAAATAAGACATCAAAAGGACAAGAGATAAGTGCTGCTGAGGCTGTGGAAAAAAGGGACCCCTTGTGCACTGTTGGTGGGAATGTAAATGTGTGCAGCCACTATGGAAAACAGTACGGAAGTTCCTCAAAAAATCAAAAATAAAACCACCGTATGATCCAACAATTTCACTTCTTGGTATATATGCAAAGGAAACAAAAACTCTCTGTGAAACAGATCTCTGCTCCCCACATCTACAGAACCATCGTCTACGATAGTCAAGACATGGAAACAACCTAAGCATCCACTGACTGATGATGGATAAAGAAGTGGTGATATATACATACAATGGAATACAATTCTGCCATTTAAAAAAAGAGAAAATCTCGGGTGCCTGCGTGGCTCAGTCAATTAAGCATCTGACTTTGACTTAGGTCATGATCTCACAGTTGGTGAGTTCAAGCCCCACATCGGGCTCTCTGCTGTCAGTGCAGAATCTGCTTTGGATCTTGTCTTCCTCTCTCTCTTCTCCCGTTTGCACAAGCTCACACACACATGCACACACATAAACTCTCTCTCTCAAAAATAAAATAAATGTTAAAAAAAAAAAAAAAAGAAAATCCTACCACTTGACACGGATGGACCTTGAGAGCATGATGCTAAGTGAAGTAAGTCAGAGAAAGACTAATTCTGTATGATCTCACTTATATGTGGAATCTAGAAACACCACAAACTCACAGAAAAAAGAAAGCAGATGTGTGGTTAACAGAGGCAAGGGCGGGGTGAGAGGGAACTGGATGAAGATGGTAAAAAGTACAAACTTCCGGTCGTAACATAAATTCCTGGGGATGCAACGTGCACGATCAGTGTAGTTAACACTGCTGAATGGTACATTTGAAATCCGTTAAGAGACTAGACCCTAAGGGTTGCTCCACAAGGGAAAAAATATTTCTTCCATTTTTTTTTTTTTCGTATCTAGGAGATGATGGATGTTAACTTACTGTGGCAACCATTCCACAACATATGTAAGTCATTATGCTGTACACCTTAAACTTATACAGTGCTGCACGTCGATTAAACCTCAATAAAACTGGGAAAAAATTAAAGAAGAAACCAACTATATAGCATAATGAAGACTGTGAAAAATTAGTCCAATGCATCATAGTAAATAACCCACAAAAAAAAAATCTTTAAGTGCACAGCCATAGACACACCTCTTACTTTTACATGGGAATTGCCTTCTGTGAAAGAAGGTGTAAATGTTCTTGATACTGAGCACGGTGCAATCCACCCAAGGTACGCACTAAAACAAACAAATGCATTCTCCCTTGCTAGGGGGACAAAGGCCAGTCCACAAAGGCCAGCAGCCCTGGATTTGCCGGCAGCTCAGCCCTCTTCCATCTTGTGACCACAGACAAGTTAGGGAACACTTAGTCTCTGGGTCCTTATTAGCAAAATGGGGACCATGGCATTCATCTTGAAGGGTCGTTGCAAGAATTAAATAACCTCATACGTAATAAAAAGCCCTAATGCAGTGCCTGACACATAGAAGTGTCTTAACAGTTTCAGGGAAAATGATTACTCAAAATCCCCATATATACAAAACTCCTCGCTATTCCTAGGGTCACAGAAAGATGCCCAAATTTGCAATCTGGAATCAAAGGTTCTTCACGTACACAAATGGAACGAGGTCTAAAACTTCTGGAAATGCACATGTGCTAGGTCTCTACAGCCTGTGGAGGCTCAGTGCCCAATGTCATGACCAGGCATAGATATACTCCCCTTATTTCTATGGACTTTGCCATAAAACCTCTTGCTTCCCAGGTGATATGGTGTCTCCTTTGGCTTCTCTACTTTTGTCCTGGAACTCGCAGTGTTTTCTGTCTCTTTAAGTGATGCTTCACCTGCTTGGCTACTATCAACTCTCTTTTTCCACCAAAGCCTTTGAGACACATTTGATTCTTTTATAATTGAGTTTCCTCTCGATCTACTCCCGTAATCTCACACAGGTTACAGTGCCCTGTCCACCACTGACCTGAAACTGTCCTTCCTGCAGAAGCAATTTCTTCCTGCTAGGTAAGGCCACTGGCCTCACTGGACCCCTTAGCCTCCGATCTTTCCTCCCGAAGTCTCTAAGATACAGTTTCTTCCTCCCAAGACTTGGCTTCCCTCTCTCCCCTTCCTGGCTCCTTTTCCTCCTTTCCCTCCACCATCCCTAGAAACTCTGCTCTGCCCCAACTCTCTCAAGGCCTTGCTGGCACACACCTGTCCCTCCCAGGCGCTAAGCCAGCACCAGCTGCCCAGCTGCATTCTAGCTCCAACAACTCGGCCAACCTCCAGCCCAGCACTTCTAACACCACTGGGCAGTATCCCTCAGTAACTGTGGGATGAGTTTCCAAAGGACCTTCACTTCCATATGTCTCAGGTTCTAAGGACATCTCTCCTGACAACACCTGTGAAAGAAGAGAAGTTGCTCGGGCTCCTGGATTTAGCTGAAATACCTGGGAAATTCCATGTTAAACAGCCATTCGTTCCCTTTTAAGTATACAGTGGCTTTGACTTCAATCATCCACCAATCATAAAAATTTAGGAAACATTTAGTAGTTAAAAAAGAAGGTAAGCCATTCCTTTCCTAGCTCTAAAGAAACAAAGAAAAAAGTCAAGACTGAATTAGCTATTCAAGTTAATTTCGAAATTTTCAGCAGGATCAGCTAAAACTGTCTTATTTTTTAAATTTCACACTAACAATGCAGTGTCTAAAGTGTAAAAGCACACTTGAATTGTGTTTGAATGTCGCTATTAGTGAAGAAAAACACCCAGGTCACTTATTCTGGTTTTATTTAATAAAACAACAGAAACAGGGGCACCTGGGTGGCTCAGTCGATTAAGCAGCTGACTTCAGCTCAGGTCATGATCTCACCGTTTGTGAGTAAGAGCCCCGCGTTGGGCTCTGTGCTGACAGCTCAGAGCCTGGAGCCTGCTTCGGATTCTGTGTCTCCCTTTCTCTCTGCCCCTCCCCCACTCATTCTCTGTCTCTCAAAAATAAATAAAACATTAAAAATGTTTTATATTTAAAAATAAATATTTTTTAATAAACATTAAAAATGTTTTATATTTAAAAATAAAACAACAGAAACATCTATCATTTATTAAGGCAATTTTTGTTGTCTTTCCCAGTAGATGGCAAAAACATGCTCCAACTGCCTCCCATTAACCTGCTGATCTGGAGGTGATTTGCTCCTCACTGACGACAAAGACTCTGTTTCACTGAGTTTTGGTCAAATACAGCAATTAAATCAACATTTGATTTTGCAAGCACTAAAATAATTTCAGAAAACTTAAAAGAAAAAACATCTTTTAAATGAAAAGCATTACCTCCCCAAATGAAAAATTCATTTATCCGAGTTGCCACAAGTTAAGTATTAAGATTACAGCAAATCATAAAATGTAGTTCTTGGGTAAAACAAATGGAACATTCCTGACTAATAATTCTGATTTTAAATTTTTTAACGTTTTTTTATTTATTATTGAGAGACAGAGAGAGACAGAGTATGAGCATGGGAGGGGCAGAGAGAAACACACACAGAATCCAAAGCAGGCTCCAGGCTCTGAGCGGTCAGCACAGAACCCAATGTGGGGCTCGAACTCACAAACTGCGAGATCATGACCTGAGCCAAGGTCGGGTGCTCAACCGACTGAGCCACCCAGGAGCCCCACTGAGCCACCCAGGCGCCCCTAATAATTCTGATTTTAAATAAATCCATTTGAATTGTGTTGAATACTTGGTTCCGGTCTCTACCACAATGTAAAAATCTTACTTGACTCTCATTTCAGTGACCGCTGGCCGTGACTGTGAGGTCTACAAATTACCAGCTGGAGATCCAGGCATTAGGACAGTGCTGCACCTCTCTGACAAATCCAGCTCCTGAGCCAGAGCTTCCATTTCTGCCTGATTCTCTCTCTATTCAAAAAGTGGGAGTCTCTTCTAGGTTATTGCTGTTGGCCTAACAGGAATAACCCCTTCCCTGTTTGCAGTTACCACCACAGCCCAAGTGGAACCATCCAGAGACCACGTCCACCCCACAAGCCTGAAGGCCCATCTACTGCCTTCTGGAATAAGGTTTTCTGGAGTACAGTTTCAGTCTGTCCCTTTGCTTTGCCAAAGACAGATCCGCCTACTGGCTATTCTTTGCTGTAATGACAACTGTGCTCTAAGACAAACAACTCATTCTTAGGGGGAAACAAATAATTGCAACCATCACATGTGTTCCGCAACAGCCACTGATTCACATCGCTCATCCTCTGATAACTTACACAGAAACACAAAGGCTTGCCCGGAAGACAACTGAATGAGTGTGATGTATTTAACAGAATTTGTATTCTATTGCATTGCTTCCTCTTTGGGTTTTTTTTTTAAGATGATGAAATCTTTATAAGCAGAAAGATGATTTTCGGGGCGCCTGGGTGGCTCAGTTGGTTAAGCGGCCGACTTCAGCTCAGGTCATGATCTCGCGGTCTGTGAGTTCGAGCCCCACATCGGGCTCTGTACTGCTGGCTCATCACAGCCTGGAGCCTGCTTCAGTTTCTATGTCTCCCTCTCTCTCTGCCCTTCCCTTGTTCATGCTCTGTCTCTATGTCTCTCAAAAATAAATAAATGTTAAAAAAAAAAATTAAAAAAAAAAAAAAAAAAAAAAAAAAAAAAAAAAGAAAGATGATTTTCACCAACAAGAAGACTATTTTCTCCTGAAGACGTCGTAGCGGAATCCCCAAATCTAACATGAAAAATACAACAACTCACTTTTAAGCAAGTTATAGCTGGGACTTCCGTTTAGAAAGCTACAACACTGAAAGAGGTCCGTTTTACGGGGACATTTGGGAAAAACTCGCCTGTTTTAGGACACGGGCTAGAACAAACCTCTCAGCTAATCCTACATTTCAACGTTTTTAGCAGTATACATTTTGGAATCTTCTGTGTGCCCCAGAACACACAATATGGATCTAATTAGGTCCAGCTGCCTTATGTTAGTAATAAAATTGAAAGAAAAAAAAAAAGAGAGAGGTGGGGGTGGGAGCTTTGTTCACCCCTCCTGTGCCCCGGTGGTCACGAGCTCACAAGTTGTGCGCATCCTCCACGCTCACTCGGGGCAACACACGATTCCAAAATACCCCCAGCGTGCCTGGGACCCGGCTCAGCGCTAGGACTTTTCGGCTGCCGAGTTTTCTCCCATTCTGGAAGAGATTTACCGACGGGCCGGAGCCCAACGCTCCGACGCCACCCACCGCCCAGGCCCGGCGCACTCGGCCAGCTCCTAGGCTCTACGACTTACACCAGCGCGGACGGACAGGGCATCTGGTTCCAGGCACAGTTGTACTGAGCCTGAATAAAACTCTCACTTCCCTCCAGCACAGAGCAGCTCACGTTCTTGTTCACGATGTAGGCGCACCAGTTCCTGGGGTGGAGAGAGAGGGAGAAGGACACAGTGTCAACCCAGAGAACAATGAGGCTGGGGGACCCGGGGCGAGCCGATAGGGCAGCGGACCCAGAGACAGTCAGGGAGCCCGCCGTCCCTGCGGAGGCGGGAGCCCAACAAAGCCGCCATCAGGAGGCTGCGCCTTTGGGGAGCGTGTACCTCGAGCCGACCAAAGACGGGAAAAAGAAAAGCGCCCGCGGTTCCAGGGGCCTCAGTAATTCCTGGGACCGCCCTGCTCTGCGGGACACTCTCTGCGCCCCTTGGCCCCGGAGGCAGCACTGCTTGAAGCGCTGGCGAGGTTACCCGGGCACGCCTCGCGCGGGACCGAGCGCACGGTCCCTGGGGAGCAGGCGCCGCCTGGGCAGCCCGCGGGGGACCCCGGGCTGCTGCTCGTCGTCTTTGGCGTGGCGCTTGCGGGCCGGCTGCTAGTCAAGGGTGGGGGTGGGCGGGGGCCCAGGGCTCTTGGAAGGAGCCTCGCGGTGCTGGGAGCGCGGAGAGGGACCGCACACTTACTTGTTCCTGGCGCCCGGCCGCGCGGGATGCATGGGCTGCGGGCCGGCATGGCACAGCCCCGCGCCGCCCAGGGTCAGCAGCGCCAGCGCCCAGCGCCAGGGCGCGCGGGGCCGGAGCCGTGTCCTCGGCCACATTCTGCGCGCTGCGAGCGCGCCCCTTCTGCCGGGTCCGGAGCGCGGCGGGTCCAGGCAGGCGCCGCGAGGCTGCGCACGGACGGGGCGCGGCCGGAGAAGGCAGAAGGCTCGGGCGCTGCTCGGCGCCCCCGCTCCGCGGCCGCCCCCTCCGGCTTCTCGCTCCCACTTCTTCTTTTCCACCCCGTGCGCCCGCGCTTCTCCTCGGTCCCTCAATGACGCACAGGTCCCCCCGGGTGCCGCCCTCTTTATTTCACTTCCCTCTCCGAAACGTGACTCTCTCTCCACCGCGGCTCCCGGTCTCTGGTGCCCTCGCCTCTCCGCAGGGGGTTTGGGGTGAAAGGGCTGAAGAGTTGAGGAGAAGGGTCTAAGTTACAGAATTTCCAATTACTCATTCCTTTGGTCTCTTCCCAGAAGCGGAGCGACTCCGCCTCCCACCTTCCAGCAGGCGCGCCCCGGCCCCTGGGGAAGTGGCCGCAGTCGGCGAGTCTGGCCGTCCTCACGTCGTGCCTGTTGTGCCCGGGTGCCGGCTCCCTGGAGCGAGCGAGGGACATCTTTATCAGTCCCCGGGAGGGACTCGACTCGGGTTTCCTCCTCTGGCAAGACGTGGCCGTTCCCCCACTTCTGGACTTACAAGAGTTTACGGGGAAATGAACGCGGGTCCTCTTCTCTTTACTCAACTCTGCCTCACGCATCTATCGCAGCTTCCAAGTCGACGTGCAGGGCAGCGGGGGGACAGCCCCGCCACTGCACAGCAGCATCAGACTCTAATAAATGCTACACTAATTTTTGAAAGATAATCTCACAGCCTCTGCTGCTGGTGTCCTACTCTGAACTTTCTTTTTCTGTCCACATTGAAGACACTTACTCCACGACGGTCGCGTTTGCTCCTAACAGTTCAAACCCTGCTAGATGTTCGTCTTTTCACTTCTCTCCGTATTTTCTGCCTATTCTTGAGTCCCACTAATCTCTACCCATTTCTTTTGGGGATCAAACGACGCCACAGAAAAATGTTACATAAAATCCCTGCCAAAGGGCTTGCATTCTGGGGTTGTATTTCAGTTAACCTGCTCTATCTCATAAACGCTAAAGTGAGGTTATTTGCAGACCGCGAAAACGAACCGCAGTATATGTGAGTAAACCGGTTGCTGTTGGCTGTGAATTGTTATATGGACAATGAACATTTGCTATGCTCCCTAAACGAAGCCCTTGGTCCATTTTAGTTCTACTAGGCTTTGATGATGTTGTTGGGCCTTTTGATTTGCAAATGGAAGAAAGAAAATTCCCTAAGTAGAAACTTCACAAGAGCCAAGCAGAAAATTATACCATGTAAGGAAGTAGTGTGTCCATGAACTTTCTAAATGGAAGATCATACAAATATTGGACTGAAGTCATCCAAGTCTTCAAAAGAGTCACCCTGAGGAGAAAAATCCCAGGAAGGGATAAAAAGGGGCTTGTGTAACCCACGGTGTATCTTTCTGTGGCTTCCCTATCTACCCTCCCATCCTAACACCATTTTTGTTCACGAAGTGTCATAGGGAAGATACAGCCTAGAAATGAAGGAGAGTGAAAAAAAAAAGGGGGGGGGAACACAAATAATGTGTGTCTACAACCAGCAGCTAACAACCACAATTTCACTTCAGTACAGGTAATTCTCAAACTTGAGAGTAAGTTGAACTGATGAAGTCAAATCTATTTTTTCCATTGAATTAAAGCTATACTAGGAAGGTTAAGAAGCTGCATTCTACTCCAAGCATTTGAGGACCAACTCTCCATTGAGATGACCGTAATACTATATGTAATCAGTTATAAGTGGCACTTATTGGTAGATAAATTTTATTTTGAGCATCTGTTACACGCTAGGCATTGTGTGAAAATAGTGAAGGTTCGCAGGGAGCCCAAGCTGACCTGGGCTCTGTGTTTACAGAACTTCCAGGTGTTGCTATGCAGTGATGGGTGTAAAATTTCTGATGTACAGTCAATGAAGTGAGACAATATTTGTCACATGTGTCACATGTGTCACACGTGTCCATTGCTCTGGGACAATGGAAGAAGACTTTTGGCTCTCAGGAGGATTTGAGGCCAAGATCCCAAGGGACCCCCTTCCCTTTCTCTTCTCTAGCTACAGGAAGAGACACTTCAAACTCAGGAACCAGAAAGCCCTCTCCAGAAAGCAGAGGGAAGACTCCTAAGGAGAGAGAACTTAAGCATGTTAGGAAACCAGTTTGGTGGGTCATGTGGCCCCAGCCATAAGGAACAATAGGGGTATAATTGGGAGAAGGCTGTAAGTGTGAATTCTTTATAAACCACCAACTACTTTAAATAAGCACTTGAAAACTGTCAGTTTCCTATCACAATTTGAAAGAGTTTCTTCTGCTTTTAAAATCAAAGTGCCGCCTAGTAAGTTCCACTCTTAACTGTGTGACCTACTTAGCTAAAGCAAAAATGCAAAGTTAGACCTACTTCCTAAAACCTATTCCCTCACTATTGGTCATGATACAAATGCCCATCAGGCTCTGTACTTAGAGGCATGTCTCCTGAAGCAGTGAGCCTGCTAGGCCCCCAGGACCCCCAAATTCCCCTTTGGTCACCTGGTAGAGGAGGGTGAGTGATTACAGAGGCAGCAGGGGCATACTTTCCCCCACACCTCCATCCTCACATTCAGTCATCTGAGCACATGACATCTGACCAAGATGACTGATTTATATCTAGGATGTATGTGGTCAAGAGTCATAAGACCAGCCTGGGTGTCCCATCCCGCATCCTTCCCACTTCTTGTCTTTGCTCTCTAGAACTAAAAAAAAAAAAAAAAAAAAAGTCTCCCCTCCCCTCCACTTCTAGGTGTACTTTTATGTGTCTTTACCATTTCTTTGTGCTTCTTATCTAATGATAGAAAAAGAAAGTCCTTGAAGACTGGATATCTGGAATAAATTTTGATTGCAAAGCATTCCTAACATAATACACCCTAAGAAAATGTCTTACACATTCATAAGTTAGTGATAAGATGCCCTACATGAAAAAGAAATGCAGTTTGATAGGGAAAGAGAGAGAAATATCTCTGAGAAAAATTAACTGCACCATTTAGCTTGGTCGGTTCTGGGATGATGAAGTTTGGTTGATACAATTTCATTCAATTACATTTTATATAGGCACCACATTGCATAAGACACCTTCAGAATGAATTCAGTGAGAAGACTCTAGAGTTCAAAATTTACAAACGGCTCCTTTCCTGTCTTGTCAAAGACTTTGCTGAAATAGACCAAAACAAAGAACATTTGATCTCTTTAATTTTTTTCTAAATTTACTTACTCACAAATCCCACTTACTATACATAGCTATATTCAAAGTCTCAATATCTCCTGAAACCAAGACTGAATCTTATTTATCAATTGATTGATTTAATGACATGTTAAGGATTGTGGCCATTATTTTAGTCATCTTTCTTGAGAGACACTAGGAGCAAATTTCCCTATATTGATCAACGGTGTGCAACTTAATACATTTTACACTATCACAGGAGAACTTCAAAACTGTGAAAAGTTAAAATCATGCCTGAAATCACACCTGAAAACAGTGTCGTTAAGAGCTCATGCAGTGGAGTTAACGTGCTATTCAAAATTGGGTACCCTTCCCTCTTAGCAGAATGATCTCAGACAAGTCAGTGTCCTCTCTAGCCTCCATTTTCTGCTCTGAAAAGGAGAATGCCTTGTGTGGCCACTGGGAGGATTAGCTGGGTTACCACATGTAAACTGCTTAGCACAGTGCCTGGCATACACAAGGGCCAGGTGGAGGATAAATACAACTGTTACTCTTACCACCTCAGCACTGCCATACATTTGCAGTCAGGTTCAGGAGCTTTGTCATTCTTTTTTTTGTGTGCTGACTGAAGTGGGCAGCTGATCATCTACTAGAGTTCTTCTTTCTAAGTAAGAGATATAAAGAAATGGTTGTAATGAAGGCACATGCATGACTCATTCAGAATGACTCTAAATGTCATAGTTGGGAATCCAGTACTGGGTTCTTGACTTTCAGCCCAGTTTTCTTTTTATTGGCTCTCAGAGGAAAATATATAGCTCAGTTTATTGTTCAGGAGATTTCATCCTCCACATTGCAAAGAAATTTATTTTAGGACAATTCAATGAGATCTTTGGATGGATTGATAACTCTACAAAAATAAACTCAGATCAACAGGGAACTCGACTGTGGATATCTTCTGCCTCAAAAAGATGAAATTAGTTTCTAATTCCATATCTCTTAATTTTTTTCAGATGTTTCTTAGCTCTAAGAATGCTTCCTATAGCCAAATAATATGTTTGGGAATTCATTGCTGTCACACTTATGGTGTGGTTTTGAACACATTTTTTTCTTCATAAGAAATTACTGACAAAAATAGGCTCTTAGAATTCTAGTTGCTTCCAAGAGAGCTGTAATAGCTTAGGCAGTAATGTTTGCCTATATGAGCCACCTCAAACTATGTTGTAGCTCATCATCTATTTATGGAATAAGAGTTGATTATTCTGGAATCAACAAAATGTTTTCAACAGGCAGAATGTGTTTGATGATTATAAAATACACGACCATATTTTAGCACAATCTCGATCTATACTCACTAGAAAAGTGAGCAAATTAATACTTTCTAGTATTTCAGGTTGTGCAATTCTAAACAATTGTTGTATTTAAGTATGGTGAGTTCTCATTATTTAATGTAGTATGTTCTATAAAGTTGCTGACAACACTGAATTAGCAATACAGAACAATTGTTCCTACGAGAAATACAGGGTTAGGTTCCCATAAGCCTCTGGTCACAATGTTCTTGTAAACCAGTCAATACATAATCTTGTTTTCTGTGTGTTTCTATTTAAAGATACCTTATTTAATACACATTACTAATTCATCGACATTGAACTCATGGGCAACACCACTGTAAAAGAAGCTTAACTAATACATATTTTCTCCATAAGGCACAAGACAGCCTTCTTGTGCTTAGGAACACTAGCTAGCACTTCAGCACTGTGTTTGGGAATCATTTTAAATAGAAAAATCACCAACAAAAAGCCCAAAAATGTAAACAAAAAGGGACACTAAATTTACCATGAAAAGGACACTTATTTATAGTCTGAGAGGGAAAACAAGAAGGCAGAGCATTGTCTTGCTAAATCTTAGCTGGGAACACACACATCAGACAAGAAGGGTTTTTACCACTCTGGTCAAGTCCACAAATGACCGTGAAAGTGTTAAAAGTATTTCTTTTGGATCTAAAAATGAATTCACCAAGTAGGCAATTGTATAAATACAGAATCTATGAATAATGAGGATGAACTACATTTCAACTTAAGTCCAGGAACAGTAAGAAAATGTTACATTTGGGAGGATAAGGAAAAAAAGTTTTTGCAATTTTGTGGCCATCAAAAGATTTGTTTTCCCAGTAAGCAGATTGGGGAAGTTCTGCATATTGAACGCTATACCAGGCAATGTGGGAGCCAGAGAAAAACAGATTTAGTTCTTTCTCATCTTAATTGACTGGGATGCAAGAATACACATGTATGAAATGATTTAACATAAAGTTGCATTCAGTAAATAGAATATACCATAATAAAAACTGTTTAGCTAGGTGATGATAAAGAAATAGATCTGAGGTAATCAGAAAATTTGGATATTAATTAGGAAAGAGAAGTGTGGGTTTTTTTTTAAGTTTTTTAAATAATCTCTACACCCAGCGTAGGGCCCAAACTCACAATTCTGAGATCAAGAGTCACATACTCCTCCCACTGAGCCAGTCAGGTGCCCTGAGAAGTGTGGGTTTAAGCTAAGTTTTATATTTTTTGTTTTGCTTTCCTTTAAGTCATCTATGATATCAAAAATGAATGTGATCGCGAGTGAGGAAGGGGCACTTAATGTAACCTTGTACCTTGTATGTTTTTAATAAATAAAGGCAGGGTCTAGCCTATAAGGTATGTGGTCTTAGATGTAGCGAGGGGGTAGGGAGGCAGAGAGGCCAGGTAGGATTGAGGAGAAATGAACAAGAGGAAAAAGCACAGTACAGCTGTTGGAGAAACAAACAAACAAACACACTCTGGTTCTCTGTTTCCCTTATCTAACAATAGGTAGAAAGACCAGACGTTCTGATTTGCCTGGGCCACTCCCAGGTTACTCCTGTGGTGGATCAGTTAACACTATTCATTATTTTTAGTGTCTCCTTTCATCTTCAAAAGTGCCTGGGTTTGGACAATAAATTACATGGTCATTCTAAGAGGCCTAAAATGAGCAGAAAGCCACACTATGTTTAGCCTTTATAAAGGCTGGGACATTAATAAATGTCAATGCAAATAATAAAATCAGAAAATGAGACAGAACTGGTCGTCAGTAAGTCAAAACTTTACTTGGAGCAAGTTTTTCAGTTATTGCCTCTTGAACATTTTGGTAACTTTATAAAGTTTGTATTATTAAAAAAAAAAAGTTGATTAAGCACCAGAGACTTGGTTGTTTAGTTGGTTGTTGATGAAGGTGACTATTTGCATGAAGTTGCTTGGCTCTGTCTTCTCAGACTTAATCACTCTTAAACTCATCCTCAGGAGCTAAGCAAGTAGAACAGGGCACCATGCTGCTCTGCTCCGTTTAAATGCTCTGGCTTAGTTATAGCATATTTAAATAGTGCAGAGCAAGGAAGAGCCTGCTTAAATGCAGCCCTCTAAACCCCTTTGACATTTTTGTACATTTACTGGTTAAAAAAACTAAAACAACATAAATAATATGCCATGGGCAGATAAAAGTTCCTAATATCTTTTGACTAATGGAAAATACAGGTGATACAAGAGTTTCATACTCCAAGAATGTTGAGAGGTCAAGCAGGAAAGTGCCTTCGTTTTCTATTACACTGTTACATGTTTTCCCCTAACTTTTAAAACTATAAAAACAAAATATTTTGTTCCCTGAATATTCTGAGGTTATGCTTCCCAAAGGGCTATTTGAGGGCAAAGTGGTGCCAGGATTCCTGGGAGAAATAGGAAGAACATCAGAAAATAAGCTATCAGAACTCAGTTCCAATGTGTTTCAACCAAAAAAGAATCTAGGGTTTCCTAGGGATTCCAATTTCATAAAGGATTTTTAAAGGTAAATATTTGTACATTGTGGTTTATTCCTGTAAATTTTATCAAAGTATAGCATTCTTATAAAAAAGTGCCTATGTCATAAGTCACTCGATGAATTTTCACGAAGTGAACATGGCCACATAAGCAGTACCCAGATCATGAAATAAATCATGACCAGCACCCCAGGACCTCTCAAGGCTCCTTTTAACCATTAATCCATCCCAAATGTCACACTGATTCTGACCTCCTATACCACTGATTAGTTTTTTTAATATATATATATTTTTTAACGTTTATTCACTTTTGAGAGATAGAGACAGAGCATGAACTGGGGAAGGGCAGAGAGAGGAAAACACAGAATCTGAAGCAGGCTCCAGGCTCTGAGCTGTCAGCACAGAGCTCGATGAGGGGCTCGAGCTCACAAACTGTGAGATCATGACCTGAGCAGAAGTCGGACGCTCAACTGACTGAGCCATCCAGGCACCCCTTGATTAGTTTTGAATTATGTTTATTGAAGAAAAAAAACCCCACTATTTCTTATTCATCTTATATTTTATCCCTATACTTGGCACAGTGTCTCACACATAACACATTGGTTGAATAAGTGAAAGAAAGGAGACAGATGTCTTACTTTTATAAGACAGTTGATCAAGTTAACATACATTTTATATATAGGAGGAAACATAGTATTACATTTGGGGGAGAACTGGGATCTGGGAAGACTAACTTGAAAACTCAAACTTAGACCAGAAGAGTATACACTTCAGTTTTATCTTTTAACAAATGTAAATGACTCAAATAAATCTAAGCCTCTGTGGTTTTCCTTGGGCCTTAACCAACTCTGCTCACATCATATCCACTGTAACCGGTGAGTCCAACCTCCAGAGACCTTGTTTCTCTTTCTCACTCGCAAATGGACCCATGTTAGAGAGGCCCTCCCATCTGACCAATGCAGCCAAGAAATGACTATTTTCAGTTCTTCTCCACCCCGCTCTGAGACCCGGTCAGTTGGAGAACAAAATAAGAGTCACCCTCTCCCTGGGCTACAGCATGTGATCTCCAGCCAGAGTGCTTCTTGCCCTAACGAATGAGGTAATAAGGGGCCAAATGAGGTTTCAATTGTATGTCACCTCAGAATTACAGTTTTTCTTAGCTATACTTTTAAAAAGCTGGAATTAAGAACCAAACATTGCCAAATCCCTGCTTAGCCAGAAAGATCTGTCAACTGTAGAGATAACAAATAAAAGGAAAATCCATTTCAGCCTTTGAACTGCTGTTCCTCAATGATTCCCAGGGAAATACAAATAAATTATGTCCTCTTAAGGACAGATTCATTATGAATAATCTCATTCAGTTGGAGTTTTAAATACTTCTTTAAGATACTTCAAAAATTCTTGGGGCACCTGGGTGACTCAGTCGATTAGGCCTCTGACTTTGGCTCAGGTCATGGTCTCGCCAATCATGAGTTCGAGCCTCACGTCGGGCGCTCAGAGCCTGGAGTCTGCTTCAGATTCTGTGCCTCCCTCTCTCCCTGCCCCTCCCGTGCATGTGCTCTGCATCTCTCTTTTCTCTCTCTATATATAAATATTTAAAAAATTATAAGGAAGCAAGTCTAGACAATAACATTTTTTTTTTAGAGGATGGTTTCCTCCAATTTTCCACCTCCTTGAACAGAAATATGTTGTATTTTATCAGAGATGAGCCTTCAAAGAGCAGAGTGAAAACCCATACTGGAGAAACACACAAATCCATTTCATCCACATTACGACTAGTCTTCAAAATTTTAAATCCAGAAGCAAATCTAATTTGCCTGAGGAGGGCTGAGAAGGAGAAGTGTTCTTTTTTCCTTTTTCCTTTTACCAATTTATGTTTGATTGAGGTCCTTAAAAGATACAATCTTTGCATAAACTATTCCCTCTGTGTGGAATTTTCTCCATGACTGGAGAACTTTAACTCCACCTCCAAGAACCTGGAGTCTTCATCCATTATCCGAAGATTTCCTGGGTACCTTCAGGTCCTCTTACATGTTTGCAACATATAACTGATAAAGAATTGGTATAGGAACTTAACGAATCAACAAATTAACAAGAAAAAGACAAACAATCCAACAGAAAAATGTACAAAAGACTAGAATCTGCAGTTCACAAAAAAGGAAACTCAAATGGCCAATTAAAAAATGTGACAAACTTCATTAATACCTACTAATTAAATTCGGGGGCTCCCGGGTGGCTCAATCAGTTAAGCATCTGACTTTGACTCGGGTCATGATCTCATGGTTCTTGATTATGAGCCCCATATTGGGCTCTCTGCTGTCAGTGCAGAGAGTGAAAGAAGCAAGTTAGAGGAAGATATTCCATTAAAGTATGATTTTTAAAATTTATGTAGGGGCACCTGGGTGGCTCAGTTGGTTAATTGTCCAACTCCTGATTTCGGCTCAGGTCATGATCTCACAGTTCTTGAGTTTGAGCCCCACCTTGGGCTCTGTGCTGACAATGCAGAGCCTGGTTGGGATTCTCTCTCCTTCCCTCTTTCTCTGCTCCTCCCCTGCACTTGTTCTGTTTCTCTCTCAAAATAAATAAATAAACTTAAAAAATAAAATAAAATGAAATTTATGTAAAGTTCAAAAATGCCATAACTAAACTATGTTGTTTGGGGATACATAATACGTGATAAAATTATAAAGACAAGGAAGAGAGAAATAAGGCAGGATAGTGGTTTCCTCCGAGAGGGAGAGCTGAGAGATCAGAGGGGCACATGTGTGCGTCTAGAGCAGCATTCTTGTTCATGACAGGTATTTAGTTCTTGTAGGTATTGAGTTATTAAGTGGATGTTTGTTTCATACATATTTTTACACATTGATACAGATAAAACATATACTATATACATTTCACAATAAGAATCTTTTAAAAAGTATACCTGGAAAACTGAAATTCCGTATCCTTTAAGTCATCCTGAAAAAAAAATTGGGGTGCTGCTTTGAAACACATAAATGTTTCAAGGAAATTATGGTGCATTTGTGTATGTCTAGAAAGTTCTATAAGCCTGACCCCATTCTGTACTGATATTGAAGCTCAAAAGATATTCGTTCACTTGTTAAAACATTTTTTGACTGTTTATTCAAAGAGTCAAAAATACACTGGCAGGGGGCGCCTGGGTGGCTCAGTCGGTTAAGCAGCCGACTTCAGCTCAGGTCATGATCTTGCGGTCTGTGAGTTCGAGCCCTGCGTCGGGCTCTGTGCTGGCAGCTCAGAGCCTGGAGCCTGCTTTGGATTCTGTGTCTCCCTCTCTCTCTGCCCTTCTCCTGCTCACGCTGTGCCTCTATGTCTCAAAAATAAATAAATGTTAAAAAAAAAAATACACTGGCGAGGACTTGGCTCTGAGAGAAGGACTGGTCTTGATCTCTGGACTTCCTGACCAGCTCTATAATGGCAAGATATCATAAATCACTTTATTCCCTTTCTTACTGCTTTAGGATTTTTCTCTTCATTTCCCCCTTTCTATTATTTATTCAGCTTATTCCAAAATTTAGATTTTCCACTACTTTTTAAAAAGGACTATTAGATCTTTAAATTTCTTTAGGGTTATTAGATTTTTAAATTTTATTTTTTTTTAAGAACTGGGTTATAATAGACATATTATATTAGTTCCAGGTATAGAGCATAATGGTTCAATATTTGTATATATTGCAACATGACATCACAAGTCTAGTTGATACCCATCACCATACATAGTTATAATTTTTTTTCTTGGGATGAGGACTTTGAAAAGCTACTCTTTAAGCAACTTTCAAATGTGCACTGCAGTATTATTAACTATAGTAACTATGCTGTATATTACATCCCCATGACTTATTTATTTTGTAAGAGGAACTCTGCATCTCTCAATCCCCTTTACACATTTTGTTCACCTCCCTACAGTTCCTCTCTTTTAGCAATTATCAACCTGTTCTCTGTATCTATGAATTTGGGTTTTGTTTTGTTTTTTTTAGATTCCATATATAAGTGAAATCATACAGTATTTGTCTCTGACTTATTTCACTTAGTAGAATATCTCCAAGGTCTGTCCTTGTCACGAATGGCAAGATCTTGTTCTTTTTAATAGATTAAAAGTATTTCTTTGTATATATATACCACAACTTTTTATCAGTTTATTCATGGATGAACATTTAGGTTGTTTTCATACCTTGGTTATTGTGAGTAGTGCTGCAATAAACATGAGAGTGCATATATCTTTTTGTGTTACTATTTTAGTTTTCTTCAGATAAATAACCAGAAGTGGAATTGCTGGATCGTATGATATACTTTTGTTTTTAATTTTTTGAGGAATCTAATCTTCATAGTGTTTTCCATAGTGGCTATACCAATTTAAATTCCACTAATGGTGAACAAGGGCTCCTTTTCTGCACATCCTCAACAACACTTTTTTTTTTGTCTTTGATAATAGCCATTGTGACAGGTGTGAGGTGATATCTCATTGTGATTTTAATTTGCATTTCCCTGATGATTAGTGATGTTGAGTACTTTTTCATGTGCCTATTGTCCATCTGTCTGTTTTCTTTGGAAAAATGTTTATTCAGATCCTCTGCCCATTTTTTAATTGGATTGTTTTTATTATTGAGTTTTAGGAGTTTTTAAAATATATTTCAGATACAAACACATTATTGGATATATGATTTGTAAATATCTTCTCCCATTCAGTAAGTTGCCGTTTTATTTTATGGGTGATTTCCTTTCTTGTGCAGAAGCTTTTTAGATTGACGTAGTCCTGTTTATTTATTTAAGTTTTCAAAAAAAATCATTGCCAAGACTGATGTCAAGGAGCCTACCATCTGTTTTTTTCTGGGAGTTTTAAGTTTCAGGTCTTACTTTCAAGTTTCTAAGCTATTTTGAGTTAATTTTTATGTATGGTGACTGGCCAGTTTTCCCAACACCATTTATTGAAGAGACTGTCTTTTTCCCACTGTATAAGCTTGGCTCTTTCATCCTAAATCACTTGACCATGTATGCATGGACTTATTTCCTGTTCCATTAATCTACCTGTTTTTATGCAAATACCATACTGTTTTTATTTCAATTTTTATTGAGTTGGAGTTTTTAAAAATATTGTAGATATAAGCCCCTTTCAGATGTATGATTTGTACACATTTTCTCCCATTCCGGTGGTTGTCACTTCTCTTTGACAGTTTCCTTTGAAGCAAAAAACTCTAATTTTGATGGCCCAATTTATCTTATTTCCTGTTGTTGCTCTAGGTGTCATGCCCAAGAATTCTTTGTCAAATCCTGTATCATGAAGATTTATCCCTTTCCTTCTGTGAGTTCATTTTTGTTCTTATATTTAGGTCTCTGGTCCATTTTGAGTTAATTTTAGTACATGGTATCAGATAAAGGTCCAATGTAATTCTTTTGTATGTGGCTATCCAGTTGTCTCAGCACCATTTGTCAAAAAGACTATGTTTCCCCTTTGGGTGGTCTTAACATCCTTGCTGAAAATCACCTGACCAGAGAAGCATAGGTTTATTTCTGAACTTCCAATTTTCTTCCATTCAGTCATATATCTATCTTTGTGCTAGTTTCATATTGTCTTGATTGATGCTTTTTTTTTTTTAACGTTTATTTATTTTTGAGAGAGAGTGAGACAAAGAGAGTGCGAGTGGGGGGAGGGGCAGAGAGAGAGGAATTCACAGAATTCAAAGCAGGCTCCAGGCTCTGAGCTTTCAGCATAGAGCCCAATGCAGGGTTCGAACCCATGAACCGTGAGATCATGACCTGAGCTGAAGTCGGATGCTTAACTGACTGAGTCACCCAGGCACCCCATGATGCTTTTTTAGTAATTTGTGAAACTGGGAAGTGTGAGTCTTCCTTTGTTCTTTTTTCAGTATTGTTCTCAGAGTACACATTTTGCACTTCCTTTGTTAAATTTATTCCTAAATATTTTATTCTTTTTGAGGCTTCTGGGAGATTGTTTTAGTTTCGGGATTGTTCATTGCAAATGTACAGAAATTTAAATGATCTTATATATTGATCTTATATATGTAAACTTGGTGAATTCATGTATTATTTTTTTAGCAGATTATTTAGGGTTTTCTATATACAAGACCAGGTTGCATACAAACAGAGAAGGTTCCACTTCTTCCTTTCCAATCTGTATGACTTTTTTTCTTCCTCAGTTGCCATTCTTAGAACCTCCTATATAATGTTGAGTAAGGGGTGAGAGCAGATATCCTTGTCTTGTTCTTGATCTTAAAGGAAAAGCATCCAGTATGTTCGTTCTGGGTTTTCCATAGATGACTTTCATCAGGTTGAAGAAGTCGCCTTGTATTACTAGTGTTTTATTTATACAATGAAAGGGGGTTGGATTTTATTAAAAGTGTTTTCCGCAACTATGCACATGTGACTTTTTAAACTATTATTGAATTGATGTATTATAACAATTGTTTTCAGATATTAACCCAATCTTGTATTCCTAGGATAAATCCTACTTGGTCAGGGTGAATAATTATTTTTATTTTATATGTTGCTGGATTTGTTTTGCTAGTATTTGGTTGATTTTTGCACCCATGTCCATAAGAGATAATTTGATCTGTAGTTTTCTTCTGATGTCTGTCTGATTTTGGTTATCAGGAATATCAGGGTTCTGAAATGCTAAGTAATCCCTTTAAGTTCTTGGAAGAGTCTATAAAGAATTGATATTAATCAAGACTCTGATAGGTAAAATGGAATGGGAAACTGGGCAGATGGATGGACTGTGGAAGGAAGCATTATAGGTGGAGGGAGCACTCCATAATTTCCATCAGAGCCACCAAAACTCATCTCCAACAGAACTTTTAGCTAAATACGAGAACTGGACCTCTCTGCAAATCAGCAGCTTCAAGTGTATCCACCAGATCGCCACCCCCAAGTCATTCCTGTTTTGGAGCCTCTACAGGATTTAAAATTGTCAAGTTATTAATGAAGCACGCAGTTAACACAGATGAACAAGACAAGCTGAGTCAAGCATTTGAAGATGCTTTTAGGGGTACTGAGGTAACATTCAACTGGAAATCTTCAGTACTCCCCAGATTACAAAAATTACCTGGCTTTCATCAACCACTCATCTCATGTTAGAGGTGTAGTGTGCTGCCTACGGAGGAACCTGTCTATAATTGGAGAACAGTAATAAACAGTGCAGAGGACCTCTAGTTTGAAGGAAATATTCATCAATCTCTGAAAACATTTTGAAAAATAGCTCATACAACCTGCTGTTCTCTACCAAAAGAGAGGAAAAGGCAGGAAGAAGCTCTGACAGTTTGAATACCTTCATGAATTCCTGTGTAATCTCAAGATGGCATCTTGTATTCAGTGGGTGAATAAAACCAAAGGCATCTTTCAGTTTGTATCAAAAAACAAAGAAAAGGGGACACCTGGAAGGCTCAGTGGGAAAAGCATGGGACTCATGATCTCAGGGTCATGAGTTAAAGCCCTACGTTACAGGGGAAGGAAGGAAGGAAGGAAGGGAGGGAGGGAGGGAGGGAGGGAGGAAGGAAGGAAGGAAGGGGAAAGAAAGAAAAGAAAAAAAAGAAAGAAAAGAAAGGTAGAAAGAAAAGGAAAAAAAGGAAAAGAAAAGAAAAAGAGAAACTTGCCCAACTTTGGTGGAAAAGAAAAGGCAATTGGAAGACCATGACTTACCAGAAGATGGCCAGAGCACTGAGGAATTATGGAAGAACTAGGGAAATCACCAAGATTCTAGAAAAGCTAACTTACCAAGTCAGTGAGGCCATTCTCCGAAGACTCTCTCCATTTTATTTCTTAGAAAAAGATGTCTTCTACTCAGAGTATGTTCAACCTGTGCAAGGACATCTCAGCTTGAGTAACTGGAATGCAATTTTAATGTAAGGTTAGTAGTAATGTCCCTCTTTCATTTTCATTTCTGATTCTAGTATACAGTTGGCCCTTGAACAGTATGAATTTGAGTGAACATAGGTTCACTTATAAGCAAATTTTTCAATATAGTACAGTAGCATAAACATACTTTCTCTTATGATCTTAACATTTTCTCTTCTCTAGCTTAGTTATAAGAACACAGTATATAATATATATAACACACAAAAATGTGTTCATTAACAGTTATCAATAAGGCTTTTGGTCAATAGTAGGTGATTACTAAATTTTTGGAGAGTCAAAAGTTTTGTAAGTGTGGGAGGGTGGGGGAGGGGCGGGCGGTTTGGTGCTCCTAATTCCATGTTGTTCAAGGGCCAGTTGTATTCTCTATTCCAGTATATTCTTTTTTTCTTGGTTAAACTAGCCAAAGTTTGGTGAATTTTGTTGATCTTTTGAAAAAACTATCTTCAGGTTTCATTCTTTTTTTCTTGTATTTCTAGTCTTTATTTCATACTATTCACTTCCATCCTAACCTTTATTTTCTTCTTGCTTAGTTTTCTCCTCTTTTTTTAAAAAAAAAATTTTTTTTTTTTAATGTTTATTTATCTTTGAGAGAGAGAGACAGACAGAGCATGAGCGGGGGAGGGCCACAGACAGAGAGGGAGACACAGAATCTGAAACAGGCTCCAGGCTCTGAGCTGTCAGCACAGAGCCCGACGCGGGGCTCGAACTCAGGAACGGTGAGATCATGACCTGAGCCGAAGTCGGACGCTCAACCGACTGAGCCACCCAGGCGCCCCAGTTTTCTCCTCTTTTAAGGTAAAAGATTAGGTTATTGATTTGAGATCTTTTCCCTTTCTTAGTCATTTACAGCTGTTACCCTCAAAGCACTGCTTTAGCTGCATCCCATAAATCCTTGTATATTGTGTATTTTCACTCATCTCAAAATATTTCATGAATTTTTTTTATCCACTGATTATCTAGGAGTGTCTTAATTTCCCCATATTTGTGAGGCTCTGAAACTTTTCCCTGTTATTTCAAATTTGATTGCATTGTGATCAGAGAACATACTTTGTATTATGTCTGTCCTTTGACATTTGTTAAGATTTTGTTTATGCTAGTGTTTAGTCTATGATTGGTATGGGAAATGTTCCTTGTGTGCGTGAGAAGAACATTGTTGTTGGGTACAATTTCTTTATGTCTGTTAAGTCAAGTTGGTATTATAGTGTTCGTCTTCTATTGAGTTTGGCATCGTTCTTTTATCCAATATTGAAAACTGGGCTCATGGTCTCCAACTATTATTGCTGAATTCTTTCAGTTTGTGGTTCATGTATTTTGGTGCTGTCACTAGATACATGTATAATTGTTATATTTCCTTGACAGATTCACCTCTTTATTATAAAATGTCCCTTTTTATCTCTAATAACGAGTCACAGTCAATTTTAGTCAAATACTAGTATCACCACTCCAAATTTTCTGTGACTGTTGTTTGCATATCTTTTTCCATTGTTTAAATCTATTTGTTTTTAATCTGATGTGTCTTCTGTAAATAACATGTATGTAAATATTTCACTCAGCATGTTACTCATTAGATGGTAGCTATTCTTCCACAGGTCAGACACACTAGTTTGCAAATAGCAGGTGGAAGTACTTGATGAATTAATGAGTTTATAAATGTTGCAGTGAAAATCATTCTGGGGCACCTGGGTGGCTCAGTTGGTTAAGTGTTTTACCTTTGGCTCAGGTCATGAACTCATGGTTCATGAGTTCAAGCCCCATGTCAGGCTTTCTACTGTCAGCACAGAGCCTGCTTCTGATCCTCTGTCCCTGTCTCTCTGCCCCTTGCCAGCCTGTGTTCTTTCTCTCAAAAATAAACATTAAAAAAGAAAGAAAAAAAAGAGAATTCATTCTGTATTTCAGACAACTAAGGCCAAATTTTGGTTTTACATTTTGTAGCATCTCAGTAATCATGATTTATAAATGTCTTATGAAATTGGCATTCTATTCCAACCAACAGAATAATCTAAATTCTACTATATAAAACAATAAGAAATTTGCACATGAATATTTCATACAAATGTAGCCAAAGCTCATTATATCTATTCCTTTTAAACATATCTGATTGGTTTCTTTCACTTTTCATTAGTATTTGCAAATACTATGGTTGATTTGTCAGCAGTTCTTCAAAGAAGTAATTCACTCTGTAAAACTACTGAAGAGGACAAATACATAACAAGTTTAACAAATCGAAACATAATTATGGTATATGAAAGCATGGAAATAAGTTTTTTTCCACTAAATTTGCTGACCACTTATCACTAAATATTTCACAGGACTTTAAATAATAAAAGAATACAAAGTTTCCTCTAGTCTTTAAATATTCCCCTATAATTCTAGCACAACGTAAGTAACGGTCTCATTCTATACTGGTTTTTGTTCTTGGTATTTTAAAGTATAAAATTCAATTCTAATTAAAGTAGTAAAAGATAAAAAACTTGGGGCACGTGGGTGGCTCAGTTGGTTGACTCTTGATTTTGTCTCAGGTCACGATCCAGGGTTGTGAGGTTGAGCCTGGTGTTGGGCTCTGTGCTGAGCATGGAGCCTGCTTAAGATTCTCTCTCTCTTCCCCTGTCCTCTCCCCTCACACTCTAAAATTAAAAAATAAATAAAAATAAATAAATAAAATCTTGCCAAAGGGACTATCAAATAAATAATCAAGGCACACAATTCTTTATTCCTACTAAAATAAATATGTAAAAGAATGAAATGCAATGTCCCATTTGTCTCAAGAATTAAAAAATAAAATTAAGAGTAGCTGTAGGGGAGAAACATGAGAAAAGTAGATGTAAGCAAATGCTATTAGCAAAGATTTAAATACAGTACTTTACGGAGATATAATTACTAATATTTTCTATTCCACATTTGTTTATTGGAGCATGGTCTAAAGAATCAGAATAGTAGGAATCTACTTTATATTATTGGACATTATTTTACCTTAAACTTCCTAACATAAAAATATTATGTTTGTCTATACTATGAATTGCTTGACACTGGGGTAGGTGATTCTTTAACACCAATTTGATTACTCTCCAAAAGAGAATTAATTTTAAACAGGGAAATATCTTCAGACACTTAGGTTATTGATGAGTTCATAAATAACTGCTTGCACAAAGCCAGATTTGGAGAAACTTTTCTGTATATTTAAGATAATTAATATTTTAAGGCCAGATGTCCTATAGTGAGTTTTAATGTTGCTATCTATCCCTAAATCTAAGCATATATACATGCTAATAATAGTAACTTAAAATTTCAAGTCATAGGAAACACTATGTGTTCAGCACACATGCAAAAAACCAAATTAACATGTATATTTTACAAATATAATTACCTAGTCATGAAGTCCTAGGAAGATTACATGAAAATGTTTAGCTAATATAACTGAAGACATTTCTGACAGTATAAAATAGATACAAATACAAACTTTTTACTAGCAAGTATTATTTGAAAACTATATACTGAAAGTATTACAAAATTAATCTCACCCATTTCATGATGACTGTAAGTAACCAAGTCATAAAGTCGAAAGTATAAAAAACTTAGATGGAACTTTAGCTAACATTTAACTAGTAAGAACCTTTCAGAATCCAATTTTCCTAAATTATCGCCACTTTGTTTCCTTCTTCAACAAAACATATCCTAAAGGTTTTACTGAGGTAACATTTTTTTGTATTCCTTCTCAAATTTTTATTTAAATTCTAGTCAGTTAACATACAGTACAGTATTGGTTTCAGAATTCAGGGATTCATCACTTGTAACACTCAGTGCTCATCACAAGTGCCTTCCTTAATATCCATCATCCATCTAACCCACCTGCCACGTACTTACCTCCATCAACCCTGTTTGTTCTCTATAATTAAGAGTCTCTTATGGTTTGTTTCCCTCTCCCCTAGGCCATACGTTCATCTGTTTTCTTTCTTAAATTCCACATGAGTGAAATCATATGGTATTTGTATTGGACTTATTTCACTTAGCATAAAACACTCTATGTCACTGTAAATGGCAAGACAGAATTCTTTTTGATGGCTGAGTAATATTCCATTGTCTATATATACCACATCTTAAAAAAATTTTTTTTGTGTATTTATTTTTGAGACAGAGACACAGTGTGAATGAAGGAGAGTCAGAGAGACAGGAAGACACAGAATCAGCAGCAGGCTCCAGGCTCTGAGCTGTTAGCACAGGGCCCGATGTGGGGCTCAAACTTCTGAACTGCGATATCATGACCTGAGCCAAAGTTGGACACTTAACCGACCAAGTCACCCAGGTGCCCCTATGCCACATCTTCTTCATTGATTGTTGATGGACACTTGGGCTCTCTCCATAGTTTGGCTATGTTGATAATGCTGCTATAAATATTGGGGTACAGGTGTCCTCTCGAATCTGTATTTTGTATCCCTTGGGTAAATACCAATTGCTGGATCAGAGGGTAGTTTTCGACTTTTTGAGGAACCTCCATACTGTCCTCCAGAGTGACTGCACCAGTTTTTATTCCCACCAACAGTGCAACAGTGTTTTCCTTTCTCTGCAGCCTCACCAACATCTGTTGCTTTTTGTGTTAATTTTAGCCATTCTGACAGGTGTGAGGTGGTATCTCATTACGGTTTTGATTTGTATTTCCCTGATGATGAGTGATGGTGACCATCTTTTCATGTGAGCCATCTGGAGGTCTTCTTTGGAAAAATCTATGTCTTCTATCCATTTCTTAACTGGATTATTTGTTTTTGGGTGTTGAGTTTAAGTTCTTTATAGATTTTGGATACTAACCTTTTATCAGATATGTGGTTTGCAAATATCTTCTCCCATTCTGTAGGCTGCCTTTTAGTTTTGTTGTTTCCTTCACTATGCTTTTTATCTTTTTTGAAGTCCTGATAGCTCATTTTTTTGGTTTCCTTTGCCTTTGGTGATGTGTCTATTAAGAATTTGCTCTGGCCAAGGTCAAAGAGGTTGCTGCCTGTGTTTTCCTCTAGGGTTTTGTTGGTTTCTTGTCTCATATTTAGGTCTTTCATCCATTTTGATTTTTGTGTACATTGTAATAAAGTGGTCCAGTTTCATTCTTCTGCATGTTGCTGTCCAGTTTTCCCAACACCATTTGCTGAAGAAACTTTTCCCCACTGGATATTCTTTCCTACTTTCTCAAAGATTAGTTAACCATAGAGTTGTAGGTCCATTTCTGGGTTTTCTATTCTTTTCCATTGATCTGTGTGTCTGTTTTTAGACAGACTATAGCTTTGTAATATAGCTTGAAGTCCAGAATTGTGATGCCTCTGGCTTTGTTTTACCAACTTATATAGAGCTTTCAATGTTAAAAAAGGAAAACACTTATCTATTTAATAGGGCAGAAACAATCCTCTTTATTAACCTCACTGTATATTCAGAAAGGATTAAAAAACACACATTTCCTGGGACACAAAACTGTACCAAAAAGCACTTCCTTGCAAAATAACTTCACAGACCAACAGTCCTGGACTTACACAAAGACATATATATTGACATACATTAGCTTGAATTAATACACAATTTGAACATTTTTGCAGCAACTTTCTAGTAGACTATTATTACATTAATGTGGGAGTGTACGGCTTCTTTAACCCTTTAAAAATAGTAATAAAAAATTACAAAATAATGAAAATGTAGAATTAAGGCTGAGACTATATCTAGTATTAATAAAGTCAAACAATACTTATAAAAATTGATGTGCTGCGTATTTTATATATATACAGGATAAGTCTTTAGAAATTTAAAATGCTACGGCATCACAAGTTCACTCATCAACTTAACGTTTTTCCATGTATCTTAACATTTAAATTCCCAGATACCTGTGCTTTTTCTAGTTTTATTCTGAATTCTTCATTAAGAGTTTCCTCACATATTTACAATTAAATACCTAACCTTTAGAACTTTCCTTAGACACAACAGACAAAACAGTTTTGTTAAATAAATTCACACAAAAGTATTAAAAAGGTTTGTTTTCAAGAAATAGTTCTAGCATATCCATGATAATCATACTGAAAAATAGTACATATACTTTTCTTCAGGATTAATAAATGCTATGTGCCAGTTTTATAGTCACTGCCATATTTGCACATTTTCCTGACACATCTGCAAGATAATGACAACAAAGGGCATGATGACTGCAATAATTCCAGTAAATCCGTACTGTCCAGTGAGTTTCAAAAAATTGAATGGCTGTTTCCAGTCTCATCTGGATTGACATGAAAATCCATGCCCAGATAGTTGTATCATCCCCAGAAATATTCAGTCTGCTAAGTCACCCTCTTGGTCTTCTGAAACAGAGCTGCAGAAGGCAGGGCATTCTTAGTGAGACCAAAGGCCCCCTCTTCTCTGTAACTGTTCACACATCTGATTTGGTTATAATCCTGGTCAAAGTGGAAAAAAAAACATAGTAAATTTTAGGTACCACAGTTTTCCTTTCCCAAACTCCCACATCAGACGTAGATGGTTTAATACCCAATGGAACTATGTTCCATTAATTATGTTAATTCTTGGTAAAAACATACTTAATTAAATCCTTGTATATAATTACTCTTTCACATGTATGCCAAGAGAGAAATCCTCAAAATAAAAGCAATACTTAACATATGGAGTAAAGGGTAATTTGTACCATAGTTCTTTGGAATGGTATTATCTTAGGCCTCAAAACTGAAGATTTTTGCTTTTCTTTTCCCCTTTCCTTAAATTAAATTACTGCTTTAAAAATAAACAAGAATTATAATGTTTATTACAGAGAAGTCACAAAATAAAGAGCAAAAGGAAAAACATTTAAAAATACCCATAATTCCATTCATACAGACATGAACACAAAGAACACTTTGGTATATATATGTATGCCGTTATTTTTGGGGTCAGATATATCTAAACACTTTATTTCCTAAAGATTCCCTCCCTGAATTGCCATCTCCAAGTAGAAGATGCACATTTTTGATAAACGGCTATTTTTTCATCTCTGAGTACAGAGTGAATTGGGAAACTGAAGCCTACTGCACAGTATCATATACTGCTAAGCATAGTTTGTGGATTCTAAGATCCACATTTAACATCTTGAAAGTCTACCTTTTAATGTCATGAGTTAATCTGCAATGTTTTTTTTTTAATGTTTCATAAAATAATGGTGATTCTTATAATATCATCTTAGGACAAAAATGTATGTAATCTCTATAAAAGTTAACATATAGAAGTATGTAATACACATAGAAATAAAGATAAAAACATAAATACAAAGTTATGCTATTTACTAATTTGTTTCCAACTGTATGATGAAATATAACAGTATTTCAATACTGTTAAGATATATACATTTTTTTTTTAATGTTTGAGAGAAAGTGCACAAATCTGAGTGGGGGAGAGGCAGACAGAAAGGAAGAGATGAAAGAAGAGAGAACCCCAAGCAGGCTCTGCACTGTCAGCACAGGGCCTGACACGGGGCTCGATCTTAGAACCATGAGATCAGGACCTGAGCCGAAACCAAGAGTCGACACTTAACTGAATGAGCCACCCAGATGCCCCAAGATACTTTCATTTCAAATGTTCTAAAATTTTTGAGACTGTGCAATAAGTAGTAGTTCAACATCTATGGAGAAGTGGCAGAGATTAGGGATGAGGAAATTATGAATTAAACAGTAATTTAAATTTTAAATGGAAGCTTAAACTGATTTTAAATCTTCCAACGATAAACAGGATGCAAAAGGGGAGAAAGCCATGGGATAGAAAATACCAAATTTTCGACCTAAAACTTTTAACACTGCCACCACAAAGCTAAACAACAATGGCTTTTCCTGTTTATTTTCTGTGTATCAAAAGTTGTATAGTCAATACGGTTTTGCTTTGCTTTTTGGAAACAGTTTTTCCCTTCTCCCTTGATATTCTAAAATTTTACTATGAAATGTATTCTGGCACATCAGTCACTGTGCCGTATAGTCAGTCAGAGTGCCGGGCCTTCAGTGGGCCCTGTCGAGTATTTACCCCTGGGAAATTCTCTTTCACATATTTGTGTTTCTCCATTTTCTTCTTTCTAGGATTCCCAATAGTCAGAACTGGTTTTTTGTGTCTCCTTTGTTATCTTCACACATTTTTTTCTATTTTTCTGCAAAGTTTGACCTTAGTCTTTTGAAATTTTTATTTCAGTAACAGTATTTGTAATCTGTTATCTTATCCTGGCTGTATCTTTCTCCTAATAATATATTCTGATTTTTGTGACTGTAACTCCTCCTGAATCATGATAGAGGGAAAGTTCTAAAACAGTTCTAAATAATTCAGTCCAAAAGTCATTAGGTGGGCCAGGCAATATGGACTTCCACATTAAGGGGCCAGGTGAGTTGTATGGTCTTAAAGCTGGTAAAACAAGACAGGCAAAAAACAGGGAGCCAGCAACAGAATAACTAAAACTGAACAGTTAGAAACAAAGGTTGCCCCTGGGGAATGCGATTGGTAAAAATGCATAGGATACAGGATTTCATCATCATAAGCTCCTTTTTATACCTGTGCTCTCCAATGTGGTACCCACTAGCCACGTGTGGCTCCAGAGCACTTGCAATGTAACTAATTCTTAAAGATCTATAGTCTTCTGATTTTCAAAGACTTTGACCTGAATCGAAGTTGGACACTTTTAACACTGAACCACCCAGGTGCCTGTTTCTTTTTAACAAAGCTTCTAGAAAACTTTAAATTACACGTGTGGCTCACATTACAGAACATTAAATCTTACATGCCACTTGATTTACATACATGTATGACTTTAATGCAAATGATACTACCACTACTAACAACATAATGATAAACTGACAAATTGGGGCACCTGGGTGGCTCAGTCGGTTAAGCATCTGATTCTTGATTTCAGCTCAGGTCATGGTCTTGCGGTTCTTGGGCATGAGCCCCGTGCCAGGCTCTGCGCTGACAGCGAGGAGCCTGCTAGGGATTCTAGAGAGAATCTATCCCTCCCTTGCTCATGCTCGCTTTCTCTCTCTCTCAAAATAAGTAAACACAAAAAACAAAAACAAAAACACCAAACCCCCCTAAAAATCAACTCTAGCCCATGCCACCTCTGAATTGTTTACAAAATCTTATTAACAAGATCCAAATCAGTGACATGTGTAGTTGTACCACAGTAACTACAAAGTCTGGGGCTAATTCAGTGCTGAGGCTATGGTGCAACTATAAGAATATGTACTTTAGTCTAGAACTGCTTGGCAGGAATTTCCTCCTTGGTCTCTTCGAAAACTTGAAATAAGCTCCCCATAATAAATTTAAAAATTAAACACTTCTTTAAAAATTATAGTAGGGGTGCCCTGTATGCCTCAATCAGAAGAGCATCTGACTCCTGACATCAGGGTTGAGTTTGAGCCCCTTATTGGGTATTGACATTACATAATAAATTTTTTAAAAAGCTGCAAAAAAAACATTATAGTAAGCCTACAAGAAGAAAGAGGGAATAATGAATTCCCATTTCAAGCTGCAGTAATTTCATAGTATGTTCCCAATCTTGTCTTGATATCCTGTCACTTTTCTCCCCTTCCCGCAGTATTTGAGAGTATACCTCAGACATCTGTTATTTAACCAATACCTCAGTACACATTTCCAATAATATATTTATTTTAATGTAAATACTAAATGTTATACAGAAAATAATTCTTTAATATATCTAATACCTAGGAGATAATAAAATTTCCCCAAATTTTTTCAAAGTTGTCATCTTAAAGATTCAAATCTGGATTCAGACAAGGACTTCACATTGCATTTGAGTATACATCTTTCAATTACTTTTATCCGACAACAGTAAGCTCATCATCCTTCTTCCTATCCTTCTTTTATGGCACCAATTAACAAAACCAGTCATTTGTAGTGTACAATGTTCCATTCTTGACATTCTGGATTTGGCTGATTACTTCCTGGTGGTACCATTTAACTTGTTCCTGAATTTCCCTTATTTCTGTACTTCTGTAGTTAAATCAACTGTTCTCAGTCTGTTAGAGATTTAAGCTCTTATGTCGAAAGGTATCTACCTTTGCAATGAATGCAATGAATTAACCTCCTTTCCAACCATCTAGAAGGTTACCATTTACACACCATCCTAGGGAAAACAGTTTTCTGGAGTGCTTAATTCTTCCACAGAGCTTCAGTTGGGAAACACTAACTAGAAGCTTCCCTGGATTCAGGTTACTTCCTACTCAATCACACAACAGCAAATGTCCTGCTTTTAGTGTTGCTAAGATCAATCAGTGGGTTCAGATCTACCAATCTGATCTTTCCAAAATTAAGTTTTCCCATCAACTTTTTACCTAATCATTTGGGATTATCTATTCTTATTGCCTGGACCTATTATTTATTAGGGGTGGGAAAATCATAATGTTGCAATTTGAAGATTTTTTTTAAGTAGGCTCCACACACAGTGTAGAGCCCAATGTGGGACTTGACCTCACAACCCCGAGTTCAAGACCCGAGCTGAGATCAAGATCACACTTAAACAACTGAGCCACTCAGGGACACCTATATAAATAACTTTTTCAAGAAGCATTTCTATGAAGATCTTGAAGACTCTTTTGCATCATTCTGAACTTGTGTTTAAATCCACTGCAAATATTCTTTCTGATGCTGTACTGCCCCAAAACACTTTCGGTGGTCAGAATAGTTTCTATATATTGTGTACCCATAACAAATCACATCATTCATATACCCATGTGTGCAAACCCCTCTCTCATATTGATGAGCACTGTATTCTCATAATCTCATCACTTCAGTAGCTCTCCTCCTCAATTTACTTTAAAATATTACAAGAGATCCTTCCCCTTGCAAGCACACAATATTAGGTACTCAAGACAGAGAACTGACATAGAATATAAAGTATTTTCTCTCACAATTTTTTGCAACACAGATTTATCTCTTTGCAGAGGAAGGAGAGGCAGATAATCCGGCTTCTGCCTACTTCCCCAAACACTCTTGCTTCTTTTCACCGTGCTGCGGCCGCACAAGCATCTTTTCAGTTCCTCAAATGTGCTGCACGTGTTACCTCCTCCGAGCTTTCATGCCCATTTTCCCGTTACCTGAAACCAATCCCTGTATGGCTGGCAACTTCTTATCCTTCAGTAATCCGCTAAAATGCATCTTTCCTGACAACCAATAGTTTCCCCACTACTTTATGTCATTTAATCCTTTTTTCTTTTATAGACTTTAACTTATTTTATATACAGAGGAAAATGTTTACTTTTTGGAACTGTATTTCCGCACAGGATTGTAGAGCTCCATGAAGGGGAAAGAACCATGCCATTTTTACTCACCCGGCAACATATAGCACAAAATAAGCATTCACAGATTACTGAATAAATGTAGAATATGTAGATGAAAGGGCATGAAATACCAATTCTAAACACCACTGTCTCAAAGAAACTCCTCTAAGGTCAATATGAGACATTTATTCAGGCAGGGTCCATATTTAAATCTTCTGAAATAATGTTTAAGAAACCTCAGTACCACAGAGTACCTCACTATAGGATGGCCTTACTAATACCTAATCTAAAAGGGACAGTTTTCTTACCACTGAGTTACGCTGCAGCTGGCTTTGCTGGGATTTTGGGAATCTATCTAAATGATATCTGATTTTCCAAACCAACCGTTATAAGCACTTTTTAAGTAAATAACATACAATGGTTTTGCATATTCTAACTTAGCAAGCTACTGATCCTATGCAGTAGAATGTAGTATATCTGCAAGGTAAGTCAAACAACAGAAATGCAATTTAAATCTTAATACTGATTTTAGGGATACCTGGGTGGCTCAGTTGGTTAAGCGTCCGACTCTCGGTTTCAGCTCGAGTCATGATCTTGGGGCTTCGTGGATGTGAGCCTCACACAGGGCTCTGTGCTGGCAGTGCAGAACCTGCTTGAGATTCTCTCTCTCCCTTTCTCGCTGCCTATCCCTCCCCGTCATGCTCTCTCTCTCAAATATAAATAAATCAACTTTAAAATTTTAAAAAAAGATCTTAACACTGAATTTAAACAAAATAGTTTAAAATAAACTATAAACACTTCCAAATAATTAGCAAAAATCATTTAGAAAACTGGAGTATCCTAGAACAATATAATAATTATGTTTTATCTTCATTATTCATCACTTATTTTTCAAACAAAAACAAAACCCCTATAATTTTGGCTCAAAGGGGAAATCAGAAATAATTCATGCTGGTTTGTTTTGTTTTTTAAAAGATGCTGTTGTAGGCTCCACGCTGCCAGCAGAGCCCAAGGTAGAGCTCGAACTCACGAACTGAGAGATCATGACTTAAACCAAAATCAAGAGTTGAACACTTAACCAACTGAGCTACCTGAGCTACCTAGGCATCCCTAAGCTGGTCTGTAAGTGTCATCACTCAAGAGTCTGATAAACTAACCAATGATACCTCTCAGGTCCCAATAAACTCACCTATTTTGTCTTGAAGCTTCTCTTCTCATTCTTTTAGGAGGAATTGGACAATCTGTCATTTCGACCTTTGTTGGATGGCGCAAGGAGTCATTACCCTTACGTGTGGGAGTCATACCTATAAAGATAGAAAAATGTAGAAACTGAACTTATATATCTTAATTTATAGAAAAAGAACTAATAAATAATACTGAGAATACTTCTTACTACTCCCACTGAGAGAATAGGTTATAATCATTTATCAAATGACTTGGAGGACAAGAGCATCAACTTATGAATCATTCAACTTCTTTCTTCTTATAGTTGAACTCTCTCTAATCATAAATATTTATCTTCAGGCAGAGAAAGTAGAAGTTAACAAAAAGCAAGCACAAACCTAGTTTTTGCTCAATTAATTTCAGATTTTTCTCTTGTTCATCAAGTTCTTGTTTTTTCTTCTTCATATCAGGAGTGTGAAGGTACTCTAACTGGCGGTTAAGGTCCTCGATCACACTGTTCAGCTTGTTCACAGCAGTACGATACTGTTGAAGAAGATCTACGAAGAAACAAAGATACCTGATTAAAACTACTGATGTATCAAGTCAATGTTTTAGGAAAGAAGAATTAGCAACACTGTGTACTGTATTACAGTAGCATGCGAGGACTACTTTTAAAGCCACAAAATTTTGTTCAATGTAAACAAACAAAAATGCATGCAGTTTAGGCTCAGCACAAGACTGGTGATTATTAAGTTTTAATTTTCTTCAATTGCTTGACCTTAATAAATTTATTTCTGTGTCAGGAAAGAATTTTCTATGTAAAAGTGCTCTTTGAATTGGATCACTCTCTCAGTCAATGTTTATATTATGTCTGATATTCAGTATTCATTCTAATTCCACATAGACAAATTTGCGGGGAAGGGAGAAAATGCATTAAATGTAGTATGGCTACGAGCACCTGGCTGACTCGGTGGGTGGGCATGTGACTTTTGATCCTGGGGTTCTGAGTTCCAGCCCCACACTGGGCACAGAAGTCACTTAAAAAAAATAGTACTGCTAGAAAAATCACTACTTTCAGATATGACAGTTATCTTAAACATAGCTTTCAAAAATGCACTCTTGGTTAAATAATTTATTTTCAAAAAGCTTAACTTTCTAAAACTTATTATGTATAAAAATGTATTATATTGCTCAGGATTCAGACTATTTTTTTTGCCTGTATGATTTACTAGACACTAAATATTAACATTATTAAATATATTCTGGTCCCCAAATCAGAGGGCAGAAAATTAGTCAATGGACAATAATGCTTTCTATAGTTTTAAATGGTTACAGTCTAAATGGTTATATAAGTACCTTAGTAAAACCTCAATTCTGCCTCTTGGCTCAAAGCCTAAAATATTTACTACTTGGTCTTTGATAGTCTGGTCACACACAATGATGATCAATACGCATGGGAATGGACACACAAATGCCCAAACATTTAATATATAAACTAGTTTACATATAAAATTATGGAAAAATTACTTAAGAGTCAGTAAGATATAAGATGAAATATTCTGTCTTTAAGGAGCAAGAACAGTGTCTGGAAAAGAAACCTAGCATTCTGATGAGCAAGCAAATAAATACATATGCATATCTGTCTATGCTTATGAATATATTCATGTATTTATTTTTTTAAATGTTTATTTTTAGAGAGAGAGTGTGTGTGAGCAGGGGGAGGGGCAGAGAAAGAGAATCTCTGCCCTGAATGAGGAGCCTGACATGGGGCTTGATCTCATGACCATGGGATCATGACCTGAGCTGAAATCAAGAGTCGGATCTTTAACCAACTGAGCCCCAGGTACCCCAATTTTTATTTATTTTTTATTTTTATTTTAGAGATAGTACATAAGTGGGGCTCTCAGGGGCGGAAGGAAGGAGAGGGAGGAGGGGGAGGGACAGGGAGGAGGGGAGAGAGGGAGAGAGGGAGGGAGGGAGGGAGAGAGAGAGAATCTTAAGCAGACTCCACACTCACCTTAGTGTGAAGCCTGACACAGGGCTAAATCACAAATCATGACCTGAGCCGAAATCAAGAGTCAGACACTTAACAGACTGAGCCACCCAGGTGCCCCACTATGTTCATACATTTAAATACAAATTCTATACAAAACTGAGTAATGACAAGGTCCTGATGATCTTTAATTCTTTATGACATATGGGGAACCTTTAAAGGTGTCTAGAAAAAAGACTGGTTTTCTAGTCTAGTAGTGTTATGTTTTCTTACTTTACATATAGTATATTCTTTACATAACAAAGTGCATTCTTTACATAGCAAAATACTGTAAAACAATACTTATTTTGGATGTGAATGAGTTACAAAATTATGTTCCAGACCTGAATATATCAGGATGCTGCTTTTCTTCAGAAGATAAACAAAATTTCAGGCCATTAGGGCTTGATATTCTATTTAAGTTTTTATTTAAATTCCAGTTAACATACAGTGTTCTATTAGTTTCAGGTATACATAAAGAACATGGTGCTCATCATAAAAAAGTAGACTCCTAATCCCCATTACCTATTTCACCCATCCCTTCACCCACCTCCCCTCTGGAAGGTAACTGTCAGTTTGCTCTCTATAGTTAAGAGTCTGATATCCTATTTCTTAATAAGTTAATTATGAGGTTCTTTCATTTATATATATAAAACCTTTTTTTAAAGTCTATTTATTTATTTTGAGAGAGAGAAAGAGAGAGAGACTATGAGCAGGGGAAGGGTAGTAAGAGAAGCAAAGAGAATCCCAAGCAGGCTCTGCATTCTCAGCACGAGCACCAACCATCATGACTTGAGCTAAAACTAAGAGTCAGATGCTTAACAGACAGAGCCACCCAGGTGCCACCTCTTTCACTTTTAAATACTCAAGAAATTAGCATATTAAAACACTTTAAGAGACTAGTGGTCCTGGTCCTTTTATTTATAAGCAGAGGGATGGAATGTTAAATATTTCTCATTAAATGCAGCACTAACAGTAGGTTCCTATTTTATGAATAAGATGGGCAGTAGCAGGCTTTTCTTTTTAAAATAATCTCTCAGCCCAACATAGGGTTCAAGCTCACAACCCCAAGATCAAGAGTATGCTTCACCACTGAGTCAGCCAGGTGCCCCTTAGCAGCTTAATTTAATATGCCTTAACAACCCCCAATTTTTTTGTACATGAAATGTAACTTCTATTTACCCTGGTGTTTATAAAAGTCTTTCCTAACTCATTTAATAGAATTTTGCCAAAGAGAAAAATTCAAAATTCATATATAATTCTGTTTATAAATGATTTGTGAGTTTTTATATGTTGTCTGAAAATTTCAATTATCTGGGGAAACTACTGATGAAGCTTATTGTGAAAACAGAAAAATACTTTAAAAAAATTACTTCATTATAAAGGGAACAAAGCTCAAAATACAATGTATTCATTTATGTATGATACATATTAAAGAAAGATATAGATTATTTCAATGTATCCTGAGGAATGACCATGTAATCAGTTACTAAAAATAATATGAAGGAATTGAAAGTATATCTGAATGGCTGGTATCAGGCAAATATTTAAGGTTTGCAGAAGCAACTTTTTTACTACTAGAAGATTCAAGCAGTTAGATGGTATGTAGCCTTCACTAAATAATATTTAGGTCTCTTCAAACTTTTATGTTCTACATGATTCTAAGAACTTTATTGATGGGGCACCTAGATGGCTCAGTCGGCTGAGTGTTGAACTTCAGCTCAGGTCATGAACTCGTGGTTCATGAGTTCAAGCCCTGCATCAGGATTCTGTGTCTCCCTCTCTCTCTGCCCCTCCCTGGCTTGTGTTCTGTTTCTCGCTCCCTCTCAAAAATACATAAACGTTAAGCAAAATTAAAAAGAAAATGAACTTTATTGGCAAAAATCTGATCAGCACTTATAACTGGGTAAAAAAAAAAAAAAAAGAACCTCTGCTTTGATCTGCTCCAAAATAATCCACCTGGGGAGATTAGCACAGAGGTAAATTGTGAGGTAAGAGGGTCACGAATGAAATAAGAGTGGCTAGATGATAGGTCCGTGGGAGTTCACGGTTACTGCTCTATTAATTTCCATAACAGAACAAAATATCCTTGCCCTGAAAAACCACAGCACTTAAATAATCTTGGTCACTACTTATAAAAACGTTAAGAATGATTTTATTTAAAACAACAGTAACGAAATAAATGGACAGTAGTAACTGAGAGGTTAAATATTAGACTAAATTAAATATGATATAACAATGTCTAAGCTGGCCACACATAAAATATGTATTTGGAATACACTGGCATAATAAAAGTGTTAATGAATTTGATGATGTCAAAATTACCAACTATGTATTAATTAATTATTGGTTATTTTTAAATGATTTTACTTTCTTCAGTTGCTATTAACTCTTCTGTGTGTATGTTGGTTTCCACAAAGTCTACAGTTACTAATATCTTAAGAAGTATTTCTACTTATGAGATCACTATAAAAAACTTGGAATAATACAGAAAAGGTAAAAAAAAATCAGTTCTATCATCTTACCTTTTTCTTGTTTTTCATTCCACAAAGTTTGCATGTTTAATTTTTATCATGTATGATATTTACGTTTGTATGTTCTAACCATTTTCCTTTTAACACTGTAACAGGAATTTCCTAGATTCTAAATTCAATTAAAGCATTTAATATTCCTAATGTTTAGCTTGAAAAAACGTGCTATTTTTAATACTCATCTGAGTGAAAGAAAAGCCTTGTCTGTATAGGGGATGGTTTATGTAAGCATGTTCCTTAGAAGATCATTTACTGGTTCAAAGAACTTCAGTGTTGAAAACAATTAGAACCTTTCCTAATTATAAAAGTGACACACACTGTTGAGTCAGATGTGGAAAAATATATAGAAAAGGATAATGGAGAAGAAAATCATCTTAATTATGTAATCCAGAAATAAAACAATTTTCTTTCTACTCTTTCACTTCACCGTGAAAATGAAAACATATATTGTTTCAAAGTTGGGAAAGCTATCTAACCTTTTTGATTTTCAACATTCGCATCTATTCAATGAAAGCAGCAGTAAATGAAATCATTCCAGTGACAAGCTTAACAAAGTATCCAATATGTAAGTAAGCTTTCAAAAATTAATTATCATTCCACTGAAAACCGCTTATTTATATTATCTACCCATTTTTCTATAACCTTTGTTTTTTCTTATTTTTTAAAGTTTGTTTTTAATAGTAGGGTTTTAATACCTTTATCAACCATATGTTGCAATCCCTCCCCACCCGCCCCTGTTTGTCATTTGCCTTTCCACTTTCTTCACAGTGCTTTAAAGTTTTCTGCAAACTTAAAAAAAAATTAACTATAGGGCACCTGGGTGGTTCAGTCAGTTAAGCGACAGACTCTCATGTTCGTGGATTCGAGCCCCACGTCAGTCTCTGTGGTGACACAGCCTGCTTGGAATTCTCTGTCCCTTCCTCACTTGTGTGTGCGTGCACTTTCTCTCTCAAAATAGACTTAAAAAAATTTTTTTTAATCAACTACAAAATATTTTCTTATTTCTTTCAGTACTTCTATATCAAAAAGCCCTTCTAATTTCAGATAGGGTCATCAAGGAAGTTCTTTCTGAAGGTGTAATATGAGAGTACAGACCGGAAAGAAAGAAGCCAACCATGCACATATTTGGGGCAAAATCATTGCAGGTAAAGGGAACATTAAACTACTCCTTTCAGTATTAAGCCCTTATCTCTATTTAACTGTGCTAAGAACTTCCTGAACACATCTGGAGAGTGGTAATATTAGGTTTGTTATTAAATTTGTAAGATGACCTGGGTATTCTCCCTGTTACATTCTGCAACAATTTATATTTAAAATTTGCTTAAAAAAAACAAACCTACAGGATGAATTTTCTGAATACTTCTTTCGGTAAGAGTCTATGTAAGTTTTCTGTCTTATTTAAATCAATTTTGCTCATCTGCAATTTTCTAGAATTTAGTCCATTTTATTTGGAGATGCTACAAATATTTATAATATAGAAATCTAAGCTACCCCTTTTTCTGAATAGATACTCTGAGCCAATATTCCTCTTGTATTTGTTCTTGCCCAAAGACTATCTCTAGGAATTATATATTCAGTACAAGATTTTTCTTTCTTTGAATTCATTTGGTTGCACTTATTTCTTGAAATGTATTTTTTTCCTGTCATTTGGCTTGAATATTTTCTCAATTAATAACAAAAGAATTCAGCTCCACTGACTGAGCCAGCCAGATGCCTCCCTGAGTCATGTTAAAAATGCAAACTGAGGGACACCTGGGGGGGCTCAGTCGGTTGAGCGTTCGACTTCAGTTTGGGTCATGATCTTGTGATGCGTTGAGTTCGAGCCCCACGTCAGGCTCTGTGTTGACAGCTCAGAGCCTGGAGCCTGCTTCAGATTCTGTGGCTTCCTCTCTCTCTGCCCCTCCCCTGCTTGTGTTCTGTCTCTCTCTCAAAGATAAATAAAGATTAAAAAAAAAATGCAAACTGAGGTCTAGTGTAAGGAACTCCAGGATGCTCAATGTCACAGTCATCCCTGATTTTTGTCTTTGCTGTTTACAATCTCTTTTGATTCTGTGATTTCTTCCCATTTCCTTCCTGTTTTATTTAAAGTGGTCAGGGCTGATTACTATTGGTTACAACCAAAAGTACTTTATATCAATAATCTTAAATTATCTTATTTGACTTTTTAAACTATTTAATAGGAGTTTTTACTGCTGAATCATTAGTCTGCAGGTGGGGTGTATTTTTGAAGATACTTATCAGGAAGGGTATGTAACATATTTTTGAAAATTGCATTATGTTAACTTCATATATCTGAAGGAGGGCACAAAAATTTTTAATTAAATGCTTTCTTCCCAGAGATCTATGTAATGCTTCATGCTGTTATACTGACATTAAGATGCCCGTGTAAACTGAAAACTGTCAGTACGACACCTGTGCATTTTTGAAGTTCCACAGGTAATTCTTTTTGGCTTGGGAACCACTGCCATAAACTGTAGTGCTAGAGTGATGAGTTGAGCCTTTTTATGTGGATTCACTGGTCCTAACTGAATTGTTTTTTCTGATTTTTTTCTTTAATTTAAAAAAAAATTTTTTTTTTTGAGAGAGATAGAGAGCACAAGCAGGGGAAGGGCAGAGAGAGAGAGGGAGACACAGAATCGGAAGCAGGCTCTAAGCTCTGAGCTGTCAGTGCAGAGCCCAACGTGGGGCCTGAATCTACCAACCATGGTATCATGACCTGAGCTGAAGTCGGACATTTAACTGACTGAGCCACTGAGATGCCCTTCTGATTGTTTAAAGCAGTTTATTTCGATGTCCACTTACTGTCTACAGAGACAATTTTTGCACACATTCACTGCCATCAAAAATAGAAGGATGAGTCTTTGTTTATATCGTATACATTTTAATTTTCTGTATGATGTTTTGACATCTTAAAAACCCTTTCTGGCTGCATAAAGACTTCCCCCTATGGAGCGAGCCGACTCTTAAAGTTAGGAAAAGGCCCAGCATGCTTTGATACACAAACTAACCAATCCAGAGTCAAACCTCTTCTATCTGGCCTGTGCACCCCAGGAAGCAGTATTCCTTAGCCTTAATCATTTCAAATGGGCCAGGTACCAGACAACTAGCTAGAGATCATACCTATAGCCCAAAACCCACTGAAATTATTCAAACTAGTCAACTCTAAACTATTTTCACCCTGTCATGCCTTTCCTTTCCTGTGGAAACCCTCATAAAGGCTGTGGCCTAATCATTCTCCTTGCTCGTCTTCTGCCTCCTCACCACCCTTGTGTTTTGGCCATGTGGCCTTAAGTGGTGCTGTATGCCACCCGTCTCTAGGACCTGTGAGTATAATACACTTTGTTTTCCTGAGCTCTGCACCTGACTATCTCATAAAGGAACACAAGACAACTTTCTTCACACAATCTTTCCCAACGATTACTTTACATATTGCTAGTGGCTGAAGTAATAATCCCAATCCGAACACTCCAAGTTCCTTAACAGTAGAATAAAGAAATAAACTACAGTATGTTCACACAACGGAATATTACTCTGCCATGAAAAGGAACTGCACGGTGTTGAATGAACAAAGCCAGAAACACATAAAAGTATGCATTGCATGATTCTATTTATATAAGGTATGAAAACAGATGTGAGATTTTAAGTCAAGGTAGTTATCCTTTCGAGGGGGGTTGGGCGGTGACTGGATTGCATGAGAGACTTTCTGTGGTGGGATAATGTTCTATTCCTTAATACAGGGGCAGTGCTCATTTTGTGAAAATCTACCAATCTGTATGTTTATCAAGTGTGCACTTTTCTATTTGTATATTATGCTTTAATAGAAGTTAAGAAAATATGGTATATAGTATAGCTATAAGAGAATATTACTCAGCTTAAAAAGAAAGGAAATTCTGACACATGCTACAACATGGACGCACCTGGGAGCCATTATGCTAAGTGAAATAAGCCAGTCACAAAAGGACAAATACTGTATGATTCCACTTTTATGAGGCCTTACAGTAGTCAAACTGACAGGCAGAAACCCTGTTAGCAGGGGCATGGGGGAAGGGAAAATGAGACGCTGTTGTTCGAATACATACAGAGTTTCAGTTTCGCAAAATAAAAAGATTTCTGGAAACTGCACAACAATGTGAATGTACTTAACACTACTGAACCAACCTTAACAATGGTTAAGATGTTAAGTTTTATATTATGTGTATTCTACCATAATTTACAATTTTTTTTAAGCTAACAACGACAACACACTACTTTCTTGCTGCAAAAGTAGATACCCAAGCATGTAAGAACTATATAAAAGAGCAAACAGGTTCGAAGGTAACAGCCTACAGAGGGCTCTAATAAAGTATATGTGCTTCAAAGCACAAATGTAGAGGCAATTATGGCAGCTGCCTAGAAACAAGGGGACAGGACTGCAGAAGGGAAAATGGGGAAGGAAGGTCAAATGCCACGCACTCTCAAGTTCTTAAGTGTAATCTAGGTAGTTACCAATTTTAATATAAAAAGAAGTATGATGATTTGATGAAATACTGATTTATTCAATAGGATAGTATTTTGATTTCAAGATAAGAAGAATGAAAACGAAGGAAAACTCATCTTCTATATAATTCAAAACTACCTGATATAAGAAAGTTGGAAGTACTGGACAAAAACATTGTATTCATATTTTTATGGTTCGCTTTTCATCTCAGAGTATCAGTACACAAGCCCCAAACAAAGGATTGCAATCAAATGAGAAACTGTTATTTAAGTACTTATTCAACCTACCTATTTGTTCCCCTAAGACCAGGCACTGTTTTGGTATTGGAGCTCCAAATACCATTCCCCGAAGTTTATCCATTGGAGGAGCTTTATTCTGAAGGCCCCCAAACTTTCCGTTACTTCGAATGCGATCTCCATCTCTGGTGAGCAGTGTAGGGCAGTGTGTAATTTTAACAACCTATTGTAAGCAAATGAATATTAATTAGTGAGCCTATAAAATGATCTCAATTGTTCTAAGAAAGGGGAAATCACTTAAGGGTTCTAAGATTAGAAATGACATGATCATGTTAGTATTTCCACAAAATAAGTTAGTGAAGTATAAGATGAACTGGGGTAAAAACCCAGAGGCAGCGAGATGAATTAGATTACTTCTTGAGTGTCAGCCTAAACTGGAATAGTGACAAAGCAAATGGAAAAAGTGAAACTGATGGCTTGATTGATAAGAGGAAGGAAAAGAGAGGAACAAGCCAGAGAGCTACTTGCTCCTGAAAGTCATGGCGTATCAAGGCAGCATCACTAGCTCTGTTTCCTTCCGTTAGATACAAGTTTTCCAGATGACCAAACAATAGCAAAAGTGTATGACACTGAAGACTACAGAGAGAAAAGCACAGGGCTGAATCATTAGGAGACAATACTCTAATTTCACCTATGGTAAGAAAAAGAGCTAGTAATGTCAGAGTTGGGAGGACTAGAATTATGTAGTAAAGCCAAGTCATGGTACGGAAGCAGGAAGGGTTAGTGAAGAATTCTAATGCTTCAGAGAAGTCAGAGAATAAAAGAAAGACACTGGATTTAGTATTTCATGATTTTTAAGAATGTTCTTTCAAAAAAGGTCTAGGAAACAGACAAAAAATAAAATGAAAAATGAGAGAAGTGGAAGTCAGGTAAGATCTTTTTACTACTCAAAATGTTAACACACACCACACACCACATTGAATGTTGGGAGAGCTATGGAGAAAGGTCTTCTTGCACTAATCTGTTGTGGGACAGCCATTCTCAAAGGAAATATAACAAGTATTAAAAAACTCAATGTTTTGCATAACCCAGCAAATGCACTTCTAAGAATTTATTCTGAAGAAAAAATCACAGATATGAACGTGCACCAAAACATTGGTTTAATAAAAGATATGAAACTTGCATGTCTCAACAAGTTACATAAATTATGGTACATACAATGAAATAAAATGCATACTTTAAAAAATGACTGAAGGAAAACACAATTTAACAATATGTAAAAAACCTAAATTCAATCTAATACTGGGGTTAAAGAATCTCTGAATTACAAAAATAAAATATTAAATAAATTTGATTATTTAAAAAATGAAAAATAGCAACATATGAAAAATGTAATATAAAATCATGACTAGTATTTATTCTTTTAATATAACTCCATGAGTACTTTACAAATGTTTTCCAATTGAAGTGGATACTTTTTAAAAAATTTAAATGCAGAGTGGTGCCTGGGTAGCTCAGTCAGGTAACCATCCAGCTTTGGCTCAGGTTATGATCTCGTGGTTTGTGGGTTCGAGCCCCGCACTGTTAGAGCAGAGCCCACGTGGGATTCCTTTTCTCTTCTCTGTCCTTTCCCAACTTGTGCGTGCATGTAAGCTCTCTCAAAAATACATACATACATACATACATACATACCTTAAAAAAATTAAATGCAAGGGCGCCTGGCTTAATCAGTAGAGCATGCAACTCTTGATCTCTGGGTTGTAAGTCTGCGCCTCACATTGGGTGCAGAAATTACTTAAACATAAAAAATCTTTAAAAAAATCTAAATGCAGTAAGATGCCTACTGAAGAAAATCTGTGGTGAACTCTGGTAAAATAAATCTTTTTGTTTTACTACAAACAGGCACAGCTTCCCTTCTTAGTTTTGGTTTGAATTTACAGACTTTTTTTTTTAAGTTTATTTATTTATTTTGAGACAGAGAGTGCAAGAGCAGGGGGAGGGGCAGAAAAAGAATCCCGAGCAGGCTCCGTACTATCAGCATGGAGCCCCACACAGAGCTCAATCCCACAAACTCCGAGATCATGACCCTAGCCTAAATGAAGAGTCAACACTTAACCAACTGAGCCACCCAGATGCCCCTGGATTTAGGTTTTCTAAAAGTGAACATTAAAAATACAAACTGTACTCATGTACTATCCATTTATCAGGATTCATGCAATGTTTTTAAGGATCTGATGCCATCTTAAATAACATACACACTCAAACTTATTTACAGACTTGTTCATTCTCTTGTCAGGAGAATGACAATAGGAGTTTATAAGCCTCTGGGAAAAAGGACAGTTTGGCTCCCCTTTACAACAGTTCTGCAAATATTACTTTCATGGACAGTTTCAACTTTTAAAATACCCTTCAATCTTATGGTACTACCCTCCTAAGCACTGAATTTGAACAAAAAAGATAATGACACCTTTTACAAATTTAGTGAGTGAGCAACAGTCTTACAGCTCTGGGAAATACCTGCCCTGGGGACTAGGAAGGGGTGAAATAACAAGGGGTTGACTTTGTAGAAATGGCATGAAGCATTTAGGAAGAGAGAACAGTGACAAACACTACTGGAAACAATGTTACAAAGGGATGCCATAAATGCCTTTTCTCAGAAGAGCTTCAGAACAGTACTTAACTGGTGGAATTCTAAAACTTGATTCAAAACTCCGGAAGCAAAGTGATCAGTGTGTGCTCTGCGAGCTGAGGGGGGCAAACACTGAACCACCGGTGTCGCATGTTTTTTCTAAAGCTATGGACTGATTTCTTTCATCAATTCTAAAAAATCTTCATCCATTAGATTCTTCAAATATTGCCTTATGATCTTTTTCTCCCTCTACTCTGACACTGTAATTAGACTTTTTTTTTTTTTTTTGAAATTTTCTCATTCTGTCCTCTATGACTCTCTACTTTCTCCTCCTCTTACAGTCATCCCTTCTCTGCACTGTAGTCTGGACAATTTTTCTGCCCTATTTTCCAATTCACTAACTCTCTATCACACTGTTTAACCTTCCCATTATTTCATGTTTATGTATATTTTCTAGTTTTAGAAGCTCTACTTGATTTTCTCAAGTCAACTTGCTGTTTTCTTATTTTTGACACTTTTCTTGAATTGTATTAAACATACTTAAGAAAAATTTGCTTTTACGTTCAGTAGGGAAATTATTTCAAGTTTGAGAGAAAGGTGAATTTTTTTCCAGAGACGAACTGTGTTTCCTCCAATCAGATATCTAAGGACACTACCAGTCCAGCGTCATGTCAAGTCAAATGTTCACCTGGAGATTTTTCAGACCACCCAAGTATTATGAATGCAGGTTGCAAACAAAGGCCAATTTATTTATATTGATGAATTATCTAAGAAAATGGCTTGATTTTTTTTTTCTTTTCCTTTTCCACCTAGTGCCAAGATTCAAGAGAGGTAATTTTCTTGCAGTCTCCAGAGGCACTTGGAGTTGAGATGAAAGTGGCAGTTTTTTCTGTTCAGCTTACACTAAGGTTTAGCTCTTTGGGGGATCCAGTTTATTGAGAAAGGGATCTTTTATCATATTCCCCACTCTGGTTAAAGCCCTGGGTTTTGTCTCTTACCCTCTGAGTCTCTCAAAGGAATGAAAAATGATGCTCAAGTTCAATTACTTTGACAAATGTTCTCTAGGCAAATCCTGGCTTTAGAGTTCTGTTTATCTTTCTGAGTTCCACCTTCACTTAGAAACCTTACTTTTCTTGACAGTTCATACCTTAAGATATATAACCTAAGTAGCCAAAACAGCCTTTTAGTTTATCTCTGCAGGAATTTCCTCTGAGTTTTCTAGTCCATCTCTGTATAGCCCTCAGTGCCTAGCACTGTGCCTGGTGGTATGCTGGAGCCAGTTACCAGGTCAAGAGACCAAGCTCTCCTGAACGCCTCATTCGGTGGTTTACATAGGCTGCTGGAAATCAGCCATGATAGGAGGATTTACGCCTTGGGCAAAACCAAAAACCAGGGTCCTATCGACCCATTCACCAGAGAGCCAGTTGTTCAACATTTAATAGCATCCACTATGTTTCATATACTGTTAAGTGTCTAAATATTGACTGAACTAGAATCTTTCAGTTATTATCCAATTTGTTAATTCTATTCTCACTAGAAAGATTCCATGTTGTCATGACATTTAATGGATATAACATCTATTCTCTAATTTAGGACATATACACGTACTAATCACTACCAGAATATAGTAGATTCTCCATCCGCAAGTGTTCGCTGGTACAATATATTATTAGCCATTATTAGGCTCCCATGGAAACATTCATCAATATGCCAAATACTATTCCCCAATTTGTTGTATAATTTTCAGTAATCTCACTAATTTAGCTCTCCTAAATCAAGGAACATTTATTATTTCTTAACTGGGTCAGAAGGAAAACTTCTCTGATGGTTCTAGTTCTGCCGTAAGTGGGTGTGATTTGGTACAGATCCATTATTTTTCTGAGCTTAAAATTTCTCATCTAGAAACTGAGAGTATATTATCTCTAAGGTACCCAAGATTCTAGAATACACTATTTGTAGATACTGGCTCATATTTTAAACTGGCTTCCATTTTCTCTTACATAACTGCAAATATTCTTACTCATTTTCAGTTATAGTAATCTGCAAGCCTGTACTGTTTTCCATACGTGTTTATCACCTGGTATTTCCAAGCTCCTAACGCTATACTTACAAAATTTAATACTTCTTGTGTATCAGAGAATTCAAGCAAGACCTCTGGATTTCCCTTACTGAAATTTTACCATAATCCAGGCTCTTTGCTTAATGCTTTATGTTTATTATTTTATTCAATCTCTACAATAGCCCTGTGAAAAGCCATCCTTCAGAGTGGATTTCTTTTTTAAGTAAAACTTAAAAGTACTATGTAAGTGATAATCCTTAGCACATCTAACAGTAGACAATATATTCTTCCAGTTTGTTTAAAGTACATATATTTTTAAATTAATTAAAACATTTTTTGAGTATAGTTGACGCACATTACATTAGTTTCAAGCTACAACATAGTGATTCCACATCTCTGTATGTTATGCTGTGCTGACCGTAAGTGTAGCTACCATTTGTCATCACATACTGCTATCACAGTATAAAAGACTATATTCTCTATGCTGTCTTTTATTCTCATGGTTTATTCATTCCATAACTGGAAGCCTGTATCTCCCACTCTTCACTCATTTTGCCCTTCCCCTCACCACCATAAGCTTATTCTTTAAGACAACAACGTCTTATGCATAATTTTGCAACTTTTCAACAAAACATATTTTATACATCTTCCTTGTTAGGACAAGGAAATTTATTATATTCTTTTTAACAGCAACATATACTCTACTGTATACATTACTATAATTGAGTTGCCCAATCTTAAATGATGGACATTTAAGACTGTTTTTTAAAGGTTCCTGTTTTAAATTCTTTTAATACCCTAATAGATATTCTTGTACACATCTTCGTATACCTGTGGGAGTGTGTAAGAAAAAATATTTTAATACTTTGTGATGGTATAAAGATGGCTGCAATTTCTTCATCCCTTCTCCCATGGAGAAGAGAGAGGCTATTCCCACCTCTCCACCTACCCCTTGGATCTAGGCTGATCAGATTCTAACCTATGAAATGTACTTTCTGAGGCTTGGACTTAAGAGGCCTGCAGCTTCTGTCTTAACTGCTTGGAACATCCCTTCTTGGAACCCAGATGCCATCTGAAAAAGCCCAAGTGGTCACAATAAGAGACTCACATGGAGAGACCCACATCTGCCGGCCTACAGGCCCAGCTGAGTGCCAGGCAGCAGCCAGTATCAACTAGTCAGTTGAGCGGGAGATAAATTAAAGTAGGAATTAATTTCAAGGAAATTAATAATAAAAAAGGAAATATGAAAATAAAAATAATTTCAAGGAAATAGTTCTAACCCTGGACATGCTAGGTGATTTTCATCTCTGGCTTGCTCAGTGACCAAAATGTTGTTAAAAAAGAAATGGAGAGCCTCAGAACAAAGATCAACCTCAGTGCGTAGCCAGTAAAATATATCTTAAGGGTCAAAATGAAATTAAAGATGTCCCTTTGTTAAGACCTCAGATATAAGGCACTGATCCCTAGATTCTCTTAGGTAGACAAAAGGGTTTCTAAAAAAATTTTTTGTTTGTGTAGGTCACATCTAGCATGGAGCCCAATGTGGGGCTTGAACTCACAACCATGAGATCAAGACCAGAGCTGAAATTCAGAGGCGGACACCTAAAGAACTGAGCCACCCAGGCACCCCTAAAAATTCTTAATGGCATTATATCACAGCATCCTGGGGTGGCGGTATGAGAACAGTAAGCACAGAAGATAGTGCAGACTGTGCCTCTGACCAGACTCCGCTGGATTCCCAGAAAGTAACCAGTACCAACTGTGAGCTGTGCGAGTGAGGCACTCTGGAGTTCCCACCATCCCAAGTTAACTAGACAATGTTGCAACTAACTAACATTACTTGGAGACTTTAAAACTATTATGTTCTTATTGTTTAAAGTTACTAACCTTTGCAGTGTTTGCTAGGTAGCAACAGATAACTGAAACGTTTATATTGCCAAAATGCCCTTCAAAGGCATGTTATGGATTGAATTGTGTCTCTCAAAATTCCTATGTTAAAGTGTTAACCCCTCAAGTCCTCAAAATGTGAACTTACTTGAAGACAGAGTCTTTATAGAATTAATCAAGTTAAAGTGAGGTCATAAGGTTGGGCCCTAATCCAACAAGCGGGGGTCTTTGTAAGAAGGGGACGAAGATACGCATGGATGTGAACAGACACAGGGAGAAGACGACTAACCACAAACCAAGGAAGGAGGCGTGAGATCCTTTCCTCACAGCCCTCACTGTGTGCGTTGGTGGTATAGTGGTGAGCATAGCTGCCTTCCTCAGAGCCCTCACAAAGAATCGACACTGCCCACACCTTGAATTTGGATTTCAAGTCTTTGGAAATTTAAGGCAATGAATTTCTAGTGTTTAAGTTGCTTAGTCTGTGGTACTTTTGTCAAAGCAGCCCCAACAATAAGTAACAGCCGCATCAAATGACATTTCCACCAACATTAGCTGAGAATACTCTTTTTCCAATACCATGATCAATAGCAGATACTACTTTTGAGATAATTTCAAATCCCAAAAACAGGTCTCATTTTAATTTGTATCCTGGCCCATTCATTTACATACTGTGTCCGATTTTATGCTGCTTGTCAATTTTCAGGATTTAAATTGGTTTTGACAAGGTTAGTCATCCAAACATTATCACAAAATTATTCCTATATAGGGCCTTAATATGTCAAACTTTAAAAATACACATTAAAGTTAGAGCTAGGTATTAAAAAAAATTCAAATACATACCTCTTTTCTGTAATGATTGGCAGCATCCAAATTATCCAAAATAATGGTGTCTCCTAACAGCATACCAAATACTAAAAAAATTCAATAAAGTTTTAAAATTATGATCTCTTTGGTTATATTAAAATATTGGCACATTACAAAATTTTCTTAGAAAGAATGCTAACATCAAAATTTTACTCCTCTAACCAGAAAAAATCAGAGAATTAAATATTAATAAAACTAGAACTTATAAAATAAATAACATAACTTTCCATAACCAGTAATTTGTATATCTGGATCATAAGTATTAACATATGTATTAAAAAGTCACCATAGGGGCACTTGGGTGGCTCGGTCGGTTGAGTATCCAACTTCAGCTCAGGTCATGATCTCAGAGTTCATGAATTAGAGCCCTACACTGGGCTCTCTGCTGATGGTGTGGAGCCTACCTTGGATTCTCTGTCTTCCTCTCTTTCTGCCCCTCCCTTGCTCTCTCTCAAAAATAAACAAAGTTAAAAAAAAAAGTCACCATAATTTCTCTTACCTGTTTCACAATGTTCTATGTTGTCTGGAAATGTTAACAAATCTCGGGCAAAGACTGGATCTCCAATGGGTTTAAAATATAATTTTCCATTTCGGTAATGAGGTAGAGGTCTGAATGAAAAAAAATTAAAATACTAATATATATATTTTTAATAAAAGACATAATGTGAAAAGGACATGTATATACTGCTTATCATTACTGTGGTAATTTAAATCAATTCCCTATCCATAAGTGACACTGCTAAATGATTAACTATGAGAATAACATTTACTATATAAGAATACCTATACAGTTTTATTGGTGATACTAAAATCAATATAAACTAACTGCTGTCGGGTTTAACAAGGAAAAAAGAAAAGCAGCCTCTAAAGCTGCCCCTAAATGAGATGACTATCTCATGTGGAGAGTGGCACTAGCATGGATGAGGAAAGAGGCAAGGACTAAGACAGAGACAATGGGAGGGAGGGAGATCAAGTACTCTGGCTGTCTGCCCTTTCCATACACGGTACAGAACGAGCAACTGAAGCCCAAAGAGAACAATGGGATTCAAGAGATGGAGGCTGACTAGAGTGTCGGGACCTTTCCCTTTTACATGGTGTTAGTTTTCGCAAATCCTGAAAGTAAGAGTGCTGGAGAGTAGAGGTGGCTCTAGGAGGGAGTTAACTCAATCTGAAGAAGAGGCACAATACCAGGAACAGAAAGAGTATCTAGCTTCTAGTGCATACATTAGTCCAAAATACCAAATCCATGCTTTCCCTAAATCGAAGATTCCTAACTTGGTCTTCACAGACTGCAGATAAAAGAAACCCTCCTGAAGAGAAAAATCATGCACACAAAAAGTATTACTCTTAATGAACACAGGAATTATGATCTGACTGGATTTCTTGTATTGTTTAAAATGAGTATTGACTAGTAACAAAGTGGGAAATTTTAAAAGCAGATAGATTTGAGTTCAAATTCTGGTTGTTTCCTCAAACCATTTTCAGATTACAAAATGAAATAAAATGTTAGTTTAATTACAGTAATATAGAATATTAATAGAGGTCCCATTCTCCTTGAAGTCCCTATTCCTACCCAATTGCATAACTTTGTTTAGGAATCTGAGAAAATAATCAATTAATATTTCATTATACGTTTTATTTTATTTTGTTTTGTTACCATTTCCTTCCACAGTCTTTTAAGGTTGAAATCAGAGTACACATAAAAAAATTTTAAATTTAAATAAAAAATGCTTAATTGGTTTGCATGGCTATTCCTTAAAAACATATTTTGAAAAGTAAATGAGGAAACAATTAAAGAAACTAGATTTATGTTAAAATAATAATAAAACATTCTAGTCTTTTACATTTCAACTTTGCTATTGACAGTTCCAATGCCGAGCTTCTCTATCTAAATGATGACTGTTCATCTCTACAGGACATAAACAGGACAAAAGACAGGCATCTACACTCCTACTCCAAATAAAAGAGTTTTATATTTCATCAATGATATTAACATCCTTTCTGTTACAAAAGCCAAAAATGTGCTTTGGATTTGTGTGCACATGTGTGACTTATACACAAAGAACATGCTGGCAAATTAAACATGGCCAGTATATGTGATTATATTCACTGCAATACTCAATTATGTATACACATCTGTAATGAAGATAACCTAGAAAATGTGAGTCATGCTCAGTTTGTTTTAGGCATCTTTTACAGAAACCGTTTCAAAATTAAGCACTTTGATAACAGAAGAGATTTCAAAAAAAAATCATTACTCCCACTTTTTCCTAACCTTTTCCAATCTGGAAGAGTCTTCTTATAAATAGAATCAAGGGGCAACACCTGCTGACGACCTTGAGTTTCATCATAGATACGACGCGCAGCATCAGTAGTCAGGGTGACAACACAGTCCATGTCACTTGCCAGATGCCAAGAAATAACCATTGCAGCTCTATCATCTTCAATTTGTGCCAGGTGTGCAATCTATAAACCATTTTTTAAAAAATTTTGTATCAAATAATCAGGCAAAATACTTTTAAATATATAAAAATTTGATATTAAGTATTTTAAAAGCCCACCTCTAAACAGCAAAAACTTTTCTGAAATACTGATATGAAAATTCTCAAGCTATAAAAGTTTGCTAGCTTAAATAGTAGACTGTCTATTCTGCTATTAAATTTTGGAAAAACTGTTCCAGAGATTAAACTCCTGTAAATTTTACATTAATATACACATATGAAAGATTAAGATTCAATTAAACATAAATACAGCTATACATCACATACCCTTCTAAGTAGATACCTCACTCCAATATTATAGTATTTCTTTCAGAAAACAAATCTAAATGTCACAAATAAGAATTTCTTCTGCTTATGAGAACACACTGGAACTTAGAATAAAGTTACTTTCCTATTTACAAATACTTTGTTACAAACATCCTTGCTCGAAGTCCCACAAGGTTGAAATTTTGAGGCCAATTTCAAAACCTCATTCACTGCACTGGTATGGTAACGTCCATTTACTCTTACCTGACCTGACCAGGCTGCAAAAACCTGCCCCGGCAATGAAAATGTCATGTCATTGTTAGAAAAATCACAATGTCTACTCTTGTATTCCATTTCTCTAAAAGTCCGTGGAATAAAACTAAGAAGAGAGACATGCAAAGAAACTAGTACATGCATATGAAGATAAAAAAATGTTTTAGCAAACAAACGACTAGAAGAGGTAAATCAAAGTAAGGGACCTCATTGTATTTGCAACCACATGTGCGAGCACAGGTGCCCATTTTGTGGTTGTTCTACAAATACCCTGATCTTATAACTGGGTTATTTCTAAATGAAGATATAATTGGAAGCTCTCACTAAACTCCTTAACATTACATTTTTTTCCTTAAACTTTCAGGTGATACAAAGTATATACAGTACTTTCTTTTCCAAAAACATAATCCTGTAGAAAACATGAACCAGTTTTACTTGTGGACCACATACAGTGTTCTGTTCATTCAAGCTTTAACTACTTTTTCAGCTCTTTTAGGCCCACCCTAGCCATTTTTCATGGATGTCATGAATTCTTCCTCAGGAATGGGAGATGAATGGCACTTAAAAGAAAGAAATACAAATGGGCTTTCAAGATATTTGGAATTCAGGACAGCAAGACTAAAACACCCAAGTTAACTGAAGTATTCACAATTACAAAAATAAACACATTAAAGTCTAGGTGAAAAATTTCCTCTTGTCCCTTACTATATTCCGTAATTATTAATTCTAGTTTAGAATAAACATCAGAAAGAATTTTTTTTAGAGGAACCAAGGAAGATAAAGCATGATACAGAGGGAGTAGAAAATTTTCTCTTGATGGTTCAGAGAGAACTTGTATTCTGAGAGGACAAAGGAGAAACGACATAAAATGAGATTTCAAAGGTTCCCCCAGATTTTCAAGATCTCTGATGAGAAATATTTGAATGGAAGACTAAAATATATTTATTCTGTCAAGATTTATTTTATCCTTTGGTAAAAATCTTATCTACTGAACATGAAATTTGTATCAAATAACCACTGAATGTGGAATGTTAGCCTAACATTAAGGCTCTGCTTAAATCACAGGACTGCTTCTTATATAAAGACTGTCTCTTTTTAATAATTCTTTAAATGGGTTCTGAGGAATAACAATTTTAAAAGTATAAGTCAGAATTTTGTTTTCCAATCTATGAATATACACCTTACTTTTTCAAGTTTCATATTTGGGATTTAAATAATAATGCAACACAGTTTTGGTAGTACACATGGCTACCATGGCTACACACTTTGAGAGTAACCATCAACCTTCTTTTCACTGTGTAATCAGCTTGTGATGCCAGGGAAATGTTCATAAAGAAACTACAATGGACTTAGGGGTCAGAGAAACCTTGGTTTATGTCTAAGTTTTGCCTTTTACTAACTATACATTAACAATTAAATTCCTGAACTTTAATATCCTCTCGCAAAAACTAGAAATACTATAAAAACTCATATAGCAGTTGTAAAAGTGGTATGATGTACACAGGCATAAAGAACACTGATTAACATCCAGGCCTCAGAGTCAGACCGCCTGGGCTTGAGCCATGCTCTACCACTTACCCACTTGCTATGTAACCTTGAGCAAGTTTTTTTCAATCTCTCTGTACCTCAGTTTGTTTCCTCAATTTTATTTTTTTAACGCTTATTTAATTTTGAGAAACAGAGAGAGACAGAGCATGAATGGGAGAGGAGCAAAGAGAGAAGGAGATACGGGATCCGAAGCAGGTTCCGGGCTCTGTGCTGACAGCTCAGAGCCCAACATGGTGCTCGAACCCATGAACAGCAAGGTCATGACCTGAGCCGAAGTCAGACGCCTAACCGACTGAGCCACCCAGATGCCCCTCAGTTTCCTCAATTTTAAAACAGAGGTAAAAGCAGAAAGGGGAGATGGATATGAAATGTAAAAGCTCAACAACTAAAACACAAATACATATAATACCACAAACCTTAACATGATTAAAAACTAAAGGAATTGGGGACATCTACAAGAAATACTTTCTATAAAACAGGATGTTCGGGACTGAATAGCCCTAAGATAAAAATGAAAATACAATTCGTTTGACAAAAGGAAAAATCAAAGAAGCAAAGAATTAAAGAAGGAGGATGGCACTCCTATGGCAGCAAATATGTATGAAGTTTTTTGCTATTGTTGTTTTTTCTTAAATTCTAGGAGCACCACAAGAATTCATTATCTAACAATATTAGACTCAGAAAAATTCTGATCTTTTTCTTTTGTTGTCTCACTGCGGTCTTGAAGAGGTCTTGGCTACCTATTAAGTCAACTGACATGAAAGCATCTCCAAGCAGATAAAAGCCTCAGACTGAGACATGCTAATTTCTGCCACAGCCCTCAAAGTAAATAAGAATTATGGAATTCCATAATTATGGAATTATGCCAGTTTTAAATTCTGCCAAATCACTATTATGATAATGAGAACAAGTAATTTATGGGAAAAAATTACAAAGTACAAAAAAATCTGACACCCTATTATGTTACTTTAAAACACATTTTAAACAAAATAATATAATAAAACGTACTGCCTTTTAAAAGGCTTAAACACAAACCTTTCCCAAAACATCTCCAGTGGCTTTAGTATAGTTTGGAAGAGTACATGATCTTCTAGGTTTTTTCCTCAGTTCTTCCTGTTCTGATAGCTTTCTTTTCAAAAGTGCTTCAATGTGTGGCATCTGTAATTTGTAAAGAAAAATTAACTAAAGGCCAATTACTCCTACTATGCCAGACATCCCAGAATGATAGCAGAGAAAAATCAACAATCTGGACAACTCAAGAACATAAAGTCATTAAACAGACATCACTTTAAATGAATGTGGCTACAGAAATGTAAAGCTTCCACATCACTTTTTTATCTTAGTTAAGAAATATACAACCCACAACAGGATTTCTCTTTTCTTACATAAAGAAACAAAAGTTAAAAAAAAAAACCTATTGTTACTTTCTCTCATTTTTTTTTTTGTCACTACATACACTGGTTATAACTTACACAGCCCCTTCAGTGGAGTTCTCAAGTTGGTGGGTTAATTTCACTTATTGGGGTCATTACATTAGAAACACAAGCTGCAATTTCTTTGAAAAAAAGTACTCTATCATCTTTTTAGCTCCTCTTAATGTCTAGTAAGTGATTATACTATAACTCACATGTCTTGGTACCCCTGCCACAAGAGTGCCTATAACATTCTAAATAAAAAATGGATGGTAAACAAAAATTATACACTAGAATTTAATTAAAAAAATTTTTTTCACATATACTTGGAAACTGTACCTGTTGTGTTGTAGGAATGTCAATATTATGCGTTTTTAGTTCATTTTGCAACTGAGCCTCTTTTAATTTTGCTTCTTCAACTCGGCCTAAAATTAAAAACAAACCTATATCAATTTTTAATAACCCCCAAAATACGATTTTTGAAAAATATTTTCAATCTCTTATTTTTTCTTTTTGATTGATGCTAAAGTAAAAAACATAACTATTTTAGATTTTCAAAATGAAACAAAGTCTAAAATAAATATTTCTAATACACAAAAATGAGAAACAAAATCAATATGATTAAGGAAGATGTTATTATATATTAATACTGCAAACTCCGATCTTAGATAAATCATTTAATTCTAATCCACATGTCTATACATAACTTATACATAATTGCCTAAGGTTGTGAACTAAAGACTTAAAAAAGAATTTTTATTATCATCCTACTTAGTTCTAAATATTATTGACCTTAGACATACAAAACTATATACTTTGAGGCAGGCAGTACGTATTTGTTGGTTAATGGTTCGACATTTTAACTACATAATTAACACAAAGCCAAAAACCATAGTGAAAAAATCAGACAAATGGAAAAAGATAAACCACGACTCAGCAAAGGCCTTATTTTAATAGTACACAAAATTTATTAAAAATTGCAGCAAACATTGTGTGTGCATTGACTTACAAATAAGTTATGTATTTCTATACAGTGTGTGCTGCCCTGTACACCTCCATAGTGTGACATACTTCAGATATTTTAAGTTAACTACAAGACTCGATACATGACTCAAACTAAAAATTAAAATACCTACTGCTTCCGCAGTAATACTTGTCTTTCAATTTCTTTTGCAAGAACCTGGAGCTGAATATAAACATCATTATCATGTCAAAAGTCTTAAACTTATACAGATTCAGATTTCTAGTAAAAAAAAAAAAAAACAACTCAAATTTTTATAGGTAAGCAGAATATAAACTTATTTAAAACGATGGAATACATCATCCTAAGAAGATCAAATAATAAATGTAAGCAATCATTACTGCCTTACTTACACTGCAGTGTACTGTTTACTTGTAGTTCAGGAAAGTAGACAATTTTTGTTTCCAATAGTCTCAACCTTCTGCCTTACCATTCCCCAAGGCCTATTTTTTTTTTATTACCTTTGAATACAAAACAACTTACACTTCATTTCATCAAGAAGCTGTTTGCTGGCTTCAAATAAACTTCTGTACATTACAATATTCTTAGATACCTGGTCCTTTTCTTTTGTAAGTGCTGCCATTTGTTGCTGCTTCTTAACATCTAAGAAAAACATTCAGATGATTTACTTCAAACAATTCTCAAATTGTGACTCTTCCAAAACATGTCATAATTAGAGGAATGAAAAGCACCATATTAATGGAAAGCAAAACAAGGTTATCTGAAGTACCACAAGCGTAAGAAAAATCCTCTATTTTCCTAAAATCTTACCATTGTAAAACATAAAGGGTAGGATATATGGTTCTAATGTTCTTGATAGAGCTGGTAGCCGAGGCTCAAATATAATAAAATATTCAGTACTATCCCTTCCAGGACTATTTTCTGCCAGCACTAGATTCTGTAAAAAGAAAAAAACAGTAAGGTAAAACAAGATTTAAGAAGGTATTTGTAAATGTATTAATGTAATGTATCTCATTGTGTTGTTTCCAAGTAAGTGGTAAATGTTCAAGGCAAAAGGCACTGACTGACCCTTAAGATTCATTAAACATTCACTAAAACATCAACACCACCCAAGACATAAAACTTTTTACCTTTCCGTACTGCTCTGAAAGCCAAATGAAATGATTTTATCGATAAACAGACTATGCAAAAATTATATATAATAAATAATTATAAGAAAAAGTCTCTTCTTTCAGAGCACAAGTATCAATGGCCACTTACTATCTTGACCTGCAAAGTCTTCTTGATGCCAACCTTTAAGAAGTTGAAACAGTGTGAAACAGCTGATGGCATGAAAGTTATAAAAACAATCACAAAGACATACCCAAAGCCCAATGCTGGGTTTAAGTTACAGCTGTTACCATGGAAGTAGACCCACTAGTCTCAGGTGACTAAACAAAAGATCCTAAAAAGCTTGAAAGATTTGTTTTCTTTTTAATGATATTTTCATTAATGCATGTACAGAAACACTTTTGATGTAATTTAGCTTAAGACCATAGCATATAACTAGTAAATAATGCAAATTACAGTTAAATCCTAAATTATTTATCACATTCTTACAGGAAACAATGATACTAGCTGTTTCAGTTTTAGACTACTAGTATAATTCACTGATAGAGAAGTAGAATTTTAAAAAATCTAAATTGGTAAAAATACTGTAGAACAATCCATGAAACAAAGTTCTAAATAAATTACAGATAAAAATTCTTTTCCTTCCAAGGAACACATAATACAAGCCCACTATTAAACCAATGTGCAATCACACATAATTTCTGAAAATTGTCTTCAATGTATTTACATGAATATTCACACATAAAAATAAAATACAGTTCACATTTAAAAAACAAACACTTTATAGTTCAGCAGTTTGCTTTTAGCAAGCAGTTGGACTTGTTGACCAATGCAAGTGAATGTCTAGATACCAATTTGTAAAACTTATGGATAGTGTAGGTACACTACACCATATCCTCTCATTAGGTGAACAACCAATTTGCTTAAAATTTTTAAACCAGTATTTATAATATAGCAAAGAAAATATCTTTCAGTATCTATGTATATTCTCTAGAATAATGAGAAACAGAACTCATTAAAAACACTATTTTAATAGGTACTATCAGATTTCCCTTCAAAAAGCCCATCAATTTATCCTCTCATCATTAGAGTGTAAGAATATCTAGTTTCCCTGAGGCTGGACGCTGGCCAACACTTGATTATCAAGTCCCCCTTCCCCCAATGAAATGGATTAAAAAGAACCAGTCATTACTGTTGCTTGTTTATTAGTCCTTTATATTTTCCCTTCCATTAACTGCCTGCTCATATTCTTTGGTCATTTATTTTTCTACTAGATTGTCTTTTTTCTTATTGATTTGCAGGAAATTCTTCAGAAGATTTAGAAATATGTTTAATATACTTAACCCAATATTGGTGTGTGCACAGCAATATTTCTACACAATTTAATTAAAAACATTTTTATTGTACAGTCATATAATGAAATCTCTACATTCCCACTATTCAGGGTTAATAATTATCAATATGTTGCCACTATTCTCTTAATTCTATTCAAGATAAGATTATGGTATATAAATTTTTAACTTTTTATGTAGTTAAATATAAAATCTTTTCCTTTCTGTCTTGTTTAAGGAGGCCCTTCCTGGGGCACTTGGGTGGTCAGTCAGTTAAACATCCAACTTGAGCTCAGGTTGCAATCTCACAGTTTGTTCTGAGTTTGAGCCCCACATTGAGCTCTCTACTGTCAGCTCAGAGCCTGGAGTTTGCTTTGGATTCTGTGTCTCCTGCTTTCTCTGCCCCTCCCGGGCTCACGTTCTGTCTCTCTTTCTCAAAAATAAACATTAAAAAAAAAAAAAAAAAGGAGGCCCTTCCTATTTCAAAGTTTTATGGTTTGTAACCTCTGACATACAGCTTATCAAGAGAAAAGGATACACAGAATAATGGAAACGAAGACAGCTGAAGAGTCCATTAGTGGATCCAAGCACAAATGGGAATTTAGAATATGAGAAATGAACAAATGCACACCAGAATAAAACTGAGAAACCTTTTCGGAAATTTCTAGGGGCACCTGGGTGGCTCAGTCAGTTAAGCACCCGACTCTTAATTTCGGCTCAGTTCATTATCTTACAGTTTATGTGTTTGAAGCCCTGCGTCAGGCTCTGCGCTGATAGTGTTGAGCCTACTTGGGATTCTCTCTGCCCTTTCCCCCACTGTGCTCGGTCTCTCTAAATAAATAAATAAACTTAAAAGTTTTTTTAACATTTATTTTTGAAGAGAGAAAGAGAGAGAAACAGAGTGTGAGCGAGGGAAGGGCAAAGAGAGAGGAAGACAGAATCTGAAGCAGGCTGCCAGGCTGTCAGTACGGAGCCTGAAGTGGGGCTTGAGCCCACGAACTGTGAGATGATGATCTAAGCTGAAGTCAGACACTTAACCAACTGAGCCACCCAGGTGCTCCATAAACAAATAAACTTAAAAAAAAAACCAAAAACTTAAAAAGATGAAACTTTCAGATAAAGTAAGCAAATAATAAAGAGAATTTGGAAACAACATGAACAACAGACTTAGATTATAACTTGAATAAAAAAATACACATTCTTTTCAAGCAAATGTGGAACATTTAAACTATAATTACTATATTAACAAATAACTAGTTGTGTTCTGAGCCAGCTAAATGTCCATATAGAGGGGAATTACCTGCTTGTTAAATCAGATTCTCATCTTAGACCTACTAAATCAACAGATGGGCCAGAAGCCAAGAAGACTTGAGAGTTTTCTGCTTATTCAGTGGGATATTAGGAACCTCTAGTGGAAATTGTAAGAATGACATGAAGGTTAGAGTCTATATATGCAGCTGCAAGGGAATAGCTTAAGTCACCATCTTAACCTCATAAATGTGTACAGCCAGGGTAGCAACTTCAAATGCCTACAAGGAGAGGGGAGGTCAAGGAAACAAGACAAAGGTAGGTGGGCTAGCTAGGTGTATTCTTCCTACATAAACCTACTTTGCACATTCAACAGGTTTTGTCTTTCAACATGTGGCTTTCATTACCTAATTTTTGTTAAAGTACAAGAAAATTTCACTTTTATTCTCTAACAAAATAAAAGAACAAGTGTAAATACAAGTAACAAATGACACATGCCCTCAACGTCAAAAGATAGAAAGAAGTGGCATGAATAGAAGGGGCTGGAAAATCCTTCTCCCCTAAGAAGAGACTGCCAGATCTTTAGAATTCTCCAAATAAATCGGAGATGCAGATCATTATATAAAACCTCCAGAACTTCAAATATTATAAACTAATTAAGATGGAAATATTGTAAAGGTCTGTCACCGACAGACTAACCAATGCATCTACTGTAGGCCAGGTATAAGCTGGCAGGTTCCCCAATTTTAAGCCTAATGTTATTAAAACAATGTAGTACTGGCACTGGATTAGATAAAAAGATGAACACTGATGACGATAAAAAAAAATACTAGAAAGATGGGGCGCCTGGGTGGGTAAGTCGGTTGAGCAACCAACTCTTGATTTCAGCTCAGGTCATAATCCCAGGGATGTGGAATCAATCCCTGCATATCAGGCTCCGCACTGAGCATGGAGCCTACTTAAGATTCTATCTCTGCCCCTTCGTGCAGTGTACGCGTTCATCCTCTCTCTCTCAAAAAATAAAAGTAGGGGCACCTGGGTGGCTCAGTTAGTTAAGCGTCCAAATCTTGATTTCAGCTCATGTGGGATCCAGCCCCACATTGGGCTCTGCACTGCTTGATATTCTCTTTCTCCTTCTCGCTCTGCCCCACCCCCCGCTTGCTCTCTCTCTCAAAATAAACAAACATTAAAAAATGAATACAAGAAACGTGACATTTCAAATTTATAGGCACAGGAAGAATTATTCAATAAATGATACCAAGAAATTTAATGAATTTGAAAAAAAAATCCAGACAATCAAAGATTAATGGCATGAGAATACTAGGGGGCAGGAACTGTGAATATAACCCTTCCTCCACTCCAGTATAAACAAAGCTAAAATCTAAAAAACAAAATCAGGAAACAATCTTCATATATAAAAGAACATGATTATCTGTAATATAAAATTAAGGAAACAATGAATATTCCAAAAGAAAAAGCATCAAGGGACAATCCTAAAAAGATCAAGAACAAGAAAAATATTCGACCTTATTAGTAACAAAGTATTTTTTTAAATATAGGAAACTTGGGTTAGAACTCCAAAAACCATTCATATTTAGGGTTGGTAATATTATGAAGGTAAATACACATTATTTCTGGTGGGAAAATAAACTAAACAGTAATTGGCAATAGCTACCTACCAAAAGGATTAAAATGTACATACTCTGCCTCCAATTCTACTTCTAGCAATTTCTAAAACAAATAATCAGACATGTGTAAAAGGATGTACACAGAAGAAACCTGATGAAAACACTGTTGATAACAAGTTTTGGAAAGCAACTAAATTTCCACCCAGGACTGATCAAATAAATTATGATCATAATACAAAGACATAGGCTTATACTTAATGATGAAATATACCACAGATGTGTTAAATAAAATTTTTATAAAAGCCGAGTTTTATTATATTAATGAAATTTTATACCCCACTCATGTGTATAAATCATATACACATGGGGTATCTGTGCAGTGTTTATGTATATACAAAAAGTCTGGAAGGTAAGTCACTAAAATGCTAATCATCATTATCTCTGAAAGGTGATAAAATAGTGATTGTTTTTTTTTTTTTAATGTTTATTTATTTTTGAGACAGAGAGAGACAGAGCATGAGCGGGGTAGGGGCAGAGAGAGAGGGAGACACAGAATGTGAAGCAGGCTCCAGGCTCTGAGCCGTCGGGGCTCAAACTCACAGACCGCGAGATCATGACCTGAGCCGAAGTTGGACGCTCAACCGACTGAGCCACCCAAGCGCCCCTAGTGATTGTTTTCAAAGTTTTTGCACTGTTTTTTTTAATACAGGTAAAACTATTCCCATTTTGAAAAGTAACAAAGATTAGCTCTTTTTAAAATTTTGTCTAGATATGCATGCATTTTTTAATATTTATTTGTGAGAGAGAGAGAAAGAGAGAGCACAAGCAGGGGAGGGGCAGAGAAAGAGAGAATCCCAAGCAGGCTCCATGCTGTCAGCACAGAGCTGGAGTTGGGCTCCATCTCAGCAACCATGAGATCATGACCTGAGTCAAAATCAAGATTCAGAAGCTTAACTGACTGAGCCCCACAGGTGCTGCAATATATGTATATATTTTACCTAAGCTATGTTGTATTCTATTTCTACCCACAGAATGGTTAACTTTTGAATGAAACATGAATATATTCCCACCAATGCTCAAAATTCCTACAGTCAGAGAGAGGAATCATTCACAAGGAAAAACAGGTTCTTGCTTATTGTAAGAATGATCCTGGGTTCAATCTGTAATAGCTTACAGCAAAATCACAAAATATTTCCACTGACTTTTCAATTTAATGCTATACTTAGAACATCTTCATAGTTATATACATTAAAGAACAGGTATTTAACACTGTGGCTTATACTATTAAAAACAGAAATCTTATCTACCAGAAGAGTAAAAATTACCGTGATTTCAGCTGAACCTTTCACAAAGGGAAATTCCAGCATTCTAACTTTCCCAATAAAGAGTGGTGTATCTGTATCTTCCTCATTAGAACCTTTAATTGTAGCTACTATGGTGCCAACCAAATCAATTCCTGTTTGATTGTTGTAGTCATCCTTCAAGTAAACAATAAAAGATAAATTAGAAGAACTGGTAAGGAGATTAAATCCAGAAAATGAAACGAGTATGAGAAATACCATACAAGCTCTAAATATTGAATTATCATGATCCTTCTTACTCTGAACACAGAATTCAGTTCTCAGATTAAGAGCTCCACAGGCAGGAAATAATCTGAGAAGCTGTAAAAGAACCAGAGGCTTCCATCTAATATACTGGCTTATAACTTTCTATATTAAAAGGACTCCCATTTTAAAACTTCACCTTGTTGTATACTTTTATGCAGCTATTGATCTAGGGAAGAGAAGAATGATTCACTTGCCTAAAATAGCAAAAAACTTCTGAAAGAAGTATCCCACCAGCAAACTTTTCCATAAAGGGGAAGTCAGCTACTGTGTTTTACATGTTTTTGTTAATATTCTCAGCAGCTCTATTGCTGCTTACTCTCTTGGTAATAAGAAGCTTTAAAGAGCTCATTATATCAATCATCACAGCAGATATCTTAAAAATAATTATTTCCTTCTGTCCCATTAGTGAAACGGACACTGAGGAATCATTTTACCTCACACATATTCATAACACATAGGTGAAAGAAAGGTTTGTATTAGGAAAGATAGGCAAATTTCCCCATTTTTGAGTCAGTTCTCTGTAGTATATCTGGATATATTTTATGTATAATGTTACACATTCTCTATCTGTATTCAAATACAAAGGTGTTTATAAACATTTCATTCACCCACACAAATTTTCCATATTATCTTAAACTGAATAATTAAAATCTAACTCTATAAATAACTATCCTGCACACTAAAACTAGAAATAATTTTTCTTATTCTTTGCCATTTTGGAAGTTAATAAACATTACCGTGATAATAAGATGTAAATCTTTGGCCAAGGTCCTACTGGCAACTGCACGAACATTGGAAACGGCTGGCGTAGCTGGCTGGATTTTAGGAACTAACTTCACGGGTTCATTAGGGAGAACGTCAGCTATAATCTTACAAAACAAAAGCAGTATTGTGATGAATAACGTATTGATGGTTTAGTATTTAGGAGTAAGAAATAATGCTAGCATATAACAAATAAAATGAAACGTTACCATCTAAAATAAATTTCCATTAATCTCCTAAAATGAAGCAACTTACTTTTTAAAATTCAGAAAAGATAAATTCCGAGATAAATTTTTGAATGTTAACAGTCATCTAAGAACAAATTTAGAGGGATTTAAAAATATAGATAATTTTTGGGGTGCCTGAGTGGCTCAGTCGGTTAAGCGTCTGACTCTTGACTTTGGTTCAGGTCATGATCTCAGGATTTCATGAGTTTAAACCCTGCATGGGCTCTCTGTTGACAGCATGGAGCCTGCTTGAGAGTCTCCCTCTTTCTATGCTCCTCCCCTACTCGACCCTCTCTCACAAAAAATAAACTTAAAAAAAAATACAGATTTGTAAAAATTCAATACACTAACATATTGAATGGAGATGATGTATATCAAAATTACCTTAAATTTCATTATTTGGAATTCCTAGTACCTAAAATGTTATTAACTGAACAATTTTCATTTATGGTTGATAGAAGCAACCTTATCATGATATATACTAACATGCTTACTGGAGGTCTTCAAAATAAAGAGAGATGGAAAAAGTAACTTCTGCATCAGGTCATATTAATCAACATAATTTAAATATATTCTATTCTAATATTCCTGACAATTGCATTATTTATACTTTGAATCCAATAGTTAATTCACTTTTTATTTTTTTTTAATGTTTATTTTTGAGACAGAGAGAGACAGAGCAGAGTGGGGGAGGGGCAGAGAGATAGGGAGACACAGAATCCGAAGCAGGCTCCAGGCTCTGAGCTCTCAGCACAGAGCTCGACGCGGGGCTCGAACTCACGGACTGCGAGATCATGACCTGAGCTGAAGTCAGACGCTCAACCGACTGAGCCACCCAGGCGCCCCTAATTAATTCACTTTTAAACAAAACCATTTCATTCCTACACTAAGCAAGAAAATGTAAAGGTTAAGTATAGTATGTAAAAAGAGTAAGCAAACCTGTTCACTGTTAAGAATATTTGCTTTATCCATCATAAAACCAAACTGGATACAATATGTCCCCACTTTGTTAGGAATTGCTTTATCCCTAAATTAGAAAGAAAGAGATTACTGACGACTTTTAAATAAAAGGAGAAAGAATTCAAAGCATCAACATTTTCTGTTTCTTCCACAAAATGCATACAAAAACAGTTGTTATTATTACATTTGCCTTTATTCAACAAATATTTCCCATAATATCGGGCTTTACTCCAGGTTCCTCTTACTTGGATATTCTTTCTCAAAATACCCAGAAACTGAGCTCTGGATATGGCAACAGTTCAAAGAATAAGAATATAAAGTTGGCAAAGTAGTAACACAAAAATGCTGAGTTATGTGTCAAGTGAATTATGCCTTATTTCTAAATAATAAATATCCAACTCAATAGTTTTCTTTTTCAAAATTAAAGGATATCCTGATCTTTTTATGTTACTATATTCCATTCAAGCACCATTCTAAATATTTAAATTTACGTATAATACAAGGCATTTACTGGATAAAAAGCTCAGTACTTAGAGGTACACATACTAGTGTGCTTTGATCTGACCTAATGAAAGCATTAGGTCTATGAATAACATTCTATGTTATACCTTGCCTGACATGTGCAACACAGCTCTAGATCCCTAAGGTGGCTTTTGCATTTCATTCACATTCTCAAAATATTGGATAATAGAGTAAAAAAGAACAAAGGCTTTGAATATGTATCTGTATTAAAATCCCAGAACTACAATATATATGAAAATAATTTTTTTGGGGGGGGAAATAATCTATGTTGTGTTTCTCCAAGAGAATAATTCCTAATAAAGTCACAGTAAGAATGAAACAAGACCTCTGCTTCTATATGGCAGGCAAATTCTTCTTGATGAAGACAAGCATATTTAGTTTTATTTTAATTTTAAAATTTATTTTTTAATTCCAGTATAGTTAACATACAGTGTTAAATTAGTTTCAGGTGTACAATATAGTGATTCAACATTCTACACATTACTCAGTGCTCTTCATGGTAAGTGTACTCTTAATCCCGGTCACCAATTTCACCCATCTCCCACCCACCTCCCCTCTGGTAACTACCTGTTTGTTCTCTACATTTAAGGGTCTATTTTTTGGTTTGAACCTCCCCCCCCCCTTCTTTGTTTTGTTTCTTGAATACCAAATATGGCATTTGTCTTTCTGTGACTTATTTCACTTAGCATTACATTCTCTAGATCCCTATCTCCTGATATTTAAACAAGCATATTTTAAAAGACATTCACTTGAAGATGTTTGAGAAATAACAAACAAAAGTGAAAAATAACTCAACAGGATATAAGATAGCATGGAGATCCTGGGAGGGGATTTTCACATTTAAGGTTGCTTTAATCCTGGGAACACATCCTAGGCATAGAGGTGAACCTAGACAGATAGGCTCCCAGGGGAAAAACAACTCAGCTTTGAATCATCCCAATATCTGAATTGGGATTTAAGTGATAAAAGACGGCTACTGGCCCAGATAACAAAAGCAACTGTAAAACCAATCTGGAGAAAGAAAATACCTGAGGCATCAAATTATTTCCATAAATATTGATAAACAAAATCTAAACAATAAAAAAGTAGGTACATAAAGAGGTGAGAAAACTAGAAAGAAAACCAAGAGAAACAAGAGACCACTGAAACAGACCAAGAGGAACTTGAGACAGACTTTAATAAACTCTGATTACTGCTTAGGGTCATAAAAGACAAGACTGGGAATTCCAACAGAGAACCGGACCTTAAAAAACAAAAACAAAACAAAACTAAAAATATCGAACAGAAATTGCTTATTCGAAGATGGATTTAACAGCACTGGATACACTGAAGGTATTTCGGAAGAAAATATCTATAATGAAGGGAAACAAAAGAAGAGTGGCAATTAGAAAAAAGAGGAAGAAAATTTAAGAATAATGTAAGGACTAATGTGCCAGAAAAAAGAAGGCAAGAATGAGCAGAAGTCATATTTGATGAAATAGCTGATAATTTTTCAAACCCGAGCAAAGATCATAAAATCAAAGCCTATGAAAACTAAGTAGAGTAAAAAGAAATCCATGAATAGGCATGTCATAGTAAAATGGTTGAAAACAAAACTTAAAACAACCAAAAGAAGAGTGGAAATGATTACTTTTCAAGATAAAAATAAGGTTAACAGCTTAACTGCTCAACATAAACAATAGGACAGTGAACGCTGGCTTGAAAGTACTGCAAGAAAGAAACTGCCAACCTAGAAATAATTTCCAAGAAAAATACTCTTCCAGTATGAAGATGGAGTAAATATATTTTCAGATAAAAACAGTAACTAAAAACACTTAATAAATTCTATAGAAAAAGGAACAAAGAGTAGGAGGATCAAGTAAACAGGGAGAGTCAAAATCAAGTGCTTTCGGTTATTATTTGTAAGATCTAAACTTTCAACTTAAAAGATTTTAAAAAACAACTATAATGCCATCTATAAAAGATCACTTAAAATATACAGATACAAAAGTAATGAAAAAAAGACATTTATGCAAATACTCTCATGATCCCTAAGGTGGCTTTTGCAGGTCCCTTATATGGAAAGTTGGTATACTGTTATCAAAGTAGATTTCTAAGCAAAAAGCATCACTAGAGAAAAAAGGTGAATACTTCATAATGAGAGCCAACTCAATTTGTCAAAAATCTTATAAAATGTGTGAACGCTAAAAACTAAGGGAAAATAACTCTACACTCATAACGGGAGATTTGCAACACTGCTTAAAAAATATACATATACAGGGTGGCTGGGGGGTGTGGTCCAGTAGGTTAAGCAACAGACCCTTGATTTCGGCTCAGGTCATGATCTCACGATTCGCAAGATCGAGCCCTGAATTGGGCTCTGCACTGACACCAAGGAGTCTGCTTGGGATTCTCTCTCTATCCCTCTCTCTCTGCTCCTCCCCTGCTTACTCTCTCTCTCAAAATAAACAAACATTTAAAAATATATATATACAGTAAAAGCTTGCTTTGTGAACATAATTCAATCCAGAAACATGCTTGCAATCCAAAGCACTCTTATATCAAAGCGAATTTCAAGAACCATTTCAGTTGTGATCATGTGACATTCGGCATCACCTACTACTTGTATTGCAAAACATCACTCGCTTATCAAGTTAAAACTTGTTAGAAATGTTTGCTCATCTTGCAGAACACTCTCTAAACAAGTTACTTGCAATCCAAGGTTTTACTGTACACAGAAAAATTAAAAATATAGAAAAAAATTAAATGTAGAAAAATGAAACATAAGGATTACCAAATTTTGAATTAAAGAACATATAACACTGTACTTCATATGCACTGTATATTATTTTTTATTATACATATTTATAAAAATTGAAAAATATTTTGTAGTATGTACATACTACAAAAACAATTATCAATTAGATTCAAAGAAATGAAATTATATAAGGTAGGCTCTCTGACCATAGTGAATTAAGTCAAAAATCAACAACAGAAAGAGAATAAGAAAATCCCAAAATTTAGAAATTAAACAGCATACTTCTAAAGAATAGCCATGGGTAGAAGATGAAATTACAATGGAAATTAGAAAATATCTTGATCCAAATAATAATGAAAATACAGTGTAAAAAAACTTGTGAAATGTATTCTTCTACATGTATATACACATACATTTAAATATAAGCATTTACATTCACATATATGTATATACAGGCTGAAAATAAGTATTTATATTTATGTATATATGTATATGTATATACAGGCTGAAAATAAACAGGTTAAGCAGCAATTCCAAGAAGTTTTAAAACGGAAAAAGTTAGTTCTTCAAAACACCTACAATATTTACATCTCCTGGTAAGAGTAATCAAGTAACAAAAAATAAAATAATGTGAAAATGGGAGATCACTACAGATCCTACAGATATTAAAATTAAATTATGAACAAATTTTTAAATTTACATAAAGACTGACAAATTGAAAATTATGTTACCAAAACTGACCAAAGACAACCAGGAAATATAAATACTCATAAAACTGTTGAATCTGAAGAAATGAATCCATACTATGACCTTCCTCCCCAAAACTGCAGGCACAGATGGCTTCACTGATAAAATCTACCAAATATTTAAGGAAGAAATGATGACACTCTCACACCAGATCCAGAAAATAAACCAAGACTTAGTAGGGACCATTTCTCCCAGTTACTTTAGTGAGGCATACAGGACCTAGATGCCAAACCTAAAAAGAACGTTTAAGAAAGTGCAGGCAACCATGACTCGTTAATGTAGATGAAAAAATTCCAAACAAAATATTAGCAAAACAAAACCGTGAATACATAAAAGAGGTTACAATGTTCTATAAAATTCAGCACATTAAAAAAGAAAGGAAAAATATCACATACTGCCTCAACAAATGATGAAATCTAATTATCAATCCATAATAAATAGAAATTCTCTTACTAATGATTAGAAATGAACAGCCTGATAAATATGCCTACCAATGAATGAATCAGGATGACCACTCTCATTCATGTCTACTTAACATTTTACTGTAAGTCCAAGCCAGTTAAATATGGTAAGAAAAAAAAAAAAAAAAGCACAATGACTGGAAAGTAATAAACCTATCATTATTCACAGACGTTATTGTGCATATATTTTGAAATCCTAAAGAATCTATAAACAAAACTGGAAATTAAGGAAGTTAGGAGAGATGCTGGCTACAATGTCAATATACACAAGTGAAATGGATTTCTCTAACCAATGACAAACATAAAAAATTTTAAAGGATGTGGTTTACAATAGCATCCAAAATATCAATTATCTAGACATTATGCTAGGTGAAATGAGTCAGACAGACAAATACGTATACTCTATTATTTCCCTTCTATGTAGAATCTAAAAAAACTCAAACTCGTAGATACAAAGAACAGATTGGTTGTTGCCAGAGGCTGGAAGATGGAGAAAATGAGTCAAGGTGGTCAAAAGGTACAAAGTTGCAGTTAAAAGATAAGTAAGTCCTGGGGGAGAAATGTTCATCATGGTGACTATAGTTAACAGTACTGTAGTGTATATTTCAAAGTTGCTAAGAGAGTAAATCTTAAAAGTTTCTGCCACAAGAAAAAAAACTTTGTAGCTATTTAAGGTAATGCATATTAACCAAACTACCACGGGAAACACTTGGATGGAGATAGGTATCTATCTTAAATCATTATCTTATATACCTTAAACTAATACAATGTTATATGTCAATTATATCTCAATAAAACTGAAAGAGAAATCACCTATTTAGGAATTAATCTAAGGAAAGATGTAGGACACTGTGATTCAAAATACTGCAAAATGATATAGAGAAATTAAAGAAAAAATAGAGAGGAGTATCACATATTAGTAGATTACAAGATGTTCCCAAATTTCTACCAAAAAAATCCCAACAGCTTTTGTTATTAAAGTTGTATTTGGTATTTGAACTTGATAATATGATTCTAAAATTTATATGGAAAATTAAGGGCCAAGATATTCATAAAGAACAAAGTTAGAGGGTTTTTTCTAGAAGACATCAAACTTATCAAGACAAACAGGTGAAGAAATCAAAGTAAGGAGTCAAATCCACAAAATATGGACATATTATTTAAAATAAAGATGGGAGAACAGAACAATCTCAATAAAAAATATAGACACAACTATTTATATGGTTTCATACATATATAAAAACAAAACTTGACCTATACTTACACCTCATACCATACATTAAAAATATTAATTCCAAGAATAACTGTAAAAACTTCTAATAAAAAAGAGCTGACAAAGTTGGAGCACCTGGCTAGCTCAGTCAGAAGAGCATGGAACTCTTGATCTCAGGATGATGAGTGCGAGTCACATGCTGGGAATAGAGAAGACTTAAAAGAACTAAAAGCAAAGCAAAGCAAAGCAAAACCAACAGAACAAAACAAGAGTTAGCAAAGTAAAGCCCTGCTCAAAAGCTTAGCCCTTGGGAGAGCATTTGTGAGCTGTATTTCAGAAAGGCTCCCACCATTAATTAACTAGTAAGGGTAGCTCACAATGCTTAAAGTACTTCTATAATTATGGTTTATGTTAAACACTTGCTTTCCTTCTGGGAATCTGGAATTTTTAGATGTACTAACCCGAGGACCCTTATGTGACCACCCCCTAAAAAAACCCTGGTTGCTGAGTCTCTAATAAGATTACTTCGGTTGACAACATTTTGTGTGTGTTATCATAACTTACTGCTGGGCAATTAAGCAAGTCCTATGTGACTTCACAGGGAAAGAACCCTTGAAAATCCGTCTATGTTCTCTCTTGGATGTTGCCCCATGCACCTTTTCCCTTTCCGGATTTTGCTTTGTATCCCTTCACTGTAATAAATCATAGCTGTGAGTACGACTATTAACAGAGTCCTTTGAGTTCTCCTAATCAATCATCAAACCTGGGGGTGGTCTTGGGAACCCTGAACACAATTATATAGAATATCTTAATGACCTAAATATAAGGAAAGACTTCTTAAGGACACAAAGAGGACTACCTACAAAGAAGACTACTAACAAATTTGATTATATAAAACTTTAGAACTTCTGTTCAAGATGTCACAGAGTACGAAAGCAAAGCACGGAATGGGCAAAAATGTCTTAACAAAAAGTTTATATCCAGAATATATAAAGAAATGCTATAAATTAATATGAAGAAGTAACTCAATAGAAAAATTGGTAAGCTATGATGAGCACTTCACGAAAGGTTATCCAAATGGCCAATAAACACACCATGAAAAGACATACACAAATTAAAACTAAATGTAATACTGTAATACACACTCACCAGAATACTAAAACTGCAAAGACTGATAAAATCAAATACGAGCAAGAATGTAGAGCAATGTGGATTTCACAGACTGCTGGTGGGAGTATAAACTGGCATAAACACTCTGGAAAACTGCTTGGTGCTAGCCAATAAAGTTAAACATATACATAATCTAGGATCCAGCAATTATACAGCAATGAAAAGGAATGAACTTGTAGCTACAAGCCACGTTTTAGATTAATCTTATAATACTGAGTGAAATTAGTTGTATACAAAGACGACAGTACATATAAAGTTAAAAAATGGGCACAACTGGAAAATTTGGAGATGTAAAGAAAACCAAATCAGGAGAGAGTTTCGCGCGTGTGTGTGTGTGCACGCACACACATGCGCACACTAGCAGGAAGCAGGCAACAACTCAGAGGGCACAAGGTGGGACTTCTAGGGTACTGGCAGTCTTTTATTTCTTGACTTCAGTAATGGTTGCTTAGAAATTCACTTTGCGAGAAATCGCAAAGCTGCATATCTTTTAACTTTATGAATTTCCGGTTTGTTTTTAAAAAGTTAAAAAATTGAGATTATATGTAGAACACCAAACACAGTGAGTAGACCCACATTAGGATTTCAAATATTTTCATTCATTCGAATATATCCAATATATGGAAATATATTTTATTATATTAAATGTATAGGGTACATATTTGTGTATATATGGACATATGTATCTATGTATTTAGAGAACATGCACGCACCTGAGTGAGGGAGGAAGGCAGGGGGGAGAGAAAGAATCCGAGGCAAGATCCATGTTCACTGCAGAGCCTACGTGGGGCTTGATCCCATAACCCTAAGGTCATGAAATGAGCTGAATCAAGAGCTGGACACTCAACCGAGCCACCAGGGAGCCCTGGGGTAGATGATTTTTAAAAATCTTTCTTTCTGACCTAACTTTTTTTGGTTTTATTTCTTTTTTTATTGAAATATAGTTGAGATACAATATTATATTGCTTTTAGGTGTACAACATAGTGACGCAACATTTATATATATTAGGAAGTAATCACCATCACAATAAATCTTGCTACCATCACTTACCAAACAATGTTGCTACATATTAACTATGTTCCCCTAAACTATAGATTGTATCTTCATGTTTTATTTTAGAAGTTTGCATCTTTTAATCCCTTTCCCCTATTTTGACCATCCCCCTATGCTGCTAAGACTTCTATTTTTGAAGTGAAATAAAATCAACCATTTCAAATAAAATCAACCACTTTAAGTGTACAATTCATTGGCATTTAGCACATTCACATTGTTGTGCAATTACTATATCCATATAGTTTTTTAAAAATGTGCAACTATTTTCAAAAGAATTACTAAAATTTTCCTTCTAATACCCTGGAATGCTAAAATAAGATTCAATTAAAACAAATTATTTAAATATTTTGGAATACAAAGAAATAGCCCAATTACATATTTTAATAGATTCATACACTAAAAGATATTAGTAGACTAAAAAGAAGTCAGTAGACGCTTTCCCGGATGTCTAAATGAGTCCTATGCAGTAACACGAATGTACCTTAAAGACTTAAGGCAAAGCTACCATAGCATAAAATAAGGACAGTGATGGTATATTTTGTTGCTTGTCTGTTACAACATAATAAGCAAACTCAAGAGTATTTAGAAACACAGAGGGGCACCTGGGTGGCTCAGTCAGTTAAGCATTCAACTCTTGATTTTGGCTCAAGTCATGGTCTCACAGTTCATGAGATCAAGCCCCATGTTAGGCTCCACACTGACAGCTTAGAGCCTGCTTGGGATTTTCTTTCCCTCTCCCTCAGCCCTTTCTTCTCTCTCTCAAAATAAATAAACATACATTAAAAAAAGTGGAGTGCCTGGGTGGCTCAGTTGATTAAGCTTCCAACTTCGGTTCAGGTCATGATCTCACAATTCGTGGGTTCCAGCCCCATGTTGGGTTCTGTGCTGACAGCTCAAAGCCTGGAGCCTGCTTCCGATTCTGTGTTCCTCTCTCTCTACCCCTCCCTTACTCACAGTCTCTCTCTAAGTAAACATTTTTAAAAAATTAAAAAAAAAAAAAATACAGCAATCTGACATTGCCTTTAAAACAAGTGCACACTCAGAAGATCTTTTTTTAAAAAAATGAAAAGTGTCTATGAAAGATTTAAAAAAACAAAACATTCTTCAGTATGGTTAGTTTGAACATACTAATAATCATTTTGACCCTACTGATGATGATTTAAGGAATTTTAAAAACAAACCTTTTCCAAATCATTCCCAGGGTTTTGAGAAGACAAGGGGAGTAGGAAGCACCAGGAATCTGTCTCCCCCTTCCAGACAACAACTGTACTGGCAGAATCGTTGTCTGATGTAACTGTTTGGAACTCTGAAAGTTACTGAAGACTAAGATAGTAAATTACAGTGAATTTTGATCAATTTCAGCTCTTAGCACAGAAGCAACTACTCCTTCCCCACCTCCCAGCTCCATGGCAGGCAGATGGTATGTCCTTGGAGCAGTCTAAACATAGCTTCTAAGAGCCACCAGGGTGGGCAAAAAGGACCCTATTCCTCCAATACTGGGGATCTGTGCTCTGACTGCTGCCTCTGATCATAGAGGAGCAGACAAAACTGCAGACAGCCATTGTTCCTGCACCAGCCCGTACTTTGCAAGGCCCTCATTCTTTCCTTCAATTTTCTTTTTCCCTTTTAGGGAACCAGACATTAAAGGACATTCATAAACAACTGCACACATATGGGGAAAATTAGAAAGTGACCACACATGCCCAGGGAAAGGATCAGAAAAAGACATGACAAGACTAAGTTTACACCTAAGGCCAATCTGTGAGAAACAGCCTATAACAATAAATAAATAAATAAATAAATAAATAAATAAATAAATAACACTAAACAAATATATAACAATAAACAAATAAATAAACAATAAATAAATAAATAAAGCAAAGAATATGAATTTGAGAGCTACCACATTATTAGGGTCCAATGTCTAGTTTTAACCAAAAAAACCACAAGGTAAAGAATCAGGAAAGTATAGATCATTCAGAGGGAAACAAAAACAAAAACAAATGTTACTGAAAAACAACTGATGGCAAATATTCTAGACAAAGGATTTAAAAAACACCTGTCTTATAGATGCTCAAAGAACTGAAGGAAGATGTGGAGAAAATCCAGAAAGTGATGTATGAATAAAATGGAAATATTGATAAAAGAAATAGAAAACCTAACAAGAAACCAAAAACAAATTCTGGAGCTAAAACAATAATGCAGTGAAAATTTCACTACAGGTACTCAATGGCAAATTTGAGCAGGAAGAAGAATTACTGAACTTGAAGACAATGGTTACTAGAGTCTGAGGAAGAGAAAGGATTGAATAAAAGTGTACAGAACCTAAGGGACCCTTGGGACACTAGCAAGTGTTCTTTCTCTCTCACCAGAGGATGAGAGAATATTTTGAAGAATGGCCAAAAATTTCCTAAGTTTGATAAAAGCCACAAATAATATATTGCAGATGCTCAAGGGATTCCAAGTAAAATGAATTCGAAGATACACCAAGACACATTATCATCAAATGTTCAAAAGACCAAGAGAATATGGAGAACAGCAAGAAACAAACAAATCATTAATTACAACAAGGGATCCTCAGTAAGCTGATCAGATTTCTCATCAGAAAGTCTCCCCTTTCATTTTTCTCTTTGTATGGGATCGGGCTTTCTCCCCTACCCCTTTTCCTTTTTTTCTAGGGTTACTTCAACCAACAAATCAAAAGCACACCTGGTGGAAGGTCCAAACATTCTACCACTACAAACAAGGAAGAGATTTGCGGAGGACTGACCAGTGGGATAGAGCAGCCAAAATGCAACAACAGATAGCACACAACACACATCAAAAGTACTTCCTGAAGGGCCAGGTCCTGGACAGCGTATGACCCCTTTTTAATATAGTACTTTTAGGTGCAGGACATATAACAAGCTATTAAAACACGCGAAAGACAGATACTTGGCCAAGACGATGAAACGGAAGAATTCTCCCTAAAAGAAAAAGAAGAAATTACAGCCAGAGGATTGCTCAAGACAGATATAAACAATGTATCTGCACAGAACTTTAGAATAATGGTCCTAAGATTAGTAGCTGGGCTTGAAAAAAGCATAGTAGACAGTAGTGAATCTATTGTTGCAGAGATCAAACACCTAAAAATTGTCATGATGGATTAAGAAATGTTGTAAATGAGATATAAAATAAACTAGGAGACAGTGAGAGTGAGGACAGAAGCAGCAGAGAATAGATGAAATAGAAAATAAAATTAAGGAAAAGGATGAAGCTGAAAAAAAAAATTGCAACAAAGTGGATGCAAAGGTAGGATTTATTATGCTAAGGGAAATAAGTCCGAGAAAGAAAGATACCACATGATTTCACTCACAGGTAAATTGGAGATACTTAAAAGATGATCATAGGGAAACAGAAGGAAAAAATAGTTACAGAGGGGGAGGCAAACCGTAAGAGACTCTTAAATACAGAGAACTGGGTTAATGGGGGTAGGGGGGATAGGGGTGGGGAAAATGGGTGATGGGCATTAGAAGGGCACTTGTTGGGATGAGCACTGCATGTTGTATGTAAGTGATCAACCACTGGATTCTACTCCTGAAGCCAGGACTATACTGTATTTTAACTAATTTGGGAATAAAATATATTAAAAAAAAAGTTCATATTTCACCAGAGGGCCAGAACACAGAAGCAACAATTCAAGTGATTCAATCCAAAGTAATATAGTAAAACTGTAAAAAAAAAAAAACCTAGTTCAGTTACCTATTTTACTTCATACCTTTTAAGTTTTGAACTACAGAAATCTATACATTGTAAAGTGTTCTGGCAACATACTGTAAATTTTTCTGATCATAGTTTTGAAAGCTAATATAATTATCACAGCAATCTTTCCCCAAACCATTTTACAAAGCTCACAAACAAAATACATATTTTCTCAAAATAATTCCTGAGAAAAATTAAAACACTAACATTTTCTTTTCAATCATAAATTACTTTTCCCAAGCTAAGCCAGACAAACACCATCAAGGCTGAAATCACCTTATAACAAATTATGCATAAAAATATGAAATGACTTGAGAAGTACCTGAAGTAGAAGCAGCCATCTTCTTTGTCATTATCTTTTATTTTATTACAACTAAATGTTTCCGCCTAGAAAGGAAGTAGGAGAGAAGGAGGGGAGGGAGAAATCAGGATGAAACCTTTATATTTTCACTAAATGCAAATACAGATCACATCTGAATTCGTAAATACATACACACACAGCTATATGTATGTATCTTTACAATGCACTTAAGATTCAATAATGAGATTAGTCATGGTGACCACCATCAAAAAAAATTTTTTTTAATGTTCAGTTTTGAGAGAGAGAGTGTGTAAGTAGGGAAGGAGCAGAGACGGAAACACAGAACCTGAAGCAGGCTCCAGCCTCTGAGCTGTCGGCACAGACCCAAGGAGGGGGGTGGGGACTCAAACCCATGAACCATGAGACCATGACCTGAGCTGAAATCGGATGCTTAACCGACTGAGCCACCCAGATGCCCTTGTGACATACGATTTAAAAGGTACACAATAGATCTCTGTGGTGATGACAGGGCAATAGCATCCTGGTGGGACAGTATAAATTAAGGAAGCTAGTTATAGCTCCATGCGGCTACTGAGCACTTGAAATATATCTGGTTCAAACTGAAAGGTGGTGGAAGCATAAAATACACATGAAATATCAAATACTGGTAACATAAAAGAATGTAAAATCTCATTAATAAACTTTATATACTGAGTACACGTTTAAATGGTAACTGGATGTTAGGTTAAAACTACATTAAAATTAACTTTACTTTTTACATTTTTAATGTATCTACTAGAAAAATATAAATATTATGTGTGACTTGTATTACATTTCTGTTGGACCATGCTGCTTTAGACCCTCAAACTATTCTCACAACTCTACCCTCCCTCCTGTATCCTTTAAGTATATCTTCACATCTCTTTACTATTTCATTTTATATACATAACTCTTTTATATATTATCTCTTACCCCTCTTAGGAGTATTTAACAGCTTTTTGCCCTGTACCACAGTCCTTTAGCATTTTTTTAAACGTTCAGTTAATTTTTTGACAGAGACACAGAGAAAGAGAGAGAGAGAACGAGTGGGGGAAGGCAGAGAGAGAGGGAGACACAGAATCCAAAGCAGGCTCCAGGCTCTGAGCTGTCAGCACAGCCTGTTTGAGCCCCCACAAACTGTGAGGTCATGACCTGAGCCGAAGTCAGACACTAAACGGACTGAGCCACCCTGGCATCCATGTCCTTTGGATAATTTTAAAGTGTAAAATATCTTAAAGTTTAAGGAATATCACAATGTAGGCTACTCGTTTTCAACAGCATCAACACTTAATTCTGAAACATATTCTGATATATTCATATCTATATATCTCAAGTGATGAAGTGGGTTAATGTGCAGTTCTCCAGTATACACACACTGCATTCTTACGTTAAATTACATTTAATTTTAAGTTAATCTAAGAGTTAATTTAACTTCTAAAAATGATTTCCAGAACTTACATTTGCTGGTGGTCGGTTCCCACTGTTAGACAGCTGCCACATTTTCATGGAAATACGTGCAGGATTAATATTTTTGATAATACTGTCATCTTCAGAAATAACAGTAATCATAAAATCTGTCATGGTAAATATTAAAAAATTATTTCCTAGTCCACTTAATGGATTTGGTTAAATAATTGTACATCTTAAAGTGTGCGTTTTGTTTAAATACTAATAATGAAATTCTGAAGAAAACAAAACCATTCTGTAATCAGTATTCCGCAATAATCTGTCTATAAAAATGTGCTAATCGTGATAGAAGATTCTAATCCTCTATGTCCTCCAGAAATCTAACACATACATCTTTACTGTTATTAATCCTTTGCCTTATTTTCACAATCTGCCATGCAGAAGTTCTATCGTGCAAGACCAAAAACGTTAGACTGTGGATACTTAGCAACATAGAATTAAAGCAACTGGTCATAAACCCATGTGTTTTATGTATTCTGATAATACAGTGTTTACTTTATGGTTTTCAATAGCATAAAGTAGTAAACTATTGTTACATACAGTATTCCCCTTATGTACCCATAGGAGATATAATTTTTTTAAGTTTTGTTTACTTTGAGAGAGCGCCCGCGCGTGTGAGCGCACAAGCATGTGAGTTGGGGAGGGGCAGAAGCGGGCAGAAAGAGAAAGAGAAGAGAAAGAGAAGAGAAAGAGAAAGGAAGAGAAAGAGAAACGGGGAGAGAGAAAGAGAAACGGGAGAGAGAGAGAAACAGGAAGAGAGAAAGAGAAACGGGGAGAGAGAAAGAGAAATCGGGAGAGAGAAAGAGAAACGGGGAGAAAGAGAAACGGAGAGAGAGAAAGAGAAAGAGAAAGAGAAAGAGGGAGAGAGAATCCTAAACAGGCTCCACACCAGCAGCTTAGAGCCCAACACTGGGCTGGAACCCACAAACCATGAGATCATGACCTGAGCTGAAACCAAGAGTTGGACACTTAACCAACTGAGCTACCCAGGTACCCCTGATGTATATAATTTTTTAATGACAGGAAATAGGTCTTACCTCCTGAAACAGATTTCAAATTATGAGTACAAAGGCTATGTGTATATTAATGATTATTAAAAATTAAGAATTTTCTAATCTAAACTTTTTGGTCTGCTTGTTTCTACTGCTTATAACTATGTATAGGAATTCATCCCTTCAAGAAAACAGAAGTTTCCAGAAAATTACCCATATAAAGTAAATACCATTTCCTATTGAAAATAGGAAGATTACACTGCCAGATGACACTGAAATTATCTGCTTACTTAAGTGTCTTCTACATTAGACAGAACTCATTGGAAACAGTCATATTCATTATTGGAACTAAGAGCCCAATACCGTGCCTGGACATTGCAGATGTTTAGGAAATGTTTTTTGTTCTGAAATATCTTTAATCATAAATTCTGATGTTTTCATCCAAATTAAATAAACAATCCTGGTTCTACTTGGTTGAAGATGATATTAGAACCTATTTAATAGAGCTGCCACAGTTCTTGCCATCTTTCTTTTGCAGAACTTCACAATCCACTGAATGAACAAACACAAACTCCATTACCACAGGCTCTCAGTTTATGTATAAACTTTCAGTTCATTCTTGACCATTAAGGGAATGTACGATACAGAGGTGAAAGAAAATATACTTAAACCAAACATTTTCTTTGCCATTTAAAATGCTATGCAGGCTTGTTTTTTATCATGGTGAGTATCTACAATAAATAATTTATTCCACTAATGTAAAAAGCAATTATCATTACAAATTTATTTGAAATTTGTGACTTACTCACCAGTGAAAATACCCCCTGCTAAAAAGGAAGCATCTTTGTCATACTTAATATTGAGACGAATAGGCTTTTCAGGGTCCGGAAGAATCATTAACTTAATTATAGGTCCTTCTATGTTATTTTTGTTATAAATGGCTCTAACCTGCATCACATGTTCTCCTCTAACAAGAGGGAGAAAAAGAGAGACAAAGAGTTCTAATTATATTATAGTTACAGCTTAAAAATTGAGACAACTTATACAAAGTTTAATTCATTTACAAAGCCTCTCTACTCTATTCAGCTCCATCTACTACCTAACACTACGTAGAAGGCTAATTATTACTCTTAACTTCAACAAGGAATAAGAAAATTCAGTCTCTATACAACTAATAGTTATCAAACTTTTGGTTCTTACCTAGGGGCGTAAACACTGAACACTCCCAAATTAGCCCTGCCCCTTTCATCTGTTTTATGTTGTTGGTTCGAAGGAGTGAGCTAAAAACAAAACGAAACGAAACAGTTAATTAGAAAATTCTAGAGATCAAATTCTTTTCCCCTATTACAATGTTCTTTTCCTCCATTACTATTTTAAAATTTTTATTTGCACACATTCTAAAATCTTTGATTTCCTAATCTGAACTAGTAGGAATAGCGTAATAAGTTATTACATAACCCAAGGACAACTACTCATCTTGATCAATTAAACTATAGTGTATTTCAGTTATTAAATTGCAGAATTCAATGTTCACTGCTTCAACAGCAATATTTCAAGTGAAGTTTGGTTATACAAACAAGGTAAAAAAGGGGTTGAGGAGTGGGCTAGGGGAATGGCACAGGTGAAATAAACATAAATATACATTTAAGTCAAGGCATCATGATACCATGTACACTGTTACTTCATCTTTCTCTGCATGTTTACTCAGTCGTGCTCCTTAGACCTCTTCTAATGCTTCTGTGAAACTAGACTAATACTCTTATTTGTGGTAGAAAATAACCAGTTTAACTCTTCTAAGTGCAAACATTGACAGTAAAACTGTTGTAGCAGAATATCAGACTCTTTCGTAAGCCCTGATTTCCATTTCTGCTTAATGGAACCTAGAAATTAGGTAATATGGTAGGTATATGCAAAAAAAGCATTAGGCGAAAATGAGAAGAAATAATCAAAACGACAGAATAAAATCCTTTTTTTACTTATCCCATTTACCCCCTGATCCATTATTTCTCAACCCATCTTGTTCAAAGTATTTCTTCCATCTGGGTCCCAAATTCTTGTTGCTAAGCTCAAGAAGCATGTCTTCAATTTCAGGCTATATAGCAGCAATACCATAGTCTTTCTTAAGACGCATTAAGATCTCTGACCCTGATTATTTTACTATGAAAACAAGTCTATGTGGATTACAAGCCATTCTTGGCATTTTAATCTCCCATATGACTTTTAAGATCAACATGTCAGGTCCTGGAAATTTGTTAGAGTTCTTACTGATTAATTTTAAGACAACTGCACATTTACATAATCTCAACTATTTTCATCCATTAAAATTATAAAATGTTTGTAGAAGGATACTTAAGCCTGGCTGAAGACAACCCCAGGAACTGTCTCTGGGTTGCCTGGTAACAACCTGACAAGGACAAATTAACTGACTTCACTAAGAGGGACTATGTCAAAATACAACTTTGCAAGGGACTAGCAGCTTCTCCCATTTCCCCCTCACAGGAGGGCCTCCAACTCTGTCCAAGGCACCTTAAATCCCCACTGGAACCTAAGTAGCTGGCTATTCCAGTGCTCATATAAATAGGTGGTACCCAATCTAGTACTTCTTGGTCTCGAACACTATGTTTGCACCCAAACATTACAAGGTCATATTCGTGTTTGCCCATACCCTAGAATACAACTCAGTGTAAATCTAGCGGGTATGCATAGGCCCTGGTAGCTCTCCCTAAGGTATGGAGGACAGATACTCACATGAAGCTTTTTTTTTTAATTTTTTTTTTAACGTTTTTATTTAATTAATTCATAGACATAGAGCGTGAGCAGGGGAAGGGAAGAGAGAGAGGGAGACATAGAATCTGAAGCAGGCTCTAGGCTCTGATGAGCCGTCAGCACAAAGCCCGACGTGGGGCTCGAACTCACAGACCGTGAGATCATGACCTGAGCTGAAGTCGCCGCCCAACCGACTGAGCCACCCAGGCGCCCCTTCACATAATGCTTTTTGATTACCCTTAGCCTCTTAATTTTCCCAAGTAATGCCTATTCCTTAACCCATACTGGAGGTCATTATATTTGCCTTTACTCACTTTCTCAGTGTCATCTACTCATTCTAATCTGAAACCCAAATACATACTAGTATTTAAAGAATCATAGCCATAGAAAATTGCCCCTTGTTAACACTGCTTGCAAGATACAAAGGTTACTTCGTCAAAATAATTATGAAAAATCTTAAAGTTGATTTAAACTAAGCAATAATCAAGGTTATATAACACTATATTTAAAAAAAATGACATCTAATAACATTATCATGACAATGAAACCTAAAATTTTAAGTAGATGAAAATTAGGTAAGGACATTTTAAAACTTACCTTCAAATTGTTAGCTTTCACAAGACTTATTTTGACCTGTGGTACAGGTGCTGGATTGTCCCACTGATCACAAAGCTGAACAATGAGAGGATTCTGTAATTCTCTTCCATTAATCACTGGAATAGACTAAAACAGGTATAAATGTTTTCAAAAGCATTAAAACATACGTACCAAACAAATATAATTACTACTTGTATGCTTCTTAAATGATCATTTAAATTATCTTGGTTCTAGTCACAAATGGCTTCTTCATCTATTAAAAGAAACTTCTAAAAGTCAATTATATTGTCACAAGTGATCATCTTCTTATGGAAATAATTAATAAGTTGATAATTAATAGTTAATACTTTTAATTAATAATTAAAAGTAAAAAAAAAAGCATTTGACATTATGGCTTTTAACATATTTCTAAAAGTTACATATTAGACTGTCAATGGGGGGCATCTCGGTGGCTCAGTCGGTTTAGCGTCTGACCATTGATTTTGGCTCCAGTCATGATCTCATGGTTCATGGGATCAAGCCCCATGCTGGGCTCTGTGCTGACTGTGGAGCCTCCTTAGGAGTCTCTCTCTCCCTCTCTCTCTATCTCCCTCCCACAACGTGCACGCTCTCTCTCCCTTTTGCTCCTTCTCAAAAATATATAAATAAATATTTTTTAAAAAGGAACAACTTCACTGGAAATAAAAGCTTATCTTAGGTATTCAGATTTGGCATCGGCTGTCTTTGTTGTCTTTGTCTGTCAAAGACAAGCACTCGGGCACTCTACATGAAGCAGTTAATACACAGCTTTCTACCCCTCATTACACAGGACTAGAAAAGAGAGGGAAACAAACAAGAGACTCTTAATAATAGAGAAAAGACTATGGGTTGACAGAGGGCGGTGGGTGGGAGATGGGCCATATGGGTATTTAAGAAGGGCACTTATGAGCACTGGGTGTTGTATATATGTGATGAATCACTGAATTCTACTCCTGAAACCAACATTGCACTGTATGTTAATTAAATAAAATTTAAGTTAAAAAAAAAGGTAAAGAAGAAAATACATACATACATACAGAAATAGGACTAGTTGCTGATGATCTATACTGTCTTAGTTAAAAACACTTGTTTTTCTTCCTCCATCATGTAAGGGCTGTGCAATTCTGGGAATTTGCTTGTTGACCTATTAGTACTGAACATACCTAAGGAAACACATTGCCTAGCAAGAAACCTGATGAAGTTCCAATTTTATGTCTCATATTTTAAAGGTTGAAAAAAAAGATGTGAGAGAACGGACTAGGGAAAAAGTAAAGCTGATTTATCATCTTTCTCCTATCAATAATGTTCCCTCTGCTTCCTCCAACTCCCACTTTACTAGAGGTAGTTGGTTACCAAATTATCTTAGGAGATTGCTAAAAGTGGGGAAAAAATTAAAGTGTTTTAGATAGGACTTAATTTTTCTTAAAAGATAACTTTAAGGATAGTTTGGTTAAAATGCCTGACCATCACAAAGTTTACATGGCTATAGCTGACTATATTCCATCTGCCAAAGTTTATTAAAAGCCTGAATTTAAAAAATCAATGACCGTTTCCAAATGCAAACATTATCATGGTACTTTATTCCTAAACACACTGTCTACCCATCAAACAGTAATTACTTTTAAAGAATATTCTTGGGGCGCCTGGGTGGCTCAGTCGGTTAAGCATCCGACTTCAGCTCAGGTCATGATCTCGCTGTCAGTTGAGTTCGAGCCCCGCATCGGGCTCTGTGCTAACAGCTCAGAGCCTGGAGCTGGCTTGAAATTCTGTGTCTCCCTCTCTCTCTGCTCCTCCCCTGCTGGTGCTCTGTCTCCATCTCTCAAAAATGAATGTTAAAAAAATTTTTTAAAAAATATTCTTTAACAAATGACTTGTAGCCCAAACTGTTAGTCACAGAGTTATCTGGGAGAAAGGGGGGGGGGGGGCGCGGTATCCAAAATCGAATGTTCATAATTACAAACCACTACCACTTTTTAGTATTGGAATGTAATTTAATGTTTCAGGATTTCAGTTTCCTCATTTATAAAATAAGAATGATAAAAAAAATATGTTAATAAGATTAAATGAGAGAATGTGTTTATTAAAATAACATTTATATATATTTTTCTATTTATCAGTTAGGTGTTGTATCAGTTCCCCTTTTCCACTTCAGATTCTGTTAGGGGGAAGGCAGGTCAATAATAATTAGGATTTAACATATACATTCAGAATATTACATCCTAAAGCAGCAGAATACATATTCTTCTCTAGCACATATGGAATATTCTCCAGAACAGATCACATCCTGGGTCACAAATCAGTCCTCAATAGGTATAACAAGATCAAGATCATATCATGCATATTTTCAGATCACAACGCTACGAAACTTCAAATCGACCACAGGAAAAAATACATGGAGGTTAAAAAACATCTTACTGAAGAATGAATGGGTTTACCAGGAGATTGAAGAAGAGATTAAAAAATACATGGAAGCCAATGAAAATGAAACACAACAGTCGAAATCCTTTGGGATGCAGCAAAGGCAATTCTAAGAGGAAAGCATATTGCTGTTCAGGCCTGTCCCAAGAAGCAAGAATGGTTCCAAATATATAACCTAACCTCACACATAAAGGAGCTATAAAAGCAGCAGCAAATAAAGTCTAAAGCAAGCAGAAGAAGGGAAATTATAAAGATTAGAGCAGAAATAAATGATATAGAAACAAACAAAAAAATCCAGTAGACAAATCAATGAAATTAAAGGCTACTTCTTTGAAAGAATAAACAAAATTGATAAACCACTGGCCAGACTTATCAGAGAGGACCCACATAGATAAAATCATGAATGAAAGAGGAGAGATCACAACCAATAACACAGAAATACAAGCAGTTGTTAAGACAATACTATGAAAAATTATATGCCAACAAACTGGACAATCTGGAAGAAATGGAACACGTACTACCAAAATTCAAATGAGAAGAAATAGAAAATTTGAACAGGCACATAGCCAGCAAAGAAACTGAATCAGTTATCAAAAATCTCCCAACAAGTTAAGAGTCCTGGACCAGATGGCTTCCCAGGGGAATTCTACTAGACGTTTATTTTATTTCTTAATTTTTGTAACGTTTTTATTTATTATTGAGAGACACAGAGAGACAAAGCATGAGCATGGGAGGGGCAGAGAGAGAGGGAGACAGAATCTGAAGGAGGCTCCAGGCTCCGAGCTGTCAGCACAGAGCCCAAGGTGGGGCTTGAATTCACAAACCGCGAGATCGTGACCTGAGCCGAAGTCGGACGCTTAACCAACCACCAGCCACCCAGGCGCCCCTCTACCAGATATTTAAAGCTGAATTAATACCTATTCTTCTCAAACTGTTCCAGAAAACAGAAATGGAAGAAAAGTTTCCAAACTCATTCTATGAAGCCAGCATTACCTTGATTCCAAAACCAAAGACCCCAATAAAAAGGAGAATTACAGGCCAATACCCCTGATGAACATGGATGCAAAAATTCTCAACAAGATATTAGCAAATCAAATTCAACAGTACATTAAAAGATTTACTCATCGGGGTGCCTGGGTGGCTGGCGGTTAAGCATCCAACTTTGACTCAGGTTATGATCTCACAATTCATGGGTTCAAGCCCCGTGTCAGGCTCTGTGCTGACAGCTCAGAGGCTGGAGCCTGCTTCAGATTCTGTGTCTCCCTCTCTCTCTGCTTCTTTCCTGCTCTCTCTCTCAAAATAAATAAACATTAAAAAAAAAAGGATTATTCATTATAACCAAATGGGATTTATTCCTGGGCTGCAGGACTAGTTCAATATACACAAATCTAACAACCTGATACACCACATTAATAAAAGAAAGGATAGGAAACCTATGATCCTTTCGATACAGAAACTGCATTTGACAAAATACAGCATCCTTTCTTGATAAAAACCCTTAAGAAAGTGGGATAAACGGAACATATCTCAACGTCATAAAGGCCATATATGAAAGGCCCACAGCTAAGTATCATCCTCAATGGGGAAAAACTGAGCGTTTTCTCCCTAAGGTCAAGAACACAACATGGATATCCACTGGTACCACTGTTATTCAACATAGTACTGGAAGTCCTAAGCCTCAGCAATCAGACAACAAAATAAATAAAAGGCATAAAATTGGCAAGGAAGAGGTCAAACTTTCACTCTTTCAAGATGACATGATACTTACTCTACACGGAAAACCCTAAAGACTCCACCAAAAAAACCTGCTACAGCTGATACACGAATTCAGCAAAGTTGTGGGATATAAAATCAAAGTACAGAAATCAATTGCATTTCTATACACCAATACTGACTGAAGCAGCAGAAAGAGAAATCAGGAAATCGATCCCATTTATAACTGCACCAAAACCCTTAAGATACCCAAGAATTAACCTAATCAAAGAGGTTGATTTGGAGCTGTACACTGAAAATTACAGAAAGCTTATGTAAGAAACTGAAGACGACACAAAGAAATGGAAAAACATCCCATGCTTACGGATCAGACTAACAAATATTGTTAAATGTTGATACCGCCCAAAGCAATCTACACATTCAATGCAATCCCTATCAAAATAACACCAGCATTCTTCACAGAGCTAGAACAAACAACTCTAAAACTTGTATGGAACCAGAGAAGACCCCAAATAGCCAAAGTAATGTTGAAAAAGAAAACCAAAGCTGGAGGCATCGCAATTCCAACTTCAAGCTGCATGACAAAGCTGTCATCATCAAGACAATATAGTACTCACGCAAAAACATATAGATCAATGGAACACAATAGAGAACCCAGAAAGGAACCCACAAATGTATGGCCAACTAATCTCTGATAAAGCAGGAAAGAGTAATCAAAGGAAAAAAAGACAGCCTCTTTAGCAAATTGTGCTGGGAGAACTGGACAGCAACATGCAGAAGCATGAAACTGAACCACTTTCTTATACCATATACAAAAATAAATTCAAAATGGATGAACGACCTAAACATGAGACAGGAAACAATCAAAATCCTAGAGGAGAAAACAGGCAACAACCTCTTTGACCTAAGCCAGAGCAACTTCTAACTAGACACATTGCCAAAGGCAAGGGAAACCAAAGCAAAAATGATACTGGGACCTCATTAAGATAAAAAGTTTCTGTACAGCAAAGGAAACAATTAATAAAACTAAAAAGAAACTGACAGAATGAGGGAAGATATTTGTAAATGATGTATTAGATAAAGGGTTATTAGTATCCAAAATCTATAAAGAACTTACCAAACTCAAGACCCCAAAAAAACAAATAATCCAGGGAAGAAATGGGCAAAAGACATGAATAGACACTTTTGCAAAGAAGACATCCGGATGGCTAACAAACACATGAAAAGAGGCTCAACATGGCTCACCATCAGAGAAATACAAATCAAAACCACAATGAGATACCAGCTCACACCTGTCAGAATGGCTAAAATTAATGACTCAGAAAGCAACAGATATTGGTTAGGAGGCAAAGAAAGGGGACACTTTTGCCCTGTTGGTGGGAATGCAAAATGATCCAGCCACTCTGGAAAACAATATAGAGGTTCCTCAAAAAGTTAAAAATACGACTACTCTATGAACCAGCAATTGCACTACTTGGTATTTATCCGAAGGATACGAAATGCTGATTCTAAGGGGCACATGCACTCCAATGTTTACAGCAGCACTATCGACAATAGCCAAATTATGCAAAGAGCCCAAATGCCCATCGACTGATGAACAGATAAAGAAGATGCAGTAAATATATAATATGGAATATTACTTGGTGATCAAAAAGAATAAAATCTTGCCATGTGCAACAATGTGGAGAGAGCTAGAGTGTATTATGCTAGCTAAATAACTCAATCAGAGAAAGACAAATATATGATTTCATTCATATGTGGAATTTAAGAAACAAAACAGATGAAGGGAATGAAAAATAAGATAAAAAGAGAGAGGGGGGCAAACAATAAGAGACTCTGAAGAACAGAAAACAAACAGAGGATTACTGGAGGGGAGGTGGGTAAGGGGACAGCTGAGTGGGTGATGGGAAGTAAGGAGGGCACTTGTTTGGATGAGCACTGGGTGTTATATGTAAGTGATGAATCACTAGATTCTACTCCTGAAACTAATACTACACTGTATTGGTTAACTAAATTCAGTTTAAATAAATACATTTTTAAAAAAAAGAATTAATTAGGAAACTTTAGGAATACCAGATATTCAATGATTACTTTTACAGCCTTATCTACATATAACCATTTCTCTAACATAATGAGAACTCGGTTGTTTTAAAGCTTCTGGATTTCTATGGTATCTGCAAAATAATCATCTAAAAAACTTTTGAGTTAAACTGTCTTGATTTTTGACACTCACTGACATAAAGCCATATAAAAAGATGAACATGTCAAGATTTTTTCCACCTCAAAGGTAAACAATTTCATAATGTTATCAACTAACAAATCCTTTGACTTCATTAGACGCCAAGTGTATTAATTCGTGTAGTATAAATGCTCCCAAATAAAAATAAATGCACTGGCTTTACAGTAAAACTTCTCTATCAACACATTACAGAAAAATTTTTAGAGCTCACTGTCATCATTTGTTTCTGTCTTATTTTAAATTCACAAACCAAAAAGAGCAATCCCAAACTAGAGCACAGGTAATGTATAGTTTTCTTAGATGATGTACTCCTTTAAGAAAATAATTGCATCCATAACCATGGTGGTATAAGCTCATCTGCCTTTAGAAAAATATGTAAGCTGTCATACCAACAGGTAGAGTACTGCTAGACCAAAACTAAAAACGAAAATCTAAACATTTTAAAATCAGAATTCTAAACATTTAGTAAAAACTCAACAGATTTAACAGAAATTTGCAAAATTAGTATTTAAGATTTAACTATTTATAAAGGAAGGCATACAAATGTTTTTATGTGTATAATGACTTGATATCTGATATGCTTTTTCAAACTCCGAAGAAAACATTTTAAGACAGTAAGAACAATGAAACAAAACTGGGGGAAAAAAACAGTAGCTGTTGAAACTGCGGGTTCATTGTGCTATTTTCACTTGTACGCATGTTTGAAAATTTCTGTAATAAAATTTTTAAGATGTGATTACACTATTAAATAATTTGTTTTAATTTAAATTCTAGTAAAATTAACATACACTGTACATTTCTCAGTGCTCAAATTACCCTATTTTCTAACAAATGAGGACACAAGTGATGAATTAAATAACAGAGTATTTAGAATCATATTACTTTGTCCTTTTGTTACTGTTACTATTGTTATTTGCTGTTACTTCAATAAAATGTATCTATCCACTGACAATCTGAAAGTAATGAGCCATGTGATAGTAAATTCTTTCACTCAAGGCAGCTACTTACCTCCTTTAATTCTGGCCAGTCTATAAGGAGAAGTTTTGCTGGTGGTCCAGAAATTAGCTGCACTCGAATAAAGTCAGAAAATTCACGCCAAGTAAAACAAAGATCCTTATTTCCAGGAGGGCCTGGAATAAATTTGATGCCTTTTACACTTATACTCTGTGTATTTTCCTAGGGAGGAAAAGTACATTGAAAAGACAAGGATATAATGTTTAGTTTTCAAAAAAAAAATTAAAAAGAAAGAAAATGTTGTCATTAACCCATATGCATACAGATATGTTTCTGTGTAAAACAATGGCAAATAATTTGCACATATACCAATACTGGCATACTGTGAAATTCATTTCCTTGAAAGGAGAAACTGAACTTTTTCGTGACAGAAAAAGCTAAAAGGTGCTATGCCTTTTTATCTTATCTTTTCCTAATTGCCCTCTTATTTACACCATTTCCTTTTTATTTCCCAAACAGCAAAGTGTGTGCCTGCTCAATACCCTTTGCACTCGGTCTTTCCTGATGTTTGCAAAATTCTTTACCAATCTACATGGCCTTTCTTTAGGTTTCTGCATACAGGATACCTTAATCAGAGGAGTCTTCCCTGACTACCCTATATAATGGCACTGTTTCCACTACCCCATTTTATTTTTCTTATCACTCATTTCTTACCTACTGCATGCTCTTTCCATTAAAGGTGATCTCCAAGAAGGTAGGGGCTTTGATTTGTTACTGCTCAAACTCAGGTTCACAGCATACTGGGAATCAACGAACTAGCCTATAATTTCTGCCATGTGACGGAATGATATAAACTAATTCCAGATTGGCATGAGCACTCTAGTATTCATATTTTAATAATGACCCTTAACAATTTTTATCTTAAATTTGTAATGAGAACAAATCTATTCCATCAGATAAAAAAAATTTTTTATGTTTATTTTTGAGAAAGAGAGAGGGGAAGGGGGAAGGGGGAAGGGGGAAGGGGAAGGGCAGAGTGAGGGCAGACACAGAATCCGAAGCAGGTTCCAGGCTCTGAGCTGTCAGCACAGAGCTGATGCAGGGCTGGAACTCACGGACTGAGATCATGACCCGAGCTGAAGTCAGACACTTAACCAACTGAGCCACCCAGGAGCCCCTATCCCATCAGATTTTAATAATCGGTGTTAAAATTTCATGTTTTACATTCTAATCTGTTTGTAGAACATTTTCTGTACGAAGACACTGCAAACTAATTTCTACTCAAACCCGAAAGAGTTTAGAATTTTTCATTATCTGGAAAACAAACATTCATTAGTAAAACACTGACGGCTGAAAATATGTAAATTGTAACCTAGAATTTCATGTTTATTAGTGAATCACAAAAAGCCTTTTTGAAGACATGATTTCTTGATTAAGTTCTGTTGGAAGTTATTCTGATTTTTCTTCTAATCCTGAAAATGAAATCTGTATATGCATTTACAAACTGTAGATGAATTAAATATAAAATAGAATTAAATATAAAATTCTGAAAAGTGCTATGGTCTAAAGCTGAAATTATCAAAGGAATGTACTTCAGAATAGCAGGACATTGTATGTAAATACAGAAATAATTTGAAGAAACAATAACATATTAAAACTATTTTTTATTTCCAAAAAAACCATTATTTTTAGAAAATAATTTTAAAACAGAACCTTCTGACTTTTTCTCTGCAGAGACTGGGGGTAGACTCCTGATGTTTGAAATTGAGTCAAGACAGTATACATCAGTTGTAAAATGACAAAAGGAAGAAAGTAAGTCACCTCAGCTGAAGAATAATGAGCTATGGGTGGAGAAAGGTATGAGATATGCTGTGGTAGGATACTTTAGGATATTTTGGGCCATACTAAGGAGATCAAGTCTAAATTTATAGTATAAAATGCTGTAAGAAAGGAAGATGGAAAATGGATTTGGTCAGGTGAAACGGAAAAAACTTGATGAGTGCCCTGCCTGAGAATGATAGAAAAGGATGTGGAAACAGTATATACAACTCTTCCAAGGAGTGAAACCACAGAAAGAAGAGAAACAGAGCAATAGATGGACAGGGAATTAGGGCCGAAGGATGTTTTGACTGGTATGGGGAGGGGGGGTTGTAATCTGTCTTTTAAGATGAGAGATAAGACAAGGGTGCCTGGGTGGTTAAGTGTCCAACTCTTGGTTTTTGCTCAGCCAATGATCTCACGGTTTGTGAGTTCGAGCCTGCATCGGGCTCTGCACCGACAGCACAGAGTCTGCTTGAGATTCTCTCTCTCTCTACCCTTCTCCCATGTGCTCCCTCAAAATAAATAAACTTAAAAAAAAAGATGAGAAATATGACATCTTGTTTACATGCTGATGGGAATCTAACAGGGAAAAACTGAGGATGTAGGAAGTCAGGTTATAATTTAGGAGGAATTACTGAATGCAGATGGGTGTCTGTGCATAAAGTGATAGGAGGCACAGGTTGCTCATGCATACAGCAGACATACTCATCTTCTGATTTCATATATACACAGGGTGGTGATAAATAATGGAAAAACTTGAAAGTCAAACACTCAACTTTATCTTTGTAAACAAAACATCATTAAAAGTTCTCTGGCACTGCTAAGACATAGTGAGTTGTGTGGTGAAAACTAGAACACTATCCACAGATTAGGGGGAATAAGAAACTCTAGTAAGGAAGGGCAACAAAGAGGCTACTCTTATGATTGTCAGGTTAAAAAGTGTAATGGAGATGGAGACTCTAAAAGGAAGAAGAAATTTTAAAAAGCATTAAGTGCCCTAAATGGATTCTGTTTTCACTTGGGCCTTAGAAATCCTCTTACCTAAAGGTTCCTTAAAGCCCAGATTCACACATCTTTTTTTCCCTGAGAGTTGCCTTTGATCTCTCCAAGCAGAATACATAATGTTTGCTTGCTTGTTTTAAACTGAAAACGATTCCACTGCAGTTCTTACTTTTTTCAAGCTAATCTCAATTAACTGCACAGTTGTAAACTTCCCCAATTAAATTTTTCACCAGCATCCTGTTTAATGCAGGATGTAAGCACTAAAATTTTATTTATGAAAAATTACCTTTATATACATATCAAAATATTTATGGATGAAATGATATAATGTATGAACTTTGCTTCAAAATGATGGGGCACCTGGGTGGCTCACTAGGTTGGTTTCAGCTCAGGTCATTATCTCACAGTTTGTGGGGTCAAGTCTCGCACTGGGCTCTGTCCAGAACCTACTTGCGAGTCTCTCTCTCCTTCTTTCTCTACCCTCCTCCACTCATGCACACAATCTCTCTCAAAATAAACTTAAAAAAGACATGGCGAAGAGGAAAGTGACGATTATTGAGGCTGAGTGATAGAAACAGGAGATTAGTTATGCTATTTATTCTATTTTTTGCGTATGTTTAAAGTTTATCATAACGAAACCTTTTTAATGCCTTTTGTGATTCTGCATTGTAAACACCGAAATCAAACTTCTTTTATTTTTGTTTATCCCAAATGTTAAATGTAAACCAATGGCATAAGCCAACTGCTATGTAAAGTAGTCATACCTGAAAAGTAGTTTTCAAATGAGAGTTGTCAAGTCCAACCCCAGCAATTCCCAAGGCAGATAAAGAACTTGGTGAAAATGCTTGAATCTGATTTCCATACTGATCTGTAACTATTACAACTATATAAAAAAGGAAAGTTTAATTTTAACACTTAAAATTATGCTTAGAAAAACCACTATAACTTTGTTCTCTTATGTATTTTTTGGTAAAAAATAATCACACTTGCTTCTTGTATAATCACTACCAAAAACAAAAAATTGAGAATCTACTTAAGTATGCTTATATTTATACACATAACACAGTTTTGATGTTAATCATTTTTTACTACAAAGTTTGAAGGATAATTTAGTATAATGTAATATTCCATATATAAGAACAATAAACATGAATCCACTGATATATTTATTTTACACTTTTAATGTTAACTATTATTATGTCTAAAAAAAACAAGTATTTTTCCAAGATGCTATTTTTGCCAAACTGATTTTAAAATTATGTCAGCTTAGGCAAATATAGGGAAAATACAGCAATCTTTTCCAACAATGGATTTTAAAACAATAAATGTATATAAAACCAAAGCTTTCCTTTCAGGAAAACACGAATGTAGGTAAGCACATACTCTAAAAGTATTTTAAAGAGAAAAAGTAGACCATACTAACCTATTTCTCCTTGAAGCTCTTGGCCCATCTGTACTGTTTTTCCTCCTTTTAACTCACACTTTAAATGTTTAGGCTCATCAGGAAGTGGCCTGAAATTAGTTAATAAAAGGCTTTAGTTCTACCTTTGATTGTAGAAAAAACTTAGTTTTAATACGCTAAAGAATAAATATATATACATTTAACACTCACTTTCTAAATCTTAAATACAGCAACGCCCCTCCAAAAATACCTCAATTTACAGACCATCACTATTAACCCAAATGGAAACAGAGAAAAGACAGCTTGCAAAGAAGTGTTTAACCACAACATCTATGATGGATTAAAAGGAAATTATGACTAGAGAACTGAGAAAGAAAAGGTGGGTCAGTAAGAATAATCCATCACCAAGAGATCTGGTGGCAGATGGAGAGCAACACATCTAAAAATTCTATCTCAAATATGGAGCCTGGAAATACTATGAAAAGGCATGGAGGAATTCAAGTGAATGAGGTTACTGGAAGAGCTGCACAAGAAACTGAGGCCAGGGTAAAAGATTTTTTTATATATATTTACATAAGTCTTCCGCTTTTCTATCAGTAGTACACAGTATGTATGGAAGGACTCAGCTTTAAAAATTTCATTACTAAGCAATGAAAGAATTTTTCCTTCTGAGCAACACATTGAATGATCACACTGTATCTTTTATATTTTTCATATCTGTCATTTCACAGGTGTTTTCACTGTTGCTTGCACTAGGAGGACTTTCCTTTAATGACAGTGCTAGTTCCTACAGATGCCAGAGGGCCATTAAGCACAAGGGATATTAAAGAATAAAATACTTAGGAATGAACTTAACCAAAGAGGTGAAAGACTGATGAATTAATCACTAACTCCCGTGAAACTTTATTCCAAAGACAATCTACCATATTTCATAGAAATTACAATCTTTTCTATATTAAAAATAACTTTCACTAGTGTGCTTTGGAGGACAGTAATTTTGTTATCATATGCTGAGGTTTGAAATACCTTAAAATATAACATGCCCACAAACCTTACTGTAAATGCACTTTCCAAAGACACATGATCATCTTGGAATGAAACCTGGCAATAGCGCATATCTTTCACAGATGTTGGTACTTGTACATCAGGAAGCAGACCCTGTAGCAAGTGTTCTTTGTTAATTTCAGGAGTCCAATTAACCTAAAAGAGAAATTATATACCTAAGAATAATATAAAGCTTAGTCTAATATGCTCATATGTCACTTACTTTTCTGAAGAATCACAGTTAAATTATAATCCATCTTCCTTACCTCCAAAGAAAAAGAAAAGTCCCTTTGTGAACATAAAAGTTTCTTCCTCTTCTAAAGACACCACCAAAAAACTAGTACAAGTAATAAATTTAGTAAAGTGACAGGATATACAATTAACATCCAGAAATGGAAATGTTTCTATATGCTAAAAACGAAGTACAGAAAGAGAAATTTAAAAAAACAACAACAACCCATTTACAACTACACCAAAAAGAAAAAATACTTATGAATAAACTTAACTAAAGAGGCAGAAGACCTGGACTCCAAAACCTATAAAATACTGACGAAAGAAACTAACAATGACATAAACAAATGGAAAGATATTCCATGCCCATGTACTGGAAGAATACTGTTATAATATCCGTATTATCCAAAGCAATCTATATATTCAATGTATTCCCTATCAAAATACCAACAGCATTTTTCACAAAGGCAGAACAAATAATACTAAAATGGTACCACAGGAGACCTGGTATAAGCAAAGAAATCCTAGGAAAGAGCAACCAAGCTGGAGGTATCACAGTACCAGATTTTAATACATCCTACAAAGCTGTAGTAATCAAAACAGTAGGATACTGGCACAAAAATAAACACATAAATCAATGGAACAGAACAGATACCCAGAAATAAACTGAGGCCAGAGTAAACTGAGGTGCATGATTATATAATCAATTACTCTAGTACAAAAGAGGAAAGAATATGCAAAGGGAAAAGACAGTCTTCTCAACAAATGGTGCTAGAAAACTGGATGGCTACATGTAAAACAATGAAACCAAACCAGTTTTTAACACCATACACAAAAACAGACTCAAAATGAATTAAAGACCCAAATGTGAGACCAGAAAACATAAAAATTCTAGAGAACACAGGCAGTAATTTCTCTGACATTGGCCATAGCAACAGTTTTCTAGATATGTCTCCTGAGACAAGAGAAACAAAAGCAAAAATAAACTACTGGGATCACATCAAAATAAAAAGATTTTACACAGTAAAAGAAACCAACAACAAACCTAAAAGACAACCTACTGAATAAGAGAAGATCCTTGCAAGTGACATATCTGATAAAGGGTTAATATCCAAAATTATATAAAGAGCGCATACAACTGAACACCAAAAAAAAAAAAAAAGAAAAGAAAAAAGGTCTGATTAAAATATGGGCACAAGACCTCAATACATATGTCTCCAAAGACGACATACAGATGGCCAACAGACACATCAAAAGATACTCAACATCAGTAATCATCAGGGAAATGCAAATCAAAACTACAATGAGATATCACTCTACACCTGTCAGAATGACTAAATTAAAAAACAAAAACACACACAAGAAATAACAAGTGTTGCCAATCATGTGGAGAAAAAGGGACCCTCGTGCACTACTGATGGGACTGTAACCTCCCTCCAAGGGGAGGGAGGTACAGGCTTCCAGTTACGGAATAAGTGATAGGAATAAAAGGTACAGCAGAAGGAATATAGTCATGATACTGTAATAGCAACATAACAGGACAGATAGTAGCTACAGATGTGGTGAACAGGTAACTTGTCAAATCACTAGGTTGTATATCTGAATCTAAAATAACACTGTATGTCAACTATACTCAAATAAAAATTTTAAAAAGTTTCTTCTTTGTCTTCACTGTTAATGTTACTGTATCTTTCATTCCATCTTTCAGTGGAATAAAATTTTTTGTCATTTCTTTCACGCTGTACCATAGGATTACCACTGTGGTTATTATAGCTTAAAATTACACATCAAATCAAATGATCAATTCTAAGAGTTATATTCAAATTTTTGTTAAAAGAAACTTATTAATGTGGGCTTTGAATGAGATCTAGGTTAACTCCTATTCACCAAGACGAGAAAACAAGTTATATCCACTTAACTACCATTCTGGCCACCTGTGGGTCTTAATCCATTCTTGGATGCTTTTACCTCTACTTTCATTTTAAATCTCTTGCATTCCATATACTAATTTGTTACTTGATCCCCTTTTAAAGATGAGTACCCTCCTCTATCCTACTTTTAAACTTCTAATCCTTTCTATGTAAGAATTTTTACTTCAGCTTTCTCTTTTAGCCTTCCATAGCTGTGATTCTTAAATTATTGATCTTCTAATATTTTGACTCTAGGTTACGCTGTTGTAATCTTCTCAGTCACCCTTTTATCTTTAATCATCTTTTATACTTTATTATACATAAATATATGTAAATATATATACATAAGTATGTACACACACACTTTTAATTTTAATAATGGAGGAAGCAAATCAAAACTACAAGGAGTTATACTTTTTAAAAAGGCTTTCTTCCTTCACTCTAGCCATGCTATCCCTTCAGTGGATTCCCAGCTCAGGGTTGACTTTCCTCAATATTGTAGAATTCTCTGACGACCACAGAAATCACTTTAAAGATTATACATTTATAAAATAACATTTAATATCTTTTATGGCCAATAGTGAGGTGTATGTTTTAAAATCTTTGGAACCCAAGAAATATTTAACACTTAAATTTGAGGCAAAATGTGTCAAATGCTGGTCACATGCTTACAGAATGCCAAAAAGAAGATTATATACAGGTAGAAGCTCTCCAGTCAATGTTTCTTCTTAATCTTGGTAAGAAACCACAATGTGGGAACCTAACTATGAGAAAGCAAGGAACCAGTTCAGAAGCCAGGTTCCTGGCACCACTTTTAAATCACTCAACTTCAAATATACTGATATACATAAAAATAGCTTGCCTTCCCTTCCAAGAAGGATCAGGATTATTTCTCTGCCAATTCTCCACCCCTCCATTACGGAGGGAAAAAAGAAAATGGCTGGGGCAAGGGATATTTCAAGTAATATTTAAAAACAAAGGCATCTGAACCCCTGCTGAACAGTTCTTTTAAAATGTCAGATCCCAAGGGATGGGATCAATGACTGGATGGCTCAGTCCATTAAGCATCTGACTTGATTTGGGCTCAGGTCATGATCTCACAGGCTCTGCACTGGAAGTGGAGCCTGCCTGAGATTCTCTTTCCCTCTCCTTCTGCCCCTCCTGCCACACACCATACACAGGCTAAATAAATAAATTAATAAAATATCAGATCCTGTATGTAGAAACTCAAGATGGCTATAGAATAAAACAGTACAAAGAAATAATTACCTCCTATCCCACATAGTAACTCTTTACAAATTTAGTTAACTGGGACCTCTTATTGAAAACGCTGGCTTTTCAGAGAAAGAGGGAATGTTTTGTCTCTCACTGCCTTAAAGAAAACTGGATTTTTAAAAAATTATTTTCTCACACAAGATTTGGAGTTCTTTTCTTTTCTGCTATAATGTTTGGCTTGAAAATGCATATTTGTTCCACTGGTATTAAACTACTAGGGAACAGTTTGAGAATAAAGCAAATTTTATCTTATGTACAATTTCATCCATGAAAACAACAGATAAACCCAGAAAACTGTCCCCGGCTAAATCAATCCATGCAGAAATAACACAAGTAATACAACTCAAACATACCAGCAACATCGGGTGATTATGTGTATTGAGCCACACATGTCTACACTTGGGAGTTTCCACAACTTCACAGTAACTCACCAACTGAAACCATTCTTGCACTCAAAGTAAAGTGACATATTATGGTAGTGTTTATGGACTTTTCGATCATTTAATGTGTTATTCTTACTAACATTCTGGTACTACTTTATTAGTTTCTTTTTTTTTAATATTTAAGGTTGTATTCTTTCTTTTAAATGTTTTTATTTAATGTTTATTTTGAAAGAGACAATAGGCACATGAGTAGGGGAGGAGCTGAGAGAGGAGGAGAGAATCCCAAGCAGGCTTCATGCTGTCAGCATGGAGCCTGATTCAGGGCTCAATCTCCTGAACCATAACCTGACCTGAAACTAAGAATCAGAGGCTTAACCAAGTGAGCCACCCAGGTGCCCCTTCTCTCTCTTTTTTTTAAATGGGTGACTGATAAAATTTGGGTACTGTGCCTCTAATTCCCATTTCCCCCATAAGCCCTGTGATTTTTATTGCACCCTTTTAACCGGCACATTGATTTTAAGAAATGCTTGTGTTTTGGGGTGCCTGGGTGGCTCAGTTGGTTGAGCGTCTGACTTTGGCTCAGGTCATGATCTCGAGGTTCATGACTTCGAGACCTGTATTGAGATTTGTGCTCACAGCTCAGAGCGTGGAGCCTGCTTTGGATTCTCTCTGCCCCTCCCCAGCTTGTGCTCTGTTTCTCTCTGGCAAAAATAAACATGAAATAAATTTTCTTAATTAAAAAAAAAATTCATGTGTTTCATTATAGCAGAATCAACTATACCTTGAAAGGAGTAAGCATAGAATGCTCACTATTCTTACAAGCAATCATAAGAGAAGTGCTACAGCTATCGACTGTAGGTGAAACTATCTACTCTGATTTGGTTCTGTTACCCTTACAAGGTGCAAATGATAAATTTAGGTTACAACAGATTGATGAGGCCCATATGAAGCTGCTGAGAAATCTACAGAACTGTTTTCTAAGATCATGCCTTTAAAGAGTGGCATGCCAACCTCAATGGTCAAATCAGGGCCCTGTAGTTAAAACAGTAACAGTAATGTTTCACTGTCTGCCTTTAACAGACCTTTTGTTTACTGCCTTTAGAGCAGGTACAAATACTGTACATTGCTTTGATATGGTGATCTTAACTGTGAATGCAGAAATAAAGTTGGTCAGGAAGTATACAACTAAAAAAGAGAATTCCAATCTTTGGCATTCTGCTGTGTCCAAATCAATTTTCTAAGTATGTAGTTGTCACATATGAATCATTCACATTTCAATCTAGGACACGAAAAAAGTCCTGTTTTAGTCTGGAATTTTATTTTTTTAAGATTTTTTTTTTTTGGGGGGGGGGGGGAAGGGAGAGAGAGACTGTGCATGCACATGGAAAAGGGGTAAAGAAAGGGACAAAGAGAGAATCCCAAGCAGGCTCCACACTTCCCAGTGCAGATCTGACATGGGACTCAAACCCACAAACCATGATATCTGAAATCAAGAGTCATAAGCTTAACCAACTGAGCCACCCAGGTGTCCCTAGCCTGAAATTTTAAATAATAGTACTATTTTTTTCTGATAAGCTTCTTCTTAGAAGCCACCTAATAAAATTTCTTGTTTAGAGTCTTCCAATCATAAAATGAACAAAATTCTTGCGAATAACTATTTTGAGATACTTACTTTAATTTTATCTGCTAACGCTGATGTTATATGGATTTCTCTTTCTCCTTCGTCATACATTTGAAAAATAAGATTATGCATAACATCGCCTGCTATCCAATTAACCTCATCCTGATGTTTGATCTGGATTGCCTTTTGCCCTTCCACACTGAATATCTGTAATCTCGCAACATGGCTACTAGGAAGCAACTTAATAGTCTTCTCCACGGGTGCCACGTCTTTACAACTCTAGGAAAAGAGAACAGAAAAGTACACTGAATGACATCTGCACTTTTTGAAAACCTATTTATGGGCTTCAATGGTGAGTCTTCTACATTGTTTAAGAATTTATGTCTATATTATGGAAGATCATCTTATACACTGTTAATATTCATAGGTTTTGGCATAAAGAGCATATTATACCATTAATAATTCTTGTTTTATACCGTCAAGTTATAAATAATGACAGTGGTCATGTTCTTAAAGCCAAGAACTAGCATATTTAGACTTAAAAGGATTCTCTCTCCCTTACTTGTAATCACATGACAGATTTGGCAACTAGCATCTATTAATAAGAATAAAAATATATGAAATTAAAACTACCCATAAAATCAGAAAATAGTTGCCATAAAATACAGTATTTATCCTGAAGCAATACATTGAGTACACTGAAACTAAGTGAGTGAATAAGATTGTTTATAGCTAAATGAGGACTCTAGATGCCATGAAAGCTGAGCTGGCACATTTATATTATGGGAACATCAATCTTCCACATATCAGTAGAGAGAAGCTGGATTACACTAAACTGATTTTAAAGGCATAAAAAATTAAAACATTGTATTATTTCATAACCTAGGTCACAGTGCATCCCACAGGATATACAAAATTCAAAGTAAGCCTAAGCCTAAAATACTTCTACAATCTTATTTAGCCCATTTCTCCTTCCTCATCCAGTTGTAGTCATTCCTATCAAAGCCCATCCACATGAATGATGACATATATTAAATTCCTACCTTACAGAGTGTCAGGCAAGTAACAAATACATCCTCTATTATAAGCATATTGCATTTACCTGATTCAAACTCAAGAGTTACTGCCTTTGGATAACATTTTCTAACTGCATATCTACCTGATCTAGATTCTTGGTCTTCTGCCTGCTGCTGCTCTATAGTATTTCTGTAATTCCTAATGTCTGTTACTCTTTGCTTCCAAACCCAAATTCCTTCCGAACTCGAAGTCTTTTCTTCCTGATCTTTTGCAAGACAGTATGCTCAAAAGCTTGCTGCCCATATTACTGAATTTAAAAAACTGCCTAAAAGATATTTGAAGGTTATCAATATAATCAGCTTGTAAAAAAGAGGAATGAAGTCAAAGCCGCATTTTACCCTTTTAGTAGCTCAATATATATTAATTGATGTATAACTAGTAGAAAAGCATCAGTTAGTCAACCGGTTAGATTAATCATCATCTACCGTATCAATACTGGAAAAATCACATTGAAATATTTCACTTAAGTATCTGTTGTCTTATTTTGCAACCTTAGGAGACCAACTGCTTGCCATCATCCTCCAGGCTGGCTTTGCCTTCGGCCATGATGTAGATCCAGAACAAGTATCCTACTAGTACATTACCACGTAGCTCCATTTGAAAATTAGTATTTTACTAACCATGTATTTATTTTTAAAATTATACATATAAATTATTTTTATGTCCTTCAGTAAACTTTCTAAGAAACGATGTTAACTATAAGAAACGAGAAAATAAAACTGACACATAAATGCCCCATTTTAATAGAAAAAAAGATTAATTTTAGGAATATGGAATCAGTAGCCATAGATATTATAAAAGGTTTAACCAAGAAAATTACTAATGTTACTCACTATACCATTTCATGTTGCCTTTTCTTCACTTTAGCCTAAAAGAACCACAAATACCTCATTTTTAAGTGTCAAATGTTACTTAAAATATTTTAAAGCTGTTAAAAATATTTGTATGAAAACAACATAATATCAATAAATAACAACTTACAGGTATTTCAATTTTTGCTTTCAGAATCTGGTCTTTTTTAATGTTCTGGACTTGAATTGCAGATCCTGTTAAAATACTGGTTCCAGAACTGCTGCAGTCTACAACGTAGACTGGAAGGTTTGGAGCACCTAAAAACTATTAAAAATATGCAAAATAATTTTAAGACTCCAATCAAATGTACCAAATTATTCAAGAACTATTATTTCAATTTTCAAATAATTTCAAATACAGCTACTATTTTTGGCTATAAATTAGAAAAAGTGAAACAGAATTTACTGATACCTAGGCAATTTCTGAATGAAAAGATGAATTTTCTGTAATTCTACTAAAATTTATGTCTTCCAAAACACCAACTTCCTCAACCACTAGTCTTTTTTTTTTTTTTTAATTTCACCTATTTGGGTTTTCCTTTTCTTTTTGTGCTTTTTTAACTTATTTTAATTTGTCTACCCATCCCTAACCCTCAAAGACGTTTCTATCATTCTACCCATAAATTAAGTACTTAATCCAAACTGAGGGGAATGGACCAAGAAAGGATGGGTCCTTTTATAGACAAAACATTTTTTGTTTTGTCTATCAAATTCTTATGAATCTTCATGTAAGTGACACCTTTATTGGCTTACAGATGCTGAAAGTATAGGCATAAGATACCCACAAATTTCTCCATGGAATAATCATTAAAGACCTAAATACAATTTAAGTCTCACCATAAAGTACATAAGACAGTCAAGTCCATTGATTACCACAGGACTCAAAATAAAATCTACATATTCTTCTTATCCTATAGTAACTTACCTTACAATGAACTATCAATTTTGGTTGTGTTGTTATATTGTCTGATTCATCCAGAACTTCTACCTGAAATGGGAAAGCTGTTCCATTTTCTATAACTAAAATTTCAGAATCAGGTTTCACTTTCAATCGATGAGGGGGACCTACCAAAAAATTACATAATGAAATACAGATTCAAGTTTCTAAAACTGAAATACTGAAACAACAAAAACTTGTAGCATTTCAAGGTTTAAGATCTTAAAAATAATGCCAAGAAAGAAAAAATAAGCACTATCCATGTTTAGCCATTTCTAGTCCCAAAATGCAAAGATTCTATAATGCCCAGAGTTGTCTCAATTATATGTTTGAGGTCTAGACTTAATTTTATGCAACAAGCTATAATATAATAATAACTAATGCTAGAAATTACCTAAAGAGGTAAAACCTTAAAGAGATCCTGGAAAAAAGTATTCAAGAAGAACAATGTTTTTAAATGTTTATTTATTATTGAGAGAGAGACACACACAGTGCGAGCAGGGGAGGGGCAGAGAGAGACACACACACACACACACAGAATCCGAATCAGGCTCCAGACTCTGAGCTGTCAGCACAGAACCTGATGCGGGGCTTGAACTCATGAACTGCAAGATCATGACCTGAGCCGAAGTCGGATGCTTAACTGACTGAGCCACCCAGGCGCCCCAGGGAGAAGTATTTTTTTAAAAATACTTTTACTCACTTTAACATTACACAATGACTGATTCCTCAAAAACATGTTAAGAAAAAACACATACTTTAGGCTAACAGTTTTCAAAGGATTAATAAACTAAGGGTAATGATATAACCAGAGAATTTGCTTGCTTGATTGTCCACTACTTTGATGTTACAAGCAAACTGCAAGTTTCCTCTTAGAGCAAAGAGGGTTCACATTTCTGCAGCAAGATGACTTGATGTGCTCCATAAATACATTTATTTTTAAATACAATTTATGCTAAATGCTGGTAACAAAGATTCAGAAAGAACAATTATGAAAAACACACTAATGTTAGCAACATTATTTACTTTTTACTATGTATCAGGCAGTGTGTTAAGTTTTAAGAACTATTCTCATAATCTTCACAATAATCTTAATGAAGAATGCAACGTATTATCCTCATTTTGTAAATAAGAAAAGTAGAATCCAGAGAGATTAAATATCTTGTACTGGTCACATGACTAGTAACAAGCAGGCTCAGGTTTATGTTCTAAGTAATTTGAAACTTCTTGACCATTATAATTATACCCTGCTAATTCCTACTTTACAATTTTCATTGTCAAATTCAAAAACAATGCCATACTATCTAGTTACTAAGAATTTCACTACCCAAATCTATACTTTTTAGCTAACCTCTAAAATAAAAGCTTTGCAAGTGTTTACTAGTGTTTAGCATTTTTTTAAGTAAGGTTTGTGTGTGTGTGTGTGTGTGCGCATGCGCGCGCGCATGTAATCTCTACACTAACATGGCGCTCGAACTCATAACCCTGAGATCAAGAGCCATATGCTCTTCTGAATGAGCCAGCCAGGTGCCTCAATGACTTTATTCTTATACTTCTACCAATGTGCTAATTTTACCATCTTTATCAATTTATGCTTGACAGGAGCATCAAACTGCTTGATTTGTAAAAGGATGTAGCTTACATGTCTCTTTTCATTTAAAAATGGTACATAGGGGGACGCCTGGGTGGCTCAGTCAGCTGAACATCCAACTTCAGCTTAGGTCATGGTCTCACAGTTCGTGAATTCGAGCCCCACGCTGAGTTCTGTGCTAACAAACAGCTCAAAGCCTGGAGCCTGCTTCAGATTCTGTACCTCCCTCTCCCTCTCCCCGTCCCCTGCTCATGCTCTGCCTCTCTCTGTCTCTTAAAAATAAATAAATATTGATAAAAAAAAATTTTTTTAAATGGTACAAAGGGTCATATGTGAACAAAGGTATGATAATACTATTATTAACAGAGCTAAAACTAACATACCAATCACTGTTGTACACATTTTACAAGCATATGCAGCTCCCACTTTGCAATGAAAACTCATGCATATTGGAATTGTGTCCTCTATTCAGTTACTACAAAATCTTGCAAAGTGAGGGCTGCGTATATTAACTCATTTAATCCTCATAACCAACTTGAGAAAGTAAGTATCTCATTTTACACACGATGTATAAGACAAGTTTACCTAGCTCATAAATGTCAGAGCTTAAACCCAGAAGGGCTAATACCAGAATGTACTCTCTGAACCTATGACAGACTGCCTGTCAAGTAATAAGCCAGCATTTCCTACCCTGTGTTACTTTAATGTAACTTCATTATCAAGTTAATAAATTATAAGCTTGATAAATCATTATCAAAATAACAACATAAATTCATGAGAAACTTTTCTTTTTAAAAAATGAAACATTTACAGTTATATCAGAAAAGATAAAGACAGGTCCAGCTCTAATATAAGCCTAATTAGCATATCTCTAAGAGTGGTTCCCTAATACATTTTCAATATTCACTTCCTCCTAATTATTTTATAACTTTAATTATGTCTTCCTAAAGGTTTTCCTGTTTTTTCAATTAGTCATTTTTGTCAGTGCTATGTTTGACATTCAAATGTATTTTCAAGACTTGTACCATAACCAAAAAACACCTCATCTTATCATTATATTTTATAATAGGAATATTATTTTAAAGGTAATTACTAGGAATATTTCTTAAAATATTACCTGGTAGCAATCTAATTTTTAAAATCTGTGTGTCTTCTTTTAAACCCGGCAGAATAACCTTCAAATTAAAATTCTGTTGAAAAAAATTATTTTAATTAAATCCAAGTCCTAAATAGCTCAGTAGTTTATCATCTCGATTCTGATTTTTGCTTTTCATTTCATAACATTACAGAAATCTATTCAGCAAATTTACACTGACTAAAATTATCATTTAGGTTCTGTAAGAGATACAGGTGAAATAAATTAACTTCTATTGCTTCCTTAAAGATACCAGCTTCTTCTAATTCAAAAGGAAGAACCACCTCTGAATAATTAGAATCAAGATGGGGATTATAAAAAATACAGAAAATACTGAGGTATGAAACACAAAAAATCTAGAAATCTCTATATGCAGTGTAGTATTCTGGATTAGATCCTGGGATGGAAAACTAGTATTAGTAAAAACAATACAAAACAAAAAACTGTAAAATGTGAATAAAGTCCACAGTTGTGTTACCAGTATCATGCCAATGTTAATTTCTTAGAATGGATAAATGTATGCTGATCATGTAAGATTAATGGAAGAAACTGGGTAAAGAGCATATGCAAACTCTCTATACCATCTTTCCAACTCTTCTGTATATATAAAGTTATTTCAAAAAAGTTTTAAAAAATCCAGAAATCATTTTAGTTTTTTTAGTAAGCTTATCTTACTAAAGTCAAATTTCCCTGATTTTCAAGTCCTTCCAGGAAACTCTGAATTCTAAAAGATGAATAGAACTTGTCCTTTAATTTGATTTGACTATACAATGCAGTAGAGCATACAGAATTTAAAGACATTCACATGCTCTATTTTAAACACCATTTTGACAGAAAAATTTTAAATACATAGTGTAAGTTAATGATGCAGTGGAAAAAAGGTATATATTACTTGTTATTAGCCATTGTATTACCTTTAGTCCTGTAAATCTGCTAGCTGCTTTATATACCTGACTGAAAAATTACCTTATTGGAGTTTATATTTTTAACTGTCCTAACCTTAACCCTCCCCAAACACTTTCCTTTATCCAAATACCAAACCCAATACACTTATAAATGTGAGCTAAAGTTTCTCATACTTTTGTGTGCTAAAAAGTTGGGAGAGAAAAAAGAAACATAGTACTAGGTAACTGTTGAAAAAATGACTTTGAATATGAAAAGACTGGAATGAAGATGAAGACAGTTGAAAAATACCTAATACACTGTTAAACAATAGCAAACATGCTAGTTTTCCTTAGAGATGTAAAAGTTAAATTCAGTGAAATAATCCTGATTTTTAGAAACACCATATTGTTGTCATCCTGTCACAAATATATGTTATCCAATTTGAAATTTTCCATTTCATTTCTATGATACGAGAAATAAACCTGTATTATATTTAAGTACAATGCTTACCTTGCCTTGACAAGAGTTTACAGGGCCCCTAGCTGTAACACCTCGAATTACACAATTTGGTCCTTTGGTTATTTCTTCATAATGCAAAGATAAACCACTGGAAAAAATAAATTATTTTTTAACTTCCCTTCCATAACCTACAAAGAAGCTATAAATGTGTTGCTTGCTCATATGCCATTCTCAATAAAATTCTGCAATAAAATGTTATTTAAAAAAGTAGAATAAATGATTCAACCAAAGAAAATTCCCAAGAACTTCTTTTATAAAGAAAAACGATCCAGGGCGCCTGGGTGGCTCAGTCGGTTAAACATCCGACTTCAGCTCAGGTTATGATCTTGTGGTTCATGAGCTTGACCCCCACATCAGGCTGCACTGACAGCTCAGAGCCTGGAGCCTGTTTCAGACTGTCTCTCTCTCTCTGCCCCTCCCTCTCTCTCTCTCTCAAAAATAAACATAAAAAAATGACCCATAAAGACAGCATTGGGCCATATATTGTAAATGATAAATTATAAAATGTAAAACATCATTTATTGAATAAGATACAAAGCAGGAAATCATCAAATGCTAGAACATATATACAGGTCTAAGAAAAGGAAATACACAAATAGGCTAGGCATCATCAGACTGTGCCATGTATTTTTTTCAAATCTTTCACCCAGTGAGATGTTAGAAAATTTCTGGAACTTATTTTTTTAACATATATATATTTTTTGAAGTTTATTTATTTTGAGAGAGAGAAAGAGCAAGCGAGCAAGAGTGAACAGGGGAGGGGCACAGAGGGAGAGAGAGTCCCAAGCAGGCTCCACGCTGTCAGTGCAGAGCCCAGAGCAGAGCCCAACACCAGGGCTCAATCCCACGACCCTGGGATTATGACTTGAGCCAATATCAAGAGCCAGACACTCAACCAAGCCACCCAGGCACTCTATCTGGCACTTATTAAACTGAACAGCAATTTTAGATAAAGTCCAAATAATCAAGTACAGTCTTATGATGTAACCTTGTTAGAATATATACTGAGAATCCCTAAATCATTCCTAAATCATCTTTGAGCACATGTAGGTCCTTACGTTGTAAACATTTTATTCTTGTCAAGGGGTAAGGTGAAGGAATAAAAGGAAAAGATACACCATAAGAGAGAAAAAGCCTAAGTTTTCTGAAACACAGAATTTAAATATTTACAGGTATTATATAAATAAGTTATGAGAAATAAACAGCATGCCTTGTTTGAAAAAAGTTATAAAGTGATATGTAAGATAAAAAAGACTCCCTGGGAGAAGGATATTAAACATATACATGTCTGCTTTTGCTATCTCTTAAATCTCTAATTTGAGAAAAAAAGGATTTCTTTTGTTTACTGTTAAAAGGCTAAGCAAAGAAAGGAAAGGGAAAAGAGACAAGGACAATAAAACTCATCTCCTAGAATGCAGGATTTAGTAGTCCCCCAAGAAAACTTAACCTCAAAACAATGGAAAAGGACAGAAAACAAACTATGACCAAGAGTTTCTATGTACCACTCTGGGACTGGTAAGAGAAACAGGAAAAAAAAGATTGATGAAAATCTGGATCCCCAGATCTCTGGCAGATGACTGGAAGCTTAATCTCTGAAAAGGCTAAAACAGACAATCTCTAAATGGGTGGGGGTGGGGGGTAGATAAAGCAAAAGATAGGATAAAATACTAAAGTACAGAAGGAGTAATCCTGAATGAATGCACAAGGATGCTGAGATCTTCCCATCCCTATTCCCACCCCAGCCCTTTTCCTGGACTGGCTAGGAACCTGGATAGCCAAACTATTCCCCTCCGGGCACGAGACTAAATATTTCTTTGAGAAAACTGCCTAGCCCAAGAAAAAGACCGGAAGATACTGACAACAGGATTTTCCCCCAATTAAGCATTACAGTTATATCATCCTATGGTGGAGTCATAGTCAACAGCTTCTCCCACATTCTGTTTCTTTATCTGCACTTTAGTCGTTCAGTCATAAGCAGAAAACCAGAGACTACCAGGTACCTGAAGAGATAAAAAAAAAAAAACCCAACAAACAAAAAGCAACTATTGGAGAAACAGATTTTCTGTGCATGTAAACCTTTTTTTTTTAAACTATCATTTATCAGTGAAAAAACATATTGTACTCATAAAACAAGATATACAAAAAAAATTCAGAGAACCAAGAAAAATTCTTGAAAATTAAAAACAGAGGAGAAAGGAGGGGTGCCTGAGTGGCTCAGCTGGTTAAGCGTCCAACTCTTGATTTCGGCTCAGGTTTGAGGTCAGGGCTCATGTGTTCAAGTCCCACACTGGGCTCTATGCTGACAGCACAGAGTCTGCTTGGGATTCTCTTTCTCCATTCTCTCTCTCTCAATAAATACATAATCTTAAAAAATATAAGAAAGCAGAAAGGAAAAATTCAACAGAAAGGTTGTAAAGTTGAAAAAAATCTGTCAAAAAGGAAAGCCGAAATACAAAAATAAGAAAAATAGAAGAATTGGGAAAATCAGAGAAGCAGTCCAGAAGGTTCATTACCAAAACATAAGGATCCTAGAAAGAAAAAACAGCGATGATGGAAAGTAGAAAATAAAGTACTTCAAATAATGTAGAGAACTATGCAAAGATGTATTACTATAAAATTTTGCCATGTTGAGAATTAAAAGTAGATCCTATAAGCTTTCAGAAAAGATACACAAAAAACACAAAAATGAAAATTAATAAAAGTTTAAATTTATCAACAGTGGAAGCTAAAAAGCAAAAATGCAGCAATGCTTTCATAATTTTTTGTAATTTTTTTAATATTTATTTTTAAGAGAGAGAGAGAGAGAGAACACAAGCAGGTTAGAGGCAGAGTGAGAGACAGACACAGAATCCAAAACAGGCTCCAGGCTCTAAGCTGTCAGCACAGAGTCCAACACGGGGCTCGAACTCACAAATGATGAGATCATGATCTGAGCTGAAGTCAGACATTTAACTGAGCCACCCAGGTGCCCCAATGCTTTCATATTTTTGAGGAAAACAATGTCCAACTTTCAATTCAATCAAGTAGAAATAATTGTCTCTCACATGTTCTCCTTCATAGGAAGGAGGGACATGGGAATTTTCTAAAAAACTGGAGAGCCATGAAAAGGTAAATCTCACGATTCAGGAATGTTTCCTCAGGGATCTGAGAAACGGGTACGCTCTGCAGTGTAATTATCAAAAAAAGGTAAAAATCCCTATCTCCCAGTTTTCTGAGCCTAACTTCCAGTCAGCTGACCCCAAATTGCAAATCCTACAGCCAGTGATAATCATACTTAGTTATTTCATCTTTAAAACATGAATGTATAAGTTATAGGCACTTATCCACATACAGGAGTAAGGTTTTCTTGAGTCTTTGCAATCTCTTTATCCAACTGCTATGATAATGACATTTTGGTTTAATGTTTAGTCAATAATGAGATTGTTTTCTTTCTCTTCTACCTTTATGAAGACGTTTCCTAGACTGAGGGCAGGTTTTGTTTTTAATTTTATTTCCTCAACACAGAAGACAAAGGGAGTTCCCAGCATGAAGGGGAAGGAGGATCACAGAATGTCAACTACGACAAACATAAAAAACAATCAGTATAGACTTCAGCACATCACAAGCTCCAAGAGAGATGTCTCCAAAAATATGAAACTGATAGATTATCTATGCACTTAAAACATCTTAAGAGGATATGAGACAATCTGGCAGAGAGTTTAGGGTTTAATTTGTAATAAATTTATCAAAGAAAAAGGTAACAAAGTTGAACAATAAAGTGACTAATATCTACATAACTGGAACAAAACAAGCACTAAATACCAAAGAAGCCACAATATAAACTATATTGAGGAATACAGGAACAGGAAGGAAGCTTCTCTGTATGTAAATGAAGTGGCAACAAGAGGATATCTTTGTCTATAGTCGTAAATAAAACAATAATGCCTACAACAGAAGAATGAAGAATAGCAATTCAAAATGTAGGTATGTGGCAGTAGTTACCAGTAGATTGAAGTAAGAAAGTTGAAAATGCTTCTCTTAAAAAAAAAAAAGAAAATGCTTCTCGGAGAAGTGAGTTGTGGGTGGAGCAGAGACAGCAGAGTGAAAAGAAACTGCTCTTTTTTTTTTTTTTTAATAGTAAGACTTAACATACTATTTGATTCTTTAAGTTATATGCATGAATAACTTTTTAAAATTCATATAACACTGAAAAAAAAAAAGAAACCCACTCAGAAAAATGGTCTTTGTTGAAGATAAATTCACATTTTTAGTATGAATTTTTTTTTTTTACTAAGTTCAAAACCCCAAACATAAATATGCATGCACATGTCACAAAGACTTCTAATGTAAGAATATCCTAATAAGAATAGGATGGAGTTATAATCAATAGGTGTCAAATAATGCACTTATATTTTCCATTTGTGACTAGAAGGGAAATAGTTTGTGTTTTATTTTTTTTTATTTATTTCTTTTAACATTTATTTGTTTTTGAGACACAGAGCATGAGCAGGGGAGGGGTAGAGAGAGATGGAGACACAGAATCTGAAGCAGGCTCCAGGCTCCGAGCCGTCAGCACAGAGCCCGACGCGGGGCTCAAACTCACAAACCGTGAGATCTGACCTGAGCCGAAGTCAGCCGCTCAACCGACTGAGCCACCCAGGCGTCCCTGTGTTTTATTTTTAAACAAACACGATTAAGTGTTCAACTCTTCTATTACTGTTTAATATTCAACTGCACACAGTATGTCAAAAGACAAGTGTCCTCTTTTTGCACCTTAAGAGAACATAAAACTAAAAAACTCTTTGTGAATATTTTTTGTAACGACATATTGTTTTTCAAGAACTTAACCATGTGAGCTTCTAGAAGGCAAACACCATGTCCCTATTCACTTCTATATGTCTAGTAGTAAATGCTACAATACAGCACATGCTCAGATGATTAAGAGTGAACAACTACAACACAAGCGGGAAAAAGTACATACAGACAACAGAAGAAGGCACACATAAAAAGTGGGTTCAAAAAGACAAATTTGGCAGCTAATGCTAAAAGAAACACTTAGCATTCATGCTCTTGAGAATGAACAAGACTTTCTCCTAAGACACCTTAAAAAGAGATAATGGAAAACAATGAACATCTTCAATCGTAACACTGGACATGCTGTGAAGTTTCTGATTTCTTATTATAAGCCAATCACAACATTGAAGAACTATTAAATAGAGATAAATTCTAAGGAAGGACTCAAATTTCCATGGAAACCATAAACTTTATGGCTATAGTTTAAAAAAAAATAAGAACAAAATAAACTGTATTACCAAGTTAAAAACCTTCTAGAGTAAGCAACAGCACTAAGTTTAAGTAGCAATAACTTTCTATCATACTTGCAGAATAAAATGGAGTAAGACAGAGCTATCGGTCTCAGCTAAACAACCGTAATTTCAGTCAAAACATAAGCTTTAGTAAAGCAATTTATAATGACACTGTAGTCACAAAGCATAGCCTGGGAGTAAATAAATCCCCCAAATATTGTATAATATGCTATACACTCTAAATGATAAATCGAAAGTTAAACACATACAAATAATTCAAGCTAAAAAAAAAAGACTTGATGTTTAGTAAACATGAAAAATCACATACAGAGTGATCCTTCCAATTACCTTGCTTCAAAAACTGGCTGAATATCATTTCCTAGTTGACTAGTATGACCAAATTCATCCTGAAACTCCAGAGGGATATTGAATGGCACTCCGACACGAAAAGGAGGATCCATAAGACCAAATGAAAACTTCTCTGGTTTACCTTCTTCAAAACAAAACAAAACAAAACAAAAGTAAACATGAGAAGCAAATTCATAGGTCAGAAACAGCCATATTTTATAGGCAGGATATTAAATTACAACAAAGATGGCATTTTAAATCTGTGAAAAACTTACACAAATTAAATCTAATGTTTTTTAAAGTTTATTCATTTTGAGAGAGAAGGGGGAAGGTGAGGGAAAGAGAGAAAGGGAGAGAGAAAGAGAAAGAGAGAGAGAAAGAGAGAGAGAAAGAGAGAGAGAAGAGAGGGAGAGAGAGGGGGAGAGGGACAGAGGGGGAGAGGGAGAGAGGGAGAGAGGGAGAGAGGGAGAGAGGGGGAGAGGGGGAGAGGGGGAGAGGGAGAAAGAGAGTGGGGGAGAGAGAGAGAGAGAGGGGAGGGAGGGGGAGAGGGGGGAGGGGAGAGAGGGGGGCGAGAGAGAGAGAGAGAGAGAGAGAGAGAGAGAGAGAATTCCAAGCAGGCTCTGTGCTCGAACTCATGAACCATGAGATCATGACCTGAACCAAAACCAAGAATTGGAAGCTCAACAGACTGAGCCACCCAGGCTCCCCTACATAAATTATATACTAAGACTCATGGGAAGAGTCAGACCTTTACCTCACTATATACAAAAGTAAAATCCTATAGGCAGAAAAACATGTGTTTTTAAACTAAGGAATTTTTAGAATGTAATAAAGAATAAGTTTATAACCTTATCATAGGAGAAACTAAGGCAAAACTCAGTATCCCTTCTCATCCATGGTTAACTGTAGTGTGCATAGGCAGATGATCCCACCTCTGACATAGTGTCAGAAGGTCCACAGTAGCCTAAAGCTATGTTACAATTCCTAGGTCATTCACCTCAGTTCATCTCATCACACAGGCATTTTATCATCTCACAGCAACACAAGAAGAATGAGTAGTATAGTAAGATATTTTAAGAAAAAGACCACATGCACGTAATTTCTATTAATGCATAGTTTTATAACTGTTCTATTTCATTATCAGTTATTGTTAATCTCTTACTGTCCCTAAATTATAAATTAAACTTTATTATAGGTATGTATACATAGGAAAAAACAGTATATATAGCATCTGGTACCATCCACAATTTCAAGAGATCCACTGGTGGTGGTATTGCAACATATCTGCAGCGCACAAGAGGGACTACTGTACTCAAGAGCTATGAAAGAATGTATCTGACAAAATATATCTTATTACAATGAACAAAGTTGAAAGAGATGCTCTATATAAGAAAATATTTACAACATATCCAACAAGGGATTAAAATCCAGAATACATAAAAAGCCTCCTATAAACCAGCTGTTCTTAAAGTGTGGTCTCTAGTCTAACGGTTTTGGCCATCCCCTGGGAAATTATTAGAAATGCATATTCTAGGGTTCACTCGACCTACCAAGTCAGAAATTCTGGGAGTGATGCCCCGCAGTCTGTGTCTTCATAAGCTCTCCAGGTAATTAAAATACAAACTCAAAGTTGAGAACCACAGCTTTAAATTATTAAAATGGGCAGAGCAAACAAACAGGCTTTCATAGAGGACACAGCCCAAGAAAGGCAAGAAGACGTACATGATCTAATAATTAAATAATTTAACTGCCAAGTAGGATAAATACAGAGGTCGCCCAGGAACGGGCACAGGAAAATTGCAACTTTCATAGTCTGCTGGTGAGGGTACCATGGCACAACCTTCTGGAAGGCAATTTGACAGTAAATGTATTTAAAACATTAAAGCATATACGTGTCAGTTTGGCAAGTCTACTTTGTGGTGTCCACGCTAGAGAACTTCTAGCACATGTACACAAAGCAGCATACATTTTTTTCTGTATAGAAACATGGTGTGTAATAGCCAAAAAATTGGAAACAACCGAAATGTTCATCAATAGAAAACTACTTCAACTATAGCATGTCCATCTATGGAATGTATTCCGCAGCTATTAACACAATGTGGTAGATTTGTATGCACACAAAGGGGCAATCTCCACGGTGGCCTTTCTGATTAAAGAAGGTAAGGTGATCACAGGCACTTAAATCAGCCCTCTCCAAAAACTTCATAATGACACTACAAAGATTTTTATTCAGAGATCTTTTATGAGGTCAAAACTACAAAAAGTACAATACCAATAGGATTTGAAACTGGAGAACATATGGGTAAGTGTAATTAACTTAACAGAAAGACCAAAGAACATCAAACCCTCAATTATCAACAAAGCAAGCAGAGAATCTATCTAATTCACACTACAGGATACCCAAAAGTCTCAGGGACCGTAAGCTGGAATGAAAAAGACCTGCTCAAGTCTGTTTAAGAAAGAGTTCCCCAGATCCCTACCCCTCAATACACAAAACCAGTCAACAGCCCTTCTCATCTCCACCAACAGATGGAAGGCTTATTCTCAGAGGCAAAAAGAGTAGGACTAAGAAGTGAGGGACGAAGCACTACTAAACATGTCAGTTTGCTGAAAATAGCAAGTGAAAGATTACACAGATGTGAGAACCCCAAGAGTCTTCCCCAGTTGCTCCCAAAATGCTGGCAGCCAGGTGTTTACTCACCTACCAGAGACTGGAAGGCTCTATTCTGGGGAATCTGAACAAAGAAAGAAAACCTAAGAATTCTCATAATCTCCCCGAAATGGACCAAAAGCTTTCAAATGTCCTGTGACTAAATGTAAGCAAATCACTAGTCATGTTAAGAGAGCATCTGTTCTCAAAGGGCAAACATTTAAAACAAAAACAAAACCATGGAGGAAATGGACCATGAATGAAGTTTAAATGCTTCAAAAGAGACCACCACTATTATTGATACCCTCAGAGAATTACTGAAGACACTGAATTCATGAAGTAGGCAGAAAATGCTTTGAGTAGGGAACAGAGCATAAAAAATGACAGCGTAAAAGAAAAATTCAATAGAAAGGGTAGAATATCTAAAGGAATTTCCCATAACACAGTAAAACAAGAAATGAAAAGTAGGAAAAAGAATATTAATATACCAGTCAAGAGGTCTACTGTCTTAATATTAGATAATATAGAAAACAGAGTAGGAAATCAAAGTAATTCAAGAAAAATTCTGACAACTTAAAATGTCAAAAACTAGAACAAAAAGAGAGTCTCCAAACAGCTGGGGATCAAAGAAGAGGGAAGACTGGGGTTGGGGTGAGGGGCAGAGAGGCTCACATGCAAAGATCAGGACTCTGAATAGCTTTAGATGTTATCAGCAAAAACGGAAGAAAACAATGATGACTTCAAAAATTTTAAACAAATATCATTATGAATTTGCAATGACATAGATGGAGCTAGAGTGTATTATGCTAAGCAAAATAAGTCAAAAGAAAGATGAATACCATATGACTTCACTCATATGTGGAATTTAAGAAACAAAATAAACAAGCACAAGGGAAAAAGAGAGAGGCAAACCAAGAAACAGAATCTTAACTACAGAGAACAAAGTGATGGTTACTAGAAGGGCAGGTGGTGGAAGATGGGTTAAATAGGTGATGGGGATTAAGGAGTGCATTTGTGAAGACGAGCACTGAGTGCCGTATGGAAGTGTTGAATCACTACATTGTATACCCGGAACTAGTACTAACCTGTAGATTCACTGTACATTAAAACTAGAATTTAAATAAACACCTTAAAAGAAATGATTATGAAGCTGAATTATAAAGCCATTTTATTTATTTTTTTTAGAGAGAGTCCAAGTGGGGGAGAGGGAGGGTGAAGAGAATCTCAAGCAGGCTCCATGTCCAGCATGGAGCCTAATGCGGGGCTCAGACTCATTATGGGGACATCATGACCTGAGCTGAAATTGAGAGTTGGACACTTAACTAAATGAGCCTCCTAGGCACCCCTATAAAGCCATTTTAAGATCATGATGATTACACAATTGGCCAAACATCTTTTACTGAATTATTTATCTATTCCCCCTTTATTTAAAATGCCATCTTCAGCATAATATATAGTTATATATTGGTATTTTACTTACCTTTAACAGAAAATTTAATTGCTTTTGATGGTAGCGGTCTTCCTGCATAAGTGTCTGCATTACTTTCATTCAACACAACTTGTAATTTCAATGTATAATTCCCCAACTTTTGAATATTTTCTGGACAAATTAAGAAGAAATTAAAAATCAAGTCAACATAATACTGACATAATTTTTAACATTCAGAATAATAACTCACCCATTTTTTTAAACCAGTAAGGCCATTTTCCTCCATGTTGACTAATATGTGAAATGATTTCTTTATTTCCATTTGAAGCTTAATAAAAGAAAAAAGAAACATTTATACCTTGAGAGACTGAATACAGAACATGAATACGAAATGTCACACTGGCATCAAATATCTTTATTTGTACATTTTAAAATTGTTTTGAAACTTCATCAAAGGATCTAAATACATTATGCAAGTGAACAGCATAATGAAAATTAGCTCACTGAAACACCTTTATTTCAATTCTTAAAAATGTATCTGTAAATAAGATTAACTGATACAAAAGAATAGAGAGAATTTTATTTTTATATTAAAAATAATTTTCCTTAAGAGTTTTCAAGATTAAAATACCATAGTTTATATAGAATAACTGCTAAGATCTAGTGATCTATTGTTATGAGAAAGGAGTAAAAGCATATATATATATATATATATATATATATATATATATATATATATATAATATGCTACCTTTTTTGTAAGGAAGAGAAAATATATTCTTGCTCAGTATTATAGCACGAAATACAGGGAAGATAAGCCAAAAACTAATAAAATTATTACCTAAAGAGGGAGGAAAAAAGAGTAGAGGGATGACATAACCTCTCTGAAGGTTTATTTCTGACTTTGAAACTATGTAATTGACTTAAAAATTCAAAAAATAGCATTAAAATACAGCAATTCATAAACAAAACCAAAATGTGTATTAAGGAGGTGACCTGACTACATTTAAAAAGGATATTTCAAGTGACTTTAGAATCACTTTTACTGTTTATACAGAAAGAAAGATTTTAAGGACAGAGCTGTAAAAAAGTCAAATTTAATTCTAGTCTTATTATTAGTAATTACATTAGTATTATTATTTTGATATGAAATATATTCTATAGAAATATACTGTATATATATATATATATATATATAATATATTGTAGGATAAAGGATAAGGAATCCAGCATTAAAGAAATGAAATAAAAGCATAAAGTCAAATTAGTTAAATAAAAACCCAAAATGTCAATGTGAATTCAGTTTTTCTTTTCTTTTCAAAAAATGTTCATGGTTAGCTATCAAAAAGCTTAAAAGCAATTTCACCTGGGTGCAATGAGCAAACCTAACACTCAGATTGTGGCCTCTGAACACCATTTCCCCACAGAAAGGAACCAGCAGTAATTGCTGAAATGGAGTCTAGGGTAGAACATGTATAACAATATTCTAGGATATTTTGAGCCAGAAAGCAAGAAAGCTCACATCAAAGACAAAAAGGATCACACCAAGGAGAGCCAACGCGAAGGCGCATTAAAATGAATGAAGTATAGGAAATTGCTGCGGCTCAGGACTACTATGTGGCAATGAGAAGAAATGAAATCTGGCCATGTGTAGCAACATGGATGGAACTGGAGGGTATTATGTTAAGTGAGATAAGTCAGTCAGAAAAAGACAGATACCATATGTTTCCACGCACAGGTGGAATTTGCGAGACTTAGCAAAAACCAGGGGGAGGGGAAGAGAGCAAAGGAAAAAAAGACACAGAGAGGGAGGGAGATAAAACATAAGAGACTCTCAAAGACTAAGAACAAACTGAGGGTGAGGGGGCTGAGGGAGAAGGGAGAGGGGGTGACAGGCATTAAAGAGGGCACGTGTTGGGATGAACACTGGGTGTTATATGTAAACCAATTTGAAAATAAACTATTATAAAATTAAAAAAAAAATAAAGTGCTACTTACAAAAAAAATAAATAAATAAAACCCCATAAATTCAAAAAAACACTACCAAAAAAACAAAAACTGCTCACTGGGCATTACTGTAGAGCACTAATTCTTAATTGGTAATTTGCAATTGAAGAAAAAGAATTACATCTTTTACTGCCTTTCCTGTAAAAGCTGCATTTCAGGTAAACCAATGACCCTAACTGATAAAATTTCTTCACAGATGTATTCTGGATAACAAATTAGGAACGAACGAAAGAATCAGAAAAAAAATTACCTATAATAACTAATTCACCAAATAATTAATTCAAGGAAAATCAACAATGGGTAAGACTATTATATAATGGTCGAAAGAGAACTTTATGATCAAAATAGCCAAGTGCATTCAATGATCCATTATCAGCACTTAAAGTGGAACAATTAGATACCATATGTCTCTTAATATATAATACCATAAGAAACTCGGATGAGATATAAAGTATGGATTCGTACTTTACGATACAAAAATATGAGGAACCCAAATGTATTTGGGTTGGGTGGCTCCAACTCACAAAGAGTGAGATCATGACCTGAGACAAAGTCGGATGCTTAACCAAATGAGCCACCAAGGTGCCCCAATGACACGATCTTTTATGTACAAAGCCCTAAAGATTCCACAAAAAACTGTTTACAGCCAATAAATAAATTCAGCACACTTGGATAATACAAAATCATGTTCATGTATATTTAACATGATAATAATACCAATGATCTACAGATTCAATATAATCCCTGTCAAACTCCCAATATCACTTTTTGAAGAAATAGGAAACCCATGATAAATTTAGTTGGAATCTAAAGGGACCCAAACAGTCAAAACAGTCTTAAGAAAAATAAAGTTGGAGAACTCACATTTCCTTTCAAAGTTTACCACAGAACTATAGTTATCAAAACAGTGTGGTGTTGGCCTCAAAGCAGACATACAGACCAATGAAGTAGAATAGAGAACCCAGAAATAAAACCTTGAATATAAGGTCAAATGATTTTTGACAAGAATACCAAGACCATTCAAAGCAGAAGAAAAACAGTGTTTCTGATTATTGATGCTAGGAAAACTGGATTATCTACATACAAAAGAAGTTAATCTATATAAATTAAACTCAAAATACATAAAATAACTAAATATAAGAGCTAAAATGATAAGACTAATCTTAAACACAAACTCTCAAGAAAAAGCTTCCTGACACTGGATTTAGCAGTGACTTCTCAGATAGGACATCAAAAGCAAAACACAGAAAAATTGGATATTATCAGAATTAAAACATTTTCTGCACCAAAAAACCCCATCTATAGAGTAAGAAGGCATTCCAAAGAATGAAGAGAAAATATGTGCAAATTATACAGTACCTGATAAGGATTATTCAAACATAAAGAACTCCTAACAACTAAAAGACAATGGAATTTAAAAATGAGCAAAGGACCTGAATAGACTTTTCTCCAAAAAAGATATGGAGATGATCAATAAGCACCCAAAAAGATACTCGATTTCACTCATCATTAGGGGAATGCAAATCAAAACCACAAAATACCACTTCACATCAATTAGGATGCCTTTTTTATCAAACAAACAGAAAAATAAAAAAACAACAAAAAAACAGAAAATGACATGTGTTAGCAAGGATGTGGAATGTAAAATGGTGTAGCCACTGTGAAGAACAGTATGACAATTCCTCAAAAAGATATATATTAGAATTAGCTTATGATCTAGCAATTCTACATCTGGATATATGCAAGAGAATTGAAATCAGAGACTCAAACAGATAATTGCATACCAATGTTCACAGCAACGTTATTCACAATAGCTAATACATGAGAGTAACGTAAGTGTCCATCAATGAATGAATGGATAAACTAAACGTGGTACACATACATACAATAGAATATGATTTCACTTATTTGATTCCACATAAATGAGATAACTAAAATAGTCAAATTCACATAGACACAAAGTAGAACAAAGATTAACAGGAGATGTGGGGAGGGAGAGATGGGAAGTTATTACTACAGAGTTTCATTTTGGATTGAAAAAAAAGGTCTAGAGATGGACAGTGGTAATGGCTGTACATACAATTAAATACAATATAAATGTATTTAATGCTACTGAACTATTTTTAAATGGTTAAAAATGTTATATATTTTTATGTTATATATATTTTAATGTAATAAATATTTTTGGTTGGAAAAAATACATGGGGGGGGCAGACAGGAGAGTCAGAGTCACACAAAGACTGGAGGATGCTATGCTGCTGACTTTGAAGATGGAGGAATGAGCCACAAACCACAGAATGTGGGCAGATTCTAGAAGATGGAAAAGGCAAGGCTGCCCTAAAGCCTCCAGAAGGAATGCTATCTATCTGACACTTTGATTTTAGCCAGCAAACCCCATCTGGAATGAATGATCTACAGAATCCCAATAAATGGCGGGGGGGGGGGGGTGCGATTTGGAGATGGCATAGGGTGTCACAAAGGCCAAAAATGAGAGTATTTCAGCAAAATAAGCTAGTCAAACTGTTCACTGCTGAGAGACCTAAGAAGACACTTATACAATCAAAGTATATACAATTATTGACTAGTTTTTAAATTGTTGGAAATACACATATATCAAATAAAATACTGGGTCTTCAAATTCCACGGACAAGACAAATTCTATGGACAAATATATAGTGATAGAACAGATTCTTTAACATAAGTGAAAATACTTTTAGGCAATCAAGAAAAAAACAATGGACAAGAAACAAGATGATTCAAACTTGGGAAATATAAGACAAGCAAGAATATTCAGTCCTTCTCCTGTGATCAGGTCTATAATCTAAACCAAGTACTTCTAGCCCACAGGTTCAGAGCCACGGTTTTTTGATTTACAACAGCTTTTATGGATGACCTATTCTGAATTCCTACTTAGTACAAATTCCTATACATACATACACCACATCTTATTTTAGCCCACAGTCACCTACTTGGGAAAATTCAAATTTAATAAAGGGTAAAAAAAAAAAAAAAGGGCACCTGGGTGTGGGGTGGCTCAGTTGGCTAAATGTGGGATTCTTGGTTTTGACTCAGGTTATGATCTTGTGGTTTGTGGGTTCAAGCCACGCACTGGGCTCCACACTGAGAGTGCAGAGCCTACTTGGGATTTTCTCTCTCTTTGCTCCTCCCCTGTTCGTGCTCTCTCTCTCAAAATAAATAAATAGACTTAAAAAAAAAAAAAACCCTCAGAAAAGTACCGATTAAAAAAATTAGCCATAACACACTTGAAATTCCTAACTTTAATCAAATCTACTGTGTCTCTCACATTGTTAGCCATCGATAATTATAGGTAGATATTAAAACCTGCATTACACACTTAAGAACAAACATTAAAGATCCAAATTAGTTTGCATACTTACAATGCAATATAACTTTGAGCTCAACCAGGAGTTTCTTTGACCCTCCATGACTTGTTCCTGGAAGTTTCTGCATTGCTTCCCCCTTTTTATTCAATATTTCAATTCTTAATGCACCTATCAGTCCGAAATTTAAAATAAGAATGTCTTAGTTACACTCAAAAAATGTGACGAGTCAGCTACGTCTTAACAGAGCATTTTAATTCATCATGGTCTTTTACATACTGAATATGTAAGACACAAAAAAAAACCCCTATTTTCAGTATTAAGGAAAAAAAAACACATACCAATGGGGGTTCCAGCAGGTCTAATCTCATTTGGCAATAATTCATCTCCTTCAGGCCAAGTTACTGACAATCTATCAGGGAGTCTATTATGAAACCAGCATATTAATGTTTCATGAACTATGTTAATTATTGTCTTAATTAGAGAAATAGAAATTTTAAAAACTGTAATATTTATTTTTGATACAGTATTTTGAAAGGCTAATGCTAAAATTCTATATGATTAATAATCTAAAAATTTTTCCCTCCCTAACCATTACTGTTGTTACTGAAACAGTAATACAAAATCTCTTGGTATTAAGAGCCAAGAATTATCATTTGGGGTGGTGGGGCTTCTCTGCTCTTTTATAGTACAAGTTACCTTTGGGAGATACAATAAACTATAATAAACTAGAATTACTGATGAAATTCATTAAGAATCAAAATGACTGCATCATTAGCCAACAAGAGCTACAAACAGTAGTTTCCTTTACTTCTTTGGTACTAATCTTTACCTCCCAACAGTTACTAAGATTTCCTCCTACAATGCAGGATTCTGTTTTATAACCAAAGCTCTCAATTTTTTTTTTTAACAGCAGGAAGTTCATCACAATACATCAATCTAAGACTACAAATGTCCTATTATGTGTCCATAACACACTCAGGAATAATTAAAAGCACTATGATTCATTTTTTATTTTCTTGTTACTCTTATCCTGTATTTTGAAATGTGAATTACCTTGCCATTTCATCTTCTACATATTTTTTCACAGCTTTCTCAGCAACTGTCCTATCGAGCTTTGCAATTGGCACAGTTTTTACTTCATCATACAGTGCTTGAGGTTCCTGAATAATTTATATCAACATTTCAAAAAAGATTATTCAAATTTGGCTGAAATGAAAATATTTGTTTCTTCCAAAGACACATTTTACCCTATTTAAATGTCATAACAGCTATTATTACATTATACCACAACAGTTTTTGTATATTTCGTGTAACCTCCTTAGGCATAATTAAGTACCATTCAAATATTAACAAGAATATGGAATCAGGATAAAGCCCACTCTTGTTTTGGAGTTATTCACCCGTGAGAAAGAATTCTGGCTCCAATTTTTAGCTTGTGGGCCTTGGACACAATGTGCACTTTACAAAATTACCTTGACAACCAGAAATAACATACGTATATTTGTTAAACACTGGGCATACAAATGTTAAGCTCTATAGATTATTGAAAACACCAACAAATAAGAAACATAAAAATTCATGCTAACACAAATGTATCCAACAGAAAAACCAAATGCAAGTAAAATATAAAATACTGTACCTTTATTCTAGCATTAAACAAAAATAAACAATACCAAGAGACTTCCAATGAAAATATTTTATTACTTGCTATCTTACCATTGCGATCTGAACCTCTCCTCCTGTGGCATATACTTCTCCATCATGATCACCATAAAGAAAAAATTTTACTATGCTTCCATAAAAGAGAGGAAGTGTCTTGATTGTCTTGACCTAATATTTAGTTTTAAGAAAAAGGCTTTTAGTATTTACTATAACAGGCTTAATATTCATAATCGCAGAACTATTTCATTGAGAGGGAAAACTCAGTAGAGAATAATTACTGAAAAAAACATTCTAATAAAGTTGTATTTATTTATATTTGCTTATATAAGCTTCCCACTTAACATATTTTTGTAGACACAGTGGCTTCTTTATACAAAAATATCATATCTATGCATATGCCTAAAAGGTCCATAATTCCTCCAAAGTCAACTTTCAGACTATGAACAGTGACTACAAACTCTGACAAGTTATTTCTTTCAAATAAACTGGCTCAAAGCTTGCCTATGGGTACTTCTTTTCCTTACTTGGCTTTAAAAATCTCAAAATCTAAAGATAATTTTCATTAGTTCAATTCAGAAACTAGTCCTGACAGGGACTACAAGAGTTTATACACAACTTACTTTTTCAGCCTCGTTTCTAAACTATTTCCTTTCACACACATGTTGCAGGACAACCCAACTTTACTACTTGCTGTTTCACTGCACTTACCTATATTGTTGTCTGCATTCAGATTATGGTCTCTGAGAAAGCACCTCACTCAACCACCACAAAAAAAACTTGACAAAAGTGATCACTTCCTGCTTGTAACTCATTGCTTGACTTCAGGGTTTCCTTCTATCTTTATCCCTTTCATTTTCCTTTGCCAGTGTATCCTTTTCATCCTAACCCCCCCTAATATGTTGGAAAAGCCAGTCTCTAACTACACACTACCTCTCTAGGTGATCACATCCAATTCCAAGGCTTTAAATATCCAATGACTCCTCTCCCATTACAGAGTGAATGGACACCCTTCGACATTTGGGATATCTGCAACAACACCCAGCTCTACCTCTTTCAAGGTCCATATAAATGCCACTTCTTGCCCAAAGAATGTCATGGTTTGCTCTTCTCTCAGAAGTCAAAAATGCTCTCCTCTCCTTCCAAACTGCCAAAGCAGTATTCATCCTCTCTTTTCACAGCATTTGTACTCTTCTTCTTCTTATTTTTAGGTTATTTCCAATTTTAGACTATAATGTCCCTAAGTACAAAAGACCTCTCTCCTAGATCTTTTCATTCTCTATAATGCAATCAACAAGCAGACTAACTTTCAAGCAGCAGATACTCAACAAAAATTTAGTAAAAACAAACAAAAAACCCCCAAAAAACCCCTCATTACTTCATATCACATTTAAAAAAATGAAGACTCTCTATTTGAGTACAGTTTAGTGCAAAAAAAAAATTACAATGTTGCTAATAGAGCCTTTGAGAAACAGGTTTTTAATAAATGCCATGTTAAATTATGCAATTAAAATCAGTTTGATCTTTTCATTCTTTCCTGGCTCTGAGGAGCCAATACATGCACTATTTTGTTGTTAAATTCTAATACATCTAATTTAGTTTCAAATTCTATTCAAAGCTGAGTCCAGAAATAAGTTAAGCCTACCAGCTGTCCTGCTTTGTATATTTTTCCATCCCATTCTATTGCTGAGTATGTCGCCCAGGGGCCTTGCTTTTTAGAAGGAAGATCGGGACGTGTAATTATTCCCTTAAAAGATGTAAATTTTATTTGTTTGTCATACTTTCATGACAGTCCTTCAGCCATAAAGCAAATTCTCTATCAATTTTCATTCGCTGTTCCTGTAAAAAACAATTTTTAATGTTCTATGAAATATAGCTACTAGTAAACAATATAACCATAGACACTTGTCGTTCATTTCTTTTTTTCTTCCACATATCCCACCCTCAGAAAACGTAATTAAAAATTAAAATATTCTGCTGGAACTGTCTCTCATACAAATTTAGATTTCTAACAAAAGCATTACTAAAGAAAAAAAATCTTTGCTATCATCTTTAGAACCCAGGTCTCAATGGTCACTACCAACAACAAAGCTTTCCTTCCGCAGTATAAATCCTAGAGTACACCAAAAACGATTAACACTGGATGCCTAGGAGAAAGAGAATTAGTTGGCTATGGGAAAGAGGTAAGCAAACAGCCCCTCACTGTGAACCGTGCACATTCTCAACAAGGTGATAAAAATTTCTTTCCATTTATCAAGCACAGACATACACTATAAACATATATACAATATATCTATGGTATTAAAATATCATTGGGGGGAGTGATCAGGGAGAAAAGAAATCTAAAAAGTTCCTTATAAGGAGGAAGATGAAAAAAAAAGGTTGAGAAACATCGCTATACCAAACGCATTTTCTAGTTATGTATTATTTATATATATATATATATATATATATATATATGTATGTATGTATACATATTACCTATTCAAAAAAGTTAAAACATCAAATGAAAAGAAATAATAAGAAAATGTGTTATTGTTTACCATTCTTCACCCTGTTGGGAGATAGTATAGAAAGATTTACACTCAAGCATGAGCTGTGTAATGCCTGTCTTTAAGAGAAATTAGTAGGGGAAAAACCTTCCACATTACATACTTTCATAAAAGACAACACATGAAGTTAAATAAAGTCATTTCTTCCTACATACCTTACTGTATAATATACCGTTTCCAAATGAAAATGGGACAAAAAACGATTTCACCTTAAATTTTTTAACTTGCAATTGGAAAACCAGTATCTTATCACTGAAGATTAAGCCTACCACATTTTTATACTGCACTTCAATGTATAGCCCTCAGAGTATAAAATATTGTTTTATATGCTCTCATTGAATAGACATGCTTCTGTAGCTTCTAATCACTGCCACAGGTCTTGATATTAAGATCTAAATAAAGATCTGTAAATTTTATCCAAACATAGCCTAATCAGTTTGAAATTTTTTAGTAATGCCAACACAAAAATGCTTAAGAATTTAATAGGTCAAATTTATTTTTATTAGGTCAAATATTCTTTTGACCTAATAAAAATAAAAAGTATGTAAATTACAGTACAAGTCTATACTACTCGTGACTTTTCTTGTACTTAAAATCGAACATATGCAAATATTCAAAATTTGTATTTTAAAACCATACCTGTCCATTTAAAATCCTTGTGAAAAGGGTGTTCTTATCTTTCAATTTTAGTTCAAGATCCATAAAAGTCAGTTTATTTGTGCTGACCTGGAATTTGTCATTAGTGAATAATGCACCAGATATTCTATTGTAACATTCAATTGGTGCAAGCCCTCTCTTCTTTGGAGGAGTACACCAGTCAAAGCTTGAACAAAACAAAACATAAGTTAGTAAAAGATTAGGTTTATAAATCAATGTAATTGCAACAAAAATAAAAACTTACTCTTCAACAGATGTATATGGTATTAGCCGTCCATTCCAAAAACATTCAAAAATAGGCCTTTTCCCTCTTGCTGCTTTCTCGAGTATAAAACAATCATCATCATCATCTTCATCTTTTAATTCTAAAGTAAATGCATGAGTAGAGTAAAATGTTTAATTGCTACAGAGTTTATGCAATTTATACCACTGAGTAACCCACTTCTTTTAACCCATTAAAGTTGCTTCAGAGAAACTATAACAAAAACTCATAAGGTCTTTCAAACTTAATGACAACTTTAGTCTGCCCTCAGAAAGGCAGATATCTGAAGTCGTTCCATATTACCAATGGTGTTCTTATTTACATTAATATATAATTACTTATATTACTTACCAATCTGTGTTAGGAGAACTAAACTAGCTGCTAAAGCCTACAATCTTTAAATCTATTTATGGTGTAGAAGAGTCACACATGCAAAGAGATTATGTCCTACAGCAGAATCCTTCTTCCCTACAAATATAGGAACTTGAATCCTGTACCTCAAATACAAGTTTCATATTTCTGTCAGAACCAGTATGTTCACATAAAAAACATCTGAGAAATCTACAGAATCTAATAGCAGCAACTTTGCCTAGTTTGAAAAATTAATCAGTGACACTAAATTTAATTTCACTTTAAATAAACTATTAAATTTTCAAAGATCAGATTCAGGTGATACAGCTAGAATTATAACATATTACCAAGTATCAAAAGCATAATTAGCATAGAACAAGTATCTATGCTTCTTAGCAATACATTTTCATATACCTAAACGAACTAGGGTGAAACACTATGATCCTGATAGAGTAACACCTTAGTTATTTTGGCATTCAAGCACCTATACAAAATAAACCCTTCTTCCCCCAAAAACTACTCAACAAAGAAGTTCCTTTCAATCAAACCAAATCACTTTGCTCTTAGAGAATCCCTCTGGATCACTCGGCTTATTGAATCTTACCTTAAGGTATCATTTGAAGAACATTATCTTTTTGTCTATAGCATACAAAAATGACAAATGTTGTCAAATTAAAAAGGGTTCAGCTACATTGTGGAAGATAGAGCCACACTTACTAAATAATGCTGGACACTACTCTAAGGATTTGCATTAGCGTCTTATCTAAAATTCACAACATCTCTACAAGGAAAGAGATTACCTCCCATTTCATGAATAAAGAAACAGAGATAAGGATTAGTTTGTAAAGTTTATACAATAGAAAGCTGCAAAGATGGGACTTAAGTTAGGATATCTAGTTCCGGAACCCACAAGACTAAAAAGCATTCTGAATGAGAAATATTGATCATCTATGTATCCAATGCAATCTCAATAACCCTACCAATATTTTTTTCTCAAGTGAATGTTCGAAATGATTCCAAAGTTTACCCAGAAGAGCAAAAGATTAAGAATGGTCAGTTTCCTAACCTGCAGATATCAATATACGATATGAAGCTATCATTACTCACATATATAAATATAAAATAGATCAATAACTTATAGTAAAGAATTCAAATCTGTGTACTTATTGGAACTCAGTATTATAAATATTTCTAACTATTTAAAAAATAATAACATCCATTAACTGGTGCTACAAAACCAAATACTCACACAGAAAACATTAAGGCAAAGCCCTACCTCCTTGTATGCACAAAAGAAGATTATAAATGCATTCAAAATATAAACATAAAATGATTTGAAAAAATACTACAGGACCTTTTTATAATCTGGAAATATAAAAGGCTTTCCACAGCAAGACAAAATCAGAAAGCATTAAAAAAACACTGGCATGACTATGCAAGGCTTAAAACTTCTTAATAAATACCTACAAAGATAATGGGAAGACAATATGTAAAGGATTAATATGCAGTACAAAGCTAAAAGTTCAGGAAGAAATTCATCTGAAAAAATCATGTTATGTTCTTTAAAGCCAGTGCTTTACTCATCTGGAAGTGAATACACATAAAAATCAAGAATTATAAAAATTATAAATACCTAGCAACTTAAGATACGCTTAAGAAAAAAGTTTTAATATTTATCTAGCCTTAACACCCCAACTAATAATAATTGTTAAAAAAATTCTAAATCACAACTTCACATTTTGTAGCTAAGATAACAGATTAACATACTTGATGGAAAGCATGGATCATCAGGGTAAGTTTCTCTATCATATAAGAAAGGGTGATATCGAATAATCCCTTCCACTACACCATCTCCTTCAACATGAGCCTTGAACTCAAAACTATCAGCTGCTGTGTTTATATACAACGTCTGCATGTCATCTTCTATTTCCCTTAGGTTGACAATCTTAGGTGCCTTCCCCTTTTCAAACATAGAAATCTAAAATAAAAATAAAACAAAAATAATTAAATTCTATGGTGACTCCACTTTTGTTCTCAACTATGATCCAACAACAGAATAGACAAAAACTTGTGTTTAAACAAGTAATCGTATAGCTTAAATATATATGTTTATATATGTATATTTAACCATAAGTAGCATCTCAATAAAGAACACAATATATTACTTAAAAAAATAGAATGTACGCAAAGTAGCGCTGAATAACAATTAACTCAGGAGTACATTTAAGGTTTCTTGCTAGAGGTAGGAAGTGAGACAATGATACATGTGAAATTCTTTCCAAGGTGTGAGCAAGGATATTGAGACCCCGATATTGAAATGTTCTGTACTTTTAAATCTTACTTCATCATCTTAAAACTTTTATGAACAGAGAGAAACATTTATATCCCTTTTCCTCCCCACTTTGGGACCTGCTATTCAGCAACAACTTGTATCTCTGAAGAAATAGGAGAAAAAGAAAGCAAATACTATAGTAAAAAAAGGTTCAAAAACTACATGTATCTATCTAGCAATGATCTCTTAAATATTAAAATGCCAAAGTACTTCGGTAAAAAAACAAGGAGAAAACGGTTGTCTATTGACTGATTTTTCTTATCCATAGTCATCTGGAATTGGCATAGGTACCTAATAACTTGTAATATTTTAAGAAAGAATTTTATCTTACTTCAATATCAATATTGTTGAAAGGTCCAACTTCTTTTGATGTACGTTTTTCATTTCCTTTTGGGCCATGAATATAGTAATGATAAATATGCCTAAAATATAGAAAAATAACTTTAGACTTTTAATTCAATTCATAAAATTACAGTTTACATAATAAGCTACCAAAAAAATATTTTATAACTACTATTTGGCAGTATCTATTTGGTTAGTGCCAGCCAAGCACTATACTAAGCATTCTTAATTACAGTATACCATTTAACGGTAAAAACAATTTGAAATGGAGGTATTATTACCTCATTTTACAGATACAGAAATTGGGGTAAAGGGAGTTCACATAATCTACCTAAGGTTAGAGAACTAGAGTTTGAGAGAGGTGGGCTACAATCCAAGCCTTTCCAACATCAAAATCCCACATAAATTATACCTCTAAGAAGTATGAGAACTAGAAGGCATGAGACTATAATTCTACTTGTCAAGAATATTCTAGAAAGGACTTAAATATCAGGGAGTACATATGATTGGATAAATTATCTCAGTATGAGAATGTTATTCTATAACTCTCATCTCTCTTCTCTTATAGCATTGAGACACTCTCCCCCCAACACTCCGAAAACAAAACTAATACATTCAACATAATCCCTTTAAACCAATTCAGAACTCTTTGCTACTTTATTTTTAAGTTTCAAAAGTTTTTGGTAAGATTATTTAGGGATAACCCATACTACATTAAACTTTACTCTTCAAACTAGTTATTTGCAATATTCCTTCATGTGAATTTTGTTTGTAAAAAATTATCCTACCTACTCATTATAATACTGAGATAAAAGGAAATCACTGAAAATCTTTAGCTCTTTCCTCATGCATAACAAAAGCGTTACTGTAATCAGCAGTTAAGTTTACAACAATTCATTAAGAAAGTGCTATAAATAGTTTAAAAGAATTTCAAGAATGGTTAAAGTAATAGATTATTCTTTGTTAGAGCAAGATTGTAGTCTAGTTATGTGTATGTACACTGAGTTCCTTTGGTTAAAAGAAATTATAACAAAATAGCTAATGAAATATGTACTTCCAGAATAAAAATTCCAAAGTCCTATTTAAAATTCTTAGGTTACAGAGTCAATAAACATCAATACTCGGGAAGAAAAAAAGGTATTTTTAAAATAAAATTACTGTCCAATAAAAGAAAAAATTTTAGGGGCGCCTGGGTGGCTTGGTCAGTTGGGTGTCCGACTTAGGCTCAGGTCACGATCCTGAGGTTTGTGCGTTCGAGCCCCACGCTGGGCTCTGTATTCACAGCTTGGAGCCTGGAGCCTGCTTCAGATTCTGTGTCTGCCTTCCTCTCTCTGCCTCTCTCCTGCTCATGCTCTCTCTGCCTCTCTCTCTCAAAAAATAATAAAACATTAAAAGAAATAAATTAAAAAGAAATTTTTAAGCTGTTAGTATACATTTCCCCACAAAATAAAAAATCTCAGATTAAGTACACTGATTAGCCTTTTGGGTAAATATGAAAAAATACTTTTTAAAAAAACGTAAATTTTATGCAGTTGTACCCAATTTTGCCATACTCAGTAATTCAGACTAATGCAAATTATGAAAATAATCCAGGAAATGGTCTTTACTATATAACTACAAAGAAAAAACTCAGAACCATTAAATATCCTGATGATTTGGTCTAATGAAATATGTCACACTCCCTAAAGTTTTCCTGAAACAGATATACAACGATTTATTTTTGGTATTATTAGTTTGTCACAGAGGCCAATTTGCATATTATTTTAATAGACTTCATGCATTCATTTGATAAACATTTACTGAGCATCTATTATTTGACAGGAAACACTAGGGATATAGTAGTGCATAACAATAGATTCCAATGGGGGAAGCCAGACAAAAAAAATAAAAATACATGCATGGTATCAAAGATTATGATAGGTGCTATACAAAAGAAACACAACAGGGGAATATGAAAGTCATGGTGCTGAATTTGATAAATTCTCGAGTTACTTTAAATTTTATGAAAGGTCTCAAATGCCTGCCCTTCACCTAACGACCAACAGAGTACAAGAGATCAATAATTATTTACAGAATAGAGAGCGGTTTTAATGCCAGCATTGGAATACTGGTTACCGTACTGAAGGGAAGGAAATGAGACAGGAGCAAAGCACACAGCCAAGAGGTTTTTGATGTATCTATAATATTTTCTGTCTTACAAAAGTAGCGACATGTCCTGAATCAAACAATTACTTACGCTAACTGTCTTGTCCAAAGAAGAAAATAATTTTTCAAGTACTGTATGTGTTCTGGTTGTACTCCTGTGATAACCACAGCAGTAAAGCTATCTTTTTCTTTCTCCTCTAAGATAAGATGATGTAGAAATCTTTCATCATCATTTGTAATGTGAACAGAATCAGATGGCTAGGAGAGTGAATATAAATACAACAGATTAGATACATTTAATTGTAATAAACAAATAACATTTACATTGACTTTTATATGATTCGCTTGGATAGTTTCATAAACAATCTTCAAAAAACTTTTGAAGGAAAATGGCCCAACACAGAACAGCTGAGCACGTGACAACGCTGAGAGAGCAGGAGAGCTTTAACACGGACTGCTAAGCTGGCGTACACCCTGGAGTACCCTATACCATAACGCTAAACAACTGGAGAATCATAAAATAAAAGGTAAAACAACAACAACAACAACAACAAATACTGAGTTTAAAAATGCCGGAAAAAACCGAAGACACTTACCCTAGGGTGGAATGAATCCTTGCTTGGGATACCTACCACTTAAATTGGCCAAGACAAATGCCCAGCTCTCCATGTTCAAGAAAACTGGGATGCAGCCTGAACCCAACTGGCTTAGCCCAAAGGCATTGTGTTTAAAAGGGAGTAAATCATCCTGTCCCCTAGTCCAGTTTCAGAGAATATCTATAGCTTGCTCAAAAGGAAAGTGGGGAGGGGGAAAGAATTGGGAGTGTTTGAGGATAAGAATTAAAAATGTCTCGAGTTTTACAGTTAGTCTATATGTGTACACTATATATGTTGCTATATACATAAAAGCTGGTAAGGATTCATGCTGAACTTGTATCTAGGAAACTTTTTTTTTTTAATAAGCATATTACAGAACTTTCTTTAAATAAAAACAAGCCCACCAAGGGTGCCTGGGTGGCTCAGATGGTTAAGCATCTGAGTCTTGATTTCAGCTCAAAAAACTTTTGAAGGAAAATGGCCTTCAGTTTTGAGATGAAGCCCCACATCAGGTTCGTTGCTGAATGCAGAGCCGGCTTGGGATTCTCTCTTTCCCTCTCTGCCCCTTCCCCACTTAGGCACATGCACGCACCCTCTATCTTTCGCTCTCAAATAAACATTCAAACAAACCAACCAACCTTCCAAAACCATTCCAATGCATTGCTACACGCTAACTCGCTAATATTACATCTATAATACATAGTATACAAGTAACATTTTATACACTTAAAGAGCTTAGTGGATTAGTTTGGGTTTACTAATGATGAATGTTTGTTACCAAATATTTATAAAGCACCTTCTAAGTCCTATGACTCAACATGGTCATAGGGAAGACAGAGTTAAATAAGACAGTGCCCTTCCTCCCTACAAATTCCATCTGATAGATGAGAAACAAATGATTACAAAACAATGTGCCATTAAAAGATATGAACCAAGAGCTACAGAATTTTAAAAAGTGTGACATTTTCCCAGCACATAATTAGAACATTCCAGCCCAGTGGAACATGAAGGATTTGAAAGTGTAAGGCAAACAAGGTAGTCTGAAGTATATATTAAATACATGATGAAAGATGAGGCTAGAAAAGCTGAATGAAGCAGTGGAAATGGATGGAAGAGAGGGTATACGAAGTCAGAACTGAATGGTGAATGATTAACAAGGATTACACAATTACTAACTACTCTGGCCAAGGGATGCTGTTAACTGAGAAGGGTAGTTGGGGGAAAGGTGAAGAAAGAATACGGAAAGATACAGATAATAATCTGATTTCGGAGATACCAAAATGAGTTCTTTATAGAACATCTGGGAAGGACATCTAACTGAAATTGGAAATGAGTGTGTCAGATATGATCAGTTGGTATTCAGCACCGATTCTTCCCTTTTGTTGTCCCTTCCTGGGATGCAGGGAATGGAAAACCAAAAGTCTACTTTTCAGATTCCCTTACATTTTAGAATGCAAATTAGATTTCACCAATTAGATGTAGTAGCCAAAGACTTAGAAGAGGAAAACAACTCAAAGGCCATTTCCTGAGATGTCCTGAACATATTCTGTTATCATGCAAGGTACTGAAAGACCAATATCCAAGTTCTGGCTTCAAGTGTTAGCACTGATACAGCATGGGTTATAGCCTGAAGGTCTGTGTTTTGGTATTGGAGCAATTGTGGCAGCAAGACCTTTCCAACACCTGGATCACAGATAAGGCAGGGTGTTTCTAAATTCCAGATCCAGTGGTGGTCCTCCAGCTACATGATTACAGCAGATGTTACAGCATCCCTTGAAGGTCACTTCAGAGTGTCCCAGTATCTTCCTATGAGGCTCAGCCAAGAGCCCATTCCTAGCCCTTCCAATAATCATGCAAGCATCAAATTCCTTTTATTAAATCCTTTTCTGTTTGAAGTGCCTAGAATGATTTGTTTCCTCAATGGAGTACAGTCTGATCAGTGTCTTGAATCTTAAAAGTCTTGACAAATACAGATTTAAGAACCATTGGTATTAAGTGGCATATCTGTTGCCCCCGAGAAAAATTAAGATTCCTGGATGTAGATCAAAAGCCACCAACTCTATATGCATTGTAATAACTGTGTATAAGAGTTGGAGAAGCCAAAAAGGAGGATGAAAAAGATTTTCCAAAAAAAGAAAAGGACCTACTACTAGGTCTCATGAAACCTATACTGGAACAAATTAAGCACAAATCACAGGAAAAAGCAGCAGAAATGATGACCCAAGAGACATTAATTAGTTCTATCCAAGCTTTATCACCCCTACAGTTTTGAAAATCACTTACATTCTGAACTCCTATTTTTCACCAGTTTTAACATGGCAAATAATGTTTCCACAAATGTATTTTACAGGGCTTTGTGATGGTAACATAAGATGACAAAGATAAGATGGCATATTATTATGGAAATATAAGAAGAGATATAAATTATGGAATAAATGCAACAAATTTAAAAAGGGAAAAAGTAGAATGAGCAAAATGAAGAAATTTCCTAGACGGGAGAACGTTAAGTTACACAGAAAATAAAAGTGGCTTGTAAGTATTAAAAAAAATTCAGCCCATTAATAAAGGTATTATTTTCACCTGTCAAAATGACAGCATTTTGCTGCCTTCCCCTCCACTCCACTTTTTAAAAATAAGGAAATTATCATATTGGCACTTTCACATACTGTTTTGCGGAGTGTATTTGATGTAGGTTTAACCTTTTAGAAAAGTGATTTTGTAATACACACCATGAGCATTTAAAAAGTTTAAATTCACTGTCACAGCTGTTAAAATTCTAATAATCTATATGAAGAAAAAACTAGTTTAGGCAAAATGTTATCAAAAAATATTCATGGCAGTGTACTTATAATAAAATCCTTTACATATAGTAAATGCTCAACAGAATAGTTAAATTATAATACATTAAGACAAGTTAGACTAGAAATTCAACTAGATATGTTTTTCTGGAATTTGAGACAATTTTTATGTGTAACTTTCCTATAAATTTTTTATAACTTGTTTTAGAATAAGAATTTAAGAAGCTCAAAATTCCTTTAAAATAAAGACTTTAAAACAATTCTAAAATGTTTCAAGTGGAGAAAAGTAGAATAATACAATAAATATTATGCACTCACCACCAAGACTCAAATTCATTAATACTCTGCTCATTAAAATTAGAATATGAATGCAAATTTCTAACAAAAATAAATCACTCATTTATTTCTCTAGAGCTCTGAATCCCTAAAAGCCTATTATCCTATACTTTAACTGTTTTCTACTCTAATTCTGAAATTGACAAAAGAAGATTTAAAAAATCAATCTCAGTGTAAGGGAAAAAGTTTAAAATCATATGATCAATTTCCAAGGAAGTTTACTCAGCTTTATGAGACAACTTGTGGCCTTGAAGATTTCTAGCCTGAGAAAGTATATGAATGGTCACTTTTGCTATTCCCAAGACTAAAGGAAAAAGAAATTAAGTAATGGAATTTGAAATTCCATTACCTTCAAGTTTTTAAAGCAACAGCTAAGTATCTTAGCTAGAAATTGAAAAAAAAAAAGTTCTTGTCTCTATCATCTGTCCCGTAAAAACTTTATAATTAATGAGTAAAATGTATCATACCTTTCTGTTTCTAATATATCCACTATATATTGCCTCTTTATTTTTCTCTTTCTTCTCAAAATCTTCTTTCGAAAGCACAAGTTCATGAACATCTTGGGAATCTGCAGGCTTGCTTATCATCTGTTAAATATTAAAGACTACTTTAAAAGTTCCTAAAAGTTAAATTAATTAGTACATTTAGACAAGAATCAACCTCAAAGTATTTTTAATCAACTCTTGTTTAAAAGAAACCTTTTTACTTACTCTGGCTGATTGTCCAACAAAGAAAACAGCCTGCTTGCCCCCAACACCAAAATAGGAAATATCACTATTTAAACTGCGTGGCACTGGTACTGGACGAACATATCCTGAATGATCACTAAAATAAAACATTAATGCAGTGATTTTTAAACAAGCTACTTAGATGCCAAAGGAAATTGTTAAAACACTTTTATTAAGTGTTAATAAAATGATCCCAAGCTAGACAATAACCCTATTCAAGGTAAAAGAATCAGAGCCCAAAGTCAAGATAAATAGTCCAGTGGTTCTCAAAACCCCAGACTAACTATAAAAACATCACCTGGAAACTCAAGAAATGCACCTTTTTGGGCCCACGCCACTAAATCATAAACTGTCTTAGCAAACAAGCCTAAACAAGTATCTGTATCCTTATGTATCCTACTGCCCCTAGACCTGTCCCTTCGAAATTGTTTACTATTTCTCAACTTGTAAAAATATTCTCTGAATAATGGGAACTATACCAAAGACATTCTTATTTCCTAGTAACGTGATAAAAGAACCGCTTATGGCACCATAACAACACTCCGGAGAGTAAGCATCCCTGGTTTCTCAAAATGTAAGCCAGGTCTCAAGGGACACCATTTCCCAATATCAGATATAAACAGAACTGGGGGTGAGGCTACAACCCCTCTTATACTCAATGGAAAAGCTAAAGATCAGATGTGTCATAGCTAGAAAGAGAAAAAAAGATAATATTCAAAGAACTTACCCATAAGAAATAAAGAAAAGGAACAAAAAATATCAAAGTAGGTATAAAAGACATGAGGGACTATAGGAAACTATTTCACTATACTACAAGTATAGTTCTAGAAAAAGGAAAAAAATGAAAAAGGCTACAAATAATGACTGACAAAAGCTGGGGAGTACAGGAAATAGAGGTTGAAAAAGAATGCAAATTTTCAGCTATAAGAAAAATAAGGTCTGAGGATCTAACCACTAACACTCTATTGTATGTATAACTGAAATCTCCTAAGAGAATAAAATTTAAAAATGCTCTTCTCTGCCTTCTGAGGTTTTAGATCAATTACATCACTGTGACTATCGGTATGTTTTGATTTAAACTTAACTGTCTTTATTTTTTTTCTTTATGTTTTTTTAATTTTTGCTCCTGTTTTTCTTTTTTCTTTTGCCTTATTTTAAAAGAAAAAAAATATGTAAGGTGATGAATGTGTGAATTAAATAGAGGGAAGGACTCCTGTTTAAAGGAAAATAACCAGGGGCACCTGGGTGGCTTAGTTAAGCATAAGACTCTTGGTCATGACCTCACAGTTCATGTGATCAAGCCCTAATGGGTTCTGTGCTGAAAGCATGGAGCCTGCTTGGGATTCTCTCTCTCCCTCCCTCTCTGCTCCTTCCCCACACATGCATGTATTCTCTCTCTTAAAAATAAATAAACTTAAAAAAATTAAAATAAAGGAAAATAACCATAATACAGTTCAATATTTAATTGAATTTAAATTTAAATTATATCAACAGAAAATTTGTAAAAACAAAAGATCAAGAGAGTAAATGGCATGGGGACGCCTAGATGGCTTAGTTGGTTAAGGTAATGATCTCGTGGTCTGCAAATTTGAGCCCCACGTTGGGCTCTGTGCTGACAGCAGAGTCTGGAGCCTGCTTCTGATTCTGTGTCTCTTCTCTTTGCCCCTCCCCTGCTCACGCTCTGTCTCTCTCTCTCTCAAAATTATAAACACTACAAAAATTTTAAGACAGTAAATGGCATAGATATTACTGCTGTGATGTATTAATACTGTATGTAAAGTGGTATATTATTACTTGATATAGACTGTGACAAATTAAAGATAACATACTTTGAATCCTAAAATTATCAATAAAACAAGGGTAACGATATGGCAACAAAGGAATAAAATACTCATTTTAAAATAAGGCAGAAGAAAAAAGAAAAACAGGAACAAAAAAGAACCATAACAACAATAACAACGAAAAAAACTAACAAGGACAGCTGAGTTTAAATCGAAACATACCAATAATTACAGTAATGTAACTAGTCTAAAGCCTCAATTAAAAGGCAGAGATTGTGAAATTTTAAGACACAACTATATGCTAGCTTAAGGAAACTATTTTTTTTTTCTCGAGACTCTCTAAATATAAAGTGATCATAGGTTAAAAAATTGGGAAAAAAGTTACCACCTTATCACAAATGTAAAGAAAGCTGGGGTAGCTGTAGTAACAACATCAAAAAAAGTTGGTAAAGAGTATCATCAGGAAATGAAGAAATTAAAATAAAACAACAATGAAACAAATACATTCTCCTTCTCCTTGAGTTTTAAAATTCTATTAGACTGCTGAAACCAAATTAACACTATTTAATATGATTCTCAATGTATCCAGAGGTAAAACTTATGAAAACTAAATTATAAATAGGAGTGAGGGGACTTAAATAATTTGGTAAAATTTCTACAATTCACTTTAAGTGGTAAAATATCCTTACTAACAATGTAATGTTATGTATGTATATAGCATTCCCCAGAACAACCACTAAAAAGGAAACAAAACCAGAAACATAGTCAAAATCACTTTGTAAAATTACAAGTTTTTGTAAAATTAGCAAATTACAGAACAGTAAAATGTGCCAAGTAACCCATAAAATGGCCAGAAAAATGAAAAATAAAAAGAACGAGAAGCTATACATGACATACTTAAGTCCTAACATATGTATCAAAAACTACAGTAAATATGACAATACAAATACAATAAAATCGGCAAAGTAAATAAAAAAGTGACCCAACTGTATATTGTCTATAAGAATTTCATTTCAAATATAGTGATACAGGTAGGTTAAAAGAAGATGGATAAAAGACAAGGCATATCAGGAAAACATGAATGAAAAGAAAGCTAAAGAATATCACGTAAATTATACTTCAGAACAAGAAAATTATCAGGGACAGAGTAGCATTACATAATGATAAAAGGATCCACTTACCAAGAATGCATAACTCTTCTGTGTATACACAAAATAATACAAGTTCAAAATACACAAAGCAAATATTAAGAAGTGAAAAAAGAAACACACCTGCAAATAAGTGGGGGACTTCAATATTCCAACAAGGATATAAAAGGATATACCAGCAAGGATATAAAACCAACAAGGATATAAAAGAACTAAACAATACCATCAACAAATGGTATCAAATTGACATTTACAAAACACTCCTCCCAACAATAGCAGAATATATATTCTTTTCAAGGACACAGAAAATTCCCCCAAAAAGATCATATTCTGGAGCGCAAAACATATCTCGACAAATTTAAATAGTATATACAGAGCATTTTCTCTGGTAATAATAAAATCAAACTAGACATCAACATAAAGAGGTAAATATGTTAAGAACATGTGGAAATTGAACAACACATTCCTAAAAGAATCTAGCAAAGAGCAAGTTGCAAAGGAAATAAAAAATACACCAAACTGTAGGAAAATAAATATAAAGTATTATCAACACTTGTGGGATGTAGTGAAAGTAGTTCTTAAAAGAAAATGTATAGCATAAAATAATCATCTTCGAAAAGTCTCACATCAATCATCTAAGATTCCACACCTCAAGATACTACCAAAAAAAAAAAAAAAAAGCAAGAAGGACATAAAGAGCAGAAATCAAAGAATTTGAAAACAGAAAAAAAAATTTTAATTTATCAAAGTATACGTTATTTCTTTGAAAACATTACCAGTAACTCTACACTAATAAATTTGAAAATTTAATGCAATGGACTAATTACTAGTAAAATATAACTTACCAAAACTAAGTCGGTAAATAATAGCCTAAATAGTCTTATCACTTTATTTTAAACAATCAAAGCAATAGTAAAAAAATTCCTCCCACTAAAAACTTAACAGCCTCAAATGGCTTCCTATGTGAGTTTCAAATCTCAAATTTTCAAAAAAAGAAAAATCAAAAGCTCTCAAACTTACATAAGTGATGGAAGTATAAATAAATACATTCATTCTAGAAAACAATTTACTACTACCTTGTACATTGGAACCTTCATCTTTATAGCCAACAAATTCCCTTCTACGTATCTAAGAACTTATGTTGATGTGGACTAGCAAACATATATAGCATTATACATACACATAAACACTTATAAGACAGTAATGCTCATAATGCTAAATGTGGCGGGGGGCACCAAATGCCCACTGACTGTGGAGACTGGATAAATACAGTGCGATTTTAAGTATACACAAAAGATTATATGGTTGTGAAAAAGAAAAAACTACAGACCCACATAAAGATGAAATCTTAATAATCCAATATTAAGTGAAAATACAAGTCCCTTACCCTTATAAAACAACATATATATGACCATCCTTCTTCACAGCATCAAAAAACAAGCAAAGTTAGATTTTTTAAAAAATAAGGGGGCACCTGGATGGCTCAGTTGGTTAAGTGTCCAGACTCTTAATATAGACTCAGGTCATGAGCTCACAGTTTGATTTGTGAGATCAAGCCCTGTGCTGCGCTGAGCAAAGCCTGCTTGGGATTCTCTTTCTCTCTGCCCCTCCCATTCCCTCTCTCAAAATAAACAAACATTAAAAAAACACAAGGAAGGGCACCTGGGTGGCTCAGGCAGTTAAGTATCCAACTTTGGCTCAGGTCATGATCTCACAGTTCATGGGTTTGAGCCCCACTGCAGGCTCTGTGCAAACAGCTCAGAGCCTAGAGCCTGCTTCAGATTCTGTGTCTCCCTCTCTCTTCCTCTACCCCTCCCCTGCTCACACTCTGTCTCTCCTTGTCTCAGAAATAAACAAACGTTAAAAAAATATATTTTTAATAAAAAAATAAAATTTAAAAGATAAGGAAATAAGAAAAACAATTCAAGACACTTAATTTTGAAGGGGAGAAAAAAACCAGAACAAGGGAGGAGCACACATGTAAGTTACAGAAACTGTGCCTCTATTAGTTTGGGTGGTAAATTCTAGTTATTCAGGTTAAATTTTTCAATAAATAAACCTTAAAAATACAATGCCTGAATTGATAAGCTGTTATAAACCAAAAACTATAATTAATCAAATTCTATGAACCTAATGTATATCAGGAAAAATAAAAAGTAAGGGCAGCTGGGTGGCTCAGCTGTTAAGCAACTGACTCTTAATACTGACTCAGGTCATGATTCAGGGTTGTGAGAGCGAGCCCGGCTCCCTCCAAAAGGTAAATGAATTCTAAGACTTTCAATTACTATGGCAATGCTTCTAGGAAACAAGCTGAAAATACCCCCAATGCTATCTTAAAACATATATGAGAAGTATATGAAAGTTTAGAGAGAGAGGAGCTAGAGATAAAACAACACACACATACTTAAACTGATTCAAAACTAAGGAATTCTAGTCACTGACAGTGAATGGAAAACAATCACCAGGAATTAAGTCTACTTTTCAACCCAAACCATGTATGTAAACCTAAGGTAGGCAAAAATCCTATCATAGCAAATGAGGTAAAGAATACAGATGTCCTGGGGCACCTGGGTGGCTCAGTAGGTCAAGCAACTTTGGCTCAGGTCATGATCTCATTGCTCGTGAAGGATTCAGTCCCGCATCAGGCTCTGTGCTGATAGCTCAGAGCCTGGAGGCTGCTTTTGATTCTGTCTCCACCTCTCTCTGCTCCTCCCCTGCTTATTCTCTGTCTCTGTCTCTCTCTCTCTCAAATATAAAACATTAAAAAAAAAAAAAATTAAAAAAAAAAAGAATAAACGTCTAGGTTTCAGACTTGTACAAGTAAGTCCAGACAACTTCCGTTATCCATACTCAAGGGTTACATAAACATCCCTTTATGAAGGAAAATAATCTATGGTCCTACAAAAAAATTTTGTATCACAGAAGCAGTCCTCTAGAGAATTTAGAAAGTTACTTCCCTGAGGAATAATACATCACAGTCCAAAAGAATTTCAAAAAACATCTCATTCAGATTCTTGATACAATGTAAAAGGACACTGCATCTTTTTTGAAAAACTAGTACTGTATTTATTAGAAGAAACAAAATCTGCAAGGAAGGAAACCACAAAAGGTGCTGAGAGAAAAAGGAACAAGAAAGATAATCAAATTAATAAAAGAAACTAAAACAATATAAGTGGTTTCCAGGAAATAGGGTAGAGTGACTACATATGTATATTTATATTTGTCTTGAATCTACCAAAGGGAATAACCCCACAATAAAGAAAGCTTTACCTCCAATAAAAGTGATAAATGGCCACGGCTCCCTATTAGAGCTTCTGGAATAAATCTGTGCAACACAATGAAAATAATCCAATTAAAGTAGGATGCTTAAATGTTACACAATCATTCTCTGAATTCAAATAACACAAATATCAGGAAGCAGACGAAAGTTCATCTAAATCTGCAGAAAAATACTTTAAGATAAAGGAACTTTTTCTTTAGGAAAATTAGGGAAAATCCTGTTGAGGGTCCATTTCTACAACCTGAAAAATGGCATGAGAAGTGAGTTATGCAGCATACTATTTTTATTTTCCAAAAAAAAAAAAAAAAAAAAAAGGCTCCCTAAGTTGAGGAACTTTCAGTTGCTGAGCAAGTTAAACGTGCAGGAGGTAGGACTGATCCAACACACATCTGGGTTATGACCACCCAACAATTATGTTCTAGGTATCTAACTCAACTTCTTTTTAAAAGTACGTTTTAAGTCTCTTTTATGAGAGACAGCACATGCACTAGCTGGGGAGGGGTAGAGAGAGATGGAGCACTAGCAGGAGAGGGGCAGAGAAGAAGACAGAGGATCCAAAGTGGGCTCTGCACTGATGGCAGAGAGTCCTATGAGGGGCTGGCACTCAAGAACTGTGAGATCATGACCTGAGCCAAAGTCAGGTGCTTAACCAACTGAACCACCCAGGTGCCCCTCTTACATTTTTTTTCTTTTTTTAAATGTTTGTTTATTTTTGAGAGAGCTCCAGCAGGGGAGGGACAGAGAGAGAAGGCTCAGAATCCAAAGCAGGCTCCATCCGGGCTCTGATCTGTCAGCACAGAGCATGATGCAGGACTCAAACTCACAAACTGCTAGATCATGACCTGAGGTGAAGTCAACGCTCAACCAACGGAGTCACCTAGACACCCCAAATTTAACTTCTAAAGGAATGATTATAATAATGCCTGAGTGATGAGCAAATTTTCTAGGTTCATGTAATGTCCTACATGTTATTAGAGGTTTGAATTACACAGGTGAATGCATTTGTCAAAAATCAGTTAACAGAGTGACCACTTCCATAATAGAAGAGTAAGGACCTATGAAAACTCACTCATTGATAAAAGCAATGAGAACATCTGCAAACATTGTCAAATATCAACATTTTCACAACTCTAAGTATTAACCAAAGGCTTGGAACAATCCAAACAGTGTTTATTCAAGACACACAGCTGATGGGACATCTGGGTGGCTCGGTCGGTTAAGCATCCGACTTCGGCTCAGGTCATGATCTCACAGTTCATGGGTTCAAGCCCCGCATCGGGCTCTGTGCTGACAGCTCAGAGCCTGGAGCCTGCTTCGGATTCTGTGTCTCCCTCTCTCTCTGCCCTTTCCCTGCTAACGCTCTGCTCTGTCTCTCTCTCTCTCAAAAACAAATAAACATTAAAAAAAAATTAAAAAAAAAACCACACAGCTGAATCTCACAACACTGAGCTCTGTGATGTTTTATCATGCCCCATCCCACTTCCCCTCTCACCAGCTCCACAGAAGCCTTGAAAACTGATAGCCCTACAATCACAGTGAAAACCAGCCACCCTGGAGTCAGTGGAGTAAGTTTGGAGTTTCCCCCAAAGCCCCTTTCCCATAGAACTGCCATTATTAGATTTGTCTGACAGTTCCCAAGGAACCTCCATTGGTAGGGTTTGCTTTTCTTTGACCCAACTCAGAACCTGCTCACTGTGAACCACTTTTCCCTCAGTCATTTGTCAAAAACCATCAGTGGCAATTGTTTATGTATCATACCTGAGGAGCGCAATGAAAACAATTGGGAGGAAATAATAATCTGGCCAAAAACTTACAATGAAAAGCTGCAGAATGAGAGGTCCATAGTGGTTCTCAAAAGCTCCAACATATTCACGAGAAAAGGGGAGAAGGGCGCACTCATGTGCAAGGTTATTATACACACGCCTGAAAAAGCATTCAGAGGAACCTTAGCTTTCATCTGGCTGACTTTGCAGTTCTGTGCAAGCAAGAAGTAAAGACTAAGGCAGAGTTTTAAACTTCCTACCAGAGCATTAAAAACATATCCCAAAATACAAACAATTTGATGGCAAAAGCTCAGAAGACTTAATAGTTCCAGACATTTAAGGAAATATCCAATCATTAGGTGACCACTAAGCTACATAAAGCCTGCAGTGGCAACACAAGATAAAGAATACAGACTTTACAGAATTAGTTTAGAGGGGTAACTATAAAAATAACAACAAAAAACCAGAAGCAACATATAAGCTCTAGGGAAAGGGATCAATTTCATTTCCAGGGTTGCCACACTACATTATTTATAATGTCTTATTCTCAACAAAAAAGTATAAGATGGGGAGCCTGTGTGGCTCAGTAGGTTGGGCGGCCGACTTCGGTTCAGGTCATGATCTCACAGTTCTTGAGTTCGAGCCCCACACTGGGCTCTATGCTGACCACTCAGAACCTGGAGCTTACTCTGGATTCTGTGTCTCCCTTCTCTCTGTTCCTCCTTCACTCACACTGTGTGTCTCTCTTTCTAAAAAACTGTAAACATTTTAAAAATATTTCTTAAAAGAAAAAATTATAAGCCATGTCAAAAAATATTAAAGTACGGTACACAAAGGAAAAATAGCAGTAAGAAGAAACTGTCTCAGAGAAAGCCCAGAGAGAGGACTTACTGGACAAAGATTTAAATCAGCCGTTTTATTTTATTTTTTAAATGTTTATTTATTGGGAAGGGGGGCAGGGCAGAGAGAAAGGGAGAGGCAGGGCTTGATCTCACAAACCATGAGACCATGACTTGAGCCAAAACCAAGAGTAGGATGCTTAACCAACTGAGCCACCCAAGAGCCCCTAAATCAGCTCTTTTAAAACACATCCCATGAACAGAAATCATGAAGTAAACAGTGAGGTATGGAACAGCGTTTCACCAAATAAAGAACAACTGAGGGAGAAATTATTTTTTTAAAAAGAACCAAGTAAAAGTTCTGCAATTTTAGAAAATTCAGTTAAGTGGCTCACTAGCAGATCTGAGTTGGCAGAACAAAGAATTGGTGAACTTAAAGGCAGGTCAACTGAGAGTACTTAGTCTGAGGAATGAAAAGAAAAAAGAATAAAGAAAAATGAACACAATCTCAGAGACCTATAGGACACCATCAAGCATAACAATATATGGATAATAGGAGCCACAGAAGAGAAGAAAGATTTGAAGAAATAATGGCCAAATACTTCCACAAATGTGATGAAAAACATTAATGTATAAGTCCAAGAAGTTCAACAAACACCAAGTAGAAGGAACTCAAAAGACCTAAACCTAGACACATCCAATGTAACGGCCAAATACTTGCACAAATATGATGAAACATTAACCTACAAGTCCAAGAAGTTCAATAAACACCAAAGAAGGAACTCAAAAGACCCATACCTAGACACATCCAATAGTATCAAACTATTAAAAGCCATGAAAAAAAAAATCTTGAAAGCAGAGAGAGAGAGAAGAGATTAGTCACACACAAGAGATACTCATTAAGATCAACAGCTGATTCTTCATCAGAAACTATGGAACCAAAGGCAGTAGCTAATATATTCAAAGCATTAAAAGACCCGTCAACTTTAAAAAATGAAGGAAAGGTTAAGACTATTCCCAGATAAAACAAAAACTGAGGGTATTTGTTGCTAATAGATCTGCCCAATATAGTTACTAAAGATGGTCCTTTTTACAACTCTTCTATCTGATTTAAAAGATAACTCCATAAAGCAATAACTATAAACTATGTTGATGCAGTTATGATGTACAAAGACATCATTTCTACAAAAAAGTAACACAAAGAAGGAGAGAAATAAAGCTATAGAAAAGCAAAGTTATTGTATATTCCAGACAGTAAATTGGTATTAATCCAAACTGGATTGTAAGATGTTAACTGTAATCCCTACAAAAACAACTAAAACTTAGACTAACAACTACTGAAAACACATTAATGACTGCCAAGAGTGAGGGAGACGCTGAGGGGACATAAAAGTGACTACAATGGGTAAAGATTTCTTTTAGAGTGATAAAAATGTTTTGGAATTAGTGGTGATAATGCACAACTTTGTGACTATCCTCAAAACTACTGAACTGTTCACTTTAATATGGTGAATTTAATGGCATATTAATTACAGAACCATAAGAAAGAAATTCAATGAAAAGCTTAACACAAATCTGAGCATTTCACTGTATGTAAATTTTACCTCAAAAGAAACAAAGACTCTAGATACTGGTATCAATGCTTTAAGCATTAGGAGAAAGTTTATAGATATCTGTTATTTTGAATTAAATTTTAAAAATCTAAACTGCAGACTAATAGGATAGATAGATTAGTGGGAAAGCAACTGTCAATAGTACAAAGTAGGTATGAGTATCTGGGTTATCACTGTAGATTTCAACTTTTCTGTATGAAAACGTTCATAAATTGTTGAGGAAAAGAACAGTGCTGAGGAAACACTCAGATCTAGGTTGTGAACCTTTCTACAACTAGCCTGAACTCCACAAAAAACCAACAGTGTTAAAGACATGTATGTGACAAATTATTGTAGAATAAAGGAAACCAGGGACATAACAAAGGGGGAAAAAGTTGAATATGAACATCAATGATAAATTTCTTAGGTGTGATAATGGTATTATCATTACAAGAATATCCTTGTAAAGGAGATATATGCTGCAGCATTTAGTAGAGAAATGTCATAAAGAATGTAACTTTTTAAATGATTTAGGAAGGGAAAGTGAGTATGCATACAGACACGATAATAAATGTGAAAAAGTGTAAACAACAAATAAACCTAGGTGGAAGATATCATGCTAATACTCCTCTTTCAACCTGTTAGCTTTAACTTTTTCAAAATAAAAAGGGTTGGAGGAGGAGGAGTACCAAGGTTGAGTAGGAGTTATAAAGAATTTTGGCAAACAAGAACTCTCACCTCATCTCCCTCTATTCTCCCCTTCATATACTATGCTCTAACCACACTTGTCTCCTTGCTCTGTTCCAAACAAAACAAGCTGATAATAATTTCAGGGTCTCTGTCTTTACTAGTATTCTTTCTACTTGGCATACTCTTGCTCCAGATCTTCATTTGGCTGTTTTCTTCTAATCATTCAAGATTCAATTCAAATGTAATCTCAAAGAGGCCCTCTTATCTAATGACTGTAACTTAAGGGATGTCTATCAGGCTCTAACATATCGATAACCTGATATTTTCGTTTCTTTTTTAATGTTTATTCATTTATTTTGAGAGACAGAAAGGATGAACGAAAGAGAGAATCCTAAGCAGGTTCTGTGCTCAGCCTGGGCCCAATGCAGCACTCTATCCCATGAACCGTAAGATCATGACCTGAGCTAAAATCAAGAGTCAGATGCTCAACTGACTGAGCCACCCAGGTGCCTTCCCCACCCCACCTCCCAACCCCTGCCAATATTTTCTTAACAGCAATAATCAATGACTGGAATGCTGTAAATTTTTTGTATGTTTACTTGTTTTTCTCTCTACAACATAAGCTACAGGCCAAGAGAGTCAGCTGTTTTATACTTTTAGACTGTTCTTCCTTATCTTCCAAAGCCTTTTATCTATGACATCCACTCCATATCCAGTAGAAACTGAACTGGAAATAGTAAAGTAACTGATAATCTTTTTCTATAGGAGCAGAAGCTAGGGGAGTGAAGGATAGTAATGTTAACAGAAATCAGAGTGGGTGGGTCAAGGGACCAATATTAGACTCAAAGACTATGATTGTGTAACAGATACAACAACTACTGTTTCCTGATAACTAAAATGCTAGGACCAAAACCAGCAACACTTAGCTTTCTACCAAATATTAAAATTTCCCAGTGTGCCCAGGTGGTTCAGTTTGTTGAGCATCGCCTCTTGATTTCAGCTCAGATCATGATTTCATGGTTTGTGAGATCAAGCCCCGCACTGGGCTCCACGCTGACCATGGAGCCTGCTTGGGATTCTCTCTCTCCCTCTCCACTACTCGTACTCTCTTCTCTCAAAATGAATATATAAACAAATTGTAAAAATTTAAAACTTCCCTAATATTTAAGTTTAAAAGTTTACATTGTGAGCTTAAGGGAGAGCATTCTAGCAGGTCAGGGTGTAATCCAGATGCCCTTGGGCAGGGAGCGGGCTGCAGCGCCTCAGCTGGGTGCTGAGGGTGTGGAGGCACTGGCTGCAGGGTGACCTCAGGAAACAAACCAAAACACACCTAGCCAAAATGACGAAACAGAAGAATTCTCCTCAAAAGAAATTACAGGAAGTAGTGACAGCTCAAGAATTGATGAAAACAGATATAAGCAACATAACAGAACATGATTATAGAATGATACACATAAAACTAACCACTGGGCTTGAAAAAAGTATAGAAGAATGCACGGGGTCCCTCGAGGCTGAGATCAAGGACCTTAAAAATGGCTAAGATGAATTAAAAAATGCTTTAAATGAGGTGCAAAACAAATTGGAGGCAGCCGCAGAGCAGACTGAAGAGGCAGAAGAGAGAATAGGTGAATTAGAAGAGAAAATTATGGAAAAAGAGGAAGCAGATAAAAAGAGACAGAAGCTGATTCAGGAACAGGAAAGGAATATTCGAGAGCTGAATGATGCATTCAAAGGGAACAATATCCGTATCACAGGAATTCCAGAGGAAGAAGAGAGAGAGAAAGGAGTCGAAGGGGTACTTGAACAAATCACCGCCGAGAACTTCCCCACCATGAGGAAGGAAACGGGCATGGAAATCCAAGAGGCACAAAGAACTCGCCTCAGACGTAACTTGAATAGACCTTCTTGAATGTGTTCTGCACAACACATCATACTGAAACTGGCAAAATATAACGACAGAGAGAGAATTCTGAAAGCAGCTAGGGAAAAACGGGCCTTAACATACAAAGGTAGACACATAAGGGTTGTAGCAGACTTATCTACAGAAACTTGGCAAGCAAGAAAGGAATGGCAGGAAATCTTCAATGTGATGAACAAGAAGGATATGCAACCAAGGATCCTTTATCTGGCCAGGCTGTCATTCAGAAAGGAATGAGGGATAAAGGTTTTCTCAAACAAACAAAAACTGAAGGAATTCATCACAAATAAACCACCATTACAAGAGATCCTGAGGGGCACTCTACGAAGGAAAGGCTGAAAAGAACACAAACTACCAGAGACGTCCTTACAAGCATGAAACCTACAGGTAACACACTGACTCTAAATCCGTATTTTTCAATATTAACACAGAATGTAAATGGACTAAATGCTCCAATCGAAAGACACAGGGTAACAGAATTTATTAATAAACAAGACCCATCTATTTGCTGTCTTCAAGAGACTCATTTTAGACCTGAGGACACCTTCCGATTGAAAGTGAGAGGATTGAGAACTATATACCATGCTACTGGAAGTCAGAAGAAAGCTGAGGTAGCCACACTTATATCAGACAAACTAGACTTTATCTACACGCTGAATTCAGGGGCACCCAAATTTGTAAGACAATTAATTACAAATATAAGCGACCTTATCGATAAATATGTCCTAATTGTAGGAGACCTTAACACTCTACTCTCAGCACTGGATAGACAGATCCACTAAACAGAAAATCACTACAGAAACAATGGCCCTGAATGACACATTGGAACAGATGGGCCTAACTGACATCTTCAGAGTCTTTCATCCAGAAACGAAGGAATTTACATTCTTCTCAGCTGCACATGGTACATTTTCCAAATTAGACCACATTCTGGGGCATAAGGAAAATCTTAATAAATATAAAAGAATTGAGATCATTATGCAAACTTTCAGACCACAATGCTTTGAAATCAACCACAGGCAAAATTCTTGAAAATCTGCAAAAACATGGAGACTAAAGAACAAGCTACTAAAAAATGAATGGGTTAACCAAACAATCAGAGAAGAAATTTAAAAATACATGGAAACAAATGAAAATGAAAATACAACAATCCAAATGCTTTGGGATGTGGCAAAGGCAGTCCTGAGAGGGAAATATATTGCAATTCAGGCCCATCTTAAGAAACAAGAAAAATTACTAACACAAATTCTAACGGCACGCCTAAAGGAACTAGAGGCTGAACAGCTAAGACAGCCCAAACCAAGCAGAAAAAGAGAAGTAACAAAAATCAGGGCAGAAATTAATAACATGGAAACCGAAAAAGTAGTGGACCAGATCAATGAAACCAAGAGCTGGTTCTTTGAAAAAATAAACAAAATTGAAAAACCTCTAGCCAGGCTTCTCAAACAGAAAAGAGAGAGAACCCAAACAGATAAAATCACGAACAAAAAGAGAGTGATTACAACCAATCCCTCAGAAATACAAGCAATTGTCAGACAATACTATGAAAAATTATATGCCACCAAGCTCGACAACCTGGAAGAAATGGACAAATTCCTAAACAATCAAACACTACCAAAACTCAAACAGGAAGAAATAGAAAACTTGAACAGACCCATAACTGGTGAAGAAACTGAATCAGTTATCAAAAATCTCCCAACAAATAAAAGCCCTGGACCAGATGGCTTCCCTGGGGAATTTTACCAGGTATTCAAAACAGAGTTAATACCTATCCTCCTCAAGCTGTTCCGAAAAATTGAGACGGAAGGAAAACTCCAGGACTCGTTCTATGAAGCCAGCATCACTTTGATTCCCAAACCAGATAGAGACCCAGCAAAAAAAGAGAACTACAGGCCGATATCCCTGATGAACATGGATGCAAAAATTCTCAACAAGATACTAGCAAATTGAATCCAACAGCATATAAAGAGAATTATCCACCATGATCAAGTGGGATTCACCCCTGGGTTGCAGGGCTGGTTCAATATTCGCAAATCAATCAATGTGTTACATCACATTAACAAAAGAAAAGATAAGAACCATATGATCCTGTCAATAGAGGCAGAAAAAGCATTTGACAAAATACAGTACCCTTTCCTAATAAAAACCCTCGAAAAAGTTGGGATAGAAAGTACATACTTAGACACCATAAAAGCCATTTATGAAAAGCCCACAGCTAATATCATCCTCAATGGGGAAAAACTGAGAGCCTTCCCCCTGAGATCAGGAACACGACAGGGGTGTCCAGTCTCGCCACTGCTATTTAACATAGTGCTGGAGTCTAGCATCAGCAATCAGACAACAAAACAAAATAAAAGGCATGAAGATTGGCAAGGACGAAGTCAAACTTTCACTTTTTGCAGATGACATGATACTTTACATGGAAAACCTGACAGAATCACCAAAAGCCTACTAGAACTGATCCATGATTTCAGCAAAGTTGCAGGGTACAAAATCAATGTACAGAAATCTGTGGCATTTCTATACACCAACAATGAAGCAACAGAAAGAGAAATAAAGAAGCGAATCCCATTCACAATTGCACCAAAAACCACAAAATACCTAGGAATAAACCTAACCAAGATGTAAAAGATCTCTACGCTGAAAACTATAAAAAACTTATAAAGGAAATTGAGGAAGATACAAGAAAATGGAAAAACATCCCATGCTCATGGACTGGAAGAATAAATATTGTTAAAATGGCATTACCGCCCAAAGCAATCTACACATTCAATGCAATCCCAATCAAAACTGCACCAGCATTCTTCTCAAAGCTAGAGCAAACAATCCTAAAATTTGTATGGAACCACAAAAGATCCTGAATAGCCAAAGTAATATTGAAGAAGAAAACCAAGGCGGGAGGCATCACAATCACAGACTTTAACCTCTACTACAAAGCGGTGGTCATCAAGACAGTATGGTACTGGCACAAAAACAGACACATTGACCAATGGAATAGAATAGAAAACTCAGAAACAGACCTGCAAGCATATGGCCAACTAATATTTGACAAAGCGGGAAAGAGTATCCAATGGAAAAAAGACAGCCTCTTTAATAAATGGTGCTGGAAGAACTGGACAGCAACATGCAGAAGAATGAAACTAGACCACTTCCTTACACCACTCACAAAAATAAACTCAAAAAAAAAAAACAAAAAAAAAAAACTCTAAATGGATGAAGGATCTGAATGTGAGACAGGAAACCATCAAAACCCTAGAGGAGAAAGCAGGAAAAAACCTCTTTGACCTGAGCTGCACCAATTTCTTACTCGACATATCTCCATACACAAGGGAATTAAAAGCAAAAGTGAACTATGGGACCTCATCAAGATAAAAAGCTGCACGGCAAAGGAAACAACCAACAAAACTAACAGACAACCGACGGAATGGGAAAAGATAATTGCAAATGACATATTGGGTAAAGGACTAGTATCTAAAATCTATAAAGAACTTACCAAACTCCACACCCGAAAAACAAATAATCCAGTGAAGAAATGGGCGGAAGATATTCTCCAAAGAAGACATCCAGATGGCTAACGGACACATGAAACGATGCTCAATGTCACTCATCATCAGGGAAATACAAATCAAAACCACACTGCGATACCACCTCACACCAGTCAGAGAGGCTAAAATGAACAAATCAGGAAACTATAGATGCTGGCGGGGATGTGGAGAAACAGGCACCCTCTTGCACTGTTGATGGGCATGCAAACTGGTGCAGCCGCTCTGGAGAACTGTGTGGAGGTTCCTCAAAAAAATGAAAATAGATCTGCCCTATGACCAAGCAATAGCACTGCTAGGAATCAACACAAGAGACACAGGAGTGCTGATGCATAGGGGCACGTGTACCCCGATGTTTATAGCAGCACTTTCAACAATAGCCAAATCATGGAAAGAGACTAAGTGTCCATCAACTGATGAATGGATATAGAAGATGTGGTGTGTATATATATATATATATATACACAATGGAATACTATATGGCAATGAGAAAGAATGAAATCTGGCCATTTGCAGCAACATGGATGGAACTGGAGGGTATTATGTTGAGTGAAATAAGTCAGTCAGAGAAAGACAGTTACCATATGTTTCCACGCATATGCGGACTTTGTGAGACTTAACAGAAACCTAAGGGGAGGGGGAAGGGAGGTGGGAAAGACACAGAGAGGGAGGGAGACAAAACATAAGAGACTCTTAAATACTAAGGACAAACTGAGGGTTGAGGAGGGTATGGGAGGGGGGAGAGTGGGTGATGGACACTGAGCAGGGCATGGGTTGGGATGAGCACTAGGTGTTATATGGAAACCAATTCAACAATTAAAAACATTTTTTTTAAATAAAAAAACAAAAAGAAAAAAGTAAGTTTACATTGTGCTAAGATCTAGAGAAAATTAGAGTCCATGTTCCATAAATCCAGGTAAGATTTAATCAACACTGTAGTTCCTACTTCCCTCTACTCTTCCTTTGATTTAAATGACATTTTTCTAACCTTTTTTGCCCCATCTACTATTTGTCCTCCTTTCCCTTCTACCTAATATTTCTATTGCATGCTAGAAATCCATCCTCAGGCTGTAAAAGACAGCAGTCTTTGCCTTCTGTGTGGATATTTTATAAATATTTGAAATGACATGTACTAATGAATATAATGAAAAAGAATGGTTGTAGAAAATTCTAAGGCTAGCAATCAGAAAGTAGTAACTAAAATGATAGCTTACAGAGCTTATATTTACTGATTGCTTACAATAAGCCAAGATCTATCCTAACGATTTTACGGTATACTCACTTGGTTTTCACAAAACCTGAGGTATTATCCACATTTTACACATATGTAAACTGAAACCCAAAGAAGTAAAATACTTTGACCAGTGTCATACAACTATTAAGGCTAGATTCAATCCAGGCCAAATGATTTCTGAGACTTTCTTCACTATACTGCCTCTAACCATGACCTCGTCTGCACAAATTTGTTAAACATTCTGTGGGGTCTGAAACTTCAGAAACGAGAAGACAAATGTGCTAACTATATTAATTTTTAACACCATTAAGATTAATCACTACATTTGACTGATTTTCTTTGACATAATAAAAAGCAAAAAAACAGACATGAGCAAATACTACTTAAGAAAAGAAAAATACCAACAGATTCTTCCCACCTGAAGTATACAACATGGCTGAAAATATCGAAATACTTGTGGGTCACAGTTCTTACTAAAATCCAGTTAATATCTCAAAGACCTAAATCTTTATATCCCTGACAACTTCTAGTATATTTTGTTTCCCCTATAACATTCTCATTCAGGATATTTTCTACAAGCATATTCTGATACAAAACTCTTGACTAGACTCTATTCTCTAATAGCTGTGAATATTTTATTAAGCAAAATAAAGCCCTGACAGTATAGCAACGGTAAACTCAATAGAATTAAATGTGGTTCAACAGACACTCTGCAAGTCACATCAGGTGATTTCTAACTCCTAGTGTAAAACCATCTTATTGCTCTAGAAACCACACAGCTCTCATCAAACTTTAGTAAGGAAAGAGAGAAAGGTCCAAAGTACTTAATGTCTCCTAACAACTTCTTTATATCTTAGGAAATGCAAAAGTAATTCTTCAGTGGAAGGGCAAAATATTATGTAATTCTGACTATTTCTAAGTATTGATAATGAAAACTCAGTAATATAAAAAATCTAAGTATATATGTTGATGATATATATATGCTGATAATGTCAAAACCTCTAATATACCACATTTAACTCAAGAAATATTAGAGTTCCTAGCCTTATTAAAATTCCCAGGTGCCCATCAAAAAAGTGAGTAAGGTTTTCTAACCTTTCAAAGTCACCTTGTCTTGTAAATTTTGACAGCCTATACACGGCCCAGTTGTTAAGCTGTTTAGAGGTCATTCCTCTTCCATTATCTATTACTGCAACAGCAGGTTTTCCTTGTGTTTCATCAAAAAGCTATGGAGTAAGTTCACAAAGATAGGCAAAGTCAAATCAGTATCAAAAATACAAAAAGTTGCAACATTAAACAAGAAATTCAATGGGCTCACTCATACATTGCTGGTGGAAGTGTAAATGTATTAAAACTTTTTAAAAGGTACTTCACCTATATAAACCAAAGGTCTCAGAATTCATGTCCTTTAATCCAGAAATATTATGTCTCAGAATTTAGCTTAAGGAACTAATTAGAGATATGTATAAAGACCTATAAGGATGTTCATCATGCTAGCATTGCTTACAATGGCAAAAATACGGAAAAAAAATCTAAATGTTCAACAATAGTAGATTACATAATTTATCATATAGCCAATAAATCAAACCGTAGCAATGGAATATTATACTGTAGAATATTCATGATGTGACAAATATCTATAACATACTGTCAAGGAAAACAGAAAATCACAAAAAACAAAATGTATGCCATGGTCACACATACAAATATACATATGCGCATAGAAAAAAGGGCACATAAAAAATTTTAACAATGAAGAGACATCAGATAGTTATTTCTACTTTTAGTTTTTTATCTTATTTTTTAACTTTTCTACAATGAACTTATGGTACTTCTACAATAGGAAAAGTTAAATTTCTTTATAGTATTATTTTCTTACCAATTTGATCTGTATTCTTCTAACACCAGTGTTTCGAGAAGTAGCAGACAATGAATTGTCAATTAATTCTGCAAGAGCAAATGCTGAAAGAGAATGAGAAGACATCACTGCTTAACTTTTCCCTCCCAAATACTTCATTTAAAAGTACAAAGTAGAAGAAACTCTGAAGTACCTTAAGCCATCACTTTTATTTTCCAAAGAGCTAGAATTAAAGTATTATCCTGATCCTAATGATATAATACATAATAAAGGCATCATCATCAATCACCACCAGCATAAAAAAGCAGTCATCAACCAGTACTTGTAAGGCACTATACGGCATGAGTCAGCCAGCCATGATTCCTGGCTTCAAGGAGTTTATAATCTAAAGACAGACATACAGACATAGAAGACAAACAGAAGACCATAACCATAAAATCAAATACTAGTTCATGGTATGTAATACATCATGCACAAGTCAAAAGTAAACACATTTAGAGATGAGGGGGCAAATACAAAACAACTATAAAAGTGTCTATTAAGAACTAATTTAAATATGAAAATCTCAGACTAACAGCGACTTGTCAAATGGCAGAACATGTCTGTTTAACTGACACAGAACTGCTAATTATTTCCTACAACACAACCAATCTGATATTCAACTTATTAATGGCTCACTATTACTACCTAATATTCTCTTTTCTTCAAGATCACTATTCAAACTATTTCCTACTTTTATTTCCTTAATAAAAAAGGGGAACATACCAAATTTATGTGTCCTACTTTCCCTAAAGCATAACCCAACTAACACTATAATTAATCCACAAAGTAGCATCCCAGCAAGCATTCCACTGTCTAAATACTCACAGGATGGCTACGTTTATAAACTACAAAGAAGTTACTGCAAATCAGATTACATATAAGGATCTGGCCAATGGTAACATCTACAAAACTGAGGAGTAAACATAGGAAATGGGAGGAAAAGAAAGAAGAGAAATTTGGAGGGAAGAATTTGGTATCTGCACAGATATAAATGAACAAAAGAAAAAAAGAAATTCAAGATGATTTTGAGTCTTTGCTCTAGAACACTGGATAAATGGTCATATTTACCATTAAACCAAAATTTAGAGGGGAAGGAAAAAAATTGTTCCGTTTTCACTGCAATGCCCTACCACTATATCAAAGTCAATGAGTAGAGGTGTTCCATAGGGGGCTAGAACAGATTCAGGCTTGAGAGAATAAAAACAGCCAGAGGTAAGGATTTCTACTTCAATGACCGAATAATTAAGGCTTGGATCAGTTCATTAAGAGAAAAGTATAAAAAAAAAGAGCAGCATGACTTGAAGAAATATCCACTCTATGGTCAAGAATAAGCAGCAGCAGAACCAAAGGCCAATGAAACAAACGGAGGGAAAGACCTAGGAATGTAATGTGAAATCACAGTAACCAAAGCAAGAACTTAAAACAGGGAGATTTTCTCCTTGTTCATATGACAGCAGAAATAACTGGTACAACTAATCTAGAAGGTAATTAAATCTATATCAAATTTTGAAAATGAACATACCTATTCATTCCATAATTATCTATTTAGACATCTACCTCCAGAGAAAGAATTATAAATTCATTCAATAAGCAAATATTTGAGCACTTACTATCATCAGGCATTATACTAGGAATAGAACAAAACAGACGAGAGTCCTATTCTTGTGGAGTTAACAATCTAATTAAAACATGGAAAAAAGATGAGAAAAATGGAAAATGTAATATAATCATAAGCATGTTAGAAGATTGTATATGTGATGGAGAAAAGAGCAGAGAAAAGAGACTACATAACAGTAAAGGCATAAAGGAAACACAGTTACAATCTTTGACAGGTTAATTTTTAAGAAGGTAATAAATGACAAAACTTCAAAGAAGTGAGGGAATGACACAGGGCCTATCTGGACAAAGAGTATTACAGGGAGAAGCCCCTAAGCTGAGTATAGAGCTGGTACCAGGGTGAAATGAACAAGCAAAAAGAAGAGGTGTGGAAACAAAGGCAGAGAACTAACAAAGCAGAGCTACAAAGGCCATATAGGTGATTAAAAACACTTCGACTTTTATTCTCAGTGAAATGGGGAGCCATCAGTGCTTTCAGTAGAGGAGTAACACAATCTGACTTCTCAAACCTTACGTGGACAAGAATGAAAAGACAGAGATGAATTAAAAGTTCACTATATAATCTAGGTAATGATTCCTTGAGATCAGGTTTTAGAAACAGAAATGGTCCTTGCTAGATAAACACTGAAGACAGTGCCAACAGGACTTTCTGACAGAATGAAAGAAAGATGAATCAATCTGATTTTTGGCCTAAGAAACTGAAAGAACAGAGCGATAATCAATGTGGATGGTAAAATTATGTGTAGTTAGGATTCATTAATCAGATCAGGGTTCCTGTCCTAGATATTCCAGGAGAGATAACCCATGGGCAGCTGGATAGACAAAACTGGAATTCAGGACGTAAGTCTGACATTATTAACAATATTTAACTAAAAACTACCATTTCTACCACCTCCATTTAGGAGTCACTGCCATAAAGATGGTATTTACCATGACATCAGACAGGATGACTAAGTAAGTGAAGACAAGGAACCAAGGACTAAGTCCTGAGGCACTTCAATATTAAGAAGGTTGAGGAGGGAGGTCAATTATATTTCAATTAAAAAAAAAAAGGAAGGAAAGAAGATGGAGAGAGAAGACTGCACAGAAGGCAGTGAGGTAGAAACAGAATAGAGTATGGTTTCTCAAAAGTTAAGTGAAGATTATTTTATCAAGGAGAAAGAAGTGATAAACTGTCAATACCTTGAGCAAAATGGGAACTGAAAACTGATCACTGGATTTAGTCACTGGTGACTTTGAAAGTGTAAGTACAGGGGCAACTGGGTGGCCCAGTGAGTTGAGCGTATGACTCCTGATTTCAGCTCCGGTCATGTTCCCAGGGTTGTGGGATCGAGCTCCATGGTGGGCTCAACAATGAGCATGGAGACTACTTAAGATACTCTTTTTACCACTCTCCCCTGGCTCACACTCTCTTTAAAAAGGAAAAAAAAAAAAAGTATGAGAATGTGAAAAAGACAGAACGGGAAGAGAAGCGGCACTGCTGACAGTAAATATGGTCAATTCTATTGCGAAGTTTTGCTGTAAACTGGAGCAAAACACTGGGCAGTCGCTGGTGAAAGTAAGTATGATGTTTTTAAGATGGGGGATAGAAGATGGTAGCTTTCTTGTACATAAAGAACAACATCAGAGGTAATAAACATAATGATTAGGAGTCCAAGTTCTGTAGTTCCTCTATTAGGGTTCAAATCCTGGCCCCAACACTTACTGTAGGGTGTCCTTTGTCAGGCTATACAAAATTACCCTCAGCCTCAGTTTCTTCTGCAAAGTAAGGGTCATTACCTAACATTAGCTATCACATAGGATTAAGGATTAAATGAGATAATGTTCATAACGCATTCAGCATACAGCCTAGCACTGCAGCTGATAATAATAATACTTGTACTTAAGGTGAGGATGTGTACAAAGATTTAGACAAAAGAATATTCAGTCATGTGTCACATAAAAAAGACTAAAAACAACCTAAATATCTAACAGAACACTGTTCAAAGAAATTTATATAAATAACATATAAACACTAAAAACAAATATATGCTAACATATATATTAAAGATGTTCATTTTATTTTAAACAAAAACGTAGGTTACAGAAGTATGCACCATATAAAACACTAAAAAAAATTCTGAAAAGGTCTGAAATGATAAACACCAAAGCGTAAGTGGTAGTTGTATCTGTGTGGTAGAGATATGATGTTCTCTATGTTCTTTTTGCTTATCTATGTCTTCTAATTTCCTACGAACTATAATGTATATACAATGAGAAAAAATATTTTTAATAAGTTTATAATGAACATCTAAGTAGTACTAAACAAGTTGGCAGGGTCCAGACAGAAAAGACTCTCTAAATCAACTGATTTATAAAGATCATTAGCAAACAACCCCATGGTAGGATAAAAACTGGTGAGAAGTAAAGGTAGAGAGAAGTAAGCAATGAAGACCAGACCACAAACCACTTACTTGTGCAGTTGAGCTAATAAATTTGTAAAGTAAAAAAAATATTTTCTCAATTGGGAGATTTCTACAGGAAGCCAGGAAGAATAAATCAGAGTATACAGGAAATGGAAAGATATGTAGGTACAGTATTTCTTATATGTTAAAGTGGAAGAAATTTTAATACTAGATTAATTTTAAAGGAAAGATATCTTTACTCTGAAGAAGACTTAGAAAAAAAAATTATAATGTGATGAAGAGGTTGAAGCAAGAAAGTTCACAATTACCGGTCATATCTTCTAATAAAGTAGAAATAGAATGTATAAAAAGTGAAGGAATGCAACATGTGGTCAAGGGATAAAGTATAGTAACAAGTTGTCAAAATTAGAACAGATGTAATACTTACGCAAAGGATTTTGTCCTTCACTTGCATAATATTCGTACATGCCACTTTTAACCAGTGTGTCATAGTGAGGTAGGAAGTCAATTCGTTCTTTTGTAGCTGTAAGTAGTAACTGATTGACTGACTGTAGCAGGTATAGAGTGACTCCATCTTTAACAGTGTCATCTGTAATTAAGAGGTAATAACTTAAGTGCTATACTAGCATCAGAAACACAATGGATTTCTAATTCTGAATATGCAAATTATATCCATTTCTTTAAAGATGGTACAGGCAAACCCTCAAACAATGAATCTATTTATAAATTCAGTTGTGTTTATTAATAGTACAATGGAATTGGCCCGAATATTTCCACTCATCTAAAACACTTAATTCTTAGTAAGTTAAACTATCACAGGAAATCAGATGAAAAACTAACTACACTAAAGTGATATTAACATGAATGGAAAAGTATGATTATATTCAAAAGGAGTCAGGCATGAAAACTGGCAGATCCTAGATTAAAAAAAAAAAGTGGAAGCATCTAAGCTGGTGAGAATTAACTTCTTGAGGGCCCATGTAAAAGAAATGTGGTCAGGTATTACATATTGTCTCATCTCGTGCAGCCATAACTGATAACTATTTTTCTATAATCTTGTTTGAAAATATGACCTCTACACAAACTGTACATATATAATTAGTTTCCTCTCCACACCAAAAAAGTAACCAAAATCATCAATAATTTTAGATGCTTATCTGTGTAATAAAATAGTTACTGCTCTATAATGTACTAGAACATACTAATATAAAAGCATCAATTAAACACTGCTTACCAAAATTATCACAGGTAATTTCTTTCCTACTTGTTGTTGTAATAACAAATTTCTCTTCAGGTGAAATGCCAAGTGTCTATCCAAAATAACAGGAATAAAATCAATTATTACAAAATGGAAGTAAATATACCATTCGAGTTCATAAGAATATTAAAATAGTGATAGTATATCATAAACTTGTAACAATTACTATGTTTACCTAAGAAATGTTAAGTTTTGATACTTCAAAATTTTTCTTTGCATAATTAAGGGTAGCTCTGTTAATTACCTATTTGCTTAACGAGGTCGTTTTTTCTGCTACAGGCATATAAAGCCACCTAGGAACATGATGATTAGATGGAATATTTCAAAAGAGTTTTAACATGAGCAGGGCCTCCTAGGCAAAAGGCATGCTATTTCATGTCATACATGAAAGTATGTATACATACATAAGTAAACTTACCTAACATGTATACATACATGTAAGTAAACTTACTTGGAGCAAAGCATTAACACTTATGTTCATATAGGTTAAATATTTAAATACATGAAAGCAAAAGTACTAGAAAAAAGAAGTTAATATTTATAACAGAGGTAAGGATAGACATGCTATGCAGGATTTTTTGTATTAAAGAAACTCTTTAATCTATTATAACCCCTTCCAAGAGAGTAACTTAAAAAAATTAAGTAAATTATAAATTCTGAGAAGGAATTGCAACAGGAGACAGAGATAGCATCCTTAGGAAACAAAAAGTCGTCATTAAACAAGATGAAGATCAACAAAGAGAGAAGAACAAAAAGTCATGATCAGAAGGAGAAAATACAAATGAATGACCAATGATCAGAAAATGAGAATAAGAAAAATGAGTTAACATTTTCATTAAAATTTTACCTATCTTTGAAATAAAAGACATATGCTCTTTCTAAAATTTAACAATACAGGGGCGCCTGGGTGGTTGAGTGTCCAACTTCAGCTCAGGTCATGGTCTCGCAGTTCATGAGTCTGAGCCCCACATTGGGCTCTGCGCTAAAAAAAACAGCTCAGAGCCTGGAGCCTGCTTCAGATTCTGTATTTCCCTCTCCTTCTCCCACCCCTGCTCATGCTCTGCCTCTCTCTATCAAAAGTAAATAAATGTTAAAAAAAAATTTTTAATTATACAATACAACAATGTATAGTTAAAAGACTGGCTTCTGCTTCGGGTAATGATGGACTCATTTTAGACCAAACTTGCCACCGAATTAAAAAAAAAAAATCTAGACTAATGACACTCACTCAAGTCTTCAATAGTGATACTAAACCTTTATTAGTTCCTACTGAAACTAATTAAAACACCAACTCCTTACTCTAAAGGCTGACTAACTAAAGGGAAAAAAATAAAGGGGCGCCTGGGTAGCACAGTTGGTTGAGGACTCTAGATCTTGCCTCTGCTCCTGATCTCACAGCTCGTGAGTTCGAGCCCAGTGTTAGACTCTGTGTTGATGGCACAGAGCCTGCCTGGGAATCTGTTTCTCCTTCTCTCTGCCCCTCCCCCACCTGTGTGCTCTGAAGCTCTCCCTCAAAATAAATGAACTTTAAAAAAAATTTTTAAGGGAAAAAATTTAGCACTTATTCAGTCTTTTTGGTATCAACTATATTTAGGGGTAACCAAAAAGTTCTAATTGATGAGGTTAAGTTGTTTTTTAGAGAATTCCAGCTAATAAATTCAGGACTAATGGCAACCAGAATATCACCATTAATGGATGAACCATCAGATCAAATTTTGTTATAGAGGGATCCAACTGAAACCACCTGAATCCCACTAATATGATCTTAGGATTGCTAAGGGTAGGAGAAATTTTCATTTATTACATGCCTCTTGATATGATGTAACATAAAGTACCAGCACCACCTATGAAGTATTCTTTGCCTCCATACCTCAAAGAAGTTGAACCTAAATTTTGCTCATAAATCTTAAAAAATAACTTGCTTACAGAATATATGGAAATAGAACAAGTTAAATTACACCATGAAGGCACACAGACAAAACCATAATGTGCACTATTAAAGAAAAACCTGCTTGATTTCAACAGGCCGATGTCAGGAAAAAATAAGAGATTGGAGGAAGACAGTATTGCTCAAATGCTCTCAATTTTAAAAGAATTAAGACACATAGAAAACCAAATGCAACATGAGGACCCTGATGTAATCTTAATTTTAAAACAACAACTATAAAAAGACATTTTGAAATAATCCGAGATACCTGTATATGAACAAACCTTTTAGACAATACTTTAAGATGCTAATTTTGATGGTGTGATCACAGAAATGCATGTAAAATACATAGGAATAAAGTGAACCAAGAACTGGAATATGCTACAGAAGACAAAAATGATACTTGTGTGGTAAAATACTTGGTAACTGTTGAATTTGGATGATAAGTTAATGTGAGCTCATTATACCATTATCTCTTTATGTTTGAAGCTTTTTATAAGACAAATGTGTAACATAAAATTACTATCATAGACCAGTGGAAGGGAACAGTAGACTCTGAAACAGACCCACATATATATATATATGGAAATAAGAGGTGACATTATAAATTGGTGGAGAAAGAATAATTTCAATGAATGATACTGAAACAACTAGATAACTGCATAAAAATAGGTAAAATAAAGTCCTCATCTTAACATACACAAAAAGAAATTTCAAGAGAGCTTAAGATATTGCGTATTAACCCAAAATTTTAGAGAACATAGAGGAATAATTTTGAGAAGACAGAGAAAAGAATTTCTGAAAATACACAAAAAGTGCAAGCCATAAAAGAAAAAATTAGAAAACATGAAGATATGCTGATCCTCACTAGTGAGTAGAGAAATTAAAACAACTTGATTATCAATCCCAGGAGGTTGGCAAAAATTTTAAGTCCTGATAATATAAAGTACAGGCCTCCACACAGGGAAATTGGGCCTTACACATTGCTAATAAGGCTGATAATTAGGGGCACCTGAGTGGCTTAGTTGGTTGAGCATCCCATGGCTGGGGTCATGATCTCATGGTCTGTAAATTCGAGCCCCACACTGGGCTTGCTGCTGTCAACACAGAGCCCATTTTGGATCCTCTATCCTCCTCGCTTTCTGCTCCTCCCCCAATCGTGCTTTCTCAAAAATAAATATTAAAAAAAAAGGGAGGGGGCACCTGGGTGGCTCAGTCGGTTAAGCGGCCGACTTCAGCTCAGGTCATGATCTCACGGTCTGTGAGTTCGAGCCCCACATCAGGCTCTGTGCTGATGGCTCATCAGAGCCTGGAGCCTGCTTCAGATTCTGTATCTCCCTCTCTCTCTGCCCTTCTCCTGCTCATGCTCTGTCTCTATGTCTCTCAAAAATAAATAAACGTTAAAAAAATTAAAAAAAAAAAGACTGATAATCAATACAACTGTGTTGAAGAGCTATCTGGGGGTGCCTGGCTGGCCCAGTCCAAAGAGCATGTGACTCTTGATCTCAGGGTGGTGAGCACGAGCCCTACATTAGATGCAGAGGTTACTTAAATAAACTTAAGAAAAAAAAAATCAATCTGATATACTTTACTAAAATTAAAGATAATTATATCCTATGCAATTCCATCCTACAATAAAGAAGCTATGGACATAAACTGGTGGGGAATAAAATTGTACTTGTTTAACAAATAAAATTGGCTTTACAGACCTTTATTAGTTTTTGTAATGAGTCTTTACTTTTTAGTTCAGTACTTTATTTCTACAGTGCCCAATTGTTAGATCATGTGCTTATGCATCCTTTAGAATAAAATCTGTTCTTACAGTTAATGAAAAAATGTGTCAAGTTGAATTTTTTAGATTTACGTAAATCTGAATAATTGTATCTGATTATTCCATATACTCTCTCCATTTATCTGTTATTATTCAACTAAGATACCAAGCTATCTTTTTGTCTTCCTTACCTATAATTCTATATATAAAAATTATTTCTTAAAATCATAATTTTTCTCAGTACTTTTAAATCTTTGATACTTGACAAATATAAATTACATTTTTTTTACATTATTCATTATGCTTTTATTCAAGACAGCACATCCTTTCTCTCCATATTTTTAGTCTAAATTCTATCTCATCAGACATAAACTAAAGTCTTTCATGTTTTGTGTTAACCTGGCCTTGAATACAGATATAATTCCTCTGCCTTTCCCTATACAAAAGGAGAAAAACATTCCATTTGGGCAAGAGACTTGATCAGGTTTTTTCATTTTTATAACACTTTGATCCCATCTTTTTCTGGATTAACTGGTAGAGAAGACAGATCTGCCTTTAATGGTGAATAAAAATTACCTGCCCTCTGTCTCTTTAGGCCAGCTTCAAACTATCTGCTGTCCGACTTTTTCAAAAGCCAATTTTAAGAAATATTTCTGAAGGGCTAACTAAATTGAGTCCATAAAGTCTTCAAATATTTTAAATTTCATCCATGGATTAAGTAAGAAACTATATACTTCGATGCACTGTTCTGAAACTCTGCAAACTAGCCTTTAATGATTTGTCCTTTGACATTATACCCAACGGGCAGGTTTTGTCCCTGAAGCACCCACAGACCAGTAACACCCATAATGCGTGTGAGTGAGAAATTTCTAAAAAAAAATTTTGAGGAGTGCCTGGGTGGCTCAGGTGGCCAAGTATCCAACTTTGGCTCAGGTCATGATCTCATGGTTCTTGAGTCCCAGGTTGGACTCCATGTTGACAGAGTGGAGCCTGCTTGGGATTCTCTCTCTCCTTCTTCCTGCCCCTCCCTAACTCATGCTTTCTCTCTCTCAAAAAATAAGTAAACTTAAAAAAAAAGAAAAACAAAAAAATTTGAGAGGTTACTGGTTAAAGTAGCTTGCATTACCCTAGATAACACGTACCCTACCTTGCATTAAAGGAAATAATTAGCCGTTCCTATCTTTAAGGATGTTGTCCATCTTTTCAGAATTTGAAAGGAATCTAGGGAAAAGTTTTTCTCAAATCAAAGTTTTGCTTCACTAGCAGATGGAATGTTTTTATTTTATAGACACTGTAGTTTTTCTATCAATTATCTTTCCTTGTTTTGACCTCTAAGAAACTCAGAGCGGATTTCATGGCTCAGCAACGGTGGAAGATATTATCAAAGTTTATTAACTCTTCTCAGGTTACTATTTTGTCCCTTCCTATATCTACTTTTGATTCTTCTTTTAATCTTCTGGAAAAAAATTTTCTTAAAATTTTAAGCAATTTCTACACCCAACTTGGGGCTCAAAACCACAACCCCAATATTGAGAGTCACAAGCTCCACCAAATGAGCCAGCCAGCCAACCCTCATCTTCAGATTTTTAATATGTGTACCCTATATGCACAAAATTGTTTTTTAAAGAAGAAGAGTGATTCATTTAACAGCTATAAACCAACTATTAGTAAGGCTCCTGTCCTCAAGGAGCATACAGATTTTTTTTAAGTATGATGGTAGAGTAAGTGCCATGGTAGAATAACAAGGTATGGTGGAAAAAGTAAGCATTTCCTCAAAACTGGAGATGGAGGGAGAGGTTTGCAAACTTGGGACTTAATGTTTGGATATCTTAATAGCTAGCCAAATGAATCATCTTCTATGATTCTGCAAGGCCACAAGGGCTCAGGTGAAGTCAATAGCTGCTTATCACAAATCTAAGGGATTCTTCCAAATCTATTCCTTCTTTAAAAAAAAAAAACAAAAACAACTCTTCTTTTCTTGATTGCTCCCTTTTTCCACAAGGTGAATTTTCCCCAAATAACATTTTTAATGAAAAACTTTAACTCAGTGCACTATTTTGCCTCCTCCCCAACAAGAAAAATAAAGCCTTTAGTTAATAGCGTGGGCACTGTGGAGAATTTTTTAAATAAAAATACAAGCTTCAGAATCAAAGAAACCTAGATTTTAACCTCAGTTTCACTGTTTATTAACTGTATAACCTTGGACTTAATTCAGTAATTTAATGCAGTTCTTAATGTAGGTAATGGACACAAGGTTATGGGATTAGGTTAAATAATCTAATGATGCTTTAAAATACAAATACTGCAAAAAAAGTTAGCCTTCCATTTTCCTTACTAGTTCTTCCCTCTCACCTCTGATCAAATTTAACCTTTTCTTTTCCAGCAGAAAAAGGTGGGAAAGAGGAGCAAAGAATTAGTCAAAAGAAATATTCTGTTTAGTTTTCAAATTAAAATACTGAAGGAATGGAATAAACATACCTATTCTCTATAACAACTTAATTTGAGGCACAGTGATACAACATAAAAAATATGGGTTCTGGGTTTGAATCCTAATTCAAGACTGTATTATATGTTTTACTTAAGTGAGTTGCCAACTCCAAAAGTGAGTTACCACTTCCGTAATAATACTGTCCCTATCTAAAAGTTACTGAGACTTCTCACAGGGGAGAATTTATTTCCAGAGGGAAAGTAAATTAGTACAACCTTATTGAAAACAAATCTGAAAATACCGATCAACAGTTTTACACATATTCCTGACCTTTGATACAGAAATTCACTTCCAAGATTCTAAAGAAAAAGACATAAAACACTATGTTTTCAAAGATGCTTATCATAGCATTACTTAAAATTGAAAGTAATGTAAATGTTGACAATAAGGAGGGATTTGTTTATGTAAACAGAGGTACTAAACAAACCCTTTCAAACTTTGATTATGAAGACCTGTATTAAAATAGAAAAGATACTGACTATATTAACTGAAAAAAATAGAATAGAAAAATGTATTACAGCTATAAAAAAAAAAAAAAACAGGGTAAGGATACAAAAAATAACTCCAAGTGTTACCAGTAGTTACAAATTTTATAGTAAAGAAAAGGTTTACTTTTTCCCTCTCTGTTCCATAATTTCTTTAATGTGCTGATATTTTTTTTTAACGTTTATTTATTTTTGAGAGACACAGAGACAGAGCATGAGCAGGGGAAGGGCAGAGAGAGAGGGAAATACAGAATCTGAAGCAGGCTGCAGACTCGAGCCGTCAGCACAGAGCCGACGCGAGGCTCGAATCCACAGACTGCGAGATCATGACCTGAGCTGAAGTCGGCTGCTTAACTGACTGAGCCACCCAGGCGCCCCTGTGCTGATATTTTTAACAATAAAAATAATGAACATAGTTTTGTTTTTGTGGAATGGTTTTGAAAACATTCATCAAAAAAAGATGAGCATTCATTCATTCGGGTTTCAAATACGTGGGAAATCTGCTATATCCAGGCACAGAATGAATGCACTGTTTATCATTTCGGCATTTGCCATGTGCCAGGCACAGTTCTAGACACTGGGAATACAGCTGTGAACAAACGAAAGTCCTTGCTCTTAAGTCGCTCTTATTCTACGGGTCTTGATTTCAATTACTTCAGCAACTACACAGAGTTGTGTGTCTAGAACAGAACTAAATCACCAGCCTCATCAAATTAAAACAATGCTTCACACAAAGTTTTCTTTCCTTGGAAGTTAAGTGTTCCTTGTAGCTTAAAAAGAACTTTATGTGGTTAACGCAGCACAGGGCTACTATGTCCCTTCTTTAAAGCTCATGCACCGCCAACGCCACACATCTTACTTGACAGTTTAGAGTAGCTTTTCCTACACAATCATTAATTTTTAAAGCAAACTACTCGATACACATACACCACAAATACATATATTCACACATACATACACACCCTTCTTTGGTGTTTCACAGACATCTTTCGAGTTAGTTCTAAAACTCTCAAGGGCTAGGGTTCAGAAAACCTTAAGGGCAGCTCCACCTGCGAAGCTAACTCGGACAAGTGTTTCCACCAGGGAAGGAAATATCTTGCCAGGGCGGGCCCACAAACCTCCTTGGACGGACAGGACGACCCGGGAAATTATTGTATCATTTAATGACTGAGATAAACCGACTCCAGGAATTTCAGAACTCCCAACCATCGCAACAGTCATAACAGAGCCACCGAGTTACAGCTCTGCTCTCTTATTTAAAAATTAAAAAAAAAAAAAAAGTTCCAAAAGAAAGAGACACAAGTGGCTTTTCCCTCCTGGAAGATGGGTTTAGAGTACTAAGGGCTTAGAGTACTAAGGTCACCACGGGCCAATTAAACCCGAGGTTAAGAAACCCTGGGCAGCGAGGGCCACCCCGACCCCGTAAAAGGGCAGGGGGAGGCCCACGGAGTTGCTGGCTCTGCACTCCGAGGCCGAGGCTGGGATCAGCCCAAGGCTTCCAGCCGCCCGACCACGGGCATGGCGGGCACCCGGGAGAGAGAAGCCAAGGCCGCAGAACTAGGGCCAGGTGACAGGTTTATTGCCCTTGGTGAGCAACTTGAGTGTCTCGGCACCCTCCCAACCCAAACTCTACCCGCGCATCCCTCCTCGGACCCTCGGCGTACCTGACACACAGAGGCGCGGAACCATGCGTAATCCGAGCGCTCCTCGACTTGCAGCACCCGGTCCCCAAGCTCGGACTCCTTTTCGCGCCGGTCAAACAAGTACACCGTCCTGCAGCCATCGCCTCCGCCGTCCTCTCCAGTCCCCACCGAGGGCCCGCCGCCGCCCGCCGCTGCCATATTGGGGGAAAGGAGAAAAAACAGCAGCGCCGGAGTCTACGGCGACCGCGCTCGGGGCCGAGGTGCAGGCTCCGCAAGGCGCCTTCAGCTCCAGCCCCTGGGGCGGCGCGAGGCCTCTAGCCCGGCGCGCTGCAGCTCCTCCCTCAGCGGCGGAGGCGGCGGCCGAGCAGCGGCAGGCGCGAGGATCACCCGGGAACCGATTCAAACGAGCTCCTGCTCCTGCACACGTCACTTCCGCGGCCCGTCGCTCCCGGGGAGAAGGGGACGCGCAGCGCGCTCTTCGTAAGCCCGGGACCCGTGCCCGCCGCGTTCCACGCGAGCTTCGCAGCGAAGCCCGCGACCAGGGCCGCCGCCCGGGACTGTGTCGCAGGAGGAAGAAGGGCCGTTCGCCGCGCACAGGGGGCGGGGCGAATCCGGCAGGCCGCGCGGGCGGGGCGGGGCTTCAGCGCCTGCCGCCCTGGGCCCGCCCCTTTCGCCCTCCAGAAGCTGGGAGGGAAGCGCGGTTCTTATGGGCGCCTGCGCTCTGGGGGGCGACCCATATTCCAGGAGGTAGAGCTAGTACCGAGACCTGCGGCGGGGGTCTTTCGAGTTGTTTTTCTCCTGCCGAGACTGTCTTGGTACATTACCGCCTCAGCCTGACCCCGACCGAGTCTGCCTGGCCTCGAGCTCCTGGCGCCCCGGTGGTGAATGCGGCGCTCCTCTGCGCCCTGGTCGCGTGAATGCGGCGGCGGGAAGCGTCGGGCTGGTCGGCCTCGGGCGTCGCTGGGTGGGATTTCCTCCGTAGAGAGCACGTGTGACCCCACGCGGAGAAAACAGACGCCCGGACACCTACGCCGCCTTTTCCGCCTCATTTGCTAGTGATTTCTGTGTGGGCTCCAGTGTGGGCCACTGAGACAAAGCTTGTCCCTGAGAACGTCCGAAACGCGATTCTGTGACGTCACTCTGGCCTTCCCTCAGGCGGCCTCTGAGGGTCCTGAAGTGTCTCTGATTCTAAACCTTCTCACTGCGCTGGCCAGACTTAACCACAGCGGTCATATTGCCAAAAACTGTGAATTAGAACACCTACTAGGATTAAGTAATTTTAGCAAAATGCTTACCATATTGTATGCTTTCGTAAAAGCATTTATTGTCTTTAATTAAACATGCTTACCGCGGGCGTGTAGTGCCCTAACTCAACAACAAATAAAAATATTCTTGGGAGGACTCACTTTAGTCATTTACTCTCCAATTCCTTTTTTTTTTTTTTTTCGGTTTATTTGTTTTTGAGAGAGAGCACAAGGAGGGAGGGGCAGAGCGAGAAAGAAGACACAGAATCTGAAGCAGCCTCCAGGCTCTGAGCTGTCGACACAGAGCCTGTCGGCTCAAACCCATGGTGAGATCATGACCTGAGACCAAGATGGATTTAACTGACTGAGCCACCCAGGTGCCCCTACTCTCCGATTCTTAAAAATGTTTAGTCAGTATTTTGTACTTGAGAGTGACATTTAAATTACCGAAGCCCAAGACAGCAGACTGAGATTTTTCAATTCTCCAAAATTTTGGATAATTTAGTATATTTTCTGTTTTACTAGGTTTGCAAAGACCTTCATGGTTAATTATATAGATAGATTCTTATCAGTGTATGTTATAAGCTTAGATTTGCTTGTTCCAGAATCTTGGGGGAGGGGAATGGCTAGATTTACATGACATTAAAGGTAGAACAGAATAGGAACAAGAGCGTGAAGGCATGTATGTTTGGGGAACATAATTAGGACTGGAAGTGGAGAGAATGGAGCGGTAGATAGTGGAAGATAAAATTGGCAAGAGGCAAGATTTGGCCAAATGCCATTAATGTTCCCGAAGGGAGAAGTAGGCGAAGACCGACCAGAGTAACCTCCAACTCCTATGGAATTTCTTTGATGTCTCATGTTTTACTTCACAAATTCATGTGAACTATTTCCTCCTATGTAATAGTCTTTGATTTAAATGTCTCAAGAAAAATGCAAATTGAGTAAAATTCTTAGCTAATGGATAAAATGAATTGTGTTACTCTTTCATCAAATTGAGATTAGGGCCAGTTCATCATCAGGGCAATTTCCCATTTCTCTGTACAGTATAGATATGTGGATACAAACAAACTCTTTTCATGTCTTTAGAAGAGATTTCAAGATAATTGCCTAGAGGAGAAATACAAAACTGCCAGAGAAGCGTGCTGTAATATTATGGGCAACTATTGATGGAAGTACTGATAGTATCTTCTCCTTCGGAGGTCAAGCGTGAAACAGTCTTATGTGCCAGTATGGCAACCTGAATAGCCTCAGAACTGTATGCCAGTAACTTGTTCTTGGAGAGAAGCTCTTCAAATAGCTTTTTCAGCAAAGAAAGATGATTTTCTTCTTTATTCAATTTGAAAAGAAGTTTGAAATGACTCAGTATCACAACTAGTTCTCGACTGACTCAATTTTTATTTTCATTAGCCATCTTATCATATAGAGTGTAAATAAGTTTTCCTTTATCAGTTATCTATTGCTGTACAACCTACCCCAAAAACTAAGTAGCTTCTTTAACAGTTCTCGAGAGCCTTCCCTCCGGGACATGGCCCCCATAATCTGAAATGCCATAGACCCAGACTAGAGCTGCTGGAAGGCAGTGAATAGTATAACTCTTCAAGCCCACAATTAAAAATGGCCTCCAATAAAACTACATTGCAAAGAATGGGAAAGAGGGGCACCTGGGTGGCTCAGAGAGAGCAGATGAGACAGACATGGTGCTGGCAAAAAAGGCAAACATGAAGCATCCTTAAATTGTAATTGCTTTTTAGGGGCGCCTGGGTGGCTCAGTTCGTTGAGTGGCCGACTTCAGCTCAGGTCATGATCTCACAGTCTGAGAGTTCGAGCCCCACATTGGACTCTGTGCTGATGGCTCATCAGAGCCTGGAGCCTGCTTCGGATTCTGTGCCTCCCTCTGTCTCTGCCCTTCCCCTGCTCACACTCTGTCTCTATGTCTCTCAAAAATAAATAAACATTAAAAAGATTGTAATTGCTTTTTATAAAGAGATATATACTGCATTCTTGTCCAGAAGATGCTCAATAATTGTTCATATATATATATGTCTTTTTTATGTTTTGTTTTTTTTTTGAGAAAAAGAGAGAGAGCAGGGGAGGGGCAGAGAGAGGGGGAGAGAGAGAGATTCCCAAGTAGGCTCTGCACCGTTAGCACGGAGCCCGATATGGAGCTCAAACCCATGAACCATGAGATCATGACATGAGCTGAAACCAAGAGTAGATCGTTTAACCAACTGAACCATTTTCATTCTAAGGAAAATCAAATTAAAAAAATTTTTTTAACATTTATTTATTTTTGAGAGACATAGAGACAGAGTGTGAGCAGGGGAAGGGCAGAGAGAGAGGGAGACACAGAATCCGAAGCAGGCTCCAGGCTCTGATGAGCCGTCAGCACAGAGCCTGATGCGGAGCTCGAACTCACAGACCGTGAGATCATGACCTGAGCCGAAGTCGGCTGCTTAACCAACTGAGACACCCAGGCGCCCCGGAAAATCAAATTTAATCTGTTCATTTTAAGTAGTATTGAGGGAATTGTTGGGTTGTTTTTGTTTTTTGCATCAATAGCACTGGTTACTTGGACAAATAAAAGCTTACTGTAGTTGCTTAATTTATCAGAAAAGAACATGTGATACTGTTGTATACTATTCTATCTGCATTAGAGAACAGTTTTTCTAAATGTTAAAAAAATCTCCATAGTCATCACTCAATCAGAACTTATGTTTAACCTATAATGGCTAAGGACCTTTCTGGGTTTTTTGTTTAAGTATTTTCATATGTGTACATATATACAAGGGTAAACGATTGTTGATGGGGTTTTGGTATTGTTGAGTAAGTCCACGTTGTTTCTGGGATGCCATCATTCTGAGCAACCCGAGAAATAGATTACCTCAAGTTAAACTGCAGATTTTCCTGAGCCAGAAACTCTCAAGCAAATAGATGATTTTATAATTAATTGGACAATTTAAAGCAGACTTATCACAATTCCTACTTTAATTATGTAAATGCAACAGTTTATTTGCAAAACTCCCTGAAAGGAAAAATTTTTATCACCACTAATAACCTAACCACTCAGGGGAGAAAACTAAACAAATAATGGTGTTTTTTAATAAGCCAAAAAAAGCTTAGTTAAGTGGGCAAAGTTCCTCCTAGAGAACCATTCCTTTACAAAAGGTTGAAATCTCTGTGCCGTGTTGAATAAAAGATCATAATTCATGGAAAGTGTTCATGAAACTAATTGGATGATTAGAAATGTTGCTGTTTTGGAACTGCTGCATAAATGAGGAAACAAACTCTTGTAATTTAAACTAGACTTGCATATTTTTTCTTTACCCAACCTATTTCTTACATGTGGGTTTAGTCTTTTCAGTATTTGTACTGGTCCAACAGAAATCAGGAAAAACAGTAACTCTATAGTAGTCAGAATGTCACTCAACTGCGTATTGCTTCCTTGATTGTAAATATTGGTGAACAGTGATCAGTAAACAGTTTTACATCTAAAAAAAACTTAGTAGGGGGTGCCTAGGTGGCTCAGTCAGTAGAGCGTCCAACTCTTGGTTCTGGTTCAGGTCACAATGTCGCAGTTTTGTAGGTTCAAACCCTGTATTGGGCTCTGTAAAGGCAGCGCAGAACCTGAATGGGATTCTCTCTTCCTCTCCCCACTTCCACTGTCTCGGTCTCTGTCTCAAAATAAATAAATAAGCATTAAAAAATAAAAAATAATTTAAAAAATTTTTAAATTTTTAAAATGTTTTTATTTTATTTTTTGAGAAACATAGAGACAGAGTGTGAGCAAGGGAAGGGCAGAGAGAGAGGGGGACACAGAATCCGAAGCAGGCTCCAGGCTCTGAGCCATCAGCACAGAGCCCGATGCAGGGCTCAAACTCACAGACCGTGAAATTTTTGACCTGAGCCGAAATCGGCCACTTAACCGACTGAGCCACCCAGGCACCCCAACTTAAAAAATTTTTTAAACTTGGTGGTTTCAAACAGGAGCCTATATTTGCTCATGATTCTGAAATTTGGACTGAATGTCAGTAGGCAGTTCTGCTGGTCTCACTTGAGGACACATCTACAGCAGAAATCCCCTAGCTAAATGGTCCATGATGGTCTCATTCACTTGGCTGGCAGCTGAGGCTGTTGGGAACTGAAGCTCAGTTCTCCTCTACTAGGCATCTCTAATGAGCTTCGTTTTCTTACTTGGCTGTCACAGACTTCCAAAAGGAAAAGCTCTAATGTGCAAGTAGCTGTCAAAGCTCTGCTTGCATTGCATTTACTGACATCATTGGTCAAATCTAGTCACATAGTCCGACTCCTGAGTGGTCGCCTCTCACAATAGAGGGGAGCTTACGGAAATTCCTGCTGATTCTGGGTTAGTGCTGTTATCTGTGTACTGTGATGAAACCAGTTTGATAAAATATTACAGATCTAGGATAGTTGGCAGAAAGAAGGGGGGAAATTACAATCTTGTTAGGATTGGAAGTTAAATTCTCCTCAAATAAATATGAAGGAAAGTGAATTTTTGAATACTCCTATCTTCTCAAAAAAATTTTCTTGTAAGTGTATTTATTTTGAAAGAGAGAGAGAGAGAGAGCATGAACTCGTGTGAATGTGGGAGGGACAGAGGAGGGAGGAACAGAGAGAGAGAATCCCACCCTGACAGCATGGAGCTTGATGTGAGGCTCGAACTCATGAACTGTGAGACCATGACCTGAGCTGAACTCAGAAGCTTAACCGACTGAGCCACCCAGGCAGCCTGCAAAAAAAAAATTTTTTTAAGTACACTTCTTAAGGAAAGGTAGGGAGAATTCCGGTGATTCAGACTGAGTTCAGACTTTGCCAGCCGAAATTGTTTATGACTCTGAGCACCAGTCTACCAGGTTGGTAGAAAACATCTTGAGGTTCCTTTGTTTCTAGTTTTAACAAGTTCCAAGTTCTGAGTAGTGGGGAGAGAAGCTCACCGTTTTTATGGCCTCTTTAGATCTGATGGCTTCCTGTTGCTTTTGTGCCACCTGGGACATGGGAACCACTTGCAAAGCTAGTTTTGATCTCATCTGCTCAGGTGTACTGTATAGCTACTTAGGAGAGTAGGGAGTACCCTCTCTTCTTACCAGCCCAGAGGGAATCCTTTTTTTTTTTTAATTTTAATTTTTAAAAATGTTTATTAATTGGGATGCCTGGGTGGCTCAGGTCATGGTCTCACAGTTTGTGGGTTCAAGCCCCACGTTGGGCTCTGTGCCGACAGCTCAGAGCCTGGAGCCTGCTTCAGATTCTATGTCTCCCTCTCTCTCTGCCCCTCCCCTACTTGTGCTCTCTCTCTTTCTCAAAAAAAAAAAATAAAATAAATAAATAAATAAACATTAATAAAACGTTTTAAACATTTTTAAGATAAATAAAAATATAAATAAATAAATAAGTCACATTAAAAAAATGTTTTAAACACTTTTATTTATTTTGAGAGAGAGAGAGAGAGAGAGAGAGAGGGAATCCCAGGCAGGCTCTGTGTTGTCAGCACAGAGCCCAACACGGGGCTCAATCCCACGAACCCGTGAAATCATGACCTGAGCTGATGCTTAACCAACTGAGCCACTCAGGTGCCCCTTTAATTTTAATTTTAATCCCATCTCTCTTCGTCTTTCTTCAAGATCTTTACTCTATCAATGCCTAGAAGTGCTTCACTCATTTTCATCCCCTCTCCAAAAGCCTCTGCATTCCTCTAAGAGCTTAAGTTTTTAGGAAAAAGTTCCCAGAGGAAAGTATCTTTTCTACTCTGCACCTTGTTTCAGTTATCTACTGCTGTATAATCAATTACTTTAAAACCTAGTGGCTTAAAACAATCTTTTTCTTTCTTTCTTTTTTTAGGTTTATTTATTTTGAGAGAGAGAGTGTGTGAGCAAGTGGGGGAGGGACAGAGAGAGGGAGAGAGAGAATCTCTCAAGCAGGCTCCACACTGCCGATGCAGGGCTCAAACTCATGAACCGTGAGATCGTGACCTGAGCCGAAACCAGGAGTTGGATGCATAACCGACTAAGCCACCCCAAAACAACAATCTTTTTCTTTATTTGCTCATGATTCTGAAATTTTGGCAGGGCTCGGTGGAACCAGATTTCTCTGCTCCTGGTGGTATCGGCTTGGACAGTTCTTAGAGGAGTCACATCTGAGATGCCTTATGCGTGTAGCTGGCAAGTTCATGCTGATTGTTGGCTGGGAGCTCTGCTGGGGTTGCTGGCCAGGGCCCTCAAATCTTTCTCAGCTCTTCCTCCTGGCTAAATTGAGATTTTCCTGGAGGTGGTCTCAGTGTAGTCAGACTAGTGACTGACTACCCCTAGAACACAAAAGTGGAAGCTTGCAGAATTTAAGGTTTAGAATTGGAACAGCATTACTTCTGCCACACTCGTTTGGTTATAAAGCAGGTCATAGGGCCAGCGTAGATTAAAGAGAAGGGACGATGCCACAGGCAAGAATATGGGAGAAATGGATCTTTGGGGGCTACCAAAGTAATAGTCTGTAACAAAGTTTTCCTGGGGCAAGAAAGCACACAGTCTGCTATTTTCTTGAATTAGGGTAGGGAGTTTGTGGGGTTGGCTATGGGAAAATCAAAGAAGGAAAAATGTGTTAAAATAAGCTAGCATCTCAGAATATATCACTAGCCATATAAGCCTTTCCTAACTTTCTCCTGATACATTAGTTTTAATTTCCATGTCACTTAAAGAATCAACTTTGAATAAAACACCTTAAAATTAAAAAAAAAAAATTAATGTTTACTTAGATTTTGAGAGAGAGAGAGAGAGCATGAGCATGAGCAGAGGAGGGTCAGAGAGTGAGGAAGACACAGAATCTGAAGCAGGCTCCAGGCTCTGAGCTGTCAGCACAGAGCCTGATTCGGGGCTCGAACTCACAAACCACGAGGTCATGACCTGAGCCGAAGTCGGACTCTTAACTGACTGAGCCACCCAGGTGCCCCCAAAATTTTAAATAACTGTTTGTGTTTTCACCTTTTGGTAATAAAACACTGATTATTTTTACCTTCAAAAAATCTATGTAGTTGCCAGCGGCGCCCTGGCCTGGGCCTCTGAGCCTCATAGCCCTGGTTGCACCCCATCCAGCCTATCGCCTGGTGGGCTCTGCAGGTGTGAGGAGGACACCATGGCTGGAGAGGTCTTAAGCTGGAAAAATTTATCCAGCAGAAAAAGATACGTCCCTTAAGAAGCCAAGAAGGTCCCCAGGCATTGGACTGCCAGCACCGCACCCAGGATTCTCGTTTGAAGCAGAATAAACCTTCTCAGACTCTGCCCAGGATAAGTTAGCAGCTGAAGAAAACAAACAAACAAACAAACAAACAGGAATGCCTGAGTGGCTCAGTCAGCTAAGCATCCGACTTCAGCTCATGTCATGGTCTCATGGTTCATGGGTTTGAGCCCCTGCATTGGGCTCTGTGCTGACAGCTCAGAGTCTGACACCTGCTTTGGATTCTATGTCTCCTGAAGGAGCCCCGTGCAGAGACAGGAGAATGGCGGGTGGCCTGATGAGTTCCAGGCAGGAGTTGGTCTGGCAGCAAACTGTCAGACATAAAACAACTCTGAGCAGGAACTGAGAAGAAGGCTTAAAGCTTGCTTCTTGTCTCCAGTTAAATTTCCTAACCTTTTAGAACACACTGAAATTCTTGAGTCATACTGTGCTCTGAGTACTCTGATTGTTTTGACTACACTAATTACACATGTATAGCTGTTGACTATTATAGAATCACGTAAGCCTAATTTATCAGTTCAGTACAATAGGAACCTAGATATGTAGTATCACACTCTGTACATGAGTAATCTATTTTTCTGCATTAAACTGCTTCCTCTGCTACAATAAAAGACGTGGTCTTGCTATAGCAAGGCACTCATGATGAACCGATATCTGAGTCCTCTGTCTTCTTAATCCTACTCCTTCCAACCTTCATCCTGTGATGGGTAAAGTTCGGACCCTTGGGGCTCCGGGACCGGACAGTCTCCTTCTCTCTCTGCCCCTCCCCTGCTTGCGCTCTGTCTCTTTCTTTCTCTCTCAAAAATAAACAAACATTAAAAAAAAAAAAAACAGCAGTGAAGAAGAAAGGTACAAGAACACGTGCAGACTTAGGAGTGCTCCAGTGAATGAGGATACAGATAGGAAGGACTCACTCATTCATTCATTCATTCATTCATTCCTTAAGTATTTATCTCTGCTCCTTTCATTGTGTTTAGGGAGAAAACAGACAGACATGTTTTGTATGTCCTCAGTACAGCAATGGGCTTTATATAAACTATCTTATTTAAGTGTCACACCACCCTGGAAAGGCTATTTTACAAATTAACAACCTGGAATTCAAAGAGGTTAGTAAATATGTTCAAAAGTCATACTCAGAGTGGTCCACAAGCTCTGCTACTTCTTCTTCCAAATATTATTTAACTAAAGGAGATGGGGTACCCTGGTCACCAATAGGCAATTCCCCATGTCTATCATCAATACCAGTCAGCTTTTGTTGCTGTGACAAACATTCCAAAAATATCAATGACTTTTTTGAGATAACACTTTTTGTATTGACGTATAATTAACATAGAGTGTTATATTAGTTTCAAGTGTACAATACAATAATTCAACAGTTCTATACATTTCTCAGTGCTCCAAACGATGTGTCCTCTTAATCTCCACCTATTTCTCCCATCTCCCCACCCACCCTTTGTAACAGCCTGTTCTCTGTATTTGAGTCTGCTTTTTCTGTCTCTTTTTCCTTTGTTCATTTGTTTTGCTTCTTATATTCCACATATAACAGTATATATAACCTAAGTGTCTGTTAAAGACATGTGTAGCCACCACTCAACTTAAGAAAAAGAGTATTCCTAATATTTTGAAAGCCCCAGTACGCCCCTCCCAAAATAGCATCTCTTTACTAAGGTATTTTCTATTTTGAAATGTGTAGGTATTTTTTTCCTTTTGTTTACAACATATTACTTGGTTTTCAAAAGTTTTTGAATTTTATGTAGTGTAAAAGAAAAACACACATCCTTGCTGTGTGTCTCCTCTACTTTCAACATTCTACTACAACACTACTTCGCTTCTGACACTAGCTGTGTGTTTCCCACTTATCAAGCAATTCTGCAACACCAGCAGGGCACCCTATGGTTTAATTAGATCCCACAGGTTAAGGGTTCCGTCCAACAGAACTGCTTCCTTTCTGCTCTTCAGATGCTCAATCATAAGTCCATGTTGTCACCTGTGCTTCTGACCCAATGGCTTTTAATTGGAGGTTTCCACCACCCCATCCTTGGGTTCAGTTAATTGGTTAGAGCAGCTCACAGAACTCAGGAAAACATTTACTTACAAGATTACAGGTTTATCACAAAAGGATATAACTAAGGAAGAGTTAGATGTAAGAGATACCTAGGGCAAGGTATGGGGGAAGGGGTACAGAGCTTCCATGCTCTCGCTCTCTCTCTCTTTGGGCTCTCCACTGTCCTAGAACCTCTGTGCCGTCATCAGTGCAGTTCTCCAAACTCTATCCTTTTGGGTTTTTGTGGAGGCTTCCTTACAAAGGAATGATTGATTAAATCATCAGCCATTGGTGAATGATTCAACCCCCAGTTACTCTCCCTTCCTAGGAGGTGGGTGATGGGGTGGGTGGACTGAAAGTTCCTCTAATCCTGGTTGTTTCCACTGGCAAACAACCCCATTCTCAGGGCTTTCTAAGAATATCCTCATTAACATAAACTCAGAAATAGTTGAAAGGGGATTGTTATGAATCACTCTTATCACTTAAGAAATTCCAAGGTTTTAGAGTTATGTGTCAGAAAAGCAAAATCAAATATACATTTCATATTATAAATCACAGTCATCACATATACTTTTATAATTTTTCTGCAACTACTTTTTTTTGCTCAAATATTGGTGAGATTCATTCATGTTGATGCTTGTAGCTATAGTTCATTCTTTTTTTACTGCTATACAGTATTTCTTCATATAAATATAACACATTTTTTCCATTCTATCAATGGACATTTTATTATTATTATTATTATTATTATTATTATTATGTTGGAGACCCATTTAATATGGTCGCTCTAGGCCTGGGCAGAGTGGAGAGTACCCAGGAATTGGGCAGGCAAGCAAGGTGGGTAGGTGGCTCACAAGGGGATGCCAGGTGGAGGGAGCTGACCTAGGCACACCAAGGGGAGGACCAGACAACCGGTAGGTCAGCCCTTGAGAAGGTATCTAAGCCAGGTGATTAATGCCCAAGCCAGAGTCTAGCCCAGGGAGGTAGGGTTGGGGTTGGTTAGGGAGTCCCAGAGCCTAGGGGCTGGCATCACGAGAAGCCTCCCCCATCTGCTGCTGGAACCCAAGGCACAACTCAACTATCAAGTTGGACTCATGCAGCTCCTGGAAGCAGGGGTGGAGATGCTCATTTTTCTCCAGATGGTCCAAACGCGAATTGATCTAGTCCAACATGGAACCGATGGCAGCATATCCTTCTTCCCTGAAGCTGTCATCCCCGTCTGCTGTGTTTACTTCCCGGGGATGCCCAGATCCCCACTGGGGCCAACTTTGTGGGCTCCGGAGCCCTTGGGGCCACACAGTGATATGGAGGAACTCGGTGACCATTATGCCACCAGCCACTGCTGGGAGGAAGATGGACTCAATAAGACATTTTAATTGTTTCTAGAATTTGGGTTTCTTGTTTGTTTCTGCTTTTTAAAAATCAGGCTTCTATGAATATTTGTGTGTTACATTCTGATGTTCTTATGCAATGGATAGATTGCATAGTATATATATTGAGTGTCATAGAGTATGTGTACTTATAAATTTACCAGATAGTGCCAACATTTTAACCAACACTATAGAAGAGTTACTCCCACTCCCATTTCCTTGTCAACACTTAGGAGTGTTTTTTACTTAAAAATTTTTTGGTCCTTCTGGTGAATGTGAAATAATGTCTTATTGTGGTTGTAATTTGCGTTTCCCTCCTTATAAATGAGATTGAGCATCTTTCCACAAGTGTATTCCCTGGTTGTGTTTCCCCTTCTGTGAAATGTCTCTTCATGTTGTGTGCCCATTTTCTATAGGTTTATCTGACGTTTTCAATTTATTTTTAGGAGTCCTCTCTATATAGTGGCTACTAGACGATGGCTGGTTATATGTCTTGTTAACATCTTTCCCCAGTTTGTGGCTTGTATTGTTCCTTCTTTGGGAGATCTTTTAATGAACAGTAATACTTGATCTTAATATAATTGATTTTATCAGTTATTTCCATTATGGTCTCCTTTTAAAAAATCCTCTACTTCCAGGGGTGCCTGGATGGCTCATTCAGTTAGGCATGCAACTCTTGTTTTTGGCTTGGGTCATGGTTTCATGGCTTATGGGTTGAGCCCCGTGTCAGGCTCCACCCTGGTAGTACAGAGCCTATTTGGGTTTTTTTTCTCTCTCTTCCTCTCTTGCCTCTCCCCCCCTTCTTTCTCTCTCTCTCCCTCAAAATAAATAAATAAACTTAAAAAATAATAGGGGCACCTGGGTAGCTCGGTTGGTTAAGCATCCAACTTCGGCTCAGGTCACAATCTTGCAGTCTGTGAGTTTGAGCCCCACATCAGGCTCTGTGCTGACAGCTCAGAGCCTGGAGCCTGCTTCAGATTCTATATCTCCTTATCTCTCTCAAAAATAAATAAACATTAAAAAATATAAAAATTCCTCTACTTCCAATGTTTTCTCAAATTTTATTCTTAAAGTTTAAAATGTTTTCCATTTAAAAATTCTTTTCTTTAATTTCAGTGGAGTTAATTTGTATCATACTTGACAGAGGAACCAATCTCATTTTTTAAATGAATAATTAACTGTTGAGCATCACTTATTGAATAGTCAGCCTATCTTTTCTCTGCTATAACAGTTCTCTGTGTAACTGAATGCATTCTTCTGTTTCCAGGTTTTCTAGTATGTTGTTTTCATTAATCTTTTCTTTTCCCTCTCTGGTAACCTTGCACTGCTTTAATAATCTAGTTTTATTGTGTTTACATTTCCTATAGAGCAAACCACTTCACCTTATTTCTCAGGGGTGTCATGTCGTTGGGTTTTAAGTGTCACCGAAAGAGTGATGATCTCTTCCTCTTTTTGCCTACTGTTTTCTCACATAAGAGACACTTGAGATTGTGGTCAACTGCCATTTCTACAGTAGCAAAACCCATAGTTTAATAAGGAACTGAGTACAGTATAAGCTTTTAAAATTGACTGGTATTACTTATAACTAAAGACTTAGTTGTGCTTGGAAAGCTGTTATTTGCCTCCACATCAAGCACATTAGGAGATTCCTCCAAACCCTTTTTCATACTGTTCCTAACTGTCCTATGCATTCTGATTCACTTACAGGCCTAACTGACAAGCTTCTCTCACAACATAGAAGGAATAAATTTTCTAATCACTCACTACTTGTATAAATTTTTTTCCTTCCTGGATTTTTATGATTTTGCCCAACTGAACCAAATGGAAAAACTTGATTCTATTTTTATATAAACATGCATGTGGCATACTTTTTAAGAGGAATACGATTGGAAACTTTCTCAGGGCCCCTGGGTGGCTCAGACCATTGAGAGATCGACTCTTGGTTTCAGTTCAGGTCATGATCTTGTGTTTCGTGGGATTGAACCCCGCGTCCGGCTCTGTGCTGGCAGTACAGAGCCTGCTTGGGATTCTGTCTCTCCCTCTCTCTTCCCCTTTCCCCCTTGTGCATGCTCTCTCTCAAAATAAATAAATAAAATTTAAAAAGTAATTGGAAACTTTCTCCCTCAAATTTTAAAAGTAAAATTGACCCTCTGGACCAGAATGACGTATCACTTTATCCTCTGACTTCTCTATCCTCTCATATTCCAAATCGAGAAGCACACTTATCAGCAGTCAGAAGCAAGAGAAAAACTATATGTGTGAGAGGCATAGTGAGATCTCTCCTAAAAACATAACTGGCAAAAGTGTAAAGGAAGAACACCATTTTATGCTAACACTATTTTGGACATTTAGTACAGTAAATAGAGTATCTTATAATACCTTATTTAGAGGATAAATAAAGTGATAATTAAAGATCAGTTATCATTCATTCATTCATCAAGTACTTATTGTGTGCCAACTAGACACCGAGCATACAAATCAAAGTTTCTACCTTCATGGTGCTCATATTCAATAAGGGGAGGCAAAAACAATTTAAAAATGAGGTGTACAGAATGTCAGATGATGATTAATGCACTATGGAGAAAAGTTTTAAAGGAGGGGAGTCCTAGGGGCCAGAGGGTCACAATTTTATACAACGGTCAGAGAACATTTTCTAATAAGATGATATTTGAGAAGAAAGTTGAAGGAGAAAGTTGTAAAGATCAATGAGACAAATGTTCCTGGCAGAGGGGAAAATAAGTGCAAATATCCCGAGTTTTGACCATAGTTAGTATTGTGATAGAGAAATAGAGGATGAGAATAAAAATAATAGAAGAGAAATGAGAAAGCAGGCTAATGGAAAGGGGCTTGTCACTGTGATAACTAGACTGTGTGAGGCTGAATGACTAGAGGCTGACTCAATAATCCAGACAAGAGGTAATAAGGGCTCGATCTAGGCTGGTAGTGGTGGAGCCCAGGTGCAGTAGTCAGGTCCTCCATATATTTTGAAGGTGAGGCTGACAGAATTGCTAATGGATTAGGTGTGGAGAACGGGAAAAAGAGAGTAGTCAAGGTCCAAAATTTGTGGCTCCCTGGGAAGTATAGTGCATACTTGTGTATTTTTGGCTACCCAGCCTCTCAATCTCCTCCTATATTTGAAGGATTCCCATCATATAAATTTAGGTGCCAGACAGAGCACATCTCTGACCGAATGTGTGGCTATAAATGACAGAAAGTCCTTATTCTAGTCTCCCAGGCCTCTGAGATGCACTCATGTGACCAATCAGACATTAATGGAACAGCAACCATAGCATCCAGCCAGTGAAGGCAACAGAGGCACCTTTAGCCCAGGGTAGAGTGATGTCCACTGTGCAAGGGGCAGCTGGCTGTGGTGTTCTCATGAAGCAATTCTTGATTCTAGTTATACTTTTTGCTATGTAGCTGTCAAGTCGGGTTTGCCAACCTCCCAGGAAATCCACAAGCTACCCAGATTCCTATCAAAAATAATGTTTCTTTTATTTATTCATTTGTTTGTCTGTTTATTTTTATTTTTTATTAATGGAGATTCATTTCTTTTTATTTTTTTAAATGTTTATTTATTTTGTAGAGAGAGAGACAGACAGATAGACTGTGAGCAGGGGAGAAGCAGAGAGACACAGAATCCGAAGCAGGCTCCAGGCTTAGAAACTGTCAACACAGAGCCCAACACACGGCTCGAACTCATGAACCATGAGATCATGACCTAAGCTGAAGTCGAACACTCAACTGACTGAGCCACCGGGTGTCCCAATAATGTTTCTTTTAGAAGAGACTGAGATTTTTTTTTCCTTGCAACTAAAAGCCTCAATTGATATACTGCAGATTGATATTCCTGCTAGGAATGTAGTGATGATAATAACTGCCATTATTGAGTAATTGAAATTAATTATTTCAATTAATTCTTCTGGATAGATATTATTTCTATATTGTAAGTGAGGAAACTGAAACCTAAAGGAAAATTGCTTGCCCAAGGTCATATGGCTAGTAATTGACAGAGCTGAACAAAAATTCAAATTTATTTGACTCTGAAGCCAGAACACTGATACACTATACATAAATTCATTTGAGATTCATATAATATTGTGAACTGAACCACTTTTTCCATTAATTCAGTTCTCTCTATAACCTCTACGTATATTCACACCAAGTATCAAATTTTCTTGAAATCCTCTAAATCGGTAGAATTTTGGATTAAAATATTAAGGTGTGTTATTGTTTTGAAAACTTGTACTCTAGCAAGAACCATAAATCTAATTCAAAAAAAATTCTAATATTTGTTAGTATTGTTTAAAATTTAGGCAAAATCGGTTGCTTTTTCTGAAAGTTTCAGTTTTAGTAGACTTCGTTTTGATCAAGTAGGAGTTGGAGGCAAAGTGCTATAATGGCAAATATACCAAGCTCTTCTTCAGATGACATCTATTATCATTAAGACAGTAGCCTACCATGACAGACAGTATGTTCCATGGCAGATTCAAAAGTACACACTTACTGTGCTCTTTTAAATACATTAGATAAAACATCTATATTTACCTAAAATACAAGGATTTGAATATTTGAAATTCACAGCTTCAGAAAAAAAAAAATGTTGCTTACGCATAAGAGGTGTAGCCAAGAAGAAATGAAACTGTCAGAAAAGAAACTGTGGTTTGTAAGTCTCTGAGAGGCTCTGAGAAATCTCGGAGGAGCGTATTTTTCTTGTATAGCATCAAGAGTTGACATGGTGGTAGGGACAAGAGAACTGAGCTATGAGTAAGAACATGCACTCCCAAGTGCAAAACTTAGCCTCTATCTCGCTGTTCAACTAAGGGCAATACAACAAATACTGCGTGTAAAATGAGTGAGTCAGAGATGAATAAAACAGGCACAGAAACATAAATAACTGTGATGCCTTATTAGAAGTATTCATCCATGGGGCGCCTGGGTGGTTCAGTCGGTTAAGTGTCTGGCTCTTGATGCCAGCTCAGGTCATGATCTCACAAACTGTGAGACAGAGCTCCCCACAGCCTCTGTGCTGACAGCTTGGGATTTTCTCTCTCCCTCTCTCTCCTCCTCCCCTGCTTTTTCTCTCCCTGTCTCTCTCTCTCTTTCTCTTTCTCTCAAAATAAAAAAACATTAAAAAAATGATTTAAAAAAAGAAGTATTCATTCATTAATCCATTCAGCACTCGCAGCCAATCCTATGCCTACTGCGTGCCAGGCACTGAGGTTTCAAAGATGAATGAAAAAGCACTCCCCATCCCACCCACAGGGTTTAATGATCAGCCTCAATGCACTGTCCTTCCATTTGCCCTCCTGTAGGCTTCTCTCCCCTTTCTGTGGCCCTTCCCAGCTCTTTCTTCCTCTACCAACCACCTCCCTACACAGTTAGTTTAACTAACTAGGCTCACATTAGACTTTATTCCACCAAGGAAGACTTTCATGCCCTGGGCTGCATAGCCCACACCCCAGGCCGGAATGATCTTTAGAATCCTCAGACTCTGAAAATCTGATCGTGTCTCCCACTCCATAAATAAAAGTATGAACATTATGAAACTACAAAATGTTTAACACTACATATAATTAGTCTGTTCTTCCAGATATTCTAAACCTTAGAAAATATAATGCAATTTATCATCTTTTCTCCAGGAGAGGAGAACATATCTAAGTACATATCAACTGTTGTATACACATTCATGGGGTTCATAATTTTCTGAAGTGATTCTAAAATACTACTTATCTCTGAATTAAGAAAAGGGTTAGTTCTTAAAGGCCCTGGAATCGACTTAAAGTTTAGGACAATATTGGGAGTAAGGAACTATTGAAGGTTTTTTTGTTTTTGTTTTTGTTTTTGTTTTTTAAGCTTATGTATTTATTTCGAGAGAGAGAGAGAGAGAGAGAGAGAGTGCAAGTGGGAAGGGGCAGAGAGAGAGGAAGAGAAGGAGAATCCCAGGCAGGCTCTGTGTTATCAGTGCGCAGGGCCTCACGTGGGGCTCAAACTCACAAACTGTGAGATCATGACCTGAGCCAAGATCAAGAGCAGAACACTTAACCAACTGAGTCATCCAGGCACTCCAAGGAACTATTGTTTTTAATATAGGATAAGGTGCACTTAGATTTACACTTTGGAAAATTCTCTCTGACTGTAGTATGAAGAATGGATTGCAAGGGCTTAAATTAAGCCCCTGTGGGAATCCAAGTGAGAGATTATAGTGAACTGCTAAAGGGGTGATAGAAATATCTAAGGTTACACTGTAATTGCACAACTCTGTGAATATACATACAACTATTGAGCTGTACACATTACGTGGGTGAATTTTATGCTATGTGAATTATATCTCAATAAAGATGTTTTCAAAAATCAACAGATAAAATATAAAAACTCTCACACCTAAATAAATAGATAAATAGGTCATGGTTGTGTTATGAACTTGTATGAAAAACTTTTAAGATGTAAGAGAAGAGAGTGGTGGGGAGGTAGGAGTCAAGGATGCCTATGATGTTTTAGATTCAGGCCACTGGTGGATAATGATGCTTTTATGGAGATGAGTAGAATTATAAGTGATCTTAGTAAGATGCAAGGGATTCTGGAGGGCACAATACAAAGGGCTGGAAGGGAGCACCAAAGGAATACTCAGGAGACTGACACATTCAGGAAAGGATGGACAAACTTTCCTCAATGTGTCATCAGTGTCAAGGTGTCAGACTTCTTTTTGAGGACTCTAGAAAGACTGGCTCACCAAATTCAAAACACACTCAAAGGGAAAGAAAGGCAAAATTATCAAGGGTACCAACTTCACATTAGTCTGTTAACAGTGGGAAAAAATACCTAACATTTTTTTTAGAGAATCCAGGTTTGCAGGAAATTTTCCAGGGTTTATTATTTTGGAGACCAGAACAAGACAGGAGTACCCTACTATTTTCAGTTTACCTAACAGTGCAGAATGGTTTAATTTTGCTTCTAACTATAGTATGCGATGCGCTTAATCACCCTGGGAGCAGGACAAAGTGTGAGTTTTGCTTTTACAGGTTACTACTGGAATAACTCCTGCAGAGGGAAGGAAAGGAGGCAGGAAGGCTAGGACTAACAACATGAAAACATATAGTGGGGTGGGCATGGCAGGCAAGTGAGGGAGGGAGAAAATATTAAAGGAGGAAGTATTCATTGTTACTGAGGTTCCCATCAGTCCTGTGTGAGCACTCGGGTACATCAGAGGTCCTGTGAGGCCACACAGAAGCCACGGCATTAGTGTCCAACCTTTGACTTTGGCTCCAAATAAAATGTTGGTGAAGAGTCATTCTAGTACTCGGAGAAGATAGAACTGAACACCCAGGAGAGATCCTACTCAGATAGTTGCAGAAAGACATTGCCTGGTTCAACAAAAACCACCTTCTTAAGAGCTTAGCCCAACTTGAAAGTTTCAGGCTTCCCCTGGTGGCAAATCATAGATAAGGTATTTATAGGCTTCTCTAGAAAGAAAGAGTCAAAGTCTACAGGAAATTACCATCTCCTGCAATGACAAACTAAAGTCTCAATTGACAATAGAAGGCGAATTTACACACAGGCTCCATAAAACAGCGAGATAGCGAAGCTCCGATCTTGCACTTGGGAATCTCTTTATGTTCCTTTCACCACCAGCTCCCTCTTTAAAACTCCATCACTGTCACAAACACAGATCTTCACCTTAATTCCTGGCAGCACAGCTGAGATCCTGCTGGGGTGATCAAACTGAAATATGCATAAGAAAAACGTGTAAGGGGTGTTTAACATACAGATTCTTAGGTTCCATGCCCAGATATTTTAAATCAGTCAAGTAGAGGCATATCTCATTTCATTATGCTTCACTTTACTGCATTTCACAGACACTGTGTTTTTTACAGATTGAAGGTTTGTGGCTACCCCGCATCGAACAAGTCTGTTGTTGCCATTTTTCCAACAGCATTTGCTCACTTTTTGTCTCTGTGTCACATTTAGGTAATTCTTGCAGTATTTCAAACTTTTTCAGTATTATCATATTTGTTATGGTGATCTTTTTTTTTAATGTTTATTTATTTTTCACAGAGAGAGAGAGAGAGTGAGCAGGAGAAAGGCAGAGAGAGAAGGAGACACAGAATCCAATGCAGGCTCTGAACTCTGAGCTGTCAGCACAGAGCCCCATGAGGGGTTCAAACTCACGAAATGCAAGATCAGGACCTGAGCTGAAGCAGGATGCTTAACCAACTGAACCACCCAGGGGCCCCTGTTATGGTGATCTTTGATGTTATTATTGTGATTATTTTGGAGGACCATGAACTGTGCACATACAAAATGGTAAACTTATGTGATAATGTTGTGTGTTCTGACTGCTACACCCACCAACTGTTCCCCTGTCTCTCTCCCTTTCCTTAGGCCTCCCTGTTCCCTGAGACACAGCAATATTAAAATTAGGCCAATTTGTTACCCTACAATGGCCTGTAAGTGTTCAAGAGAAAGGAAGAGTCTCACGTCTCTCACTTGAAATCAAAAGCTAGAAACCATTAAGTTTAGTGAGGAAGGCATGTTGAAAGCTGAGACTGGCCAATAGCTAGCCCTCTTGCACCAGTTAGCCAAGTTGTGAATGCAAAGCAAAAGTTCTTGAGGAAATGAAAAGTGCTAACCCAGTGAACACATGATTGATAAGAAACCTAAGTCAGCCTTAGTGCTGATATGGAGAAAGCCTTAGTGGTCTGGATACAACATTCCCATAAACCAAAGCCTAATCCAGAGCAAAGCCCTAACTCTTTTCAATTCTGTGAAGGCTGAGAGAGGTGAAGGCTGAGAATTCTCTTCAAGGCTTCTTGAAGAATAAATGTCTGCAGTTAGCAGAGGTTGGATTATGAGGTTTAAGGAAAGATGCCAGCCATCTCCATAACATCGAAGTGTAAGGGGAAACAGCAAGTGCTGATGTAGAAGCTGCAGCAAGTTATCCCGAAGCTCTAGCTAAGATAATGAAGGTAGTTACCCTAAACAACAAATTTTCAGAGTAGACAAAATAGCCTTCTATTGGAAGAAGATGCCATCTGGGAGTTTCATAGCTAGAGAGGAGAAGTCAATGCCTGGCTTCAAAGCTTCAAAGGACAGGCTGACTCTCTTGTTAGGGGCTACTACAGCTGGTGAAGCCAATGCTTATTTACCATGCTGAAATTTCTAGGGCCCTTAAGAATTATGCTAAATTTACTCTGTGTGTGCTCTCTAAGTGGAGCAACAAAGCCTGAGGACGACACATCTGTTTACAACATGGCTTACTGAATCTTTTAAACCCACCTTTGAGACCTACTGCTAGGAAAAAAATAATTCCTTTTCAAATAGTTCTTATTAATAATGCACCTAGTCACCCAAGAACTCTGATGGAGATGTACAATCAGGTGAATGTTGTTTTCATGCCTGCTAGCACAACATCCGTTTGGCAGCTCATGATCAAAGAGTAATTTTGACTTTCAAGTTTTATTATTGAAGAAATACATTTCACAGGGCTATAGCTTCTACAGAGAGTGAGTCCTCTGTAAATCTGGATGACCTTTTTAAAAAGTTGATTTATTCATTTTGGGAGAAAGAGAGGGAGTGTGTGTATGCATGTGAGCAGGAGAGGGGCAGAGACAGAGGGAGAGAGAGAATCCCAGTCAGGCTCCGTGCTCAGCGTGGAGCCCAACACAGGGTTCAATATCACAAACCATGAGGTCATGACCTGAGTTGAAGACAAGAGTCAGATTCTTAACCAACCGAGATACCCAGGTGTCCTGGATCTGGATGACTTTGAGGGGCTCCAGACTTCGAGGGGCTCCAGACTTCATAGAGGAAATAACTGCAGATGTGGTGGAAATAGCAGGAGAAATAGAACTAGAAGTGGAGCCTGAAGATGTGACCAAATTGCTGCAATCTCATGATAAAATTTTAAAGGATGAGGGGTTGCTTCTGATGGGTGAGGAGTTCCTTCTGATGGATGAGCAAAGAAAGTAGTTCTTCAGGTGGAAGATACTCCTGGTGAAAATGCTATGAACGTTGTTGAAGTGACAACAAAGGCTTTAGAATATTCCATAAACCTAGTTGGTAAAACAGCAGCAGGGTTTGAGAGGATTGACTCCAATTTGGAAAGAAGTTCTACTGTGGGTAAAATGCTATCAGACAGCATTCATGCTATAGAGAAGTCATTAATGAAAGGAAGAGTGAATTGATGTCTTCTTTTCATTGTCTTCGTTTAAGAAATTGCCGCAGCTACCTCAGCCTTTGGCAAGCACCATCCTAATGAGTCAACAGCCATCAACATGCAGGCCAGACCCTCCACCTGCAAAAAGATTATGATTCACTGAAAACTCAGGTGATGGTTAGCTTTTATTTGTTTAGGCAATAAAGTATTTTTATTTATTTTTATTATTTTTAAAAACTTATTTATTTTGAGAGAGAGAGAGAGCAGGGGGAGAGATAGGAGAGAGAGAATTCCAAGCAGGCTGACAGTGCAGAACCCGAGATAGGGCTTGATCTCATGAGTGATAAGATCATGATTTGAGCCAAAATCAAGAGTTGGCTACTTAACTGACTGAGCCACCTAGGTGCCCCTACAATAAGCTGTTTTTAAATTATGATATATACATTGTTTTTAGACATAATGCTATCGTACACTTAATAGACCACAGTATAGTATAAATGTATGTTTATATGCACTGAAAAAACAAAACATTCATTTGACTCACTTTATAGAAGTAATCACTCTGTTGTGGTGGCTGGAACGGAATCCACAATATCTCCTTCCAGAAGATTGTAATAGAGGTAGTCCAAATACCATATTTTGAGAAAGACTGGACCAAAGGAGACAAAAGGGTAATGGATATAGAAAAGAATATAGAGTCTGATTTATAAAATACTGGTGAATCTTTTGCAGCTTACAGCCCTCGCCTTCAGATGGGTGGAGGTGGTCTGCCTCGATCAGTAGTCTCTCAAAAATATAGTTTGTTCCCAGACGAAGCTCAGAGGAAAACGCAAATTCCGTCCTGGACCAAGTTTCCATTTCCTATCTAGGTTTCACTTTCTTTAAAAAGAAGCTCTTGCCTGACAACTGGATATTACTCATTCTTCCCTTACAAGGCAGCTGACCTGTCACAAAGGTGGGAGTCAGCATCCCCATCAGAGAGACACAAGTAGTTCATTTACTTTTACATAAACACATCAATTATGAAAAACAAGGACAACTTGTATTTTTCACAATTCTCAGTGTCTTTATTTTTTAGTTCTAAATAGTCTCAACAGTGATTTAGTTCATGTTGACCTCAGCCTAACTCAGGCCTGTTTCTCTTCACAGACCCTCCTTCAGCACCAGGCAAACATCACTCCTGTGATTAATTGCCTCCCTGCTGTCTTATGGAGTTTAGCTCCTATCTTGCTTCTGTAATGTGATCTAAAAAAGAAATACTCTCCAAAGGAAACCATAAGTTTGCAAAGAAAAAACTGCCTAAATCATTCTGGATACGTTGCACAAAGAGAAGCAAGCATCCCCATTGCCCATCATATGTAGTTGAAATGTGGACTTTTTCAAGAAAGTTAGTTGAAACAAAATATGCACAAACACTCTTAATTTTCATGTTTTTGTTCTTTAGTTTTAGAGTAGATGTTTCCTGCTTCTACAGCTGTTGGGTGTGTCCCTCCTCCTGTTTCTGTGATCTAAACCTAAAAAAAGGCTTCTCAAAAAAGAAGAAAGAAGTTGAGTAGAGTCGCAAGTACTCACGCGTGCACGCACACACACATACACACACACACGATACTTTATAGGGTCCCATGAACATTTTAGGTTTTTAGATTCACAGTATCTCAACCCTTTCCATTTTAGAGAACATTCTTGCCTTACAGCCTTACATTATGAAACTAAATCTGTCCAACCCTCTAGCTTTTTCAGAACAAACAGAAATTTATAGTAAATAGTATATTATCTCAATTTTGCTTGCCTAAGAAAAAGACTGCCTACTACTCAAAGCCAAACTCCTCAAGGTGTGTTCTAGCTCAAAGCCAACAACAACAGGAAGGGGAAGTACATGGTATCTTATACTTAATATGATTTCGTTATTCTCTCCCAATGTGCTGAAATATCCTCACAAAGTAGATTATCCAAGGAAGTGCAGGAAACATTGGGTATCCGAGGTAAGGCTCACCTTAGATATTTTGATTACTGCTAAGCAGCCTCCTGCCTCAACACAAGCCATATTTCCAATTGGTCTGCTTTTGTGGAATTTTTCTTTGAGTGCTCCCCTAGAGCTACAATGCAACTAAGGCTTTTCCATGGCCTTCCACTCAGCCAAATTACGTTCCCTAACTGGGACTTTTAATCTAATTTCAGCCTGAGGAAGTGCAGCACAACTCTGCTAGTGGTCAGGCTGTGATAAATAGTGTTTTCAACAGGATTTGGGCCAACAGAACAATGTTTCTAATGAAACACACTGAAGACTATACAGTAGTTGCAAACATGGCCAACAACCCATCCGTTTTCAGAATCCACCAGCATAAGCACAAACTCTGTTCTATTTTACTGAGACGTCCCATGACCAGTGTTTCCTAGGTATAGCAAGTTCAATAAACCCAACTTTTTAAAACAGGTACGGCTTGGTGGCCTTTTCTTTGGTTGGTGGGCTTTAACTGGCTTTTGTTAGTTCTGGATGACTTCTTTAAATCTCAGAGTGCTGTCCTATAGAATTGGAGTCCCCTTATTTTCCCTTTCCCTAGAAGCCACAGTATCTAACTCACTTAAAGAAGCTCCCCAAGTTCCCTTTCTTTGCCCCAGGATAGAGTTTCCCTAAGAAAAGGCACAAGAATATATGCTGTTCTCAGATGCCGATTATCCAGTTACTCACCTTTTCCACCCACGGATTGGGCGTATCCACCACAGAGTGATTATGGGATTTGCTGCCTTCAGTACCTACTGCCTGCCCATCACCTTCCTCCAGAGGTTTCCTGCTGGATGTGTAAGAGCCACTTTAGGCTTTCCCCCTCCTCCATGGCCAACTTCATTTCCAGCTTGATTTAATTCCACACCTTTCTTGGTTGCCTGGTAATGGACAATTTTAAATAACCAGCTGTTCCACTTCTCCATATTTCTCTTCCAGGATGTGAGACATGAGGGTGTAGGTATGAGAGCAGGTCTGGAATTCCTTTTCCAAGGTTCAAATAACTTGGACCCTGAACCTTCTGGTGTCTAAGAAACCCAATGTCTCAAACAGACCTACTTTCATCTTCCCCAACTCAAAAACGTCAGATACCGAGGGAATCAGTTTTATAGCCATCCCATTTCCCTCCCAGCACATTGGTGGAGTTTTGCATTGTCCATCCTTGTGAGCAAGGACCTAAAGGCCTTCTTTTATAAGCTTGGCCAACTAATTTGTAGAGAACAGATATTCTTTTTATTTCTGAGGCTGAAAGATAAGCAGGGAGTAATTTTTCTTTGTAACTATACTGCTTTAAAACAGATATGACTTGGTGGTACTGCTCTGTTTGTGTCCTCTTTTAAACACAATACTAAAGGACTTCCCAAAGGTGAGCTCATCTCTGCTAGTGAATAAATTATCTTCCTCAGCACAGACATCTTTTTCCTTTCCTAGGAATTGAAAATTCTGCCAGTGGAGAGTTACTCATTACCTTATCCTCCACCACACTGGAGTCTGGTCACCTCCTTTTCACAGGCGAACAACTCGGGAGCCTTCCCCATTTGTATCTTAACCAAGCAATTGTCTGGTAGGTGGAGTCTCATGCCTGAGAACTCATATCTTCCTTCCCAGTCAGAGGTTGGGAAGTCTGTAAGGGATGACTATCTCACTATCATAACCCTCTTACAGATCGTTGGTGGAACTTGTCCCCCACTCCTTCTGTTGCTTGATATTAGCCATTTACCATCCGAAATTTAACTGCATCTCCCTTGCCCTGCCACACTGCAACCTTGCTAAGTATGTCACGCCCTTGGCAACTTCACTGACCAAATTCCATAGGAGTTTGTGAAGCAGTCGTTTTTATTGATTTCAAGTTGTTCCCTAGGGAGATCTCTCTTCCTCCTTCTGGATGGTTTGACACCCCAGTGATACCACACAGAGAAAAATCTAATAAACGCCCCTGAAAGTCAGCATGGTATAATAGTTAGGAGTGAAGGTCCTGAAGTCAAACTGCTTGAATTCAGTTTTGCTATACACTAAAGAACATTACCATTTACTAGTGAGAATGTGGTAAAATTACTTAATATTTCTGTTTCTTAATCTATGAGTGATCAAGTAAAAAAAAACTGGTAAATTATGGAAACTTTATATAGTTGATAAGATATATCTGATTGATAGTATATTAAATTAAATATCCTAGAAAGGGAATATGCTTCTCTCTAAATTGCCTATGAACACTCACAAAATCTATTAGGCCACAAAGAAAAACCTCAGCAAAGTCCAAACTGTCTTTAAACAGTAAAGATAGTCTTCTCTGATTGTAATGCAATATGACTAGAAATTAATAAAAATCAGGAGGACAAAACTTCTTCTGTGTGGAAATATAAAACTATTTTAAACAATGCCTAGAACAAAGAGAAGTCACCAACTGAAACTGTAAACAATAATAACACAGCATACAAAAACTTGGGGTGCCACTTGCTGCAGCCAGCCTGTATTCCATGCGCTCTTGTGACTCAGCCTCCTGGCTCCTCTCCTTCCAGCTCTTGCAGATTGCGATACAAGAAGAAATCACCACACTACTCATTGACAATGGCTTTGGTATGTGTAAAGTTGGCTTTAAGGGAGATGATGACCCCCAGATGTGTTCCCCTTTATTGTCGGGCACCCAACACCAGGGTGCATGTCACGGGGGCATGGGGCAGAAGGACAGCTACATAGGTGACAAGGTCCAGAGCAATTGCTGCGACCTGACCTTAGAGTACCACATGGAGCACAACATCATCACCAACTGTGATGAATTGGGGAAAACCTGCTCCACACCTTTGTAATGAGCTACATGTGGCTCTGAAGGAGCACACGATCCTGTTGACTGAGACACTCCTAAACTCCAAGGCCAACAGATAGAAGATGAGCATGAACATGTTCAAGACCTTCAACACCTAGGCATGTACGTGGCCATGCTGTCCCTTTATGCTTCTGGTCACACCGCTGGTAGTGTCATGGACTCTAGGAACGGGGTCACCCACATGGTGCCCTTCTACCAGGGCTACACTCATCCCTAGTCATCCTGGCTCTGGACCTTGCAGGATAACTCCCTCATGAAGATCCTCATGGATCATGGCTACAGCTTCACCTCCACTCCTGGGCAAAAAATTGTACATGACATCAAGAAGAACTCTGCTATGTTGCCCTGGACTTGCAACAGGAGATGGCTATCATATTGTCCTCCTCCTACCAAGAGAAGAATTATGGGCTGCCCAGGGGTCAGGTGACCACATCAACAGTGAGTGGTTTCTCTGTCCAGAGGAGCTCTTCCATCTCTCCTTCCTGGGTATTGAGTCCTATGAGACCACATCCATGAGACTACCTTGGACTCCATCATGAAGTGTGATGTTTACATTCAGAAGGACCTGTATGCCAACTTGGTATGTATGGTGGGACCATCATGTACTCTGAATTGCCGTAAGATGCAGAAATAGATCTCTGCCTTGGCCCACAGCACAATGAAGGTCAAGTTCATCACTCCTCTGAAAGTAAGTACTTAGTGTGGACTGGGGACTCCATCCTGGCCTCACTGTCTACCTTCCAGCAGATGTGGACCAGTGAGCAGGAGAAGAACAAGTTGGGCTTCTCCATCATCCACTGCAAGTGTTTCTAAGTGGACTGCAAAAGATGCATGGTGTTTGCTGCATGATGTGATTCAGAAGTATACATTTGAAGCACCTCCACTAAGACAAGGATGGCCATACTCACAAATATTCTATATTATATTTGCTTTGTTGGCCAATACAATTAGACAAAAGAAGGAAATTGGAACAGGGTGCCTGGGTGGCTCAGTTGGTTGAGCATTAAACTCTTTTTTGTTTTTTAATGTTTTTTAATTTATTTTTGAGAGAGAGAGAGAGAGAGAAACAGAGAGACAGAGAGAACGAGCTGGGGAGGGGCAGAGAAAGAGGAGGACAGAGCTTTCATAGCCAGATCCTTGGTGAGAGCAGTGATCCCCATGTGGGGCTTGAACCCATGATTTGTGAGATCATGGCCTTAGTCAAAATCAGACATCAATGTACTGAGCCCCAAGTACCACTCTTGGTGACAGCTCAGGTCATGATGTCACATTTCATGAGATCGAGCCCTACATAAGTCTCCATGCTGACAGTGTGGAACCTACTTTGGATTCTCTCTCTCTCTCTCTCTGACCCTCTTTGATTCAAGTGTGCACACGCATTCTCTCTCTCACTCTCTCAAAATAAATAAACATGAAAAAGAAGGAAATTGGAGCTATAATAATTGGGAAGGTATAGAAAAAACTATTACTAATTGTAGGAATTATGCTATAAAAGTGGAAAACCTAAGAGACTCAACAATAACAAAATACTGAATAAGAAGATCCATAAATTAGTGACAATAAAATTATATAGAAATCAATATCTTTCATTTGTACAAGTAATAGCCAGATAGAAAACATAATGGAAAAAAAAGGCCCATTTATAATAGCAACAGAAAAGATTTTAAAAACTTGGAAAAAAACTTAAAATTTTACGAAGAAAGTTTTAGAAACACAGCAGAATGCTTTAAAAATAGAAAAACATACCATACTTTTTTTTAATCAGAGAGACTCAACATCACAAAGAATCTCCCTAACTTATTTTATTTATTTTTATTAAATAAATTATTTAATATATTATTTAAAATTAATTTTTTTAGTTTATTTCTTTTTGAGAGAAAGAGGCAGGATGTGAGTGGAAGAGAGAAACACAGAATCTACAGCAGGCTGCAGGCTCTGAGCTGTCAGCACAGAGCCTGACGCGGGGCTCGAACTCACAAGCAGTGAGATCATGACCTGAGCTGAAATCGGATGCTTAACCGACTGAGCCACCCAGTACCCCCCCTAATTTATTTTATAAATTGTGTCATTCCTAGTCTTTCCAGAAGCAGAAGCCAAGATGGGATTAAACATGCAAGACTTCTATTAAGGGAAAAGACAATGTGAAAAGAAAGAGGGAAGGAGTCAAAGAAGACTGAGAGAACTCTCAGACTCCAAGCAATGAAGCGGGAGGGAGAGGAGGTTGGAGGGAAGCTTCCTTTCCTGCTGAGAAGTCTGAGGAATATTTGGAGAAGCTGCCAGGGTGTCCTTGATGAGTTCTGGAAGACATCCTCGTAGTTGCTACAAGTTCATCTATTGTGCTACAGACATCTACTTCTGCACATAGGCTCAGGAAGCAACTTCCCCATGCTTTTCTCATGGATATTTCTTACTAAGGGGATGCAAGAGTGAGGTTAGTAGGAATAAAAGTAGCTTCTGTTGCTGTGGTTGATCTCAGGGCCATGGCTCATATTCATTCTCTCCTTCTTCCATTGTCCATTTGAAATTTCCTCATTGTCAACTGTCACCTGGGTTTACCTGGTGCTGTGACTCAAACTTTCATACCTGAAGAGCCTGAATATGTGATGGGTATTTCCTTCTCAGTTTGAGGTTGCTATACCCCAAAACCAAACCATCTGTTCATTGTTACAATGGGGCAACGGTATACTGGGAGGTGACCAAGTGAATCACTTGGTTCTGCCACAATTTTATAAAAGCATCTCTAGCTCTTCCTGTTGAGCAGAGTAATTTGTCCCTACGGTGATGGTGGCTCCTTTATTCTCCTGCTGCTCCTTTATCCTCCACAGGGTATCCAAAGTGTCCTGGTGGCTGCTGGAACCAATAGTTCAACAGGACTCTTGCTCTGTCCCTGACAAGAATGTGTCCACTAAGGAAGCATGATCTCCAATCTTTCAGAGTTCTGGGGATGAGATGCAGAAGATCTCCAGTAGGTCGCTGGGAATGATGACAAATGGAACAACATCTCTCCACCCCTTGATTCCCATCCTGGCTAGCCTTCCTCTTGGGATGCAGATCCAAACAGAACTCTCTGATTTAACAAATATGCTATGTCTTGGAGGATGGAGCCCTTCCCCTACAGAGTGTTTCCTCTAGGCTGACATTTCAGTTGCATGTTTAAAAGGTTCTAACATTCTAGAAGTCCTGTGGATAGTCTAGTACACAATATGACCCCATAGTTATGGGCTCCCATGGTTATGGTTCCCATGGTTATGGTTCCCATGGTTATTAGTTCACACTTCTATATTTATTTCATTATTAAGATGATATGTGTATGGAATTCCATGCCCATATTCCAAGTATTTCATAAGCCCTAGGCAGAGGTGTTGGTTGAGGCTCTATGGGAAGGAAAGACAAAGTCTCATCCAGAATAAGATGAAGTGTTGGCCCTTCTGGGATGCACAGGGCCTTATATCGTCAATTTTCCACCCCATGGCCAGTTTGTTTCCTCCAAGGATAGTGCTGTATTAGGGGCTCTATGGTGGTCTCTATTGCTAGCAAGATGGACATTCAGAGGTAGCAGTAACCAGGTCAGTTTTGGTAGGTGGGAGTCTTGCTATTGGGCCTACACAGAACTACCATCTCTGATAGCATGGCTATTCCCCTCAGGTGCCTATCACATCAATGCTGTCTAATTCCAGCCGGATGAGTAATTTGACAGTGTCTTTTCTGTAGTAGATGTTTTCAGGTGGGTATTAACATGTGATACAAAAATCTTCACACTTGGTACCCATTCGCATATGCTCATCCCCTGCCTTTACCCCAGATAACTTTGTCTCCTGTCCTCTAGTCCTTTGCCTTCTAGGCCCTGACCAGATAGTCAAGCCATTGCTGCTGTTTTTGAATCTGTATGTACTTTCATCTTGGGCCACTTCTCCTATGCAAAGTGGAGATCCAGGTGTACCACTGCTCATAGTTCAGTTCTACCCATTAGGAAGATCTTCCCTTGGCACAGTCTTCCAAGACTACTTCTGAATGTGGGTGCAATACACCTGCTGAGTATTTTCCCTTTGGACCTCAGATACAAGCTGACTCATCTATAAACCCGGCTTGGGAATTTTCCTCCATTTTTGGCTGGTTGTATGGGGTGAAAGCTGGTGAAGGAACATTGGCGCAATTGTAGTATGTCAAGTGAGGGTCTGAACTGCCTGCTTGACAGCTCCTTTGTGCTCTGTGGTCCTGTTCAGATTGATCCTGGTTGTCCCATTTTCATCTTGTGATGGACTGCTGTTGGACTTGTGTGATGTTGTGACTTCATGGGTCACAGTAGGATGTTCCAGAGGCACAGACACTTAATGTTCCATGCTCAAGTGTTCTGTCTCTACCTTCAAGAGCTTTTTCTCAAAGAGTACGCACTTCTCTACATGGACGGCATGAATTACTCTAGAACCACAGAAATCTTCCATTTAAGTCTTACTAGAGCTTACATAACCATAGTATACATTTTCCTGTCACTGCCACCTCTAATACTAGGGTCTGCGGGATTATATGATTCAAGAAGCAAGGCTGATTGCACCATTGCCTGGACTTGCTTTTCCTGGCCCCGTTCAAGCCTTTCAAGTCACCCAGTATATAAGCTGGAATAATATTCCTGGGTGTGGAATGTGCTGTCTCCAGAGCTCAAAGAGGTCTACCAGGCACTCTATTTCTTTCATATGGTAGGGAATGCAAAATGTAACAATTTGTCTTTTACTTTGGAAGTGATATCCTAGCATGCCCCTAACAACTGGACCCCTAAAACTTCACTGATGACATAAAAATTCTCTGATGAATCTTTTTAGGGGTTATCTCCAACTGTCTGGAGCATATCATCGGCATCCTGGCCAGCTCATAGTCATGCTATCTAATCAAGATATCATTGATATAATGGATCAGTATGTTGTCCAGGTGGTCTCAATGTATTAAGATAGAAGGCAGGAGAGTTAACAGCTTGTGATGACACTGTAAAGGTCTATTAATGAATACTGTTGTCCCCCTCACAAAAATGCAAACTGCTCTGATCTTCTTTTCAACTGGTATGATAAAGAATGTAGTCACTAAATCAACTGAGGCATACTATATACCTGAGGCCTTATTGATGTGCTCTATCAGTGATACTACAGGCATAGTAGATGGGAAAGGGTCTACTAACTAGAGTTAAGTCTGTTGGAATCTCCAGTCATCCTCCAGGGTCCATCCTGTTTCTGAGAGAGCCAGACTAGTGAATATCAAGGAGATGTGATAGTGCATCCTTTTCCACCTCCGAATCCTTCAGGTCTTTAACGGTGGCACTAATATCTTCCATCCTCCCTGGTATATGATGTTATTTTAATTTGCTATCTTGGCTAGGTAGGCAGTTTCAGCAGTTTCCATATGGCTTTCCTCACTATCATAGCTTTTATGCTATATACCATGGACCTAATGTGGGGTATACTCCAAATTCCAAATATACCAATTTCGATTATGTACTTGGAGGTTGAGGAAATGACCTTCGGGTGGGTTCATAGACCCAATGGTTATACAATGAGCCAGATCTTAGCCAGGAATCCGTTAATTAGTGCTATAGGCCATGCTATCATACAGGGGCTGGCCGTGCTGGTGCTTTTGGTTAATGTCAAGTCAGATCCTGTGTCAAATAGTCCTAAAATTGTCTGGTTAGTTGTCTTTTTTTCCATGTTTATTTATTTATTTTGAGAGAGAGAGAGAGAGAGGGAGAGAGCATGAGCAGGGAAGAGACAGACAGAGAGGGAGAGAGAGAATCCCAAGCAGACTCTGTGCTGTCAGAGCAGAGCCCCACACTGGGCTCAATCCCACGAACCATGAGGTCATGACCTGAGCTGAAATCAAGAGTCAGGCACTTAACAGACTGAGCCACCTAGGTGCTCCTTTCTGGATAGTCTTCTTTTCACACTCTGCAATCACTCAGGTGAGTAGCTGTGGGTCTCTTTGGGGGAAGGACTGGGGGAATCATCACCATAGACACTTGCCATGGTGTTGCTAGTTCCTTTCTTCTAGAGGCTCAGATACCACTTCAGTCAATGGGATTCAGATCTGAAAATGGCCCAGATCTGGGAACTGAGCAAGGGATTATGACTTTTTATAGAGGTGACCATCTTTAAGTCCTGGCTCTAGTATTCTTGCTTTTAGTTAATTACAGAGTTAAAAATCACCCTTGTTCAATTTCTCTGTCAACCTAAAACTGCCCTATAGTCTATCAATTTAAAAAAAAGATCATTGCCCCCAACCCCCTCTTCGTTGGATCAGTATGGTATCAAAGAAACTCATATTTCTTTGGACTATTATTATCACAGAGGGTAAGACAGTAAACTTAGTTCTGTCCTTCTCTTTGCCGCTAAGGATACCGTCTCTATTAACCACCTCCACAGACTTCTTCAGATTAAGCCTCTTTAACTGCTTTTCTGACCTTGTCCATCACTGTGGGCCTTTGTTACTTCAGAGCTCCATTATCCCCATAAACGTTCATGAGTTGGGCTCTATGCCTGCCTCTCCCATTATCAATCCAGTCTGTAAAAGAGCCACCACTGAACTTTCTAATGATACTGCTACCCTTCCCCCCCGGACAGTCCCTGTGGCCTTCATGCATGGGTTGTCCTCAGCATCTCCTGTGAAACACTGGAGGCTCCTATGACTTTACATTATGTATTACAGCACTCTCACTTCCCTTGGCCTTTCTGTTTCTTCCTCCATTCCCTGCTAGCGCAACTCAGGCATTTCCACTTGGCTGAGAATTAGCCATCATCTTATCCAGCCCAAGAGCCACCTCATCAGTGAGTTTGCCCTATCTTCCGGGCAAACTTTTAACTTTTAATACCTTTACAGGGTGTTAAATTCCATATTCTGAAAAAGTGTCCCTAAGCCAATGAATTCTTGCTTATTGAACCTATTAGTGTCAAGCACCTTTGTGGTATTGGAGTGGAACTGGAGATATTGATATGGACTCACGATTTTTAATATATTGATACAGATAGAAATGTACAGATATATGTATATATATGAATACTTATATTTTCTAGCTCTTTCCTTGGGGAAGGTCTAAAAACATTGGCATTTTAGGAGCAAAGAACATATATAGTGCTCAGATTTTGGTTTCTAAATATTATGGTCCACTGAAAGGGACTAGTCATGCTTGGAGAACTGGCCAATACCAGGGACTGAGCAGAGAAAGTAAAGACTGGTCCTGAAACATGATAATATGCCAGAAAGTGAGGAAATACTCAAAGAATGACAGAAATGTCAAAAAGGACAGAGGAGTCATCCTGAAGAGGGCTTTCACTTGTCAAACCTGGGACAACTTAACCATAAAAATAAATAATGATAGTTACAGATTATAACCCATTGATTAAAATAAGAATCCATAGGTCCATACTGATGTAAATAAAGAGTAATGTCTTCCTTAGAGTAGAGCCAACAGATTATGTAGAAGTAATGAATAAATAGAATTAGAAATTAAAAATCAGTTTGCAACTAAAAATTTCTAGAATTAGAATTTTTTTTTCCAAGAGAGAACATGAGTGGGGGAGAGGGGTAGAGGAAGAGAGAGAGAGAGAGAGAGAGAGAGAGAGAGAGAGAGAGAGAGAATCTTAAGCAGGTTCCACACCCAGTAGGGAGCCGGATATGGGATTTGATCTCATGACCACGAGATCATGACCTGAGCCAAAATCGAGAGTCAAATACTCAACTGACTGAGCCACCCAGGCATCCCTAAAGTTAGAAATTTAAAAATCACTTAATGTATAGCAGGTTGATTATAATTAATGAAACTGTATTGTATATTTGAAAGTTGCTTAGAAAGTAGATCTTAAAAGTTCTCAACTCGAGAAAAATGTGTAACTATGTGTGATGATGAATGTTAATTAGACTTATTGTAGTGATCATTTTGCAATATATACAACTATTGAATCATTATGTTGTACACCTAGAACTAATATAATGTTATATGTCAATTATATCTCAATAAAAACTCACTTTTTGGCAACTATCATAGTGGTAACTCACTCAAGAGACACAGATGTTAAAAGTAGTAGGTGAAAGAAAGCTCAATGATAAATATTTAAGTAGTCTCAAAATATCCTCTCTACTTTGTAATTACAAAGGGGAAAATAGTAACTTTGCATATACCAAAGTCAACTAATTAAAGTTTACATTAATGGGACCAATAAACATGACAAACTTTTTGATGCAATTTACTGAAAAGAACGTAACATCGTTTCTGTGGTATCCTGCAAGAAACATCCTATCTAACCATGAGAATGAATTAAGCAAAAATTGAGGGACAGTCTATAAATTTACTGGACTCTTCAAAAATGCCAAGATCTTGAAAGTCAAAGATGGAATGACCAGCTCCTCCGGCATAAAGGAGAGTAAATAGATTTAACAACTATTGGAATGTGTGACCCTGGAATGGATCCTGGGCCAGGAAAAAAAAATCCTTTTAATAAAGGACATTTGGCAAAATTTGAGTACATTCTGTAGATTAGGTACTTCAGTACCTATATTAATTTTCTGTCTTTGATAATTGCCTTATGGTTGTATAAAAAATTGTCATTGTTTTTAGGAAATATACAAACAATATACATTGTTTTTAGGAACTATTTAGAGGTAAAGGGGCATCACATCTGCAAATTACTCACAAGTGAGTTAATATAAATAGATAATTAGGAAAGGCAGGGGAAAAGAATGATAAATAAAAATAGTAAAATATTAGCTAGGGAATTTGTGTGAAGGGGTTATTTGTGCTAGTCTTACAACTTTCTAAAGTAAAATTATTTCAAAATTAAAAATTAAAGAAAGATACTTCTATAGAGGATATAGTAACATTGAAAACAAGGTTGAATAACAGAGATTAAAATAATTGGGAAGAGACTATGTGACACCTGAGTGGCTTGGTTGGTTAAGCATTGACTTCTGATTTCGGCTCAGGTTGCGATCTCACGGTTTGTGAGTTCGAGCCCTGTGTCGGGCTCTGTGCTGACAGAGCAGGGCCTGCTTCTGATTCTCTCCCTTTCTCTCTACTTTCCTCCCCCAATTCCCACTCACTCTTTCTCAAAATAAATAAACAAAAAACTTTTAAAAATTGTGAAGAGATCGATTTAATCAAACACAGGATTGAATATAAGACAAACAATAATAGATCACTGGAGTCCCTAAGTGGAACTGGAAAGTATGATAAATATTCTATGACAAAAAGATGTACTAGAGGAAGTTACATGAAGGAGGGTTTTGGTCAATATAAGATAGAGCCTCTGGCAAGTAGCATTGTGCAACCATCGAACGCTTCGAAGTAATTAAGCAATTTGGAAGCAGACCTATCCTTGAAAGTATTCAGAAAAGGACTAGATACATCATCTACAAAAATGTCAAGGGAGGGGCACTTGGGTGGCTCAGTAGGTTGTGTCTGACTCTTGATTTCAACTCAGGTCATGATCTTACGGTTTGTGGGATTGGGCTCTGCACTGACAGCATGAAGCCTGCTTGGGATTCTCTCCCTCTCTCTCTGCCTCTCATTTGCTGGCTTACACTCACTCTCTCAAATAAATAAACTTAAAAAAATGCCAAGGGCGGTATTTCTTACTGACTGAGAAGTTGAACTGTGTGATATCTAAAGCCTTTTCTGACTCTAGGATTCTTGGAATTTTTAACTGGAATATCTACCTCGATGGTGTTAGTACTGAAGACATGCATGTCCTTAGGAATTCAGAAGAAAACTGTACGTAGAGTGAGGTAAAATAATGTTGAGTGAAAAGTGTCCTGCAAATTTGCTGATCACTTTTGCTTCTTGAACACGTTCCAGGTTGTGCTGAGACAATCATTTTGGTTGAACTTAGTATGTCTTTTCTTTCATTTCTAAAGTCACTATTAAATAATATTATCAATAATACTTAACTAGTGGTGACTTTTAAAGTAGTGCATCTCAAATCTTAATGTACATACAAACAACTTGGGGACCTTTTAAAGATTCAGGTTTGGATTCTGATTTTGGTTCAGTGGAACCAAAAGAACCAGTAGAGCTTTTAGAATAAAATAAGTGAAAATCATAGTGATGTCGGCAAAGATTCCTTGTGCTTGGCAAAGATTCCTTAAGTACTGCACAAAATGCAGAAAGTATAAAAGAAGTAATAAATTGGGGTTCATCAAAATTAAAAACTTTTCCTCTTCGAAAGACACTATTAAGAAAATGAAAAGGCAAGTCACGGATAGGGAGAAAATATTTCTAAAATATGTAGGTCTTGCACCTAGAACATATAAACAGCCTTGCAAATCAGTAATAAGAAACAAACCAATAAAAATACAAATACTTGAAGAGACACTTCACCATGAAGATATATGGCTGACAAATAAGCACATGAAAAAATGCTTAACATTAAGGAAGCGCAAATTAATATCATAATGAGATAGGACCACACCCCTTTAGGATGGCTAAAATTAAAGACTGACTATACTATACGTGGGTAAGGATGTGGAGGAACTGGAAATGTCATACACTGTAGGTAGGAACATATGGTACCATCACTTCAGAAAACATTTTATGAATTTCATAAAAGTCAAATATGCCCCTTTGCCTAGGGGCAAAATAGGTGTTTACCTCTAGGTGTTTACCCAAGAGAAATGAAAGCATATGTCCATACAAACACTTATACATGATTGCTCATGACATTATTTGTAAGTCAAAATATCCATCAACAGGTGAATGGATAAACGAACTCAATATATTCATATAATGGAATACTTGTCAGCAAAGAGGAACAAACTACTGATGTCCAGTGCAACCTGGACCTCAAAATCGTCACAGATCTCAAAATATTCTGAAAGAAGCCATACAAGCACACGTATTATTATACTATAGTAACAGAAAGGAGAGCAGTGCTTGCCTAGGGATATGTGTGGAGCAGGTGCCAGGGGCAAGAGAAAAAGATTGCAAAGGGCCACAAGGAAACTTTCAGTGGTGATGGATATATTCATTAGTTTATGATGATTTTATAGGTGTATATGGATGTCAAAACTTACAAATATTTAAATATGTATAGTTTATTTCAATACACTACAAAAGGTTCATATTTTGATTCAGTAGGTTTGGGTGGGGTCAAGAGTATGTTTTTTTTTTTAATATTTCTTAATGTTTATTCATTTTTGAGAGACCAGAGACAGAGCGTGAACGGGGGAAGGGGCAGAGAGAGAGGGAGACACAGAATCCGAAGCAGGCTCCAGGCTCTGAGCTGTCAGCACAGAGCCCTTCATGGGGTTCGAACTCACAAACTGTGAGATCACGACCTGAGCCGAGGTTGGACGCCCAACCGACTGAGCCACCCAGCGGCCCCAAGAGTATGTGTTTTTAACTAAAACACTCACTCCCAGGTGATGCTACTGCTGCAGTTTCCATACCACATTTGAGCGGCAAAGCTCTTGAGTGGTCTTTGTCATAAACAGATGTGTCATTTGAGTGCACAGTAGATACATATGGCTGGTACTATACTGGATAGTGCAGATAAAGTATTTCCATCATCGAAGACAGTCCTGCTGCATGTTAAGAGTAAAGATTCTTGCATACATTGGTGACTATTCAAGTCCTATTATCGCCCAACTATGACCTTTGTTAATCCCACTCTCTCAGGCTGCATGACCTCCTTTCAGAAGGTTTTGCTGGAATTCCATTCTGGGTTCTTATAATATATTGCTTATGTTTCATTTCAACATGTTCTTCATTCTGACTTGCATTAGAGTTGTAATAAAGTTTGAATAGAAATTTCATCTGGGGACAGATGTCAGTTCAATTTGAGGAGCTTCCTAACAATTTAGACCTCTAAAAATCTTACCTTCTAACACAACTTCCTCACCATCCAGAACACGCATATTTCACAGCTCCTGTGGTTGGCCGTAGTCAGGATGGTGTAAAGTGTAAGTTCCTGTGTGGCTTCTACCACTACTAAGAGGTGTGATCAGAAGTAAATGAACTTCTCTAGAAATGAATTCTCATCTCTAAAATGAGGGGATTAAACTAGGTTATTTTATTATTTCTTCTGATTCTCACATTCCATATTCTTCTGCTCACTTCAGAGTAACAGTGGCATGACACTAGAAAGATTCTTGGTTCTGAATAAGGAGTGAGTTGGACCATGTTTTTTAGTTAGAGTCCTGACATTTGTATAGTTCATACCAGGGGTTGGCAAACTTTGTGTAAAAGGCCAGACAGCACACATTTTTGGCTCTGCAGGTCATATGGTCTCTGTCTCCTATAATAAACATTGTCATTGTGGTATGAAAATAGTCAGATATGTCGATGATTAGGTGTGACCACATGTGGCCCAGTGTGCGGACTCCTAGTTTAGGTCAGAATAACTATTTTTTGACTATCTGAAGTTAGGTTGAGAAATCAGGTAAAAACATACTTTATTGATACAATTTTATTAACTCTGGGTACATAATACAGCTAGTCTTTCACATCTAAAGACAACAATTCAACAAGTTATCATAATTTCAGGTTATACATACTTTAAATTAATAAACTAGGTTTATAAAAGATATAAAAATATTTCACAGGCTTGAGAAGATATGGTCACGAGACTTCATTGTAAGGAAGGGTATAGGATATGTTAGAGATTTTTCGAATATACAAAGGACATTTAAAAATTTACACTGTTAATAAAGTTCTTGCTTAATTTTATCTTCATTCATTGGAAGCCTTAAGTAGAGCAGCTTTCTTTTTATACTTGTCTCCAATCTCTCTAATATTTTCCAAGAGATCTTCAGACATGTATTCTTCGTATTCTCTATCAACTTTAGCAATCTGCTCTTCAAGATGTTTCTAGTGGAAACAATAAACAATTGTTAATATAAAAATATTAATTTCTTTTGAAGAATTTAATTGTAAAGTGTACAAACAAGCATGTAACAACTGTTAAAGGGCAGGAATAAAAGGGATGCTCTTGGGTCTCCTTTTGTGCCCTTTCCTAATCATTTCCTCTCAACAGTGCTTTGCTATTCTTTATACTTGTACCCCCGACCCCACACGGATATGTATGTATGTATCTCTAAACAATATACTAGTTTAGTGGTACCTGGTTTTAACCTTCACATTTACTGAATGATATTAACATATTGACTTTTTTCCACCCAGTATTTTAATTCATTGGCGTTAATACAGAGAGTTTTTCAGTTTATTTATGGACTGCTATATAGTTTCTACTGTATGAATATGTCAACAATTACTTATTCATTTTACTACTAATAAATTTTTGTTTGTTCCCAGGTATGGTAGGCGAATAGCAGCCTCCTCAAAGATGTCCACGGCCTAATCCCCAGAAACTGTGAATATGTTTTCTCTACACAGCAAAGGAACTTTACAGATGTGATTATGTTAAGAATATTGAGAAAAGATTATTATTCTGCATTGTCCTGGTGGGTTCAGTATAATCACAAGGATCCTGGTAAGAGGTAATCAGCAGTGTGAGTCAGAGAGAGAAAATATAAGGACAGAAGAGAGGTCAGAGAGAATAGAAGATGCTGTGCTGTTGGCTTTGAAGATGAAGAGGGCACAAGCCACGGAGTGTAGTTGGCTCTAGAAAATGGAAAAGCAAACAGACATCCCCCTAGAGTCTCTAGGAAGATTGTAGCTTGGGAGGCCCATTTTATACTCCTGACCTGCAGAAATATAAGGAAATAAATCTGTGTTGCTTTAATCCATTAAGTTGGTGGTAATTTGTTACAGCAGCAACAGGAAACTAATATACCGGGTTATTTGGTTTTCACTATTTCAGTTATACTATAACAAATTACAATATACTAGGTGGCTTAAAACAACAGGAATTTATTCTCTCTTAGTTTTGGAGGCTTAAAGTCCAAAATCAAGATGCTAACAGGGCTAATCCATCTGAAGGCTCTAGGGAAGAATCCTTCTTGCCTCTTACCAGCTTCCAGCAGTTCCAGGTAATCCTTACCTTGCAGTTGTGACGCTCTAATTTCTGCCTTCATATTCACATGGACTATTATAAAGTCATCAGTCCCTAGATTGAGGGCCTCCTCTAATCTAGTATGACCTCATTTTAACTAATTACATTCACAAAGACTTTATTTTCAAAAAAGTCATGTTATGAGATTCTGGATAGACATGAATTTTGGGGGAATACTATCCAACCTAGTTCAGTACCCCAGCACATGGTGTAAAAATTTAACTAAATACCTAGAATGGAACTGCACCACTTTATTGCCAAATTGTTTTCTAAAATTGTTAACATCAATTTACAGCCCGAGCAGTATAAAAACTTGCAATTCTCCATATTCTTGCTGGCATTTAGTATTCTCAAACTTTATTATTTTTTTGCCAATTTCTTGAGGGTGGGAAGTGGTGTATCTTTTCATATGTTTATTGGCCATGTTAGCTCTCTATGAAATTCCCATTCAAGTCTTTGGCCCGCTTTCTGCACTTATTTTCCGGAGGTCATTATGTATCTGGATATTAATTCTTTATTAGTTGTTTTTTTTCTCTTTATTTATTTGATACAGAGAGAGAGAGAGAGAGAGAGAGAGAGAGCGAGAGCGAGAGTGAGAGCATATGCACAAGCAGGAGAGAGGCAGAAAGAGAGGGAGAGAGAGAGGATCCCAAGCAGGCTCCTCACTGTCAATGCAGAGCCCAACACAGGGGTTTATACTGACCTGCCAATGCTAAGAGACAGCTAATCCCTAGGAGGGGAGTGGCCAGGTAGATGGAAACCACCTCTTCCCTTGTGTTTGTCCTGCGACACCATACACTGGGAGGAACCCATCTAGGATACCGGGTGGGGGGAAATTCCTCAAAACCAGCCGTTTTGGAGTGTATGATTAAGAATTTTAAAAAGGAATTTTCAGGTGACTATGGGGTCAAACTGACACCCAGGAAATTACAAACCATCTGTGAATTAGAATAGCCTATGTTCGGTATAGGCTGGTCCCTGAGGGCACCCTAGATGTCCCCACAGTCCGAGCTATTTATAAAGTAGTTACTGGAGACCCTGGCCACCCGGATCAATTCCCATACATTGATCAGTGGCTGGAAATAGCCTAAGTCAAGCCTCCTTGGGTCTGGTTCTGTGTTAACAGTAAGGGATAATGTAGGGTCTTAGTGGCATGGGTTGAGAAGAAGACCTCACAGCAGAAAAAACTGCCCCTCATCCTCGAAGAAAATTCAGAAGAAGTTCTTCCATTTCCACCACTATATGCCCTCAGCGTGGCCCATCAATTGAGGGAAGGGAACCCTGCCTGTCTGACAGTCCACTCCCGTCAGTCTCGCCTCTGCCAGCAGCCAGTCCGCCCCAATCAGTGATACTTGAACCTTAGGTCTACAGCTCAAGGTCCAAAGCCCCCAATGGCAATGCAGATGCTAGTGTGGGAGACTAGGGGTCCCCAGAGAATAGGCCCTGACGGGATCCTACAAGAGGGGGGATTGGTTTTCTACGACAAACTATTCTCTACTGCTGACGTCCTCAGCTGGAAAAACCATTCGCTGCCCTACTCTGAGAAGCCGCAGGTGATGACAAATCTCCTAGAATCCATATTCCAGACTCACCGCCCTGCTTGGGTTGACTCTAAGCAGCTTCTGCTTACCCTTTTTAACACGGAAGAGCACTGACACATAGTCACTGAAGTCAGAAAATGGCTCCAGAGTCAGGCACAGATAGAAATCTAAAAGTTGAGGCTTGGGCATGGAGGCTATGCATGCAGAGAAGCCCTGCTGGGACCCCAACACAGAAACGGGAAGGAACAGATTTGAAAGATACCAACTCGCCTTCCTCCAAGGAGTAAAAGCAGGGGCCCAAAAGCGCACCAACATGGCAAAGGTATCTGAGGTCCTACAAAAATCAGAAGACTATCTGGCTGACTTCTATGAAAGATGATGTAAAGCCTTCAGAGTTTATACTCCATTTGACCTAAAAGCCCCCGAAAACCAGTGCATGGTCAATACTGCCTTCAAGGAATAGGCCCAAAGTGACATTAGACAGAAGCTCCCAAAATTGGAAGAATTTGCTGGAAAGAACATCACCTAACTACTGGAAATCGTCAACAAGGTTGTTGTACATTGAGATTGAACTGCCAGAAAGGAGGCAGACCAAAGAATGAAACAAAAGGCAGCTCTCCTGGTTGCAGCCATGGGGCCACCACCCCCCTCTGGAAGAGCCCCCACGGAAACCACCAGCGATTCAAGAACAAAAAAGGGCACCACTGGGACGGGATCAACGTGCCTACTGCAAGGAATCTGGACACTGGAAAAATGAATGCCCCAAATGCCAAAGGGAAAACAAAAAACTCCCACTCTACCCAGCTGCTACCAACCATAATCACCCAAGGCTGACCTCATCAGACTGGCAGGAGTAGACTCTGATTAGGAAAGACCAGGCTCTATCCAACTGGACCTCTATGAGCCCATGGTCAAAATGAAGGCAGGGGGCCAGATAATAGACTTCATGGTTGACACTGGGGACGAACACTCTGTGGTGACACACAAGGTAGCACCTCTGTTGGGTCGAGAAGTCACCATCCTAGGAGTCACTGGGACACAAACCCGAAGGACATTTTGCAGCCCCCAACAATGCTGGCTGGGGGGAGTCACCAAGTAGTTAATGAATTCCTGTATCTACCCAACTGCCCGGTCTCACTGTTAGGTAGAGACCTCCTAGACAAGTTGGGTGCAGAAACAGCCTTCACTTTGGATGGAGAGACACATTATGCCTAGACAAAAAGGTCCAACCCATAATTTTGTCCCTGATGATTCCACAGGAAGAGAAATGGAGATTAAATACTTCCCCTCCTGGTGAGCCAATTGTGGCCCCCGAGCTAGAAGCTGAATTCTCTTCAGTTTAGGCAGAAGGAAACCACCCTAGTCTGGCAAAAAAACCCAAAAAAAACAAAAAACAAAAAAACAACCAATATTAACTGACCTAAAGCCATGGGCCCAACCTGTCAAAATACACCAATATATGGTCCCACAGGAGGCACACTTAGGGATCCAGACATACTTGGACAGGCTACTCAAATGGGGACTTCTAAAATGATGCCAGTCCCCATGGAATACTCTTCTACTGCCTGTGAAAAAGCCTGGGACAAATGATCACCACCCTGTACAGGACCTAAGAGTCATTAATGAAGCAGTCGTCAATGCTGCATTCAGTGTTGCCTAACCCTTACACTCTATTAGGACTCATACCCTCTGAGGCAGGATGATTCACATGTCTGGATTTAAAGGACGCCTTTTCTGTCTCCACCTAATGCCTAATAGTCAACCCCTATTTGCCTTTGAATGGGAAAACCCTACCACAGAGGCACAGGAACAATTCACTTGGACTAGGCTGCTGCAAGGATTCAAAAATTCACCCTTATTCAGTGGGGTGCTGGCATCTGAATTAGCCAGGTTTCCGGGATGGGACCTAGGATGTGTCCTCCTCCAATACGTGGACTATCTCCTGCTAGCCAGTCCCATGTGGACCCAATGCTGGAGGGAGCCAGGGTCCTACTCAGGCTACTAGCAGAGGCGGGATACTGGGTGTCAAAGAAAAAGGCACAGATGTGCCAACAGGAAGTTAAATATTTGGGCTTCAAAATTACCTGAGGCAAACGGATGCCGAGAGCCGAAAGGAAACAGGCAGTCTGTGCCATTCTGGTTCCCACTACCCGCCGGCAGATCTGAGAGTCTGGGAACAGCAGGGTTCTGTTGAATATGGATCTCAGGGTTCTCAGAGTTGGCTAGACCTCTGTGAGGCACTAAAGGCGGAAGAAAGGGCACCCCTTTTCTGGGGCCCTAATCAAGAAGAGGTGTTCAAGACCATAAAAACAAAACTCACAGAGGTACCAGGTACTCCCAGATGTATCGTGAGATTTCAACCTGTTTGTACATGAAAGCAATGGGGGTGGACCTGGGGGTTCTCACCCAGGAATTTGGATCTTGGCCAACACCAGCGGCATACCTTTCAAAGCAGGATGTCCACGCTGTTTGAGGGCCCTGCCAGGCATCACACTTTTAATCAAGGAAGCAGACAAACTCATGTTGGGACAAAACCTAAACATTAAGGTTCCCCATTCTGTTATTACCATGAAGGATGCCAGTGGACAAAACTGGCTAATGCATGCTGGGATGGCACAATATCAGGGACTACAATGTGAAAACCCGCAATAAGATTGGAAGCCGTAAAAACTCTAACCCTGCCACATTTTCTTGCCGGCAGTGGCGGGGGCCCCAGAGGACGATTGTCTAGAGGTACTTGAAGTATATTCTAGCTGACCCAACCTATCAGACAGGCCCTTACAAAATCCTGACCTCATCCTGTACACTGACAGCAGCAGCTACATGAATGAAGGCAAAAGATAAGCCGGTTAAGTAGTAATCTCTGATTCTGAGGTCTTAGAAGCAAAGGCCCTTCCACAAGGATGATCAATCTAAAAAGCAGAAAGAATTGTGGGCACTAATGAGAGCACTGGAACTCAGTAAAGACAAATGGGCAACATACACACTGACTCACACTATGCCTTCACCATTCTACATATACATTGGGCTTTAAACAAGGAGAGAGGACTTTTGACCGCAGGAGGAAAAGAAATAAAAAATCGGGAAGAAATCCTAAAACTATTAAGGGCACTATGGGAACCGAGGGAGGTAGCAGTCATCCACTGCAAGGGACACCAAAGAGGAAAAGACTCAGTGTTGGAAGGTAATTGATGGGCAGATGCCGCAGCTAAACAAGTAGCAGGAGAACAAACACCCTCAAAAAACATGTGGGTCCTGGAACTGCCAACTCCCCCAACATACACAATCCAAGAAATAAAATGGGCACAACAGGAAAAGGGAAGCCAGACAAAAGAAGGATGGTGGCTACTTCCAGACCAAAGAGTCTATATACCAGAGCAGCTAGCCCACCAGGTGGTTCTCCAACAGCATGGGCTCACCCACCTAGGAAAAACCGCTCTTGAAACCTTATTGAATTGTACTATGTAATTGCCCAAATCTTGTCCCTCTGTACCTCGATTTCTCAATACTGCCTCCTCTGCGCTCAAAATAATGCCAAACAAGGCCCTATTGGGCCCATGGGAATTCAGCGCTGTGGTCAAGCATCCTCCGAAGAGTTGGAGGTGGACTTTACCAAAATAAGACCCAGTGGAGGATACAAATTTCTTCTGGTATTCATCTGCACGTATTGAGGCCTACCCCACATGCACTGAAAAAGCAAGAGAAGCAACTAAGGCTCTGCTAAGGGATAGCATTCCCAAACATGGAATGGCATTAACCATAGGCTCAGATGATGGCCCAGGTTTTATGGCCGAGGTGGTACAAGAAGTAGTCAAAACTCTAGGTATCCAACGTAATTTACATGCAACCTCCTGGCCCCAGAGTTCAGGGAAAGTGGAAGGTATGAACAGGACCCTTAAACCAGTCATGGCCAAATTAGGTCAGGAAACTAACTTGCCCTGGTCAGATATACTACTCCTAGCTCTCTTCCAAACATGCTGCACACCACAGACAAAAATAGGATTCTCCCCATTTGAGATACTATACAGAAGACCCTTTCCACTAGTCAAATTCAGGGGGGACCTGACCGAGCTAGGGAATTTGGAAATACGAAAACAACTAAAAGGATTAGAGAAAACTATATTTGAGATACATAGATGGGTGACAGACAGGATACCCATTTCCCTAGGAATAACTGTATACCCTCAAAAACCTGGGGACCGGGTTTGGATAAAAGATTAGAAAAGGGAACCATTGTAATCTACCTGGAAGGGACCCTATTTATAAAGTTGTGCTAACATGCCCATAGCCCTCAAGCTTGTGGGACTAACTGCCTGGATCCACTGTTCTCTAGTAGAGGCAGCCCATCTGTCACCTGACAACCACTTGGAATGGAAAGTAACTGCTAACCAGAACAATTCTCTATAGATCACCCATAAGAAGACAGAAGACAATAAGCAGCCTGCAGCCAACACCTGAGAGATAACTCTCTATAACCAGAAGCTTGAGGAAATCATGAAGCGACTTAAATGAATTACAGCAACTCGTTCTCTCTCAAATTTCACTGTCATCCTCTACCTATTTCTCTTTCTGTACTTGTTGCTATACTCTTTGCTGTAGGGATGACCCAAGTTATTCCTGCAGATTGGCACCTCAGTCACAAACCCTTGTTAGCTTCCCTCTACTTCTTAGTGTCAGGATGCCTTATTTCTCCTTAGCTGTATATGACCTGAGCTGTGATTGATGTCTTTCTCTGCATGTTTGTTCTCTGCCTGTATAATGGTCTCCTACCTCAGGATGGAATTATTCCCGCCAATGCTGAATCAGCTTTGTCTCCTACCCCTGTTGTGCATATATCTCTTCCTAACATGTTCAAAAGGGATCTTCTCCTCTTACCAACCATATACTTGTTCCACTTACCACTGCCCCCTTTGGAACCTTTCTCCCTGCCTGGAAGGATGTGTCAAAGGATCTTCGCTGTCTTTTGCCTCCATGTGGGACAGCTCTACGTTACAGGCCCCGGTTGCCCTGACTGTTACCCTGCTATCCCTCCCTCTGCCCATACTCCCTCCCCTGTTCCTATTCCTCCCCGCTGCTCCTATTCCTTCCCTTGTTCCTACTCCTTCCCCTGTTCCCATTCCTTCCCTTGCTCCTCCAGCTCTGAGGGATGAGATAATACTACCACCATGCCTCTGTGCCATTGTTTATCACCACATGATGGACAGATGTTATAATGCCAGGAGGATCACTCCCTGTAACAGGAATGGGAGAATTTACTGGATGGGAAAAATAAAAATAAGATGCTATTGGGGACTGCCTGATTCGACCTGCCTTGATATTCTCCATGCCTGTTGGTTTACCTCTGACACAACCTATCAGCCTTTGCCTAGACTTGAATCAAGCAGACCACTGGCTTTAGATCCCTGTCTGGACCAGATGTTGAGTGCAACTCAATGCTTCCTCAATGATACCAATCCCAGCCTGGCCAGAGCCTGCTGGTTCTGCTTGTCCACAGGGCTCCCCCTTTATACAGCTACTCCAATAACACAGGCAACTGTAAATGTTATCCCATTAACTAAAGACCCAGACCCCTACATGGTGACTCCAACTGGAGTCGAACTGTCCCAAACAACTCCCAGGTGCCTGACAAACAAAATGGAAATGGAGCCAGTCGGCAATCTGACCATCAGCCAAAGAAACCAGACTCTTTACAGTCAGGAACTCAGTCATGTTCCTACAACCCAACCCTTGTGTCGTCCCTTCTAGGGTTTTTCTTATAGTACCCTTAGCAGCATATACTCCACCAAAAAGAGCCATTCGAGTCATATCCTTGCTGATTGCTTTAGGAAGAGCAGCAGGGGTGGGCACTGGAATAGGAGGAATAGCGTCCTCAACCACTTATTGTCATAAATTATCCAAGGACCTAACAGACAACATGGAATGAGTTGCCAAATGTCTCATGGTTTTACAGGATCAAGTAGACTCCTTAGCAGCAGCAGTCTTATAAAACAGGAGAGGGCTAGACCTGTTAACTGCTGAAAAAGGAGAATACTGTCTCTTCCTAAATGAGGAATGCTGCTTCTATGTTAACCAATCAAGGAGAGTTAGAGATATGGCCCAACAACGAAGGGAGCAGATCATCAAACAGAGGCGGCAAGAATTAGCAGACTCATGGAACTCTTGGAGCAACATATGGAATTGGGCATCCTGGCTCTTCCCTTTAGCTGGTACTCTCCTAATGCTTTTCATAGCCCTCCTGTTTGGTCCTTGTATTCTTAATAATAAGCTAACCAGGTTTGTTTTCTCTGGCCTAGAAGCTATAAAACTCCAGATGACGCTCCAGTTGGACCCTTCTAGCTGTCACTACTCTCCTTTGGATGGTGAAGAACCCTACCTATTACACCCCTCCCTTTGACGTCTCTGTCCAGCAGGAAGAAGCCCGAACGGTCTTCACTCCACTCCTATAGCAGCAAGGAGTTCCCTGGCCTCCATGAAGTGATTTTCTCTAAGGCTACAGCAGCTTGAGAATCAAGAGAGGGTAATGAGAAGGAAAGCTGGCAAGAGCAGATAAAAAAGGGGCTACCCAGATGTCTGAGGCTGGATACTCCCCTTGCATGCTTTTGGTATCTGTAATCTTGCTTGCCTCTTTTATCAGCCAACTGCCTATATAGCACAACCGATAGTGCCCTCCCTGTGCAGCCAATAGAATGTTTCCAAGTACCCAGAAGCTAGCCAGGCATAAAAGAAGGCCGGCACCAGGGCTTGGGGCTCAGCCTTTGGAGGTGACCCCGCTGGGCTGGCACTGGTGCAAAAACAGTCTTTTCTGATTCCCAGAGTGCATGTCGCTTGTCTCTTCCTGGGAGCCACGTATTTGCCATAACAATACCATGTGTTCTATTTTCAATAAATAGAAGCCTATCAATGTGACATAATGAGTTCCCCCCCCCCTTAATCCATTCGCAATTGGGAATATATTGTCATTTAAAAAACTATCCAGGAATTTTAAAGTTTAGCAATGTATCCTGGCTTTTGGGCTCTGTACAGCAGATTGGAGGAATAGCATTATTGTTGAACTTTCAAGCTATGGTTCATGTTTCCTAAGTACTTTATTCTGTATTTTATAATCACTTTACATGAAATTAACAGAAAGGAAAAATATTTGTCATAACGCATGCTCTTTCATCTTAATGGATTCTTAAGTGTGTTGAAAAGTTTTCAGTACGCAGAATGTGGCTTGGCATATCATTATATATTGTTGACATAATATCATTATATGCTGTTTATATGAAAAAAAAATTACTTTATGAAATGCACAGGTATGTCCCCTTGCTATACCACTAAACAAGAATCTTCTGATAACTTTTCACTAGAACATATTTTCCATAGAAATAAAATTTATCATTTGTATCTGCAGAAACAAAACAGAAATATTGTTTTAAACAGCTTTCTTAGAATGCAGGAGAGACCTTCATACACTTACCTCTACAGACCCTACATGTGTAGCAACCATCTCTAAAAGACGCTGCAAGTTATTTCCCACTTTTCGTCTTTCTTCAGTTGTGGTCTGCACAACTAGTTGGTATCTGTAGAATAAAAACTCTAGTTTGAGTTGTCCAGGAAAAAACTTAATACATCAGTTCTAGTTATCTCACTTCTCCTTTTCACATTCAATAAAACGAGGCTGTGATTCGTATACGTGCTGTTTGCTTCTCAACCATTCAAGCAGAAAAACATTTTCCAAGATGCTTTGCAAGTAACAAATCAAAATAGCACCAAAACTTCATGCTTTATCATATAAAACCTGGGAGCAAATGGTCTTAACTAAATCTCCAAAAGAACTTTAAACTTACTTTCAAGGGCAAGGCATTAAATACATTTGAATAGGGGGAGTGGGAGTCCTACCTTTAAGCATGCACATCCAAATTAAAAACAAAAACTGCAAGCCAAAAAACCCCTCAGCTGAGTTTTTTATCCCTAAACTACTAATAAGTGAATGAAGAGGTATGATTTTCTGAAGGGTTGTACTTCTAAAAGTGGTATTTTTTTAGTTGAGGTCCACTTTATTGAAACTTTAGAAAAAAGACAGTATGGATTAACTATCCAGTATGTTGATTTTATGTAGGATGCATGAGAGAATTATATACACAAAGGCAGAATATTCTTTCAAAAAGGGATGTCACTATTTTAGTTACTGTTAATAAACAATGTGGCTAAAACTTTTCCTATGTAAGTTTCAAAATAATAAGGGAAATCAAGACGGAAAACTTGACAATGTGTAATTTGATAATGAAGAACTTTTAAGAAATGTAACATAATATACAGTTCTGCTTATTTCGAAATATGTATTTGTTCCAACTGGACTGATGTATTCTGTAGCAATTTGAGCATAATGCAAAATTTGTATTTGCTTATGCCATTTCCTTCCTTTTTTTTTTTTAAGTTTATTTGTTTTTTTACTCTACACCCAGTGTGGGGCTCGAACTCACAACCCTGAGATTAAGAGTCACATGCTTTTCCAACTGAGCTGGCCGGGAATTCCTATATGCCTTTTCCTTCTTGAGAAACACTAAGTGAATGCAGAAAGCTGTACTCAGCTGAATCCAGATACAGCACACAAATCTGTGCGTGTACCAGCTCTGTCAGTTCACTGTATTGTGTGATGAGCCACATGCATCCACATCTGGTGTTGAATCTTTCCATCTGAGGGGCACCTGGGTGGATCAGTTGGTAAGCATCCAACTTCAGCTCAGATCATGGTTTGTGAGTTCGAGCCCCACACTGGGGCTGTCAGTGCAGAGCCCGCTTCGGATCCTCTGTCCGCCTCTCTCTCTACCCATCCCCAGCTTGTTCTCTCTCTCTCTCAAAAATGAATAAAAACATTAAAAAAATCTTTCCATCTGATGTTAGGTAATCCCCCTTCTGCCCCATCTTAGTAATTTACAAGCTGCAACCCTTTGAAAGCTCATTTCCCTAGGCAAACTTCAGGTCTTTTTTAAGATAAAGTGTCATATTTATCATAGCATTTATGTATTTCTTAACCACTTACATTGTGTTCAATTGTGCTAACATTTTTGTTAGTTTCTATCTTTTGTTTATGTGTGTCACTGACAGATTTTGAGTGTTGTGCCCCAATCCTGATTTTCCTCCAAGTCCTGGTTTTTATTGCATGAGTTTGCAGTGTGGTGCCTATTATGAGGGCACAAGTTGTGTTATAGAATGACTGTATGATTTATAGTGTATAGTTTACTATATAATATACATGATTTCTAGAAAATATATATCTTAAAGATACTAACAAATGGCCAAAGTATTTTAATTGATTTAAAATTTTATGTGTTTTCAGGGTTTAAAAGTCATTTACTAATTAGATCTAAAAATGGATGATTCCTGGAGTGCCTGGGTGGCTCAGTCTGTTAAGCATCTGACTCCTGGTTTCGGCTCAGGTCATGATCTCACTGTTCATGGGATGGAATCCTGCATCGGGCTCTGCGCTGACAGCTTGGAGCCTGCTTGGGATTCTCTCTCCCTCTCTCTTTGCCCCTCCCCTGGTCACACACATGTGTTCTCTCAAAATAAATAAAAACATATAAAAAGAAATGATTTCTTATAATAGTTGCAGAATATATTTGTATAGGGACAGTATCTCAAGTTATAAGTTGTTTTTATTAAGTACTGTTCATTACTCCCTCTCCCCCAAATAGCTCGATAACATAAATTAAAGCAAATAAATGAAGATCTAGTTTTGCAAAAAGTTAAATAATTAATCTGAAAATACACATTATAAATCTTGGTGACACAAACTTACTCTCGCTGAATAGCATCTAATTCATTCACAGCTTCACTGAGGCCATCGTTAACAGCGCTCTCCAGCAGGTGCTTGTGTTTCTCCAGGGACTCCAGCTCATTGGCACATTTTTGGTCCTCTTCTTCAGCTTCCTATCAAGATAAAGGCATCCTTATGGTTTTTGATATTCATATTCTATGTACTCCATATACTATGTATACTCCATGTACCATATATACAAAAAGCTTTGAAAAAAAAAAAACCAAATTGAGTCATCATTTATATTCTCAGAATGTATACTACTACTACTATGTTAAATGTTCCGTTGGGAATTTTATACTGTCAACCTAAATGTGATCTAAATGTGACCTTCTGAACAGGCCTTGTATAGAATTCATTCAGCAGTATTTTCAAGTATGTACCACAGGAAATTTTATGATACTAATTTGAATTTGTCCTATGATCATCTAAAAGGCCTTTATACATAGGCAAAAATGTGGGTCACTTCCATACTACTTTTATTTCACAAGTGTATTAATTACGCCCAGGCAAAGGAGTCCAGAGTCATCAATTCTTAGGTTTCTCAAGATGAAATATGATAGGCTTTCACTGAAGTGCTTTAGGAGAATAAACTGAGGTACTGTCATGGAGAATATATGAAAAAATAAAAATGACTACTTACTGCATATTTCACATGTAGATCACATTACTGTGGCGTATTTTCTAAAAATTTCACATTGCCTAACAAAATGTATAGGCCCTAAATGCAATACAGTCCAAGGCCAGGAGATAATCAATTCCTGCTACTTTTTTGGTGTAACCAAGTAAATAATATTGCAATGACTAAAATTTTCACCTAAATTAGACAGGTGGTTATGAATAGTTATCTGAGTGCTTCCCTAAGTAAAATGCTGGCCAGAAGGGGGATGAATTAGAGGTGGTGGGAAATGAACCCACGTTCGAGATTTCATACAAATGGTCTTTGAAATTTGGCCAAGATAGTCAGTTTGCAATGACTCTCTACAGGCTATCACACATACACAAGGCCTTACTAGAAGTTTATGCTTGAGGAGTACTTAACACTCAATCTCTATAAAAGGTAGAAGAGATTATTTTTAAAACATGTTTTGGTCTTACAAGCATGCAGAATCTTATAAGCAAGTCTAAAATATTAATTGAACTGTAAACATGTTCTAGGATAGAACATTCCAATTTCAGAAAAAATTCTTTTAAAAGAACAAAATAAAATAAACTTTTGAAGATGAAACTGAAACACAAGTTATAGGATATAGCTTACAGATTCAGTTGGATGTCAGAACACATGAATGTTACAACACAGTTTGGCTCACTTACATAAACTATGACAAAGTTCTTACCTTAACTTTTTGTTGGTAAAGATCATCCAGCTTTTGAACTTCTTCTTTCAGAGTTCTTACACCTCTCCTGCTTTCTGTTATCATTGTATTTAACTTGGGGAATAAAAGTTTGGTTGAGAAATACAACCATACATCACAAAAATTTTAATAAGTTATAGAACTTTCATATTATCAAGTCAACTAACTGAACCAGGTTATTCTCACCCATCATTTGTACCCCGAATTTACTATTCCCCAAAGAGGAATTAATTTCAAACAACAACAACACAAAAAACTTATGGTTTTTAATGTATAATACTTAAATGCAGAGTGGCATTGGTTAAGAATAACTTTTCCAGGGGCGCCTGGGTGGCTCAGTTGGTTAAGCAGCCGACTTCAGCTCAGGTCATGATCTCGTGGTCTGTGAGTTCAAGCCCCACGTCAGGCTCTGTGCTGATGGCTCAGAGCCTGGAGCCTGCTTCAGATTCTGTATCTCCCTCTCTCTGTGCCCTTTCCCTGCTCATACTCTGTCTCTATGTCTCTCAAAAATAAATAAACGCTAAAAAAAAAAAAAAAATAACTTTTCCACTAGTAGCTGTGGGAGTGTTTTAGGCTCTATACTATAACAATATTACATATACACTTAACATTTTAATATTAATTAGTACATATAAGTTTTGAAGTCTAGCTTTACTTAGACTTGATCTATTTTGTTAGCTATCTAGCTTTCTATTTGTGTGTTTACTTTCTAGGATATTAAAGAGAAGTATGAATAGTGATTTCACTGAATGTTTGCTAACTGGTTATTAGTCAGTGCTTTCTTCCAAAAAGCAATAACCACGTTTAGTCTTATTAAACTTTGAGCTTTAAGATCTGTTGAAACCGAAACTAAAGAAAAAAAGTGTTTCCAAAGTTCAATTCCTGTCAACAAGTGCTAATACCACTTAATGTTTTTCAGCTAGATCAAGAAGGTATTTCTTGTAGGAAACGATACAGCAAAATGTATAAATAAGCTGGATCTTTATTTAAAAGAACGATTCAACACATATATGAAGTTATAAAAAAAATATATATATGTATTTGGGAAAGATTTAATGAAGCAATTGTTACTTGGTAAAAGATAAGATGGCAAAATGACTACATATTTATTAAAGAAACTTGCATATACATCATATTCAATTACGAAAGTCCATTGGTAATTTCTTTCCTATTTTACAAATGAGAAGAGTTGGCTAGAACGAATGCTATCAGCATATGCCTAGAATGCCAAACTACGTGTTCTAATAACTCCAAGGACCTTTTCTATACCATCTGACTTTCAAGTTATTTTAAAGAATGGAGTTACTGAAGATACTGTTGGGCAGGAAAAAACTTTATCATTAAAGTTCTTCTGGTTGAACTAAGAATTAAAGTGACATGAGACTGATTAATAGGAGAAAATCAAATTTAATTTCTATGTATGAGGAATCCACAAAGATATGAGATTATAAAGACAGGCAAAATAAAATATATGTGTTATTCTGAACTAAGGAGAAGGGGGTAGGGGCCTGGGACTTCAAGAAAAGGAAAGCAATTCATGGGAAGATGAAAAGCGTAAATGTTTGGTGAACAAATGTTTGCTGGGCCACACAGACACAAAGGGACATAGAGGGGAGTTTTAACAACAGGACTTTGCTAAGTTCCTCCCTGTCTACCACCCCAAGTTTATACCATACTGTAGTTATCTATGGCGATAGCTAACTCCTGGGAGCAGATCCTTTAAATTCTTTTAGGCAGTTAGAGGGTGGAGATCAAAGTTTCTTCCTGACTCTTTTGGGCCCTGAATGTTTTCAGCTCTAAATAAGCTCATGCCAAAATGGCAAATCTTGGGGCAATTTCCCCTTGGCCTTGACACTATAAACTTTCAATCTAAAGACATGTTATTTCTGAAATAACTACCAAATTAAACAAATTGTTTCATTAAGTTTACCTGCAATAAGACCAATGGACGCCCAAATAACCAGACTTCCACTAGGCCATCATGTTTGGTCAAAATCGTGTTTACTTATCTCTGAGTAGCTTCTACCTTCCATGTAAGCTTTATTACAGTTTCATCAATTGAACATTCCCCTCCCCAGTTACAAAAATACACATTCCATTGTGGCAAATAAGGAAAGGATTAAAGAAAATAACAATTACCAATAATACTACAATCCTAAAGAACCACTATTAATATTTGGCATACTTCTTCCAGTATTTTTCCTCCCTTCCTTCCTTCCTTTCTTCACTGACTCATTCATTCATTCATTCATTCACTCACTCACTCATTCAATAAACTGTTGAGCAGCTATAAGCAAAGAAGATATCATTAGTTACTTTAATTACGTGATTTTTTTTTTCTTCTGTCACTGAGCAGACAGATGCCACTAGACTAGAATTCCAGAATTCCATCACTTCTTGCCTCCAGTCAACCTAACCAAAATATCTGTATGAGACCTTTCCTTTTTCCTTCCAGTCAGTTTCAAGATGCAGGACACCCATTTTCCTTATGAAGAGGAAATAACTCTTTTAGCTCTTTTCTGGACCCCAAGTCTTCATATTTCTTCATGAACCAAATTCAAATCCATCAAATCCTTCTGCTCTTAACTTTTTAAACTTTACCAATTTCTCTTGAACTCACTCATCTTTAAAACCAAACTCCCTCTCCCACCAAAAAACCCCACTGCACAAAAATGAAAACCTTTCCCATACACCACTTTCTAACTACTGTTCCATTTTCTTTCCTTAGACTCAAACTTTTATGACAGTCTAGTGTGTGGTAGTTCACAGAGAGTAGACTATTCATATACTACAGTATCTTCCTCTACTACCATTAAACTTCAATCCACAGTAATATGTTTTCTGGCTCCTCTGCTTCGCGAAGTTGGTTTTGCAAATGTCACCAGTAACATCTTAATTACTAAAGTCAATGAACACTTTTCAGACTTAATCTTATCAGATATCTATCTGAATAACATCTGCAGTTGCTGATCGCTCTTTCCTGAAATTCCCTTCCTTGGTTTCTATGACTATGGAAGCTCCTAGTTTTCTCTTTATGTCTTGGGAGGGCCTTCTAATTCTTCCTTACAGATCTCTCTTTCTCTGCTTGTACTTTGGATGTGGATGTTCTCCCAGGATTCTGATCTTGGCTGTACTCTCATCTGCTCACTTGGGAGAGCTCTCTTTCTGTTTCTCTCTCATTTTCAAACTTGGAAGATCTCCTGGCTTTAATTTACAAGCTAAGAAATATCTATTTACAACCAAGTCCGAACTTCAACTTCCTACAGTACATTCTTCACTCTGATGTCCGAGAGACCTGACACTCAGCATATCCCAGCCTGAAATTCTTCTACACCCTTCTCTTGCATTCTTTATCAAGGTTCTAGAATATCACCACTGAAAGGTTCTCTCCTTGATCAAACCATTCATGCTCTTCTAAACCCTCTCTTCTTCTGAGACAGAGTGTGAGTGGGGGAGGGGCAGAGAGAGGGAGGCACAGAATCTGAAGCAGGCTCCAGGCTCTGAGCTGCCAGCACAGAGTCCAACATGGGGCTCAAACCCATAAACTGCGAGATCATGACCTGAGCTAAAGTTGGACACCTAAACAACTGAGCCACCCAGGTGCCCCTGACCTCTCTTTTCAAATAGGTTGACCTCTTGGCTTCTGTGTTTGTCTCTGTATTGTTTAGATTTAGCAAGAATCATGCTAAGACAGATTAATCAGAATCCCAAACCTCAATATCTAATCAGGCCCCTCATCCTCCAACATCCCCAGTTGATATCTGATCACCTTGACTTGCCTTCAGAAAAAAACCCTATGTCAGTTTAGACAGAATCCTCCCTTACCCTTAGCATTTCCCTCAGTAATTTTTTACCCACTGATCTGCACTTTATTCCTTGGTTATAAATTCCCAATTCTTCTTTCAGCTGTACTTAGAGATAAGCCCAATCTTTCTCATCTACTATAAAACTTCTTTGTAATAGCTCCCCCTTGAATAAAGTCCACCTTACCACCATTAACAAGTGTCATGGCTAATTTTTCTTTTCCTTTAACATCATATACCAAAGGTGGACACCTGAACATTTTTTTTTTTTTTTTTTACTTTGTGGCATGTTTTGTGTTTCTTTTTTTTTTAATTTTATAATAGTTTATTTTCAAATTGGTTTACATATAACACCCAGTGTTCATCCCAACATGTGCCCTTTTTAATGCCCATCACCCCCTCTCCCCCCTCCCTCATCCCCCTCACCCTCAGTTTTTTCTTAGTCTTAATGTCTCTCTTCCTTAACCTTCACATCCAAATAGACCACTAAAATACATTGTTTCAATCCTTATATTTCTTTTTTCCATTGTCACTGCAATAACCTTGGTTTTAGTCTTTACCACATATCACTCAGGATACTGTTAGGTCTCTTAACTGCGTGCCTCTAATTTTTCATGTACTTCTAATTTAGTCTTCGAAATGCCAACAATGTGGGCTTACTAAAATACACAGGTGTTGGGGCACCTGAGTAGCTCAGTTGGTTAAGTGTCTGACTTCAGCTCAGGTCATGATCTCATGGTTCATGCATTTGAGCCCCGCATTGGGCTCTTTGTTGACAGCTCAGAGCCTGGAACCTGCTTCCAATTCTGCGTCTCTCTCTCTCTTTGTCTCTCTTTGCCCTCCACCCACTCATGCTCTGTCTCTGTCTCTCAAACATAAAATAAATATTAAAAAAAAATACACAGTTGTTATGTCTTCCCTTAAAAATCTTCAATGGTCCCTGATGCCTATAGGATAAGAATGCAACCAGTAATCAAGAATAGCAAGCTCTGGGGCACCTGGGTGGCTCAATAGCTTAAATTCCAACTCCTCGTTTTGGCTTAGGTCATGATCTCGAGGTACATGGGATTGAGCCCCGAGTCAGGCTCCATGCTAACAGCACAGAGCCGGTGTGGGATTCTCTCTCTGCCCCTCCCTCACTTGTATGCACTCCCTCTCTCAAAATAAATAAACTTGAAAAAAAATTAAAAAAGAACAGACAAGCTCCTTCATAACTACGTTTTTGTTTCTCCAGATTAGTTGTGGTAATTTGTTAATATGCCATAATCTTTGTTCTCTGGGCCTTCAGAGGTATGTGTATCCTTCTGGTATCCACTGGTCAATTCCTCCTTGTTATTCACAACTCAGCTTGGCTACCACTTCCTTCTGAATCTCGTGCTTATCTCACGTGTATTATGAGAATCCACAGCATTTTGTATTTACTCTAAAAAAGTGTCATGATGAAAGTAGTTGTATTCATGTCCACCTTCCCACTTGAAATAGAGTTCATAAAGGAAGATATTGTATCACAAACATCTATTAATGAACCAGGCAAATATCAGCTTCCTAAAAAATATTTGCTGAATAAATTATAGTTGCTAACATTTAATTTTTCATTTTATATTTACCCTCGTAAGTGGACTAGTTTAATTTTCTTCTTTTGTGACATCTTTGTCAGATCGTGGTAGGTGGGTTACACTACTGGTGAAATTTTTTAGAGATGGATTTTTATTTCGATTGTATTACTTCATAATTCAAATAAATTCCCTCCATCTTTATAGTGTATCCATTTCTCATTTTGTATTTCCCAGCTTTTTCTTGAATGCTTTGGCAATATTTTAAAGTAATTTTCAGGTAGGGGCACCTGGGTGGCTCAGTTGTTTGAGGGTCCGACTGTGGCTCAGAATATGATCTCACAGTTTGTGAGTTTGAGCCCCACAAAGGGCTTGCTGCTGTCAGTGCAGAGCCTGCTTCGGATCTTCTGTCCCTCTCTCTCTGCCCCTCCCCTGCTTGTGCTGTCTTTCTCAAAAATAAATAAAGATAAAAAAATAATTTTCAGGTAGATTGCTGTTAAAAAGAAAATTACAGGCTCAAAATCAGTCACATGTGGTAGGCCCATGTTACCAAAGTAGGGCTTAATAACTAATCTAATTGCAGTTTCAACCTTCCCCAGGGATGTAATCTTAACAGGTCAAGCCTGGAATTTCCTAGTTAGCACCAGTGAAGTAATCTGCCTAATAAGACCCTTTTGTTCCTCAAGGGGAGGTGAGTTAGCCTGAAATAATCCTCTTTTTTTGGTTTATGACTTTTTTGTCCTGCCTTTAAAAACTTTTCCTTTCTGTAGCCCTTTGGAGCGCTTTTCTATTTTCTAAATGGGATGCTGCCTGATTCACGAATTGTTGAACAAAGCCAATTAGATCTTTAAATTTACTCGCTTCTTTATAAAACTAGAAATGCAGCTCTAGAGGCAATTCAAAATTCATCTATTTCTTTTTACCAATCCCCAAACCTCCCCTATTTATCTTCAAAGACTTGTAACTTATATTCTTTCGCAGTGGCTTTGAGATGTACATGTTAAACATGTACAACTTTAGGAAGGGAATTCTTATCAGGGGAGAAAAAAAAAGAAAAACAGAAGCTATAAGTTCTCTGTTTACAAATTTATGTGCATCTATTATATGTGTGTTATAGATGTGTGGTATTTTCTACCTCTGGACGGGTATTACTAAACTTAGTCTATAAAAAAGCTCTATTTAAATGACTTAAAAGAGTGCTTAAAGTATTCATAAAAATTGTTTAAAATGTAATACAAACTAACCCAAATGCTTTTTTTAAGCTTTTTATTATTATTTTATTATTATTATTATGTTTTAATGTTTTATTTTATTTTTGAGAGAGAGAAACACACAAACAGAGTACGAGCAGGGGAGGGGCAGAGAGAGAGGAAGACAAGAATCCGAAGCAGGCTCCAGGCTCTGAGCTGCCAGCACACAGCCCGACGCAGGGCTCGAACTCATGAACCACGAGATCATGGCCTGAGCCGAAATCGGAAGCCCAACCGACTGAGCCACTCATGCGCCCCTAAGCTTTCTATTTTGAGAGACAGAGAGAGCAGAGGAGGGGCAAAAAGAGAGGGAGAGGGAGAGAGAACCCCAGGCAGGCTCCACGCTGTCAGCATGGAGCCCAATGTGCGGCTGAAACTCGTGAACTGTGTGAAATCACGACCTGAGCCAAAACCAAGAGTCAGACACTTACCCACTGAGCCACCCAGCCGCCCCTAGCCCAAATGCTTTCTGAATGCACATCACTTAAGCGCTTAAAGTGATGTGTATTAAGCTTAGGTTTGTTGATTTAATTAAAATAAACCTTCCTTTAGAGTTATCGACATTGAACCAAATGCATACATACAAGTCTTATTCTACCTGGGTTTATCAATCAAATGAGTTAATGTTATCTGTTACAAATTTGTCAGCAAGAAAAATTAGCTTGGGATGATGGCTGGCTTTGTTCAATGAAGTTTTGGTGGGTAATCTAAACATAGTAAAGGGGCACCTAGGTGGCTCAGTCAGTTAAGCGTCTGACTCTTGATCTCAGCTCAGGTCGTGATCTCTTGGTTTGTGAGTTAGAGTCGATTTGGGCTCTGCAGTGACAGTACAGAGCCTGCTTAGCATTCTATCTCTCCCTCTCTCTGTCTCTCTCTCAAAATAAATGAACTTAAAAAAAATGTTAAAAAAATAAACATAGTAAAGAAGGAGTATATTAAATGGATGTAAATAAGAGAAAAAGTTTAAAAAGAAAAGATAAAAAGTTTTTAGATGAATTTTTAAATAGTTTCCCCAAATCTTTTTGTTAGCCTGGATCCTTAAAGTTTTGCTAGGTTAAGTTAAATGATGAGTTACGTTAAATTCATTCACTATTCATATTATTCCCAAATAAGATAAAATACTGAAACATTATTTACTGAATATTGGTTTATCCACTTTTTACTTCCTTTTACAGAGGAACTATAAAGATATGTGGATCTACTAGAAAACGTGTTATGCCGATCTGACAAATTTTCTGTGAGAAATCACATGTTTCTTGAAGTCATAAAAAAAGTATTTATTAGTCAGCTAATTCAGAGAATGGTAACGTAAAAGACAGTTTATAATTTCTTTCTTCTTAGCTTTCACTAGAAATTAGAAGTTTCTGAGGGTTAACAATTCTAATATGTGTAACTGAAATTGCTAGAAATAATAAGGAAAAGACATTCTATGTGTGTTCAGGATTGGCTAAGATTAGAATTAATTTAGGGACCCCTGTGTGGCTCAGTCGGTTAAGCATTCAAATCTTTATTTCGGCTCAGGTCATAATCTCACGGTTTGTGAGTTTGAGCCCTGGATCAGGGACTTGAGATCCTCTCTCCCTCTCTTTCTGCCCCTCACCGTGCTCTTTCAAAATAGACATTAAAAAAAAAAAAAAAAGAATTAATTTAATTAAGGAAAAGAGTTTTAATATAAAAAATAAGCTAGTACAAACTTAGAATTTGGTTTTCTTCCTGCTAATAGAGCAAAGTTTTCTTAGATTATTGGTCTACTCTTATCAAGAAATTTAAGCTAAGTTTTTTCTTAATCTTTTAAGTAATCTGCCTAGAAAGCAAAGATTTTGTTTTGTTAAAATAATTTCCTGTGTTGTTTTTATCAGGTCTTTGATTACTTAAGAAAACTGAGCATTCTCTATTAGAAGATTTAAGTTTTACCTGTAACTATTTAACTGTCTGTATTTGTGAAGTCTTTGTCACCATAGTTAAATCAATAACTAAGTATTATTTCACAATGACCTATGTATTTTAAAACCTCTTGATATTCCTACAAACTTTTCCAAAGCAAACTAACTATTCGACCTCAAACTAACTTTGAGAATTTCTGGAAGGCTTTTGGAACCTCCCAAAAGACTTATCATCTTTCCAGAAAAAGAAGAGATGCTAAGCTAATTAGGCTTATTTGATATGTTAAATTATCTGGGAAGTATTGTCAAGTAAGAAGACTAAGCTTTCGTTCTGTTGTATTTGTGTAAGTATGTAAGTGTTCTAGAAATGGTATGAAATTCCCAAAGTCTAATATATCCTGATATAGTGTTATCAGTCATAATTCCACTTACTATCTTAAAATGCTCCATGTTACTGAAATAACCAACTTTCCTTTTCAATTCCATTACAATGAACTTTCATCAGATCTCAACAATGGACATTTTTACAAGTCTTTTTGTCGTTTACAGACTGTTATTGTTTTACTCTGATACTCTGCAATAGTTTCCTGCAAAAATATTTCACCTTCAAGGAAAGGGCTTTTGACAAGTACAGATTTCTGATAACTTTATGATCATAAAACTGAACTGGTTAAGAATTTTCAAAACCAATGGTAAACTGGATTCAAGTACAATAAGAATTAGTAACATGGAACTGAATGAACTGAGGAGGATGACTACAACTTTTTATGATTTATTGTTTGAAATGCTAGTTGTCTAATGTTTTGCTTTTCCAGATTTAAGGAAACTTTTAAGCTATCTAGGATTTACAGCAATTTGGTGAAGTGTGTATGTGTATGTGTATATAATATATATATATATATATATTAAGTTGATGTATTTGGGGTGGGAGGGGAAGAGAGAGAGAGGGAGAGAATTCCAAGTATGCTCTGCGCTGTCACCACAGTGCCCAAAGCAGGGCTTCATCCCACGAACTGTTGAGATCATGACTTGAGCCGAGATCATTACCTGAGCCAAGATCAAGAGTCAGATGTTTAACCAAGACTGAGGCACCCAGGTACCCCTGAAGTATATCTTTATAGGCAATGATGAAACATTTACTTTTTTACCTGGTCCAGATTTTGGAAACTCTTTTGAGTATTCTTTTCATGATAATACAGTTAGTTATTTGTATAAATTCAATAAGAATCTGTTCTCCTTGTAACAAGATACACAATTGGAAATATTGGATATTATCAAGGCTTTGACTGGATTTTCATATTTGAGAGAGGTTTGCATAAACTGAAATATGACTGGACACTCTTAAGGAACTAAGGTTAACTTTATAGGAGTCAATAAAGCCCCTTGAAAAAAATCGATCTGGCACACCTTGCTTACAAGTTTTCAGCAGAGTAATTTTTAAGAGAACTTATATGGTCAATCACTTTTCTTGCTATTCTTATGTAATTAATCAGGCCAAGTCTAATGCATATAAATTAGTTTTACTGTGGTTATCTTTGGTAAAATAGGGGTAATTGTAGAGAGAAAAATTATGTTTGAACCTGTGTAGATACTAAATTCTAATCCTGTTGTTTCTGAGGTTCTGTTATATACCTATAAATTTGAGTTAAGTCCTGGATTCTTCCAATTTCCTCAAATATCTGGTTATAACTGTTAACAATATTTCCACTTTTCTCCCCTGACTTCTCATTTGGAATCACTAAGAACAAAGACTGCCTTGAATCTCCTTGAATGGGACCATTACTATCTCCATACTACCTAGATGGTAGCAAAACTTCATGGCCTTGAACCCTAGATATATATCTCACAGCTGAAGAAGGCTCTGCTTGACATCTAGTCCTGTGCAAATGGTGGAGACCTCCCAATCAAATTGACCAGGAAGAGAAATAGCTGACAGCAAGATAGACTGCTTCTTCCCAAGACACTGGATCAAGACTTCGTACTTTAACTAAACATGACATCTATTCTTCTCTTCCTTTAGTTGGGCACTGGCCTGGAAAGATAAAGCCATCATCTGTATCTCCCAGGCCATTGCTAAGGGAGTATTTGGAACAGCTTTTTATTTCAAGCTAGGAGAACACCTAACTGACCCTTGGTATGTATGGGTAAATACAGCAATCTCTGTGATTTAAACCATTAATGAGATCTCCTTAATGGGAATGATTTGTGCCCCAACAGGGTTTTTCTTTTTCTGTGGTGGTTATCATTCCCCTTGGGCCTGTGAATGCCTAAATGGTTAACATATAAATGGATAATGCCTCTTAGGTTATCTAACTGTGCCTCTGACTGCCCATGCTGAGATACCTCACTAGTCAACTCCCTAAATTTAAATTGTCAAGTCAGAAGGGGATTTTGTAGGAGGCATTCATGATTCAAAATTAGCTTCCTTTGACTCTCGGCAAAGTTGTTCTTGGCACAGTCCTTGATTATCTTTTAACTGAGTAAGAGGTGTCTGTGCTATGGCCAACAAGACCTGTTGCACCTGGACTACCATTTCTGGGGAAGCTGAAACTCAGTTATGTAAGATCACTGAGTTAAGCCACTTGGCTTAAAAAGATGACTCCTTCAGTGGGGTCTTTCTTTGATTTATTTGATTTTGATCAATCAGTTTGGGTCCTGGGACCATGGTTGTAAAGTGCAGTCCCAACACTGGACTCATTTGTTATAATCATAAAAATCTCCAAGTGTGTTGTATTCTCTCAAAAACTTTGAGAGTATGTTTGCAGTTTGCAGCCTTGAACTACCAAGCAAATGATCTAAGACTGGAACATCAGAAAACTGAAAAGAATGACAGACTTAAGGAATATGAACCTAGAACTGAGACCTGTGACCGTCACAGAGATTAAGCACAAATATCATGACCCAAGGATATCATACAAAGGAACAACAAAAGCTACGAGTGGTGCTGACGCCTTACATTGTGATCATATTTCTCAGTCAAGGTGATAGTGTGATCAAAAGGGGAAAATTGTCAAAAAGAAAACCACTAGTTCAAAATGGAGTTACTCGTGCTAGGCCCATGTCACCAAACCAGAGCTTAATACCCAACCTAACTGCAATTCCAACCTTCCCCAGGAATGTAATCTGAACAGGTCAGTCTGGAGTTTCTGGTTAGCACCATTGAGGTAATCCACCTAATAAAATGCATTTGTCTTTCAAAGGGAGGTGAAATCTTGCCTGCAATGATCCTTTTTTATTTGTTTATGACTTCCCTGTCTTGCCTTAAAAACTGTATTTCTTTCCGTAGTCCTTTAGAGATTCTAGTTGCTAAATAGAATACTGCCCAATTCATGAGTTGGTGAATAAAGTCAATTAGATCTTCAAATTTACTCTGTTGAAATTTGTTTAACATTTGTTTAATTATTTTATTAAAAAAATTTTTTTTAATGTTTATTTCTGAGAGAGACAGAGAGAGAGTGAGCTAGGGAGAGAGAGGGAAACACAGAATCCGAAGCAGGCTCCAGGCTCTGAGCTGTCAGCACATAGCCCGACGCGGGGCTCAAACTCACGAACCGCGAGATAAAGACCTGAGCTGAAGTCGGACGCTCAACCGACTGAGCCACCCAGGCGCCCCTCATTTAATTATTTTAATTCATTAATTTATGTTTAACCATTACCATGTCAAATAGCTATTTTATCTTATGCCATCTTAATTTGGTTAAATTGCCAAATTAAAAAAAAAGTTTAACCTTTAGTCTCTGAAGCATATATTACCAATCACTTCTTTTTCCCCCTAGTTTTGACTTATAATGGATATAAACCATTGTATAGGTGCAAGGTGTATAACATCATGATATATATGTAAACTAATACCACAATAAGTAGTTTAGTTAAAATCAGGACTTTCTTGAAAGTCTTCCCTACTTTAGCTTTTTTTCTCTTCCTGTGATTGTTCTCCAACAATTTTGTCCACTTCTAAGAGTTTTCCCCAGAATCTCCTTCCTTTGCCAATTTCTTAAGTGGTGCTACTTCTCAAGATTTAATCCTCTGCCACTTTCCTCTACATATTCTAAGAAATATCACCCACATCTGGGTTCAGAGTACCATGTATATGGTAAAGACTCTGAAATGTGTATTTTTGGACTCAATCTCTCCTCTATGTTCTGAATCTATTGTTTCAACTTCACTTTTGGGGTCGATGTTGTGTAGACAGTAAGCTCAACATCTCCAGTGTTCTCCTGGTCACCTGCACTCATTTGTTTACCCACACTGGGAAAATGGAAGTCACTGTTATCACTTCTTTCCCTCCTAGCTTTCACAGTCTACCACAAAATGCTTGGGTTCTACCTCAACATTTCCTAAACCTGTCCTCTTCCTTCTATTTCTACTATCATACTTTTTTTTAACGCCTTACCAATTTTAGTTGCTTCCCCACAAAGTCACTTTTTTCTATGCCCAAAAGGGTTTTGCAAAAATGCAAATCTGATTAGCATAACTGCAGGTCAGTCTTTTTCTCCAAATGGGAGTTTATATTTCATATAAACTTTTTATATTTATCTCTTGAAATATTAACATTGGGCCTAGCCTACAGTAGGCATTTTATAACCCCTGCTTTGTCCTCCCCCCGAGTTTTCCTGTTTATACCCTTCAAAATGTTTCGAGTCTGGGGTGCCTAAGTGGCTCAGTCAGTTGAGCGTCCGACTTTTGGTTCAGCTTGGGTCATGATCTTGTGGTATGTGGGTTCAAGTCCTGTGCTGGGCTCTGTGCTGACAGCCTGCTTGGAATGCTCTCTCTTCACCCCTCCCCTGCTCTTTCTCTCAAAATAAATAAACACTAAAAAAAAGTTTCAATTCAATTTGAAAATCTATAGGTTTAGTGCCCATTCCAACAGAAGAGAGAAATTGAACTCAAGGAAGCTAAAGGAAGACTTCATCTTAAATAACAGTCACATCTGTGGAGTACCCGTTAAAGCAGTACCAATTCCTTCTTTCCAATGTGTGATGTTACAGAAACCCCAGATTTTAACAATAGTATCATAAAACTGCCCACTTATCTAATGTTACAAAGTTTACTATTTTTCTGAGTGGAAATTCTAATACGAAGTAAATCTTGATACAATTTGTTAATGGTTAAAAAATGTGGGTTACCTGCATAATTATTTGTGAAATGCATAGGGTTTATTTCTAGATGAGGAAAAAAAAATTGTATTCCGAGTAAAGATAGGATTTTGTATCTTCAAATGCCACAATAATTCTTAAGACGTGAATTAACTGGGGTTCTCCTTCAATTATTTGGTGTCACATAACCAATACCTTTTTTTGCAGTTGAGAAGTAGCTTCTTAACTTTTCTTAATCAACTATAACAATATTTAAAGGTTACCAAATCAATAGTACTGTTCTCTCTGAGAGATATTGGTTATATTATGTTTCAAGTATCTTAGAAGCAGGAACTTTCTGAAATCTACTTTTGGAGATAGACTTTTACAGGCACTAGAGGTCCCCTGAATTTCATGGTGCAGAATGAAAAATTTGGTAAATAAAAATCTCTTAATTTATTATAGATACCTGGCCTCTAGCCCCAAATTATACGCATATACTTTTAAGGTAGCCATGTCGAATTCCTTTCAGCCTAAAAAGGGATATTAAGGGGTGCTCAGCTGGCTTAGTCCGAAGAACATGTGATTCTTGATCTTGGGGTCTTGAGTTTGATCCCTACACTGGGTGTGAGGTTACTTAAATAAAAATAAAACGTAAAAGAAAAGGGATATTAAATTATCTCAAGTTGAAGGAGGCAATTCTCCATTTAAAATCAAGGGAAATTTATTCAGTTTCATATCACTTCATCATCAATGATATATAAAGCCTAGGATGCTTAAATTATTTAAAAAATAACTTCAAAGGTTTCTAAGTCAAGGGTATACTCAACTCTCATTTTCCATAATACCTTATTAAAAATTCATTCCTTAACAATTAGAAACTGCAAATCACATTTAAGTGATAAATATCTTATTTTTGCTTTTAATAACTGTTTTGTTACTTACTTGTTCTAAAGTATCCTCTAAACTCATTTTTTTATTTAGAGCTTTATTAATTTCTTCTTCAGTTTCGTTCAACAGTTCCTTGAGTGGTACCTACAAAATACATAGGAATAGGAGTTCCATATGACACATGTAATTACAAAATTTCTCATGAGGCATCTACACATTGCAATAGAAGGAGACAATTTCGAAGGAAATAAAAAAGTGAAGTCATGATATTTTTAAACTAAATTAATACATCAGAAATAAAACAATAAAACTAATTTTCAATGTATTTTCTCTAACTGTACAATGCAACTTGCTTTTGGTTTTGAATACTTAGAAAAGTTTAGATTTGCTTATCGATTCTAGAGATTCAGTATTATTTAAACATTTTATAAATATACTTATTTTAATGTAGTACCTTTCTTGAAAACAATTTGTATTTTTCTCTCAACCCTTTTCAACTGCTTAGTCTTACAATGAACTGCTTGTTTCTTCTTCTTTTTGCTATTCATTGGAACTCCACTGTAATAGCAAAAGACTCGAAACACAGCAAATGTCCACCAGCAGGGACTGACTGAGTAGGCTACACAATGGAGGACTCTGAGGCTGCAAAAAGAACCGGGAAGATCTTGAAATACTACTGCAGAGAGATAACCAGGGTGGGTTGTTTGGTGAATGAAGCAAGGTGGGTATCTGGAATAAGCAAATGTGAACCAGTTTATTTAAGTAATGATGAAAGTCAGGAACAGGCAGATGGAAGAGAAGCGGAGGGCAAGGTGCTTGGGAAGGGAGGCAGAGCTTCCATGCCCTCTGGGGGTGCCAATCTCCCTTGCATCTCCACATGCTCACCACTCTTGAAGCTCTTAATCTGTTTGTATTCCTTATGTTTGTCCTCTATTCTAATAGTTTCCCAATCCTATTTTTTAATTGAGATCAAACTCACTTTAAAATGATTAAACTGAAATAATTAAGTTAAAATGAATTTAATATAAAATTACCTATTTTAAAGCGTATAGTTTAGTGGCATGTAGTACATTTACAGTGTTGTGTAACCACCACCTCTTGTTCCAAATCCTCTCCAACACCAGAAGAAAATCTTGTGTGTTACTATGTTTTTAGCAGGTCTTTTGAAGTTATTTATTGCTGAGTTTTAATTTTGGCTGCTCTGTTTTTTGAAGAACTTTTCTCAAAATATTATTTGTGACAGCTGAGTTGCTCCTTCTGGATGCTATTTCTATTTTTATTGTTCTATTATTATGTAAAACTATTTCCAGAGATCACAGAAAAACTTTTCCCTCTTTTCTGAGAATAGGCATTCTTTTTCTATTGGATAATCCTTTCTATACTGATTTGATGCAGGTTTTTTTTTCTTGCGCCAGTGTCTATCTGCCTACCTAGCTATTGCTTGAGAAACAATTTAGTAAAAGACTAAATGTTTACTAGATGGATTTTTTTTCTCTGAAAATGAGTCTGACTTTATTTAATCAAAGTCTGTCCACCAAATAACCTGTGATCATTGGGAAAGTAGGAAGTGTATCTTTCTGGGTGTTTCATCTCTAGCACCTAACTGGTATGGAACATAATATGTACTCAACAAATAATTTATTGAATGAATGATTCTCAAGGGAAAAATGCATAGCTTTATACTCTTGTAGTCCTTGTTCAAAAAGTAAGTATTTTGAAAATTGACATTTTTGTGGGGGCCACTAAAATACTAAAATCTGTGAATAATTAAGAAGTTGCAATAGAATGATTTAAAAATTTTCCTCTCTAAATTACATCCTTGACCATATTTAAAAATTAGGCACAGACTTTTCATTATTGACTGTTGGTGTTACTTAATGCCCTCTTGTATTTCGTGCTTTCATGTGTGTCCTTGTACCTGAAACACTTTCCCACAGACCATCCCAATAAACACCTTGTCTTTCAAGACTTCCTTCCAGGCTCACCATCTCTGTAGAAACTCTTCTCTTTCCTTAATTCTGGCAAGAATTGATCAATACCGTATCTTGTAAACATTTCTAATAAAGTATATATACAGCAATTATTTATTTGTATCTTTTTCTGATTGGACAAGTAGCAACTTAAGATTAAGGGTCAGGTAATTTTTCTCTTTATAATCCTGGTGTTATTTTAAATGTGATCAAAGTTTCTATTGGATAGCTGAGTAGATGAAGTAGGTAGAGAGGAAGAGAAGGCTTTATATTTCAAAGAGGAAGGTATAATAGAGAGATTTCTAACTACCAAAAAGATGGAAGATAAAAAGTTTCAATGTTTTATTTCTATCCTCTGACCTCAGTTATGAACATGCTGATGTTTAAACTATTAGTTATAAAATCTATAAAAATCTTTTGAAGATTAATCAATCTCATGATTACTTACATAAACTTGAGCTCTGTATTTGACAAGGCAATTGGCACCAGCTTCAGGATTAAACTTAATTTCAAAATCATAACCTTTGGAATTTTCAGCACCCTTAGGAATAAGTTTTAATTTTCTGGCCAACTTGTGATACTCAGATAATTGTGTTTCAATCTGTAAGAAGAGAACACCAAAATAAATGTTAAACCAAACAGCCCCATTCCATATGGTTTTCAATCGGCATTTCTGCAATTTTACATAAAAATTATACGAATTTTTGTAGTTTTGTAATTTGGTATATAAGAATGAAAGATATTATTCACACTCAATCTATAGGATAATTTAAAAACATAATTAGTAAACAATATACAACTGTTCTTTTGTTTACTAATGTTCTCATTTCCAAATAGCTAGGAACAAGAATCCATATTTAGGTATAAACTACAATTTACTTTTTAAAGTGCCAGGCAGAGAAATCATGAAAACAAGACAAACTTTAGATTTATCAATTTAAAAAATAAAACATTTCATTTATCCAAAATAAGTGAAATGTAATCATTTAAGTTTCAAATGTTATTTTAACACAAAATTTTAATTTCTTTAATTTTTTTTAATTTTTATTTTTTTAATTTTTGTTTTATTTTTTAAATGTTTATTTTGAGAGAGAGAGAGAGAGAGGGAGAAAACAAGCAGGGGAGGGGCAGAGAGAGAGGGAGAGAGAGAATCCCAGAAAGGCTCTGTGCTGACAGCGGGGCTTGATCCCATGAACCGTGAGGTCATGACCTGATCTGAAATCCAGAGTCAGATGCTTAACTGACTGAGCCACCTAGGCACCCTTAACAAAAATATTTTAGTAACACAATTCCATATTACCTGGTCTCCTCTTCCTTCAGGGCTCTGTTCAAATTAGATCATCAGAAAGGCTTTTGTTCTAATATAGTCCCCCGAATTTCTTAATACTCTTACTTTATTTTTATTCATAGCACTAACTGACATATTTGTTTATTTACTTTCATTGTAAGCTCCATGAAAGCAGCTGTGTACCCTCAAGACCCAGAACAGTACTTGGCATTTAGTAGATATATATTACATTGAAGATTTCTTACAAATATTACTCCAATATAGTAGCTCTCTAGGGATTACTAAGATATGTAGTTCTATCTGTCCTTATACTAAATGGTTTTTGAAGTAGTTGCTTCTGTTCTTCACCAGAATTTTATTTGTCTAATGCAAACAGCTTTCACAAGCCCATGCACTTCATCAGGTCTAATTGCAGACAGAGTAAATGTGTGGCATATCTATTCTTTCCACAACCAAGACAGAGAAAATGGATCACACCTTTTCCTGATGAGGAGATGCAGGCTTAGTGTCTACCTTAACATAGGGATCCAGAAGGCTACTACCACCCAGAAGTGGCATGTGGAATAAAAATTAGTCCAGAAAAAAAAAATGATGGATAAAGGTTTATATTCAACCATTGCAACTATCCATTTCACATTAAGAATTACATATGTAGGTGTGTATCATTGCATTCTTTAATTTCTCTCTTTCCTCACTAGAGTGGATCACCACTCTAGTCTACTTCTTATAAATGTCTGTGTTTCTCCTTGATACATAGGGACAGATTCCCTAGAGGGTCAGGAGGCTGAGAGAGTACAGATAGTACAGATAGTCAAGACAAAGCAAAAATATGGTGAAATGGGGCTATAAAAGGAGACAATGTTTACTGCTCATGCTGAACTGTCCATTTCACATTAAGAATTACATATGTAGGTGTGTAAAATACAGATTTCTAAAAAATGCAAAACAGTTAAAACCTAAGAAACTATTTGTATTATGCCTATAAGGATAACGTACTTCATAAGGTGACCAAGATTAAAAACCAATATTGTCTTCTTGGGGAAAAACAGCTGCTTTCTTTACAATGTACTAAGGAAAGTGCTTGAAGTAGTAGGATAGAAAAACCTCATAACCTCTGGAGCAAAACGGAGGTTAAAATTTTTTCAGTGAAGTATAAATTTGAGTACTATACCTACTGATAAACACTAGGGTAAATGACGACTTCAAACCAAAATTTAATTTTGAAACTCTGTAGTCTGTTTTTTTTCCATTAAAAAAAAAAGAGAAAGGGGAGCTTGGGTGGCTAAGTCAGTTAAGCATCTGACTCTTCATTCTGGCTCAGGTCATGATCTTGAGGTTCATGAGTTGGAGCCCCATGTTGGGATCTGTGCTGATAGAGTCTGCTTAGGATTCTCTCTCTCCCCCTCTCTCTGGGCCCCTCCCCAGCTTGCGCTTCTCTCTCCCAAAATAAATAAACTTAAAAAAAAAGAAAAAACAGAGAGAGTCCTTTGAAAGACATGTTTTACTACCTTTTCTTAAAAAAGAGTCTTATCTCACATAATTTTTTTTAGGAATGTAATAGTGTATATAGCAGAAAAGATCACTTTGGAATGATTTGATAGGAAAACATTTGGTCCCTCGATAACCTGTTAACTTATTGTTTTAGAATACATTGGTGTCATGTCCATATAAGAAAAAGTTTATGTCTATTGAGAGCTACGTTAAAAAGTAAGAGAAAAGTAGTGCATAGTTAAGCAAGGCTGAAGTATGGAACATTTATAAGCGACTGCCAACAAAAATAAAGATAGACTTTAATTATCAATGAGCTCATTTTCTCAACAATATTGGCTAAAAGGATAATGTACTACCTATAAAACTGAAATAAAGTCAAATAATTTGGTTTTGGTAAAGATCATGAGTGACTGCGCTGAATCTGACAGAAAAGTTCAAACCCTATTACTGCAACTGACCCTGTTAATTCCTTCCTGACTCTTCTCTCAGCTTTTATCTTCTTGACCTCTCTAGCTAGTCCTCAGCCTCATTTAGGCTTCTCTTAAGAGACCTTTGTCCACTTCAAGACGCTGGTGCTCCCCTTCTCCTATGCATTTTTCCTTGGTGAATTCATCTACCCTTCTGGCCTCAAACACAATACATACTGATTTTTACTTAATCTACACTGCAAACCTACATTACTTTATGCTGAGTTCAGACTCATAATAGATTATTAGGTATTTTCACTTGGACATCCCATGGACACAACAGGTCAGCATACCATCCCCATTCCGGACTGGCTGGCAACTTCTATTCCAGAGTGAATGGTACTATTGCTTGCCACACTGCTCAAGCCAGACACTGTGAATGCATCCCTTTTCTTTCATCAAGTCTTACTCTACCTAAGTAGTCAGAATCCACCCACTTATTAGAATTGACACTAGCACTATCTAAATTCAGCTCATAACTTCTCACCACTTTACTGCCAAAGATCCTTATCTATTTTGCTCTCTTCCGATCCATTTTTCACATGATCGAAAATGAGATCTTTCTGAAATATAATATCTGTTTAAAAATCTTGAGGGCTTCTTGGAGCTTCCAGGATAAAGTTCAAACTTTTAAATACGAAAAGAATCTGTATCATCTTCACCTTTTGTTATGTGTCCCTATCCCTTGCTATTAAGCTCCAGGCATATGAAAAGATTCTGATGTCAGAGTGTATCATGCTATTTTCCTCTAAGCCTTCCCTTATACTACTATTTTCTGACTCCCCCACTCTTGCCAAGATAACTTTACTTACACTTCCCAATTCAGCATCTCCAGCAGAGAGCCCAACACAGGGCTTGAACTCATGAAGTGTGACATCATGACCTGACTTGAAGTCAGATGCTTAACTGACTGAGCCACCCAGCGCCCCTCAAGGAAGACTTTCTATAAATCACCTCATATATCTCTCCACACCACAAACATCTACACACGCTACATCTGCGTTAGGTATACTATATGTTTCCTCAGTACCCTGTGCAAATCTCTTTTGGAGGTCTGATCTCTTGGTAGAAAAATAGCAATTAGATTGGAAGTTTCTTGAGGGGAGAGTCGAATCTGTCTTCTTCTAAGCCCAGCATAGAAGTGGCACACAGCAGGTGTTAAAAAAAAATGTTTGGGGGCGCCTGGGTGGCTCAGTCGGGTAGGCGGCCGACTTCGGCTCAGGTCATGATCTCGTGGTCTGTGAGTTCGAGCCCCGCGTCGGGCTCTGTGCTGACAGCTCGGAGCCTGGAGCCTGCTTCACATTCTGTGTCTCCCTCTTCACTGCCCCTCCCCCAATCATGCTCTGTCTCTCTCTGCCTTGAAAATAAATAAACATTAAAAAAAAAAAAATGTTTGAAGCCACAGAGAGGGAGGAAGACATAACATAAGAGACTCTCAAAGACTAAGAACAAACTGAGGGGAGAGGGGGCTGTGGGAGGGGGGAGAGTGGGTGACGGGCACAGAGAAGGGCACTTGTTGGGACGAGTACTGGGTGTTGTATGGAAACCAATTTGACAATAAATTATTAAAAAAATGTTTGAATAGTAAATAAGGAAAGGAAGAATTGACTCACATTGTGTTCTAGAATAAAAAGCATGAGGTTTATGAAAAGTATTTTCATAGCCTTAGAGACCTTTTTGCTTATTTCTTGATCACTGCTAAAAAAAATATAGGTTTTCTTAAATCTGAGTAATTGGGGGTGTTGCTGAGTTGACATAAAAGGATAAGTGGGTTTTAGTAAAATGTGAATGCTAAAAAGTTTTATCTTTTTAGCCAATCTATTCTACCCACTCAGTTTTTCTTGACAGGGATAGGCCTTTACAAATGTCAGCTCTGAGTTGCCACTCTGAAAATCGTATGACATACCGCCTCTTTGCCTCTGGCATATTTTAGCTCTTCATTCCACAACTGCTGTTGTTCAGCCTCCAGGTCTTTGGTTAATTTATTAATAGTCTGCTGCAATTCATTTCTTTCATGATTTATTCTCTCAATGTCTGCCACTGAGTACTTCTGGTTATCAACAATATTCTGTAGGCGAGTATTCTCCTGTTTCATTGTTTCATATTCTAGTTCTGCATTGAAAAAAACAACTTTGTTAAGTTCTTTCAATTCCAACAAAGAAATTGATACCATTATTTAATAGAGTTGATTAAGATGTCTAAATTTCCAAGTTATGGACATGTATATTTTTCTCTTATTTTTTGGGGGGATAATTCTATTTGATCCCACATTCCTGAAAGACGATACAATTAAAGCTTTATGTTAGAAACTGATTTCTCTATTGGCTTGCTATGATTTTCAGAAAGTGCTATATGAAAAAAAATATGGCAACACACATGATTAGGATTGAGAATTACTAAACTTAAGAGGGATATTCTGCCAATATTCAAATCAAATGCTTTTAGTACTCCAGTATGATTCTCTTCAATAAGCCAGAAAACCCACGAGTTTCTCACAAACTCGTGTATTTATACTCAAATACATATTCTTATTTCACTGACATTTTCAGTAGCTTGATCAGATATTAAGTACCTACAGAGGTTAAGTCCTTGCTCTATTTACCAAAATCTGCAATAAAAAGTGACTATATTGGACTAAGGAAAAATGGTACTTATAAATAGGAAATGATCATGCAAAGAGAAAGAGAAGTTATTGAACTGAAAATATTTAGTGTCATATAGAATGGTGTTTCCCAACCTTTTGTTATTCATAGTTTACAAAAATTATGATAGAACTTTCAAGCAGGCTGGGATAGATGGATGAGAATGCCTATGACCAAAGAGGCCAAGAGAATCATTCCAAGGGCTGACAGGATCAAGATCTTGGCTTTGTTATAACTCAGGTGTAGCGCTGTACTTGGAAAGCTACCAACTGAGCTCAAAATAAATTAATAGTTGGTTTAAGTAAAATTTTTTACATTACAGGAATCTGCACAAAAAATCCACAATGTACATTTTCCATACAGTTTAAATAGGTCTCTTTTATTCTTGGTCACAAATGACTTTAAATAATCAAGAAAGTTAAAATACTCAGAATAAAAATATTTTAGGTTAAGTTATCAAATTATTATCTCAAACTAAGTCAATCTGGAATGGCAAATGATTGTTAAAGAATCTCTCTCACCTCTTCAGCTTGCAGTTATTGGAAAAAATTCTCACAAGAAAAGTAGGAAGTATGAAAGCTGTCTTGATTAAATACCAATAAGGAAGACAGGGTATTAATATTATAAATTATTAATTACAAATATTGCTGCAATAAAAAATTAGTCTATGGCTTCTTGTCATTATGGAGAACAAACATTAGGGACTGAGTAAATTATTTAGAGTTGGTTTAGAGCAAATCTAATATATGTAATCAGAGTTTGGAAAAAAATAAACTGATTTAGCATACATCCCAGATAAATATTATTCTTGACTTGACAGACGCTCAATATTCCATAGACTAAAAATTAAATCAAATATTCTAAAGACTATCTACACAAATCCTATGTGGAACAGACACAACCTGTAAAATCCTACAAGAATAAAACTGAAGCAGGTGAACACCTGGAAAAATAGCACAGTAGGTCCATAGAGTTATTCATTTGGTGGAGTGCCGTCAAATGGCTCTGCCATTAATGGATACCTTCCTTTGCTCTCGTGCTGGCACTACAGGAGTATCAATCAATCATGTGTCACAGTATTTTTAGAGTTTTATACTGATATGTGCTTATAAAAACAAGGTTAGGAACATACAAGGATATAAACAAACTTTCTTTAGTTGGGCTTTTGCTTAAAGAGAATTGTAGTACTTCCATCTTTTCACCTTACTTTTCCATCAGCTTAAGCTGCCAAGTAGCCTAGGAGGCAGCGGCAGATGATAAGACAATTGTAGCAGACTAAAGCCAGCAAAGATTAAAGAATCTGGTTTACTAAGTACAAGGTGGAATAGAATAAATATTTATATCAGGCAGCAAATGTTTTTAAGTTAGGTCCCTCTTTGCTTCAAAAAAAATCAGACACCTTAGAAGGTATAGAAGGTTGACTAATTAATGGCCACCCAAAGCTATGCAGTCCAAATCCCTGGAATTTGTAAACATTTCCTTATTTGGAAAGGTTTTTTTGCAGGTATAATTACATTAAGTATTTTGAGATGAGATTACCTTGGATTATCTAGTGGGTACTAAATGCCATCACAAATGTCCTTAAAAAATAGAGGCTGAGAGAAATTAACAGAAACAGAAGAGAAGAGATGGATGCACAGAAGAGGCAATGCAAGGATGAAGGCAGGGACTGGAGTGACATGGCTAAGAGTTCTGGAATGCCACTAATAACAGAAGCTGGAAGAGACAAGGAATGACTTCTCCCCTAGATTCCTTGGAGGAAGCTTAGCCATGCAAAATTTTGGACTTCTAGCCTTTAGAACTGTGAGCAAACAAATTTCTACTGTTCTAATCCACCAAATTTGTGGTATTTTTTTATAGCAGCCTCAGAAAACTAATACATGTAGAAGGCATTGAAAACTTGGTAACTTGCTATACCCATTCACCATTCAAGGAGAAAAGATACAGATGACAAAGCTCTCTCTATATGTGATAACTCCAGGCAGGTCCACATTCTAGTCTGAATGTCTTCTTTTAGCATTGGTTGTGCTTACCTACTCTAGAAATTTCTTCATCAAGACCATTCAATTTCTGGTCAAGAATGGCTGAATGAGACTCCAAATTGCTCATGTATGCCTGATATTTTTGAACATCTGCTTGTAAGGAAGTTTTCAGCTTTCTCAATGACTCTAGACGATTCTTTAAAAGAAAAGAACATATTATTCTTATCGATAACCATTCCATACTTTACTTTTAAGTGACACAATATTATTTAAATTCATCTTAGAGAAAAATATATTACATTTTCCTTTCACTTTTAGAGGAAGTTGAAAGAACTAAAAGGAAACTTTGGCATTACTACCTAACTAAGATGTACTTTTTCAGGAAGTCAGGGATACAAAAAGTCAAGGGCCAGAATGAAAAAGTACAAACATTTAAAATCTGATATTTTACAGAACACTCAAGATAGTTCAGTCATATAATACACAAAATAAAATTAGATATCTGGATATTACCATTTAACTTTTAGAAAGCCCTAGGAATATATCCTATAATCCCACTTATCACCATTCCCTTTTCATTAACTACATAACTAAGGGCTTCTTGTAAATAGTGCTCCCTAGAGGTGTGTAACATGGGGACCTTGTTCAAAAGATCTTTTTGGTCTTATGTAAGTAGGTTAGATTCTTTCATCATATTCTGAACACCATTAGTACAAGACTGATAGATCACAAGGGAAAACAAAGCTCTAGAGATACCAAACATGTTTTCATGGAGAGTTCTGTCCTATGTAAAAAAAAAAAATTAACTTTTAAGAAGCTTACTTTGTTATTTATTTTTTTGGGAAAGAAATAGACGGAATTCTCTAAGGAGATCCAAAAGTCCACAAGAGCTAAGTGAATAAGACTACTGATGACAAGCATGTTTACTAACCGGTTCTTTTTCTCTTTCTTGTTCCAATCTTGCAATCTGTTCATTCAATGCTTTGTTTTTCGCTGCTAATGATTCCAGCTTGGAAGCATCTACATTAAATAAATCCTCTGGAGAGAAAACCCCAAAACTTAGTGAGATCTCAATTCTGCCTAGAAACATTTTCCCCCAGGTTTTCACCATTGCTTTCTCCCTCACTTCCTTCTGGTCTGCTCAAAACACTACCAGTGAAGGATATACTACCCTCTAAAACAGTAAACCCTTCCCTTCACTACATTGTCTATCCCCTTATCTTGCTTTCTTCTTTCTTCATAGCACTTATCACCCTATGGTTTATTGTTATTTGATTACTGACTCTATTAGAGGTAACCTCATAGAGCAGGATTTTCTATCTCTTATTCATTACTGTATCCTCAGTGCCTAAATGGTGGCTTGCTTACTGTAAGCATACAATAAATACTGTTTGAATAAATGAATACTATTAATTGGCTTAACTAATCATAAAAAGAAATACCAAAGAATTCACTAAATGCTTTTTATACTACATCACTGTGAATTTTCTTCTTTTAAAACAAAACATCATTTCCCTTGCTCCCTGTCTTATATTAGACAAGCTGAAGTTGTCCTGTTACTTCAGCAAGATACATTCCATGGAAACGTAAGGGAAATGCTTTCACCTTTTCTGCCAGTAGGGGCAAGGAGATATTCTCCTGTTTGGATTGATTCCATTGGAGAAATAGCTTTACACATCTTAAATTTATCTATTTTACTCACCACTCTACTTTTTATATACTAGACTATGTCAATAAAAGGAAAAAAATGTAAAGTAATAACCTCTGGAATATTTTAGGGTTAGCTAGCAAATACTGACTATCACTAGATTATTGCAGAGTGGAAAAATAAAGAATCTCTTTCTTTGGAAATATAATGGCCCATTAATTTTAAATTCTCAAACAGTAAAGCAAGATATTATAAGGGATATCACAGGAATAACATTTGGTGATTATCTTCTGTGTTCCTGGTAGTGTGTTTGATACTTTATGTACATGGCCACCTAATCTTGCAAAACTTTGGTAGAGAAGTTAATTAACTTGTTAAGGTCACATAGCTGCAAAGGGGTTTTGCCTCAGGTCTGAGTCTAACATCAGCATTCTTTCTGCTGAAATCTCTTTTCTCCATCAAAGAAACAATGAAGAAAAAAATCAGTAAGGCATCCAAACAAATTTAGAGTAGCTCATATAAACAATAGGTGTGGTAAAACAAGCTACAGCTCCATGAACACAGTTTAATACATAACTAAAAGCAGGCACACTAGGAATGAGAACACTTACTCAGCTTTGACTGCAACTCTGTATTCATCTCTTCAAAGCTGTCGGCACCAGTCATGAAACTCTCATAGCATTTTATGGTGTAGTCCAAAAACAACTGATTGGGTTAAGCAGATTTAAAAACAAAGCCATTATTCTCTATTTAGTGTGCTTCATTTTTCTAAGTGAAAATTTAAAATTGAATTAAAAAAATTAGAATCAAGAATACTAAGTAGTTGTATGAACCCATAAATGAGACACAAACCTAGGACGTATAATTATGTTGCACAGACTTGCTCAGTCTGCTGTTTCTAATGGGAATGAAAATGAAAAGAACACTTAAATTTGGATAATGGTGATATTTAGTAAACAGTAAAGACACCATATCTTCAGAATTTTGAGGTCAAACAAGGAAGCTTATTAATAAACATAATTCAGGGGCACTGGGTGGCTCAGTCGGCTAAGCATCTGACTTTAGCTCAGGTCATGATCTCATGGTTCGTGGATTAGAGTCCCAAGTCAGGCTCTATGCTACCAGCTCAGAGCCTGGGGCCTGCTTCGGATTCTGTGTCTCCCTCTCTTTCTGCCCCTCCCCTGTTCATGCTCTGTCTCTCTCCAAAAAATAAATAAACACTAAAAAAAATAAACATAATTCAACATAAAATGCACATTCATCTTTAGGGATAGATCATCCCTATAAATGAACCTTATGAAAAACTTAAATGAATTGATGATCACCTAAGTCCAATTAAACTGACAAGGTCTAGCTGTGAAAACCAGAATGAAGGCTATAATTACATTGTTATTTTCGTCACAAAAGTGGCATGATTAGTAGAGATCTAAACAGTAGAATACTAGCATTCTTTATATTTATCCAAGAGAAAGTAACACTACAGTTTGTAGTTATGTGGTGTTTTGGTCCCTTTGAAGATGCATACTTTGACACGAGGTGAGGATGGCTGTTCAGAATTTTCCAAAACCTAGATGAAAGAAATATCCCTCAAGACAAACCAATTCCCTTTGCGCTGATTCTCTGCTAGCTAAGCAACTTTCATATTACTTGGTTGATACGGAAAGGACACCCTGAATAGGCAGTATGAGCATTCTTCTAACTGGAAAGGTATACCACGGATGATAAATTAATACATTTTCATTCTATTTCAGATCAGTCTCTTGTGAATTTGGTAAAAATGAATCAGTTTCTTTAAGCTTGGTCAATTTTGACTTTGCAGATTAAAAAAACAAATTGAATTTATACAGTCAAATGCTCCACCAGAAACAAACTGAGTTTCTGGATCTACAGAGCTGAGGCTAAGAATCTCGGGAAATTTGACATTTTGATAATCCTCTTTAATTACAAATATTTCTTTATAATTTCCAAAGTGCTGCTCTGTATATTGTCATCTGACATAATAGCTATAATAGCAAGAATAACTTTTATTGGTTTAACCTTTAGGATAAATATAAAAAAATTAATATTTAATAAATGTTGCAATTATATTTAGCTCGAAAACTGAGGTACAAATAAATCTAAACCAGTACACATATTGCAACATGGGAGGAAAATTCTCTCAAGAGTAGGACCAAAGGTTTTCTAACTGCTTCACCAGCAGGGGTCATTGCTGAAGTGGTAAAAGGTATGGTTACTCTCTGTTTAATAAAACCCCAAAAATAAAAAAAACTCGGTATCTCTTTGAACTATTTCCCAGGTAGATATAAAAGATGAAACTGAAGTTCCTTTCACTTTCTTTTCATGTCAAATGCTTGGAAGAGTGTAGATTAGAATTAGAAACATAAAATAGTTTTTTCTTCTTAGGGACCTGCATGGTGACTGACCTTTTACATGTATTAGGGCACATTAATGTTTAATTTCAACACTATAAACTATTCCTTGGAGTTGGTGTTTGCTCAATTTATACACATAAATTTGCTTATTTTAGGAAACGGGGTGGGATTAGGCACATAGTTTAGGCTCCGATTAAGCATGGTTTGGGAAACAATTTAGACCATCGGTTTACTTTTATCTCAATCCTTTTTCAAAGTGCTAACTCAGGTCTAAGTAGTAATATGCTTAACTGAAAAGGCCAAAACAAAACAAACAAAACACCTATAATGTAATATTTTAAGACTCAAAGAATATGCTTTGTATTGACAAAGAATATTAGACTTATGTTGTCAGTATTGATATCTTCATTCTAAAAGGTAGAGGAAGAAATATTACATCTATACATAAAATAATGTTATGATTAAATTCCAGTTTCCGTGCATTTTAACTTAATTAACATTTCAATTTTCATTTTTTTAAAATGTTTATTTATTTTTGAGAGAGAGAGAGAGAGAGAAAGAGAGAGAGCGCGGGCACATTAGCCAGGAAGGGGCACAGAGAGGGAGACAAAGGGTCCAAAGCAGACTCTGCAGGGACCCAAAGTGGGGCTCAAACTCACAAACTGTGAGATCATGACCTAAGCCTAAGTGGGATGCTTAACCGACTCAGACACCCAGGCACCCCTCTATTAACATTAAAAAAAAATCAATTTTAGAAGTTTTTCAGGAAGCAAAAAGACAGTCTGTACAAAAGACTACATTAATTTCAATAGTGACACAGTTAATAATACCAAGATAACTCTCAAGTTTGTTGTACCTTATTATGCATAATTCCATCTTCAGTTTCTTCTCCCCAAGACTGCCCATCATCGAATAAGGGTGAGCTTTCTTTCATGGCAGTATGTAACTAATAAGTACACAAGCAACATATTTAAGTTGATAAAGTTTATGAGAAAAACACATAGCTTTCAAGTTTTGACAAATTTTAGTGTCATCTTTAGAAGGATTTAAATTACTGCATGACTGAGTCTCTTGAGACATTATCTTATTGAGCCTCAAAATACAATCCTTTTGATATTTTAGCAACTAAATCCATTAGGATTAAAAAAGGATGGATTGATTTCATATTTAGTTCTATAAAATATGCTGATCTTTATGCTGCTACTGATCCACTGAAAGCATATACATACATTTTAATGCAAGTCTGAGAATCTAAAAAAAAAAACCTGCTACATAAAAGGTGAACCAGAAAGATTATGAATTCAAGTTTGGTGCTTAAATATCATCAACAGACTCCTTCATTATGTATAAATATGAACTTCAGATTGATTATAATATAGTATCTTCAGAAACACAATTGTTTATACTTGAAAGTAATAATAGATAATACATTATAGCAAAATATTCAGATATTTATAATTGATAAGCTAAAAAGAAAAAGGGTAAAGCTTTTTAAGGTAAAGAAATTCCATTCTGGAACACTTGTTTCTATAATTTTTTTTTTTTTTTTTTGAGAGAGCTAGCAAATGATCAGGAAGGGGCATAGGGAGAAGAAAGAATCTTAAGCAGGCTCCACATCCGGCGCAGAGCCCAATGCAGGACTGGATAACATGACCCTGAGATCATTACCTGAGCTAAAATAGTTAGACACTTAACTGACTGAGCCATCCACGTGCCTCTATAAATTGTTTTCAAAACATAATCTTCCAAACATGAAAAATACTCTAGAAAACATAAATGAAACTATTATAAAATATATAGTATAATGCACACCAAGCTTCTAAGAAAAGGACTATGCATTAGAAATATAAAAGAATGTGGTTTCTGCTAAAAATATTTCATTAATTTTTCTTATCCTAGGACTTACATATCGGGTTCCTGACTGAGAATATTGTTCTTAGCCTAGAGCTGGTGGCCATATCTACTCCTTTCCTATTCCCAAGGCGCTCATAAGACTTTTTGTATATCTAAGGTGGATGCAGGCGAGCTCTATCAACTCATCCTTTACTTCTTCCTTTGACAAGGTCTCAAACGACAATCAGATTTAACTAAATCTGAAAAACATGTAGGGCAGAGCCCAAGATTAAGAACAAAATCTTCTACCTTGTCATCAGGGTAGATAAAGACAGTGTTGCCATGTCAAAGGTCCATATGAATATTCCTGATACTCTGCAAAGTTCAAAAAACCCTCATACAGGGACAAACGACTCTGCCCAGGCAGGGGAGTTAATCCATAGCCCCAATCACCGCTCAGTGTAGCTCCTAGCCCCATCTGACCAGAAAGCCTAGCTGAGACACCTGAAAAGCTGCTTAGCTCAGAAACACTAGAACTAAGAGCCTGGAAGGCAGAACTGATCATCCACAGAAAAAGCTGGTGACTTCATTTAGACAAGAAACTTGGGGCATGGGTTGGCTTAAGTGAAGTCCTAAAGAGCCTTTAGGGTCTCTTCTTCTGGTCTGCCCAGGCAGGGGAACTTATTCACAACCCCACCCACTGCTAGGCAGCTTTTGGCCCTGGCCAAACTGAAAACCTAGCTGGAGCACCTAGGTAACTGCCTAGCTCAGGAGCATGTAAAGAGAGCTTGGCTGGGGCTTTGTTCATCTGCAGAGCCAAGCCAGCAACCTAGGCTGGCTAGAGTTTGGTGCAAAGAATCCTGCCAGCCTTGGGGTCTGTTCTGTCTCCTCCTTCTACTCTGGTAGGGAATCTAATCCACAGCACTGCCCACTGATAACTACAGCTTCCAACCCTGCTAACCAGAGCTCATGGGAATCTCAGTAGGCCACCCTCTGGCCCAAATTACAGCAGCAACTGAGTGGAGAACCTGCTCAGTGGCCCTGCTTCTGCAGACCCAACACAGTGGCCCTGTTATTTGGGCAGCTGATCATACAATGTTTTCTGATTTGATTCCCAAAAACACTTGTCGGCCATGAGGCCTGGTCTGAAGTCCCAGTGGGACAGGGAAGATGATTTATAGTGCTGTCTAAAGCCAAATACAGCCTCCAGTTCCACCTGACTAGAAAACCTAACCAGAGCACCTCAGAGTATGTGTAGCTCACCCTGTAACTCTGATTATAGTGGCACTGGAGTAGGGAATCTGGCTGGTGGCCCTACCATCGTGGGGATGGGATGGCGGCCTGTTAGGCCAGGGAGCTTGGAGCATAGGTCTGCCTAATTTGATCCCCAAACGAGATTGGGGCCCCAATCTTTCCAATCTTGGGGCATGTATGGGGACTCCCTCCTAGGCATGGAATCTAAGTTGCAGTCTTGCCCAATGCTTTTGGGAGAGTCTTTAGTCCACCTGACCAGAGGACCTAACTAGAGGGTATGCGAGGCTGTGTAGCCCATTCCACAGCCCTACTGACAGTGACACTTGAAGAAAAGGTGTAGCTCATGGCCTTTCTTGTATGTAGAGAAAATCAGTGGTGGACTCTTCCACCACTAGGAGAGGGTGGAACACTCCCTCCAGGAAGTTCAACACATACACATTGGTTTTGGGCTCCAAACAAGCCATGGAGGCTTTGGGGCTATTCTATTGCCCCACCAGGGCAGAAAGCTAATTTATAGCACTGCCTACTGCTGATTATGGTAGCTAGTCCCAACTATCTAGGAAGCCTGACCATTGAATCCAGGAAACTGTGGAGCCTACCTATAGCCTCACTTGGACAGGGAACCAAACTGACAATTTTTTCTAACTGTTCTCAGACAGCAGCACTTCCCTCTCTCCCCTAACCTCAGAGCTTGGATAGTGAGCTTTTCCAAAAATAGACTTTGATATAAGCCCAATGTGCCCAAGTACATTACCAGCACACATATCTAAAATCCCAATCTGAGCTGACTGATGAAGAACTGTCTCTGCCAAAGAGATCCTCTCAAGTATGGAAGAAGAGACCACTTACTCAAATGTGCAAGTACCAACACAAGGAATCAAGAATCATGAAAAATAAGGTAAACATGGCACTACCAAAGGAAATTAATAAAACTCTAATAACTGATCCTAAAAAATGGAGATCTACGAACTAATTCAGAATAATCCTTTGAAAGTGGATTAGCAAACTATAAGAACACACAGACAACTAAACAAAATTAGAAAAACGATGCAAGAGGGGCACCTGGGTGACTCAGTCAGTTAACCTCTTGGTTTTGCCTTGGGTCATGATCTTGCGGTTCATGGGTTTGAACCTCGTGTTGGGCTCTGCACTGACAGCACAGAGCATGATTGGGATTCTCTCTTTCTCTCTCTCTCTCCGCCCCTTCCCTGCACTCTCTCTCTCAAAATAAATAAACATTTTTTTAAAAAAGAAAAACAATGCAAGAACAAAACAAGAAATTCAACAAAGAAACAAAGACTATCAAAAAAAAAAAAAAAAGGAAACTAATGATAGCTAAAAAAAACCAAACAAACTGATCTAAAGAATTAAATAGAGTTTCAAAATCAGAGTTGACCATACAAACGAAAGAATCAGTGGGCTAGAAGACAGGACATTTGAAATTATCCAGTAGGAGAAGCAGAAAGAAAAAAGAATGAAAAAAAAAGGGAAGAAAGACTATGGGACTTATGGGTCATCATCAAATGATACAATATCTGCATTATGGGAATCTCAAAAGGAGAAGAGAAAGGGACAGAAAGTATATTTATTTTCATTTAAAAAATTGTTTTAGGGGTGCCTGGGTGGCTCAGTTGGTTAGGCGGCCGACCTCGGCTCAGGTCATGATCTCGCAGTCTGTTGAGTTCGAGCCCCGCGTCGGGCTCTGTGCTGACAGCTCAGAGCCTGGAGCCTGCTTCGGATTCTGTGTTTCCCTCTCTCTGCCCTTCTCCTGCTCACTCTATGTATCAAAAATAAAATAAAATGTTAAAAAAAAATTTAAAAATTGTTTTAAAGTTTATTTATTTTCAGAGAGACACAGTGTGAGTGGGGGAGAGGCAAAGAGAGAGGGAGAAAGAGAGAGAATCCCAAGCAGACTCTGCGCTGCCAGCACAGAGCCCAATGTGAGGCTTGAACTCATGAACTGCGAAATCATGACCTGAGCCGAAATCATGACCTGAGCCGAAATCAAGAGTTAGATGCTTAACAGACTAAGCCACCTAGAGGCCCCACCAAAAAGTATATTTAAAGCAATAAGAGATGAAAACTTCCCAAACCTAGGAAGAGAAATGGACATCCAGCTCCATGAAATTCAAAGGACCCCAAAAAGGTTGAACCCAAATTGGGCTATGTTGGGACATATTATAATTATGTCGTCAAAAATGAAGACAAAGAATTTTGAAAGCAGTAAGAGAAAAGGGAGAAGTTACATACAAGGAAACCTCCATAAAACTATTGATAGAATTCTCAGTAGAAATTTTTTAGGCCAGGAAAGAATAGGATAGTACATTCAAAATATTGAAAGGAAAAAAACTGTCAAGCCCAAATACTATTTCTGGCAAAACTGTCCTTCAGAAATGAAGGAGAGAAACAGACTTTCCAAAATAACAGCTGAGGGAGTAAACCACAAGATCTGCCTTACGAGAAATGCTAAAGGGAGTTCTTTGAGTGGGAGCAAAAAGATGCTAATACTGTAAAAACATATGAAAGTAGTGCAAAACTCACTGGTTATGATAAATATACAAAGTCTGGTTTTCTAAGATGGTAGTGTGTAATTCACTTATGATTCTAGTTTAATAGTTAAAAAACAAATGTGTTAAAAAGAACCATAACGAAAATAATGTTATTGGAAACACAATATAAAAAGTATGTACACTGTAACATCAATAACCTAAAATGTAAAAGGAGAGGTGAAAGTGTAAAGTTAATGAAGTTATTGAAATTATCACTTTAAAATAGAATGTAATATTTTTAAAGATATTTAATGTAAGTCTTATGATAACCACATGGAAAAAACACAAAGTAGATACATAAAAAATGATTAAAGTCAAAGTATGCTGATACCAAAGATGATCAAATTGCAAAAGAAGATAGTACTATAAAGACCAAGCAGAATAAGAGACCTACAAAAGTCAGAAAACAATTAAAAAAAAAATGGCAATAGGTCCTTACCCACAAATAATTACTTTAATATTTATTTCATTTTTAATATTTGTTTATTTTTGAGAGAGAGACAGAGTGTGAGGAGGGGAGGGTCAGACAGAGAGAGAGAGACAGAGAATCTGAAGCAGGCTCCAGGCTCTGAGCTGTCAGCACAGAGCCTGATGTGGGGCTTGAAGTCATGGACCATGAGATCATGACCTGGGCCGAAGTTAGATGCCTAAATATATAAAGCAAATACATTGGACACCTAAATATATAAAGCAAATACTAACAAACTAAAAGGAGAAATAACAGCAATACAATAGTTGAAGACTTTAATACTTCACTCTTAACAATGGAGAAATGATCCAGACAGAGAATAAATAGCAATTTGAAAACCCTACAGGCCAAATGGGACTCAACAGACACATACAGAACATTCTATCCAACAATAGCAAAGTACACATTCAAGGAAAATTTTCTAGGAGAGAATATGTTAGGTTACAAAACAAGTCTTAGTATGATCAAGTATCATACTAAGTATCTTCTCTAAGTATGAAACTAGAAACCAACAACAGGAGGAAAACTGGAAAAGTCATGAGTACATGGAAGTTAAACGTCACTCTCCTGAACAACCAATCTATCAAAGAAGAAATTAAAGGAGAATGAAAAAGTATCTTGAGACAAATGAAAATGGAAACACAACATACCAAGCTATGGGATGTAGCAAAAGCAATTTAAAGAGGGAAATTTAGGGGCGCCTGGGTGGCTCAGTCGGTTGAGCGTCCGACTTCGGCTCAGGTCATGGTCTCGTGGTCTGTGAGTTCGAGCCCCGCGTCGGGCTCTGTGCTGACAGCTCAGAGCCTGGAACCTGCTTCACATTCTGTGTCCCCCTCTCTCTCAGCCCCTCCCCCACTCATGCTCTGTCTCTGTCTCTCTCTGTCTCAAAAATAAATAAACATTAAAAAAAAAAAATTTAAAAAAAAAAAAAAAAAAAAAAAGAGGGAAATTTATACCTATATATGCATATATCAAGAAAACAGATCCCAAATAAAGAACCTAATTTTATACACTTCAAAGAACTAGAAAGAAAAGAACAAAAGAAATTCAAAGTTGGTAGAAGAAAAGAAACAATAAAGATTAGAGTAGAAACAAAGAAAATTGAGAACAAGAGAAAATATAAAATATTAATAATACTGAGTTCGTTCTTTGAAAAGAAACAAAATCGACAAACCTTTAAGCTAGACTAACCAAAGAAAAAAAAGATGAATGCCCAAACCAACAAGAAATAAAAGAGGAGACACTAATACTGGTACCACAGAAATACAACGGATCATAAAAGGCTAATATGAACAACTGTATGCCAACAAACTTAACATAGAAGAAGTCGGATAAATTCTTAGAATCTTACCAGCTACCAAGACTGAATCACGAAACAGAATATCTGAACAGGAAAACAGATCAAGTATTAGACTGAATCAGTAATCTAAAATCTCCCAATGAAGAAAAGTCCAAGTCCAGATGAATTCACTGGTGAAATTTACCAAACATTTAAAGAATTAATGTCAATCCTTAGGATCCTTTGAATGATAGGGAATAATCCCAAACTTATTTTACAAAGTCAGCATAACCCTGATACCAAAGCCAGATGAGGACACTATAAGAAAACAGGCCAATATCCCTGCTGAATATAGATGCAACATTCTCAATAAAACATCAATGAACCAAATTTAGCAGTACATTAAAAGGATCTCACCATCATCAGGTGGGATTTATTGCAGGATGCAAAGATATTTCAACATACGCAAATCTATAAATGTGATACATCTCATTAATAGAAGGAATGAAAAAAATCATATAAACGCGGCAAATGGAGAGGCAGTATTTGACAAAATGTAACATCTGTTCATGATAAAAACTCAACAAATTAGTTATAGAAGAATTGTACCTCAACATAATAAAGGGGATACATGAAAAGCCCACAGCTAACATCAGACTCAATGGTAAAAGGTTGAAAGTTTTCCTCTAAGGTCAGAAACAAGACAAAGGTGCCCATTCTCAACCACTCCTATTCAAATTAGTACTGGAAGTCCTAGCCAAGAAAATGAAACAAGAAATAAAAGGCATTAGAATTGAAATTCTAAGGAATAAGTAAAATTATCTCTATTTGTAGGAGACATGATTTTATATATAGAAAATCCTAAAGACTCCAAAAAGAACTGTTAGACCTAATCAATGAATTCAGTAATGTTGCAGGACATAGTATTAAAATACAAAACTCAGGAGAAGTTCTATACACGAATGATAAATTACCTGGAAAAAAAAAAAGAAAACAACATCATTTACGATAACATCAGATCAATGAAATAATTAGGAATAAATTTAAATAACAAGGTGAAAGATCTCTATGTTGAAAACTATAGGACACTGATGAAACAAATTGAAGACACAAATAAATGGAAAGATAATCCTGTGTTCATGGACTGGAAAAATTAATGTTGTTAAAATGTCCATACTACCCAAAGCCATTTATAATGTATAGATCAGTGCAATGCCTTTCAAAATTCTAATGACATTTTTTTTTTACTGGGGTAGAGAAACAATTCTAAAATTTATGTAGAATCACAGAAGACCATAAATACCCAGAGTAATCCTGAGAAAGAACAATGTGGGAGGCATTATACTTCTCAATTTGAAGCTATCTTATATTTATTTAAATACAATACAAAGAAATTATGAAAACAGTAGAGAAAAAAGTAGAATTTTTTTTTTTTTTTTTAAGTCAGAGACTAAAGGAGGCCATTCTAAGTCTGGCCAGGATTCTTAACGGGGAAGGATAATTAGAAGAGGCCTATGATCTCATGTTAGCTAACAATGTTAGCCACTAACATGGTTATAGTGTTTAATTCTACCACCTCAAGCAAATCAAGATAGGAAGGAGGGGATTTCAACCTATAAAACACACTTGGGAGGCATCTCAAGTAGTCTCTCCTCAATAGAAGTACTCCATGAGCTCCTGCATCACTGTGGAAATGCTATCTCCCAACCACATAAGAATAACATAAGCTGCTTAATCAAACAAGGGTAAAGTGTTCTTTTGACAATACAAGTATTTGGTGGTGGGAACAGAGAGGTAGTTATCCACTGCCCATGGATATCACTGAGAAGAGAAACTGAATGCACAAATGTTATATGTAACGTTCAATAAAATGTGAGTTGTATTAATAGGCTCTAGTATTGGATTTTTATTCCTATCTTGACAATGGTGGTGCTGAAAGTACTGAGATGTCTTCTGGATCGAAATCCATTCTCATAGTGCCTGCCTATATTTTGTTAAGGGATTGCCGATAGCCAAGAGAATGCCAGGGGGACAGGATTAGTTTTAAGGGTTCCAAGCACTAAGAAGTACAGGAAACTCAGAAACTATAAAAGGAAGAGACTGAATTAGACGAGATAAAAATTTATATTTCTCAACAGTTAAAATATAGCAAATAAATCAAAAGGAAAAAAGGGAAACAATATCTGTACTATATCCACAAGAGTTGATTTCCCCAATTTGATTGGTTTTTGACATACAAAATGGTGCTATGGTGTATTTTCAATATGAAAATAGAAAAATGGCAAAAGACGCAGATAGGCAGTTGTAATAAAAGTGAAAAATGTTCAAGCTGAAAACGAAAATTGCGAATATGAAAAGATGGTGTTTTTGCTGGTCATGTGTTCATTAAAAATACTGATAAGCTAATATATAAAGAGTTTAATATATAAAGGTTCAAATTAATAGCAAAAGCAAAAAAATGAAATATAAAATAGGCCAAAGAAGCACATACAATAAATATCAATGGGAAACCATACAGAAACATAATTGTGTTAATAATGTATATATTAAACAAGTTTTTTCACTTCTCAAATGGTAAAGCTTTTAAAACAATGATGTGGACAGTGTGGGAAAATGCATATGCCCACACATTGTTGGGGAGCTTTTAACTGGTGCAGGTTTTCTGAAGGGAAATTTGCCAATATATATCAAAAGTTAAAAGAAAACCACATAAGCCGTGCAGCAAAAATCCATTTTTAAAACTACAGCCCAACAAAATTTTTAAATTTTTGTCTCTGAGTTGTGGGGATTATGAGTACATCACCTTCTGTGTATGCTTTTCTGTATTTTCCAAAATTTTTTGCAATGAGTATGGATTTCAATTAAAAACAAGAGAAAATCAAATTATGTATATGATGAGGAAAACAATTTCCTATTAACTGTTTTTAAAAAGTTTTAAAACCTTGTGAAAACAATCTTCTTGCCAACATGGTACTTCCTACCTCTCACTTCTGGAAGCATTTATTAACAGTTTGAAGAATTTAAAATCAAATGTGCTTTGAAAAATGAAAACTGATGCAGACTGTGAGATAACGGCAAAAGACTGAAAGAGAAATAAGACTACCTTGAGGGAAAAAAAAAAATCTTTCCTATGTATACATTTTAAAATGAGAAATCAAATACCTTGATGCAGTCTATTAGCCAAACCAAGGCTGCTACAATGTGCGGCCATGTATGAGGGGCTCCTACTGTATACATGGAGCTTTTGGATAATGCAAAAGGATACCTATGAAAGATTAGGAAAAAAAAATAAGCTAACAATGTTAATTTTGTGAAAATAAGGGTTAAATTAAGTAAGAAGTTACATTAGAAAAATTCCACGTATATACCAACAGTCTTGACTTGTTTAGAAGTAACGTATTTATTGAGATTTTGTCCTTGGTTATCTTACTCTCAAATGATTTTGTGTATTTTTTGGTTTCTTCTCTGCAGATTACTTGTACATATATCCCTAAGGCTGCAGAACCTGATTTACAACCAGTACTTCTAAAAGTATTGGACTTCTAAAAGATTATTTGCTCCCTCAAATTCAGTGTATTCCAATGAGTATACTCCTCATCCTCAGATCCATTGCTCCCTGTGTTTACACTACACAGCCTTTCTTGACTTTATCCCATCCCAATTTCTCAGGCCTTCAATCCTGTCTTTTTTGCTTCTATAAAATCTGTGGTATCCAGCCCATTCTATTTATCTTTCACTTCAGTAGTTGGAAGGCCTTATGATCTATCATATTATCTTCTATAGTTCAGTAGTAACCTCCAAACAGCGATCTTTCTTGACTTTTACATTTATCCTATGGTGTGTTGCTCACAGCGACCATCTTAAAAGACATGATTTCTCTAACTCAAAATCCTCACAAATCAATTGAGTTTGATTCTTCTCTGTGTTCCAACAATCTCTTTAGGCTAATAAGAAATATAACATACAAACCCAAGATCTTTAAAGATTCTTGGAACCTCTTCTTCAAACTTTGTGTCAGGAAGTTCATACGAAGGGCACAGGAAGCCATAAAGAAAAGTGAAGATCTTTAGGAAGTCTTTAACAGAAGGAGCTTGTAGAGATTTCATGGATACGCTATATGCATATCCATTTTCTGTAAGAAACTACAATAATTTTTATGAAATGTCAAACATTTGATAATAGAAAAACTAGTGGAAAAACTTAAGAGAACATTAAATACCTCACAGAGTTGTCTAATACACTGCTGAATGAATGCTTTGTCATTAAGTGGTCTTGGGTCCTTGATTTTTTCAGAACTGGAAAATATACCAAATTGACTATTCCGGGATCCATGTCCACTCGTTCTGGAAACATAAATAGTCAGTCAAAACTACTTCCTTCTGTGGGCAAGTCTAAATTATTTCAAGGTGATTTTGTACTTTCATATCAGCATCAAACATTAAAGTTCAATTCTTTTTTCTTATTCGAAGCAAAGAAAAAGAGCAAACAAAGATAAGCATAAAATGTGGTGAGAAGAAAAATGCACTTGTGGTGCTTTGCATTACTAACACGTATACTCTCATCTAAACTTTGAGTCCACTAGATCTTCTGTACCAACCATTCTCCAAGTCTATTCAACCTAAGTCCTTTTGCCATCCTCTTTAGCTTTTCATCATTGCTCCTTCACTCCCAACCCCTTGATTTGTCATCATTTCTTGTGGGAAAATTGCTTTTGAGATGTTAAAATAAATTGTGCATACTTTTTATCATGAATATTTTGTCATGCGACATTATGTACCTGATTTTTATTAACCATAAATATACATGGTTCTACTTTTTAGTTATTAATGGATACAACATGTCCTCCATTCTAAGCTCTTTCCCCCCAAATAAAACTTTGTTTATAATTTTATAATGGCTCCTTTGGCCTAACTTTGTGATAATATTCTATTATCCTTAGAATAATACTTTTCCTTATTGAACAAATGCCATAAAACTAGGTTGTGATGAACATTGCTATAATACCTGAACTCTGTTCATCAGAGCTCTGTTTCTCCCTGCAAGTTTGCTTGCTGCTTGTGAGTTCTCTCCTGTCAAGGCTCTAAAGGTTCTTTAGCTTGGGCCCTGATTAATTAGCTATTTTTCTCCTGACAATTTGCTAATTTGAAAACCACTTTTCTACCTATTGCTACTACTTAACATATATATACATATGTATACATATATACATATATATATATATATATACACATATATATATATATGTATCTTAACCATAAAAGGAATATATGTATAGACTTGGCTCTTGTTTTTTTTTTTTTTTTTTTAAAGTAGGTTCCATGCTCGGTGTGGAGCCCAATGCAGGGCTTGAACTCATGACCCTGAGATCAAGACCTGAGATGAGATCAAGAGTCGGATGCTTAATAGACTGAGGCACCCAGGTGCCCCAGACTCAGCTATTATTCTACACAAAACAGCACCCTTAGATATTTTTTTTAATTATAAGAGAATTCCTCAACCAATCAAAATACTGTATCATTCAATTTATAGCTCAAGAACATAGTGTCTACAATCAGAGTCTGTGGTTTCAAATTGTCTCTGCCGCTAGTTCTATGACTTTGAGTAAATAAGCTCTCAGTTCCTCAGTTTCCTTATCTATAACAATATTCATAGGGCAGTTCTGAGGATTAAAAGAGGTAACATAGATAAAGCATTTAAATCAACATCTGGCTTATAAACATGCTCAGAAAATGTTAGATTTTCTAATAATTATCATAATTATCTCTGAAGTTCGCCACCAAGAGAAAAGTTACATTACAAAAATGCCTTAAGGGATGCCTAGGGAGCTCAGCTGGTTAAGCATCTTGATTTCAGCTCAGGTCATGATCTCATGGTTCCTTGGTTTGAGTCCCACTTCAGGCTCTGCACTAACAGCACAAGGCTGCTTGGGATTCTCTCTCTCTCCCTCTCTCTCTCTGTTCCTCCCCCTGCAGCGAGCACACACTTTCTCTCTCTTGAAATAAATAAATTAAAAAAAACAAAAAAAAAGAAAAAAGCCTTGAGATTTTTTCATCAACTAGAATGACTACCAGAAATAGCTTAATCTGGTTTCAAGGCAAAAACTTCTCATAAGGTAACAAACATTTCATCTCTAAAGACCTTAATATTTAAGAAGATAAAAAATGTCAGGGACTAAAATGTTGAACTAGATGATAGTTCCTCTTAATTTTAAAATGCTATGATTCCATACTACTTGGAAGCTAGACATAGGATTTTCAACTATTCACTTATAATATGGAACAGTGGTCTGAATGTGCTGATACATTTCTTAGCACTATCTAAAGCATTTAACCATTTAAAACAATAGAAAGCTAGCTTTTAACTTTCTTTTGTAAGGGACCATGCCATCTAATTTTTTGAGAACCCTTCATCAGAACTAATTAAAAAACATCATTACCTTTTACCAAACACAGAGACTTTTCTTTCAGACGTGGGTTTGTTTATACTCAACTTTCCAAAGCCTGGTTTCTCTTTGCTTTAACAAAATGAAAAAAAAACAAATTTTAAAAAATAAATATAAAAAAACAATAGTTATAAGAAATTTTTGGAAATACGTTGGAACTAGAACCTTTCCCCCATTACCTATAAAAATAATTCAGAATCATGAAAATTTTTAGTAGCAATCATAGCTGTTATAAATGGGATAGGCTAACCTAACAAAATGTATAAGCAATAATACTAAAATGTTAAGGAAAGGCAGAAAAAAAACCGTATCTACATTCTGATATGTTTTCTTAAAGTATGTACATTTACAGGTAACAAAGGAAAACGACTTAAAAATAAATATCTTCAGTAGAGGATGATAGCTACATTTTACATTTTTCTTTTAAGGCCTACTCTATCAGACTGCAGCTACATCTAGAAACATATTATTTAAATGACAGACTCAAAACATTGACAATGGCAGCCTTTTGGCTTCCAATACAGTTTGAGGCATAAATTTAATCTTTCAGTGTATGTAATGCATAACAGTACAAAAAATTTCTGATTCAGAAGAAAATGATACAAATATTTCAAATTTCTACCAATAGTAGGGGCTTATACTATGTAAATCTAAGTAAACTAAGTACAGAGAGCAAGTAACTTGTACCTTGGAATTAGAGAAGGATTGATATAGCTCTACAGTGGCTTACAAATAGTCTTCTCTTAATTAGAAGAAACTCACAGAGAAAAACTAGTTTATGATAGTATTATTATATACCCTTTTTTCCAGTGAATATTGAGAGAACAGTTTGGAGAAGTGGTTCTGTAGGTTATTCTAAACTGCAGCTTATCATTGAACAAATAAATAATAACTGATTAAGAATTTTGCCAGTTGGATATACTTTAGTGAATTGAAAGTTGAAGCAATGAGCCCACTAGCATAAGCAGGTCTAGAATAAAAGAGGAAAATATGAAAAAGAGTGCTGCAAGGGAATTAACAGTCTTGTTTAGAAGTTGCCTGGCAAAGGGTGTATGTAGCTTTGGAAATTTAAGGAACAAATTAGATAAAACACACACAATAACATGCCAATTTTTACCCTTCATTAACCCAAAATTAGGTCCCACCGTGAACAAATATTTTCCTCAGAACATCGCTCATAGTAATTTTTGCATTAACCATCTTTACTGATTTCTTTATCCGAGATGGTAAGGCATGAGGTACTTACGTTTGAGGGGTATGGAGGCTTTGTTTATTGAAATCCTGGGACCTTAAATCCTGCATAGAGAGGCGGCCAGCACCACCGGTGGAAACTGAACTGCGTTTCATGCTTATTACCTGCGTTCATGAATTCAGTATTAAAAAATCTTTTCAGATAGAGATGGTACATTAAGCACCCACTGTTATCTTCATCCTCAAACAGAAAGCAGCCAAGTGCCATTGTTTCTTCAAGATAAGCTCTTCCTGGGCCCTCCTGTTCACGTAAGGTGAAGTCCTCATTTGCAGGGAAATCTACGTCACTTCATTTACAAATACTCAACACGCACGAATATTTACTTACTGCCTACCATGTACATGGGGAGTGTGCAAGGCAGCTGAAACGATACACTGATAAATAAGGTATAACTCCTGCCTTTGCAAGGGTATGTATGGTAGGTAAACCCTGAATCCTAACCCGGACCACATTTCTGCTGTTGGCTGTTAACCTATTTCACTGGGGAAAAGTCAGAGGCAACCTGACCTCAAGATGTTTCCTTTTCTTTGGTCCTAGAGAATAGAGCTAATTCTCTTTTCCCAACGCCCATCTCCCTTGCTCTGTCCTTAACCCACTATTTCCCATTTATATTCAATGACTTCTTCAATCCCTCTTCTAAACAAAGATTATCTGGTCCACAAAATGGTCTACTGATTCTCGTTTCTGAGAAAATTAACACTTCGTTTCCTTCATATCTACTGAAACTGTTGCCTCCTAGGATACTCATGACTGACTTTTGATCCTTTCTCATCTCTGTGTGGCATTAGACACTATACACTTAAGATTTCTCAGGTCCTGTGCCAGCTTCTAGGGAAGTGGATATTGGTGGTTATCTTTTCTCTTTTCTGGGTTGTCCTTTGTGTTTTAAACTGATTGCACTTTCCCGGACGCCTAAGTGGCTCAGTCGGTTAGGTTAAGTGTCCGACTTCAGCTTAGGTAGGTCATGATCTAACAGTTTGTGAGTTCGACTCCTGCGTCGGGCTCTGTGCCGATAGCGCGGAGCCTGGAGCCTGCTTCAGATTTTGTGTGTGTGTGTCTCTCTCTCTCCTCCCCGGTTCGCGCGCGCTCAAAAATAAACAAACGTTAAACAAAATTTTTAAAAACTGATTACACTTTCCATCTTCGTTAAGTCACCAATTTCTTCTCTTTTATACATTTCTGCTTTCATTCAACTTTTCCACTAATGTATCTGTGCACTCCAAATCTCTACTTAAAATATAATTTAAGAATAAGACTTCCTTACACGCCCACTAGGAATATCTCAAACGCAACATCTCAAACAGGTCATCTTTTGTTTCCACTCCCTGCTCCTATCAATTCTTCACCTTTCCTCCAGCTTCTCTTCTCCCCACCAGGGTGCTCCTAGAGCCTCTTCTTCTCTTTTGGTAAATCACTGACAGAAATTTATTGGACTCCAGAAAACTGGCGCCTCGCGCAGACTCGGCCCCGGAGGCGTCTCAGAACAGCAGACTGTCCCCCAAAACCTCTAAATCTAAGTTGTTGGCGCCATCATTTTCTTCCTTCAGAACAGTTCTGCCGGCACGAAATTAACCCAAAGTCATTAATTACCTTTCCTCCAGTTTCGTGACACGACCCAGGAACCGAATTTCTGTAACCTGTGCAACTAGCGGCGTGGCGGTACAGCAGCCGCCAAAACAACTCTTTTCCACCCGCCAGCGCCGTTCGAATTTTAAAATCTCCGCCGGCGCTTACGTCATCACGTACGTCGCGCGGCTGCGCAACTCTTAGGCGCCGCTCCCCGTCGCTGGAACTCAGCGTGTTGCTCGCGTCCCGCCGCCTCACTCAGCCCACTGCTATCTCTGGTCAGTGCAAACGTCCGCTCCAAAGTCTGGTCCGATTTCTAAAGTTAGCGCTGAAGACACAGGCGCTCTGCGTCGTTAAGTAGCAGGCAGAACGCTCCAAATCGCTCTGGAGACGCTTTTTCCGTACAGCAACATGGCAGCGCCCGTTGGCTCGTAGAAAAGGAGAAATTTCTTTATTGTGCAAGTAGCATCTTTCATGACCACTGTTTAGAGAGGTGCTGTTTTCGTAATGCAAGTCTGGGAGGCGTCGTGGAATTTTCTTACAGGAAGCGGTGACGTAGGAGATAGTTAATGCTGAGGTGGGATGTAGTCGGCTTCGAGGATCGAACCCTGCTGGTCACTGTTAGGGTTCAGGTTCGCAATATGCTCGCTAGGGTTTCATGGTCCTCTAGCGGTGGCCAGCTAGTAAAGCTAGGAGGAACCCTTGGGCTGGGGGGTGGGATTGGGTGTGAAGCAGAGACGTGGGTGAGAGAGAGTTTAAAGCACAATAGTTTACTTTGCTAATATAGGACTTTTCCGCATCCTTGAGTTTGAACTCAGAGACGAGTACTGCCCAGTACCTGGAGTGGTGGGAGTGGGAGGAAAACTTTGAGCCAAAGTCCAGATACCTGATTCTTGGAGCAAATGTGCGGTTAACCAGAATTGTAATTTTGGGCACGTCGCCTTTTCTGAGTTTCAGTCATACCGACTGAATTTTTGGTTCTCACTAGATACTACATTAGTGGTGACTCTGAAGGGAGGGCGAATACCAGCATTACCATCACTAATAACATTTGTTTGAACAGTTGTGATGTGTCAGGCACTGCACAGCACCTCACGTAGATTATGTCACGTAATTCTCTGAACTGCCATCCGAGATGTCATAAAAAATGGTGAATTTGGGGCTCAGGAGATCAAATAACTTGCTCATGGCCATACTGCTAATACTCCATGGAGTTAGAAGGTTGGATGTAAGTGCTGGTTTTACTGACGGTGCTATTAACCACTTAAGTATATCTCATTCTGTCCCCCTCTTAAATTCTCCATTACACTGGATTTAGTAAGCAATGTCGAGAACTTCTCCATATTTTATAAAAAGATAGGGAAGTTTTGAAAAACCTAGTTTCTGGAGGAGGACTGCTCAGAACCAATTACCTTAACCATACCTTGCAATTTTTCTAGGGTTTGGTACTCCTAATATCTGTTAAAATTGTGCTCTGCCTAGACCAGTCTTTCATTTTACCCTTTTTGCACCCTGTTGGTAGCAGTGGCTAAGCAGGGTAGTATTGCTGGAGAATGGGCTGACTTATGGCAAATGTGCTTTGAAAAAACAAGGGCTGATCCGCTAATAACTCCTCTTGAAATTCTGCGACCTCTCCAGGTTTATCTCATTAAAAAGGGTGGATTCACATACGTAATGTGGTATTCTTTGCTTTAACAGGACACTATCTTGAATGACTTCCCGACTTGGAGGATGTGGACCTAGTGGCTAGATTCAAGGATCAAGCAGAAGGTTGTGTGGAGGGTCCAGGAAGATAGGATTCAATTGAGATTCCAGAAATAAGATCAAGTTTTAACTCTCTTTTGCTAAATTGGTTGAAAATTTTGAATTAATCCTGAAATTAAAAGTTTGTATTAAAACATTACATTTTTCCTTAACGTCGTATCATGAATGTCAAATTCTCTTGTGTATATGTCAAGTTTATATTCTTACACATGAAATCTACTTGTGTATATGAACTATATTTTTATTGAAATGCAGGACATTTAAGAACGTAGTCTGGAAAGTTGGGTTTTATATCTAGACCCTAATTTCCAGAGTTTTTTTTTTTTTTCTTTCTTTTTTAAAAGAAGAAAATGTCTGTGGTGCATCAGCTGTCTCCAGGATGGTTACTAGATCATCTTTCTTTCATTAACAACATAAACTATCAACTTCACCAGCATCATGAGCCTTGTTTGATCTCTTTTGGAACCCCGGCTACATTTAGTGCTTTTGACTCTACCTCTAAGCTACATTATGATGACAGAGGAAATAGCAAAATCTTCATACAGAAATATGTTTTTAGATCTGAGCTATTTAATGTCACCAAACCTTATATAACTCCAGCTGTTCACAAAGAATGCCAACAAAGGAATGGAAAGGAGGATCCAATCAGTGGTGTTAAAGAAGAAAACATCAGTTCTATTATTGGAAAGGTATAAAGTTTTAATAGATTTTTATTTTTCTACAGAACATGAAAAAGAAGTCTATTATTTCAGTATCTCAAATATCTTGTAATTTACTAAATCTAAACAATCAAAAAAGCGTAGGAAGGCTTTAGTATATCCAATGTAATTTTGAACTCTTTGCTAATGTTCTGACATTGTTGGAAGACCAAATTTGCATATTTCAAAAGTAAGCAATGTTTGCTCAAAAGTGAATGCTCTAAATTAAACCAACCAAACTAAACAACAACAACAACACTCTTTCGGCTTGTCATTTGTATTAATTGCATGTTTTTACAACTGTTTTTTTCAGTAACATGCTGCTTTCTCTGCAAAATTCTAAAGCAGTATATAGACTTTGGGAGATTTTTAGAGACCTGTCCATTGAGGATAAAGTCATATAATAAAGTTTGGAAGAAGGGTGATAGTTTGTAAACTTTCTAGTAATAAAAGTAGAAAGCTATGATGAAAAATTGTATATATTCTCTAAGTGTATGTATCAGTATATACACTGGGGCAGTCTTTTGGTGAAGTTTCAAGAATGCCATACAGAATCAAATTAATTATACTTTAATACTGCTTATGTTTCTGAAGAGTTCAGAGGTGATTATATAAAGTCCATATCAGATAGATTATATTAAGATAGAAAAAACATTTATTACTCGTTCACAAACGTTTGAGATCTTTTTTGTTTGTTTGTTTTGTTTGGGATCTTTCTCTGTGCTGTTGTACATACAGGGATGAAGCAAGATAAACACAATTCCTGCCCTCATGGATGTTGTAATTGTGATCCATAAAAAAAGATATTAAATAAGAAAGCATGTTGAGAATTAGAATAAGGAAAGTAGTAGAGATAATTTATTACATTGTTCTAGTTTCCCAAAGTAGAACTTTTAATATTCTTGTAATTTTTTTCTGTTTTTTCTTTCAACAAATATTTATTGACCATTTGCTGTGCATCAAGCAGAGAATGGAAAATATATAGTGTCTGAGATTTGAGTAAAATACTATATAGATTATCATTACTGTTACTAATTCAGACAAAAAATAACCAATATTTGCAGCTTACCAAGTATGGACATCTTTTAATGTGCACACTGTTATGTTGGGTAGATTTCTCATTTCAATATGGAAAAATATAGATAAACTTATATAATGAATTGTCTTGACAAAACTTACCTTATTTCTGATATGCCAAAGCAAATTGTACAGTTAGCTTAATCTTAAGTCCATTTATTTATTCAGTCAGCAAACATTTATTACTAGCCTTCTAGGAATCTGCAACCATGTTAAGCACTGCTGTTTTAGCAATAAGAGGTAGGAAGTTCCTGCTCTGTTTTGTACTGTCTTACATGTTTTTTTCTATGGAGTTGTTACATGTAGAACTGTTAATGTGTTTGATTTGTACCTAGCCCTCAGATCAATCATAAAGAGCTATTGAAAATACATTGGATTTTTTTTAATGATAGTACATGAATAGATCCTCTCCTCAGAAATGAAGAAGTTGGGTGTAACTATACCATGTAAATTAACTGATAGATAACACTTGTAACTTTATACAGCGTCAGCTTTCTTGTGTTCCATGGATGTCTGTGCTGCATTTTATCATTGGTACTAGTTCTTATTAATAACATAAGGCTGAGGCGACCTTATATCACTCATTAAGCTTATAATAATAATAATAATAATAAAATTTTTTATTTGGGAAAGCTTACTTCCTTAGTCCATATCCTTTTCACTGATTTTCACCTTAGTAGTCAATTATCACCTCTTAAAAGACTGAGATACATACTATGGAAAATGTGATAAAAGAAATACTATTATATTTCAAATTACCAATATTGTGATAGATGGCAACATAATTTTCTCCCTGTAATTTACTCTTTAGAAACGTAAAAGATGTGTTTTCAATCAAGGTGAATTGGACACTATGGAATACCATACAAAGGTAAGGTATAAAATGTTTATTGATGATACTGGAGTTGTATAAAAGTACAAAATAAAAAAGGATATTCTTAAAGATTAAGCAATTATCTTTTTTTTTTTTAAAGAACTTTTTTTTTAATGTTTATTTATTTTTGAGAGACATAGAGACAGAGATGAGCAGGGGAAGGGCAGAAAGAGAGAGGGAGACACAGACTCTGAAGCAGGCTCCAGGCTCTGAGCTGCCAGCACAGAGCCCAACGTGGGGCTTGAACTCACAGTCTGTGAGATCATGACCTGAGCTGAAGTTGGCTGCTCAACCAACTGAGCCACCCAGGCGCCCCAATTATCTTGATCAAAGTTAGAATTTAATAGTGGAGTGATTTATTGTTACTTTAACAGTAATAAACAGTTCAAACTAGTTTTTATTAAAACTTTATATTCTTTGTATTAGTTTTACTGTTTAACGTAAGTAAACTTATGCTATATTGGTTAAGTTTAGAAATTTGATAAGTTTTAAAGCCTGTTGTCCATAGGTAAAACAGCTTATTAAGATAGTTGCAGAAGAAAGCATGAATAATGTAAAAGATGTATTTTTAGAACATAGCAATAAAGGGGCCTAGTAGTTAAAGAAATGAGAGAAAGCATAGAGTATGCAAGTATTTTAAGCTTTAACTCCCTAAGGAATCCATTGATCGTAATGGAAAAACTGGGGTTGGAATTGGCTTAGGAGGGATGATAATAAGTGCAGTCTTGGACATGTATTAATATGATGATAGGACATAAAAGATTTTCTTTTAACTCTTTTGTGGGAGAATATACATAACAAAATTTGCCAATTGAACTATGTTTTAGGTGTATAATTCAGTGGCATTAAGTACATTCACAGTAATGTGCCCTAGTCACCACCATCCATCTCCAGAACTTTTTAAATAACTCCCCATTTTCCTTTTCCCATAGCCCCTGGTAACCTCTATTTTACCTTCTATATTTTGAATTTGCCTATTATAGGTATATAAGTGAAATCATATATTTATCCTTTTGTGTCTGATTTATTTCACTTAACATAATGTCCTCAATATTCATTCCTGTGTCAGAATTCCATTCCTTTTTAAGTTTAAGCAGTATTTCGTTGTATGTCTATACTTCATTTTCTTTTAGGCATTCATCTGTTGATGGACATTTAGGTTCTTTCTACCTTTTGGCTATTGTGAATAATGGTGCTATGAGTATTTGGTGTATAAGTATCTATTTCAGTCTCCGCTTTCAATTCTTTTTGGTATGTACGCAAAAGTGAATTGCTGGATCTTGTGGTAACTTTAGGTTTAACTTTGTAAGGAACTATCAAACTGTTTTTCACAGCAGCTGCACCTTTTTACATTCCCACCAGCAGTGCACAAGGGTTCCAGTTTCTTCACAGTCTAATACTTGTAATTTCCTTCCTTCCTTCCTTCTTTCCTTCCTTCCTTCCTCTCTCTCTCTTTTTTCTCTTTCTCTTTCTTTCCTTCTTTCCTTCTTTCTTTCTTTCTTTCTTTCTTTCTTTCTTTCTTTCCTTCTTTCCTTCTTTCCTTCTTTCCTTCTTTCTTTCTTTCTTTCTTTCTTTCTTTCTTTCTTCTTTCTTTCTTTCTTTCTTTCTTTCTTTCTTTCTTTCTTTCTTGCCATCCTAGTAAGAATGGAGTGGTATCCCATTGTGGTTTTCACTATACATTGGATTTTACATGTATTGAAGATAGATGAGTACGCAAATGCTGAATCTTTCAATACCAAAAGTCTTCTCTAGTTTGTTAATTTTAGAACTCCTTCTATTGCCTGGAAATGCTACTAGCAAGATTAAACTGCAGAAGTATGCAAAAATCCAGGGTCTGATATAAGAAAGATAATTTTAAGATGTTAAATGAAATTAGAGAATCGAATTTCTTGAATTCGTGTATATTTAGATTGCTAAATACTTGTGACTCTTAATGGTAACTATAAATTGTGAAACATGTGCTACAGAATGGAATGAAACTCTTAAGTCATAGAGCAGAATATTTACAAAATCCGATTTAGAACTCTTCTAGTTTCAGTAGCAAATTTGAATAAAGATAATATGTGGCCATTTTTTTTTATCAATTAACAATTTTATAGAAATTAGAATCTATTGGCTATAATAGAATTTTCGAGGTTGGTACGAGGACTGTTAATAGACAAGATACGTGGATGACTTTAAGGAACATATATTAAGGAAAAGCCTGTAGTAGAACTTACTATTTTCTTTACTGAATCTATCTGTGTCCCTCCCTTCCTTCCTAATTCATTTATTTATTTATAAATTTATTCACTAATTTAATTAATTCAGTTTACTTATAAATATTCATTAAATGGTAACTGTATGCCAGACATTTGAGCCCTGGGACTTCAGTAGAAGTAGAGATAGATATAATGTTTCTGTCCCAGAACTTACATTCTTGAGGGATACAGACAATTAAACTAAACTGTTATATATATTAGAAAGCACTATCATAGGAGAATTCTGGGATGCTATGAGGGCACAGAGGGAGGGTGTCCAACTAAGACTTGAGGACGGGGTATCAAGGAAAGCTTTATGGAGGCAGTGATTTTGTTTAAGTTGAGTGTTGCAGTAGGCCTCAGTCATATGAAGAGGTTGATGAAGAGTACTCTGACTTTGAGAAGAATAGCATTTACTGAAGTTCAGAAACAAGATGGAAAAGGTTTGTTTAAGGAACTGTAAAAGGTTCAGTGTGGCTGGGCTGTGGAATGTAAAGAGAATGGTGAGAGATGAAACTAGGGAAATAAGTTGCAGATCACATGAGGGTTTATAAGCCCATCTTAAGACATTTAGACTTAATATTAAGGTTGGTGGGAAGCTGTTGAAAGAAGATGACATATGACCAGATTTGCATTTTATTTATTTACTATTAACTTTATTTATTTTTGGATAGATAATACATTCATTTGGTAAACTTCAAAATGTAAAAGAGTATGCAGTAAAACATCTTTCTCTAATCCCCATCCTTCAGTCACTTGCTTCCTCCTCTCAGTGCATTCGTCGAGTGGTGGTGTTCATATATGAAAGATAATAAATACACATATTCCCCTTCTTTTTTATTTAGATGGTAGCATACTTGACAGTTTTGCACCTTGCTTTTTTCCCTTCAGTTAAACATACTTTTTTTTTTTAATTTTTTTAATGTACATTTATTATTTTTGAGATGAGAGACAGAGCAGGAGCAGGGGAGGTGCAGAGAGAGAGGGAGACACAGAATCTGAAGCAGGCTCCAGGCTCTGAGACGTCAGCACAGAGCCCGACGCGGGGCTCGAACCCACGAACCGTGAGATCGTGACCTGAGCCGAAGTCGGATGCTTAACCGACGTAGCCACCCAGGCGCCCCCCTTCAGTTAAACATACTTTACAAACTGTTTTATGTCTCATTATTTTTCGTAGTTTAGTTAGTTTTTAACTGCTAACATTCAGGTATATTATACACATGCTGTTTTCCACACACATATGTATATCTGCAGGATACATTTCAAGAAATTAAGTTTCTGGGACAGAGGTTTGAACCTTTTGGTAGATATTGTCAAATTGCTACTATAGAGGTTTTTATCGTCATATTAGCAAACCAGAAATGTGCAATTCTGTCTATTTTCCCACATCCTTACCATCACAGTATGTGATGTATTGTTTTTGATCTTTGCCAATCTGAGGTAAAAAAATAATATTTCCATATGATTTTAGTTTGGATTCTCTTGTTAGGAGTATAGTTAAGTATTTTCATGTACATTTAAAATTTTTTTTTTTTTTTTTTTTTTAACGTTTATTTATTTTTGAGAGACATAGAGACAGAGAGTGAGCAGGGGAAGGGCAGAGAGAGAGGGAGACACAGAATCCGAAGCAGGCTCCAGGCTCTGAGCCGTCAGCACAGAGCCCGACGCGGGGCTCGAACTCACAGACCGCGAGATCATGACCTGAGCCGAAGTCGGCCGCCCAACCAACTGAGCCACCCAGGCGCCCCTCATGTACATTTAAAAGCCATTTGTATTTTTTTTATGTGAACTGTTTCTTTTGCATATTAAAAAAATTGTGTCTTTAATTTATAGGCTATCTTTATATATTAGGGAAATTAGTTCTTTGCCTATGATATAAATTGCAAATATATTTTTACCAGTTTGTCATTTTCATTTTAATTATGATTTTTTTTACCACATACATAGTATTGTATTTTTATTTAGTTGAATTTATTATTTTTTCTTTTATGACTTAATGGATTTTTGAATCATAGTTGAAAATGTATTTCTTCTTCAAGCCTTTGAAAGAATTTTCCTATGTTTTCTTCTAGAATATTTATGATTTCACTTCACATTTGTATCTTTGATTCATTTAGGTTTCATTGTGGTATAAAGCATGAGTTATGGATCTAACTGTGTTTTTTCTGGTTGACTGCCCATTTGTCCCACCATCATCTGTTGAGTTTTTTCTCTTGCTGTTTTGAGATGCTAGATATACTAAATTTATATATGTATTTGAGTTTATTTCTGCACTTTATGTCTTACCTAATTTGTCTATTTTCCAGTCTGTTTTCAGATTTTATAATATGAATATGTTTTACTATTAAACATTTTTTTTAATGTTTATTTTTGAGACAGAGAGAGAGAGAGAGAGAGAGAGAGAGTGAGGAGACGGAAGGTCAGAGAGAGAGACACAAAATCTGAAGCAGGCTCCAGGCTCTGAGCTGTCAGTACAGAGCCCGATGTGGGGCTGGAATTCATGGACAGCAAGATCATGACCTGAGCCGAAGTCAGATGCTCAACTGACTGAGCCTTCCAAATGCCCTGCATTTGATATGCTCACCTTCTCCTGATCCTTATTGCTCTTCTTTTACACAGTTCTTCTATTTTGTTTGTTTATTTTTCCATATGAATTTTAGAGCATTTCTTTTTTTTTTTTTAAATGTTTGTTTATTTTTGAGAGAGGGAGAAAGTGTGAATGGCAGAGAGAAAGGGAGACACAGAATCCAAAGTAGGCTCCAGGCTGTGAGCTGATAGCACAGAGCCCGATGCGGGGCTCGAACTCAAACTGTGAGATCATGACCTGACCTGAAGTTTTATACGCTCAACAGACTGAGACATCCAGGCGCCCCTGTATCAATTTTAGGATCAATTTTAACTTGCTTAGAAAAAGAAGCAATTGAAATTTTTATGGCATCAAGTTAATTTAAAATTTTAAATTAGGGCATACTGATGTCTTTAAGATATTCATGATTCTGCCCCCAAACATGAATATGTCTTTCCATTTATTTCAGTTTCTGTTGTCATTCTATAAGATTTTCTTTATAAAAGTTTTGCCAATTTCTTAAGTTGCTGTAGTTTTTTTTTCTTTTAATCTCTTTTGTTTTCCAGATAATATTTAAAACTCCTGAAAATAATAATACTGTTACTTATAGCTTTCCAATTATCGTATCTCTAGTTAATTTGTCTTCTGTAATTCCACAGGCTGGAAAATAAAATACAATATTAAATCATATTTAATAGAGTATCCTTTGTTCCTGACTCAGTGGGGATGATTTCCTTACTAAGCATAATACTGGCTTTTGGGGTTAGCTGCACATAGCATGTTAAGAAAATTTTCATCTCTTCTTATTTATTGTTATAATTAAACATCTTATTGAATTTTATGAAATGTTTTTTTAGGCATCTGTGGAGATTGAATAGCTGATTTTCCCCCTGATATTTTCCTTTGATTTTTTCCTCATGTGTAACCATCCTTGCATTTGTAGTGTGTGTTCCAAATGACCATGATGTATTATTTTCCAAATGTTCTGCTAAATTTTATTTGCTAACATTTTAGTTGAGATAATGATGAGTGAGATTAATTTGATATACTTTCTTTGTTTATACATAATTATACACACGTATTTATATACATCAATATTAGAAGGTAGAAATTTTCCTTTTTTTTTTTCCCCTCCCCAAGTCTCTGGTTTAATCTTTTTTTTTGAAAGGTTGTTAGACGGATGTCTGGGTGGCTCAGTCGGTTAAATGCCAGCTTCGGCTCAGGCCATGATCTCATGCTTCGTGGGTTCAAGCCCCCCATTGGGCTCTGTACTGACAGCTCGGAGCCTGGAGCATGCTTCAGAGTCTGTGTCTCCCTCTCTCTGTGCCACACTCCCCCACTCATGCTTTGTGTCTCTCTCTCAAAAATAAACGTTAAAAAAGAATTAAAAAGTTTGGGAGAGCTTTTCTTTGCAACTATTTAATCCATGTTGTCTTTTCTGGAGATAATGCTTTCGACAAACCTTTTTCTTCTTTGGAAATACGTTTTAGATTAAAAAATTTTTGTTTTCTTTTGTAGTCAGTCTTGTAAAGTATGTTATCTTAGAACATTATCCATTTCATTAAGTTTTTTAAAATTTATGCATGGTTTTGTAGTTATTTCGCCTTCGTTATTCATATTGTACCTTTATTCTCTTTCTTGATAGATTAGCTAGTGGATTACCTAATTTATTAGTTGTTTCTGAAGTTTCTCATTTTTATTTTCTAACTTACTTCTGCTTTAATCTATATTAATTTAACCCATTAATTTTTTTCTGACTTTTTGAGTTGTCTTAGTTCATGTTTTTCCTTTTTTTTTATGGAAGTATTCAGCGTTACACATTTTTCTCTGGGCACTGAAACATCTCATATTCTGATATGTTGTATTTTAAGCGTTGTCACATGAAGTTTCATTTAAATATTACGGTTTTCTAGAGATTTGCCTAAGGGTTAGTAAATTTTTATTTTATTTATTTATATTATATATTTTTTTTTTTAAAGAGTCATTAGTAAATTTTTAAGTTTCCATGTTGGAGTAGTATTATTGGATTGATGGTAAATGTTTGTTAAGCTCTATTAAAAAAATGCCAAATTGTTTTCCACAGTGACTGTACTGTTTTGCATTTCCCACCAGCAATGCATGAGAATTCCATTTGCTTTCTATCCTCGATAGATTGGAAACCCTAGTCTTTTAAATGGGTTGCAAGTACATCTGTCTCACCTTTTACCCTAAAGAGCCTCTTTATTAACTTGGACAGGAAATAAATCTTTCCTCTGCCTTGAAGGGAGATGCAATCTCCATCTTCCATGCTCTAACATAATCTTGAGAATTTATTCCTGAACAAAAGCTGGCAGTGCCTCTCCTCAAACAGAGACCCATGGTGAATTGTCTCCCATTTATCCTGTGAATCATGAGGTTTTTCAGCCTGAATATTGGAAACAGGCACCATTCTTGGTGCCCTGTGGGAACTGGCACTTTTTCTTCTGTCCTTTGGGTGCTTCTTTTCTTGGCCTTGGATAGTTCCCTCACATACTTTAGCACATCAGGACTATTTGTCCCGTGTGACTGCCTACACATCTACAGAATGTTCTCCCTTTGGGTGGCTCTTTCCTCTTTGGTACTCTGTCCTGTGAAATCTTGTCTTGACCTCCGCATATTCTCTGCTTTGTCTATTCGGCTCTGGATTTCTCCCAGCCTCTTTCCAGATTCTTCCCTCCTGTGTCCTTAGCTGGGGCAGTCAGTAGGACTTACCTGTGATTTCTTTCACTGTTCTTCATTGCTTGACATTCTGTATCTTGCAAGTTATTGTCCCTGTTACTCCATCTTCATTGAAAGTAGAGATCTTTGGCTGTTTTGAACATTTTTTCTTTATCATTGGTATTTAGCAATTTGATTATGATGTTCCTTTGTGCAGTTTTCCCCTCCTTTGTTGAGCTTGAATCTGTGAATTAATAGTCTTCAGCAAATTTGGAAATTTTTGGACAATTCCTCTTCAAATATTTTTTCTGTCCTCTACATTTGAGACACTTTTATTGTGTTGTTTTCAAGTGCACTAATCTTTTCTCTTTCAATGTCTGCTTTTAATACAACCTAGTGTTTATTTCATTTTTGTATTGAGCAGGCATACCTTGTTTTATTGTGCTTTGCTTTATTGCACTTTGCAGATATCGTCCTTTTTACAAATTGAAAGTTGTGGTATCCGTGCATCAAGCAAGTCTGTCAGCACCATTTTTTCAAACAGCATTTGCTCATTTTGTTTCTCTGTGCCACATTTAGGTAATTCTTGCAGTGTTTCAAACTTCATTATTATTATATTTGTTATGGTCATCTGTGATGAGAGATCTTTGATGTTACTGTTGTCATTATTTTGGGGCACCACGAATTGCGCACATATAAGATAGCAAACTTAATTGATAAATATTGTGTACTCTGACTCCTCCAGCTGTCAGCTGCTCCCCTGTCTTTCTTTCTCTCCTTGGGTCTCCCTGTTCCCTGAGATACAACAGTCTTGAAATTAGGTTAATCGATAGCCTTGCAGTTTTCTCTAAGTGTTCTAGTAAAAGAAGATTTGCATGTCTCATAGTCGAAATCAAAAACTGGAAATGATTAAGTTCAGTGAGGAAGGCATGTCTGAAGCCAAGGAATGCTGAAAGTTAAGCCTCTTGCACCAAACTGGTAGCCAAGTGGTGAATACAAAGCAAAAGTTCTTGAAGGAAATTTAAAGTGTTAAGTCAGTGAACATAGGAATGATACATTCAGCCTTATTGCTGATATGGGGAAAGTTTGAGAGGTCTGGATAGGAGATCAAAGCAGTCACAACATTCCCTTAAGTCAAATCCTAATCCAGAGCGAGGACCTAACTCTCTTCAATTCTAAGAAGGCTGAGAAGTGTGGAAGCTGTAGAAGAAAAGTTGGAAGCCAGCAAAAGTCGGTTCTTGAGGTTTAAGAAACCATCTCCATAACATCAAAGTGCACGGTGAGGCAGCAAGTGATGAAGTAGAAGCTGCAGCAAGTTATCCAGAAGATCTAGCTAAGATCTTTTATAAAGGTGGCTACCCTAAACAAATTTTCAGTGTAGGTGAAACAGCCTTCTATAGGAAGAAGATGTCATCTAGGACTTTCAACGCTGGGCTGTAAAAGACAGCTGACTCTCTTGTTAGGGACTACTGTAGCTGGTCACTTTAAGTTGAAGCCAGTGCTCATTTACTATTCTGAAATATCTAGGGCCCTTAAGAATTATGCTAAATTTACTCTGTGTGTATTCTCTAAGTGGAGCAACAAAGCTCAGATGACAGCATATCTGTTTATAACATGGATTACTGAATCTTTTAAACCCACTCTTGAGATTTACTGGTCAGAAAAAAAGATTCCTTTCAAAATAGGACTTCTAAATAATGCACTTGGTTGCCCAAGAGCCCTGATCAAGATGTACAATCAGATGAATGTTGTTTTCCTGCTTGCTAACACAAAATTCATTTGGCAGCTCATGGATCAAGAGTAATTTTGAGTTTCGAGTCTTATTATTGAAGAAATACATTTAATAGGGCTATAGCTTCCACAGACAGTGATTCCTCTGATAGATCTGGGCACAAAGTCAATGGAAAATCTGGAAAAGATTCACTATTCTAGATGCCTCTAAGAACGTTTGTGATTCATGAAAAGAGGTAAAAATGTCAACATTCTGGGGTTCAGAAGAAGTTGATTCCAACTCTAGAGGATGACTTTGAGGGGTTCCAGACGTCAGTAGAGGAAGTAACTGAAGATGTGATGGTAATAGCAAGACAACTAGAAGTAGAGCCTGAAGATGTGACCAAATTGTTGCAATCTCATGATAGAACTTGAAGGGGAGTTGCTCTTGATGAATAAGGGGTTGCTTCTGATGGACGAGCAAAGAAAGTAGTTCCTTCAGGTGGAAACTACTCTAGGTGAAGACGCTGTGAACATTCTTGAAGTGACAACAAAGACGTTAGAATATTCCATAAACTTGGTAGAGCAGCAGCAGGGTTTGAGAGGATTGACTCCAATTTGGAAAGAAGTTCTACTATGGGTAAAATGCAACCAGACAGCATTCGTGTTACAGAGAAATTGGTGTTCATGAAAGAAGGAGTCCATTGATGTGGCAAACTTCATTGTTGTCTTATTTTAAGAAATTGCTGCAGGTACCTCAGCCTTCAGCAACCACTGCCCAAATGAGTCAACACCCATCAACATAGAGGCCAGACCCTTCATCTGCAAAAAGAATATGCTGAAAGTTGAGATAATAGTTAGCATGTTTTGGCAATCAGATGTTTTTTAATTAGGGTATGTACATTCTTTTTAGAGACATAATGCTCTTAAACACTTGGTATAATGTACCATATAATGGTACATTAGTAGACTATGGTATAATGTAAACATAACTTTTATGTGCACTGGGAAACCAAAAAATTCATTTGACTCACTTTATTTCAATAGTCACTTTATTGTGGTGGCCTGGAATGGAACCCCCCAATGTCTCTTTTTGGGAGTAGGAATTGTTAACAACTTGCAGGTGATTCTAATTGAGGTAGTTGAATTACCATATTTTTAGAAAGACTGGATTAACATACAAAAAGAGTAGAGATTATAAAAAAGAATATATAGTCTGGTTTACAAAATATGGCTTACAGCCCTTGCCTTCAAAAGATTCACTTTATTATGATAACTTGCTTATATACCTGATAATTTTTTTTTTAATTTCATTTTTATTTTTGAGAGAGACAGAGAAAGCAGGGGAAGGGACAGAGAGAGGGAGACAGAGAATCCCAAGCAGTCTCTGCACTGCCAGCACAGAGCCCGATGTGAGGCTCGAACTTACAAGTTGTGAGATCATGACCCGAGCTAAAACAAGAGTCAGATGCTAAACTGACTGAGCCACCCAGGCACCCCTCCCTATACCTGGTAATTTAACATTTTTTTGTAAGGTATTTCAATTTTAGCTTGTTGGGTAATTGATATTTTCATATTCCTGTAAGTATTCATTTTTTTAAAAAAAATTTAAACATGTTTATTTTTGAGAGAGAGAGAGCTCATGAGCATGGTAGGGGCAGAGGGAGAGGGAGACAGAGGATCTGAAGCAGGCTCTGTGCTGACAGCAGAGAGCCTAACGTGGGGCTCAAACTCATGAACCATGACATCATGACCTGAGCTGAGGTCGTACACTTAATGACTGAGCCATCCAGGTGCCTCATCATAGTCCTATCTAATTTCTTGAATTTTATTCTTGGACAAAGTTACTATGAAACTGGCTGATCCTTTGGTGATTTTCTTTTCCTTTTTTAATTAATTAATTTTTTAAATTTACATCCAAGTTAGTTAGCATACAGTTCAGCAATGGTTTCAGGAGTAGATTCCCTAATGCCCCTTACCCATTTAGTCCATCCCCCCTACCGTCATCCCCCCAGCAATCCTCTGTTCTCTATATTTAAGCGTCTCATGTTTTGACCACCTTCCTGTTTTTATATTCTTTTTTCTTCCCTTACCTTATGTTCATCTGTTCTTTATCTTAAATTACTTATATGAGTGAAGTCATATGATATTTGTCTTTCTCTGACTTACTAATTTCACTTAGCATAATACCCTCCAATTCCATCCACGTAGTTGCAAATGGAAAGATTTCATTCTTTTTCATTGCTGAATATGTGTGTGTGTGCGCGTGCGCGTGCATGCATACCACATCTTTATCCATTCATCTGTTTGTGGACATTTACGCTCTTTCCATACTTTGGCTACTGTCAATAATGCTGCTATAAACATTGGGGTGCATGTGCCCCTTCGAAACAACACACCTGCGTCCCTTGGATAAATACCTAGTAGTGCAATTGCTGAGTCATAGGGTAGTTCTATTTTTAAATTTTTGAGGAACCTCCACACTGTTTTCCAGAACATTTTCCAGAATGCACCAGTTTGCATTCCCACCAGCAGTGCAAAAGAGATCCTCTTTTGCTGCATCCTCGCCAACATATGTCATTGCCTGAGTTGTTAATGTTAGCCATTCTGACAGGCATGAAGTATCTCATTGTGATTTTGATTTGCATTTCCCTGATGATGAGTGATGTTGAGCATCTTTTCATGTGTCTGTTAGCCCATCTGGATGTCTTCTTTGGAGAAGTGTCTGTTCATGTCTTTTTCCCATTTCTTTACTGGATTATTTGTTTTTTGGGTGTTGAGTTTGATAAGTTCTTTTTAGATTTTGGATACTAACCCTTTATCTGATCTGTCATTTGCAAATATCTTCTCCCATTCCATCGGTTGCCTTTGAGTTTTGCTGATTATTTCCTTTGCTGTACAGAAGCTTTTTATTTTGATGAGGTCCCAATAGTTACTTTTGCTTTTGTTTTCCTTGCCTCCAGAGACATGTTGAGTAAGAAGTTGCTGCGGCTGAAGTCAAAGAGGTTTTGATGCTCTCTCTTCTAGGGTTTTGACAGCTTCCTGTCTTAGATTTAGGTCTTTGATCCATTTTTAGTTTATTTTTGTGTATGGTATAAGTAAGTGGTCCAGGTACATGCTTCTGCATGTCACTGTCCAGTTTTCCCAATACCATTTGGAAAATAGTCTGAAGAGACTGTCTTTATTCCATTGGATATTCTTTCCTGCTTTGTGAAGGATTACCTGGCCATACGTTTGTGTGGGTCCATTTCTGGGTTCTCTATTCTGTTCCATTGATCTGAGTGTCTGTTTTTTTGTGCCAGTACCATACTGTCTTGAAGTACCATATAGCTTTGCAATACAGCTTGAAGTCCGGGATTGTGATGCCTCCAGCTTTGGTTTTCTTTTTCAAAATTGCTTCAGCTATTCGATGTCTTTTCTGGTTCCATACAAATTTTGGAATTGTTTGTTGTGGCTCTGTGAAGAATGCTGGTGTTGTTTTGTTAGGGATTGCATTGAATATATAGATTGCTTTGGGTGATTTTGACATTTTAACAATATTTGTTCTTCTAATCCATGAGGATGGAATATTTTTCCAATTTTTGTGTCTTAACTTCTTTCATAAGCTTTCTGTAGTTTTCAGTGTATAGACTTTTCACCTCTTTGTTATTTATTCCTAGGTGTTTTATGATTTTTGGTGCAATTTGAATGTGATTGATTCCTTGATTTCTCTTTCTGTTGTTTCATTATCGGTGTATAGGAATGCAACCAATTTCTGTGCATTGATTTTATATTCTGTGACTTTGCTGTATTCATGGATCAGTTCCAGCAGGTTTTTGGTGGGATCTTTTGAGTTTTCCATATAGAGGATCATGTCATCTGTGAAGAGTGAAAGTTTGACTTCCTCTTGGCCAGTATGGATGCCTTTTATTCCTTTGTGTTGTCTGATTGCTAAGGCTAAGACTTCTAATATTATGTTGAATAACAGTGGCAAGTGTGGACATTCCTGTCTTGTTCTTGACCTTAGGGGAAAAGCTCTCAGTTTTTCCCCATTGAGGATGATATTAGCATTGGATCTTTCATATATGGCTTTTATGATCTTGAGGTATGATCCATCCATCCCTACTTTCTTGAGGGTTTGTATCAAGAAAGGATGCTGTATTTTGTCAGATACTTTCTCTGCATCTATTGAGAGGATCATGTGGTTCTTGTCCTTTTATTGCTGTGATGTATCACATGGATTGTTTTGCAGATACTGAACCAGTTCTGCATCTCAGGTATGAATCCCAGTTGATCGTGGTGAATCATTCTTTTAATGTATTGTTGGATCTCGTTGGCTGATATCTTGTTGAGGATTTTTGCATCCATGTTCATCAGAGAAATTGATCTATAGTTCTTCTTTTTAGTGGGGTCTTTGGTTTTGGAATCAAGGTAATACTGGCTTCATAGAGTTTGGAAGTTTTCCTTCCATTTCTATTTTTTGGAACAACTTCAAGAGAATAGGTGTTAATTCTTCCTTAAGTTTTTGGTAGAATTCCCCTGGAAAGCCATCTGGCCCTGGACTCTTTGTTTTTTGTGAGATTTTTGATGACTAATTTGATTTCTTCACTGATTATGGGTCTGTTCAAATTTTCTATTTCTGTTTCAGTTTTGGTAGGTTATATGTTTCTAGGAATTTGTCCATTTCTTCCAGATTGCCCATTTTATTGGCGTATAATTGCTCGTAATATTCTTTTATTATTGTTTGTATTTCTGCTGTGTTGGTTGTGATCTCTCCTCTTTAATTCTTGATTTTATTTATTTGGATGCTTTCCTTTTTGATGAAACTAGCTAGGGGATTATCAATTTTGTTAATTTTTTCAAAGAACTGGCTTCTGATTTCATTGATCTGTTCTGTTTTTTTTGGTTTCGATAGCAATGATTTCTGCTCTTATCTTTGTCATCTGCTGGGTTTGGGTTTTATTTGCTGTTCTTTCCCCAGGTTTTTAAGGTAAAGTTAGGTTGTGTATCTGAGACCTTTTTTCCTTTTTTAGGAAGGCCTGGATTGCTATATACTTTCCTTTATGACCTTCTTTGCTGTGTCCCAGAGGTTTTGGGCTATGGTATCATTCAATGATATTTTCATTGTCTTCCATGTACTTTTTAATTTTCTATTTAACTTCTTGGTTAGCCCATTCGTTCTTTAGTAGGATGGTCTTTAGTCTCCAAGTATTTGTTATGTTTCCACATTTTTTCTTGTGGTCGACTTCGAGTTTCATAGGGTTGTGGTCTGAAAATATGCATGGTATAATCTCGATCTTTTTGTACTTCTCGAGGGCTGATTTGTGTCCGCATATGTGATCATTCTGGAGTATGTTCCATGTGCACTGGAGAAGAATGTGTATTCTGCTGCTCTAGGATGAAATGTTCTGAATATATCTGTTAATTTTGTTCAGTGCAGTGTGTCATTCAGAGCCATGTGTTCTTGTTGATTTTCTGTTTAGATGATCTGTCCATTGCACTGAGTACAATGTTGAGGTCCCCTCCTATTATGGTATTATTATCAAGGAGTTTCTTTATGTTTGTGATTAACTGATTTATATATTTGGGTGCTCCCACACTTGGAGCATATGTGTTTACAATTGTTAGGTCTTCTTGGTGGATAGAACACTTAATTATGATATAATGCCTTCTTCATCTCTTGTTACAGGCTTTATTTTAGAGTTTAGATTGTCTGATATAAGTATGGCTCTTCCAGCTTTTGGCAACCATTAGCATGATGATGGTTCTCCGTCCCCTTACTTTCAATCTGAAGGTGTCTTTAGGTGTAAATGTTCTCTTGGAAACAACATATAGATGGATCTTGTTTTCTTATCTATTCTGTTACTGTAGGTATTTTGCTTAGAGCACTTGGTCCATTGACATTTAGAGTGAATACTGAAAGATAGGAATTTATTGCCATCATGTTGCCTGTATAGTTGGAGTTTCTCGTGGTGGTCTCTGTTCCTTTCTAGTCTTTGTTGCTTTGGTCTTTGTTGTTTTTTGTTTTTTGTTTTTTTTTTTTTTCATCTTTTCTCCCCTCAGAGATTCCCCTTAAAATTTCTTACAGGACTGGTTTAGTGTTCATGAACTCCATTAATTTTTGTTTGTCTAAGAAACTTTTAATCTCTCCTTCTATTTTGAATGACAGCCTTGGGGGATGAAGAATTCTTGGCTGTGTATTTCTCCGATTCAGCACATTGAATATACCCTGCCACTCCTTTCTGGTCTACCAAGTTTCTGTGGTTAGGTCTGCTGCAAACCCGACCTATCTTCCCTTGTAGGTTAAGGACTTTTTTTCCCTTGCTGCTTTCATGATTCTTTCCTTGTTTTCATATTTTGTGAATTTGACTATGATATGCCTTGTTGATGGGTTGTGTTTTTTTTTTTTTTCTAATCCAGTAGGAATCCTCTGTGCTTCCTAGATTTGGATGTCTGTGTCTTTCCCCAGGTCAAGAAAGTTTTCTGCTATTATTTACTCACATAAACCCTTTACCCCTTTTTCTCTCTCCTCATCTTTTGGGATTCCTGTGATTCTGAAGTTCCTTTTTAATGAGTCACTGATTTCGCTAATTCTTAAATTATGTTCTTTTGACTTAGTTTCCCTCTTTTTTTCTCTTTCATTTTTTTGCATAAGTTTGTCCTCTATATGGCTGATTTGGTGCTTCGCCTTATCCATACTTGCCACCGTGGCCTTCATTTGAGATTGCAGCTCAGTTACAGCATTTTTTTATTTCATCCTGACTAGGTTTTACTTCTTCTATCACCACAGAAAGGGATTCTAATCTATTTTCAACCCTAGCTAGTATTCTTATTATTGCGATTCTAAATTCTGATTCAGACATCTTGCTTTTATCTGTGTTGATTAAGTCCCTGGCTGTCATTTCTTCCTGTTCTTTCTTTTGGGGTGAATTCCTTCATTTCATCATTTTGAAGGAAGAAAAGGAGTTAATAAGGTAAAAACATTAAAATTAAAAAATTAAAAACACCAAAAAATGAAAAAGGTTCCCAGGTCCTAGGTGTGTTTTGATCTGGTTGTTGAAAGGAGCTTGATAGTTAAGAGAAAAAAATGAAAAGATAAGAAAAGGAAAAAAAAAAAAAGAAAAGAAAAAGATAAAAAAAGTTTGAAAATTTGAAAAAATAAATACACTAAAATAGAATAAAATGATGTAATGAAAGTAAAAGAGAATTTAAAAAATTACAAAAAAGTAAAAAATATAATAGAAAAAATAAAAATATTTTTATAAAAATAGAAAATAAAGTAATTTTTCTCTCTTTTTCTCTTTTCGTTTTCAAGAATAAGAAAAGGTAATTTTTTTCTCTTTTTGTTTTCAAGAATAAGAAAAGAAAAATTTTAAAAATTGAACAGATGAACCAGTAAAATAAGGTTGAAATTACATCATTTTCCTCTAGAAGTCAAACTATGCAGCACTTTATTAGTGCTTTTAGTTTTGTCTGTAAACTAAGCAAGTGGAGAGACTTGTAGTGTTCCTGAAGAGTGGGTTGGGCAGAGTTTAGTGTAATGGCTCCGTTCTCCACTAGATGGCTTTGCTTAGCTTACAGGGGTGGATTGTTGTGGCGCATGTAGGCATGTATGTGCATGCGCAGGAGGGGTGAAAATGTCATCACTCAGCTACCCAGTCTTTAGTATCAGAGCTCTGTGCTCTCCCTACTGGTAATTGAGCACCCATCCTTTGTGTCCAGCTTCTGTCTGCTCCCCGCTTTTACATTCCACGACTAAGCCGTCAGTTTGCCAGTCAGTATCATCCTCCTGAGTTTTATCCCAGGTGTGGCTCTGTTTCCCAACCCCTCACTTCTAGAGACTGTGGCTTTGACCTGTTCTGACCTCCTGGGGCAGAGTCTCACCAAGCATTGTGGCCAGGTGCCCACCTACCCCCAGGAACATTCACAGGACCGTTCGCTGCTGATGCCCAGAGACTATCGCTGGGTGCCAGCCTGCCCCAGAAAAAGTTTATGCAATTGTGTAGCAGCAGCATTTTAGGGATTGTGGAAAATCACAACACACATCTGGCACCAGGCTTTCCCCTAAACGTCCTTGTTCCAACACTAGTGAATGTGGTTGTTCTCCAGGGTCCACTGGGACTTTTGATGGTGGGGTAGCCGTACAGCCCATACCAAACGTCCTCGCAGCAGGAGAACTGCCTTCTTCCCATGTTACCCGAGGACCCCTTGGACCTTGCTCTTTGCTCCTGAGGATTTGAGGATTTGCCCTTCCCAGCAGAGTACCACGGGTATCAAGCTGTGGAGTTTCAGATTCTGTACTCTCCCTGTTTATAGAGTCTTAATGGAATTTAGACCCTCACCTATCTTTCTCCCTTTTATGTTCAATCTTTTGCATATTCTTTCTTTTCTCTCAGCTGCTTTCATACTCTTCCCCCCATTTCCGTCCTCTCTCTGTAAGCAGAAGAGACTTCGTCTTCCATGACTTCTCTCTCCCCCTGTTCTCCTTTCTGCACCACCTACCTGTTGAATTCTCTGGTTCAGGTTGTGCAGATTGTTGTGTTAATCCCCAAATCAGTTTTCTAGGTGTGCAGGATGGTTTAGTGTTGATCTGGCTGTATTTCAGGGATAAGAAACCCCCAAAAATCTTCCATGCTCCTCCGCCATCTTGGCCCCCCTGTGATTTTCTAAAAGAAAGGTTTTGAAGCTTGATTTAAGCTTTTTTAGTTAGAACCAGAGTAGTCTTTAGTTTAGAGCTTTTTTTTTCTCCCCAATAGTGAGACAATACCCTTTGGAGTAGTCTACCTGATGCCTTGTAAATTAGGAGATTTTCTTTTCTGGCTGGTATGAGCACTGTTCCCAGCCCTGTATGGGCTCTGGGTATTGTTTCTTATGATCATTTCACATCTATTTCTTTCCCTGACCTTGGGTAGACTTGACTGGACCCTTCTGCAACTTTTAAGAACTCTCTGTGTAGTCTCCTCTTTAGTATCCTGACTGGCAAATTCTAGCTGCTTTGACTTTTCCAGACTTCCATCCCCATCTTCCCAAGTCAACCGATGGCATCTGAATGGGTCTCCTTCCCTGTGCTGCTGCCTGGAAACTTTCTCAAGGCAGTAAGCTGGAGCAATCATTTTATTTCTCCTTTTTTAGGGACCACTGTTCTTCATTACTTGACATCCACCCAAGGTCTGAAAGCCTTTTTAATAAAGTACACAATGTATACATTTATAAAAAGTAATTTCAGATGAACAGTGAACTCTGACTCCTGGTAATCTATCTTGTCCAGAAGTGGAACTTAGATTTTATTTTTATAATTATTGAAGTTATGTTTTCATAGAACTGTGTTTATATGTTCATTTAACAGTTACTTTTTTCTTTACAATATAAGTAATATATTAGAAGTTAAAAGGTATGTTTATTTTAAAAGTAGATCACTAGAAAAATTTAATATTAAATTTGATATAAACTTAGTTTGCTTTATAGATTAGAAATTCTGGGGTCTCTTTTTTTTTAATTTTTTTGTAAGTTTTTTTTTTTATTTTATGTTTATTTATTATTGAGACAGAGAGACAGCATGAGTGGGGGAGGGGCAGAGAGAGAGGGAGACACAGAATGTGAAGCAGGCTCCAGGCTCTGAGCTTGTCAGCACAGAACCTGATGCGGGGCTCGAACTTGCAGACCGCGAGATCATGACCCGAGCCAAAGACGGCAGCTCAACCGACTGAGCCACCCAGGTGCCCCAGAAATTCTGGTTTCTTTTAGAAACATTAATGTTATCAAATTCACCTTTGATGTTTTCAAATTCATCTTAATACTTTTTTTTTTTTTTTTTTAGAGAGAGAGAGAGAGAGTAGGAAAGGGCAGAGAAAGGAGAAAGAGAGATAATCTTAAGCAGTCTCCATGCTCAGCCAGAGCCGAACCTGGGGCTCAATTCCACAACTCTGGGGTCATGACCTGAGCTGAAATCAGGAGTTGGATGCTCAACTAACTGAGCCACCCAGGCACCCCACCTTTTAATACATTTTTAATAATGTGGGTTTTTTTTTATGTGTATTGTTTGGTTGCCTTATTGTAAGTGAATTTGTGAGGTTTGTTTCCTTCCACATTTAAGAAACAGCACTTCAAAAGTGTACTCACAGAGTCTTATTTTTACATTGTATTATAAAATTAGTGTAAGCTTTAAAAACACTGATTTGAATCCATAAGTTCAAATTCGTAGTAAGAATTTCATTATTTAGATAATTGTTTTAATGTTAATGACCTTTTAATATACTTTAACAAATTTTTCTTACAGATCAGGGAACTGATTTTGGATGGCTCTTCAGAGTTAATCCAAGAAGGTCTCAAAAGTGGCTTTCTTCATCCACTTTCTGAAAAATGGAACAAGTGTAGTGAGCCCCTTACTTTACCACTTGATACCTGCAATTTGTCAGAATTGTGTGCAATGGCAAAGCATTTGCCTTCTCTGAATGAAATGGAACTTCAGGCATTACAATTGATGGAAGAGGATATGTCTTTTACAGAACAGGATTTATTTTCACGGATTGTTGAAAACAACTCTAGCTTTACAAAAATTATTACTTTAATGGGACAGAAATATCTGGTGCCACCAAAAAGCAGTTTTCTTTTGTCTGACATTTCTTGCATGCATCCACTTCTGAACTGTAAGTAATTATTATGTTATTAAAAAAATGTAATTTTGCCATGGCCTCAAAAGTCAAGAGCTACTCTGAATGCTGAATGGGGGTCAACATTTTATGAGGAGAGGGTAAACACTTAATTTTTTCTGTGTGATTTTTCTTTTAAAATTTTAAAAGTGCTGACTTTGGATTTTAAAAATATAAAAAATAAGAATTTTGAATAAACAGTCAAAAAGTAATTTGTCCCTATGAGAGCAAATACGGTTGCTGCTCTGTACTTAGGAATTCAGGATAAAATTGGTTTTGGCCAAACAACTTTATTTAAATTTTTTTAAAAAATTAAAAGATAATTTTTTTTTTTTTTTTTTTTTTTAGAGAGAAAGAGAGACAGAGTGTGAGGAGGAGGAGCAGTGAGAGAAGGAGACCCAGAATCAGAAGCAGGCTTCAGGCTGTGAGCTGTCAGCAGAGAGACAGATGTGGGACTCGAACCTGCAAACCATGAGATCATGACCTGAGCCCAAGTAGGATGCTTAACCAACTGAGCCACCCAGACTCCCCTAAACAACTTTATTTAACTTTTCTTTATAAAAAGGAGAAACACTTCAGATATGAGTATTTACACCCTAACTTTTTAGGTTACATATTAAGCTAATGTTCAAGTTTATTGTCTATAATTCATTGAAATATTTTTCTATGTTAACAAATTTAAAGATTGAAGTCTACAGCTGAATTTGAATTTAGATTCTGAAGCTTAACTGTTAGTCTTTGGGCTAATAAAAAGAGCCTTGTTTTCCTAATTTATAAAATATGATATGATTGATATGATAAAAACTTACTTTTGGAGGTCATTTTGAGGATTAAGTGAATTAATCTGCACCAATTGCTTATGTCAGGGATTTATATGTATTTAATAAGTTTTAACTATTATCTAAGAGATGAGGTAGAAAAGAAGTGTTTAAATATGCTATTTATTCTTATTTGGACATTTAATAGCAAAATTTTATGGTATTAGATGACTTAAATCATTAAGGAAAAGCTTTTTTAATTGCTATCAAGCCATGTTACACACAAGTGGTTACTCATGTCACAAATTCTTCAGGGTGGATGACAGGATAATAAATTAATGGGAAAATTATGCTGTGTTTGAATATTGTTTTTCATTCTTTTTGATCTTTGTCCCTCTAATAGTTTAAAAACCATTACTTCCTCATCTTAGTTTGCACTGTTTTGATTATATGTGAAATTCTAAATTTACCGAAATATACCTATGTTTATAAAAGCATAAGGGGACAGCTCTTACAGCAAAATTCCAGGGACGCCTGGGCGGCTCAGTCGTTTAAGCAACTGACTTCAGCTCAGGTCATGATCTTATGGTTTGAAGGTTCGAGCCCCGCGTTGGGCTCTGTGCTGACAGCTCGGAGCCTGGAGCCTGCTTCGGATTCTGTGTCTCCCTCTCTCTCTGCCCCTCCCTGCCTCGTGCTGTCTCTCTCTCTCTCTCTCAAAAATAAACATAAAAAAAAATTCCAATTGATAAATGTGAGTGGATTTATGGAACTAGAAAGTTTCTATTTGGCAAACACCATAGTAATTGGATGTCAAAATAGTAGATGAAAAAATGAGACACAAGATTGACTGTGATTGAGACACAGTCTTAAAGCATCTCCTTACACAATACTTATTAATTACAAAGGGAAAACTGGAGAAACCTGGAAGGTGGCACTTTAACGAAGTGATTAAAGATTAAAGTTAGTATCACCAATAATGAGACATTGTGACATCTCTTATTTCCTGATTATTTTGATAATATTCTTGCCAAAAATTAGTAATTAAATTTAATCATAAGGAAATGCCAAGCCCAAATTAGGAGACATTCTATAAAATAAATGGCCAGCAGCCTTCAAAGTGTCAGGGTCATAAATGACAAAAAAAGACAGAAACTTTCCCGGATTGGAAGAGATTGAGGACACATGGCAACTAGATGCGATGTGTGGTCCTGGTTTGGATCCTGGGCCAGAAAAAAGGATACTTGTAGACAACTGGGGAAAGTTTATTATGGTCTGTATTATCAGTTTTAAGATAAATTATATCAAAATGAAGCTTAAAAAAAGTAAAGCAAAAAAAACCAAAAAACTAACCCCATCTAGATTTGAAAGGACTGTATTAACATGGCTGCAAAGATTTATGGGACATTTACAGATACTTGGTATCCAGCTAAGTGAGCTGTAGTTATTTTCAGGTAGTCTTCGAAAAAATAGCAATAGGTGAAATTATGTTAAAATCCCAGTGACACTAAATTATAAAGGAAATTTAATATTTTTTAAGTTAAATTACTCTATTTGAATAAATGTCACAAATCCTTTTGTGGCATTCCTTTATATTTGCGTCTGTAGTAAATGCACTTTAGTTTTTAAAGTGATCACGTACAGAAGGTATTTTCTGAAATACCTTGTGTGTTTGTTTTCAGGTAGGAAAACATATGATGTAATTGTGATAGATCCACCATGGCAGAATAAATCAGTTAAAAGGAGTAACAGGTAAGGATAAATAAATTATCTATTAGATATATTTCTAAAAGGTATTGTCTTTTATACATTCTAGTTACATATAATAAAAAGCATTGCTTTGAGTAAAGTTTGTCTGAAACTACTAAAATATTTTCATTTAAATTTATTTTTAAAAATATTTACGTATGTATGTACGTATGTATGTATGTATTAAAATTTTTTTTTCTAAAGTTTATTTATTTTTGAGAGAGAGATGGAGACAGAGCACGAGTTGTGGGGGGAGGGGGGTTGCTGAGATAGGGAGACACAGAATCCCAAGCAGTCTCCAGGCTCCACGCTGTCAGCACAGAGCCTGATGTGGGGCTCGAACTCACAAACTGTGAGATCATGACTTGAGTTGAAGTTGGACACTTAACCAACTGAGCCACCCAGGTGCCCGTTTATTTAGAGAGCATGCGTAGGCCTGGGAGGGGCAGAAGGAGAAAGGGAGAGAGAATCTTAAGCAGGCTCCAAGTCCAGTGTGGTAACTTGACTAGGGGTTCGAGCCGAGATTGAGAGTCAGTTGCTTAACCATCCGAGCCACCCAAGTGGCCCTTGTTACTTAAATTTTTAATTTCCGTAACTAGGTAATTCTCTTGAATTAGAACTCTGTATAGGTATAGGAGTGTCACAAGTGATATACTTATTAATGACTGAGGTTATTGACTGAACCACTTCAGGGATATTTCTGTAACACCTAAGGGAAACGTTTTTGCCTTCTTTGGTATCAAAATTTTAAGTTTGGAAATATGTGCCGAAATATGGGTATACCTTGTTTTATTGTGCCTTACTTTATTGTGCTTTCCAGATATTGCCTTTCTTTTTTTTAATTGAAGGTTTGTGGCAGCCCTGCATTCAGCAAGTCTTTGGCACCATTTTTCCAACAGTGTTTGCTCGCTTTGTGTCTCTCTGTCACATTTTGCATATTTCAAACTTTTTCATTATTACATTTTTTTATGGTGATCTGTGATCAGTGATTAACTCACCAAAAACTCAGATGGTGGTTACATTTTTTAGCAATGAAATATGTATTTTTTTTTTTTTTTTTTAGAAATATCGCTATTGCATACTTAGTTGATTAGAGTGTAGTGTAAGCATAACTGTTACACGTGCTGGGAAACCCGAAAATTAATTTGACTCACTTTATTAAAGTGATATTAGCTTTGTTGTGGTGGTCTGGAACTGAGGTCTGCTTGTATAGTTTTCCACATTAGTTGCTATGAATGAATTTGTCTAATCCATCTTTAACTTTTTTTAATTTGTCACCTTTTTTGTTTATGTCATCTCTTAGAGTAATAAGTTTAATTACTGAGAAGATATTTCTTTTTTTTTTTTAATGTTTATTTTTGAGAGAGGGGGAGAGGGGCAGAGAGAGAAGGAGACAGAATCCGAAGCAGGCTCCAAGCTCTCAGCTGTCAGCACAAGTCTCCATGAGGGGTTCTAACACACAGACCACGAGATCGTGACCTGAGCTGAAGTTGAAAGTATAACTGACAGAGTCACCCAATCGCCCATCCTTTTTTTTTTTAAAATGTTTGTTTATTTTTAGAGGAGGTGGGTGGAGAAGAGCAGGGAGAGAGAGAGAGAGAGAGAGAGAGAATCCCGAGCAGGCTCTGTGCTGACAGCACAGAACCCAATGTAGGGCTCCATCTCACAAACTGTAAGGTCATGAACTGAGCCAAAATCAAAAGTCTGCATAACCGAGGCGCCACCCAGGCACCTCAAGGACATTTCCTTTTAATAGCTTTTTTAAAACTTAAGTTTTCCTTTTTTATACTAGTGAATAAAATCAGTTATATTTCCTCTGAATGTTCAGGTATCTAGACTTGAATACTTCTATTACCTTAACTTCAACTACATGTGAAATTTTTTATCTCCACAGTTATCTCCAGTTTTCTTATACTTTTTTGTTTATGAACTGGGATATTTTTCTCTTAAAGTTGCAAGAATCATACAAAGTATTCATGTATCCTCTATGTGTGTCTTTGTGTGTAGATATCTATACATAATTTTTTCTAAACCATTTGAAAATAAATTAAGAGAAAAAGTAAGTTACTCTGAAATGTTTCATTCTATATTTCCCGAAAACAAAGAAATTCTCACATATAATCATAATGCAATTGTCAAAATATGTAATTAACATTGATATAGTACTGTTGATACAGCACTAGTATCTTATCTATAGACCTTATTCAGGTTTTACCAATTATACCAGAAATTTTTAGCAAAATAAAATCCTGGATCATGCCTTATATTTGTATACTTGTCTCTTTAGTATCCTTTAATTTGGAAGTTCCTAAGTCTTTCCTCAGGAACTTTTCTCAGGTGTTTTAGGAAATTGACTTTTTTTTTTTTCTTAATGTTTATTTTTGGGAGAGAGAGAGAGCATTAGCAGGGGAGGGGCAGAGAGAGAGACAGAGGGAGACACAGAATCTGAAGCAGGTTCCAGGCTCTAAGCTGTCAGGACAGAGCCTGATGCGGGACTGGAGCTCATGAACTGCAAGACCGTTACATGAGATGAAGTTGGATGCTTAACCAAGGGAGCCACCCAGGCATCCCGGAAATTGACATTTTTGAAAGCAGCAATAGGAAAGTAATATAGCATCCATAATGTCTTGCCCAAATCGGTTATTATTAAGGCAGTTGCCAAATGGTGATTGTACATGTGTGGGTTTATTTTTGGGCTGTCCGTTCTGTTCCATTGACATATGTGTGTTTCTTTGTACTGGTAGCATACTGTTTTGATTAGAATAGGTTTTTAGTATATTTTGAAATCAGGGAGTGCAATTCTTCCTGCTTTGTTCTTCTTAAGATCACTTTTGCTCTTTAGGATATTTTGTGGTTCCATACAAATTTTAGGATTCTTTGTTCTAGTTCTGTTAAAAATACCATTGGTATTTTGATAGAGGTTGCATTAAATCTGTAGATTGCTTTCTGTAGTATAGACATTCTCACAATATTAATTTTTCGAGTCCATGAGCACAGTGTTTATTTCCATTTATTTGTGTTGTCTTCAATTTTTTCATCAATGCCATACTTTTCAGAGTACAGGTCTTCTTTGGTTAAATTTTTTTTCCTAGGTATTTTATTCTTTTTGTTGCAATTGTAAATGGGATCGTTTTCTTGATTTCTTTTTCTGATAGCTCATTAGTGTATATAAATTCAACAGCTTAGATTTTTGTATGTTCATTCGGTATCCTGTGATTTTCCTGAATTATTTTATTAGTTCTAATAGTTTTTTGGTAGAGACTTATGGTTTTCTGTAGATGATATCATGCCATCTGCAAGTAGTGACAGTTTTACTTATTCTTTCAATTTGGATGCCTTTAATTTTTTTTTCTTACGTAATTGGTGTGGCGGGATTTCCAATACTATGCTGAATAAGTGGTGAGAATGGATATTCTTGTCTTTTTCCTGATCTCAAAGGAAATGCTTTCATCTTTTCACCACTGATTGTGAGGGTTTATCATATATGGCCTTTATTATATGTGCTTTGTTCTTTTTGTACCCACTTCTTTAGGGTTTTTATCATAAATGGACGTCGTATATGTCAAATGCTTTTTTTGCATCTATTTAGATGATCATATTTTATCTTTAATTTTGTTGATGTGGCATATTATATTTATAAATTCCACTGGGTCATGGTGTATGATCCTCTTAATATATTATTGATTGTGATTTACTAATATTTTAAAGAAGATTTTTACATCTGTGTTTATTGGGACGATTGGCGTGTAATTTTATTTTTTAGTGGTATCTTTGTCTGATTCTGGTATTGGGGTTCTGCTGGCTTTGCAAAATAATTTTGGAAGCATTTCTTCCTCTTCAAGTTTTTGGAATAATTGGACAAGAATTGTTACTAACTCCTCTTTCAGTGTTTGGTAGATATCATATATGAAGCAATCTGTTCTTGGACTTTTGTTTTCTGGGAGTTTTTAAATTGCTGATTCAATTTCATTGCTTGTAATTGGTATATTCAGATTTTCTATTTCGCTGTGATTCAGTCTTGTAAGGTTGTGTGGCCTAGGACCAACCCGACAGTCACTACCCAGCAGACTGACACACAAAGTATCCACAACTTCCCTTCTTTTCTGGAAAACAAGAACCCTCATTTATTTTCCCAAATGCCAGCTTCAAAAGGCTTGACACACAGCTATCACAGTGTCCGTTTGGGAAAATAGTTTATTCTCCGTGGCCTCAAATTAAACCCTTTTTCATTTTAGTATGTTTCCTCTAAATTACAGAATTTTCAGTTATCAATAAGTACAGTAATTTGGTTTCCTAATTATTAGACTGTAAACTTAAAAATTCTTCCCTCCCAAGCACCAACTACCTACCCTACAGCCCACCACACCTAAGGGATTTTTCTTGTTTCTTTAGGTAGGTTTGTATCACTATGAACGTCCCTCTTAGAACTGCTTTTGCTGCAATTTTGGAAAGTTGCGTTTCCATTTTCTTTCTCTCTCTTTTTTTTTTTCTTAATTTGAGAGAGAGAGTGCAAGTGGGGGAGAAGAACAGAAGGAGAGAGAGAGAATCTTAAGCAGGCTCCATGCTCAGTGCAGAGCCTGACAATGGGGCTTGATTCCATGATTCTATGGGGCTGAAATCAAGAGTTGGACACTCAACTGACTAAGCCACCCAGGCGCTATATGTATTTCTATTTTCATTTGTCTAAAAGTATTTTTTGATTTCCTCTTTGATTTCTTTGTTTACCCATTGGTTGTTCAGTAGTGGTTTTTAGTCTCCACATGTTTATGGTTTTTTTAGTTTTCTTCTTGTAAATGATTTGTAGTTTTACTATTATGATTGGAAAGGATGTTCAATGCATTTTTAAACTTATTGAGACTTGTTTTGTTGCCTACCATATTATCTGTCCTAGAGAATGTTCCATGTGCCATTGAAAACAATATATTCTATGGTTTTTGGGTGAATTGTGCTGTATATCTTTATTACGTCCATCTAGTCTAATGTGCTGTTTAAGGGCAAAGTTCCCTTATGGATTTCTATCTGGATGACCTATCCTTTAATATAAGTGGGGTATTGAAGTCCCCTATTATTATTGTATTAATGTCAATTTCTTCCTTTAGGTTCGTTAATGTTTGTTTTAAATATTTAGGTGCTACTATGTGGGATGCATTAATATTTATAACCATTATATCATCTTCTTGGGTTGACTCCTTTATCATTATGTGATGCTCTTCTTTATCTTTCGTTACAGTCTTTGTTGTAAAGTTTATTTTGTTGATACGAGTATTGGTACTTCAGCCTTCATTTTGTTTTTATTTGCATGGAATACCTTTTTCCATCCCTTTATCTTTTTAGTCTATATGTGACTTTATGTGAAGTGAGTTTCTTCCAGGCAGCATATAGGTGGATCTTATTTTTTTTAGCCATTCAGCTTCCCTATGTCTTTTGACTGAAGCATTTTAGTCCATTTTATTTAATGTAATTATTGATTGGTATGTACTTATTGGAATTTTAATTGTTTTTTGATTGTTTTTGTAGTTCTTCTGTGTTTGTTTGTCCTTCCTTTGATCTCTTCCCTTGTGATTTGATGGTTTTCTTTAGAGCTATGTTTGGGTTCTTTTGTCTTTGTGTTTTGTATATCTGTTATAGGTTCTTGGTTTGTGGTTGCTATGAAGTTTATATATAATGACCTTAGGTATATAATATAGCAGTCTATTTTAAGCTGATAGTTTAAGTTTGAATGCATTCTAAAAGCTCTACTTTTTTACTGCCCCTCAACATTTTCTGTTTTTGACATCATATTATTTTACATCTTTTTATTTTTTGTATCCCTTAACTACTTATTGTAGTTATAGTTGAGTTGAATATTTTTAAATGTTTATTTTTGAGGGAAAGAGACTGTGTGTTTATATGTGCGGAAGTTGGGGAGGGGCAGAGAGAGAGGAAGACAGAAGATCCAAAGCAGAGTTTACACTGACAGCAGACAGCCCTATGCGGGGCTCAAAGTCACGAACTATAAGACCATGACCTGAGCCAAAGTCGGATACTTAACCGACCGAGCCACCCAGGTGCCCAAGTTTACTTTTTGTCTTTAACCTCATACTAGCTTTTTAATTGGTTCATCTACTGACATTACTATATATTTTGCCTTTATGAGTGAGATTTTTTTATTTCATGTATTTTCTTATTTTGGTACTTTCTTTTCTGCTTAAAGAAGATCTTTTGGGGCGCCTGGGTGTCTCAGCTGGTTAAGCGTCCGACTTCGGCTCAGGTCATGATCTCACCATTCCCGAGTTCGAGCCCCGCATTGGGCTCTGTGCTGACAGCTCAGAGCCTGGAGCCTGTTTCCGATTCTGTGTCTCCCTCTCTGTCTCTGCCCCTCCCCTACTCATGCTCTATCTATCTCTCTCTCTCAAGAATAAATAAACAAAAAAAAAAAAGAAGAATATCTTTTAACATTTCTTGTAAGGCTGGTTTAGTTAGGATGAATTCCTTTAGTTTTTGCTTGCCTGGGAAACCCTTTATCTCTCTTTCAATTCCAAATGACAGCTTTGCTGGGTAGAGTATTTCTGGTTGTAAGTTTTTCCTTTTCAGCACTTTAAATATATCCTGGTACTCCCTCTGGCTTGCAAACTTTTTGCTGAAATATAAGCTGATCAGGATGCTTGGGTGGCTCAGTCGATTTAGTGTCTATTCTTGATTTTGGTGCAGGTCATGATCCCAGGATCATGGGATCTAGCCCTCTGTCAGGTTCCCTACTGAGCATGGGAGCCTGCTTGAGATTCTCTGTTTCTCCCTCTGTTCTTCTCCCCTGCTCGTGTGTGCTCGCTTTCTCTCTCTCTCTCTCTCTCAAGTTTAAAAAAAAAAAGAGCTGATCATCTTACAGACTTTTCCTCATATATGACTATTAGGTTTTATTGCCGGTTTCAACATTCCCTCATTATCTTTAACTTTTGCCATTTTATTTATAATATGTTTTGGTAGATCTCTTTGGGCTTATTTTATTAGGGGCTCTCTATGCTTTCTGCATCTAATATGTGTTTCCTTTCTCAAGTTAGGGAAGTTTTCAGCCATTGTTTCTTCAAATTTTCTGGCAGTTTTCCTCCCTTCCTTCTGGGACTTATATAATGAGAATGTTAATATGCTTGTTGTTCCAGAGGTCCCCTAAAACTATCCGCCTTAAAAAAATTATTTTTTGCTGTTTTCATTGTGTAGTTTTGACTGTTCTCAAAACAGATTTGAGATTGCTGATTCATCCTTCTCTGTTATGTAATCTGCTTTTGGTTCTTTCTAGTGTATTTTTCATTTCAGCTATTGTATTCCTCAGCTCTCATTGTTTTTTAAAAAATATTTTCTTCTCTTGGTTGAAGTTCTCACTGTGTTCTTCCATTTTTCTCCTGTGTTTGGTGAGCATCTTTATGTCCATTACTTTGAACTCTTTATCAGGTAAATTACTTGTCTCCTTTTCATTAGGTTTTCCTTTTTTTCTAGGGTTTTATCTTGTTTTGTTTGGAATGTATTTCTCTGTCTTCTCGTTTTGTTTGACTTTCTGTGTGTTTCTATGAATTAGCTGAAAGAACTAACTCTCTCCGTATTGAAGGAGTAGCCCTGTATAGGACTGCCTGCTGTGTAGACTGTGTGCCTGGTGGCTTTGGCAGACTGGTTAGAGCTGGAGTGGGCATGGCTTGGAGGTCCTGGGACATGTGCTGTGGCCACCTCTGTGGAATTGCTGGAGCTGGAGTGGGGCACAGGCTGGGTATGTCCCAGGATGTGCTATGCTGGGGCTGCCTGTGTGGGATGGCTGCATTTGGCATAGGCTGGGGAGGGTTGGGTTCTGGAGGCTGTTATGTCAGGGTGACTTGGAAGGATGGCTGGAGCTAGGTTGGGGACCTGGGGTGTACTGTGTGGGGGCTGTCTTTGAAGCACAGCTGGAGCTGGTGTGGGCCAGAGGTCTAGAGTGTGCAGGGGTGGCTCTAGCAAGTTGGTAGAGTGCCTGGACCCTGTCCTCGTGTATAGTATGAAAGTGAGTGTAGAATGTAAAAATGCCTCTTGCTGGTGCCTCTTAACCCCAGTGAGAGTTTCAGTGGTTCTCTACCTATTTGTTCAATCCTCTAATGTTAGTAAATGGGTTCCCTTCATTTATAGTCTATGCCTGAGGGCAGGTGAGTCTGTGTGCTGGTCCCTCATCAATAACTCTTCTTTAGGTCACCTAGTCAGGACTGGGGTTCCTGTTTTATCCATATTTCTCCTACTTTTCCCTATTAGTCCCTTTACCATTTGTTGGGCAGAAGCTGTGCAATCAGCCCTTCCTTCTTCTTCCAGAGGAATTGTCTTTATATAGGTGTAGATTTAGCATGTGGGACGAGTTCAGAGTCTTCCTGTGTTGCCATCTTGGACCCTTTTAGTAAATTCTAATATATTTTAGTTACAAAGGTGAATGATCTCTTTTTTCTTTTATTATTAGATTATAAACCTTAGATTGTGTGCTCTTTGAGAAAAGGATGCTAATATAGGTTTTTAAAAACTGAGGTAAAATTAACCATTTTTTCTACTTTTAAAGTGTACAATTTAGTGGCTTAATTCATTCACAATGTTTTGCAACTATTACCTAATTTTGGAATATTTTCATCATTCCCAAAAGAATACCTGTTCTTCCCAGTTCCCCTCTTTGCCCATACAGTGGCAACCATTAATCTTCTTTCCGTCTCTATAAACCTACCTTTTGGGACATTACATGTAAATGGAATCATATAACATGTGGGCTTTGTGTCTGGCTTACTTCATTTGATATTTGTTTTCATGTTTCATTCAGGTTTTAGTATATATCAATATTTCATTCTTTTTAATGGGTATATAATATTCCATTGAATGGATTTCCAGCTTTTGCCTATAATGCTGCTGTGAGCATTTGTATATAAGCTTTTTCATGAATATTAAAGAATTTGGCCATGCCCAAACAGAAGTTTGACCTCTGCCTTCAGCTTCTGGGAGATAATCTATATTATACCTGATAGGATTATTTTTATTTAGTGTGCTTGAGTTGGGGAAGTTGGGAGACTGGTTACATAAACAGTCTTAGGGTAAGGACTGGCTATACCAGAGAGGCCAACTGTGTCATTAATGGTAGAAACTTCGGGTCCCGGTGGTATTAGTTGACCTGGAGACTTTCAGCCACCTGGGCAATTAGTTACTCTATCATGCCTATGTAATGCATCTCCAGTTAAAACTCTGGACACTGAAGCTGAGGTGAACTTTCCTGGTTTGTAATACTCTGTGTGCATTATCATACATTGATGCCAGGAGGGTAATGTATTCTGACTTCATGGGAGAGGACCATTGGAGGCCTTATGTGTGTAAGCGCCCCCCCAGGCTATGCTCTGAATTTCTTCCTTTGACTGATTTTAATCTGTAATAAAGCATAATAATCTTTACATGATAAATCATAGTAAATTATTTTCTATAATAAACTGTAATCATGATTATAATAGCTTTCAATAAGTTCTATGAGTCTTTTTGACAAATTATTGAACCTCAGAGTGGTTTTGGAAACTGCTCAAACTTCTAGTTGGTTGTAGAAGAGAGGGTAGTCTTAAGGCCTATTCCTTCAGACATTGTAGTTGCCTAATTCCAGGCAGCATGTTTTCAGTTATCTTGGGTATTTACCTAGGAGTAGAGTTGCTGCATCATATGGTAATTCTACCTTTATCTCTGGAGGAACTGCTGAGCTGTTTTTCACAGTGGATGCATCATTTTCCATTTTCCATTCCTACCAGCAATGTATGAGGGTTCCAGTTTCTCTACATTCTTAGTGACACTTATTTTCTGTTTTTGATGTTGATATTTGTTTGTTTTAGATTATAGCCATCCTGATGGGTGTGAAGTGATATTTTGTGGTTTTGATTTGCATTTCTCTAATGACTAATGATATTGAGCATCTTTTTATGTCCTTATTGATAATCTGTATGTATTCTTTGGAGAGCTGACCATTCAGATCCTTTGCACATTTTAAAATTAAGTTATTTGTCTTTTTGTTGATTTCTAAGAGTTCTTTATATATTCTAGATAACTAGGCCCTTACCTTATATGATTGGCAAGTATTTTCTCCCATTTGCTATGTTGCCCTTTCACTTTCTTTCTAGTGTTTTCAAAGCACAAAGTTTTACATTTTGTGGAAGCCCAACTTACCTTTGTTGCTTGTGCATTTGGTGTTGTATTTAAGAAACCATTGCCTTTAGGGTACCTGGGTGGCCCAATCGTTAAGCATCTGACTTTAGCTCAGGCTGTGATCTCACAGTTCATGAGTTTGAGTCCCACATCAGGAATTTGAACCCTGTTTCAGGTGAGCTCTGCTCCTCTAGGGGCAAGCATGAGCTGTGCTTCGGGGAGTACACCAGCCCTGCTTCGGGTAAAACACATGCTCAGAGCCCCACTTCTCTCTATCTCTTTCTCTGCCCCTTGCTCACTTGCGCCCTCTCTCTCTCTCTCAAAAAAAAAAAAAAAAGAAAAAAGAAAAGAAACCATTGCCTTAATCAAAGTCATAATGACGTACACCTGTTTTCTAAAAGTTTCAGCTCTCATATTTAGGGCTTTGATCCATTTTTAGTTTAATTTTATATATGAGGTGAAAATCACAATTTTATTAATTTGCGTTTGGGTATCCAGTTGTCCCAGCATCATTTATTGAAAAGACTATTCCCAATTGCTTCTCATTTTTAGAGTTAAGTGTTAAATTCAAAAGAATCAAAGAGTCCAATTTCATAATATTCTTTGGTAATGTGTTCCAGTTTTCCCTAAGAATTACTTAAAAAAATTTTTTTTAATGTTTATTCATAACCAACTGAGCCACCCAGGTGCTCCTTTAAGAATTACTTTTTAAAATGTTCAGTTTAGGGGTGCCTGGGTAGCTCAATTGGTTAAGTGGCTGACTTCAGCTTGGGTTTTGATCTTGCAGTTCTTGAGTTCGAATCCTACATCGGGCGCTGTGCTGACAGCTCAGAGCCTGGAGCCTGCTTCAGATTCTGTGTCTCCCTCTCTCTCTGCCCCTTTTTAACTTGCACTCTGTCTCTGTCTCTCTCAAAAATAAATAAATGTTAAAAATTAAAAAAAAATTCAGTTTAAATTTCATTTGCTTTTTATTTTAATGAAAATTGATAGTTTTTTATGTTATTCTTAAATACTCTCTAGAAGTTTTAAAAAATAAACAAATCCTTGATCATAATTAGCAGCATCTTTTGGGGCAGCTTTTATAAATCAGAAAAATAAACATTCCTGTTACAATATTTCGTGATAGATTTACACAGCACATTTTGAAATTTTTTGGTTTTTTCCCCCATTTAGCTTATTGGTATGTGTTTATGATCTTTTTTGTAATGACTTATTGTATTGCTTTTTTCTCTTTTGATTTTAAAAATTCCAAACTTTGAGAAAAGTTGAAAGGATAGTACATGAATATCAAATTACCTTTCGTTTAGATTCACCAATTATTAATATTCTGCCACATTTGTGTGTATTTTCTCTCTCTCCATCTCTCTGCTTTTTTATCTGATGTTGTAGAAATAATGCTTTCACCTACAGATTCTTTCTCATGTGTCTTCCGAAAATGAGAATATTTTCCTACATAACTGTAATACCAGTATTACTCCCAATAAAGTTAATATTGTCAAATATATAATATCAAATATACATTACATATTCATATATATATATTTTTTACCTCTTCTCAAACTTATTTATGGCTATATTTTTCTTTTTGTTTTTCAGATTTAAGCTCCCATCAGGAATCATACATTACATTTGGTCTTTATTTTTCTTTTATTCCTTTAATGCACAATAATCTCCTATTTATGTTTTTATTTTATGTTTTTTCAGGTTATTGACTCTTTTTTAATATCCCATGCCACTTTTCTGTAGATTTCCTACGATTTGGATTTGTCTGATTATTTTGTCATCATTAGATTCAGGTTATACATTTTTAATAAGGATACTACCTTAGCGATAAAGATGCATATTTCGGAATTTGTTCAGTGACTTCCAGGCGAGTTAAACTAAAAAATGGAGTATTTCATCCCCCCACCCCTGGCAAATAAATCTAATTAAATAAAATTAAGACAGTCAGAGAATCTGCAGTTATTGGGAACATCAGACTTCAAATATTTGACTTGGTGTTTTTCATACTGTGACAAACTTAGTTTTTTATTTTTTAAGTTTTTAAATTAATTAATATTTTTGAGAGAGAGGGCACAAGTGAGCGAGGGGCAGAGAGAGAAAATCCCAGGCGGGGCAGAGGGTGAGAGAAAGAGAGAGAGAGAGAGAGAGAAAGAGAGAGAGAGAGAGAGAGAGAGAAGCGGGGCTCTCCCAAAGCGGGGCTTGAGCTCACAAACTGAGATCATGACCTGAGCTGAAGTCAGATGCTTAATGATTGAGCCACCCAGGCGCCCCTTAATTTTTTTAAATTATCACTTTGATTATAAGATATGCTAGCCTACTAGAAGAGCCCTGGTCTAGGTGGTAGAAAACTTGGGTGCAGGAGATCTGAATTACTTTACTCATTTGTTTGTTTGAGAAAATACTTACTGATCACTTCCTCACATCATACAGTTGCCGTGTATGAGAGTTGGATTCCAGTGTTTATTGCATTTGGCCATTACGATGTCATTTACTTTTTCCAGAGCAGGCATAATAATAGTAGAAGCCTATTATAGTTTATTGAGGAATAACATAAAAGAAAGTAGAAAGACTAAATGTATACCAGTCCTTGGGTTAGTTGTAGACATTAGAAGACTGAATTGAGGGAATTTCTTGTCTCTTTTCTCTTTCACTACCTCCTTTCCCTCTTTCTCTCCTCTTTCTTCCTTTAATACCTAGGCTGATGGTAAGGAACTACTAGCGAGGTTGAAATACAGAAGGAGAGGAATAATTAGCATTATAAGATAGTAGAAAATGGGAGTAAGAGAACACAGACTGATAAGCTTTAATTAGGTGAAGCCATACCATTTCATTTAAGAGGAAATGTATAGAAATAGGAAAGTGAATTTATATAAGGAGAGAGGTTAGGTAGTTGAACGAGTCTGTTGGCTTTTATTTTTACTGATACATAAGTTAACTTCATCTGGCAATAGTGAGTTTGGGCAAGAGATTTGAAAGGATATGAGGGTTTGTAGTTGACCACGGATAAATAAAGGAATTGATGAGTAGTTTTAGTAGTTTCGAGAGCCTGAGAATAGGTTTAATTGACCCAATTCTTCACTTCTGCATTTTTCTCCACCTGATTTTCCCCATATGAAAAAGTGGAATGGAATTGTGTGGAAGTTGAAGATTGGAAGTTTGAAGGAGCTGTGGAGTGAAGGGTAAAGAGGGGATGGGAATTTAGGGTACTAGTAAGAAGACAGTGAGATGATTGGTGATTGCTAGTCTGTTGAGAAGAGGAGCATGTGGGCAGAAAGAAGTGATAGACTCAGTAAAGTAGAGGGATGAGCGTGGGATACTTTGATAAGATTAACGACTAGTAAGGGATAGGTGTTTGCTGCCAAAAATTGACGTTCAGTTTGAGATGGAATTAAGTATGAGTGATGACAAGGTTGGGGTCACTGGAACGGATTATTGAGATGAATGCAATTGTCTTTCTTTAGGGGAAGATTAGGCAAGGTGTGCACATTATATAGATTGTGCCTTGAAATTGCCCAGGATAATGGCAAGATTTGTGTTAGTAAAGGAGAAGGATCTCAGAGCTTAAGGCTTCATTGATTATGGAGAGTGAGGAAGAAATGGGTTCAATAAAGAACATTACAGTCTAGCATAGCTGGATAGCATGCCCCTCAAGGAGAAGTGGATTTATGCAGATGGAGGAGTTACAGCCTAGAAGCAGCAATAAGAGAGCTGGGAGAATACTGACCCTCCTCTCTTTCTTGTGTGTATAGAGTGTTAGAGAAAGGGCCACATTCTTTAGATTGAATGTTACAGAGCAAGTAGTTCTAGCAAGAGAAATCAAAGTTTGTACTATTAATGACTCAGAGGTGCAAGACTATAGAATATTTAAAGAATAAAAGCATGAAGGTTTCAGAGCCCAGTAGAATTGATTGGAAATAAGGAAGATGCAGGATGATACATTGAGGTTTGAAAATATAGTGGAATATTGAGACCACAGTTTCAAGACTTACCGTGATAAGGTTCCTGTGTATTGTAGGATTATGAAAACAAAACAATATATTTGCTTAATTTTGAATGGGAGGAAACCATATTAGTATGCTTATTACTGAAGTGTAATATATTTAAAAATGATAAATATAGCCTGACAATTTTATACTGTTAAAAATGAAAAAGGGTTAATTCCGATTTGCATGTAATAATATGTCCACTGGGTGTCACTGTGGCTTCATATTTAGTTAGACAAACAGCTATCAGAGCTCTGTGTTTGTGGAATCAGTATTATATATGTCTTTTCTTTGCTTATTTTTCCTTTTTACAGTGAATTTTGCTGTTTTTTTCTGTTTATTTATAGGTACAGTTATTTATCACCACTGCAAATAAAGCAGATACCTATCCCTAAACTGGCTGCTCCAAACTGTGTTGTTATTACTTGGGTGACCAATAGACAGAAGCACCTACGTTTTGTAAAGGAAGAACTTTATCCTTCTTGGTCTGTTGAGGTAGTAGCTGAATGGCACTGGGTAAAAGTAAGTTCAGAAATTAACTTACTTGTTATTATAGCATGCTATGTAAGTCACATAAATGTAGCATCTAATTTAGCATGTCACTGCTCTACTCCTTCGACACAGTCTAATTAAAACTTTTACTTTGATAGTACTTTTTTTTTTGATATTAAATACTTTTATTTTCTTATTCTCAGAGGCTTTTTGCTTGATTGTTCTGTGTCTTTTCGTAGTAGAGTCCCAAGGAGCTGCTGGCCTTAGGAAATCACTCAGGGAGATATCAGGATGACATTTTAAAAAGCTCTGATATCTGTAGTTTAAAAACAACCGGGGTGCCTGGGTGGCTCAGCTGGTTGAGCGTCCAACTTCGGCTCAGGTCATGATTTCACGGTTCACAAGTTCAAGCCCCGCATCAGGATCTCTCCTGTCAGCACAGATACTACTTTGGAAACTCTGTCCACCTCTCTCTCTACCCCTCCCCTGCCTGTGTTCGCTCTCTTAAAAATAAGTAAACATTAAACAACAACAACAACAACAATAACAAACAAGACTAAGTATTGTCTATTTTATCAGTCCCTGAGTTGTTTTTATTATTTAAAAAAAAAATTTTTTTTTTTAAAGTTTATTCATTTTTGAGAGAGAGAGACAGAGCAGAGCGTTAGCAGGGGAAGGGCAGAGAGAGAGGTAGACACAGAATCTGAAGCAGGCTGAGCTGTCAGCACAGAGCCCGATGCGAGGCTCGAACCCACGAACTGTGAGATCATGACTTGAGCTGAAGTCGGATGCTTAACCAACTGAGCCACCCAGGCGCCCCTGTTTTTATTATTAATTCTAGCTCTGACAGTGTTTATGACACTATGTTCTATGGAGGAATATACTTTATTATAATCTACTTATTTCTATTATCAGTGATCAGTAAATGTTATTTGAATGAATAAATGAATGAATAATGACATGGTTTCCAGAAATAAATTTTAAGGAAAAGTAGATTTTTATGTGCAGAGTGATAAAGTGATATTTAAAATATTTAATACCTTATAGCTGCTCTGTCTAATGTGATAGTCACTAGCCATATGTGGCTCTTCAGCACATGAATTAAGGCTATTCAAAATTGAATTGATGCTAAGTGTAAAATGTACATTGGATTTCAAAGGTAGTATGAAAGAAAAAATGTGACATACCTCAATAACTTCTTGAATTGATTACATATTAAAATAATATTTTGGATATGTGAGATTAAGCTAAATATATAATTAAATTACTTATATATGCTTCCTACTTTAAAAAAAATTTTTTTTAAATTTATTTTGAGAGTGCATGCATGTGTGCACTAGGGAGGGGCAGAGAGAGAGGGAGAGAGAATCTCAAGCACACTCAGCGATGTCAGTGCAGAGCTTGAAGTGGGGCTCGAGCTCATGAACCCTGAGATCATGACCTGAGCTGAAATCAAGAGTTGGATACTTAACCAACTGAGCCACCTAGGCACCCCAACTTCTTACTTTTTTAATGTTGCTAGTAGAAAATTTAAATTACAAATATAGTTTGTATTTGTGGCTTACATTGTATTTTTATTAGATAGCACTAGCCTAGAGGTTTAATAATTTCTTTTCTTTAGTGGAAATTGTATAGTGATAGAAAAAACTCAGACTCTTTCCTGGATATTTATAGATGTATGGTTTAATTTTGTTTTGTTTTTTTGACTCCTTCCTATCAGATCACCAATTCAGGAGAGTTTGTGTTCCCATTAGATTCTCCACACAAAAAGCCTTATGAAGGTCTTATACTGGGGAGAGTTCGAGAAAAAACTGCTGTACCATTAAGGTAGGAAAAGCAATTTTTCAAAACTATATAAATGTATACAATTACACATTTTATAAAATTAATGGCATAATGATCATTGATTTTCCTTAATTTTTACGTTTTTGAAAATCTGAGAATGGTCCAGACCAGAGAAGTATGAGTGGTATGGCACATGAAATTTTATATTATCCTTTATCTGGTGTGTAACTGTCATATTTGAAGAAAAGGAAATTATCAGTAATGTCTCAATACTTAAATTGTTGATTTTGATTATTTTTTCCCTTCTTGAATTTATTTTTAAATTCAGACACTATTTGAAAAGTAAAAAAAAAAATCAAGACAACTGTGGCTTTATATGAAAAATCGTCCTTTAAAGTATAATTTACATTGTTGTTTTGTTTTAATTAGGAGTGCAGATGTAAAAGTGCTTCCTATTCCAGATCACAAGTTAATTGTCAGTGTGCCGTGTACTCTTCACTCACATAAGCCACCACTTGCTGGTATGTTTTTATAAAATAAAATTGTTATGACTTCTATCAAATTGAGAAAAGGATTAAATTTAGTATTTGGTGTAGATATTTGGAAATTAAATCAGATGCTTTATTTTTATTCTCAAAAATTTTATAAGAGAATATAAGAATAGTATTTTTTGTTTTTATTTTGCTGCAAAAGCTTTATTGTTTTCATTTGGTCCATGACTTGAGAGGGGGCTCCATGATGGTTAAAGAGCTGCCTCATGGCTGCAGGGAGAGGTACAGGCAGAAGCTCTGAGATCAGGGGGATGTGTAGGGGCCCCTCAAAGGCTGCTGGGCTCCAGAGGCTCGTAATTGTGCTTGAGGGTGAGCCTTTTAAAGAGATACTTGGACAGCCCAGCTGGGGGCCATCTAGCCTGTGGAGGTTAGTTAGGTGGTCACACAGCTCTCCAAGAAGTGGCTCTCCAGGAAGTTACAGAGATGGGGATTTGTGTGGACAGCCCAGAGCATGTATATCTAGAAGGGCCTGGTGCAGGTTCTTCTTAAGGGTCATGGCAGCTTCCATGGCAACCAGGGCTTTGCCTCACTCATCTTGGGAGGGCTTCTTCATGCTTTGGAAGAGGGCATAGCTGCTGCACTGGTTTTGCATCTTCCAAGAGATGCCTGGCCATCTTGTGGAAGAAGTTCCTGGGCCGTCCAGAATCGTATTGTTACAGTCAAAATAGAAGCCCTGAGTGGTAGGTGTAGGAGGCCCACAGACCCGGGTTGATCAGGTGGTTGACACTGGCCTCCACCTCAGTAGAATAATTCTGATGAATCTGGGAGCTCACTGTTGGTCAGCAATAAGGAGCTAACCACAAAAAATGGTGTTGGTTGGTCCTAGAGGTTGTGCCTGGAAAGAAGGTTGGAAAGTGTTTGGAAGGTGGTCAGAGACTGGAATAAGGGGACTCCCTGGATCTGTTCCATCTAACAACTGTTGAATAAGATTATGAACTGTTGGGGCGCCTGGGTGGCTCATTCGGTTGAGCGGCCGACTTCAGCTCAGGTCATGATCTCATGGTCTGTGAGTTCGAGCCCCACGTCAGGCTCTGTGGTGATGGCTCATCAGAGCCTGGAGCCTGCTTCAGATTCTGTATCTCCCTCCCTCTCTCTCTTTCGCTGCTCACGCTCTGTCTCTATGTCTCTCAAAAATAAATAAACGTTAAAAAAATTTAAAAAAAAAGATTATGAACTGTCGCACTGCATAGAGTCATTTTATTTCACCTCTGCTTTTCCCTTTAATACCATTTATTTAGGTTCCCCTTGGTTGTTACTCCCTTACTGTTCTTGATAGACTGATGGGGCATCTGAGGACTGTAGTTTTACTAGTGGCTTTATTTTACTATGAGGGCTCTATCTATTGCTTGTTCTGAAACCAGGTGCTTAAAATAGCATCCAGAGACATGGTTAGTATCCCCTTGATACTTGGTAGAGACTCAGTTTTATGTTGAGGTAGTGTTACTGCAGGCTACAATTCTTACTAGTCTTAATGCTTTGGTATAATGTTCATCATTAAATGAAACTAAGCAGCAAGGCAGCAAGGAATAGTGGAAAGTTTTGGCTTTGGAGATTAACATGAGTTTTTATCCTGGCTCTGCTACTAAATGAGTTACTCTAACATGTTCTACCTGAAAGTCCTCATTTAAAGAGAGACTAATGGTATTTAATCTTTTAGAGTTGTAAGGATTGATTATAATATATTTGAAATTCTGTAGTGTATAGTGGAAGCTTAGTGAATGCTGAATTTTTCAAATGAGAGTTAAAAAAAATAGAAATGTAAGTCCTTGAGAGATACTGAATTTGATATTCATAGTTATCTATTAAAATTTTCTTTAGGAATATCTATTGTATTGAATTGGTGATCCCCACTAAAAAAAGCAAAAACTTTCAAGCTGCTGCTCAGGAAAACCATAAGGTCCCCAACCTATTGTATTATTTTGTGGAATACGGGATAGTTCATGAGCTAGAATATATAGGAAAGTGAATACAAATTCCCAAGGTAATTTTTATTGATAGCACTTAGGATTTCTGTTAGCTTAAATTGCTTATGCAGAAGTCTTTGTAGTGTTACTTCATTTGAAAAATATTCAGATGTTTACCTGATGATCCATTCTTTGACTTAGAGAAATGCTGAATGAGTAATTGTCTTTAAGTTGTTTACTATTGTAGACTCTTTAATACATTAAATATGTGACATAACTGAAATTGAGATCATACTGTTCTTTGAGAAGAAAATTATGTTTGACACCAGTTATATATGATGGAGGAAATCTAATTTGTATTCTTCTCATTTGAATTTTATCATTCAGTGAGCATCAAAGCATAATTTAGTGTTCATATTAGGGAATTTTTTTTTTTTTAGTTTATTTAAGTAATCTCTACACCCAAAATGGGGCTTGAACTCATGACCCTGAGATCAAGAGTTGCATGCTCTTTCTACTGAAAGAGACTTTTTTACTTTTAAAACTCTAAAAGCAAAGACCTAAACTTTCATTCCAAAATTATAGTTAAACTATTTATCAATTCCTTTTACATAGAATAAAATAATATTTAAATATTAGTCTTAAGAAACAATATTTTAAAATAGTAAGTAAAAATTAGTCTTTTATTAATACTAATAAAGATAAGTCTTACAGCGTGTGTATAAAGTGCAGTTCTGCCACATTCCCAGTAGAGAGCAGCACAAACATATTTTTAGGATTGGGAACTAAATGTTTTTTAAATAAAAGGGATTTTTGGAGGGAAAAATCTATGACTTGATATATGTAATCCTTATGTTTTAGATAGGTAGTAGTAGACAAGAAGTATTTGTAATTCTGTATTTTTTAATTCATGTTACTATGTATAGCAAGTGCATGTACAAAAGTACAGAGCCATACAAATTAAAGCCACCAAAAAACAACTTTCAGATTTCTGACTCTAATTTACTCTGAAATCATAACTTTGGGATTTGGGATAGTATACGTCCTATATATAATGCTTAGAACTTTTGCATATAAAGGTTCTTAAACTGTTTTGTGCATATTTATAAAATGAGAGGTTCTTTTACTTCTAGAAACACTAAGATTTAAAAAAAATTTTAATTGACTTCTGCTAACTATAAAAAATTTTTAAAAGATACATTTATTATATTTTTAAGTTTTGAAGCTTCCTTCTATAGATCAGAATAGAAGTCATCAATAACTATAACTAAATAACTTTAAATGTTTGTTACATTTAAAGATTTAAGGTGGGAAAATTATGAAATAAAAGTATTTGAATCAAAATTGGTTTTCATATTTTACCTTAGAGGAATCTCTACTCCCTTCTACTACTTTATTCACTAACAGTTTCTCTCTGAAGAGTGAAACACAGTTTGATGAGATTTTGTGCACTGGTGTTTGAGACCCTTCTTCCCCCTGCTCCCACCCCTTGCCCCTTAGCCCTAGAACAAAAGAGGAATGACTGGCTATGCATGGATTATTTCCTCTTCTGTGGTTAGTAGCACGTTTTACTAATGTCAGATGTTATGTAATTATCTTAAGTATATGTGTATATCATATTCATACTTAAATTTATACTTTGGATTTTGCTTTTTAAAAATTGAGATATAATTGACATATTAGTTTCTGATGTAAAACAATGGCTCCTGTATGTATATATATAGAAATGATCACCCATCACAAAGATCTAGTTAACATCTATTACCACACATAGTTACAAAATGTTTTTCCTTGTGGTTAGAACTTTTAAGATCTTGAGTTTACTTTTAAATTGTTATTTAAGATTAGAGAATAAAACATTTCCATTAATCTGCTCTTATTTCTTTTGCTTTGTTTTGAAATGTGTTTAACATTTTAAAAACATTACTCCTTGATTTTCTAGTTTTCTCAACCAGAAAAAAAAACATGCAGAAATGTGTTACATTGAGGAAGTAGAAAGTAGTAAATGGGTTTAGGTTTTATGTACTGTATTTGTTGACTCCAAGTGCACGGCCATCTTTTTCTACTAGCTTGTGTACTCTTAGAAAACATGGATATCTATCTGTTTCCTTTGTTAAATTCCGTAGCACTGATTGTAGTGGGTGCTCAGAATAGTAAACATTTTTGACTGTCTGACTCCAGTTTAGACTCTCGATTAAGGTCCTAAAATAGAGTGTTAGCAAAAATGCTAACATCTTTGTACCTAAAAACTGAACAAACAAGCAAAAACAAACAAAACCTTGGATCTCTATAACCTTAGATGACAGTAAAAGTGAATCGAGGTTGGTAAGACATTGAATTCATGGGGAAAAAATAGAAATGTGATATAGGTTTATTGTCCTCTAGGGCTCTGGGGAAATTTTCTTTCAGGTTTAATAACATTTAATTATAATTATACACTTAAGAAAGGACTAGAAGTCTCATGTTGACATCTCCTAAAAGCTATCAGAGCCCAAATTTGACTTCAGTTGGGTTATAGACAATGAATACTTTATAAAATTCCTTGATTTTTGATAAGCAGAACCAATGCTTTTATACAAATAAACCTTTATTTTGCTGTGAGAGCACTGGAGAACATTATGAAACATAAATTTTTAAATATATTTTCTTTAAACTTTACCTATATCAAGTATCCTAAGGAATACTTATCATTCCTAAAAGGAATTTGACAGATTTCTTCTAAGCTCAATCTTGTATAGCATTTAAGAAGTATATTTAAGAAATGCTCTTCTGCTGATTTTTCATCCCTGAATTATTATTTTCATACCCAGTTCCCGTATGTGGTTAATATAGCTAACCAGTAACATGATCAAGGTTAAATTGATTTAAATATTGTCATCCAAATGAACATGTACTTAAAAAAAGGCTTTTATGGTATTTTCTTTCTGTTAGCATATGTCATAGCATTTAGTCCTCACATATATGATGTACTTTTTTTCTCAAAAATAAAGTTTTCAGTAGTTATTAATACACTGTATACATTAAATGAAGAATACTTATCTGAGGAAATAATACGGTGAAATTTTAGGTAAAAAGGATCTATAATTTGGAAATGAGGGAATGTACTACCCAGTTATAGGCAAGAGGATATGGTTATATTTGTTAGTTTTGTGTTCTCAATATTTTTATTGATGTCTACTTCTTCATTTACTGCTCTTTTGCTAGTGTATATGCTTGCAGAGACTTATATTTTATCTCAGTTTTTTAAGTGAATTGTTTTTGTATTGTTCCTATACACTTAGTTTTCATGCGTGGATTACATTTATTAAAAAATAAAGTAAGTACTCAGGAGATGTGTCAGTAGTATTGGAAAATTGAAAAGTCACCTGCGTGGGTGTTAAAATCCTTATTTCTCATCTACAAATGAAAACTCAGGACTTCTCAAAGTTCTGATGGTATTATCTCCAATCTCAGGAGTGCTCATTTCAAATGATTTCTAACTATAAATAGTAAAGCCTGTGATGAAATCCTTGAAATTAATTAGCTATCCTTTTTTTTCCTTTTTTTTAAAAGGAAACAATCCCTGCTCTTTTGCTTTTAACTGCTAAAATGAATTTTTTTCCCTTTCTTAATAATAATTTTTGTGTTTTGTTTTTTTTCTCTTTTTTGGACAGAGGTTCTAAAAGAATATGTCAAGCCAGATGGGGAATGTTTGGAATTGTTTGCTCGAAATTTACAGCCGGGTTGGACTAGTTGGGGCAATGAAGTTCTCAAATTTCAACACATGGATTATTTTGTTGCTCTGGAGTCTAGAAGCTGACTGTGGCCTTAAGGTTGTGATTTTCTTCAGTTTTTCCTCACTCCTTCTTCCTTCATTCTGATTGTTCCTTTTCTTACCAACCAGTATGCTTAGAAATGTAAACAGGACTTGGCTTTTCTGCAAAAGACCAGAAGTGACTAGTCTTTATGTAATTTTGAGATGAATTTACTTCAGTTGCATTAGTATTCCCCATTATTCCAGATTTACTATAAATAAAGAGGCAAGCAGTTAGAAAAATGACAAGACTTTGTTATTGAAAAAGTTCAGAAAGCATACACTGTGGAGCAGCAGTCATAACTCTGCCCATAGATATGTTTTGTTTGTCCCCTATGGTGTTATAAAAAAAAATTTAAGCCATCATTCTAAAAAATCAGGGAATTTCACATCAAGTCTAGATTTCTGCTTTTCTTTAAATATCAGTCTGCATTGCAGTCTATATTCTTTCCTGGCATCAGTAAGTAGGACCCACTGGTGGCAGCTCACTTGGGAAGGGACATGTGCTTTGCAGTTTACCATAGTAACACCTGCTCCATGCTACTCACTTGTGTTGTCTGCTTAGGCCCTGTGCAACCTAAATTTATAACCTCTGGCATACTGCTACATTCTGGAAAAAATATTGAAAGAGCTACCAAGTCAGTGTATTGTGCTTATGAAACATTTGAGAGGGTTTTAAATTGCATTCAAGGTCACTTTTCAAATACTTCTTGGTTTTGCTTTGTTTTCTAGAAGAATATTTTAAAAATACTTTTTATAAAAATGTCAGAAAATAAACAGTGCTTATGATTTAAAAGATGTTTATATTATTTACAGATTTTCCACAAATAAATATTTCTTTACTAAGTAAAATATTTTTACTGAAATGATTCTTTGAAAGGTATGCTGATTTATAATGTATAACCTTTTTTCCAACTGAGTTATAATTTCACATAAAATTCCCCAGTTTTTAGCATCGGGTTCAGGAGTTTAGAAAATGTATGTGCAGTTGTCTATTTACTGCCATAGTCATAATATGGAGCATTTTCTTCAGTGTGTCCAATTACAGTCCATCCCTTCCTCCCACCCCTGGCCCTTGGTAAACAATGATTTGTTTTCTACCATTAGTTTTGCTTTTTTAGAATGTCATGTAAATAGAATCATATAATATGTAATCTTTTGTGTCTGGCTTCTTTCACTTAGCATTTTGACAAAAGTATTTATACAATTTATAGCTTTTCCCTAAATATCTGCTAAGTAAAATATTAGATTGAAATGATTATCTGGCAAGGTTGCCAATTCATTTACTTATTTTGCCAAAGAAAAATGTTGTTTTTGAAGTTTATTCATTCTTTGAGTGTGTGAATAGTAATATAGGCTTAACTTTGTATTAATAGGGATAGTCTAACTTGTTACAGAAATGGAAAAAGGTATTAAATTCGAAGCAAACTTCTCACAACCTCATATGAAACTCTTTCCAGCAACTTGTAGTATTTATAGATTTTATATAGTTGTGAAAACATTTTACCTTTGCCAAGTTTTTGGGCTTTCATTTTTGCATCAGAAATACCGATACTTGAGAGAAAAAGATAATTTTTATTCACTGAGTCTGGTATTCAAAACACAGAAGTTTTGTTTTGTTTTGTTTTAAGAAACAGAAGTTCTAGTCTTAGCTCTACTCCTAAGTCGTACAACCTCTGGGCCTTGGTTCTAATTTCTGTTTAAGTATTGGGCTCTTTTTTGACAAAGGATGATTCTGGAAAATGGAACAATCACATGCCATGTGAGAACAAAAAGGCCAGACTAAGAGATTGACCTTTTACATTGTTACCACTGAGTTTTAGCCAATGGACCTAATGAACTTTATTATCAAATTTATCTAACATTGTAAGATATTTTCATGTAAAGATTTTTATATTACCTTTAAAACTTAGCAAGGATTTTCTTTTCTGTCATATTCTTTTTACAGACTTAAAGTCTTTTAGGATGCTTGGAAATGCTTAGGCAAAGGGATAGAGCTAATGTTTGTTGAATAGTGTGTTATTCTTTGCTGTGGTTTTTACATTTTAGTGCATTTAATCCTTGCACAGTCCTGAGAGATCTTATCTTCATTTAATAGTCAGGAATACTGGGGGTGCCTGGCTGGCTCAGATCATGCCACTCCTGATCTCTGGGTCATGAGTTTGAGCCCTGCATTGAGGATAGAGATTACTTAAAAATAAGAAAATAAGATGGTTGAAGTGGCAAAGGTTATGTCTACTTTACATATCCCCCCCCAATAAAAAACAACTACATGGGGTAGAGATTATAAAGAAAAAAAAGTCAAGAAAACTGAGCCAAGAAGACTATTTTGTCTGAAAACCTACAGTAAGTATTGGAACTAGGATTAGAATGCGCTAGTTCCCTGACTCTGAAGTCTATGCTGTATTCCTTATAAGAATGTGGAAAACTGAGCGAATGACTAACGATTTCTAAAGTGATATGCACTCTAGTCCTGGAGTTTGGTTTAGATTTGAACTTACCTGGAGGCTGTTGCAAGCACAGCTGGCATCCTCGGCTACCACACAAAAAGCCATTTCACCTGCATGTGGTTAACAGCGGACATGCTCAAGAAACTTGGGGGAATCTTGTCTCATAAGATTGTATCCTTGGATTTCGTGGCCTTTCTCTTGACACTCTTTCACCCTCTCGTATAGGGTCTATTAGAGTAAAATCACAGAGTATTTGACTACTCTTTTGGAAGCATAGCCTCTTTAACTTGTTCCTTTTTGTCTTCCTTTCTCGTTCACCCTTTATTTGTATCCTTTAGTCAGAGTTTGACTTAGTTTCTTTCAGTTTCTTGGCCACCTTAGGCACAGGGCCTTTTTTGTATAGATGACTGTAAATTCAGTGTAGCAGTCAGTGCATTCTGAAACCAACTTGCCTACGTTTGAACCCCAACTTTTTCAGCTACTAGCTTAAGACCTTGAGAAAGTTAGTCAAGTTTCTATGCTTTAGCCTCTTCATCCATAGAAACAGGCAATAATAATGCTTATCTCTTAAGTTATGAGGATTAGATGAGTTAATACATGTAGGGCTCTTAGAACTGGACTTGGAATATTTTAAGTGATTAATAATGTTTGAACTGTTTGCATATTTTTCAATTTCAGGTCAAAAAGGTTTTCTATCACAATCTGTACTCAAATTCAGGGGTTCACCTGAATATTATTCTCCGTAGAGTTTTTCTCTCTACACATCATATTTTCTTGATCTTTCTCTTGAGATCAGATTTCTTAGCTTGTATCTGGTTTCTTACATGAGGAAGCTTTGAAATCCATCATTACCATTGTGGTCTTGCCTAAAAATAAATTATTAAAAACAAATTAAAACAAATGCCGCATGTAGTTTGGACTTCAACTCTTGATTATATACTGCCATGCTGACTCTGAACTTCATAGTACCTCTGCGTTGTCCTCTGATGACTTCCATAGGTGGTTCATTGGTGGCCTTTCTGATGTTTCTTCTATATTCAGAGACTTTAGGCTCATGTCACATTAATTTTGGTTCAAAATAGATCTCTTACACTTTGCTGGAGGATCTGTTACCCTTTGCAGGAACTTGGTTTTTATGTGCAACAGCTCTGGACTGAATGTTTGTACCCTTCCAAAATTCATAGGCCGAAATCCTAACCCTCAAGTGATGGTAGTTAGGGGTGGGGACTTTGGGAAGCAATTAGAGTTAGATTAGGTCATCAGAGTAGGGCCCTCATGATAGGATTAATGACTTTACAGGACCTTACTGTGCATGCAGCACCAAGAAGAGGCCAGGTGAGGACATAACCAGGAAGAGGGCTCTCACCAAGAACCTGACTATGCTGGCATCTTGGTCTTGAGCTTTGAGCCTCCTGAACCCTGAGGAATAGATGTTTATTGTGCAAGCCACCCAGTTTATGGTAATTTGTTACAGTAGCCTGGAAATGACTAAGACAGCCACCAAAGGGATTTTCTACTTGATAAGGTAAAGACCAAGTAAATAAGGCCTTTTTTTTCTCATGGTCTGAAAGGCACCAGTGCGGTATAGGTTTTTCCTCTTGGATGTCATCATTTGCAAGAGGCCAACATCACTGTGGGTTGGTTGTTTTCTTGGAAAAGGACAGATGTTTGTCCATGACTCAGGTCTGGGCCTGGCTTTAATTGCTGCCTTTGCTCTGTCCTTGTTATAGACTCCATTTACCTTGTCTTATTCTAGGCCTTCAAATTCTGACTCAAACTCATTCTTGTCAGAAACCCTAAATGTACCTTTTCAGGTTTGGTACCCTAGAGACATATCTTTAATGAATTTTAATATATTCAGCTTTAGTGAGACTTTGGGTTTTCTCTTGATAGCGATTCAGAGGAGGATTATAATTACATTAAAGGGCCTTCCCTTCCCTGAAGATGCTCTCCAGTTCACCTCATTTGACTCCTATCATGCACCACTGGCCTACCACACCCTGGGAAGCACCATAACTCTGTTGGCATAGCTTTCTGGTTATCAGAGTTCTTTTACTTCAGTTATGTCACTTTACCCTCAAAGCAGTTTTATGAAGTTGTAGTTATAATGAAGGAACAGGTTCTTAGAGGCTAGCTGACATATAAACCATTCTGAAGCAGATTTAGAATGGTTTATATATAGTCATCCAAACATACCTTTCTCAATATATATCATCAGTCTTGAGTTATTAACACAGTATTTTTCATTAGAGATTTTAGTGACACTGGTTGAACTAATGGCCTGAGTGCCACTCAGAATCACTCAGAGTCAGACATAAGCCATTAGCACATTTACCATACAATCGTGTGTTCCTCAGATTAGGCATCTTAAGTTCACAATTTTAAGGAAACTTCTGCAGAATATAGAATTGGACTTGAAGGCAACTATTCAAGAGGTTAGAAAGGAGAGATCGAGTAAGGTAAGTACAGGTGCACATTATTATGTGTACCATGGTGACCTGTTATCAGTGTTTAGATGTATGGACCAACCCGGAACTCTGTAGATGGTCTTAATTAAATTAATTGTCCTATTGACTAGTCTACTCCAGCTTGAAAGCACGTCAGAATACCATGATAACTCCACAATCAGCCTTTCCCCCTAAATATTACTAGGAGTTTATCTAAATCTTATAGGGCTTCTGTGAACTTGAGGGGAACCTCTTGGACTTTTTCAGTAGCAGTCTAAGTCCTTGGACCATATAAAAACAAATTTATCTCTAGGGGTGGAGAACATGAGGAAACAGTTTTTTCATTCACCATTTACTTTTTCCAATTAGGCTTTGAACCGATTATCAGATGACTGTGACACAACATGCAACAGCTTTGGATGACAACTAAGACAAATGAATGGTCATTTACAGTATTAAAATCATTTTTGGTCACTATCTTTAATGAAAAACATAAGGCACCCAGCTTGATTTTTAGCGTCTTCTCCCCAAATTACCCACATATATCCTGATTATTAGTCAAACTGGACTGTTTGTTGTTATTTGTATTTAGGACTCTCTACTTTTGCTCATGGATCTTCCTCAATCAGAAAAAACTAGACTGTGAGACCAGCTGGATCTTATTGAGTCTTGATATTTATCTTCTGAGTGACTGAATAATTATTTAAACTATGCTTTTCTGTTTTCTGAGGAATAAGAAGGCTAATCATTGGACTTTGTAGGATTATTATGGAGTGAAATAACATATGTGAAGGTGACTAGCATAGGACCTGGTACCTAGAAGTTATTCAATATATATGCTTATTTCTCTGCATTCACAGTCTTCCTGGCAACACCTTTTATTTCATGATCTACTTTTTATTTTTTTCCCAAAGGGAGGCTTTTATTTTTGCTCTTAAAGCCATTTCCCAAATGTATGGATTATCCAGTTAGGTCTTTCCTCACATTTATCATGAAAACAGAAAGTGGTTTATTCTTTAGGTGGTTCACTGAAAAAAAGATAGATGACTTTATATCCTCTTGAATACATTGCAAGAGGTAGGACAGATTTCTATTTATGTTTCTTCTACCAGCATTTACCTAGAACTGCCAATATTTAATGAATGAATAAACTGACTCTTGGCCTTCAAGTATCTTTGAATTCAGTTGAGTAGGTAAGACTCATGTAAGAAACCATTAGAACGTAATAAACCACAATATACAAAGACTAAGTGGTGGAATAGATGGAAAGTGATTCAGAAGTTTAGAGAAGCAGATCACTTAGATATCACTAAGCAATATGAGAAATAGAGAGCAGGAAACAAGTCCTGATTAAATTTGGTTTATTTTCTAACTGTAGGAGTAACTGTAATGATGTTACTAGACAGTAGGCAGCTAAAATGTGTGCGTTCAGAGGAGTTACAAAGAAAGCATTCTGTTCTTTCTAGATTGTAAGCTTTAAAAATTTTTTTCTCCATAAATTGAGAGGATATTAGTACATGCAATTTATTTGATCAATTTAATAGAACTAGAGGCTAAATTAACTGAGAATTTTTTTTTACCTACTTCTCTAAATCTTTTACCTTTTGAATGAAAATATTATTTGGGCATCTTTTCTAGAGTTGTCTAGCAGAATTATTATTTTAAATGTTTATTTATCTTGAGAGAGGGAGAGAGCATAAGTGGAGGAGGGATAGAGAGGGAGGGAGAGAGAGAATCCCAAGCACGCTCCACGCTATCAGCATGGAGCCTGATGTGGGGCTCTATCTCACGAACTGAACTGTGAGGTTATGACCTGAGTCGAAATCAAGAGTTGGAAGCTTAACCAACTGAGCCACCCAGGTGCCCCAATAGGATTATTTGTTATTTTATAGCTGTATTGAGGTATAATTGCTATAAGTTGCATATACTTACAACGTACAGTTTAATGAGCTTTGACTTATGTGCATACCTATGAAGCCACCATCACAAACAAGATAATAAACATATAATCATTATCTCCCAAGATTTTGTCAAGGCCCTATATAATCCATTTTCCATAATTACCCCTCTACATTTTATCCCTGGGCAATCACTGATCTGCATTCTGTACTATGGAGTTGAGTGCATTTTCTGGAATTGTGCATAGATGCCCTAACAAGTTAGCACAATCATAACGGCTTAAAAAAAAAACCCACTCATTATTAGTTTACAGTTTCATGGGTCAGAATTCTGGCAGTCTCACCTGGGTCACTGCCTAGCATCTCAGAACACCAAAAACAAAGTGTTGGCTGGGCTGAGCTCTTATTTATAGGCTTTAAGGAAGATCCATTTTCAAGATCATTCAGTTTGATAGCCCAATACAGTTCTGTTTTCTTGATGTTTGTCAGCTAGGGGTCAACTCTCAGTCCTTGCCCACAGTTCCCTCTATCTTCAAAGTCACAATAGCACATTGAATACTTAGCCTTCAACTGTCTCTAACTTCTCCATATGCTGCCATCTAGAGAAAATTCTCTGCTTTTAAAGGGCTTTTATGCTTAGATTCAATCCACTTGAATAATCTCCCTTTTGTGGGTGGTAAGGTCAGTAATCAGGTTCTAACCAAATTCAAAGCCAAGGAAACTTTACGGGTGTGAAGCTCTTTGGGAGTCTTTCTTAGAACTTTTTGCCTACCATGGGCCCGACCTCTGGCCTCCAGAGATCCATATCTGTCTCACACGTAAAATATGTTCACTCCTTCCCAAGGTTTACAAAGGTATCATTTCATTATAGCATCAGTTCAAAGTCCAAGATCTCATCTAAATTTCATCAGCTTAAAAGTCCCAAATCTCATATTTTAAATCATCTAAATTAGGTTAGAACAGAAGCTTCTGGTATAATTGATTAAGTACAGCTTCTGGGAAAAATTCCTCCCCATTTGTGGACCTATGGAACTCAAGAAACAAGTACCTTCCTCCAACACTGTTGGGAGCCACCTTGGACTCACAGGTTGAGACATTTGCCTGTGTGAAAATGGCAGACGTTGTAAAGCCTCCTACTGATCAAATGGCACCCAGTCTTACTTCCTTCAAATAACCTTTCAGGCCTGGATTTCTTGAACTGCCCTCGTTGGCCTCAAGGGATGTAATGCTCTTTTGTTTTATGGTATTTAAATAAGAAAAGAGGACCTGGAATACATGCATTGATGGATAACATCTGAAGGAGATTATGTAAATGTACTCATTCATAAGCAAAGGACAAGCATTAAGAATTATGTCCTTGCCAGGTGGTTTGCACCTCCCCCAATGTATTTGGAAGAATAGGGAGAGTGACTCCTGGCCTGTTTTTAGATAATTGATGTAGGCCTCAAGGTAACACCCTGTTCTCTCCAGCTGCCTTAAATTTATATGCTAATTAACTTGAAAACAACATGCAAGATTGAGGAAATTGCCGCTTTGCTGATAAAAACACATTGTTTCTAAAGATACCAAACTATGCTTACTGATGGAATGTCACTCTTTGATGTAATGTCACTTACTACCTTTAAATAAAAATACTAAGATCTGCAAGGCGGAGACGCTTGCCTGTTTCCAGAAGCCAAGCTGCTCTCTCGAGTCATTCATCGTGCCGACACCATTCATCCTTCAGGGACCCCTGGACTCACTGGAGCTGGACTCCAGCACAACACAACCAACATACAATAGTGGGACAGTGAAAGCATAAAGAGTTACCGCTATTCCAGTTAAAATAGAAGATATGGAAAAAAAATGGCCATACTTAATCCAAATCCAACCCTGGCTCCCAGCGGTGCACTTAGGGCTCTTGGCTCCACCCTCTGGGCTCTGGTTCCTCTCTCTTGGCTTTGGTTTTCATCCTGTGTCATCCTTCCTTTTCTGTGAAAGGTAGCATGTATTTACTACAGCTGACGTCTTTTATCAGCCTGCTTCCTCACAGTATAATTGGGGTGGGGGAAGATTTGACAGCTTTCTTTTCATTTTATACTCTCTCCCTTTCAGCCTAAGTTGGTATAATTTCTGCTGCTATAAAATTCTCAAGAACCTGTGGATCTTGTTTGGAATTCAAGGGATTCATTCATCAGACAGGAGCCAGATCCACAGATTTTGGAAAGATAATCCCTTCTCTTCGGCTTTTGCTGAAATGGCTGAGGGCCAATGCTCTTAAACTTCCTTGAGTCCTCTTGATTGATTGGGAAGATCTATTAGGAACACTCTTCATCTCTCTAAAGGATCTTTTGTATGGTTGAATACTCTGGCCTTTTAATCTTTCCAAGGTTTCATCAAAGGGTTGGGCAGTCACATTCCCAGCTTTTTTTTTTTTATGCCATGATTTCAGAAGCACTCTCTTTTAGCATATTTTGCCACCTGGATAGGCCAAGAATTTCCCAATTCAGCATCTTGATTCTCTAAGAGTTTTTCCCTCGATTTATCTCCTCTTGCATTTTACTATAAGCAGCAAGAAGAAACCAGGGAGCACCTTCAATGCTTTTCTTGGGCATCTTAGCTAAATATTCCAGTGTATCACTTTTGAATTCTTGCTTTCCACATAACTACAGGATATGATTTTGCTACATATTATGCCTTTATGTAACAAGGATTTCCCTCCCCTAGTTTCCAGTGACATATTCCTCACTTCTTTCTGAGCCCTCACCGGCATCTTAACTCCCACATTTCTACTGGTAGTTTGCTCAGGACTTCTGTCAGCCTCCTCCAGATTCTTCCAGTCTCTGCCCCCTGCCCAGTTTCAAAGTCATATTTTAGGTGTTACCACAACATCCCAGTTCCAAGTACCAGAGTGTGAATCACCTTTTTTTTTTTAACCGTGTAAGAAATTACCACAGACATTGGGGTTTAAAACAGCATCCCCATCCCATTTTTTTTTTTAAATCGCACAAATCTGTAGGTAGGAATTCTAGGTGGGCTAGACTGAATTCTTTGCCTAGGGTCTCAAGGCCAAAAGCAAGGAGTTTGTCAAGCTGGACTCTTATCTGTAGGCTCTCAGAAGAATCTGCTTCCAAGTTCATTCAGATTGTTGGGGGAATTCAGTTCCACATGGTTGTAGGACAGGTCACTGGTTTCCTTGCTGACCCATAGCAGTGGTTTCTCTCAGTTCACAGAGGCTGTACCCCCATCCATTTTCAAAACCAGCAGCAGTGTGTCAAACCCTTCTTGTGCTTCTAATCTCTGCAATCAGCCAGAGAAAAGGCTCTGCTTTTAAAGGGCTTTTGTGATTAGATTGGTCCACTTGGATAATCTCCCTTATATGTAATATAGTCATGGAAGTGATATTTCGTATTCACAGGTTCCATTCACAGTCAAAGAAGAGGGGATTCTGCTGGGATGTGGGTCACTGGGGGTCAATTAAGAAAATTCTTAAAATTTTCCTACATTAATTTTTTTGATAGGCCTTTGTGATGTTTTTACGGTGGGGCAGTTATAAATAAAGTCTCATGAGCGTTTGTATGTGAATTTTTAGATAGATTTATGTGTATCTCTTTTGGGTATATACCTCAGCGTGGAATGCCTGGGTCATATGGTAGGTATAAGTTTAACTTTTTAAGAAATGGTCAAAGAATATTCCAAAGTGATTGTATTATTTTATATTCTCTACAAGCAACAAATGAGGATTCCTTTTCCTTTTTACATCCTCATCAATTCTTGGTATGGTCAGTCATTTAGATTTTAGCTATTACATGAAGTAAAAGCTCATTGGGGGGCTTTAATTTATATTTTCCTAGTGACAAATGACTTTGAGCATATATCCATGTACCTTTTTGCTATCTGTTTATCTCCAGTGAAGAATCTGTTCAAATCATTGCCTGTTTTTTATTTGGTTGTTTGTTTTTATATTATTGAGTTGTAAGTGTTCTTTATATATACCTGACGCAAGTTCTCTATTTAATAGGTTTTTAAAATGTTTTTTTCCCAGTCTGAGATTTGCCTTTTAATTTTCATACTAATGTGTTTTGTTTGTTTTAAACTTTTTCTTTTTTTCATTATAGGTTCACAGGAAGTTGCAGAAATATATGTAGGGAGGTCCTGTGTACCCCTTATCTTGTTTCTCCCAATGGTAACATCTTGCATCTTGAATAACTGTTGTACAATATCAAAGTCAGGAAATTGACACTGGAACCATCCACCGAGCTTATTTAAATTTCACCAGTTTTACATGGACCAGTGTGTGTATAGGGCTGTGCAATTTAATCACATGTGCAAATTTGTGTAATTATCACCATTGTCAAGATACACAATTCTTCCTTCGAGGAATTAGGACATGTATATCTTTGCCTATTATTCTGCCTATTGCAGATTACAAAAAATTGTTGGAATTTTCATAGGGATAAATTAAATCTATATATCAATTTGGGAACAATTGATGATTTACTATATTGAATCTTTAAAACCATGCTATAGCTCTCTGTTTATTTGGGTCTTGTCTTGTTTGAATTTTTTTTCTTTTTTTTTTTTTTTTAATGTTTATTTACTTTTGACATAGAGACAGAGTGTGAGCAGGGGAGAGACAGAGAAAGAGGGAGACACAGAATCTGAAGCAGGCTCCAGGCCCTGAGCCATCAGCACAGAGCCCTACATGGGGCTCGAACTCACAAACTGTGAGATCATGACCTGAGCCGAAGTCGGTGCTTAACCGACTAAGCCACCCAGGTGCCCCTTGTTTGAATTTTTTAAACAGTGTTTTGTAATTTTCAGCATACAGATCCTTGCATTTTTTTTTTCACTTTTAGTTCTACTTACGTTTGTTGCTACCAGTTTATCTTCCTCAATCCCATACTACACCGCCACCCCACTGTACATGCTATGTTAAATTTACACCTAAGTGTTTAATTTTCTTTGGCACAACTGTAAATGGTATTGTGTTTTAAATTTTAGTTTCTACATGTTTTTGTTACTAAATAAAATGTGATTAATTCTGGTGTGTTGATTTTGTATCCTGTGACCATTTATTGTAGAAGTTTTTTTTTGCGTGTGTGGATTCCTCATAGATAGCTATCTCTCTTTCTCTCTTTTCTTCCCTTGCCTTCCCTTGCCTTCCCTTGCCTTCCCTTCCCTTTCCTACTCTTGCCTCCCCTCCCCTTCCCTTTTCTTTTTATATATTTTTTTAATGTTTATTTTTGAGAGAGAGAGACAGAGTGTGAGCAAGGGAGGGGCAGAGAGAGAGACCCACACAGAATCCGAAGCAGGCTCTGGGCTCTGAGCTGTCAGCATAGAGCCCAATCTGGGGCTCGAACCCACGAACTGTGAGATCATGACCTGAGCCAAAGTTGGATGCTTAATCAACTGAGCCTCTCAAGTGCCCCTAGGGAGCTTTTAATTATAAATTCAATCTAATAGTTATGGGGTTATTCACATTATGTATTTCATCTTGGTAGTCTTTTGGTAATTTGTGGTTTTTAAGGAATTGATCTAGTAAGTTTTATAACTGTCATTTAAAGAGAAAATGTTTAAAATATTGACAAAGTTCTATTTGTCGGGTTTTTTCCTTTTTTTAGTGATTCTTGTGTCCTTTTAAAAAAAAATCTTAACCCAAGATCATTAATATTTTATGCTTTTTTTTTCTTCTAGAAGTTTATACAATTTGGCTTATGATTTGTTTACAGTTATTTTTATGTATAGTGGGAGGTAAATGTCAACATTTGTTTTTTTCCAAATGTATAATCAGTTCATATGACACTAATTGTTGATAAACCTTTCTTTTCTGCTACTGAATTGCCTTGGCATCTGTTGAAAACAATTGACAGAGATATATGTGTCTATTGCGAGATTGTTAGTTTCGTTTCATTTTGTTTTGTTTTCATTTTTATTTTCATATTTGAGGAGGAGTAGAGAGAGAGAGAGAGAGAGAGAGAGAGAATCTTAAGCAGGCTCCACACTCAGTGCAGAGCCCCATTCAGGGCTCGATCCCAGGGCCCTGGGGTTATGACCTGAGCTGACATTGAGTCTGATGAGGAACTGACTGAGGCAGTTGGGCACCCCAGTTTTGTTCTGTTGAATTATGCCTTCATTTATGCAGTTCCACACTATCTTGATTACTTTGGTTTATAATTCGTCTTGAAATCAGGATCATTCCACAAACTTTGTTGTTGTTGTTGGTTTGGTCATCACTTAAGAGATACTGTTTTTATTTGTAAAATTTACATTTAAAAATTATTAGTAAGGGGCATGTAGATGGCTCAGTCAGTTAAGCAACTGTGTTTTGATTTTGGCTCAGGTCATGATCTCTTTGGTTCGCAAATTTGAGCTCTCCACTGGGCTTTGCGCTGATAGTGCAGAGCCTGCTTGTGATTCTCTCTCTCTCTCTCTCTCTCTCTCTCTCTTTCTCTCTCTCTCTCTCTCTCTCTCAAAATAAATAAATAAATAATTAATAAAATCAAACATTTAAAATACTAGGCCATTTATGTTTCTTTCATGAATTATCAACAGTTCCTTTTGATTATCAATTTTTTCTGATGAGGCATTCATATTTTTAAAGTAATTTTTCTAAGCTTTATAATATGGAAATTTAGAACATACACAAAATAAGAGAATGATATAATGAACCTTTATGTGCCCATCATTAAAATTCAGCAATTTTCAACCTGTGATCAGTTTTGATTACTTTATACTCCCACCCATTCCTCCCACTTGGATTGTTAAAAAGGCAATGCCAGAAATCATATTATTCCATCCATGGTGTCCTCATTCTACAGATGAGGAAAGTAAGATTCAAAGAATTTAAATGATTTGGTCAAAGTCACACTGTTAACAAGTGGCAAAACTAGGACCTGAACCCCAGTCTGTTTTATTCCAGAATCCACACTTTTATTTGTTTGTTTGTTTGTTTATTTTAAACCATTTTATTGAGATGTGATTGACATGCAAAAGCTGATATGTCTTTAATGCATACAACTTGATAAGTATGGGGATAAGTATACATCTGGGAAACCATCACCACTATCAAGGCCATAAACATATCCATCACCTCCCAAAGTTTCCTCCTACTCTCTTTTTATTATTATTAGTAGTAGTAGTAGTAGTAATAGTAGTAGCAGTAGAAGTAGTAGTATAGTGTGTGTGTATGTGTGTGTGTGTGAATTTGTATATGTATTAGAACATATTCTTCCTGTATCTCCCACTCCCCTTCACCTGTTTTGCTAATCTCCCACACCCTCCTCTCTGGCAACCATCAGTTTGTTCTCTGTATTTATAGTTCTGATTCTGCTTTCTGTTTATTCATTGTTTTTTTTTTGTTGTTTTTTTAGATTCCATTTATGAGTAGAATCATATGCTATTTGTCTTTCTCAGTTCGGCTTATTTCACTTAGCATAATAGCCTCTAGGTCCATCCATATTGTCTCAAATGGCATGATCTCATCCTGTTTGGGTTGTATAATATTCCATTGTGTATATACATCACATTTGCCTTATCCATTCATCAACTGGTGGACACTTAGGTTGTTTCCATGTCTTGGCTGTTGCAAAAAATGACGCATTAAATATATGGGGGTGCATATGTCTTTTCTTATGGTGTTTTCATTTTCCCTGGGTAAATACAGTAAAACCTTGGTTTGCAATCATAGTTTGTTCTGGAAACATGCTTGTAATCCAAAGCATTTGTATATCAAAGTGAATTTCCCCATAAGAAATAGTGGAAACTCAGATGGTTCATTCCACAACCCAAAAATATTCATATAAAAATGATTACAGTACTGTAATATAATACAAAATATAAACAAAAATAATCAAATTAACCTTCACTTACTTTTGAAAATCTTCGTGGCTCGTGTGAGGGGGATGAGAGAGGAATCCAATTGTGCAGGATGACTTTCACTATCACTAACAGATGTTGACTATAGTACAATATTAATAAACTCTTGGTATATATTGCATTTAATATAACTGGCAATAAGGCAGCAGAGGAAAGGGTCTATGTCTAGGCAGTTTGACCTAGAATAAAGCAAAGCATTCCTAAGCTTACTCTTGTGTGCTAAAGCAAAGGACTTTCCATAGGTTCTTCGAAGTGACAAAAAATCCCCTAGTGCCAGTTGTGGGCATCTTCCAAAGTTCTGAAAAGTCACCGATTTCTTGCCAGACATCATGGCCTGAGACCGAGCATTCAAACATGAGAGATGGTCACCCACAATCCCGCAAAGAGAGAGAACCATTGGCTCAGTTGTGATCATGTGAGATTCAGCGTCACGTACTACTCGTATTGCAAGACATCGCTTGTTTATCTAGTTAAAATTTATTAGAAATGTTTGCTTGTCTTGTGGAACACTCACAGAACAAGTTACTCACAATCCAAGGTTTTAGCATACCCAGTAGTAAAATTATCGGATCATATGGTAGTTCTATTTTTATTTTTTTGAGGAATGTCCATACTATTTTTTAAAGTGACTGTACCAATTTACATTCCCACCAGTAGTGATGAGGGTTCCTTTTTCTCCACATCCTTGCCAATACTTGTTTCTTGTCTTCTTTATTTTAGCTTTCTAATGAATGTGTGTATATATGTATATGTACATATATATATATACACACATATCATTGTGATTTTGATTTGCTTTTCTCTGATGACGAATGGTGTTGAGCATCTTTTTCATGTGTCTGTTGGCTATCTGTATGTCATTTTTAGAAAAATGCATGATACGATTTCAGTCTTCTTAAATTTATTGAGGCTTGTTTTCTGGCCTAACAAGTGATCTATTTTGGAGAATGTTCCATATGCACTCGAAAAGAATGTTTATTCTGTTGTTTTTGGATAAAATGTTCTGTATCTATCTGTTTTGATCATCTGGCCCAATGTGTCATTCAAAGATGTTGTTTCCTTACTGATTTTTCTCTCTAGATGATCTATCCATTGATGTACATGGAGTGTTAAAGTCCCCTACTATTATTGTATTACCATCAGTTTCTTTCTTTATGTCCATTAATATTTGCTTTATGTATTTAGTTGCTTCACTGTTGGGTCTATAGATATTTACAATTGTTACATCCTCATGTTGGATTGATCCCTTTATCACTATGTGATTCCTTTCTTTGTTTCTTGTTATAGTCTTTGTTTTAAAGTCTGTTTTGTATGATACAAGTATTGTGACCCCAACTTTTTTTTTTTTTTACACTTGCGTTTGCATGGTGAATGCTTTTCTATCTCTTCACTTTCAGTCTGTATGCCTCTTTAGGTTTGACGTGAGTCTCTTGTAGGCAGCATATAGATGGGTTTTGTTTTTTAATTTATTCTGTTACTCTTTGTCTTTTGATTGGAGCATTTAGGATATTTACACTTAAAGTAATTATTAATAAGTGTATACTTACTGACATTTTTAAAATTCTGTTTTTAGCTCTTCTTTATTCCTTTCTTCTTCTCTTGCCTTCTTTCTTTGTGATCAGTGAGTATCTAAAGTGTTTTGTTTGACTTCCTTTCTCTTTATTTTTTTGCATATCTATGATAGGTTTTGGGTTTGTGATTATCATGAGGTTCATATATAGCATCCTAAGTAAATTGCAGTCCCTAGTAATTTGATGATCATTTAAGTTCAAATACATTCTGGGGCGCCTGGGTGGCTCAGTTGGTTGAGCGGCCAACTTCTGCTCAGATCATGATCTCACGGTCTGTGGGTTCGAGCCCCACGTCGGGCTCTGTGCTGATGGCTCAGAGCCTGGACCCTGCTTCGGATTCTGTGTTTCCCTCTCTCTCTGCCCTTCCCCTGCTCATACTCTGTCTCTATGTCTCTCAAAAATATAAACGTTAAAAAAAAAGGAAACTTACTAAAAAAAAAGTTCAAATACATTCTAAAAAACCCCCCAAAAACAAAAAGAAAAAAATTTCTTTGTTTCTCCCTTCTCTTTCCTTTTACTCCCTTCTCCACATTTTATTTACACGTGGTCATATTTTACATCTTTTTATTCATATTTTTCATATGTTTAATTATGCCATTTGTTTACCACATTTCTTATAAGGTTGGTTTAGTGGTTATAAATTCCTCTATCTTTCTTTTGTCTGGGAAACTCTCTATATCTCCTTTAAATCTGAATAATAACCATTCTTGATTGTAGGTTTTTTCCTTTCAGCACTTTGAATAGATTGTGCCACTCCTGGCTTGCAAAGTTTCTGCTGAAAAAATCAGCTTAGAGTCTTACAGGGTTTTCCCTTCTAGGTAACTTTTTGTTTCTCTCTTGCTGCTTTTAGGATCCTTTTTTTATCTTTAACCTTTGGCATTTTAATTATTGTATGTCATGGTGTTGACCTTCTTGGGTTCATCTTGTTTGGAACTCAGTATGCTGCTTGGACTTGGATGCCTACTTCCCTTGTTAGGTCATGGACAAGTTTTCTACACTTTTCTCTTTCTCCTTTTTCTGGGACTCCTGTAATGCTAATGTTCACTTTATGTTCAAGAGATCTCTTACTCTGTCCTCATTTTTAAAAATTATTTTCTCTTTTTGCTATTCAGCTTGTGTGATTTCCATTGTCCTGTCTTCCAGATCATGGGTACTTTCTTCTGCATCCTCTAGTCTACTGTTGATTCCCTTGTGTGTTTTTTAATTTTATTTTAATCTTCAGCTCTGATTGGTACATTTTAATATTTTCTCTTTATTGAAGGCCGCCCTGAGTTCTTCCATCTTTTCTCCAGCCCAGTGATTATTTTTATAAACATTACTTTAAATTCCTTATTGGGTATATTACATATCTCTGTTTCATTTAATTCTTTTACTGAGTTTTTTTTTCTTATTCTTTCTTTCGAAGCATATTCCTCTGTATCCCCATTTTGCTTGATTTTCAGTGTATATTTGTATGGATTAAGTGAAATGGCTACTTCTCCTAAAATTGAAGGAATGATCTTGTGTGTGGTGACCCTGATGCAGACGTGTGTGTCTGGTTACTTACTCTAGCTGGGCTGAAGCTGTGACTATATATGCTAGCTACTGTTTTATTTATTAAAATTCAAGTTAGTTAACATACAGTGTAATATTGGTTTCAGCATAGTTACTCTTTTAAACTGGCTTTTTACAGAGGGAATAAAGAAAAAAATAATAAAAGAAAAAAGAAAAAAAATGAAGAAAAAAAAGGAGAAGAAAGAAATAAAAGAGAACAAAACCAAAACTAAAAAAACAAAACTAAAACAAGACAAACTTTAAAATGTAAATAAGATAAAATAAGACAGTAAAAAAGCCCCCAAACCCCACAAAACTATGGCTTACTTGCTGTGCTCCAGCATCACAGAGTGTCGGGTATGCGCTTGTGGACCCCGGGCTCGCTGAGGTTGCAGGCTCACAGTGAGCTGGAGTGTCTTCCATTCTGGGATTTTAAGGTGGTAGAGGAGAGAGTGTTCTACAGGTCCTTTGTCCCTCTAAACATGGCTTTTTTTTTTCCTGTGTCCCAGTGCAGGTAGGGCTGATGTGGGCCTGTGTACCCTGTGCTTGCTGAGATTGTAAGCCCTCTGCGATGATCTGATCCTCCATTTACGGCATCCGAACCCACCCCTTATGGTGGCCAGACCCTGCTTCGTTCTGGGCCCTTGAGTTGCAAGGGGAGAGAGCATTACTGCAGTTCCCTGGCCCTTCTAAACCTTAGCTTTTCTTTGTCACAGTGTATCTAGGGCTGGTGTGGGCCTGTGGACTGAAGATGCAAGCCCACCAAGACCATCGGACCTGCCCACCACAGTGCCTGGACTTTGCTCCCATTCAGGCTTCCAAGCTGGAGCGGGAACATAAACTGTGTCGTTCTCTAGTCTGTCTGACCTGGAGAACTTTCCTGCAGCTCCTCCACTGCTTGGCAGAGTTCTAGTGTTGTCTCTTTTATATGCTAGTTGCTTTTTTAAGATGGGGTTTTTTTTTTCTGTGCCCAAGAACAGAGGGATCTGTTCTCAGTCCCTCAGTATTATTCCTCCCCACTGCAGTTCCCAGAGAGCATCAGAGGGGTAGGGGTTCACTTCATTTCTGTGTCTCCATCTCTCTTGCTGTTCTGTCTTGTCTGTCTTTGTTTGTTCAGTAGCTATTCAGTCAGCCCTTAGTTCTTCAGGAGGAGTTCTATTAATAGGTAGGATTTAGTGTGTTCCATGGAGGAGGTAAGTTCAGTCTTCCTATGTCACCATCTTGAACTGGAACCTTAATCCTTATTTATTTTTTTTTTTTACGAGATTCATGTTTGGTACTATAGAAATGGCTTACATGTGGTTAGGATCCCTTTTGTCTCATATCCATCTCTGATTTTTCTGTCTTAGCTCTCTCTCTTTCTTTCTGGCTTGTGATGTGCCTGAGAAAATCTCCTTATTAGGAGGTCAGCCATCCAGTCTTCTGTCTGCTGTAAACTCAGCCTTAACCTGAATCTAAAATGAATAGGCTTCTGGATGGCAAATAGCTGGAATTTAGTTCTTCATTCTTCAAAGAGAGTGGGCCCTCATGCGGCACAGTGAAAGGGGCATGGGATCTTGCAGTTAGGAGGTTGATGTACAAATCTCATTTCTACCTATAAGAATACCTCAGTTGGAGACAATACTAACTTTATAGTTGGGGGATCTGAAGGAGAAATTCATAGGGAAATACTTCGTAATACTTGTTAGTTGCATTTCTTATTTTTTATTATTGTGAAAACCCAGAATTATTTTAGCTACTTGGAAGTCCTTGGAAAACAGGTATGAGGAAGGGCAGATTTATATTTGGGATAATATTTTGTAATTCTAATTTAAGGTTGTCTTCAATTTTTCAGTATGTGGAAAAAGAGGAAGCTTAAACTGGAGGTACCCAAGGCAATGTTTAATTTCCCCTTATCTGGTAGGATATCAGAGTAATGCAGCCTCTTGGCCTCTGCACTCCAATCGTGAGCCCCACATCCACTGAATCCTGAACAGGAAAATGAGAGGAGCTACTCTGTCATCTCCAAAGCCACGTTTCCTGGGAGATCTGAGCATCTAAGCACAGTATTCCATTTCTCAGGTTAAGAACCATATAGTAGGGCAAAACACAAATGCTGCCTTAAATCTAGTGTTCTTTGTGGAGTAGCCCTTGATCTAGATTGCTTTTTATCCCTCCAAGATGAAGAGAGCTGGGGAAGAGCCTGACCTCAAGAGTTTTTAAAACAAATTCCTCCAAGGGGTACCTGGGTGTCTCAGTCAGTTAACCATCCAACTCTTGATTTCAGCTCAGGTCGTGATCTTATGATTGTGATTGAGCCCTGAGTCCGGCTTCACTGATCACGGAGGCTGCTTTGGATTCTCTCTCTCTCTCTCTCTTTCTTTTTCTCCCTCTGCCCTTCTCTTCTGCTTGTGTGCACTCTCTCTCTCCCCCACCCCAGATTGCATGCACTCTCTCTCTCAAAAAAAAAAAAAAATTCCTCCAAGGAGAACATGACATCCTGATAAAGATTAGGATGGAAAGAGTAAGCAGTTACTTCTATGGAAATCTTCTTTAGGCTCATGACATGTGATTATCTTGATTTGTTCCAGATCCATTGTTTATTTTGGAAACTGATGAGTGTGACAGTTTGAAATTTGACAGGCAACATATTTTTTCTTTTTTTTTTTGTCATTTTCTTTTTTTTCATCATGATAAGTGTACTCTTTAATCCCCAGTCTCCCCACCTACCTCCCCTCTGGCAACCATTGGTTTGTTCTTTATAGTTAAGAGTCTGTCTCTAGGTTTGTCTCTCTTTTTTTTCTTTTCTTGGCTCGTGTGTTTTATTTTTTAAATTCCACATGTGAGTGAAATCATGTGGTATTTGTGTTTCTCTTACTGACTTATTAGTGCTATCCATCTTGTTGCAAATGGCAAGATTTCATTCTTTTTTATGGCTGAATAATATTCCATTGTATATATACCACGTATTTATCCATTCATCTATTGATAGACGCTTGGGCTATTTCCATCGTTTGGCCATTGTAAATAATGCTGCTGTAAACAAGGGATGCATGTATCTCTTTGAATCAATGTCTTTGTATTTTTTGGGTAAATTCCCAGTAGTGTTATTGCTGGGTTGTAGGGCAGTTCTGTTTTTAATTTTTTAAGGAGCCTCCATATAATTTTCCACAATAGTTGCCTCAGTTCGCATTACCACTTTTTTCTCCTCATCCTCACCAACACTTGTTTCTTGTGTTTTTGATTTTACCCATTCCTACAGGTGTGAAACAGTGTCTCATGATAGTTTTTCTTTACTTTTCCCTGATGATGAATGATGTTGAGCATGTTTTCATGTGTCTGTTGGCCATTTGAATGTCTTTAGAGAAATGTCTGTTCATATATTCTGCCCATGTTTTAATTGGATTATTTGTCTTTTGAATATTGAGTTATATCATTTCTTTATATATTTTGGATACTATCCCTTTGTTGGATATATCATTTGCAGATATCTTCTCCCATTCTGTAGGTTGCCTTTCAGTTTTGTTGATTGTTTCCTTTGCTGTACAGAAGCTTTTTTGATGTTGTTTTACCTTTGTCTCTCTTGCCTCCAGGAGACATATCTAGGAAAATGTTGTTACAGCTGATGTCAGAGAGATTACTGCCTGTGCTGTCTTCAAGGTTTTTATGGTTTCATGTCTCACATTTAAGTCTTTAATCCATTTTAATTTTACTTTTGTGCATGGTGAAAGAAAGTGGTCTTGTTTCATTCTTTTGCATGCAACTCTCCAGTTTCCCCAACACTATTTGTTGAAGAGACTGTCTTTTCCCCATTGGATATTCTTTCCTGCTTTGTCAAAGTTTAACTGACCATATAATTGTGGGTTTCTTTCTGGGTTTTCTATTCTATTCCATTGATCTATGTGTCTGTTTTTATGCCAATACCATACTATCTTAATTACTACTGCTTTGAAATATGACTTGAAATCTGGCATTGTGATGTCTCTATTTTTTCTAGTTTTGTTTTTCTTTTTCAAGATTGCTTTGCCTGTTCGAAATCTTCTGTGGTTCCATGCAAATTTTAGGATTGTTTGTCCTAGTTCTGTGAAAAATGCTGTTGGTGTTTTGACAGTGATTGCATTAAATCTGTAGATGTGTATTATAGACATTTTAACAGTATTTGTTGTTCTTCCAACCCATGAGCATGGAATGTTTTTTAATTTCTTTGCATCCTCTTGAATTTCTTTCATCAGTTTTTAGAGTGCAAGTCTTTCATCTCATTGGTTAAGTTTATTTTTAGGTATGTTATTATTTTTTGTGCAATTGTAAATGGGATTGAGAGGGAACTTTTATAACAAATCGACTGTGTGATTAGCATTATATTTAAATCTTCCTGAGAATGGTCTTAGGTGCTTTGCTGAGCCATCTTGGACTGGGCTAGAGGATGGGCTTCTGAGGGCATAGCTATAAGTATTGAAGGAATTGGGAGATATGAGTAAGAGGGGCGATGTGGCAGGGAGAAGAAAGCCTCCAAACTTGTAGGCATCTAATGTGGATGCTCTCCAGATTATATTGTTCACATTCCTCCTTGTATAGATAAGTCAATGAAAAATGATTTAAACAAGAGAATAACTTAAGACTACATCCTAGAGTAGTAGGAAAGGGTTAAGATTGTAGAAAGTAAATAAAAGGAATGCATAAGAAGCTAAAAACTGCAAAGGGAAAGAGAAAAGAATTAGGATAAGACAAGTTAAAACTCCAGCAGTAACATTAATGATTTTAACATGAAATAAGGACAACTAGAAGTTTCTACTTCCAGTTATAAAATAAATAAATCACAGAGATGAAAGGCACAGCAAAGGGAATATAGTCAATAAAGTTGTAATAATGTTGTATGGTGACAGATGGTGACTAGACTTACTGTGTTGAGCATTGAGTCATGTTTGCAATTGTTGAATCAGTGTTGTACTCCTGAAGCTAATACAACATTGTATGTCAATTGCATTTCAATAATAAAAAAGTGAAGAAAATGAAATAAGGACAAAAATAAAAATAAAACTGAGTTAAAGGTAAATTTAGATGAAAAACTGAAACAGGCATTTGATAGATTAAATAAAAGAACTGAGAGATAAAGTTAAATAAGTGATTTAACAGTTTAACATGTGAGTGAGATGACTAAGTAACAAGTTGGCAGAAGGTGAAACAGTGGACCTTTGTTGCTGGGAGTGGAGAGGCCCGAGACCCTCCTCAACAACCCCTCACTGGGGCAGACAGAGGCCATTTCTAATCTTAGCGTGCTGTCCTCTACCATTGTCAGTGGATGTAGCAAATATGACAATATAATATGATCTCAGGAAGCACCCTTGGGAATTTCTTTTTTTTTTTTTTAATGTGTATTCATTTTTGAGAGACAGAGACAGAGCGTGAACAAGGGAGGGGCAGATAAAGAGACACACACAGAATCCAAAGTAATCTCCAGGCTCTGAGCTGTCAGCACAGAACCTGATCGGGGGCTTGAACCCATGAATTATGAGATCATGACCTGAGCCGAAGTCAGGTGCTTAGCTGACTGAGCCACCCAGGCTCCCAAGGAATTCTTTTTTTGCTACTGTTTTTAAATAAATAAATGTTGACAACAGAGGGAAGAATCTAGTGGCATGCTGGGAAATGTTTAAAAACCACCTGTGTGAATGAGGAGAGGGGAAAGCCTGGGCCTGATTTATTATGTTTGCCAGTTTTGATCGCAAATATATTTCCATTATGACTGATTTTAGGTTACTGGTGTGATGCCAGTCAGCTGTATCTGGGCCTGAGGGGTTTCTCTGGACATAGGACTAAAACTGAGACAGTTCTAAGCCAATGAGGATAGTTGGCCACCCTAACAACTTGGAAAATTCCTGAAAATACAAGTTACGAAGAAACAGATTGACCGCGCCCAAGTTCCATAGTTGGGACTTACTTGGGGACTGAATCTCAGCCATGATGTTGCCTGCTACAGAACAGGAAGCTGGCTTCCACTGTCACGAAAGCTCCAGCCATACATGAGGTTTAGCACTTGTGGGTCTAGAGCATTTATAATTAACTGCTGATCAGCCAACCGCTGTTGTCCTTAGCCTGCCATTCCATTTAGAGCCTTGGTTATGGGCTATCCTCCAAGCCCAAAGACCAAGCTTCCAGTTTGAAGATTCACAAAGCCTCTGACACCATCTAGGGTTGTAGTTTGTCCCAAACGAAAGCAGCTGGACTCCAGCCAATCACAGTATACCTCTCATCACTGTTAACCTTCCTCTGGGTACCTCTTCTTTCCAAGTGGTAAGCATCTGCTTGTTTCTTTCAAAGACCTTTCCTTTGCCCTTGAACCTGCCAAGTTCTCTCACCTTTTCCCTTTTCCCAAAGGCCAGTCTGTCTGTGGCTTATTCAGGTTTGTCCTTCAAGATGCGTTTATACTTTACTTTCTCTGGAGGACCTCCTTTAACCTAGTCCGGATTAAGAACCCTCTCTTGTATATCTTTTATATACTTTATATACTTTTATCATAGCACTTAGGGTAGTGTAATAATTGCTCACTGACTGCTATTATTATTATTATTATTACTGTATTGTTTATTTGCAAATTTATCTCTCCAAATTATAACTTCTTGAGAGCAAGAACTGTAACAGCTGTGTCTTTATATTCTAATACTTAGCAGTAGTGCCTCACACATAATATGTACATTATAAATGTTTGCTGAACAAATAAAACAATGAAATCATGTAAATAAAGGGATTTTATAGTCACTAAGTGTATAGAAAATCTGCTCTACACACTTTAATAAGGGCATTGCCTAAAATGGGCATTTCTGTATTGCATTACCAAGTCATAAATCTGACTGTGTTTTTGAGAAAGTGTTAAATTATAGTCATTTCCTTGTTTTGTTAGACTGGTAAGTATCTGATTTTTGTTAAGAGTTCTTGCAAAAGTAGTAAAGGTGCTAAACTTAAATTCACCTTTATGTGCAAATTATTAGTACCAGGAAATGAAGGCTTGCCATAAAATTTCCCAGGTCCTTTTCTTTCTGTCTCTAATATAATTTTTCTCTTAGAGTATTTCTTTTTCATTGAATTCCATTTTAAAATGCTTTTGACTCTAAAAATCTAATTTATCTTTTACTATATTGCCAGAGAATTTCTGAAGCAATATGACTCACCTTGGGGCCAGGTTCAACATCAAACTGAAATCTTTTTAATGATAATACTATATTCTCACATGCTTTATGGTCCTTTAGAGTATCATCAGAAAAGTATGTAATTTTCAAATATATCTTACCGTAGGAATTTCCTTTTAAATTATGAAAAACTGGCTCAACTTTATTTGGATTGATTCTTGTAGAGAATATGTAATAATGAACTTAAAGTATCAATATAGAGTTCCTAGATTCCTCACCTAACCTTATTTAAAACGTCTTGAAAATCCTATTTCCAATTTTTTTTTTTAATTTAAAATAGTTTATTTTCAAATTGGTTTACATAAAACACCCAGTGTTCATCCCAACATGTGCCCTTTTTTAATGCCCATCACCCCCTCTCCCCCCCCCATCTCCCTCACCCTCAGTTTGTTCTTAGTCTTTGAGAGTCTCTTATGTTTTATCTCCCTCCCTCTCTGTGTCTTTTTTTCCTTTCCCCTCTTCCCCTCCCCCTGGTTTTTGCTTAGTCTCACCAAGTCCACCTATTCGTGGAAACATATGGTATCTGTCTTTTTCTGACTGACTTATTTCACTTAACATAATACCCTCCAGTTCCATCCATGTTGCTACGCATGGCCAGATTTCATTTTTTCTCATTGCCACATAGTAGTCCATTGTATATATGTACCACCTATTTCCAATTTTTATTTGCTTCACATAAGATTATATTAAGGAAAATAGTAACAGTTACAGTTGAAAAATTATTTTTTCCATACTTCTCCTTGAACATGATTAGCTGTATTGAGAAGTGTGACAGGATAAATTCCAAAGTTTCTGTGTGACATATATTTGTGCTTTCAACTAAATAGAAGAATGTGGGGAATAAAACGTGTATCTTGTCCTATTGTTTTTTGAGAGGGATTATAATACTGAATTGAGGTGATTAGTATCTGTTGGTGGAATTTGTGACACATGAATCAAATGCTGATTTGTTTAGACAGTGCTGGGATACTGTCTATACCATCACTTTCCAAAGTACTTTAGGCAGTGATGCAACTGTTCTGTTTATGTGATGTCAAACGGTAGTCACCAGTAGCTACTGAATGCTTGAAATATGGCTAGTGTGACTGAGTAACTCAATGTTTCATTTTAATTAATTAAAATTTAAATCATGCAGGCTAGTGGCTAATTTGTTAGACAGACTTTAAATTTGATTTCTTATTCCTACTGCAAAAAAAAAAAAAAAGAGTAATTTGAGTTAGAAAAAAAAACACATTAAGTGTGCATAGGTTCTCTCTGTCCCTGTGTAGTTGATCCTGTTATGATGTTTTTGGAGAGGAGGCAGCATAGAGTATGGAGTGGGCGGGCTTGCGTTCTCATCTGGCTATGCCATAATTTGGCAGCTTGGGCATATTATCTCTCTGGACCTTTCCTTGCCTGGAAAACAAGGAGTCATTTAGGTTTTGAATTTATATTTAGTATTGGGATTTTTTTTCTTAGAAACAGTCAAACAAACTGAGCAGAAACCTCATAGATAAGACAGAGGTAAAAGGGGTGGGATGGGATTGGGCAGCAGAGTCCTATCCATTAAGCCATCCCTTTATCTTTCAGTAATTCCCAAGCTCCTCTACTATGGTAGAGAGTCCAGTTTGCAAAGCTTTGGAGTGAATGGAATCCAGAGTTCCTTCTAGCTCTGATAAAGTATGGTTTCTATAAGGTAGAAGAGAGTTTTCATTGATATCATCTCAGAAGTAATAATTCTTCAAAAGCCAATCTTTATGTGTATTTTGACCCAACTCACCTTATTAAAGTTGAATTTGAGAGGTACTCAGGGCATTCAATAGAGAGAGGTCTCTGTTCTCTTAGCTCGCCAAAAATGAAACTAATAACAAGAGCCTGATGGATATAGCAGATACTGGCGTGTTCAAATACCTTTTGCATGCAAAATTAAAAAAAAAGCCTTTTAAAGTTCTTCCTTTGTGAATGGATTTGTCATTTTGGTAAATTCAGGACTGAGTTTGATAAAAGAAAACGATCAAAGTGGTTAAGTTGGTATTCTAGTGGCTTATTCTGGTCTCTTTGTGGGCTCAAGGAACTCATGCTTGCACCTGTCTCCCTGCTCGGGAAAGGCAACTCAAATCTCAGTCTTCAGGTGTGTATGGCTGGACTGTGGGGTTGAACTTGACATAATGGGAAAAGTTTGACAGGGAGGTACAAAGAGGTTAAACGTGCTTTTTTCACATGATTTTTTTGGAAGTGGTAATGTATTTTGGGTCTCTTCCTTTTCCCTTCTTTCCCATTGTTTTTTCTTCTCTTCTTTCCAGAATAACTGATAAAAAGGGCTCAGGGCTACTTCCCTTTCACTCTTGGGAAATCCTGTGCCAGCAGGCACTAGGGTAGAGCATAGAGGACACATGGAGAGTCTGACTATAACCTTGGTTGGCAAACTAACCTTTGTATTTATCCATGATCTATCCAAGCTCACCCAAATAGGAGAGGACTTAGGGCTTAGGACCAGAAACATGTTAATGATCTCTGATGAAGTTAGGCAGTTAATAAAGGAATCAGGGACGTAAGAGATTCTGTCAACCTTTCCATGTGTCAAGACTAAGAAATATGTTTGATGTTAATTACACAATGATTTTAAACATATTGATGGGAACGATGGTTTGTTGTCTCTGAGGGCACAGGGTTCCACAGCAACTTCAATGCTCTGAAAGCTTTTAATTAAATAAAACTTAGGTTTCCTCTCTAGGCATTCTCAAAATCTGGCAAATGAACAAACATAAAAAGAGAAAAATGAAAAAAAAACCTTAAGTTAAAAAAAGTCAAGCATTTTGATTATGCTTGTATACAACATGGCTCAGGGTTGTTCTCTTCTGTTAAATACTTGTACATTTTGCCTAATAACGATTCTTACCAGTATATGTCTTTTAGTAAATGCTTGTATTTAACAGAAGAGAACAACCTTGAGCCATGTTGTATACAAGCATAATCAAAATGCTTGACTTTTTTTAACTTAAGGTTTTTTTTTTTCATTTTTCTCTTTTTGTATTAATTACGATGTTCCTGAATTTCTTATGTTGCCATTCATGTTTGTTTTGTATTTTTTTTACAGTGCTTCACAGTTTATTGCTGGAATATCTTTGAATTTAATATTTTAGAAAACTTTATTCTACAAATGTCAAGAAATTTCTGTTTAAAGTTATATAGCTGTGGGGTGCCTGAGTGGCTTAATGAGTTAAGTGCTCAAGCCCGTGCAGAGTTCTGCACTAGGTGTGAAGCCTACTTAAAAAAATAAATAAAGTTGTATAGCTGCTCTTCTTCTGATAGTCATATACCACTGCCTCCGATTATCACTCTCTGTCCAAATATAGCAAAGAGTGCATTCACCTGATAGAAGTGTAGTGTGCCTAGGGATGGGATGAATACCTGGAGATTTTCCCCATCTCGGTGAAATGTAGGATATTTCATGTGTTGATATCTGTTCTTTTTACTTTCATTATATCCTTAGCATCTTATTGTTTGAGTTGTTAGAGTTTGCTCTAAGTTCTTAATCTATGACATAATAGTTTTGTACCTACCCAAAAAAAGGGCCTGAAAAATGACATAAGAATATTTTAAAAGTTTCCTCTTAAAGTTTTCAGTATATTGTGATAAAGTAGGAGATACGATGATAGAGTATGTGGCACTTGGGTCAAAAATTGAATTCATTCATTAGTTCGACAAATATTTATGATACACCTATTTATCAGGTACTGTTCTATGTGCTAGGGATGTGGCGTGGAACAACATTAACACCGTTCTTGGCCTCCTGGGCTTAGAATTTACAGAGCATAGAATAGAAGCAGACTGATTGGAAAGTTATGTGTAATGATAAAAGTCAAACAGGAATCCTGTGAGTTTGAGTATGAGGACACAGAAGATCTACTTACTGTCATTTTGCTTTGCTTCTTTAAAAGGTTGCCAAAAGTTTGGTCACTTCCATTCTGACATGGGCCTCACTCTCATCTGACAACTCAGGGCCCTGGTGACTGTAATTTGCTAAGGCATAAAACTCCCCCCCCCCCCCCCTCCAACCAGTGTTTAGTTCAAAGCCCAAAGCAGGTCAGTTCTCTGTAGAGATTTCTCTACTTGTGCTGCAGTAACAAGGCCACACTCAAGGTTTGACTCTGTCTCAGCACAGTAGCCTGTGATGCGTTCCAGTCAGAACTGTGCCTTGCTAACCTCACTTTGCCTCTAGCTCTGTAGTCTTTCCTATCACTGAAATGTCAGCCCATTCAGGCTCGTGCCCTTTCCAATATGGCTATTCTAGCCTGGCTCTGTGCTGCAACCTCTTCCTTTCAAACTATCCCCTACACTGCCCTCTGTCAGTTTTTCCCACTGTGCCTTTTGGACCTCCTGTATGTTGGAATTCTCCAGACTAACAGGGCTGCTCATCCTTGCAAAGGATTTCACAATTTCAAACTGAGCTCATTGGAGTTTGATTCCTTAATTCGCATAATCAGTCATATGTAAGTTTACTGCTGTGGAGCTGAAGCCAAGTCCAAGATGCTGAGACAAAACTGATTTTATATAGATAGGGAGAATGTTGGGACAGTCTCCTCTATGAGGCCTGACACTTATGAAATTATCTTTTCGTTTTATGGGAAGCAGATGGGATGCCTGGACTGTGACCGTATATGACCTGCTGTGAGGCAACCAGTCTTTGTGCTGTTACAAAGAAACAATAGATCACAAATGGAGTCACTTTGCTAAGCCCCACCAAGACTTAATACCTAACCTAAAGGCAGTATCAGCTTCTCCCAGGAGCAGATTTTAAATCAATCGGCCTGGAGTTTCCTGATCAGCATCATCTACTTATTTACCTTCCATATCCCAGCCCTCCTCCTGCTTATAAAAGACTTCCATTTTGTACAACTGTTCAGAGTTCCCTTCTGCTTCCTAGGTGAGATATTACAGATTCATGAGTTGTCGATAAAGCCAATTAGATCTTCAGATTTACTCAGTTGAATTGTTACGTTTTGTTTTGATTTTTTTACAGTGCCTTTCCTGAACATGGGCTATGTAATCAATGCAAGAAAACATGGAAGGTCTACTTATCTGCTAGAAACCCTTTTATTTAGCAATCATGGTTGTTTGCCTTACATGTTTCCCTAGGTAGTCCATGTAAGGTAAACAAAAATTATAACTAGCTACGTAATTCGAATCATAACTTCTTGCTTGAGTGAGAAACAATTAATGTCATGGGAACATTACTCTCTTCTGACCCTTGCTTCTACTCTCTGTCCTTCCTTGATAAGACTATTGTCACACCCATGGAGGCTTACCTCTATAAAGTTCAAGAACCATCCCTCTGTCACCAAAAAACTCATTGCTAAGGGAGCTTTGTCTCTCAAAACCAGGAATGGTTTACTTGGTTGTAGAATCTCACCTTTGGGTAGAGGTAGGAATTGTGTAGGTAGTACTAATGGGCCCTGTATTTAATAAGAAACAGTGAAATCTTTTGACAAGTTTTATCTTTTATATAATTTACTTCTCAAGAGGATCCAAAGAACCAACACACAGTCTGGACCAGAGATAGGATACATTACTAATTTTGGAAAGCCCTTAGGATACCTTGGCATTTTCTTAAATATTCTTTTAGTTACCTTTTAATGAAAAAAAATTTTTTTTATGTTTTATGTATTTTTAGAACAAGAGAGACAGAGCATGAGCAGGGGAGGGGCAGAGAGAGAGAGGGAAACACAGAATCTGAAGCAGGCTCCAGGCTCTGAGCTGTCAGCACAGAGCCCGACTTGGAGCTTGAACTCACAGACCGCAAGATCATGACCTGAGCCAAAGTCAGCTGCTTAACGGACTGAGCCACCCAGGTGCCCCTAGTTGCCTTTTAATTTTAGTGATGGTATATTTTAATATAGAAATACTTTAATTTTTGTTTGTCACAACACTTTTCTCCTTTGAACTTTTGCTTTTATGTTTAGAAACTCTGAAACTCCTAATACTACAATTTAGAGGTCTTAACAGAGCCAGGGACTCTAGCATACTACACCCTTCATGTTGCCTATAAAAGCATTTGTCACTTGTAGCTGTGAAGAGTTCTTGGTTGCAAACAACAGAAACCACCCTTGGCTAACTTAAACAGAAAAGGAATTTCTTGCAAAGATATCCAGTACTTAGAAGACTTGAGAACCAGGCTCAGAAAATGGCAGGAACCAAGGGAAGCTGTGGCAGCTACATCTAGAATCACAGCCCTAGTGCAACATTGGGTCAGTTTGTTTTGTGGGCTGCCACAATGCTCCAATCTCCATCATGCTACCGTGGACCCTCAGCCACCCATGTTCTCTATTCAATAGTAAAATATATGAAATTATATTTTAGAGTTAAAAAATACCAAGATGTTTTATGTTTATAATTATTACCAGCTGCTGTTTTTCAAATTGACATACCTGTCTATTTCTCCCTGGCCTACAACCCCCCTCTGCCACCACGCTTCCTAAATCGCCAAATTAGAGCAGACTAAAGAATACATTGACAGGACAGAAAAATAGTGTCTTTAAACATAAAGTGAGTATTGGGAGTCTTTTCCTATGCTGTTGTTGCTTAGGGGATATCATATGTTGGAATATTTAATGTTTACAATATGCCTCCTATCCTGCTTGTCATTTAAGCTGCTGCCTGTGCCATAAAGAATTTATCAAGTTGGCTGCATGCTTACATGCCTTACATGACTGCCTTAAGATGGAACATGGGACATGGAGTTGGCTGGACCGAGGCTACATGCGAGTGCCCTCTTTGCAGGGGCCAGGGGAAAGGAGAGTCTTCTTTGGCTTCTTCTTTCCTTCCAGGGCCAAGCCCTGCTCCGTCCTAGGATTCAGATACTGGAGGGCCAAAAAGAAAGAAATCTGCACTATAGCGCTTGGCTTTCCTCTAAAGTTCCCACTACCGTAGCATCCTGGCCAAGTCATTGCACTCCTCTTTGGTGCTCCAAACCATAGATCTGGGAAGGGGTGAGGGGAGATCGGCATCCATTTTGTCCATTTCAAAACTTCCGTTCCTCTTTTCATGTCGTACCTCCTTTGGGGCTCATGCCAACTGGTTAGACTACCCCTTCACCCTTCTAGTTGAGGTTATTGACTAACTTGCCTTTCCTGCACGTTGATTAGAAATATCACATGGGACATCATCCTGAGCACTTCTTTTAGTTCTACCTTTGTCTGGAGTACAGACTTTAATATATTTATTCACTAATCATCCAGAACCATGGCTTTGCAATTAAAGTTGATCTTGCAGCTGAATTTACAGCTTGCAAACAACAGAAACCGCCCTTGGCTAACTTAAACAGAAAAGGAATTTATTGCAAACATATCCAGTACTTGGAAAGCTTGAGAACCAGGCTCAGAAAATGGGTAGGAATTAAGCTCCATTTTTTAGCGTATAGGTAACTCTTAAACTGAATGTATAATTTATTCCTTCCAAATCTATCTCTTTTCCTGAATTCTCTTTGTTAATAGCATTACTATCCTCCAAGTTTCCCAAGCCAGAAATCAGTGAGTTCTCCTGAATCCTCTCCCTTTCTAAGTACTTCATGCACAACCTAGTTACAGTAGTTACCACCTCTTTAAAATCTCTTGAGTCAATTTCCTGTTTCTGTTTGTCTTATTATTGCCTTATTATAAGTTTAGATTTCTTTTCTTGTGGTTAACTGCAATATTTTTTTTAACTGATTTCTATTTTTGAAATGCATTCTCTTCAGTCTATACCTACATGCCAAAGTAATCTTCCTAAAACAAATCTGATTATTTCATTCCTCTGCTGAAACCCTTTTGTGGCCTTCCTAGCTCTCAGAATAAAAATGAAATTCATCTCTTTAAGATAAAAGTCTGTCTTTGATATGACCTTTGACTATTTCTGTAATTCTACTTTTATATTTGCTGTAAGGTATATTTTGCTCCAAACATAGAGTTATCCAGAATGGTCTTTTACTCTCTCTACTTCGTTCCCATCTTCATTCCTATTAATGTTTTAAAACTCAATTTGATTGTCAAGTAATATGTTTGTAGATAGATAATATTTTGATATTTTTACAATGGGCTTGTGATCCAATTCAGGGCAATCAGAGTCGTTGTCTGGGGCTTTTCTTCTGGAGAGGAATGGTAAAGACTCCCTTTTGCTTTTCAGGTAAGGATGCTGCTAAGATGTGAACCTGGGGTTTCTATCATTTGGAGGAACTCATTGACAGAGATTGAGACCAACATCTAGAGAGAAGTAGAGCTAAGAATGGGAGCAAGGGAATATGAGAGAATGAGAAAGCAAGTTTTGGTGCCCTTTTGAGCCCTGAACTTGGTATGTGTAGTGCTAAGTCTATTAGAGTCTTTTCCAGTTATTCGCTGGTAAATCCACTCTCCCTATTTCCTTCACTTAAATTAGATTGATTAGCTTTCATCACGTTAGACCAAAAGAGTCCTTGGTGGTACAATAGAATTAAAAGTTAACATTATTTATAACTTAGTCTTTACCATTTTGGCTGTAGCTACACATAGTATAATTTTGGCAGATGGTTTTCATGGGAAACCTACTGGTTTAAGCCTACATAAAGCAGGCTATACTTAAAAAGGTAACTTTGAACTCTTTCAACTTAAAGTTAAGACTTTGTCTGAATTAGTATTGGAAGTAGACAGAAGGAAAATGTAAGAATTTTTAAAGAAAGTTTATTTGTATTCTTGTATCATTAAACTTAATAGTTCTCAACTCTGAGTGTACAGTTGTCTGAAGAGCTTCTAAAACTGCAGGTGCCTAGGACCTTCCCAGACGAAGTAAATCAGAATCTCTGGGGCTGGGACCTAAGCACTGGTATTTTTTAAAAGCTCAGGTTTCAACTTTTATCAAGGGTTGAGAACCATTGATCTAACCTAATATATTTCTGTTCCTTGAGGAATTCAGGTTACCTACACATGGATTTTTGTTGATCTCTTTTCCTTATTGTAATTTTCCCTGTAATGGGCATAACATTAAAAACCCAGTTGCTGGCTTTGTGGTGTTTTCTAGTTTGGGATTTCTGTGAAACTTGCCAGGACGTATGATTAGGCACTGCTCATCTTTAATTTTAATTTTAATAAGGTGGCTGTAAATGTGAATCTCTGTAAATTAAGTTCTCTATGTAGTCTTGCTTGGATTTACACTTTCTCAGATTTATCTTTGTAAGAGCTCGCTTTAAGGAAGTGATACTAGAAGTAAGAAGATGGCTTTCAGTAGTAAAATTGGTGCAAAAAGAAACCATTAGAATGACATATTAAAATAAACACAACTTACATCATTAGGAGTATGATATACAGAACAAAAATTTCCTTGGATTCTGATGTACACTCTGGTCTGTTTCTCCCAAGAGTTCGCTAAGATTTCCATGCTAAAAGAAATTGCTGTCTAAGATTAAAAGGATATTTCATTTCTGATGATGTATCTGATTTAAAGGCAGACATTTTTCTTTTTTAAATTTTTTTTTATGTTTTTATTTATTTTTGAGAGCAGGAGAGACAAAGCATGAGTGGGGGAGGGTCAGAGAGAGAGAGGGAGACACAGAATCTGAAGCAGGCTCCAGGCTCTGAGCAGTCAGCACAGAACCAGACGCGGGGCTCGAACTCACAGACTGTGAGATCATGACCTGAGCCGAAGTCGGATGCTTAACTGACTGAGCCACCCAGGCGCCCACAGACATTTTTCTTAATTCTTAATTTATATCTTCCTGTTGCCTTTGGGTCTCTCTCTCTCTCTCTCTTTCTCTCTCTCTCTCACACACACACACACACACACACACACACATCCCACACTTACTTTTACTGTAATAGCATTTAAATAAATCCACAGAAAACAATAGACAGTAAGAAAACAATGTTAGAGAAATGGTAGGAATTTATTAAAATTGCTTTATTAGTTAATCATATAAGAATTTAATAGAATGGCTTCTTGGTGCTTAGCATTGCTCTAAGGGCTAAGAGGGTTACAGTCCTGATCATCTGAAATTTGCAATCTAATTGGAGAGATGAGACAAAGCAGAAAGATTAAATAAATTTGAAGGGTGTATGTGCTTCAGTTTTAGTCTGCATGGTAATGACAATAAGTACTGCATCTCAGGTAATGGAGACATACACAAAATAAGTTTCCTAAAAGATTTGAAATGAAAAAGACTTTTTGATCTTTGTATATTTCAGTACCCTGTAGTGAGGTTTTAGTTTCATATTTTTGAACAGATGCAAATCAGAAGAAAGGTCCTGGATGGCCAACTTTGGTTTTCTTGATCTATCCTTTATAGAACATTGTTTAGAAAATTCTATTTGGGAGTATGAGCTGATAGATTTTCAAAAGGCTTAAAATTTCAAAAGGTTTAAAATTTAAGATTTTGCATTTGGATTTTGTTTGTTCTGATTTCCTAACCTCAAAACAGTAGGAAGTGTGAGCTCGGTACAGGTATCTTGGCTCCTCATATAGAAGACTGGTAGTGAGTAACAGGGCTCAAATCTAGAATCTTTGGGGAATATCAAATTCTTTTAACCTATGGGCTCTTGTGAGCTCATTACAAGTAGTCGGATACTTTAGCCTTTCCTGGGAATTTCTAGTTACCCTTCCTAATTTGTCTTAGCTCTGGTTGGGTAACAAACCGAATTGCTGGAGTTGTTTGTGAGGTATATTCCGAGTAATGAACCTTTTCCCCACATTAGAGTGCTTATCCCATAAAAGTAGTATAGTCCCACATTACAATTCCAAAGTTGAAGAGAGAGAGGGATGAAATGTAAAACGTTGCATATTATTTGTGCTCGTGGGGGATGTGTCTTAAATGGAAACATCATTTGTCATGTGTCATGCTAGGAAAAGGGATACAAAACGATTGCTCTAGTATAAAGATAGAGCTCTTTCTCTCTGGTCTCATCTTTCCTTATTGGGAAAGAGAGGTTTGTTTGTTTGTTTGTTTTAGTCTCCATCTCAAAACCACTTTTTTGATGACTGGTCAAAATTGTTTTCCTTTCAGCCACTTGAACACAAATTCAATTAGACTGTTTTCCTGAGGGTACCTCACACTTATATAAAAAAAAAAAAACCCCATCTAACATGCCCTCAATGTTTAATATTACCACCCAACTCTAATAACTTCTTACTTTTGTTTTATTCCTGAAGTTCTCTAGCTTCTTTTAGAAGTTTACCTCTTTATTTTCACTCTCTGTGGCTTTCCATTTTGGTTCCTCATCTCGGAATCAAATTCTGGTTTGTTATTTCAAATAAGTATCACTGTATCTATTAACTAATTACGCTTCAGTTCCTCCAGCTTCAGGTAGTTTGGGATTTCTTGAGTCTCTTGATTTGGGGAAAGGATTTTTTTTATGTTTCCACTGCAGGTATTTAATGATTCAACATTCATAGAAACTTAAACTTCAAAAGAGCCAATAGCCTCAACATAAGTATAATTAAGCTTCATGTTACCTTAGTGAAGTAGGGAGAATAAATAACCAGGGAGGCTACAATTGTTTCCTCCAAGCCCGATTAAAAACCAAGTTTTAAAATGTTAAACCGGTGCTAATCTGCATGACTGCTTCAGGTTTCATTTGAGGAAGAATTGTGGCTGCTAATATTCTCACTAAAATATGTGAATCTATTTACATAATCAGAGCCCTATGGGACGGAGCTTAGATTTAATATGGTTTTTGGTGCTTATGTGTTTTCCAGTACATTGATTAATACTGTCCTCTGAAGTGGAACCCAATCAGGGGTAACCTGCCAGAGGACTATTTTCTAGAAATTTCAGCTGAACTAATATCCGTGGAAATCTTAGGACTATAGAAGAGTTGATGAATATCCCACAATTAAACTTGCTTTGTGAATTGAAGAATGGGGCAAAGGATAATAAACATATTGAAATGATTCTACATGTTTTGTGTATGACACATTTGTAATTAAAACAGATCCTGAAGGTAAGTTTGTATATACTAATATAATAATTTCAAAAAAGCAGAATACATTATTAAATATCTACAGGGCATATTTCCCAAGTGAAGAATGTGAAAATTTGGCTTGTTTTGCTACTTCAACAGTTGTTTCCCAGAAACTAGAGATTGAGTGTACCAGTCACCCATATTTGTTAGGCAATTTGTTTCATTGCTCAAATCTATATCTATATACATGGATACATGTATCTACTTATATCTATATCTATCTGTATGTATCTATAAGCACACCCTCAGTATATAATTTTCTAGTTATGCAGTTATAAATAACTCTAATTTCAGTTACTCAACTAAACATTAACATTTATCCTAATTCCTCAGTCTTGCCAGGATCCTTTGAGACCTTTAACAATTCAGCAGTTACTGTACCTGGCGGTTCAAGGTGCATAGCTCTTCCAGCCAGGGTCATTTTAGGGTTTAATGGGAAATTTAACAACCCCATTACAGTTTATAAAATATTGTTACAGCCTTGCCTATCATGGGATCTTCCAAATAATCCTGTGATGTCGGAATAAGTACTATTTTACAAATGAGGAAAACCGAGGCAATAACATGTTCCATAGACTTTCGTTTTCAAGTTATGAGTAAGGGCTGATTAACCAATAATCTATTAGGTGAATTATTAAAGTTGACTAAAATTTGGTTTTTTTGAGGAATATTAATAGGTACTTAGAGGGCTCTAAGTCAGTATATTTGTGGCTAAAGAGTAGGGCTACTGTGTATTTGGCGAGTTTACAAAACTTCTTTTGCACTTGTTCTCATGTAGATAGTTGCAGTGCCCACAATGTCAAGGAAAAACACTCAGTTATCCTTACGTCATTCTTGTTTTCTTGGTAATGATTTTAGTGGATGCTCTTTTGCCTTATAATTATGAATTACTGTTAGAGTGTTGTGAGATGTTTGATTTACGTTTCACTGTAGAGTGTTTACAGACTTGCAACGATCATATTTGTGGCCCTTTTAGTCAAACTAGATTTTAAGGTAAATTGTTACTTTAATGTTATTTTTATATATGTGTATATATGTATAAAATAAATAAATTTACCTTCAGGTAAAATGTAGAGTATGTTTTATTGTATACATACATGAATGCCAACCACTAAATTGTATATGCAACACCAAGTTGTGTATACATAGATATGAACCAGCATGCTTTTATATTGAATGAAGCAGATGTACCCTATAGTGAGAATGGGTGAGATGGATGGGACTTGGGGTCTTTGGCATTCCTTAAGTGAGCTGTGTTAAGAAAGTGAGAACCATCTATTTTCAGGAGTCCTAAGTTGGAGAATGACAGACATGTGGTTGCTTGGCATGTGGTTTAGGGACTCTAGGTGTATAATTCCAATTTCCATAAAGACCATGTTGATGTCACGTATTTGTAAGAAGAGGGTAACTATTTGCATAGAATCTGGCCTTTTGCTATATGATTATGAGGAAATGAATTACAATTGTGTTGACCAGAACCACCATTAAGCTTTGTATGTGAAATGCATGGAAAAATTATTTTGTTTATCACCTGCAGCTATGATTTCTTACATATGCATAAAACTCTACAATTGGAGATTTGCTAGTCTAACTTCTTTTTTAAAGGGAGAAATGAGCCACAGAGACATGAGGTGATTTAAGACCACAGAGGCTGAGATAGAACCAGTGATCAGAGCTCCTGATGCTCTCAGCCTAAGGTGTTTCTTTTTTTTAATCTAAATTTTATTTTTTGTATAGGAAATACATCCACATGGTTCAAAAGTCAAAAATTACAAAAGAGCGAGGTGGTTAAGTGTCCAGCGTCAGCTCAGGTCATGATCTCATGGTCTGTGAGTTTGAGCCCCACAAGGGCTCTCTGCTGTCAGTGCAGAGCCTGCTTAGGATCTTCTGTCACCCTCTCTCTGTCCCTCCCCTGCTAATGTGCTCTCTCAAAAATAAATAAATATTGGGGCGCCTGGGTGGCTCAGTCGATTAGGCTTCTGACTTCAGCTCAGGTCATGAAATCAAGGTTTGTGGGTTTGAGCCCCGCATCGGGCTCTGTGCTGACAGCTCAGAAGCTGGAGCCTGCTTCAGATTCTGTGTCTCCCTCTCTCTGCCCCCATCCCCTGCTCAGGCTCTATCTCTCTCTCTCTCTCAAAAAAAAAATAAATAAATATTTAAAAAATTAAAAAAAATAAATATTTAAAAAATTTCAAAAAGGATTATAATGAACATCTCCCTTCCATTCCATTCCTTAGCCATTCATTTTCCCTCCTTGGAAAGAAACAATGTATCAGTTTTGTAAGTGTGCTCCCAAAAGTGTTTTATGCATGAACAAATAAATATATATGTAGATACTCTCCTTATCTCTTTTTATCCAAATGGTAGGGTACTCTTCATGTGATTTTATACCTTGTGTTTTTTTTTTTAATTCAGCATTTGAAATCATTTCATATTGTTACAAAAAGAGAATTCTCATTAATTTTTATGGCTATAGAACATTTAAATAGATATATCATTATTTAATCAATCATCTACCGATAGACATGTAGGTAGTTTCTAGTCTTTGCTGTGTCAAATAATGCTGAAGTAAAGTATCTTATACATATATAATTTTACATATGTTTGACTAAATTTATAGGATAAATTCCTAGAAAGGGAATTTTCTACATTTAAGAGTTGATTACCTGATATATATTACAAAATTGCACTTCTTAGAAGTTGAATCGATTATATTCCTGCCAGCAATATATAATATTGCCTATTTCTCCATACACTTACGACGTAGTATATTATTAAATTTTTTGGTTTTTGCCTATTTAATGGTCAAAAACAGTGGCTGAGTGTTTCTTTAATTTGTACTTATCTTATTTTGAGTGAAGTTGTACATTACTTTATATACTCCAGAGCTTTTTGCCTTTCCTTTTCTGTAAACTGTTCATATATTTCGTCTATTTTCCTCCTACTTTGTTGGTCTTTTCCTGATCAGAGTCTTTAAACTCTATATTAGTAAGCTTGATACACTGTCTGGATTTTTTTCTCAGTTAATCCTATTAGATGCCCAGCATTAGACTAGGACATGCTGCTTAGATAGTAGAAAGATACTAGAAACTTGGTTTTGAATAAATATGTGTAGCAAAGTTAAGAATCTTTTCTCCCTGGCTACATTGGAAAGAATTGAGGAATCATTAGAAGAAAATCTGTGTAACAGTACGCTATACTAAGAGCCTGTTTCTGGTTGGTTTATTGATCAAAACTGCTGTGGGTTCATGGTAGGAGAAGCCTTCAACTGTGCTACAATGAATGGAGACAAATGGACATTGAAAAATCTGCAGCTACCTGGAAAAATAGACTCCTTTCTTCTGGGAAACCTCCAATTTCTTAAAAACCCCTATTTTCAATCAAAGAATATTTCATTCTGTAGTGTGTAGATCTGAGTGGTTAGGGTTTAGCCAAAAATATTTGTTCATTTGAAAATAAACTAGATAATCCTCACGTTCAGCTTTTTAACTAACTCTTAAACCCTTTGTGGTCATGGATTTAAATGGTAAATTGATAGAATGAGAGCATCAAGATTTTTTGACAATACCTCAGAAACTGAAAATAAAAACATACACAGTTGACCCTTGAACAGCACAGGTTTGCAGGTCTACTTATATGGGGGTATTTTTCGATACATACAGTACTATGTTATGAATGTATTTTCTCTTTCTTATGGTTTTCTTAACAATTTTTTCTCTAGATTACTTATTTTAAGAATACAGTATATAATACATATAACATACAAAATGTGTATTAATTCACCATGCTGTTGGTAAGGCTTTTGGTCAATAGTAGGCTATTAGTAGTTAAGTTTTGGGGAGTCAAGCTGTACATAAATTTTCCACTGTGCAGAGGGTTGACACTTCTAACCCCTGTTTTATCTAAGGGTCAAATATACAAGGAGGAAATTAAATTTGGTATTATAGTATTTTCCGATAGCTAAGGGATATTAATTATAGCTACTAACTTGTATAAGAAAAAGCATGGAACTTTTAAAAATAACATCAGTTAAACAGTTATGATTAGGTTGTCGAAGGGGGAAGTATAGAATTTCTCTTGGTGACAGTTAGTTGGGGATTGCATCCATGACATCTGTAGTATCAATACATCAACACATCGCTGGCATCGGGGTGTCAGTGGTGCATCCATCCCAACAGTGGAGCAGCCAGCGCAGGAGGGAAAGATTTCATTTATATTAAGTAAATTTTATTCACATTAAGAAATACAAAGCATTTTAAATCTTTGGATAATATGGCTATGTGAAATCTATTTCAGTCGCTCAAAGAATATACCTTGGTTTTTTACCTCCAGGCCCTTGAACATATATTTTCTCTACTTTAAATCTTTTCTGTCTTTGCTCTTCTCCTATGTTTGTCCAACCTCTACTACTCATTTTACAAGTCTCAGCTTAATTTTCCCTTCCTCCTAGAAGCTTCCCTGACCCCTCATGTATGGATTCAGTGCACTCTACAGTAGTTTTGTTCCATATTCTAACTGCTTGTTATTTGTCTGTTTTCCTGACCAGCATATAAATTCCCAAAGGCTAGGATCCATTTGTCTTTTATGTATTATTTTATCCCTAGGCACATAGTAGTCTTTAAGAAATACTTATTGAATGAATAAATGTGTGAATACATTCATTGAAAATTACCTAAATAGTGTGTTATGATTTTGGTTTAAAAAAGAAACTATGGTTTAAGTTACAGACATAATAATTTTTTAAACTTCCTATAAATATTTTTAATGAAGATACTATGCACCTGAATCTCCTGCAATAACTTATCATATGTCCAACATGTTAGTAAGTACACCATGAAAGATCAAGCTAATATTTATGTTATTTATATTATTTATAGGTGATGATTTACTAGTGTGTTTACAATCTATTGTGTCCAGTGGTTTCTAGAATATACTCTTCTATTCACAGTACTGTGCTTTCGTAAATATTGCATTATAGATTTGATGATGAAAAATGAGAGGTATTTTGGTATATATGATATCAGGAGTATAATACTCAGCATTATAGAAAAATCCAGTTGTGGTACTGATACAGTGTCAGTTTGGATCCTGTCAGATTATTGAGTTTTTACAGAAATATGCCTAAGAGTAGGCATCTAGTAGGTGGCAGAAACTAGATTGGAGGCACAACCAATATGGTCAGCCAAGGTCATTTTATTGTTTCATACAATTTTCCTGTTCTAATATGGTTCTTAGTGGCATTATTGAATAACTGTGCTGATGAATAAAAGATATGAAAGAAAGGATACTATTTTTGGGAGAACAAAGTACAATACTGTAACGTATGATATAAAACAAGTAAAATATATAAATTTTTTATAGTTATCAGAATGTGGTTCTTAGCTGGCCAAGAATCCAATTGTTCTTTATTCTTTTTAAGTAGTGTCTTGAGAGTACTTTACTTCCTTTAAATTAGTTTATTGTATTACAGGTAAAAAATAATGTCTTTCGCTCTCTTTTCTCATTCAGAGCCTGAGTCATGGTCATGTTTTCTCTTCTGGTGAGATTATTACAGCACCAAGGCCAAATGAATGTCAGGGAAAATAAAAACAGGGCTTCAATAAATAGGATATTTAGAATTTTGTATCAAGGACTAACTAACCAGATGGGTTTTAAAGAAAAGCTGAGTGTACGGTATTGAGGCAAAGGAGGGGTGGACGGTTGGGGAAGGGTAAACTGAGAGGATGGAAAGGTAGAATGAACATGAAGTTCTCTTTTTGTTTTCTGCTTCTGGACTGTGATCAGAATTTGATCCTTACTTCTCTTTTCTGGTCACTGGCTTTTGCAGCTCAGAAGGGAGAGGAGAAGAACTTTGATAAGCTAGGTCTTTATAGAGTACTTTACCAAAAGTGTACCCCTGTCTAAGCCTGAGAGCAGAGATGAGACAGCTAGTGTGTGGGGAAGGGAAGGAGGCAAAGCTGATTCATGGGCTCAGCGTCAGAGTGTTTACACTGTGGATGGCTAAAGCCAGATCCTTTCCTGCCGGCCTCTGAAGAGCCACATGGAATGTACCTTTGATTGTCCATGTAAGTGACAGAAGAGGGTGGCATTTATTCACCACTTCCCATCATCCATTGCTCCAGGGTCGTTCCATAGTTGGAATTCACTCAGGCTTCCAGACTGCACAGGTATGAGTGCCACAGTGTCTGAGCAATCTGGGGGCAGAACAAGAGAGATGGCTGGTACAGTGGAGAGGAGGAGCAGGAGGACTGGCTCCATGGGTGTGCAGTATGTACAATCAAGTGCTTAGCTTTAATTCACTCGTGTCATTGTCTTGAAATTCTCAATAAACTTTGAATCAGGGCTCTTTGTTTTCATTTTGCACTGAGCCCTCCAAATTATGTAGCTCTCTTTGGCTTTTGAATTATTTTTGCCTGAAACTGGTACCCTGCATGAGGCTATACCATGGCTAAAGAAGTTGTTCCAAGAAAATGTGAGGTAAGGCACAGTAGATGTCTGATACGCTGATTTAATTTGTATAATATCCTTATCAGGTGCTATCATCTCATTTTAAAGAGGAACTAACAGATTCAGATAGGGTGGTTAATATGATGGTTAATTTACAAGTCTGGTGGTAAACGATGGAGCTAGGATTCAAATCCAAGTCTGTGTGGATGTCTGCATGCTTGAGAGTGAGGGAAGAGCATGATATCAGAACTCATGATAATCATTGTATTAACTTCTTTTTTTCTGCCTTGTGTCTTCTGGACAGACTGTAAAACTCAGGGATATGTACACTGTCAGCCACAGGTTATGTCCTTGCCATATTCTTACACACTTGGAGCTCTACCTGGCCATCTGGGTAGGCCTGGGAACTCTGGAAACACCTCAAAATTTTTTTCTTCCTTTTTTAGATGAGTAAAGGAAGAAACTGTAGAAGTTAGCCAGAGATGCTATAGGGAAAGAGGCATCTATTACATTTTTTAAAAATGAAAATGAAAAATTTTTGTTGTCCTGGTGAGAATTTATTTAACTCCTATCTAATCTCTGAAAGGAGACAAAGAAAGTACTATAGAGCTTGGACATGATGTAACTAATTTGTTGGTCAATGTTCAAATGATTGTCTGATTCCAAATTCACATGCAACCAGCCTTCATTATCATGACCAAGCTGTCATTCCTCTCCCCACTGGGGCAGTGCAGTGAACGGAGTTTTGGCAATCATGGGGAAGTTGTTCCTATTCAGCATTCACCATCCAAAATCTGAGGCAGAGTTTTTCTTATTTTCCCTCTAAAAACCTCACACAAGTCATCTAGGTGTGGCCAACTTCACTGAATAATGAGAAAAATAACAAGGTTATGCTTGAGGGGACTGTAGGTCTGGTTTGCGTGTGGCAGCCCTGGTTTATATCTATAGACACTGCATGATTATTAATAGCACCCCATTTTACTCTCAAAGGGCACAAGTTTGAGTCATAAATTATATTGTTGTCCTACTTAGACTACAACTTCAGGCAGCAGATAACTTATCAAATTAAATATTCAGCTTCCCTGTTCTCAAAAGAGCCTTATAGGACAATGTGGCTCCAGTTTCCTGGTATGTGCATGGAACTCTCTTTCTCCTTCCGTATTTTCCTTTTTTTCTCTTACTTCTTTGTGCCTAGTTCTTGTTCCTTTTATGTACAGATTGGTTCAGCTTTCTACAACCCCTATCTCTAAACTTAGTCTTTGGATGTTTGTTGTGTGTCTGAAGACTCTTACAGGACTGTGCTAAGCAATAGAATGTCAACTTTGGGCCCACTTATCCATCCTTCTCCATATGGCTCTTCAAGAAGAACAGAGCAGAATGAAGATTTTAAATTAAATTAAAATAAATAAAATTCATTTTGTTTCTCTCTGTTACAGTAGTGGATTGTGATACTATATATTCATTATGAGGGGAAGATATGACCAGAATAGCATACTGTCAAATAAGTGTGATAAAAGGAAATACCAAGATCTTAATTTCATATATGAATTTCAGTAAAACATTAAATTAGTCCATGAACTTATATGTGAAAACTTATTTAAGCTGTGGTTTTATATCTGCATAAAAAGTAGAAAAAAATCAGTCTGGACTCACTGGTTCTAAGTTTCAGAAACTTAACTTGTACACGCTGTAACAAAAATAGGGAATGAATTGGTTCATCTAATCAACTCTGAAAAGGTAAGGGAGAGCTGTCTTTGACCAAGATAATCAAAGTTTTCAGAGTGCTTTCTCCCTCTACCTGTTTACCTCATTTGTTCCTACTTCACAAGAGCTTTTCCCATTTATTAGGGCACATAGCCTTAGGTAATTCTGGGCTTGGAGTCTTACAGCATCTCACCTCAAGAGGAAGGAGAATCTTCTGTCCTAATGCAGTTACAAATTCCAGGTTAGAATGGGAACCTGGAATAGACCACATGCCCTTTCCCTTAGATCATTCGCTGAGACCAGGCAGTGTGGTTGGTCCAGTACAGGTCATGTGCATCCAAGGATTGAGGAGGGCAGAGTCGATAATGCAGTAGTTGTGTTGCACAGGTTTGTGGGGCCTGCATTGATGACTGATTGGGGATTGGTAAGGCCTGCCTGTATGTGAGGAACAAACCAGATAGAGAGAGCCAAAGATGTCTCAGCCCATGTTTCTTACATGGGTCTCTACTTTCATCTGAAGCCTTTGGAAGACTTTCTTAAGGAAGACATTCAGCTCCCTTATTCTTTCTATTATGTGACAACACATAGTGAGAAAAGCTGCTGGCTTTCAATCAGAAGAGGGTCCTCACCAAAATGTGACTATGATGGTCCCTTGATCTTGGACTTCCCACCTCTAGAACTATGAGAAATATATATCTATTGTTCATTAACCACCCAGTCTGTGGTACTTTGTTAGAGCAGCCTGCACAGACTCAGATTATAACCTTTGAGAGTATTGCGCTCAATGTGACTAAATACAAATTCTTCAGTACTCTTTGGAAGAAAGATTCTAGCAGAAGGGACAGCGATATCAGATATTCTTCCCGATGTCTCTGAGTTTTGGTCATCTCCTTGGTGTCTCTGACAGCTATCTAATCCTAAAGTCATAGCCAAAGGAAACTCAGTAGAGTGATGGAATAAAAATCTCCTGAAAGAAAGTAGAAACTTTAGCCTTGAGGACAGTACAGAAGAATTGGAAGCAGAGTCGTGTCTGGAAACACTCAGACTTATGGCAAACACGTTCAAATAAAAATCCATATTCTTCAATATATAAACCTTTTTTTTTTTTTTGCATTTACAAGAGTGTCCTAATGAAGCAGATAGGAGACTATCTTCAAGGAACGCTTCCTAAAACTGCACCTTCAACATGGCATGGAATTAAACAATGATATTTACCTTTATTGTTATTCTGAACAGATGTGAATTATGTTTTAATTTCTGAAATTTCAGTGTTGCATGGTCAACATATGTGCTGGTATTCTTTAGTAACAAGTTATATATATATGAGTGAGTGAGTGAAGGGAAAAAAGTAGGAAAGACTCAGAGAAAAGTAAACAAATCTTTTCATGACTGATACAAAGTTAGAAATAAAAACTGTGCTTTATTTATGCATAACATGGAAGATATTCTTTTTGAAAGGAATCCCAAGGCCTCCTGAGAATTTATTTTTTTATTTAGAGATAAAAAGTTCTTATATCTTCCTCTGCTATTAAAAGTATTTACAATAGGGGCGCCTGGGTGGCTCAGTTGGTTGAGCGTCCGACTTCGGCTCAGGTCATGATCTCGCTCATGGGTTCGGGCCCTGCGTCGGGCTCTGTGCTGATAGCTCAGAGCCTGGAGCCTGCTTCATATTCTGTGTCTCCCTCAATCTCTGCCCTTCCCCTGCTCATGCTCTCTCTCTCTCTCTCTCTCTCTCTCTCTCAAAATAAATAAATGCCAAAAAAGATTAAAAAAAATTTACAATAAAAACTTTGCTTCCAAATGTGTTTTCTTCTGAGAATGTTCTTTTTATTTTGAAATATAGATCTTTAAAGCTTTTGTGGTTTAATTATTCTTAGAAATAATGGATGTTAAGTGACACCTGTGGTACCCCACTAAGTGAATCATTTCAAGACATTGGGTATTTCAAGGCCTCCATTTTCCTACCTGATGAGTATAAATGCTGATGAACCACTATGCTAACTTTGCAGAGACATTTCATGGGATCTTTTTAAAGGAAGCCAATAATCAAATGGCCCCAAAATGAAAAATGAACGCATGGTATACATTATAGATTGTTTATTGTAATCTTCTAGCATTTTTATTCAGAATATTGAGGAATCAGACAACTAATTTTCCTGAGTTGTCCTAGCATCTCATGAATTTGGAGAGTTGAATAGAGCAGTGTATTTCTGAGAGGCAAAACACTAATCCAGTCATAGCTCGCCTAACCTTAGAAAAATTGTATCTCAATCAAGTCACATACATTGTGCTAAATTTAGTCTCCTCGGGTTTTGGGTACATAAGTGTTTGTTATGTTACCTTCAGTACTTTCTTAAAGTTAAAAAATTTCAAACTAAAAATGGTAAAAGTGCTCCAAGGGAATTCATTGTTTAATAGAGTTACTTTGTTAAGCAAATAATTACTTCCCAATTTATAGTTCTTATGAATTAGTGTATCAATTCAGGTCCTTCCAGAAGCAGACACCAAAATGGGACTAAGTATATGGGGATTTTCATAGGAAAGTGCGTATGTGAAAGAAAGATGAGAGGGAGCGGGGGAGGCTGGAGGAACTGTCAGTCCCATGATGCAAGTGTGGCCCGAGTGAAGATGTAGGAAAGCCTAGTCTAATTATCTTGAGGATGAGGGTCACAGGGAAAACATTCAGCACAATGGCTCCGGACCAGGGGTGAGATCTTGGATCTTCTAGATTTTCCCACTGATATCTGACTGCAACTGCAGGAATGTCTTAGGGCAGACAGAAGAAGAGTGCCCAGTGAACCCACAAAATTCTGAGAAATAGTAAGTCATTGTTGCTTTAAGCCACAGTTTTGGATCATTGCTATTCAGTGGTCAATAACTGATGCACAGGTCAAGGTGAGATAGACAAGAGTTCTTGTTTTCTTCGAGGAGAGCAGAAAGTTTCCTAGTTTCACCTCTTACTGAGGGTGTTGCCGTTTGAGGGTTCTGACTTCATAATACGGCCTGAGTTTCAATATCTTGCCTTCTCTGAGCCCAAGGTCTTACTTTCCATCTCCATATAGCCATGAAAACTCATGATCTTATTTTATAGAAATAGATACATCTCCACTCCAGAGTACTAAAACTTCAGTACACTTGAACTGCCTTGATATTTTTTTTTAGCACTGGGGGATTATTTCTCTTACCTTCTAGTTCTTTCAGGAATGTGTCTAAGAGGGTGTGAATATGTGACGTCAGCATTTGTAGAAGGGTTTCAGGTTGTCTTGTCTGCCACTGTGTTAGACATGGGAGTCTCCATCTGGCACTTTTGAATCTTCCTTAGAAATAGTCTTTTTATTTTTACCATCACAATTCACTTGACTATCCTGTCAGAGATTTACAAAAGGAACTTTAAACTTTACCTTGTTTAAAGGAGTATGTTATAGTACTCCTTTGCTTTGTTATAGGGCTCCATTGCTTCGTTTTAGCTTTTAATATACTAGAACCCTATAGACAACATGTATTTGTAAATGACTCTCTGTGGCAGTACGTACTTGTAAATGAATTATTTGTATTTTAGGAAGAACAGCAAACCAATTTTGCTCAATTAGTGTGAACCTAAATTGTGGCATATAAATTAAATAATGTCAAAAGTCAAAGGATAGGTTAATCTTTTTGATAGGTGGGGAGGGTATAAAAGAAGGTTGCTCCAGTTTCTCTTTCCTTCCTGATAATTTACCAGCTACAAAAACCCCAGCAGTGGCCATGGCTATGATGCTTCCTCTTCTAAGCAATGAGATTTTTTTGTTCACACACTCCCCAGAAGTTATATCTGACTCTTTCTTCCTTTTTCTATAGAGTATGGTTTATAGTGGTGAAGTTGCTTCCTGGCAGAATTGAATGCCCTGAGGTATGGAGCATATATAGTGAGAAGTCGAAGAATTACTTTGATAATATGACAGTTATTGTTATATGCAAATATCACCATTTAAAATTGGATATTGATTAGTTTTTCTTTCTTTTCATATATAGCTGCCCCCGAAGTATCATTGCTTTCTATTTTAAAATCAAAATAGGCAAGAAAAACTTGGAACCAGTGACTTAGATAAAGCCTATAGATTTTTTAAGGTTTATTTATTTATTTTGAGAAAGAGAGAGAGAGAACGAGTGGGAGAGGGGCAGAGAGAGAGGGAGAGAGAATCTCAAGCAGGCTCTGTGCTGTCAGCACCGAGCCTGATGCAGAGCTTGTTCCCATGAACTGTGAGATCACGACCTGAGCTGAAATCAAGAGTTGGTTGTTTAACCAACAGCCACCTGGGTGCCTCAAGCCTATAGCATTTGATTTCATACCAAATATGAAAGAAATTTGCTAATAGACCAAACAGCCATATTTTGGTTCACATTTACTTTAATTGCATAAAAGATATAAGGTTCCTACCATTTTGTGTTTCATGTATCTGTAATTGAATTTTCTTTAATATTTCCTTTGAATATTTTATGTATTAACAATATCACAGAAATATATCTATGCATTCATATATTCAGGTCTGATGGGACCAGAAAAAAATTAAAGTGAAAAATTAAGTATTTTTCAGTTTACTGTTTAATACATCCTCATGTGGAGCTCTAGTGTCTTTCCACCTGTGAAGGATCTTTTGAAAAAATAGCAAGCAGAAATGACATAATATATACTTGATGACTAAAGAGAAAGTGAGTAGTAAATGATTTAAACTGTTACTTATATTAATTCAGTCTTTGGCTTTGTAGCACTGAGTGTTGGTTGACTATTTATTTTTCCCGAACCTTCTGGCATGCAGACCTAGACCCTTTAGTATTTTCCATGTAAAGTCTGGAGTGGACATTTACTGTTTTGTGTGTCAATTCCACCCCTCCTTTTAGACCAGCATTTTCACAGTCATGCAATGGAAAATGTCATCTTTTTGGCCATAGTGATTGGTCTAAGGATACACATCTGACCTGTGCTGGGTCAACAATAGGATTGGCTTTGGCCTCAGTGTGGTGGTGAGACTGTGGGGCCTGGCTGCCAAGCATCATATTCCCTGCTCCTTGACACAGAGAGGGGTGAAGTTGGCATCCAGACACAGCTGAAGTGAGAGGTGGAGAGAATGAATATATTCCAGTTCCATGTTCCAGCCTCATTTCTACTCATCCTCTTTTTTTTCTCCTAATCTAGTAGAATTTTTTTTCCACATTCTTCAAGAGTCTGTGAAGAAAAAAAAATCAGCCACATGCAGCATTTTATGAATTTTGTTAGACTTTTCTGGGTTTTTGGGGGGAGTTACATTCAACATTTCCCTTAAAATTTGGGCCTTTCATTGCCCCAAAGTTATTCCATCCTTAAGTCCAGTGTCTTTCCCTAGTCTCCCTTTGCCTGTCAGCAGTGGGCAACCCTCATTTTTCTCTTGCACTCACTCAAGCAAAACATTTTTCTCTTTTTAATGCTGACTACTTCCTCTCTTCTTCAAGAAACCAAAGCCCAGCCAATCTGTTTCTCTTGCAAAGGGCCTTCTTTTCTATCAAGGTGATGTTCTCTATACAAAGGATTTTTTTGTATCAGATACTAAGAGAACACAATTTTCTTCATGTTGGAATACCTGCAATGTTTTTAGATTGTCCTCCTCATTAACTAAGCTTCCTAGTGTCACTTTCAAGATCCAATGTCAGCATTTATTCTAAGTAGGTCATTTATATCTATTACTTTTCTTTTTCAACCCAATATTCCATGCAAATCTAGATACACCTCTCATCAGAATTTACCACTCACTTTCTAAGCTGACTAATATAATCTTAAAATTCAGTTTTTTTCCACTGAAGGCCATTTAAAATTCTACCACTTCCACATATTTTAGGATTTAATTGAGTGAAACGTTTGAAATGACTTGTTATTTAACTCAAAATAAATGCATGTAACATATTTAGCAATCCCTCTCTTACTCCCACCTTTCTCTGTTTCCCCCAACTGTTCTTGGCAACTACTTTGCTGTTAAGATTGAGGCTGTGTCTGAGAGGTTAGCAGATTTGAAAGGAAGAAAGAATAATTCTATGAAATTATTTCCAATGTTACTAAGAAGGGGAATTCTGGTTGAGATGGTTAATATAGCTCCAGCCTGGGGCATAATTTTCTCTCTGAAAGTTTAATAAGAACACTTGGAAGATATTGAGATAGTGCTTAAGGAGGCTTCTTTTTGCTTTCAGCAAGTGAGGCATTGAGATTTCCTCAAAAACCTTGATTGTGTCGGATGCATTTGCAGCCCCTTCTGTCAAGAGATAGGGTCTCTTTTCTCCTCCCTTTTAACCTGGGCTGGCTTTTAAACTTGCTTTGGGCAATATAATGCAATGGAAGTGATGTGCGACTTCTCAGCAAGGTCTTAAGATACCTCACAGTTTCTGCTCATTCTCTCTTGGAATGTTCCACCATCATACTAGAAATTAGAAGTATCCTGCTAGAAGGGCCATGTGGAAGAGAACTGAAGACACCCCAGCCAAGAGCCCTAGCTAACCACCAGACAGAGGATTTGAGGTCATGCTAGACTTCCAGTTCCAGTTGACCTGCCAGGTGACTGCAGCACATGAGTGACCTCATAAGTGGACACATCAGAGGAATTGCCCACCTAAGTTGCAGAATCATGAATAAATGCATACATATCTCCAGTAGAAAGGGAAAGTGGATAAATTAAGGCAGAGTAGAACAATTGCAGGAACAATGTTCTGTAGTAGGAAAGAGGTGGTAGAATCTAGTCAAGAAAGGAAGAACTGGATGCATGGAGGAGCTCATCCTCTATAACAGAAGGGAAGGCAGAACATACGGGTACACCTGAAGAAAAGAGGGCAGTTTTGTTGGGGAGACCTTTGAAGTTCTCTTCTGATTGCTTTAGTTTTCTTAGTATGAAGATGCGAGGGTGGTAGGGAGTTGTGGAGTTTGAGGCTAAAAGGAGAAGGTGTGATTTGAACAATGGGAGCTAGATTGACTGTGGAAATTCAGTTGGATCATGGAGAAGAGTGAGAAGCGCCTTGAGATTAGTGTTTTTAGATTTAGCTGACATCTCTCAAGTGTGTGCTTTTCTCCAGACATATTTGGATGCTTATTTAAGCAGGTGTGCAGTAGGTAGAAAGTTGTACTTAATCAGGAGTGAGTCTTAGAGTATGACAGAGTGACTGATGGTCAAGCTAATTGAGCATATAAGCAAGGGGGTGGTTGCAGCAATGTCCATGGAATACACGCTAATAAGTGGGGGAAATGAGGGCATGAAATAGGTTAGGATCTTAGAAAAGGGGCAAGATAGATGGATTGAATACAACCTGTGAGAGCATGTACCAACTGTGTTCTTGTTTAGCAACTGATTCTAGTATGTATTATAGTCTTGGGAAAATTATTTAAATATACCAATTTGTGCAATTTTAATCTTAGAATAAATTCTAAGATTTCTTTGCAACTCTAACAATTTGTTATTCTGTTATTCCATGTGAAAGCACATAATATATATACTAATAAAGAATAGATTCAGTTTTTTTAAAAGATTATGGCAAACCTTGCTACCGTTTCTCATGACACCTCAAGGTTAATTATCCACTTAATTAATTCCCTTACTTATTTGTTTCATTATTTTTGGATGGCTGCTACATAGATAAGAATTTTTAGAGTAGGTATTGAGAGATATAATATCCAGAACATACTAAGAAACATATCTGGAATCACGAAAGTATGGGCTAGTGATTAGAACTACACATTGGGAGGTAGGAATACAGGGTTTCTACCCTGGTTCTAACTCTGTTCTGTTTTGTAAAAATTATATTTATTGCTTTTACTATATTGATTAAAAGTCTTAGAGACTCTGTGATTGGTGTTTCACTTAAGTATTTGACAAAATCAGAGTTAGACACAGGAGTCCTGGAATACAAGAATTGTGATTGTATTCTTTTCACTTGTCCATTAGAGTCTGGACTAGAAAAGTAGCCATGATGGCATTTGGGGAGTGAAAGCAAATAACACTTTCCAACATCCCTGTTAAGCCTTTTCATTTTAATTGAAAGGAAGCCATGCCATAGCCCTTGCTGGCCATGACAACTATTCTGCCTTTGACTATTGCAATTTCCTCAGATGTGTCTCCTGCTACAGTTGATTCTCTATATAGAAGTGAGGAGTGGTGTTTACAAAAAATAAACAGATCATTTTACTTCTGTCTTTGAAATCTTCCACTGACTTCCCATTAGATTTAGAATAAAATCCAGGCTCTTCATTTTCATCTCTAAGATCTTACAGGAATTGGCCCATACTTTTCTCTGACCTCATCCTAAACTACTTTCCTTTTCATAAACTGATTTAGACACACTGGCCTTTTACTGTTCCAAAAACATGTAGAATTCTTCTCTGTCACAGGACTTGCAACCACGGGGTCAGTCTGTCTACTCAAAAAGCTCTTTTAGACCTTCAGGGCTGAATTTATCTTTTGTAAAAAAATTGTTTAACGTTTCTGTTTTTTTTTTTTAATCCCACTACTCCTTTGGAAAAACCATTCTTTCTTTGATAGGAAGGGAGAACAAGTCTTCCTTGTCATGCTGTTAGAAAATACCCAGTCATAGCACCATGATCTCTTGGTAAAGTAGAACAAGTAAAGTAAACTGGATATAAAGAGGTTCCTGTCTCTTCGTATTTGTCTGGTCAGGTTGTTCCTGGCCGAGTAGGTACCTTCATGGATGGCGGGAGGTCTCATCACTGGGGGCCCAGGCATCATTGGCATGTGGCCTCACACAGGTGGCTTCATTACAGGAGCAGGTCCCATTGGCATCATCCCAAGGGGAGGAGGGCCCATCACTGGCACCATGGGAGGACCCCCATATGGGGTGCTGGCATCACACCAGGGCGAGGAGGACCCGGGAGACGTGGGAGGTGGGATCATTGCTCCCGCAGGAGGAGCAGAGAATAGGGTAGGAGGCATCTTTCCTGGCTGAAATGCAAAGATTGTTTTGTCAATCAGGCTCTGAGCCTGCTCTTCCATGCATTTCTGACAGTAGTCTTTTACATTCTCTTTGTGTTTCTGACTGCTGCAGTGTGTCTTTGTCATAGACGGAGAGTCATGGGTGAGGTATGTTTCTCAGTAGTGACAATAAAACTTGGCTTGTTGCTCCACAGGCCATTGCCTACTCCATCCTGCGCCACTGGGAAATGACCTGTTTGTTTACTTTTTGATTTTCTTTTCTGTGTGTGTGTATGTGTGTGTGTGTGTATGTGTGTGTGTGTTTATTTTTGAGAGAGAGAGAGAGGGCAAGCAGGGGAGGAACAGAGAGAGAGACAGGGGGCAAAGGATCTGAAGCAAGCTCTGTGCTGAGAGCACAGATGTGTGGCCCGAACCCACAAACTGCGAGATCATGACCTGAGCTGAAATCTGATGCTCAACCGATTGAGCCACCCAGGTGCCCCTACTTTTTGATTTTCTATCTCTCTTTGGACTAGACAGAAATATATGATATGCGTTGTCAGTCTCATTGGCTGGTATAGCTTCTATGCCTTGGAAATCACTGGATAGGTGCTCAACAGACATTTTTTTAATGGGGGAGAAAAAAAGACCTCAAAAGTAGATGGAGTAGAAGATAACTTATCTGGAGTTCATTAATGAGGGTAGGCTATTATCTGGAGTTTGTTAATGAGGGTAGTCTATTCTATGTCAATTTATTTAACTTTATTATCCATGACTTTTAAAGCTTTGAGTCTTGAAAGATTTGTAGCTTTCAGGACTTCCCTCTTAAAATACAATTAACCTTATGAGTTCGTTTCTCAGATCAATGTCCAATAATATTTTGGTTCTTAGTGACCACCCAGGGAGAAATAGGACATAGAATGTGCAGTGACAGACTATCAGGAGTGGGGGTGTAAAAAAACAGAGGGTAAAAGGCCAGCAGGGAGAAATAATAGGGGTAAAGAGATGAAAAGCTAGTAGCAGGAGAATTCTATCAGAATTTTCACTAAAGTGGGAACATTTTTGTTTTTTATTCTACAAGATAGTGCCCTGTTATCTAGTACTGCATATTTTCAAGTATCAGAAAGTTTTTTTTTTAAAGCAGTTTCTTGATAGTTTTTCATGGTTACAAATAAATTGGAGAAAAAGGGAAAGCTAAGCATTCTCAGTTAAAAAAACAAAAGGTGGAAGCAACTATTGCATAAGACACTGTATGCTGCTCAGCATGAGTATTTCAGGGAAAGATTTGGTGTCTTGTAATGTTGCAGTTACTATGGTGACAATGCATTTTTAATGGTACCATTAAATGGCAGTGTAACTACTTGTAACTAAGGAGTGCTGAATAGTCACAGCTGTGTTGTTTGGAGTTTATGTTTCTTTTCTTCAGTATGGTTTTTAATGACTTAAAAATAAAAGTGTTGTATAACAGTATATCACTTTGGTACATGATATATGTACTTTTTAGAAATAGAATGGAGAATGTTAATTATCACCACTATACTTTATACACACACATGCACACACATGTGAACACACGTATGTGCATACTTTAGAGATGAAGATCTGGGGAAAAGATTAAGTAGCTTTTCTCAGCTCATTTGCTACGGACAGAATTAGCATTAGAGCTCAGGTTTTTGGACTGATATAACAGTTTCTTTCTGACCTTGCATCCTGGTTCTGCTCAACACAGCACTATGTACACAGCACACTCTATTCTTTTTAAACATTGCACTTGATAAGAAAGTGCAAGGAATTTCTATCATCCTGTAGAGTTACAAGGTGGTTGGGACCTAGATGAAAGAGTAACGAATAATATAATTGAAAGAGTCCGTAGATAGAATTCAAGATATCCGTAAACCTTTTAATAAAGTTGTTTGCAAGTAGGTATATGCATATGTTCACTTATCTAATGAGAAACTTTATCAGATTCTCAAAGAATTGGTATCCTCTCCCCAAATAGGTGATGAACTATGGCTGTTTCCCAATTTAGGATATCAAAATGGAAAAGTAAATGGTATGTTGAGAAAAATATTTACTACAATTTGATGAAAGATTAATATTCTTAATTTATAAAGACAATATACACATCAGGCAAAACATCAAGACCCAGTCGATCCCCTAAAGCAAGGGCAATAAGAGCAAAAATAAAGTATTGGTAGTACATCAAAATAAAAAGCTTCTGCACAGTAAAGGAAACAATCAACAAAACTAAAAGACAGCCTTTGGAATGGAATATATTTGCAAATGACATATCCAATAAGATGTTAGTTGCCAAAATATATAAAGAACTTATAAAACTTAACACCCAAAACCAAATAATCCAATTAGAAAATGGCAGAAGACATGAATAGACATTTCTCCAAAAAAGACATCCAGATGGCTAATATGGAAAGATGCTCATCATCACTTATCATTAGAGAGATGCAAATCAAAACTACAATGTGGTGTCAGAAAGGCTAAAATCAAAAACGCAAGAAATAACAGGCTTCAGTGAGGATGTAGAAATAAAGGAAGTCTCTTGCACTGGTGATGGGAATGCAAACTGGTGTGGTCACTGTGAAAAATTGTATGGAAAAGTTGAAATGGAACTACTCTACAATCCAGTAGTTGTGCTACTGGGTATTTACCCAAAGAATATAAAAACACTAATTCAAAGGGATACATGCACCCATATTATTTATAGTAGCATAATTTGCAATAGCCAAGATATGGAAGTAGCTCAATTGTCATTCAGTTGATGCATGGATAAAGAGGAGGTGGTATATACATACAATGAAATATTATTCAGTCATAACAAGGAGTGAAATCTTGCCATTGGTAACAACGTGGATCGAGCTAGAGAGTATAATGCTAAGTTAAATAAGTCAGAGAATAATGAATACTATATTTCACTCATGTGGAATTTGAAAAAGAAGAGAAACAAGCAAAGGTGGGGGGAAGAGAGAGAAAGAGAGACAAACCAAGACACAGACTGTATAGAGAACAAACTGATGGTTACTAGAGGAGAGGTGGGTGGAGCATGTGTTAAATAGATGATGGGGATTAAGGAGTGCCCTTGTGATGAGGACTGGGCAATGTTTGTAATTGTTAAATCACTATATTGTACACCTGAAATTAATATAACACTGTATGTCAACTAACTGGAATTAAAATAAAAACTTAAAAAAAAGACCGAGTTGAAATTAGAGCAAAGGAAATGATTGGAAGATATGCAGACACGGAATACAAATAGCTAATAGAACTGAAAATTATTCATCCTCTTTAGCCATCAATGAAATGTAAATGAAAACAATAAAAATGTTTACCATTTTAACCCAACAAATTAGCTCAGGTTAAAAGCAACCACAATAATATTCTTTGTGATGAAGAGTTGATGGGAAAACAGATTGCTCAACTGTTGCTAGGAGTATAAATTGAGGCAGTGGTTTTTGGAAATCAAATTAATAATTCAAGTTAAGAGTCTTAAAAATGTTTGTAACCAGTAATTCAAATTCTAAGCACATAGTTCCATTCTAAGGCAAGAATAAGTGCTTACTAAAATTTGTTATAAAAGTATTTCTCCTGTGTTCTTTAAAATAGTAAAAAAATCTGAAAGTGTATACATGTCCAAATAGGGAAAGGATTAAATAAATTACGGTATCCTATGAGTCCAATAAATTGTCTTGAAAATTTTGTTAATGGCATGGAAAACTCTTATGATATAATATTATATTTAAAAACAACATCTAGACTTCTAAAATGCTTGTAGAGTATAATTCCAATATAATACAAATAATAATATAAATTCCATATAAATAAATTTAAAATACTAGAAAGAAACTAAGATATAAAATGGTTATCTTCTGGGTTATGTGGTTAATAATTATTTTTATTCTTTTTTTGTATTGTGTATTTTCTTGGATTTCTAAAGTGAACGTATATATTATCAGAAAGGAAATAAAAATTATTTAAAAGTTGTGCCGAGTTTTTTCTTATATTACCTCAATTGTTCCGACTTGGCAAAAACTATTGTCCTAAATAAAGAATGGCAGGAACTAGAAGGACATCTTTTGAACAAAATTGACTTTTTTTTTTTCGATTTAAAAATTATATATGTAACCTCCTTTTTTGGGTCGGATGTTGGGGAAATACATATGAATAAGACATTGTTCCTGCCATGTAAAATTTATAGTCTACTAGGAAAGATAGGCATGTAATAACCATACTAAAATAGCTCCTGGGTACCTTGTAATATGGCATCAGGAAGGAAGGAATGATGAAGTTTTCCTGAGGAAGTAGAGGGAAAGGGCGACATTTGGTTCCTGTCTCAAGTGATAGGTCATGACGTGGGCCAAAGTGAAAGGATTCTCATAAAGAAGGGTATGAGAGCAAAAAAGGCGACGCTATTTAGAGCACAGGTGCCTTTGATTTGATTAGGAAGGTAGTAAAAGGCCATCTGTTGAAAGACCTTAAAATTTATAGGTACAAAGGGGTCATTGAAATCACTGAAAGAGTCATCTAAATAAGTGATCAGATTTGATCAGAAGAGTACATGAGGAATAATCTCTTATCACAGTAACAGAAATTATAATAGTTGTTTTGGTAATGATTTAAATATTTTCATGGAAATTATACTCAATATGGTAAAACTTAAAAAAAATTAAAGTTCTATCAAGATGCTATTTTGCACCGCGTCATCTAATAGAGAGTGTTTGATATTTGATATTGGGGGTTTATTGGTTGGCCATACCATGATGTTAATGAGGCCAAAACCACAGTCACCCCTATTAATTTAGTTGGCAGAAAAAATATTTTGTTTTGTGACTGCTGGCTCAGTGAGGAAGTTATTTAAAGAGCTGAGCTGCATCCATACCAGTTTTAACTTTAAGTTGATTAAAGCGTGGATTCTCTACATGTATTTCGTTTCAGTGTTCAGTGAAGCCAAGTGGTGCTTCTTATGATAATAAAGTTATCAGATGGTCCCAGAACACTCTAGCCATCTTTGGTTGGCCCAAGTATTATTCCTGAACTAAGTAAGTAACTTTCTTCCTCTCTCCCTCCTTCTCTCTCTCTTTTCTTTTCTTAATATTTATTTATTTTTGACAGAGAGATCATGTGTGTGCATGCGTGCACAAGTGGGGACAGGGGTAGAGAGAGGGAGACACAGAATCCAAAGCAGGCTCCAGGCTACGAGCTGTCAGCACAGAGCCTGACAGGTTCAGCACGGACTTGACCTGTGAACTGTGAGATCATGATCTGAGCCCCAGTTGGAAACTCAACCAGCTGAGCCACCCAGGCTCCCCTTTTCTTCCCTTCCCTTTTCTTCCCTTCCTTCCCTTCCCCTCCCCTTTTCTTTCCTTCTCTCTCTTTCTTCCTTTCTTTCTTTCTTTCTTTCTTTCTTTCTTTCTTTCTTTCTTTCTTTCTTTCTTTCTCTCTCTCTCTCTCTCTTTCTTTTTCTTTCTTTCTTTCCTTCTTATGTTGTTTTTCTATTTTTATTATTTTTTAAAATTGAGATATAATTGTCATAACATAGTACTAGTTTTAGGTATACAATGAAATGATTACGGGGGTACCTGCGTGGCTCAGTCATTGAGTGTCTGCCTTTGGCTCAGATCATGATCAGTTCATGATCAGTTCATGAGTTTGAGCCCAGCATCAGGCTCACTGCTTTCAGTGCAGAGCTTGTTTCCAGTTCTCTATTCTCCTCTCTCTCTGCCCCTCCCCTGCTCACACACGCACATGCGCACTCTCTCTCTCTCAAAAATAAATAAGACATTAAAAAAAAACCAACAAAATGATTACGATAAATTTAGTTATCACCCATTGCCACACATAGTTACAAAAATACTTTTGCTTGTAATGAGAACTTCTAAGATCTATTCTCTTAGCACCTTTCGAATGTACAATATAGTTATAATTATAGTCACTATGCTGTGTATTACATCCCCAGGACTTATTTATCTTATAACTGGAAGTTTATACCTTTTGACCACCTTCACCATTTTGTCCAATTTTCACTAACTGCCTCTGGCAGCCACATGTCTGTTTTCTGTATCTATGAGTTTAGTTTGTTTTTGTTTTTGTTTTCTTTTTCGATTCCTTTTTAAAAAATTCCATTGTTTTCTCTTAAAAAATTTTTTTTAATGTTTGTTTTTGAGAGAGACAGAGCATGAGTGGGGGATGGGCAGAGAGAGAGGGAGACAAGCAATCTGAAGCAGGCTCCAGGCTCTGAGCTGTCAGCACAGAACTCCGTGCAGGGTTCGAATCCATGTGAGATAATGACCTGAACCAAAGTTGGATGCTTAACCAACTAAGCCACCCAGGTGCTCCCCAATTTTTTAATGTTTATTTATTTCGAGAGTGAGAAAGCATGTGTGTGTGTGCAATTGGGTGAGGGGCAGAGAGAGAGAGAGGAAGAGAGAGAATCCCAAGCAGGCTCTGTGCCACCAGCACAAAGCCTAATGTGGGGCTTGACCCCATGAATCATGAGATCATGACTCAAGCCAAAATCAAGAGTCAAACACCCAACCAACAAAGCCACCCAGGCACCCCTTTTAGATTCTATATGTAAGTGATATCATACAGTATTTGTCTCTTAGCATAATGCCATGAAGGTCATCCATGTTGTTGCAAAGGGCAGAATTTCCTTTTTTTTTTTGAGTTAATTTATTTATTTGAGGAAAGAGAGCACAAGCAGGGGGTGGGGCCAGAGAGAGGATCCCAAGCAGGCCCAAGATGTCAGCGCAGAGCCTGATGTGGGGCTCATCTTATGAACCGTGAGATCATGGCGTGAGCCAAAATCAAGAGTTGGATGTTCAACAGACTGAGCCATCCAGGCACCCCAGAATTTCCTTCTTTTTTTTTGGCTGAATAATATTCATATATGTGTGTGCGTGTGTGTGTGTGTGTGATGTATACATATCACATTTTCTATTTTCTTTATCCATTCATCCTTTGATGACACATAAGTTGTTTCTGTATCTTGAGTATGGTGAATAATGCTGCAATAAGCATTGGGATACAGTTACCTTTTCAAGATAGTGATTTTGGGTGGAATTGCTGGATCATATGGTATTTCTATTTTTAATTTTTTGAGGAACCTCCATACTGTTTTCCGTAACAGTTGCACCAATTAACATTCCTGCTGACAGTGCACAAGAGTTTCCTTTTGTCCACATCCTCAGCATCACTTGTTATTTCTTATCTTTTTGATCATAGACATTTTAACAGGTGTGAGGTAATATCTCATTTCTATATTCATGAGTTACGACATGGGTGTACTTTCTTTGCAGTTTCAGATAATCAGTGTTTTTCAAGAGGATCACTTTTTTCAGGATTCTTATTCATTATTTCTGAATTGTGATGTTCTCTTGCTCTTAGTTGTAATAGTAAGAGAGTAATAGTAGTAATAGAAATAAATAAATAATCTCCAAATTAACCCATCTCTATACTCACATTCTTGGTTATATTTTAAAACCATCTATCAGTTTAGTTTATATTTAAGATGTGTAGCTCTGGACAAGAAGGGTTAGTTTTGGTTCCTGAGTACTTGTGATTATGTATAAATATTTTCAAAGCATTTCTTGATACCCATTTTCTTCTATTTGCTGAGTGGTGCATGCTATTCCTTCCTTTATTTGAGATAATTATGTTGTCCCGTGGAAGAGGATTAGTTTGGGACCCAGAAGACAGTCCAATTTCAACTTTAAAGTATCCTCTATGATTTTTAGCCAGGAATCACTTAAACTCACAGTAATTCATTTTCCCTGTCTTTTATTTTATTTTATTTTTTTAGTCATATGTTAGCCCAAGTTGGTTATCTGAGGCTTAGGTGATGAACTGACTATTGAGAGAAATATTGAAATAGAGGAAGAATTTAGGAAAGAATTTGAAAAATAGGAGTAATTTATGGGAGGTAAGATAAGAAGATAGCAAAGAAGATAATGAAGCATAAAATTTAGGAAATCTCGATGACAGATACATACAAGAGACCATGAACTGGTTTTGTTAAACAAAAGTAAGTGATGATCTGAAATAGCAATAGTAATAATAATAATAATAGTAATAGTAATAATGTCAGATAGGAAAGGACTTGCAAATATCTGATGTAGAAGGGAGAATGACACATAAAGAAGTAATTTAGTGAAATAAATTATGGGGGATATTTTTCTGTTTTGTGGGAAGTAGGCCAGGATGAATCATAGCATAGTTTAGCTATAGACTAAACTTGGTTTATTTACTTGGAGTCTAAGAAAACAGCTTAGGGCTATTTACTAAAAACACCTTTGGAAATATATGTAGATACCTCTTTGATAGATTATACTCTACTTTTGCTCTGAGATTTTCAACATTAGAGAAGAACTGTGTTTGTTCCGAGTTTTAAAAAATTTTTAATAGACTTTGCTTTTTAGAGCAGTTTTAGGTTTATAGAAAAATTGTACAAAAACTACAGAGAGTTCCCATATACCTACCTCTTTTCCTCTGCACAATTTCCCCTATTATTAACTTTTTGGATTGGTGTGGTACATTTGTTACAATTAATGAACCAATATTGATTGATTATTATTAACTAAAGTCAACAGTTTACATAAGAGTTCATCCTTTGTGTTGTACATTCTACAGGTTTTGACAAATGCAGCATGTCATATATTCACTATTACAGTATCATACGGAATAGTGTCAGTGCCCTAAAAATTTTCTGTGCTCCCTCTAATCATCCTGCTCTCCCTCCTGTTCTTTCCTTCTTTCCCTCCCTCCCTTGCCCTGAACACTGGTAACCATTCGTCATTTTATTGGGTCTCATCCCTAGTTTTGTCTTTTTCACAATGTGATGTAGTTGGAATGGTCACTATATAGCTTTTTCAGATTGGCTTCTTTAACTTAGCAATATACATTCAAGTTTCCTCCCTGTCTTTTTGGGGTTTGATCATTTCTTTTGGTTGATGAACAAAATTCCAAAATCATATGGATATACCAGCTTGCTTATTCATTCACCTATTTAAGGACACCTTTCTTGTTTTCAAGTTTTGGTAATTATGAATAAAGCTGCTACAAACATTTGCATGCAGTCTATTAAAAAAACTCATTTAGGTAAAATACTAACTAGTGCAGTTTCTGGATCATATGGTAAAAGTATGTTTAGTTTTGTAAAACACTGCCAAACCGTCTTCAAAATTTGGCTGTGCCAATTTGCATTCCTACCAGCGATGAATAAGAATTTCTTTTGCTTCATGTCCTCACCAGCATTTTGGTGGTGTCAGTGTTTGGATTTTAGCTATTTTATAGATATTAGTGGTTTCTCAATGTTATTTTAATTTGCAGTTCTCTAATGACATATGACATTGAGCATCTTTTCAAAGTTGTTTTCTTATTGTTGAATTTTATGAGTTTTTTTTGTATATTTTGGATACAAGTCCTTTGTCAGATATATGTTTTGCAAAGATTTTCTTTCTCCCAGTGTGTGTCTAAACAGTGGCTTTTGCAGAGCAGTTTTTATTTCAGTGAAGTTATATTTATCAATTTTATTCTTTCATTGATTTTACTTTTGTTGTATCAAAAAATTCATCACTGAAGTCAAGATCACCTTACTTCTCCCCTATTTTAGCTTCTAGAAGTTTTGAAGTTTTGCATTTATATTAAGTGTATGATCCATTCTGAGTCAACTTTTGTGAAAGTGTAAGGTCTGTGTCTAGACTCTCTTTTTTCTTTCTTTCTTTCTTTTTTTTTTTTTACATGTGAATGTCCAGTTGTTCCAGCACCATTTGTTGAAAGACAATCCTTTTTTGATGGAATTGTGTTTGCTTCTTTGTCAAAGATCAGTTGACTGTATTTGTGTGCGTCTGTGTCTGGACTTCGTGTTCTGCTCCATTGATTTTTGGCCTCTTTTTTTTTTTTTTTGACAATATTACACTGATCACTGTAGCTTTATAGTAACTATTGAAAATGGGTGGTACCAGTCCTCTAGCTTTTTTTCTTTAGTATTGTATTGGCTGTTCTTGGTCTTTTGCCTTTTTGTATAAACTTTGAAATCATTTTGTTGATAATCCAGCTTGAAGCATTGTGAGCAGAGGGAAACACAGAGATGTAAGCAGAGAGAAAGAAACTAAGAAAGAATCAAAAAGAAATGTTAGAAAAATGAAGACTACCTTTGGGGCACTTGTTTGGCTGGTTAAGCATCTGACTCTAGATTTCAGCTTAGGTCATGATCTCATGATTTGTGAGATAAAGCCCCACACTGGACTGTGTGCTGACAGTGTGGAGCCTGCTTGGGATTCTCTCCCTCTCTTTTCACCTCCCCTGTTTGTGTTGTCTTTCTCAAAATAAGTAAAAATTAAAAAAAATATATAAAAATGAAGAATACCTTTGATAGGCTCGTCAGTAGAGGAAAGACTGAGGGAGGATGAAATTAAAAACCAAAGAGAAAAGCATGAAAAAACATGACACAAGATATCGAAGAACTGTGGAATAATTATGAAATGTGATGTGTGTATTGGAAATGGCAGAGGAGAAAAGAGAATGGAACAGAAGAAATGATTGAAATAATAATGATTGGGAACTTTCCAAAATTAATTACAGACACCAAGCTACAAATCCTGAAAGCTCAGAGAATAGCAAGCAGGATATATAGCAAAAAATTCACACTTAAGCATATCATATTCAAAGTCAGAAAATCAAGAACAAAGAAAAAGTCTTCAAAGGAGTTGGGTGGGGCTCCTTATCTATATAGTACCTTATCTGTAGAGTGGCAAGGATAGGAATTATATCCCACTTTTCTTTACAAGCCATGCAGACAAGAAGATAGGGAAATGAAATATATAGAGTGTTGAAAGAAAAAACCCACCAAACCAGAATTCTGTATCTAGAAAACTTATCCTTCCAAAGTGAAAAAGATATAGAAATTCTTTTAAAACAAACAAAAATTCAGAAAATTTGTTGCCAGTACACCTACAATACAAGAAATGTTTTAAAAATTTCCCAGAAAGAGGAGCAGTGATACAGGTCAGAAAGTAAGATCTACATGTAGAAAGGAAATGTTAGAGAAGGAATAAATGAAGGTAAAATAAAATTTGTATTTTTCTTATTAATTGATATACCAAATAATAGCAACATATATTGGATAATAACAGCTTATGGATAAGTAAAATGAATAATATTAATCTTATTAGGGTCAGGTGGGAAGAACTGGGGATATTTTATCAGATACCTGAAATACCCATGTAGTGGTATAATGTTACTGACTTTAGATTAGTTGAAAATGCTATTGCAAATCACTGAACACCATGCTTTGGTGCATACTTTGGGCATTGTCCTAATAGATGTATATTAGGGTCTCTTTGAATATAGTCAACATTTTCTTCTCTTCCGTATAACTTATCATAGCCTTTCAGTTCCATCCCTAATCATCAGCATTGACTCTGACATCCTGCCTGCTCCCATTTCTTCTCCCTTTTCTCTACCTTCTCAAGGTCAAAGGTGCTGACAGAAGGAGAATAGATGAATGTTAGTGAAGAGGGGGCTGCAAAATGAAATTCATCTTTTTATTACACATATTTATGTCTTTGAAGGGACATGCAATTAATGAAATACATGAGATGAATTATCTTTGAGATCTATTTATTTTCTAGGTGGTAATAATAGCAAATGACAATAGCAACACAATTTTCGTTGAGTGCATGGTGACATGTTAAGTACTGTGAGGAACAGGTATGAGAGGTCTTGTCCTTATTTTAATAATTTTTATTTCTGTTAAAGCTCTTATTTCCAGACAATAGGATCTAACAGATTTTAGTGGAAAAATGATTTGCTGGATCACAAAATTGCCAAGGGGACTGGAGAAGCTGATTGGGGTCTGTGACAGAACTGGTCAGCAGAGATGCCTCTGCCTCCCTGCCCTCCCCGCTCCCCACCTCCTGCCCATATGCATTTGCACTTTTAAGTCTGTGACTTAGGAAGATGGTTGCCATTCTATCACCACTGCCTTTATAGACCTGCTGCAAACCCCCTTTTTCACCAGAAAATTCTTTTCAGTCTCTACTTTGTATCACTAGCACACAGTTCAAAGCCTGATGTGGGTTCATCAGATTAGTGACAGTTATCAGTTTCCTTGAAACTGTAGTTCGGATACTAGCAGCATCCTCATCAGTTGAGAGCTTGCTAGGGTTGCAAATTATGTGGCTCCAGTGTCCCACTGAGTCAGAATCTCAGGGAATATTTTAACAAGTCCTCTTGGTTTGGGGAGTCCTCAGGCACAAAAGTTTGAGAAGGGATTATGTAGGTAACGTATCCATACCTGCCATGGAAGCCAAGAAACAAAAAGTGGCAAGAATTTTCAGCTTTTATAGCAGAGGGTGGCTCAGCCTCTCCTCGAGACTGACAAGATGGCAGGAATCCTAGGACATAAGAAAAGGGTTCAGTTGCCAGAAAGAATGACACATAGTACGGCTATTGTTCTTAAGAATGTTGTGGCTGAACTTCCTGCAGTCTATAATGATTAACCAGTGGAGTTTAATCTGCTTCGTGAAGGGTAACTCAGAGTTACCTATATCCCCATTAACCACCCTGCACCATGTGACTGTGGTGTCTGACTCTCCTCTTTAGTGACTCTTATCATGCTCACTGTCCCTTTCCTCACTTACATTTTTCTCTTCCCTCCTCCCCTCTCCCTCTCTGCCTCTCTACTCTTCCTTCTTGTTTCCTTTAGGATCATTTCAAAGTTGATTTGAGGTGTCTTCCCTTATGGTTTCAGGGAAAAGGGAAGTCATTTTTTCCTGTATTAAAGTCTGCTGTAATCACTGGTTTATGGAGTTAATAAAGCTTTTAGGAGAAATCTTTTTTATTTTTTATTTTTTAGGCAGACTAAGAAATTATACACCCTGGGGTTGCTCTAGGCAAAGCGTTGAAGCTGAGAATTTGATTTTTAGTGCCTCCAGGCTGCCTTTTCCTTCTTTCCCCTCTCGCAGCTTCCCTTCTTAAATAAGGGAAAGGTGAAATCACTTTCACCTTCAGTTATAAGCTGCCCTTCGTCTCTCACCCCAGTCAAAACTTGCTCTTAGGTAAGAATACTACCCTTAATGACTCTATCAGTCAATAGTACACAGAATCACCTCTCTGAGAGTATTTAAAGTACTCCCCGCCCCAGCAGAGGAATCAAAGATTTTGTTTTCATTGAAAACAAATTTCAAAAACGGCAGCCAATTGGAGAAGTTATGACTTGTATCCACTCACTTGATGACTTAAGGGATCCTACTCATAAACTTCCTCTACTGTTTCCCCTACTGATTTTAATTTTCTAGTGCTCGTTGTTATATTTGGAGAATGTATCAGAACTTTCTCCACTCTGCCTATGCCTTATGACAGGTAAAAGATCCTGGAAGAAATGAGTTGCAGGAATGCTCTGGCCCTCAGGAGCCAACACAGGAATGTTCTATCCTCCTCTTCTCCTATTCACCCCCCACCTCCCCAATTCAGAGACTCCCTTTTCATGATTCAGAAAGAGCCCTTGTCAAAGTTGCCAGCTGTTGTATGCCCTTCTTGCAGGAGCCAGTCTTCCCCATGGTCTTGACTTCTGGATTCTGTATCATTCAGGATCAAGGTCCCAAATAAACCATTTCTTTATAGCAGATCTTAAAAATCTTTCCAGAAAAAAGATATATGACCCTTTTACCTTTCATAGCCAATAACTTAAGGAACTGGCATCTGGGTTGATTGGACTTCCTTGTCCTTGTGGAAAAAGGCACTCTTTAGGAGATAAATGAGGGCAGGGAGTTCTCTTTTATAGAGGTGATCTTGAATTTGATCCTAAGCACATGTAGTATAGGATAAATATCAGGTTAATGTGAAAACTCACAGCAGAAATTGGATGAGGAGAGTGGAAAATGGAACCAGATCTTATAGTACCCAAAGTGTTATAATGTCAGTAGTTGGGTTTCTCTGTGGTTGGAATTAATTTTAAAAATTTGTGGTTTTTTGTTTATTTATTTTTGAAAGAGAGAGAGAGAGAGAAAGGGCTAGCAGAGGAGGGACAGAGAGAAAGGGAGACACAGAATCCGAAGCAGGCTCCAGGCTTTGAGCTGTCAGCACAGAGCCTGACCTGGGGCTCGAACTCATGGACCAAGAGATCATGACCTGAGTTGAAGTCAGACGCTTAACCGACTGAGCCACACAGGTGCCCCTGAAATTAACTTTTAATAACAACTTAATTGCTAACAGAAACATTGACATTTATGTGGTGTAGTTACTAGGAGTGAATAATGATAAAAAATTTAAAAATTTTGAATGAAAAAAGATAAACTGGGAAAAAAACATATCACAGACAAATGGTTAATATATCTAATATGTAAGAGGTATTAAAAACAGATAACATACCAAAATTCTGTAGAAAAATTGGCACAGGATTTGAACATGCAGTTAGTAGGAAAAGAAGTAAATATGTCCCACAACATATAAATAGACATACAGCCTTGTTCACATTGAGAGATACAAATAAAAATCAGGCTGATACTTTTTCTTACCTATCAAAAGTAACTGCCTCTGTAAATATCACTGTTTGATACTCATCATATTCTGTTGGGGAGCCTGGATAGAAATAGGCATTTTCATATATTGCTTGTAGAAGGCAAAGTTGTAGAACTATGGGATGGATATCATTCTGTCTAGCACAATTACACATACATATGCTTTTTGACCCACAATCCTACTTTTAGGTATCTATTAAGATTCACTGGCAAAAACCACAAAATGATACACAGGTCATTTTTTGCAGTACCGTCTGTAGTGGTAAAGACTGGGAACAATGCAATAGATCATCAGTAGGGGAACTGGTAAAGAAGTGGTGGTGCAGTTACATAGTGCACTACTATGTAGACATAGTCAGAAATGGGAATGAGCTCTATATGCTGCTATAGAAACATCTCTCGGGTATAGCAAGATACAGAAGAGTATGTACAGTATGTTGCCTTTATTTAAGAATGTAGGGAGGGATTATTATATTCAAAATATAGTATGAAACATCTAATATAGAATATACAATGAATAATAATAGATACTAATGTATTAGGGTTTTCCAGAAATGTAGAACTGATAGGATATGTATGTGTGTATACAAAGATATATATATATATATAATGAAGACAGGCTATTCCAAAATCTTAAAGGTGGACTAGTGTGAGTCTCACTTTGTTGGCAGATTCCTTCTTACTTGAGGGAGGTCAATCTTTTGTTCTAGTCAGGCCTTCATCTGATTGGATGATATCCACCCACGTTATGGATTGCCCTCTGCTTTGATCAAAGTCTACCAATTAAAGTGTAAATTTCATCCAAAACACCATCACAGAGACATCCAGAATAATGTTTGATTAAATGTCTGGACACTGTGGCCCAATCAAATTGACACATTAAATGACCTATCACAACTATATAATATGGAATATATTTGCATATATTTAAAAAAATGGGGGGCGCCTGGATGGCTCAGTCGGTTAAACATCTGACTTCAGCTTAGGTCATGATATCACGGTTCCTGAGTTTCAGCCCCGCTCTGTGCCGACTGCCCAGAGCCTGCTTCAGATTCTGTGTCTCCCTCTCTCTCTGCTCTTCTCATGCTTGTGCTTTGTCTCTGTCTCTCCAAATAAAATAAACATTAAAAAAAAATTAAAAGTGGTTCCCATGGATAGAAAAGATGTGGACACTTGAAATTTCCAAATATACCTTAGTTTTGACTTTGGAATTATGTAAATTTTTTTGTAATTATAAAGCAAAATTAAATCACATTAAAAAGCATTTCTAAAAAATTGAGAGGAAAGGAAAACAAATGAACTTGTGTACAAAGTCGATGGCTTACCCACACTGTGACAAATATTTTGTCAGTTTGACACTGTATATCCCTGATGGGAAATACCTTACCAAAAAAGAAATTTTAAACTTTTAAAAACTTTTTAAAAGATTCATATCATTGGTTAAAATACTGATATAAACTTCCTACATTTCTAAATTTAAGTTGGAAATTTTATTTACTTAATTTATTTAAAAATTTTTTTTAGTATTGTCTTAATTTTGAGAGAGAGACAGAGTGGGAGCAGGGAAGGGGCAGAGAGAGGGAGACAGAATCTGAAGCAGGCTCCAGGCTCTCAGCTGTCAGCACAATGGGCCTGGAACTCACAAACCACGAGATCATGACCTGAGTCAAAGTGAGACATTTAACTGACATTTAACTCTCAGCCACTCCTTGAGTTGGAAATTTTAATGTGGACTCATGATGTATTATTATATCTGTCCGTCAAAAAGGCTAGAAACAGTAACCATCCCAGTAGCTAAGAGTACTCTTGATGCCTAGATTGTGGTCTATAATTTTCATGTCTCCTAAAAGGAATTGATATTCCTTTGGTGAATAGCTAATTTCAGGTTTTATGGAGAAAATGTACAAAATGACTTTTAAATATCTTTACTGTATCAAAAGGCACGGAGGCTAGCAAAGACAACTAGGGTCATGTCTAAAGGACTCACAAGTTCTTTGGAGGGGCTTACACTAACCAATGATGGTGTGCTTTGAATATCAAAAAGAATAATTACTATGATGGATCGAAACATAAAATATGTTTAAAATCATTAAATGGGATCAATTCCTTGATTTCTCTTTCTGTTGCTTCATTGTTGGTGTATAGGAATGCAACCGATTTCTGTGTATCATTGAGAATTTTGATGACTTCCTGCCTTACATTTAAGTCTTTCTCCATTTTGAGTTTATTTTGTGAATGTTGTAAGAAAGTGGTCCATGTTCGTTTTTTGACATGTCGCTGTCCAGTTTTCCCAGCACCACTTGCTAAAGAGACTGTCTTTGTTCCATTGGATATTCCTTCCTACTTTGTCAAAGATTACTTGGATGTACGTTTGTGGGTCCATTTCTGGGTTCTCTATTCTGTTCCATTCAGCTATGTGTCTGTTCTTGTGCCAGTACCAGACTGTCTTGGTGATTACAGCTTTGTATTGCAGTTTGAAGTCTGGGATTGTGATGCTTCCTGTTTTGGTTTTCTCTTTCAGGATTGCTTTGGCTATTCAGGGTCTTTTCTGATTCCATACAAATTTTAGGACTGTTTGTTCTAGATCTGTGAAGAACTCTGGTGTAATTTTGATATGGATTTCATTGAATATGTAGATCGCTTTGGGTAGTATTGACATTTTAACAATATTTGTTCTTCCAATCCAGGAGCATAGAATATTTTTTAGTTTTTTATGTCTTCTTCAATTTCTTTCACAAGTTTTCTATAGTTTTCAGTGTATAGATTCTTCACCTCTTTGGTTAGATTTATTCCTAGATATTTTATGGTATTTGCTGAAACTGTAAATGGGATCAATTCCTTGAATTCTCTTTCTGTTGCTTCATTTTTGGTGTATAGGAATACAACTGATTTCTGTGTATCGATTTTATTTCCTGCCACTTTGGTGAATTCATAGATCAGTTCTAGCAGTTTTTCGGTGGAATATTTTGGGTTTTCCACATAGAGTATCATGTAATCTGCAAAGAGTGAAAGTTTGACCTCCTCCTGGCCGATTTGGATGCCTTTTATTTCTTTGTGTTGTCTAATTGCTGAGGCTAAGACTTCCAATACTATGTTGAATAACAGTGGTGAGGGTGGACATCCCTGTCTTGTTCCTGACCTTAGGGGGAAAGCCCTCAGTTTTTCCCCATTGAGGATGATGTTAGCAGTGGGTCTTTCATATATGCCTTTTATGATCTTGAGGTGTGATCCTTCTATCCCTACTTTTTTGAGGGTTTGTATCAAGAAAGGATGCTGTATTTTGTCAAATGCTTTCTCTGCATCTGTTGAGTGATTCATGTGGTTCTTGTCCTTTCTTTTATTGATGTGATGAATCACATTGATTGTTTTGAAGATATTGAACCCGCCCTGCATCCCAGGTATATCCCACTTGGTCGTGGTGAATAATTTGTTGATACATTGTTGGATCCAGTTGGCTATATCTTGTTGCATCCATTTTTGTCATGGAGATTGGTCTATAGTTCTCTTTTTTAGTGGGGTCTTTGTCTGGTTTTGGAATCAAGGTAATGCTGGCTTCATAGAAAGAGTTTGGAAGTTTTCCTTCCATTTCTAATTTTTGGAACAGCTTCAAGAGAATAGGTGTTAACTCTTCCTTAAATGTTTGGTAGAATTCCCCTGGAAAGCCTTCTGGCCCTGGACTCTTGTGTTTTGGGAGTTTTTTGATGACTAATTCGATTTCTTCGCTGGTTATGGGTCTGTTCAAATTTTCTATTTCTTCCTGTTTCAGTTTTGGTAGTTTATATGTTTCTAGGAATTTGTCCATTTCTTCCAGATTGCCCATTTTATTGGCATATAGTTGCTCATAATATTCTCTTATTATTCTTTTTATTTCTGCTGTGTTGGTTTTGATCTCTCCTCTTTCATTCTTGATTTTATTTATTTGGGTGCTTTCCTTTTTCTTTTTGATCAAACTGGCTAGTGGTTTATCAATTTTATTAATTCTTTCAAAGAACCAGCTTCTAGTTTCATTGATCTGTTCTACTGGTTTTTTGGTTTTGATAGCATTGATTTCTGCTCTAATCTTTATTTCTTGTCTTCTGCTGGTTTTGGGTTTTATTTGCTGTTCTTTTTCCAACTCTTTGAGGTATAAGATTAGGTTGTGTATCTGAGACCTTTCTTCCTTCTTTAGGGAGGCCTGGATTGCTATATACTTCCCTCTTATGACCGCTTTTGCTGAGTCCCAGAGGTTTTGGGCTGTGGTTTATCATTTTCATTGGCTTACATGTAGTTTTTAATTTCCTCCTTAACTTCTTGATTAGCCTGTTTGTTCTTTAGTAGGCTGTTCTTTAGTCTCCAAGTATTTGTTCTCTTTCCAAATTTGTTCTTGTGGTTGATTTCGAGTTTCATAGCATTGTGGTCTGAAAATATGCATGGTATGATCTCGATCTTTTTGTATTTGTTGAAGGCTGATTTGTGTCCCAGTACGTGGTCTTTTCTGGAGAACGTTCCATGTGCACTGGAGAAGAATGTATATTCTTGTGCTTTATGATAAAATGTTCTGAATATACCTGTCGAGTCCATCTGGTCCAGTGTGTCATTCAAAGCCATTGTTTCCTTGTTGATTTTCTGTTTAGATGATCTGTCTATTGCTGTAAATGGTGCGTTGAAGTCCTCTACTATTGTGGTATTATTCTCAGTGAGTTTCTTTGTGTTTGTGATTAACTGATTTAAATATTTGGGTATTTCCAAGTTGGGGGCATATATATTTACAATTGTTAGGTCTTCTTTGTGGATAGACTCCTTAATTAGGATATAATGCCCTTCTTCATCTCTTGTTACAATCTTTATTTTAAAGTTTAGATTGTCTGATATAAGTATGGCTATTCTGGCTTTCTTTTGGTGACCATTAGCATGATAGATGGTTCTCCATTCCCTTACTTTCAATCTGAAAGTGTCTTTAGGTCTAAAGTGAGTCTCTTATAAACAGCATATAGATGGATCTTGTTTTCTTATCCATTCTGTTAACTTATGTCTTTTGATTGGAGCATTTAGTCCATTGACATTTAGAGTGAGTACTGAAAGGTATGGGTTTATTACCATTATGTTTCTTGTAGAGTTGGAGTTTCTGGTGGTGTTCTCTGGTCCTTTCTAGTCTTTGTTGCTTTTAGTCTCTTCCTCCCACCCCCAACCCCCACCGTCTTTTCTCCCCTTAGAGAGTACCCCGTAAAATTTCTTGCAGGGCTGGTATAGTGTTCACGAATTCCTTTAATTTTTGTTTGTTTGGGAAACTTTTTATTTCTCCTTCTATTTTGAATGACAGCCTTGCTGGATACAGAATTCTTGGCTGCATATTTTTCTGATTCAGCACATTGAATATGTCCTGCCACTCCTTTCTGGCCTGCCAAATATCTGTGGATAGGTCTGGTGAAAACCTTATCTGTCTTCCTTTGTAGGTTAAGAACTTTTTTTCCCTTGCTGCTTTCATGATTCTTTCCTTGCCTGAGTATTTTGTGAATTTGACTATGATTATGCCTTGTGGATGGTCGGTTTTTGTTGAATCTTGTGGGAGTCCTCTGTGCTTCCTGTATTTTGACGTCTGTGTCCTTCCCCAGGTGAGGAAAGTTTTCCACTATGATTTGGTCACATAACCCTTCTACCCCTTTTTCTCTCTCTTCATCTTCTGGGACCCCTGTGATTCCGATGTTCTTCCTTTTTAATGAGTCACTGATTTCTCTTATTCTTAAATAGTGCTCTTTTGCTTTACTCTCCCTCTTTTTTCCCTGCTTCTTAATTCTCAATAAGTTTGTCCTCTATATTGCTGTTTCTCTGCTTTGCCTCGTCCTTCTTTGACGCCATGGTATCCATTCAAGATTGCAGTTCAGTTATGGCCTTGTTTATTTCACCCTGACTAGCTTTTACTTCTTTATCTCAGTAAAGAGGGATTCTAATCTATTTTCGACCCCAGCTCTTATTCTTATCATCGTGATTCTAAATTGTGGTTCAGACATCTTGCTTGTATCTGTGTTGGTTAAGTCCCTGACCGTCATTTTTTCCTGCTCTTTCTTTTGTGGTGAATTCCTTCATTTTGTCATTTTGAAGGAAGATAATGAATTAATAAGGTAAAAAGAGAAAATATTTTAAAATGAAAAAATTGAGAATTACACACACACACACACATACATACATACAAATCAAATGGTGCTAGATCCTAGGTGTGTTTTGGTCTAGTTATTGAATGGAGCTTGATTGATTAGAAAAAAAGGGGGAAAAATTAAAATTAAAATATTAAGAACAACACACAATATCAAATAAACGATGCTGGACCCTAGGTGTGTTTTCATCTGGTTATTTAACAGAGCTTGATTGATTGGAGAAAAAAGGAATAAAAAATTATAATTAAAAAATTTAAAAACAACACACATACACATACACAAAATCAAATCAATGATGCTAGATCCTAGGTTGTTTTGGTCTAGTTATTGAAAGGAGCTTGATTGTTTAGAGGGAAAAAAAAAAGGAAAAAAAAGAAGAAGAAAGAAAAAGAAAAAGAAAAAAAAAGCGTTTGAAAATTTGAGAAAATGAATGCAATGAGATAGATTAACAGAGAGGAGCTTGACTGATGAGAGAAAAAAGTAAAAAATTACAATTAAAAACTTCAAAACCACACACACACACACAAAATCAAATAAATGATGGAAGTATAATAGAATTTGAAAAATGTACAAAAAAGTGAAAGATTTAGCAGAGAATAAAATAATAAAGGAAATGTTAGAAGTATAATAGAACTTGAAATATGTATAAAAAATGTGAAAAATTTAGTAGAAAGAAAAAAATAAAGGAAAATATTTTTAATAAAAATTGAAAATAAAAATAATTTTTTTCTCTTTCTGTATTCAAGTAAAAGAAAAGAAAAAGAAAGAAGAAAGAAAAAAATGGAGAAAAAGGAAAAACAAGAAAATTGAATAGCTAGAGTAGCAAACGGTCTGAAAAATGATTGATTTTACATCTTTTTTCCCCTAGAGGTCAAACTATGAAGCACTTTATAGTCTGTGAACTAGGCAGGAGGAGAGATCTCAGGTGTTCCTGAAGAGCGAGATTGGCCCAGTTGGGCGGGACTTAGTGTAACAGCTCCGTTCTCCATTAGATGGCGCTGCTTGGCTTACTCTGGTGCCTCCTTGTGTGCCTATAGGTGTATGTGCGCATGCGTGGGCGGGGTGAAACCGGCGTCACCCAGTTGTCCAGCCTTGCATGGGAATTCTGTGTCGTCCCCGACCAGGAATCGTGCGTTGGTGTTTTACCTCCAGTTTCCATCACTCCCCCCTTTTACTCTGTCGGTGACCACACTGTCAAGTTGCCCGGCAGCACCTCCCTCCTGAGTTTTATCTCAGATGCAGCTGTGTTTCCCGACCCCTTACTTCTGAGGACTGTGGCTTTGACCCACTCAGATTCCCCTGGGTGAGGGTTTCCACGAGCAATAGCTGGGTGCCAGACGCACCCAGAAATGCTCATGGGACCTCGCTACTGCCAGTGTCCAGAGACTTGTGGCTGGGTGTAAGCCCGCCAGAGAAAGCTCATGCTATCTTGTAGCAGCAGCGTTTCCGGGATTATGGAAAATCACGCATGGCCGGAAGACCTCCTGGACCCACTCTTCTCCTGGGAGTTTGCTCTTCCCACCAGAGCACCGCCAGGTATTTTGAACTGCAGAGTTTCAGACTCTGTGCTCCCCCTGCTTATAGAGTCTTAACGGAATTTAAACCCTCTCCTTTCTCCTTTCTCCCTCTTTAGTTCAGTCCCTGTGGCTGTTTCCACTTTTCCACTTTCTCTCCAGCTGGTTTTGTGGAGGGTGCTTTTCCCATACTCTCCCCCTGTCTCCTTGCTCTCTCTGCAGGGAAAAACAGCTCCCTGCCCTCCCCAGCGCCTCTCTCCCCCAGTTCTCTCTCGGCGCTATGTACCTGCTTAGTTCTGTGGTTCAGGTTGTACAGATTGTTGTGATGTTCCTCAAATCCATTTTCTAGGTTTGCAGGATGGTTTGGTGTTGATCTGGCTTATTTCATGTACTGGGGACAGAAAAAAGACTTCCCTGCTGTTCTGCCATCTTGGCTCCTCCCTCTATTTAGTTTTATTTTTTATTAAAAAATTGTTTAATATTTGTTTATTTTTGAGAGAGAGAGAGATTCAGAGTGTGAGTGGGGGAGGGGCAGAAAGAGGGAAACACAGAATACGAAGCAGGCTCCAGCCTCTGAGCTGTCAGCACAGAGCCCAGCCCAATATGGGGCTCGAGCCCATAGACCATGAGATCATGACCTGAGCTGAAGTCGCTTAACTGACTGAGCCACCCATGTGCCCCCAAATCTAAAGATTTAGAATAAGATATAAAAATGATAAACTATTGAGGAAAGTTCTGAGAGATTAAGGAACTGTTATTAATTTTGAGTGTGGTATTTGTTTAAGTGTCTTATCTTGTATAGATATACACTGAAGTATTTGGGAATGAACTGATAGGTTTGGGATTTGTTTTATAATAATCTAATGGATAGGGAAGTGGGTGGATTATAGACAAAATGAGATAATCTCATGTCAATGGCATGGGGGTGGGTGATGGATACACAAGCGTGGGGGTGGAGGATGGGGCAGGTGGTGGGAGCGTTTCTATATCCTTCTCTTTTGAATAGGTTTGAAAATATGTGCAATCCTTTTGATTTTCAAGAAGATATATTTCTCAGGATACACAAATGAGAAACTACTATACTAGAACTTCCAAAACAGACATATGCTGCGACCTTATGCTGAGCCATTTGGCTTCTTTGTCCCTCCGGGATTGTTATTTGTGAAACATGAGTGCATGCAGATAAACACCTTGCTTTCTTGCAAGGAGTGCTGGACTCCTATTAAGCAGGCAATGCTCTTTGAGTAATCTTCGGTGACGATAAGGGGCTGATAGAGATGTTTTAGTGAAGTGTGTACACACGCTCAATGTCTGTGAGGAATCTACAAACTCCTTCACTCAGATGATATCTATTTTGATGATGTCTCTGAACCTATACTCTTTGAAACAAGGAGTAAATACTGTTAACTCCGTCTATCTTATAACACCCATCCCAGTGTCTTCATTACATAATGTTTCATTATAGCTGATAGCGTGAATGTGTTGGGTGTTTTTCACCTGGTAAGAGGCTTAATGGGTGGCCTGTACTAGGCTGTGAAGTCAGTCCTGGGTTCTGTGTCTGGGTAGGTGAGCCTGCTACTTACTTCACAGAGCAGTAACAATGGAATTTGTGTCCTCTAACTCCTGAAACTGTGGGAGAGCCCATATATTTTGACTATACGTCAGGCTCTATGCTATGTGCTTTTCCATATGCTCTCACTTCTTTATCTTCCAATGGGGATGGAATGTTCCAGATGCTCCACCTGCCCCTGGAAACTTACTTCTTATCTTCTATTCCAGATGTAATTTCAGATGTCTCTAAGTTGGTTTGCTAGGGCTACAATAACAAAGTACCATAGACTATGTGGCTTAAACAACAGAAATGTATTGTTTCATAGTCTAGAGGTTGGACATCCAAACTCAAAGTGTCTGCAGGTTCCTCCTGAGGGCTGTGAGGCCAGAGCTCCTCCATGATTTTCTCCTTGCCTTGCAGCTGGTTGTCTTCCCCTTATGCTACTTCACATTCCCTCTCTGCACATCTCTGTGTCCAAATTTCCCATTTTTAAAAGAACACCAGTTATACTGGATTGGGGCCACCCTCATGACCTCATTTTAACTTCATTATGTCTGTAAAGTACCTATTTTCAAATACAGTCTCATTTTACGGCATGGGGGTTAGGACTTCAACATATGAATTTTGGGAGGACATAATTCAGCTTGTAAGTCTCCAAAAGGGAAAATTTCTTATGCTTCCGGAATAACATGACTTTTCCGAAGACTTCCTTGCTCCAGAGTGGGCTCTAGTATGGAGATTTTAGGGATGGAAAAAGGTGAGAATGTTGGGGTTACTATTCTGGGAATTCTTAGACACATACAAGATGCAGCTGCTGGCAAATTAAGGAGTACTTGGTGTTCCACATGAATTACCATGCTTAAGATTCAACTATTGATTTTAAGTTCACAAGTAATTTGAGCTCTTGAGTAGCTTTTCATTGTACTAATCTGGCTATGATTTTTTTAATAACAGAAAATGGGTTGAAAGAGGCTGAGGCTCTACTAATGTCAGAGTTCTGGTGCTTGCTGTGGGGGAGGGACGTGGTAAATGGAAAAAAGGCAAAGCCCTGTTGGTGCCTTTCTTCTGGCCATAAGAGTGTACCCTCTTCCACTTACCAAAATCTGGGTGTGGAGGGAAAAAAAAGAAATAATTTCTTTAGCAATAAATAGAACCAGAAAGGAGATAACAGAGACGGTGTAAGTACAGATGTTTCTGTTTACAAATCTCAGTGAATTTTACTAAGAAAACAGGGATGTGGGGGGGGAGTGCCTGGGTGGCTCATTTGGTTAAGCGTCCTGCTTCAGCTCTGGTCATGACCTTGCAGTTCCTTAGTTTGAGCCCTGCGTTGGGCTCTGTGCTGACAGCTCTGAGGCTGGAGCCTGTTTGGGATCCTGTGTCTCCCTCTCTCTCTGCCACTCCCCCACTCACAGTCTCTCTCTCTCTCCTCTCTCAAAAATAAAGAAACATTAAAAAAATTAAGAAAACAGTGAGGAAGAAGGTGAAGGAGTAGTTATTATATAGCTATGGGAAGGGAAGAGTGAAAGGAGCACTTTTTGGAGGTGAGTGCACTGCGAGAGTATAGGATAGTCTGGCCCTTGGTGCTTGTCCCTTTCATTTATGGGATGGGGCTCTGTGCTTCCTTACTCTCTGATCCTCTGGTGCTAAACATGGGTGTTTCCCATGTTCTCTAGTTTACCACCATCCAGTCTTCATTCTCGAATTGCTGTGTGCATCTTTGCTCTATGCGATCCCTTCCTTTCAGAGCTCCTGAAAGCATTGAATGAGAGAAAATCCTTCTGCCAGCTCAGTAGTACCATGGAATCCCAACTACAGCGTTCAGCTTTTCCTTCCTGTCTGGCTGGAGAAATGAATTTGCAGCTAGACTGCTCAGCCCGTATTCTACACTCTAATTGCTTGAGGAAAATGAAATCAGAGAGCTGCTTATGGAAACCTCCTACAGATGTAAAGATATGTATTTTCTATAGTTTTAGGGACTACACAGCTTACTTATATTTGCTCTAGGGATGAAAAGCAAATCCAGTGTGAAGTGGGGTGACTGTCAGTTGTTGCTATTATACCTGGATGCTTCAGCCTGCCATGCCTCCTGGCTGGAATTTCTATTTGACATATGAATTTCATTAGAAAATATTTCTTTGGGTTGTCAGAGGTTGGAAGAGGAATTTTGAGCCTAGATGAATTGCAGAGACAGGATCTGAAGTGGGGAGTATGCTCAGAGGATGCTTAGGGAAAAGAGGAGAAATGAAACGGGTCTTTGGTATTAGGTATAAGCACTGGATTTGCTTCAGGTGGAAAATGTAATGGTTGTGGTTTCTAAAACAAGCCCTCTGGTTTGCAGAGGGTAGGGGCTGGAGGGCATTCTTTTCTTCTTGACCTCTAAACTTTTTATCTTTCTCTTCTCCTTGCTGGAAACCTTCTCAGTCTCTCTGCTTCTTCCTGCTTTCCACCCCTCCTTCCATATCATTTTTGCAATCATCCCAATACTCTCAGAGCTGCCAGATAATTTGTCTTTCCTTTTGTGTTAAGAAGGCCTCAGGACACACTGTAAACCTTTTTGGAGTTTTGGGAGGGATGGGGAAAGGCAGGTCCTTAATGAAAAATACGGGCAATAGTCTTTGAAATTGTAGTGAAATTCCCTGAAATTTCTAGATATAATAGAAATGGAACAGTGTCTCTTTTTTGATTCTCTAGATAGTCTTCCCTATCAGGGCAGGACCTAAGCTTTCACTGTAATTCTTAACACCTTCTTATCTCAAAATAAGGAAGTGACATTGACTTCTCATGCTGGTTGACAATAGTAACTCCTCTGGAGGAAGCCTTTCCTGACACTTGGTTAGAAAAGGCTTTTATAGGGGCACCTGGGTGGCTTAGTTGGCCGAGCCTCTGACTTTGGCTCAGGTCATGATCTTGCAGTTCGCAGGTTTGAGCCCCACACTGGGCTCTGTGCTGGCAGCTCAGAGCCTGGAGCCTGGTTCAGATTCTGTGTCTCCCTCTGTCTCTGCTCCTTTCCCGTTCCCGCTCTGTCTCTCTGTCTCCCTCTCTCTCAAAAATAAATAAAAACATTAAAAGCATTAAAAAAAAAGAAAAGGCTTTTATATGATTATATCGTGTGGTAAGAGAAGCTAACAATTTGAGCTTATTATCTTTATATGTATCTAGTGAAAGAATCGGTCGTGTGGTCTTATCTCCCATGTAAGTTGACTTGGGTGTGTGCTGATGGGCCAGTTATAGCCATTGGAACTCAAGAGTCGTCTTCTGGAGACCTCCTGGGAAAGGTTCCTTTAACTCAAAATGAAAACACCAAACAAACACGTAAACAAAACTGATACTCAGCATGGGATGCCCCTCTTCTTCATTGCATATTGTCTTTCATCTGTGATGTTTACAAGTGCAGCCTCTTGGGACAGTGAGAAGAGGCAATACTGATACATCAGAGTAGAAGGGTGGAAGAACTTAGGCCCTGGTGACTGTCCTACCAGGGCAGTCTCTTTGTTGTTTGTTTTGTCACTGATCCGAGAAGCTAGTATATATTTTACTAAAATAATTGCTTTAAATATATCTTAGGCATAAATTAGGTCAGGCTATATAGACATAGACTAAAATATGAGCAACTATGAAGAAGAAATATGGCGAGGTAGTCAAGAACATAGGCTCTGGAATCAGTTGCTTTCAGTGTGCCTCTCTTCCATCTCTTAGGATTGTGCCGAAGCTGGCTGTCAGTTGCCTAATATGTAAAATGTATAAATAACAGTACTTGCTGAGTGCTGAGTAGTAAGAGGCAAAGCATTGAGCAAAATGGCTGGCATACATTACATACCCAATAAGTATTAGCTATTAGAGTTGTTATAATTAATATCAATATGAGCTTCAGAGAAAATACAAAAATTGTCAAGTTTTGGTAAAAAGAAAAAAAATTTCCTAAAGATAGAAGATGTTATGAGTGTTCATGATTTTCACTCTAATTTAGATAAGTAAAAATATGATTTGGTAATAAAGATACATAGAATGTGGAATATTTTCAAATATGAACATTTAGAATATTTTGTTTTAAAAAAGACTTTTTAAGTTAATTAATGTAAAGAGTCAAAGAGACTCTTAATAATAGCAACCTCATAATAGCACTATGTTGCATTCAATTGAATAAAAATATCACACAGAAAATAATGGATTGTGATTTAACAGCTATTCTGGGTGTGGTAGGAAATAGAAGATGGGTTTAGGGACAAATTAATCAATATTTGTATTTACCCCAAACATAATGCTTCCTTCAAGTAGCAGTGGATGCTTAGGATTTAACTATTGCCTAATATAAATCTGAGCTTTATCTATGAATCCTAATTACTCATATCCAGTCATCAGGGATAATTGGGAGTTAGCAGCGTTGCAGGATAGAATGATGTAAGTGGTTTAGGTTGTTCTCAATGGAAACAAAATGTCACATTCATCCCCAGGCTGATTATTTAACTACTTTCTCTTCAAAGACACAATGGCATATTTACTCCTGATACATGCTTGTGTTGACTTTATGATCTAGTTGTGTTCAGTTGTAAATTGTTTTGCCAGAAATAAATATTGTGAAAGAGATTAGAGGATTTAAGAATGTGAGGTTACTTGTGGTGAGGAGAGCATAATGTATAGAGATGAGGAATAATTAAGTTGTATACCTGAAACTAATGTAGCATTATGTGTCAACTGTACTCAAATAAAGAATCAAAATAAAAAAAGAAAGAATGTGCAGTCCCTATCAAAATAACACCAGCATTCTTCACAGAGCTAGAACAAACAATCCTAAAATTTGTACGGACTCAGAAAAGACCCTGAATAGCCAAAGCAATCTTGAAAAAGAAAACCAAACCTGGAGGCGCCACAATCCCAGACTTCAAGCTGTATTACAAAGCTGTAATCATCAAAACAGTATGGCACTGGCACAAAAACAGACACATAGATCAATGGAACAGAATAGAGAACCCAGAAATAGATCCACAAACGTATAGCCACCTAATCTTTGACAAAGCAGGAAAGAATATCCAATGGAATAAAGACAGTCTCTTCAGCAAATGGCTTTAGGAGAACTGGACAGCAACTTTCAGAAGAATGAAACTGGACCACTTTCTTACACCATACACAAAAATAAATTCAAAATGGACAAAAGACCTAAACATAAGACAGGAAGCCATCAAAATCCTAAAGGAGAAAACAAGCAACAACCTCTTTGACCTCAGGCGCAGCAACTTCTTACTTGACATGTCTCCAGAGGCAAGGGGAACAAAAGCAAAAATGAACTGTTGGGACCTCATCAAGGTAAAAAGCTTCTGGGGGCACCTGGGTGTCTCAGTCGGTTAAGTATCCAACTTCAGCTCAGGTCATGATCTCAGAGTTTGTGGGTTCGAGCCCCGCGTCGGGCTCTGTGCTGATACAGCCCACTTCATATTCTGTGTCTCATTCTTTCTCTATCTGCTCACGCTCTGTCTCTTTCTCTCAAGAAAAAATAAACATTAAAAAAAAGATAAGAAGCTTTTGCACAGCAAAAGAAAATCAGCAAAAGTAAAAGGCAACCAACAGAATGGGAGAAGATATTTGAAAATGATATATCAGATAAAGGGTTAGTATCCAAAATCTGTAAAGAACTTATCAAACTCAACACCAAAACAACAAATAATCCAGTGAAGAAATGGACAGAAGACATGAATAGACACTTTTCCAAAGAAGACATCCAGATGGGCTAACAGACACATGAAAAGATGCTCAACATCACTCATCATCAGGGAAATGCCAATCAAAACCACAATGAGATACCACCTCACACTGGTCAGAATGGTTAACATTAACAACTCCGGCAACAGCAGATGTTGGTGAGGATGCAGAGAAAGAAGAACCCTTTTGCACTGCTGGTGGGAATGCAAACTGGTGGGGCCACTCTGGAAAACAACATGGAGCTTCCTCAAAAAGTTAAAAATAGAACTACCCTATGACCCAGTAATTGCATTACTAGGTATTTATCCAAAGGATACAGGAATGCTGATTTGAAGGGGTACATGCACCCCAGTGTTTATAGCAGCACTATTGACAATAGCCTCAGTATTGAAAGAGCCCAAATGTCCATCAACTGATGAATGGATAAAGAAGATGTGGTACACAATGGAATATTACTCGGCGATCAAAAAGAATGAAATCTTGCCATTTGCAACAACTTGGATAGAACTAGAGTGTATTATGCTAAGCAAAATAAGTCAAAGACAAATATATGATTTCACTCATATGTGGAGTTTAAGAAACAGAACAGATGAACATAGGGAGAGGGAAGCAAAAATGAGATAAAAACAGAGCGAGAGACACCGTAAGAGACTTTTAAATACAGATAACAAACCGGGGTTGCTGGAGGGGGGTCGGGTCAAGAGATGGGCTAAATGGGTGATGGGAATTAAAGAGGGCACATGATGAGATGAGCACTGGGTGTTCTATGTAAGTGATGTATCACGAAATTCTATTCCTGAAATTATTATTACACTATAGATTAACTAACTTGGATTTAAATAAAACAAAAATAAAAGCAAAAACAAAACAAAATAAACAAAAGAATACATTCCACTGAGCATATATATAGTAAAAACACAGTGTTAATAACTTGAGGTAATTGTTTTCTCTGTGTATTTCTATCACCAAGTTGATATAGAACTAAAAGTAATGACACATTCATTTTCTTTTTATAAACTTTTTAGTTTTTTTTAGTTATCTTTTGGATATGCAAAATATTAACAAAAATGCCAAATCTAAAAACAAAAAAGAATGTAAGACCAATTTTTAGCAGTGGTCGCTTGTCAGAAAACTTGTAGTATCCCTATATTCCCTGTAGAATTCCCTGTGGAATTCTATAATGGCTTAAATGTCAAGCAAAACATTTTTCCATTTATCTTTATCATGTAATGGAGAGGTACCTTATGGGTATGAAGCTAGAAAAGCTTTTATAGGATTATATCATATAATGATAGATGCTTACAATTTGTACTTATTATGAGAATAGTTTTCTTAAGAGAATTCTTGATAATTTTGCAATTGCTCTTCACTAGACGTATGTAGCTATAGCTTATATTATATCATAAATATAAATGATGAAGTTAGAAATAGACAAGATGGATTTAAAATTTGTCTGGATAGAACAAAAATTAGAATTTGTGTATGTTGACTCAGGTCTTGTTTTGATTAAAGGATGACTGGGAAGATTGGAAAAATAAATGAACAATTCTAAGAAAATATTTACTAGAATTATAATCCATGCCTTTGTAATCCATGACCTCTGGAGTAAATTATTGAAGAGCAGGCAAGCAGAGGTCAGAAAGAATATTCCTTACATATCTGAGTTAGAATAACACATAGACTGAGCATTATTAGATATCTAGAGCTCATTATATCTTTATTCTTAAAGTTCAAATCACAAGATAAGTAACAGGTATCCTAATATCCCTAGTTCAATCTGGAGCTGCTGAACTGAGAATATGTGTATATCAGAGATGAAGGTGTCAATTTCTTTGTGACTCCACTAGATTTAGGGCTAACCCCCAGGAAGAGCTGAAAGGCTCTGCTAGCACCCACTTATTCCTATACAGCTGGAAGGAAGTAAATAAAGTGTTGGTGCACACCTGTGTATTTTACTTGACTGGCTAATAAGTCAATGTCAGACAGGAAAAATTTAGTGAATGTATACTATATACTTAGCATTGTGAAAGATATCATGAGATGTCAGGAAGGTGTAATATAAGCTTCTACTCACTAAATCAGGATTTTTAGCCGGGTTTACCTGACTCCAAATCCTATATGTTTTGCTACACTGTACCATCAACTAGGCATTTTTCTTATATTATTTTATTTAATGTTTATAGTAAGCTTGCAAATAAATTATTATTTATAATTTGTTCAGAAATCTCCACCGTTTCAGTAGAAGGAAACCAGTTAGCAGTATAAGAAATGGAAAAGGATTTCTCAAAATCAGAAGATCTAAGCCATGTACACTCTATATACATGTTCTTGCTCATATAGTTGTGAAAGTATTAATCTCATTTTATATGAGGAAACAGAGGTCCACAGGAGTTCACTAACCTTCCAAAGTTTTGACTGCTAGAGCAGTATACCCAGAACTTGTATACAAACTCAAGCCTGTTAATTTTTCCCTATCTCATGCTGTCTTCTTCTAGACTGGAAATTTTAGCCTGGCCTTGGCGGGGAGGATTTTTATGACAGACAGGAGGAGTACAGGTAGAAGTAATAGTCGTTCATTTCTTGAGGTGATTAGAAGAATACAGGGTCAGTCACCCAGCTCTTAAGGTGATTAGAGAGATGTGCATGTGACTCTACACCCTTCTTAGAGTTTCCCAGTAGGTACTTAATACTCTTTACGTGAGTGAATGAGTGAATGACTGATTAGTGTGAATCAGATTCTTAGATGAGCCCTTAAAAGACTTTCATATGAATCAAAAACGGGAGTGGGGGGGAGGGTCATACTGTATTGGCCCAGCGTTCTTTTGACAAGTGCCTACTTTAAAAATGAGTGGAGGTGAAAAAGACAATCTCAACTAAAACCCGCATTAGAGCATCCAGTGCATGTGGGAATGGGGGCCCTTATGCCATCTGGTTCTGGCGGAAGTAGAAGTAAGCATCTTTGCATTACTGCTACTTCATCACTTACCAGGGCTCACTGGTGCTTACCAGATGGCCTTTTGTGAGCCAGTAGAGTTGTTTCTCTTTTTAGATAGCTTACCTACATCCTTTATTGTAATTTAACTCTGAAGTACCAGGAAAACGAACTGCTTGCCGTAATCATTAGTTAAAAAAGTTTAAATATCACCCATTTTGTGCATGTTGTATTTCAAGATTAAAAAAAGTTCATTTAAAAGGTGAAAAAAAAGTAGCGACAGCAATCTTTTCCAAGAAACATCAGGTTTTCCATTGTTAATTAGTTAATATAGTACTTGTAAAGTGCTTGGAAGATGAAAAGCACGGTGTAATTAAGTGTCACCTTTTTTATGAGTACAGTAGACTTTAATCACATTATAAGGTCATAGTCTATCTATTTTGCTACCCTGGAGAGGTGTTTTTTTCTTCTCTTATATTATAGGTATTTCTTTAGAAGAAAATATGTAAAGAAATTATTTTCCCTGGGTTTCTTTGAGTGTTTCCCACCTTTAAACCATTGGATACCTTTGCATTTTCTGTGAGTTTGGTAATCTAGTACCTGAGGGTGAGGTGAGGGGCTGATTTCAATCAAGTTTTCTACTGAGACTGTGGCTCCTAATTTTATTCTATTTAAGCATTGCCATTCTTTTTACTCTGAGAACTGTAAATTTGCAGTTATAATTAATCATTCCTCTCTTCAGTTCCAGTGTCTGGGACTGACTTAACAACTGGCTAGTCGTTAAGTCCCGGATTTATTGGATGGTCTGCTCTTTACCAAGAACTGAGACACAGTTTTGGTTTAGGTCTTCTGGACTCTAGTCACTTTTCCGCTTCCCATGTTTTCTATAAACATATTCTTACATTTTGAAAGGGTCCTTGAACATCCCAGATGAAAGCTGTTTTTTTTCCTTTTAAGAAGGAGTTCCATTTAAATGATGAACAACAGCCCCATACACTGTGAATAACATTTGTTATCATTATCTTGTGATAGTAATACCTTAAAATTCTACAAGTGGAAGTCCTGCCCAAGAAATTCCCAATGGTTTGTTGGAGGAGATAACTAAGATTTTTTTTTCCATGATTGAATTATTTATTTTGTAGTTAATCAAGGTTGACATATTCTTTTAAACTTTCATATTGAAGACTCATAATTTTAAAAAAATTCATAAAATTCTGAGCAATTATTTAGTTATATTAATACCCAACAAACTAAGGGGAAGAGCAATGAATTCATATTCACATAGAATTTCTTATTATATAGGGGAGGAAAAATTCTCCTCTACTGTCTGCATCTCTGGCTGGGCCTAAGAATTAAACTGACATAAGATAACAGAAGAAAAGCAGGCACATTTTATTGAATTTTTGCATGTACATAGGAGCCTTTACAAGAGCATGAAGGCTGGAAGAAGTGACCAGAGAAGGAAGCTTTTATACCCTTTAGAGAAAGAAACAGTATATTTGCAAAGAATTGACAAGACAAAGGTGTTTGGGCCATGGGTAGTAAATTTTGAAGTAACTAAGAAGATAAGGATTAGTGTAGCAAGGTTTATTTATACAGCCTTCTTGGCCCTAAATTTCCTGTCTCTGGTGGTAAGGAAGTCTTCTACCTTGATAGAGGGAGGGTAACTTTTTACATGTAGCCACAATACCATGGTTATTTTAGCTTTTGGTCTGTATTTACTTAAATAATTTCAAAGCTTCCCACTAATCATTTTACCATAGCTTCACCTTTTGGGAGTTCTTCGTTTTGATTAACCTTGTCTTTGATTAGAATTATCATTCATTGTATATATGTACCACATCTTCTTTATCCACTCGTCAGTTGATGGGCACTTAGTTTCTTTCCATGTTTTGGCTATTGTCGAAAGTGCTGCTATGAACATTGGGGTACATGTGCTACTATGTGGCAATGAGAAAAAATGAAATCTGGCCATGCGTAGCAACATGGATGGAACTGGAGGGTATTATGTTAAGTGAAATAAGTCAGTCAGAAAAAGACAGATACCATATGTTTCCACGAATAGGTGGACTTGGTGAGACTAAGCAAAAACCAGGGGGAGGGGAAGAGGGGAAAGAAAAAAACACAGAGAGGGAGGGAGATAAAACATAAGAGACTCTCAAAGACTAAGAACAAACTGAGGGTGAGGGAGATGGGGGGGGAGGGGGTGATGGGCATTAAAAAAGGGCACATGTTGGGATGAACACTGGGTGTTTTATGTAAACCAATTTGAAAATAAACTATTTTAAATTAAAAAAAAAAGAATTATCATTCAGTTGTTTTTAAAGAAGGATTATATTCATGTGCTTTCATTTAGGTAATGTGTTCTTTGTTCTTCCTTTTTTTTCCTGAGTTCCTTAAACATACTTTTAAATTTCTTGTTGTCTTATTATCTCTCTTATATCTGTCTTTTGAATGAAAAAACACCCCAGATATTTAACAAATTTGTCCTTTCTGAAGGCCCATGCTAATGCAACCTTAGCCTCTAATATTATAGACTATGTACTGCAGCCTATTAGCCATATAATACTATCATTTAACTCATAAACAATAGTCATGTTTTGGGTAAAGCTGTTAGAAAATTATGCAGCAAAATCTTGACATATTCTCTTTTATAATTTTCACATTTTAAAAGTTCTTATCGTGCTTTATCATAATTATAAATCATAGATTCTTAAATGTTGAAAATTTCTTAGAGATCCTCTAGTCAATCTTGAACCCCATGAATTTTATTTCTTCTTACAATGTCATTGAAAGAAATCCCAACCTCTGCTTGAACTCTTCCATTGACATGGGGAACTTGCTATTTTGGCTGAAATTCTTTTCATTGTTGAAAATTCTGACATTGAATAGAAAACTCGGTCATTTTCATTCCTGCTCATTAGTTGATATAATGAAAGTAATGCCATATTTCCTCTTTCTTGAGTCTTCTAAGAAGTTCAGGAGTTTTGTGTAACCTGATTCTTCTCCATTCACATTTTCCTCTTTTGTAATCTCTATTTTGAAGAAAGGCTTTGAGGGAAATCTTAACTTGTAACCACCTATTCTTTTTAATTAGCCCAATACCTTTTCAAATTATTTTACTTTCTCTTTGAGAATGCTGTGCAAATATACTTTATTAGTATGATTGTGTGAGTAAAATTATAATGTAGAAAGTCATTTGTATTAAGAATATACATGATGTTTGTATAGTACAAATTCATATCTACAAGGAGGATGACATCAATGCTTATTAAATAAAAATATTATACACATAATGAGGACTGACACTGTGTCCAAAACAAAAAAAACCCCCTGTGATGTCAAATAAAAACCAATCATTTAGGCAGGAGGCCCAGAGTACCCAGACGAATGAGTAATATAGGTTTCTTTTACACTGAGTGAGGGGAAAAGAGGACAGGTTGCTCACTGCATCCTATGTAGGAGGTAAAAATCCTCTAAGAAGCCATTCCAGGATGGAGCTGTTTCAAAGATGGTTTTCATTTCCAATTTCTGTGGACATCTCTAACCTATAAAATTGTTAAGTAAGTTAAGAACAGGAAGAAACATCAATGCCTTTTCTCTCCCTATTTCTTTATTTCTGTTTTTCAGAATAAATAGGAGTTGGAGGAGAAATAGACTGCTGTTCTTGTTTTCTATGCAGCATTGGGGAAAAACTGGCAAAGTAAATGATAAAGAACCTTAGCCATGTTTTTAAAATGTAAATCCAAATACTCTTGGTGGTCAGTATTCCTCTTATTGGCCTGGTGATTGTTATCTAAAATGGAACCCAAACTACAACTTCATGAGCATACAATATTCTACAATTCTTGATCTGGACCACTTATTTCTTTAATTTTTTTTTAATTTTATAATAGTTTATTTTCAAATTGGTTTACATATAACACCCAGTGACCACTTATTTCAATAATGAAGTTCAAATTTTCACTCCTCTATGGTTTATATTGTTGGCTCATAACTGATTTTATCCTTAAACAAATTAGCAGGTAATTTTCTTAAGACCATGTAGTTAAATGGATTTCCTTATGCTGTATTTGTGCAATTAAAAAAAAATCCCGAAATTTACATGCAGGATTTTACATTTATTCTTATCTATTTTTTTCCTTTGATATTGTTGTTTCAAACCCTCAAGACAATTTTGAATTTGGGGCCCATCAATCATCATGCCAACACTTGATTTGCCTTTCAGTGAAAATCTGATAAAGATATCTTCAGGTACATTCCTTTAGATAAAAAATTACACAGTGTTGAATGAGATAGGAGCAGTGTCAGAGTCCTGTAGCATGACACAGAAGTCCTTCTTGTAGGTGGATATTAGGCAACCCTCTGAGTACTTTATGCAATCAGCTAGCCAGAAATTCTACTCTCATGCAGCCAAAGTTTCAGAGTTTAACTACATGAATCAGTAAGTTCACCTTTAATGGAGATATCTAAAATGAAGATATATGATATAAATGGAAGAATATTCCATTCTTAAATATCAGATTTTTTTTTCTGATTTCTTTTCTATTATTTTATATATGTTAAAGTTACTTTGTGATTCCCTCCCCCCAACTTATTCATTCATTCATTCATTCATTCATTCATTCTCATTACTCTCTGCTATGTTATCACTTTGAGGCATTCTGAGTAGAACACTTAATTGTAGATGTGCTGATATACAGATATATATCCATCTATATGTATGAGAATTAAGATCCGTGCCCTTCAACATTAAGCTAAAATGAACGTTAGGTTCCTAAAGAAATCAAAACAAAGCATTAATTTTTATCTTTAAAGTATTGATTTATAGAAATAGAGAAAATGTTTTATTTAATTTTCTCCCATCCAGATGTAACTTGTGGGATTCTACCCTGTGGGTGAAATAATAAGAAAAGATCAGAGGCAAAGAGATGGCAGGATGTTACGTTTTCTAAATGGTTTTAATAAAATCTTATGATTTATCATATCAGGTGCTGTGAAGCAGTTTCAGACAGGAAGAAAAAAGTCGAGTGAAAGACAAACATAGAGTGGTATTGCTTAATAACGGAGGATGAGTTTAGCAGATGATAGACTCCATTCTTTGCGTGAAAGCTGGGGGAAGATAAAGTGGACTTCCCTTTGCAGAAAAGAGAAAATAGCTCTTTTCCATCTTGCTAGATGCTTGCAGGTCTTTGTATGTTCTCAAACTTTGTTGAACATCTGAGCTCTGCGGTTCTGAAATAGAGCCTCTCTGGGATGTATTGGCAGAGATTCCTTCTTCATACTTTGAGTAACAATTCAGAAAAACCAGTTTTGACTCACTACATTAGAATTCTTGATGATCACTTGCAATGAGGTGTCAGTATCAGAGAAAATAAGGGAATGTTATGTCACGTCAGTTAAGCTATATAGTTAGAGTTTTTAAAAAAATTTTTTTTGGTTTATTTATTTATTTTGAGAGAGAAAGAGAATGCAAGTTGGGGAGGGTCAGAGAGAAGGAGAGACAGAATCCCAAGCAGGGCATTCTATGGGAATGTTATGTCACGTCAGTTACGCTATATAGTTAGAGTTTTTAAAAAAATTTTTTTGGTTTATTTATTTATTTTGAGAGAGAAAGAGAATGCAAGTTGGGGAGGGGCAGAGAGAAGGAGAGACAGAATCCCAAGCAATCAGCACAGAGCCTAATGCGGGGCTCTAACTCACATACCGTGAGATCATGACCTGAGCTGAGATCACGAGTCAGATGCTTAATCAGACTGTGCCACCCAGGTGCCCCTAGACTTATTTTAGATGGCAAGAGGCCAGTTATATGATTATAATATTTCTGAGTTGGAATGCAATGAAAGTGAACATTTATTGAGTGCCAGGTGCTGTTCTCAACACCGCATTTATTAGCACATTTAATCCTTACAATCCCCATAAGGGATGGGTATAATTTTTATATCCCAATTTTGTGATGGAGAAGCAGGGAAAGTAATTTTCCTAAAAACTGAGATGTAGGGAAACCCTGAATTCAAACCCAAGAAATCTAGTTCTAGATCTTACAGTACTTAACCAAGATGCTGTCCTCTTGTCAGGATTGTAGAGAGATAAAGCAACTATAAATTTGAAGTGTAAACTATTTGTTGGAAGTCAGCTAATCAGCGGAATAATGAAGGATACTATGTTGGTGGAAGTTCTAGATTGATAACATAAAAACTATGGATTTGTCAAATTAGATTTGGAGTTGCTATATAATAATTTATCTGGTCTTTGTCCCAGATTCCTGGCATGAAATTCTAAAACCCTTGGAACATCTCAAATGATAGAAGTATTTTTATTATTCATGAACCCCTTAGATCACATCTGAGTTTATATTAATGAGAGGACTCAAACTTAGGGCCCTAGATAGCTTCAGGATGGGCGCTGGTTACCATGTGATTAGAGAGTTGGGACTTAGAGCCAGACCGACCTCCAGGGAGGGACAGAGGGCTGGAGATTGAGCTAAACCATGTGACCAATGACTTAATCAGTCATGCTTATGTACTGAAGCCCTAATAAAAACTTTGGGCACCAAAGCTTAGTTATGCTGGCTGGTGTACACATTGATGTGCTAGGAGGGTGAGGTGCCCTGATTCCATGAGGAGTTGTATCCTTATAACAAAACTGTAATCATATGTATAATGCTCTCCTGAGTTCTGTGAGTCACTCTAGTGAATTATCAAACACTAGGGAGCTTATGGGAATGTAGCAGGTTTATAGCCAGTTGCTCTGAAGTAAGGGCAGTGTTGTTGTTGCCTGGACCCTTTAACTTGTGGGCTCTGTGTTAACTCCAGGTATTTCATACCAGAATTTAACTGAAGTACACCAGTTGGGGTTGAAATAGGATAGGGGTGAAAAAAATAAACATTAATCATTACTTCCCCACATTTGGTATCAAAGCTAAGACTTGGCTTTATTAAATATTGCGTCAAGGATGTAGAGAAGTATAAAAGATGACAGGTTTTGAGCTCCTCCAGAAGGAGTACATGTTTGTATAAGTTCATGGTTCGAGTGTTGGAATATTTTTAACTATGTATGTGATTGTATGCTTTGATTAGAGAGAAAAAAAACTTACCAAGAGAATAGAAGCTAGAATAGTTCATTGACTTTGAATCTTCTTTTTCATTGTAAATTTATAAACACAAGCTGGAAGGAGTTTATGGTATCACTGAATTCAGTCTCCTTAGTGCACTGATGACAATATTGAAGTGAATCAATTCAGATTTGACAGCTTGTCTAAGGTCACACATCCAGTCAGGGTCAAGCTGGGACTGGATTTCAAGCAGCTCTAAGGCTGGATTGGAATCTAGCCTTGATGTTTTCCAGTCTACAGAGCTATCCACTAAAGAAGAGGTTGTGCATATGTCTTAAACACTTACATATTTGTACTCATTATGTAAGTTGGCAAGTAATACATAAATGTGTTCTTACTGCAAATTTCAACCACACAGAAATAACTATGAATAAATAGAATAAACATCAAAATTTGTTTTCCCATACCAGTCACAGTTCTCTCTTGCAGGAAGCCATTTCACTGTTCTAAACATTTCCCCATGCATTTACATACACATAGTGATATATCGGCTTGGTTAAAGGTGCTTTTCCATAAGAGTTCATGAGTACGTATTTCTCTTCAGCTTTATTTTCGTGCTTAATGGTAAGTATTAGGCATATTTGTGTGTCATCATTATAACTCTAACTCATTTTTCTAACTCTTGCATGGAATGTGTATATTCAATTGTATATAAAAGATAAAAAAGAAAACAATATTCTCATCATCTGACTTAGAGAAACTAAAAGAGTTTCACTTTTACTTTATGGATTTCCTTGGCTTTCCTTTTATTATTGTTTGCTTCTTGTGTTGTACTTGTTCTCTGAAATTAAACTGTTTTTTTCTAAATGTCTTTCATCTCTTTCTCTTTCCCAGAAGAAATGTATTTGTAATAGATGCCTATTGCAGCATTTCTAACTTTAGTTTATTTAATACTTCACCATGTGATGAACTGTAAATCTAAGTCTAATACTTATGTACTCTGATGAGAAGGGGATTTGTGATCATCAGGATCAGAAATTATTCATGGGTTGCAAAGAAAAGAAACAGAGAAGAACATGGTGTGTGCTTCAGTTATGTGTAATCACTTAAAGTGTTTTTCTATGTACTTGAGCTGGCATAGCATTAGACCTTCAATGTATTATTTACTAAATGTTCTTAATACAAATTTACAATTAGGTGGTTGTTCTCCCTACAAAAGATTAGAAATTAAGGATGGGCTCAGTGACTGAAATATTCACACTGAAATTTTAATCCTACTTACATTTTTTGATGGAAATCATCCCCTAATTCTTATTTCTCATGCTTATTCAGTCTGATGAAGACTGCTTAGGGCTCAATTACATTAAAAATGGAAACTTGTTTCTAATTGATTGTGGAAGGTACCTTACTGCATAAATTATGGTTTCTGAAGTTCATAAAGTAGATTGCATTAATTATTTTGTTTACAGTTGAAAGACAAGCAAGTTTCAGATGGTTCCCCAATAGGCCCAAAATAGAAGCAGAATTTGAATATATCAGTTTGATAAGAAATATGAGTAAGCAGAGCAATAATAGCAAACATATACACATATGTATGCTTTTTAATTGAAATACTTTTAATGTAAATGATTCTGTTATATAGGCCCTTGCTATTAGTCAATTGGCCAGTGACTAAATAAATGATATTCATGTTGCCGATGAAAAGTTTTTGATGTATATAAATCATCACTGTGTTTCTCCCGTTCTTTATCATAGTTTATTTGAATCTAAAACGTAATGCTAAGTTCACTACAGCCCAAGTTTTAAATGGTCCGTCATGACTGACAAGAACATAAAACAAAGGATAACAGCAAAATTAATAATATAATTAATCAAATTAATAAGGTAATATAAATTTCTCCCTCTAAGAATCTCAAGTTAATATTTATAGGATTAATATCTGTGGCAGCAAATAATGAAAAAGGATGTTTTTTATTTGGGTTATTACTAAATTTGGGACACAGATGAGCATCATATGAAGAAAAGGAGGTGTTTTTTTTGAGGAATGCTAACATTGAAGAGTCTTATAGTTTTTTGTTAATTGATTACCTTATATATGCCTAATGCCGTGTGACATATATAGTCATAGAGTGTGACAGTCAATCTACATTCAAATTACTGATTTTGATATATTAAAACATATTGAATGATTTTTTTTTTAAATGGAGGCAGCCTGTTATTCTTGTTAAGAACTGAGACTTTGTAGCCTTACAGATCTGAGTTTGAAATCCACCTCTATCCATACTAGCTCTGGGACCTTAGGCTATTTAGTTAAACTCTCCAAGCTTTAGTTTTCTATTATAAAACTGGATAATGATACCTACCCGTAGAATTGTTGTGAGAATTAAATTGACATGAAAAAGTGCTTATCACCAGGATATAATCTCATACATGGTAGACATTATGATTTGGAAGTTTAAGTGGGGCATTTATTACGTAGGAAATATCATGGCTCTGTGCATGTATCTTCAGGTCTGATTTTAAGTTGGAAAGTCATTTTTCTAAATGTGCATTCAACAAAATTCATTGAATATGTACTTTGAGCCAGGCACTGTTTCAATTAAGGTGGTGAACAAAGCATTCAAAAGTTGGGAAATATTCACTAGGAAAGTAACATCTGAGCAAAAATCTAAAAGATATGATGGGGAAAAAAATAAAAGAGATGATGGAGAGAGCCATAAGGATATTTGGGGAATAATTCCTGCAAGACTCTGTGATAAGAATAAAGTTGATGTGTTCAGGGAATAGCAAGTAGGCCACTGTGGCTGAAATAAGGTCATAGAGATAGATGTGGCTAGGTTGTACACAACCTTATAGGGCATTGTAAGGACACTGGCTTTGGTTTGAAATGAGATAGGAAGCCGGAAAAGGATTTTTGAACTAAGGAGTGACATGATCTGGCTTAAAGTTTAAAAATTGTCGTGTTGAGTATAGTACAGGGGAGGAAGCAGGAAGAACAATTAGGCAACTTTTGTAATAATCTAGGGAAGAGAGGATGGTGGCTTAAACCAAAATGATAGAGGCTGAGGAGAGAAGAGAAGATTGGTTGGATTCTGGATAGAGTTCAGAGGTAGGGTAGGCTGGATTTGCTGATGGATCAGATGTAGGGTATAAGATAAAGAGAAGAGCCAAATACAACTCTGAGGAAACTAAGGTAGAACTGATATTTAGTGAAATGGGGAAACCTATGGAGACAGTACGTTTGGAGGGAAAAGTCAGAAACTCATTATTGAACATGTCCAACTTGAAATATATATTGGATATCCAAGTAGAGACAGTTTAAGATAGAGGTCTAGGCTGGAGATGTACATTTGGAATCATCAGGGCATAGATGCTATTTAAAGTCATGAGACTGGTGAGATTACCTAGAGAATGAGGGTAGAGAGAAAAATGAAGTCTAAAGACTCAGAACTGAGATACTGAAATTTTAGAGGATCAGGACATGAGGAGCTAGCAAACTGAGAAGAAGGAGGGACCAGAAGGAAGGAGTCAATCAGTTAGTAAAGACTCAGTTATTAAAGAGAAGACTTTGGAAGGAAACTGGGGCTAAAAGAGGCTCACCTGCTAGTAAAAATGGAGATTTATTTCAAATGAGATGGAAAACCCATCAATGCAGTGCCCCTGTCAGAGCTGCAGGCTGTAAGCTCTGGCCCACTCCAGGACAGCAGGCCATCCTGCAGCCTCCCACACGGTGACCTAGATGACATCAAGATGCAGAGGTCGCTGTCCCTGCTGAACACTGAGAACCAGGGTGGGTGTCCCTACATGGAGCACCCCGCCTGCAATCTGACGGAAGTAAACCAAGAGTTCCAGTGCCGAGACCATCTCCTTACTGTGCCACAGCCACTCCCCACTCCCCATGGGCAGTGAGGGCACCATGGAAGTGCATGCCCTGCTCACCTGGACACTCAACCTGCAGATGGACAATAAGGTCCTCTTCAGCTGTGAGGTCAAGCACCCAGCGCTGTCGATGCCCATATAGGCAGAGATCGCACTGGTTAGGACTTGGAAGTCTTCCCCAGCTCAGATTCCACTCCCCACGAGAAGACAGGTGCCTGGTGGCCCAAGAACCCAGGTCAGTCGATGGCAACTGCATTCTTCCCATTGATGGAGCCAGAACCCTTGTAGTCATCCTCTTTTTCCGCTTGTTTCTCATACTCCACATCCAAGCCAGCATCAAACCCTGGCAGCTCAACCTCAGAAATTATCCCACATCTGCCACTTCTCGTGGTTTCCTCTCCGGCTACCCAATTCAAGCATTGTGAGTTCCTGCCTGGATTCTTACAGTCACCTCCAGACTGGTCTTTCTGCTCCCACTTTTGTCCTTTTCTCTTCTTCGTTCTGATCAGTATGTTTAAAATACAAATCAGATCATAACACACATACACACTCACCCCAAACCCTCCAGTGGTAGACAAATATATTGATAGAACGGAATAGAGTCTAGAAATAGATTTACATAGAGAGAGTCAATTGATTTTTGACAAAGGCCCCCAGGCTGTTTAATGAGAAAAGAGAAGTCTTTTTAACAGATACCCCTGAACAACTGGAGAAGTTTCAGGACGAAATGATCCAAGTCTCCTACCCTGCATACAAACAAGAGTTAATTTGAGATGAATCATAGGCCTAAATGTGAAAAACAACATCTTTATGATGTTGAGGTAGGCAGGATTTCTTTAAAAGGTCACAAAAAGCAACAAATGAAAAATTGAAAATTGGTAACTTGGACTTAATCAAAATCCAAAACTTCTGCTCATAAGAAGGCATCTTTAAGAAAATGAAAAGGCAAACTACAGACTGAGAGAAAATACTCTTAATGTAGATACATGACAAAGGATTTGTATCCAGGACATATAAAGAGCTACTACAGATCAATAATGATAAGACAGCTCAATTAAGAAAAAAGAATACATACAAATGGCCAATAAGCATATTAAAAGGTGTATAATATCATTAGTCATCAGAAAAATGAAGATTAAACTTCAGTGAGATGCCATTTCACAACAACTAGAATGGCTAAGATTGAAAAAGACTGGTAATACCAAATGCTGACAGGGATATAGAATAATCAGAACCTTCATGCACTGCTGGGGGAATAAAAAAACGGTACTACTACTTTCAAATATTAGCAGTTGCTTACCAAGATAAAAATACTTGTACTTTATGACCCAGTAATTTTACTCCTAAGTATTTATCCAAGAGAAATTTAAATGTATGTCCACAAAGGTTTGGACATGAATGTTCATAGCATCTTTATTCATCACAACAATAGCAACAAAATCGATAAGTAACATGTGTCCATAATTAGGAAAATGGGTAAAAAAATTTATGGTATATTTATACAAATGAACTATTTTTCATCAATACAAATGAACTCTTGTTATACGTAACATGGATAGAGCTCAAAAATATTATGCCAAGTGAAACAAACCAGACAGCAAAGAGTACATACTGCATGGTTCCGTTTACATAATAAACTTCTAGCAAATATAAAAAAATAATAAAGATCAGACTTCGAATAAGTGCATTGGTAGGAGTCATTGTTTCGTTATGAGCAATTGGTCAACCCTTAAGTGCAGACCAGGTGAACAAGGTACACCTAGTGTGGTATACCTCATCTGGACCTGAACTCTTCACGCAGCCATCCTGATTAAGGAATCACAGTCTGCAAGGGCATGGGAACTTAAAGACGTGTGCTGGAATCCTAGCTTCCCTGCATTTTCAGCTGTGTGACCTTCGGAAAGCTGATTGCTTTCCATGACCTTCAATGTACCCATCTGTAAAATTAGTGTTGTCATGAAATTAAATAGGAAAATGCCTGTCAAAGTAAGTGCTCAATTATTATCAGTTATTATCATTGAGGGTATTTAAAATATAAAGGAGGGGTGCCTGGATGGCTCAGTTGGTTAAGCATCCAACTCTTGATTTTGGCTCATGGTCTCATGGTTCATGGGATCGGGTCCTGTGTCAGGCTCTGTGCTGATAGCATGGATCCTGCTGGGGATTCTCTCTCTCTCTCCCTCTCTCTCTGCCCCTCCCCTGCTTGCATGTATGTTCATGCTCTCTCTCTGGCAAAATAAATAAACATTCAAATATAAAGGAAAATTCATTACTTATGCTACAATTTATCGTTTTGAACTATTTAACATTTGATTAATTTGATTACTGAGAATGTTTCACTTTTCTTTTTATACATAAAACCAATGTATCAAAAATACAGAAAATAAAATACAGCTCATGGGTACAGTAGCTAGTCAGACAAGAAGAAGACACTTAACTGAATGGGGTAAATTATGCTCTACGGATAATGAAGAAGCAAAAACAGTAGAAGACATAATCCTTTCTTTTAAGTGCTCATGGTTAGAGTGGAACAATGTTTTAAAAATAATTATTAAAGTGTAAAACAATAGGACATGACTAGATCTATATATCTCAAAATATATAGGATGATAATTAGATATTATTTCAAAAAGAATTTGTAGCGAGGCAAATCAAAACTTCCATTGGCCATTATCCATGTGTACATTATATAATTACTGATAAGGTTGCGGTGTATCTGCTATCTTGCTATTTTTTCTTTTTATTCTTTGTTCCTGCCTTCTTTTAATTAAGTATTTAAAAATGTTAATTGCTTTGTTGATTTTTTAGATATGTCTTAGTTTTTTTTTGTGTGGTTACTCTAAGAATTATAAAATGAATCTTTTTTTTTAATTTATTAAAAAATTTTATATTTAAGTTTATTTATGTATTTTGAGACAGAGAGTACAAATGGGGAAAGGATAGGGAGACACACACACACACACACGCACATACACACACTTACACAGAGAGAGAGAGAGAGAGAGAGAGAGAAGAGAGAGACAGAGAGAGAAGAGAGAGAGAGAGAGAATCCCAAACAGGCAGAATCCCAGAGCCTGATCCAAACTGTGAGATCATGACCTGAGCTGAGGTTGGACCTGAGCTACCCAGGTGACCCTAAAAGTGAATCTTTAATATACCTTAAATTAATACTAAATCATTTTAAAAACAATGGAAGAAATGTACAAAGGTATATTCCATTTAGCTCACTCTCATTTTTTGTGTTATTATTGTCACACATTTTTATTTTATGTATATTATAAATCACATAATACATTGTTGACAGTTTTTGCTTTGAATGGTTTTCTATAAAGATGTTAAATATAGTCTTTTGTAATTATGCACACTCCTGTAGGTCTTATTTTTCATATGGGATCATTTTTTTTTCAGTTTGAATGACTTCCCTTAGTAATTTTTGAGGTGTAGGTCTGTTGACAATGAAGTCTCTGTTTTGGTTTGTCTGAAAATACATTTATTTCATCTTAATTTCTGTAGGACATAAGATTCTAGATTGACCCTCCCCCGACCCACCTTCAGGATTCAAAAAATGTCATCATCTGGATTCCACTGTTTATGGTTTTTGCTATTCTCAAATTTCTGCTGGTTCTATCAGTATGTCTTCTTTTTCCTTTGGCTCTTTTTAAATTCTTTATATATTATTTTCAGCAGTTTAATTATAATTTCCCTGATATAGTATTCTTTATGTTTATTCTGACTATGCTAAGTATCATGAATATTTGAACTGATTATCTTTATGAATTTTGAAAATTTTATGGCTATTATTTTTAATATTTCATCTTTTACCATCTATTTTATTTTTCTTGGATTACAATTCCATGTATGTTATTGTCTGACAAGTGTCTGATGCTTTGTTATTATTTGGTTTTAAACTTTTTAAATGTTTATTTATCTTTGAATTTGAGAGAGAGAGGGAGAGAGACAGAGAGAGTACGAGCAGGGGCAGGGGCAGGGGCAGGGGAGGGGCAGAGAGAGACACACACACACAGAACTTGAAGCGGGCTCCAGGCTCCCAGAGCCTGATGCGGGACTGGAACCCATGAACTGTGAGATCATGACCTGAGCCAAAGTCAGATGCCCGACTGCCTGAGCTTTAAATTAAAGCATACTTGGGAAGTCTGTGGAAGATGCTGTCTGGAAGGTGGAAGTGTGGAGGCTTCCAGTCAGTGTGGGCTGTGTGCAGTCTCTAAGTTTTTGAGTTTCCCCCTTTCCAGGTAAAATATGACCAAAAGCTTATGGAGTAAGTGGAAATGAAAGATGGGTGCAGAAAAGAGAAAAAAGAATGCCCCAAAGGATTATAGCAGACTTAAAAGTATTCTTAAAGTGGATAGTGATGTTTTAATGAAAGATGTTCAAGAGATAGCAACTGTGGTGGTATCCAAACATCGTCAAGAGAAAGCTCAGTGTGTGGTGCAAGATGAAAAAAATGACATGAAAATGGAGACTGATATTAAGAGAAACAAAGAGTCATCTAGACCAGCATGGACAGTACCCACATGGATGAACCAGGGACAAAGGAAAAGGCTGAAGGCAAAGTGAGAAAAAGGTAAGGGGAAAAGCAAAGCAAAAGCAGCAAAGGCAGTGAAGGATTTGGTCTGGTAGACTCTTATTAACTTGAAAAATCCTACATGGGACAAGTCTTTAATTAGAATGTATATACATGGATTTCAACTTCCACCAAATGAAAACTTTGCAGATTTTACTTGGCCTTTTTCTTCAATTCGGACCCAACTGAACTCTTCAAATTTGTTTTGGGAGCTTGAATAAAATATTTTATTTGATGAATAAAAAAAAGAAAATAAAAGAAGAGCATACTTTTTAGTTTTGCTGGGGGATTCTTGTTATGGCAAGAGCAATATTCTTCATGATTTTCTGTGCTCTAAGTAGAAATGGACTTGTATAATTTAGCTTGATGCCTTTATAATAAAATAACTTGATAGAAGGTTATCTATTAAAGGTCCTTGGACATCACTTACATTCAGGGCGATAATGCAATCTGCGTAGTAGAGTGCTGGTTAAGGCAGACTGACTAGTGTAGTCTCTGGTGAGAGGATTGTCAAATTTTGAAATAGCGCTGTTAATGATGAAAACCATGCATATTAAAATAGGTTGACTATTTTAATATAGGTTGAAAGTCTTATGAAATAGTGATTGAGATAAACATTTTAAACTTTGCATTTCAGATGAAAGTTTAACCAATATACCTCTCATTCTGAGTGGCATTAGCAATATCAAGTTCAAAGTAACAGACATTTTTTTTTTCCTGCACCGATTACCTGCGTTGTATTTGAGGGAAGTCATGTCATGAACTTTTGGTTGTTTGTTTCTTTTTTAAAAAATATGTTAGTTGGCTAACATACGTTAGTTTGCTCTTGGTTTTGGGGGTAGATTCCTGTGATTCATCACTTACATACAACCCCCAGTGCTCATCCCAAGTGCCCTCTCAATGCCCATCACCCATTTCCCCCTCTTGCCTGCACCACCCCCCACCAGCCCTCAGTTTGTTCTCTGTATTTTTTTTTAATGTTTATTTATTTTTGAGAGAGAAAGAGAGAGAGAGAGAGGGAGAGGGAGAAGGAGAGACAGCATGGGAACAGGGGAGGGGCAGAGAGAAGGAGAGACACAGAATCCGAAGCAGGCTCCAGGCTCTGAGCTGTCAGCACAGAGCCCAACTTGGGGCTCAAACTCACAAATGACAAGATCATGATCTGAGGTGAGGTTGGATGCTTAACCGAATGAGCCAAGCAGGTACCCCAATTTGTTCTCTATATTTAAGAGTCTCTTATGGTTTAACTCCCTCCCTCTCTGTAACTTTTTTTTTTCCCTTTGTTTCATATGTTTTCTATCTTTTGACTAGTTATACTCTAAGCCTGTTTTACTGGCTGAAGTTTTGCTCCTGAAAATTCTGTCACTTGGCACTGTGTAAAATGAGTGCTCTGGTAGAAAAATAGAGGCTCGGTTTCCTTTATAGATCTTGTTCACAATGGGAGGCGGAGGCTGTGATCCCTATCCCGCTGGCAGCCCAGTGATGTAAATCAGGCTCTTGCACTTCAGGCAGCCTTACCTAGGGTGAATAAAATCCAGGTTCTTAAATAACATATGGCTGTGCTGTGGTTTCATTGCTCTGACAGAGCGTGATCTAAACTGTCACTTTCTAATCTAAGGAAAGATCAGGAAAATGAGGAGGAAATGACAGTGAGACGTTTTATTTCTTTTGGAAAGAAACAGGATGTAATGCTCCAATAAATAAATGAATAAATAACTATATTTGGGAGTTGATTTTATTTATTTTTTATATTTTTTTTTCTAATTTTTTATTTAAATTCTAGTTAGTTAACATATAGTGTAATATGGTTTCAGGAGTAAAATTTAGTGATTCATCAGTCACATGTAACACCGAATGTTCAACACAAGTGCCCCTCCTTAATGCCCATCACCCATTTAGCCCATCCTCCTGCCCACCTGCCTCCAGCAACCCTCAGTTTGTTCTCTATAGTCTCTTAGGGTTTGCTTCCCTCTTTCTCTGTCTCTTTTTTGTTTCCCTTTCTGGGGGTTGATTTTAGAGTCTTTGCCAGTATGGTCTTATGTAGAATCTCTTTGGTTCATTGGATTTTAATGTCTTTATCCTAAATTCAAAATACTCACCAGGGGAATGTAGAGCCTTTTTTTGTTGTTGTTATTGTTGTTAACATTTTACGTTCATGGCAGTACATATTGTGAGACAGAAATTTGATTCTAACCTCACACTAAAGAGGACATTTCTGAATCCATGCTTTGAAAAAATATAGTATATCTTCAAAAGAGAAACAAATAAGAACAACGACTACCTGTTGCTATTATACTAACTTTATGCACTAAGTGCCATGCTCTGTCATACACATATCAAGTAGTCAAGAAAATGCTGAATGGAAGTCTAACAGCTTTGGGCATATTGTGATAAATGAACACATACGGCAAAACATTGTACTATTGTTAAGCAGTAGAAATCAATAAATAATGATATTTTTCAGGTTGAAATAGTACTTTTTGAGGACACATCTAGCATTTAGATAAAAGGGACTGTTGAAGTACAGTTCCATAGATAGGCAGATTTTAGATCTCCAAAAAGAGAGAAAATGCTTTTGGTGCCAAAGGTTCTGATGTTTGTGTTTGTATACATGAGACACAAATCATGAAGCCATCCCTAAATTCTAAAAAATTTTCTAAAAATTCTAAAGAACTTTTTGGATGTAATTCCTGGAACGTTTATTTACAATTTTACTGGGTGTTTTACTTTGTACTTGTTTCCCCATGTTCTAGAACTGCATTCATCTTTCAGATTTTCTACTGCTATGCTAGAGGAACACAGGGTTTGTTGGTAGCTGTATACTTAGAGATTTAAATGTAGACTTAGGAAAAGTTCTCCTCTGCAAGAGGGAGATCATGGAAAACATTTTGAACACTGGAAAATGAACAAAGATAGTATTTTCTAGGTAGAAACATTCAAATGAGTAACTCTGATATGATACCTTCTTTTTGTCCCTCAAGATCAACTTTCTACTTTTCTGCACACTGTTCTCTGCCTCAGGAGGCTAACTAGTATGGCTCCTATTCCCTTTGTCTTCAGATGCATTTGGCTTGGTAAAAGTGAAAAAGGAAGGAGAGAGCTAATCAGGTGTTTTTCTCCTGGATTTCTTACTGTGAGACTGACTCAGCCCTCTCAACAGAAGTCCCTGGTCCTCTTGAGGGATTATCCCCTACTTGATTTTCTCCATGCAGATTCCAGTAACCACTGCTAACCTCATTCATTCTGGTATAGGTACAGTCATAGTCAGGCTACTCCAGCCCTGGGTGATTCTCCTGTATGTTGTAGTTCCCTGACAGCATTGCCTTTATAATTAATCCCTTTTGTAAATAAACTCTTCTCAAATTAGCCTATTTCAAGCATGCCACCTGTTTCCTGTTGGGACTCTGGTAAAAATTCTATTAATCCACAAGAAAGCAAATCTATTGAGGATCTGTATGTTAGGCACATGTTATTAGATTTACACTGGACCAGTGATTAATGCTTAATGCTTTTTTTGAGAGAGAGAGAGAGAGGGGGCATGAGGGCAGAGAGAGAGGGAGATACAGAATCCGAAGCAGGCTCCAGTCTCTAAGCTGTCAGTACAGAGCCCCATGCAGGACTTGAACTCACCAGCTGTGAGACCATGACCTGAGCGTAAGTCAGACGCTTTACCGACTGAGCCACCCAGATGCCCTTATAAATTTATTTTCAAGGAAAATAAAATTTTGTGTATGCAGCCAATGGCTTGGTACCAGCTTTCACTTTTTCTTCATGGAGATATGTCTCCATGAAATACAATTATGACCTAAATGGAAACCATGATTTTGCACCATAGTTAGGAAGACTTTTTTGACAGCAAGGTCTGCTGAACTATGGAAATGTTAAATTATACCATGGAATTTTATATCTGAAAAAGAGTGATATAGAATACAGTTTTTACTCCTGAAGTTGACTTGGTAGACTCAGAAATAGAAAAGTATGAGGTGTTTTTTTTTTTCGAATTATCTTCCTAGATATATAGGACTTATCTCAAATTAGTATTCCAGTTTTAATTCAAAGAGTACTTCTTAAGCATCAAGCATGTGCTGGAGTCTGTACCAGGTGATAGACAATGATAAATACCACAGCATGGTCCACAACCTCTTGCAGATTATAGGATCACAGGAAAGACAAATATAGCATTTTTAGTGTGATGAGTATTATGAAAGAAGCATGAGAAAAATCTAGGGTTCTCGTCTGAAGGGAAGCTAATCATATATTTCTAAACTACTACCACCTAGTTATCCAAGTTAGAAACCTGGCTGTCATTCTTCAATTCCGACCCTCAACAGTCGGTCACCAAATTGTGCCTATTTTGTATCTTTATACCTGCTCTCATTTCTACATCATTAAGACTATCATCCTCGTTGAAGTCCTCATTATTTCTCTCCTGGTGTCCTGCACCTATCTCGGCTCCCAGTCTTGCCCTTCAGATTTCACATTGTCAGCAGAGTGTTCTATCTAAAAAGCAAAACCGACCATTTTAACCATGCAAAAAATTACCCAGCGACTTTCCAACCTATTAAAGATAAGATCCTTTTCTTTAGTTTGATGTATAAGGGTCTCTGTGACCTGGACTATCTCCACCTTCCATTGCATCCCTCTCCTTAAAGGGCAGGCACTAAATATTGAATGAATGAGTTAAAGACATTTAAAATAATTGGATTTAACAGAGATGAATATATAAAGATGTTTTATTAAACTGCAGAGACATAGGGAATGAGTCTGTGCTAGTTAACCTCCTCCTTCCTCCCAAATAACTTCATTCATTCATTCAATATTGGTTTAGTACATGTATATGTTGGGGTCTGAAAGGATATATAAGAAACATCCCCTGATATGAGAGGAATTTACAATTTCTCTAACAAGATATTGCCCAATTAGGCATTAATGCAAGACCACATTTGCAATTTGAAACCACTTGCTGAATTCATAGGAGAAAAATCCTCAATAGAGCAGAACCTGAGCTAGATGGGAGGTATGAGTTCTGCCCAGAGGGTAGTTCTGTTTTGGGGGGAATTGGCCACACGTTTCTTGGAAACCAGAGAGTTTTCGAGCAGAGCTTTTCCAGACGTCTGTAGAGCTTAGATCTTTCACTGCTGAGGTCTGAAACATAGAAAAGTGGCTGATGAACTGATCATGCCTCTGCTGGCATCCTTTAGAGGTGTCCTACCTCTCCTTGGGTTCTTCAGAGTGGATATTATCTCTGAGAAGTGTCCAGGACCTCAGAGAAAGCTGAGGAAGTGATGAGGTACTGCTGTTTAGTAGACTCCTAGACACCAGATGAGTACAAATTATGAACATGTAGGAAACAGAAATAAGTCTGCTTTGTTTTTTGTGGTTGGCAGTTGAAGATGTGAATTCAAATGTTCCCTCTGCTTTGACATGGGAATTACGCTACAAGATGTACTTCTGGGACGAGGTTACATGATGGTTTTACATTGTCTGCCACTTCAGTGAAAGGAATTTGGGACATATCTGATAATGGCCTTTTCCCTTTATCTTTTCTTTCCTTAAAGAGCCAAGGAGAGCATCAATCTACACAAAGTTTTGTTATATATAAACACAAATACTAATGCATTTATTATGTAGAGAGCCTATCTCTGGAATCTTCTGTGTAGTTAACATTCTAGGGTTTTGGTCAAAATATTTTTTTTATCTTTTTATAACTGCATGTTCTATTGATATCCATTTACTGAAATATGTTTTAACAGTGGGATAAAAAAGGTATTTTAGTTCTGAAGAGAGTAACCTACTTGGAAAATAGTGAGAAATCAATTTCTCTCAACCTTAATTTCTGACCGGAAAGGGAAGGAACCTTAGCACTGCAATTTCTTGGTGATATCAATGAAAATTAAAGTTCCTAGAGTGGCTCAAAGATTTCCATCAATAAAATAAAATTAGGATTTCATAAGAAGCATACCATTGAGAACTCAACTTTTCTAAAAGATCTAAGTAGGCCTATTTCATAGCCGTTGAAAAGTGTCACAAATATCACATGAGAAGTAATAAATGGAACCTGATTACTTTTGCACCTTCCCTTTATTTTAGTCTGTGACTTATTTCTAATTAGGAAGGTTTTTTTTTGTACTGTTAAATGTTATATGTTACTGCTAAGCCTCATATCTTTATTGAGAAAAGGCTATTAATTTCATAAAATAATGGTATATGTCTATGGTTATATTTCTAACCATTTAACCAGACATTTTAGGGATTAACTTTGCTGTATTAAAAATAGCTAATACTTGAGAAATGTTTACTCTGTGTCCAGTACCACTTCAAGTGTTTTATATGCAACAACTCATTCACTCCTCAGAATAATCTTATGAAGTTGATACCATTGCTATTCATTAAACAGTTAAGGAAACTAAGGTACAGAGATTTTAAGTTGCCTAAATTCTTATGGAAACATGATGTTTCTGAGATTTGAACCCAAATAATTTGACTTCAGAATCAATGATTCAGAGTTTCACTGTATTGCTGCTTCATTGAAGATTTAAACTGATGTGCCACGGTAGAATGATCAGGTGATTTGGAAAGTCATGAAAAATCTTAAATCCACAAAAAATGACTAAGGTTTTCATTTTATACTCCCCTATGTCATCTTTTTGGAGCCTTATTTTAACATTTGAAATAAATTTATCACTTACTAGGAACCTGTGTGTGTGTGTGTGTGTGTGTGTGTGTGTGTATCATAAGAGGAGAGAACCAAATTATTCTTGCTTTTTCAGAATGCTGGGGATGGTGGTTAAGTCTTAGTAGTAAGATGTAGTAAGAAATTGCAAATATGAGTAGGCAATGGGGAGGAGGAATGGGAAAGGTGTCTCATTGGAAGGATAACTTACATGGTTAGGATACTATGACAATGAGTTTGGTCTATCATGTGTTCCATGGCTATACCAGTCAGGGTGAAGTCTCCAGTCAGTCTTTCAATGCCTGAGTAAGACCATGTTTCTAATAATTTGTAGATGTTGGCATTTGAGAAGCTGCTTATAGAGTGAATTGCAACTGGAGATACAACGTAGTAGGCTAGGTAAGAGGTTGTCATTTTTTCCAGGTGGAAAAACAAGACTGGAATTGCATATAAAACAAAAAAAATTTGAGAGGTGCCACAGAAGACATATGTATGATTGATATGGTGATAAAATTGGAGATGCTACTGTGTTGTAAGAGAATGAGGGGGATTCTAAAATTTAATTTGAGGATTAAAATATTTCACATATTACCAGCTTATTAATATAGAGACATCCAATAGACATCTGGACACAAGGAATAGACTGACTAGAGATTTGGTTGTCAGTAGCATGAATGTAACATCTTTTGCATCATTATGATCATTTTATTACCTCTGTGCTGGTCATGCTATTTCCTCTTTTGTCCCTTTCTGGTTCATTCTCCACACAACAACCAAAGTGATATTTTAAGAAAGTTATTGGAACACATTGCTTTCTATTTAAATTTCTTTAATATACTGTTTTTAAATGGGGAGGAAATAGATGCTTAGAAGGCATTTTCAAAAGAAGAGGACATATTATGAGCTGTCACAGTGAAGGTGGGCCACTATTTATTTGGTATGAGTCAGGTATATCCTGAAATACTGCAATCTTTGAGCATTTATATGTTGACATTCATGTGATTTCATTATAAAGTATTATTTCTCCTTTATAGTACCATTTAGATATTAGTTTTTTTTTTTTAAGAAAAAGATTATGTATATATAGGTAAGATGTATATTATCTACAGAATTCATTTCAGGATAAGAAGGCAGTTTTATAATATATTTCTTATACAATGTTACTTTCTATTTTTCAATTTTTTTGTTCATAACTGAAAGAAAACAAGGAAGAAATAATAAATATTAGTTCAAAAATATATATTGAGATTTGGAGAGGCATTCTAAATGTAGATAAATCTAAATTTAAACATGATTATTTTTAAGCCTTGAGTTCATCTCTTTATCACGAACAAGAATTAGTTCTGGGTGCCACTCTGAAGTAAATCTGAGTTAAGAACACAAGGGCCGTCATCCTGGGTCAGGCCTGGACCATACAACCTGGAACACTATCTCAGGGAGTGGCACACAGGGGCAGGTTGGAAACAGACTAAGTGACAACTCTGACATCTGCACAGATGTTATGTTGTATCATGCCCTTGGAAAGTTTCCCTTGGTAAATTGTGGTGAGTATGCCATTAATAAATTTGTTCTCAGCTGTTTCTGAATCTATTTATATTTTTGTTCTATACCAAATTTTGGGAGAGTGAACTCTGTAAATTTACTACCGACTGTCCTAAACAGTCTGTTCTCAAGCTATGAGAGATGCTTCCTAGGATAAATTCTCCAGAATTTAGTGAGTGGCAAGGAGTCACAAAAACAGTGGCTCTGAGATCTTCCATTGTACACTGGATCTATCCAGTTAGTCTATAAAATGAGTTCTGTGATGAAATATATTTGGAAAACACTTCGTGTTATACGCTTTTCTAGGAGAATCATGGGACACATTAGCATACTGAAAATTCTGGGAGGAAAGGAGATGTATTCACAAAACCTCTCGATGTGCGATACCCTGCAGAGCTAGTGCTCCATGGGAAAACTGTACTAGCAGTTTAGGAATTGTTGGAGCTTTTCATATCTATAGACTGACTAAGGGAAGATTGTCAGATGACGAGTAGAGCATTTTCCATTCTCCTATCCCCTTTCTAGTGCAGATTTTTGACTGTGAGTATTGATACAGTGGGCCAGCTGTCTGATGATTTCCATCACCAATATCAGGGCAACCCGCAAACAAGGAGAGCCATTGAAAGAATATGGGATTTGGAATGATAAGGTGTAAGTTGGAATCTCTGTTCCATTATCACTTGCAGCTGTGTGATCTTGGGAAGGTGACTTAGTTCTCTTGAGTTTCCTCATGTATAAAGTGGGAATAATAGTAATAGCTCTATATTACTAGAATTACTCTGAATTATATTTGTTACCATGTGTAGAAGGTGGCAGAGTGTATTGATTTTTTTATTTGTTTAAAGTGTTTAATAAATTTTAAATGAGAATGAGTCCTGGTGTTCTCATTAGTGAATTGAATCATTAAACATGTAATAGGTGACTCTTTGGTTTAAGGCTAAACTCATCTTTTGTGTATAAATGTATAAAGGGAAGAGAAATCCAACCCTTCTGCCCAAAGGAAAATAAAACCCTTAGGGGTTAATAGCTGTGCACGCTTTCACTGCCCCAGGTGCAAACATCAGCCCATTAGATGGGTAACGCAGCTGGCCCAATTTAGTGCTCAGCGCCCGCCTTTATTTCTGCTCTGTTGGAACTCTCAACACAGAGTAGCTTCTGAAAAAGTGGTTTTAATACCTTGCTAAGATAATATTCCCAAGATATTTGGTCCACAAATAACTGACATTTTTCATCATTTCTTTTTACAGCAAACAGGATTTCAATCTGGCTTTTGTAAAAGCGTTTTACTTTCTTTAAAGAAACAACAACAACAAAAGATACATACAGAACTCAGATTTTCCTATCCAAATCCAAAAAAGGAGATAAAACCATAATTCCTTTTCTAGTATTCAACAGCCAGAAATAGTCAAAGAAATATATTAACTCCTGATACCAGTAATTTAGGAAACTATTCTTATGTGCTGAATGTATAATGGATGTGCAATTAAGAATGAGTTCATAAGGCAACACTTATCAGCAGAGCCTTTTCCATTTCCAAACAAAAATGATTTTAATCCACCAGCACTTAGAACATAGATATGTGTCCTAGGCTACTGCTCAGAGATAAAAGGTATGACAATATCAAACAAGTGATGAGATGATGCATCTCTTGGAGGATGAATTCCCACTGTTACAGAACATGCTTAGGGCACATTTCTATGCTTTTATGCAAGGAACAAGTTGGCCCTACATCGTGGAAGTTGGATTTGAATTAACTTTGCAGAGATAAATCTAGGAGAGACCCTTAGGCACTATGAATGACCACCATAGAGAAAAGTATTAGGGATGGAAAGGAAAACTTAATTTGTACTTTTCCTGATAGTGGTGGTGGTGGTGTTGTTGTTGTTGGTGGTGGTGGTTGGAGGTGTGTGTGTGAATATGAAAGAAAAAAAATATGTGCTCTGGACCCTAAAGTCATGCCATACCTGTTAAAGATGAAAGGAAGCAGTATAGTAGAGCAAGTATCAAGAGCTCAAATATATTTGGTGCAGCAGGTAAAGCACATGATGAAGGTGGAGGATGAAGGCTGTGAGGACTGGTGTGAGCTGTGAAGTAAAAAACATGCATACCCCCAAAAGGCATTCAAAATACATTTCTTTTTTTAAATTTCTTTAAAATGTTTTTATTTATTTTTGAGAGAAAGAGAGCCAGAGAGCGAGCTGGGGGTGGGGCAGAGAGAAAGGGGGAGAGAGGATCTGAACCAGGCTCTGTGCTAAGAGAAATGAGCCTGATGGGAGACTCAAACTCATGAATGGTGAGATCATGACCTGAGCTGAAGTCAGACACTTAACCGACTGAGCCACCCAAGTGCCCCTTAAAGTACATTTCTTTTTTGAAACCACCATGTAGCCCAAACAAAGGAGCCATATGGGCTCAAGTCCATCTCCTGATTGGCAGCCAGTTTGCAAGCTCTGGGCAGAAGCTTAAAGACCAGAAGTTCTAGAGTGAAACTAAGTTCATATCTGGTTAATAGGCTAGCTGATAAGTTTGGCAAGTTAATTTAACATCTGAAAGCTTCATTTTCCTTATGTGTGAAATGGGAATAATAATAGTACTTACTTTATGGGGTTATTGTGAAAGTATTATGATAATGTATAAATATAATGTGTTTAATAGGATGACTGGCACCTAGGAAACAATAAATATTAGCTGTACACACACACACACACACACACACACACACACACAAGAAACCACATATAGGAATGATCATTTCCTCCTTTTAAATAGCCATCAGGGAAAGATACGAACTTTTATAATAATGTCTTGTGGCGTATTCATTTGAGTGTAATTAAAGGCAGCAAATATTTTCTTTCAGAGAGTGGGAGGAAGTTTGGGTTTTGGAAAATATAAGTCCTTTGAAGTAAAGAATGATGAATAAGATAAATGATAAAATTGGGCAATATGATTTTTGGGCAAAGTAAGTTCACAAGAGGGAATAAAAATTTGGGTGTAAAAGGATGTGTGGAGAGGAATTCAGAGAGAATGGATCATAATTATTTTGCTGGGTTTCTAGCTCCCTGATATTACTTTCTAGCACATCATCTCAATATTAAAACATTGGAGAACTCTATCCTCACTCTCCCTAGGTAATCTGATCCAGTTTTGTGGCTTTAAATACCTATTTGCTTAACTTCTACTAGTTTGTATCTTCAGTTAGGCTCTGCCTCTATACGCTAAACTTACATACTCAGTCATCCAGTTGACATCTTCACACAGATGTCGAATGCTCTTAAAAGAATAGAGTTCCTGAAATTCACTACCTCCTTTTCAAACCAGTATCCCTAGTATTCTTGGCAACTCTGTTCTTCCAATTGTTCAGGCAAAAACTTTGGTATCATACTTGACATCTTTCGTTTTCTCATAACTTTTATCTGGTTCATTAGCAAATTCTGCCCATTCTACCATCCCCAGTTCTATCATCCGGGCCCAAACCACCATCATCTATCCTCTAGATTATTATGATAATCCCGCTCTTACAGGAATAACTTTTCCCATGAAAATCTGTTCATGGTACTTCTCTATGGCTTCCTGTCTGACTCAGTTCTGTCTTTGCCATGACCTACAAAGCTCTCCATAAACCTGTTTCCTGTTGACCTCTTGGACTTCATTGACTCCTTTATCATTTTATCACACCTGCCACACTGACCTCCTTGCTGTTTCTTGCACACACTAAGAGCTACTACCTCAGGACCTTTGTTCTTGCTCTTCCCTCTGTCTGGAACACTTGTCTGCTATATATTTGTATGGCTAGTTTTCTCACTTCTTTCAGGTCTTTAGTTAAAAGTCACCTTCCCTTGCTATCTCATTTAGAAAAATTTCCCCTCCCCTCTATACTTTTCTTCCATGCTTTGCTTACTTTTTTAAATATTTATTTATTTATTTTTGAGAGAAAGAGCAGGGGAGGGACAGAGAGAGAGAGAGAGAGAGAGACAGAGAGAGAGACAGAGACAGAGACAGAGAATCCCAAGCAAGTCTCAAACTCATGGACCATGAGATCAACCGACTGAGCCACCCAGGAGCTTTACTTATTTATTTAATTTTTCTTAACAATCATTTTTCTGTCTCTCACTATAGAAGGGAAACTCCATGAAGGTAGTGAATTTTGGCTGTTTTATTTACTGTTGTATTGTCAGTGCATCGAATATGCCTGGACAAATAAGCATGTGTTAGCTATTTGTTGAATGAATGAATAAATGAATTCACCCCCCTTTTTGTTACTTATTTTATTTTATTTTTCCATCCCCTGCTTCTCCTTTGTTACTTATTTTAAAATGATGCAGGAACCATGAGAGAGAAGGGCAGAGAGGTATAGCGGATCCAGGCACTTGGATTCTACTTGTAGCAGTGCCACTAGGTAGCCATGTTGTTTGGGACCTGCTTTACTTTTTTAAGTCTTGATAGCCTCTGCAAAATGAGGCATGTAGACAAGATAGATAGATAGATGGTTTCTAGAATCACTTCCAACTCTGGGGTTATGTGACTCTGATATAACAAAGAAGATGCTTATAACAGCAAGGACCTATGCTCTTTCAGACCAACCTACAGTTTTCTGTGATAGCCAGAGAGTGTGCATTTCTTTGTCCCTCTTTTTGAAGTTTACCACTAATAATCTTTGTCTCTGAGGGAGAATCGAAGCCCGACAATGAGTAGAAGAAGTAATTCCTCAGTTTTAGTCCTCAGCTCTCGTCTGTCATACTGGCTTAGCATATTCCCTCACCAATCTGAAACTTATCTTGTACTACTGCGGTGATGCTGATGCTGTAATATCAAGTTATATTTTCCCTAAGTATTTCTACATGTATTGATTGCCATCACCACATCGCCATTCAGAAGATGGGTCAAGTTTTGTTAACATTTCCATTTGCAGAAGCTAGAAGCAGAGAACCAGAGGGTGATTAGTTGGCACTGTCACAGAGAAAGTCAAGGCCAGAATTCTATAACGAGAAGTATTCATTTCTCACTAATAGAGTGCGGCTGTTAGAGGATGAAGTCAGAATTGGTAGCATTCTTGCCTTCTCCAAGTCTGGAGTGGTAGGTTATTTAGAAACACTTACATAAATGTTTCTGCAACTCATGGAGTGCCAGGAATGCCACGAAATTTTGTTGGAGGCTTACAGATTTTTCAATGCTATGTGGAGTGGAGAGGACAGAACCTCTTCACTCTGGGCTTTATAGGATAAGTACCCTTTCTCTTCTCTCTACTCAAATTACATAAGGATAATGATCCTTTCTAGGCATTTTGCCAGAGCAGCAATAGAATTCTGTCTTTTAAATTTCTGGTCAAAAAAAGTGAATAGGTGGAAGAAAATGTGCCTAATGTGTTCCTCAGTTGAAAGCAGAAGTGAGCAATGATAGATATAACTATACAAATAATTATTAACCAGTACAGAATTTTTTAAGACAAGAATCCAAAAGCAACTTTGGAAACTAGAAAGTTTATCACATATAGAAAGCATAAATAAAATACAAAGACTTAGATATCCAGGCTTAGTATTTAGAACATAATTGAGTTCAAAATAAGATATGACTCTGAGACAAATTTGAATTAAGCTCATCCTGGGTAGATTTGTCTTTTGGTAAGAGGGGGGTCAGAGTCTGAATTATCCTATACAGGGTTCCAAGATTGAGTATGTTCAAGCTGCAAGGTTGAACTGTGTGTCTCTTTTGCTGAAAAAGCTGGAGAGTGGTTTCTAAAAGCTGGATTCCTTAGTTATTACTTTAAAATACAACAATCTTTGATAACAAAGTCAAATATGTCACACTGAAGAGAAAGTTGAGAAAACTGAGTGTAGTGAGTATAATGTACATAATATTGTCTTTGAGTTTTTGCTGTTGGAGATGAATGCTTAAGGTAGGAGTGGCCAAGGGTGTATGCATTGTAGGTTTGTTTATAGCTCGAGCCTTAATACCATGGACAGTCTTTCTGGCAACGGGACAGATTAAACCTTCCTCTTGGCTCCTCCACCCCAGGGAGAATGCAGCTGTCAGAGTGGAGATTTAAACACATAAAGTTTATCTTAGTGCTGCCTAGACTTGCAGGCAGGCAAAAACATTCCAAGAGTTAGCAGGTAAAGAAGGCTGCAAACATCTTGTAAAGCATATTAGTATGAAACAAAGCTTCAGTATAAATCAACAGGTAAAGAAGAACTTCATATGCCAAGACTGATACTACTGAAGGGAAGTAGCATCAGTCCTAGGGCAGCATGCCTCAAAGATATTCAGCATATGTGGGGCTACTCAGGAAGATGGCTCCAGATGAAGCAATTAAGGCTCTGCTCCTAGTCATACAAGCTACGTGTGCTTGCCAGAGTATTCTGAGGACCTGAAAGTCAATTTCAGAATATTAGTGCTTATTATTTATATGTGTGTGTGTGTGTGTCTTTGAGTCTTTGAGTTTGGATTGAGTCATTCCAAAGACTACTCATGGTCCTTAGCTAAAAGAACCCTTCTAGGGATCATTACTTTTTTTTTTTTTTTTTGTTATATAAATGAACCTGTTTATTATAGGCTAGCTTCAAATGGTGGAGCTTCCACTGGTCTTTGAACGCCTTCAGTCTTCTCATGGCTGACTTTACTGTGATGGCGTAAGTGGTGTTGTAGGTCCAGGCACCACTGGCTGTTGTTTTCATGCAGGAACTGCAATGCCAGATCCCCACAGCTCGTCTTTTCATCTTGGTTTTGCCACAGAAGACAAGTGTACTTAGCATGCTTCTTCACCGTTTTCCTGAGGGAGGCACCATAATGGGCCCCATATTTACTTACGATTCCGACCTTCTTTAGCCATGTTGTTACAAACTAAGTCTGAGCCCAAAGAGGATGGGATTGTTACATTTGGATATCTGGATTGGGTGGACTCTGAATGTTACTGATAATTGTGGAGATTCTGACCTTCAATGACTGCCGTATTAGCAGGACTGATTTCTGTTTCAGTAGCAATTTATAGCTCACATCCTCTTAGAGATACTGGTTAGAGTCCCTTCCTTGTATACATTGCTTCTGAAATTATGTGCTCTTTATAGCCTTAGGTTTTATTGTACATATTGCATCTCTGCTACGTAATGCACACAAATATTTATGAATATTCTTATAAATATTTTAATATTCTTATAAAGGTGGTTTTCCAGAAGCTATAAAGATACAGATTAATCTGTCTTTCTAGCACGCACACACACAGAGGAAAGAAAATGAACTCCTTTGTACAGGAGACCTCAGCAACACACAAGCTCATGTGTTAGAGAGGCTATATACAAATCTCCTTTTCTCTTTATCAAGGCCTAACTTAAACTGCCACTGAGTTAGTTGTACCCAAGTGACTCACTGTCCAGTGGGTAACACAAATTTGACTATGTTACTCATCTGCATAAAACCTTTAGTGACTCTTCATCACCTGTGGGATACAGCTCAAAGTCCATCATGGATATATGCCATGGACTTCATCTTTTGTCATTTCTGCCACACATTTTATGTTTTAGTGGCAGCATACTGCTCTGGTTGCTTGCACACAATCGCAGTTTGTTGCCTCCTTTTTCAGGCTTATCCTCTTTCCTTAAGAATATCTTCATCTCATTTTCTCTTGACTATTCAAATTAGTGCACCTCTTTTAGCAAACCCTTTAAGATAATGTCTCTATCTTATTCTTTCTCACCTCCAATCAGGACTTATTTTCTCAACTGAGTGGGTGAGGTAACCTTCTGAATTCTCAATCACTCAATGCAATCACTGTGGAACACATTTTATTTATTTGTCTGTCTCCTTCAAAGGACTCCAAGTTCCTTGAAGGCAGAGGTTTTCTTTTTTTGTTTTGTTTTGTGTTGTTTTTCTTATTAACTTTGGGTTTCCCATTGTCTAGTTCAATGCATGATACATAGTTGCTGGAGTCCAGCTCCGGTACGTCCAGAAATTTTCCGAAGGAGCAAAGGTGTGGCATGACGAACGACTCAGGAGAACTGCATGGCTTCTGGTACCAGGCAGGCGCACGTATGTGTGTCCTCCTGATCCCAGTATTTTATTTAAAAGTAGTAAGTGACATTACAGCAATGAGTGACATCCTACCAGTAAGCATAATTTGAACAACAATGCGTGTTTCTCAGCAAAGCTGAGGAGATTTCCTCAATCTTGCAAGTTATTTTACATCATTCTTCTTTAGACCATAAAGGAAACAATTCTTATCTTAGCTATTTTGTGATTCTGCTCCTAAGTTAATTAACATACGCTGTCTCTGAAGTAGGATTAGGTAAATTTATGACAGGGGGAGAAAACAGGGTGTTTATGAGGCAAGCAGGTTGGTATGGTTGTTACCATAAGTCTCAGTAAACAGAGGGTGCATACATTATCATCTTAATACCTATGTTAATTGTCTATAGAAAGGTTAAGAGTCATCCATGTAGCTTCCTAAACTATAATGAGGGAGGTGTAACTCTCCTGGTAAAGATGTAATTCCTAAGGCTTGTCTAAGTTCCTTTGCTTATGAATGAGTGAATTTACATAATAGCGGCCCACCGTTTACACAAGTCACACCAATATCCAGCCAGCTCATAACTGCTATCAATCTGTGCAACCCATCCTCAAGATGCAACTTTAAGATTACTTCTGGCCAGGCTACTCTCATTCAGATGTAATCCATCAAAGCATCGTGCTCCAGGTCCTTCCTTTTTATTTAAATGCCATAAAACAAAAGAGCATTACATTCCTTGGGGCCAACGAGAGCAGCTCAAGAAATCCAAGCCTGAAAAAATTATTTAGAAGGAGGTAAGACTGGGCACCATTTGATTGGCAGGAGCTTTGCTGCGACTGCCTTTGCACACAGGGAGGTGTCTCAACCTGTGAGCCCAAGATGGCTCCCAACATATAGCAGCTGAAATAAGTTTTAACTATTTATTTAATTGAAATATTATCATTAAAAAACAGCAGTTTTAAGAACTAGCAGAACTAGTTATGACAGAACACATATTCTAGTCTAATGTTAAGTCTAGTGAGAATGATAACTTCAATCTGGTTTAATTTTCATTCATGTGGGTCTACTAGCAATTGGCAAACAAGCAGTATAAGAAAGCAAGAAATAAAGTGGTGGAATGGATGGTTCTCACCTACATCCTCAGGTTCTCAGTATCTCAGATATTTTAATACCTCAGTGTTTCCTCAGTTCTTCAAAGAAGAACTGAGCACCTGGGTGACCCAGTGGGTTAAATGTACAACTCTTGATCTTGGCTCAGGTAATGATGCCACAGTTCATGAGTTCAAGCTTTGCGCTGACAACATGGAGCCTGCTTGGGATTCTCGCTCTCTGTCTCTTTATGCCCCTCCCTCACTCATCACTAGAAACTTCTCTGTTAGAACTGCATTTACTCCATCCCAAAGACTTTGGAACATTGTGTTTCCATTTTATTTGTCTACAGGTAATTTTTATTTTCTTACTTGATTTCTTTGTTGACCCCTTTTGTGTTTAGTAGCATGTTTTAGACTCCATGTGTCTGTGTTGTTATAGTTTATTATTATTATGATGATGATTGATTTCTAGTTTCATACTTTTGTGGCTAGAAAAAACATTTGATATGATTACAGTCTTTTAAAATTTTTTGAGACTTGTTTGTGGCTTAGCATGTTATCTATCTTGGAGAATGTTTCATGTCCATTTGAGGGGAATTTGCATACTGCTGTTTTTGGTTGCAGTGTCCTCTATATATCTATTAAGTCTGTCTGGCTCAATGTGTCATTTAAGGCTGATACTTCCTTATCTGTTTTCAGTTTGAATGATCTATCCAATGTAAATGAGCTGTTAAAGTCCCCTATGATTATACTATTGCTTTCAATTTCTCCCTTCGTGTCAGTCAATATTTGCTTATATTTAGGTGATTCTGTGTTGGGTGCACATATATTTATAATTTTACATCCTCTTGTTGGATTGAGTCCTATAACTTTATATAATGCCCTTCTTTGTGTCTTGTTACAGGCTTTTTTAAAGTCTATTTTATATGATATATTTTCTACTCTAGTTTTTTTTCCATTTCCATTTTCATGAATATCTTTTTCCATACTTTCACTTTTCCTCTGTGAGTCTTTAGGTCTGGAGTGAATTTCTTAAAGGCAGCATATAGATACATCTTTTTAAAATTTATTTATTTATTTTTTTAATTTGCTTCCAAGTTAGCATATAGTGCAACAAAGATTTCATGAGTAGATTCCTTAATGCTCCTTACCCATTTAGCCAGTCCCCCTCCCACAACCCCTCCAGTAACCCTCTGTTTGTTCTCCATATTTGAGTCTCATATGTTTTTGTCCCTCTCCCTGTTTTTATATTATTTTTGCTACCCTTCCCTTATGCACATCTGTTTTGTATCTTAAAGTCCTCATAAGAGTGAAGTCATATGATATTTATCTTTCTCTAACTAATTTCGCTTATCATTAATACCCTCTAGTTCCAGACATGTAGTTGCAAATGGCTAGATTTTATTCTTTTTGATTGCCATGTAATACTCCATAGTATGTATGTATGTGTGTGTGGTATATATACACATATATATCACATCTTCTTTATACATTCATCCATCGATGGACATTTGGGTTCTTTCCATACTACGGCTATTGCTGATAGTACTGCTATAAACATTGAAATGCATGTGTCCCTTCGAATCAGTATACCTGTATTACTTGGATAAATACCAGTTGTGCAATTGCTGGGTCATAAGGTAGTTCTATTTTAATTTTTTGAGGAACCTCCATATTGGTTTCCAGAGTGCTTGCACCAGTTTGCATTTCCACCAGCAGTGCAAAACAGATCTTCTTTTCCACATCCTTGCCAGCATCTCTTGTTGCCTGAGTTGTTAAGGTTAGCCATTCTGACTGGCTTGAGGTGATATCTCATTGTGGTTTTGATTTGTATTTCCCTGATGATGAGTGATGTTGAGCATTGTTTCATGTGTCAGTTGGCCCTCTGGATGTCTTCTTTGGAGAAGTGTCTGTTCATGTCTTTTGCCCATTTCTTCATTGGATTATTTATTTCTTGGGTGTAGAGTTTGATAAGTTCTTTATAGATTTAGGATACTAATCCTTTGTCTGATATGTCATTTTCAAATATTTTCTTCCATTCTGTCAGTTGCCTATTAGTTTTGCTGATTGTTTCCTTCACTGTGCAGAAGCTTCTTATTTTGATGAGGTCCCAATAGTTCATTTTTGCTTTTTTTTCCATTTGGTTCCCTTTTGTTTTGTTCTCCAGAGGCGTGTTGAGTAAGAAGTTGCTGTGGCCAAGGTCAAAGTGGTTCTTGCCTGCTTTCTCGTTGAGAATTTTGATGACTTCCTGCCTTACTTTTAAGTCTTTCCTCCATTTTGAGTTTATTTTGTGAATGTTGTAAGAAAGTGGTCCATGTTCATTTTTCGACATGTCGCTGTCCAGTTTTCCCAGCACCACTTGCTGAAGAGACTGTTTGTTCCATTGGATATTCCTTCCTGCTTTGTAAAAGATTACTTGGATATACATTTGTGGGTCCATTTCTGGGTTCTCTGTTCTGTTCCATTCAGCTATGTGTCTGTTCTTGTGCCAGTACCAGACTGTCTTGGTGATTACAGCTTTGTATTGCAGTTTGAAGTCTGGGATTGTGATACTTCCTGTTTTGGTTTTCTTTTTCAGGATTGCTTTGGCTATTCAGGGTCTTTTCTGATTCCATACAAATTTTAGTACTGTCCTAGATCTGTGAAGAACTCTGGTGTAGTTTTGATATGGATTGCATTGAATATGTAGATCGCTTTGGGTAGTATTGACATTTCAACAATATTTGTTCTTCCAATCCAGGAGCATGGAATATTTTTTAGTTTTTTGTGTCTTCTTCAATTTCTTTCACAAGTTTTCTATAGTTTTCAGTGTATAGATTCTTCACCTCTTTGGTTAGATTTATTCCTAGATATTTTATGGTATTTGCTGAAACTGTAAATGGGATCAATTCCTTGAATTCTCTTTCTGTTGCTTCATTATTGGTGTATTGGAATACAACTGATTTCTGTGTATCGATTTTATATCCTGCCACTTTGGTGAATTCATAGATCAGTTCTAGCAGTTTTTCGGTGGAATATTTTGGGTTTTCCATATAGAGTATCATGTAATATGCAAGGAGTGAAAGTTTGACCTCCTCCTGGCCTATTTGGATGCCTTTTATTTCTTTGTGTTGTCTGATTGCTGAGGTTAAGACTTCCAATACTATGTTGAATAACAGTGGTGAGGGTGGACATCCCTGTCTTGTTCCTGACCTTAGGGGGAAAGCCCTCAGTTTTTCCCCATTGAGGATGATGTTAGCAGTGGGTCTTTCATATATGCCATTTATGATCTCGAGGTGTGATCCTTCTATCCCTACTTTCTTGAGGGTTTGTACCAAGAAAGGATGCTGTATTTTGTCAAATGCTTTCTCTGCATCTGTTGAGTGATTCATGTGGTTCTTGTCCTTTCTTTTATTGATGTGATGAATCACATTGATTGTTTTGCAGATATTGAACTCACCCTGCATCCCAGGTATAAATCCCACTTGCTCGTGGTGAATAATTTTTTTAATGTCTTGTTGGATCCAGTTAGCTAATATTTTGTTGAGGATTTTTGCATCCATATTCATCAGGGAAATTGGTCTATAGTTCTCCTTTCTAGTGGGGTCTTTGTCTGGTTTTGGAATCAAGGTAATCCTGGCTTCAAAGAAAGAGTTTGGAAGTTTTCCTTCCATTTCTAATTTTTGAAACAGCTTCAAGAGAATAGGTGTTAACTCTTGTTTGAATGTTTGGTAGAATTCCCCTGGAAAACCATCTGGCCCTGGACTCTTGTTTTTAGGGAGATTTTTGATGACTAATTAAATTTCTTTACTGGCTGTGGGTCTGTTCAAATTTTCTATTTCTTCCTATTTCAGTTTTGGTAGTTTATATGTTTCCAGGAATTTGTCCATTTCTTCCAGATTGCCTATTTTATTGGTGTATAATTGCTTGTAATATTCTCCTATTATCGTTTTTATTTCTGCTATGTTGGCTGTGATCTCTCCTCTTTCATTTCTGATTTTATTTATTTGCTTGCTTTCCTTTTTCTTTTTGATTAAACTGGCTAGGGGTTTATCAATTTTGATAATCTTTCACAGAATCAGCTTCTGGTTTCATTGATTGTTCTATTGTTTTTTGGTTTTGATAGCATTAATTTCTGCTCTAATCTTTATTATTTCCTATCTTTTGCTGTTTTTGGGTTTTATTTGCTGATCTTTTTCCAGCTCTTTGAGGTGTAAGTTTAGGTTGTGTATCTGAGACCTTTCTTCCTTCTTTAGGAAGGCCTGGATTGCTATATACTTCCCTCTTATGACCGCCTTTGCTGAGTCCCAGAGGTTTTGGACAGTGACATTATCATTTTCATAGGCTTCCAGGTATTTTTTCATTTCCTCCTTAACTTCGTGATTAGCCCATTCGTTCTTTAGTAGGATGGTCTTTAGTCTCCAAGTATTTGTTCTTTCCAAATTTTTTTCTCGTGGTTGATTTCGCATTTCATAGCATTGTGGTCTGAAAATATGCATGGTATGGCTCAATCTTTTTGTAGTTGTTGAGGGCTGATTTGTGTCCTAGTATGTGGTGTATTCTGGAGAATGTTCCATGTGCACTGGAGAAGAATGTATATTCTGCTTTAGTATGAAATGTTCTAAATATATCTGTTAAGTTTATCTGGACCAATGTGTCATTCAAAGCCATTGTGTCCTTGTTGATTTTCTGTTTAGATGATTTGTCCATTGCTTTAAGTGACATGTTGAAGTGCCCTACTATTATGGTATTATCAGGAGTTTCTTTATGTTTGTGATTAATTGATTTATATATTTGTGTCCTGCTACTTTTGGAGCATATATATTTACAATTATTAGGTCTTCTTTGTGGATAGACCCCTTAATTATGATATAATGCCCTTCTTCATCTCTTGTTATAGTCTTTATTTTAAAGTCTAGAATGTCTGATATAAGTATGGCTACTCCAGCTTTCTTTTGTGGACCATTAGTATGACAGATGATTCTCCATCCCCTTACCTTCAATCTGAAGGTGTCTTTAGGTCTAAAGTGAGTCTCTTGTAAACAGCATATAGATGGATCTTGTTTTCCTACCCATTCTGTTCCCTATACAGATTGATTGGAGCATTTAGTCCATGGACATTTAGAGTGAGTACTGAAAGTTGTGCATTTATTGCCATTATGTTTCTTTTAGAGTTTGAGTTTATGGTGGTGTTTTATAGTCCTTTCTAGTCTTTGTTGATTTTGGTCTTTTTGTTTTTTTCTGTTTTTTCTCCTATTAGAGAGACCCCCTTCAAATTTCTTGCAGGGCTGGTTTAGTGGTCATGAATTCCTTTAGGTTTGTTTGTCTGGGAAACTTTTAATATCTCCTTCTGTTTTGAATGACAGCCTTGCTAGATAAAGAATTTTTGGCTGCATAGTTTTCTTTTTTTTTTTTTTTTTAATTTAATTTAATTTTATTTTATTTTTTTTCATTTTTTTTTGTTATAATAGTTTATTTTCAAATTGGTTTACATATAACACCCAGTGTTCATCCCAACATGTGCCCTTTTTAATGCCCATCACCCCCTCTCCCCCCTCCCTCATCCCCCTTACCCTCAGTTTTTTCTTAGTCTTTGAGAGTCTCTTATGTTTTATCTCCCTCCCTCTCTGTGTCTTTTTTTTCTTTCCCCTCTTCCCCTCCCCCTGGTTTTTGCTTAGTTTCACAAAGTCCACCTATTCGTGGAAACATATGGTATCTGTCTTTTTCTGACTGACTTATTTCACTTAACATAATACCCTCCAGTTCCATCCATGTTGCTACACATGGCCAGATTTCATTTTTTCTCATTGCCACGTAGTAGTCCATTGTATATAAGTCAGATTGTGAATCTGACTATGTTATGCCTTGTTGATGGTCGGTTTTGTTGAATCTTGTGGGAGTCCTCTGTGCTTCCTAGGTTTTGATGTCTGTGTCTTTCCCCAGGTTAGAAAGGTTTTCTGCTGTGATATGCTCACATAACCCTTCTACCCCTTTTTCTCTCTCTTCATCTTCTGGGACCCCTATGATTCTGATGTTTTTCCTTTTTAATGGGTCACTGATTTCTCCTATTCTTAAATCGTGCTCTTTTGCTTTACTCTCCCTCTTTTTTTCTGCCTCATTATTTTCCATAAGTTTGTCCTCTATATTGCTGATTCACTGTTCTGCCTCATTCATCCTTGCCGCCATGGAATCCATTCAAGATTGCAGCTCAGTTATGACATCTTTTATTTCACCCTGACTAGTTTTTACTTTTTTTTTTTTATCTCTGTAAAGAGGGATTCTAATCTATTTTCGACCCTAGCTCTTATTCTTATCATCGTGATTCTAAATCGTGGTTCAGACATGTTGCTCGTATCTGTGTTGGTTAAGTCCCTGGCTGTCATTTCTTCTTGCTCTTAATTTTGGACTGAATTTCTTTGTTTCGTCATTTTGAAGGAAGAAAAGGACATAATAAATTAAAAAAATTTTAAAAGTTTAGAACAACACACACACACACACACACACACACACACACACACACACACACACAAATAAATGATGCTAGATCCTAGATGTGTTTTGGTCTGGTTATTGAAAGGAGCTTGACTCATTAGATAATAATGGGGGGGAAAAAGAAAAAAAAGGAAAACGTTTGAAAATTTGAGAAAATGAATACAATGAAAAAGGATAAATTCAAATGATGGAAGTAAAATAGAATTTGACAAATTTACAAAAGAGTAAAAAATTTAGTCGAAGAAAATAAAAATATTTTTAATAAAATTTGAAAATAAAAATAAATTTGTTCTCTTTCTGTATTCAAGTAAACGAAAAGAAACAACAACAAAAAAGACAATTGAATATTTGGACCAGTGAAAAGACTGAAATACAATTGATATTGCATCATTTTCCTCCAGGAGTCAAACCATGAGGCACTTTATAGTACGTAAATAAGCAGGCAGAGAGATTTGTAGTGTTGCTGAAGAGTGAGCTTTGCCCAACTGGGTTGGTCTTAGTGTAATGGCTCCATTATCTACTAGATGGTGCTACTTAGCTTACTGGGGTGTACTGTTGTGGTGCCTGTAGGTGTGTATGCGCCTACGTGGGCAGAGTGAAAATAGCGTCACCCTGCTACCCAGTCTCTAGTATTGGAACTCTGTGCTCTCTCTGACCAGCAATCATGCACCTGTTTTTTGTCTCCAGCTTTGGTCCACTCCTCACTTTTATACTTTCCATAACCAAGCCATCAGGTTGCCAAGTGGCACCTCCCTCCTGAAATTTATCTCAGATGTAGAGGTGTTTCCCGAGGTCTCACTTCTGAGGGACTGAGGCTTTGACTCACACAGACCTTCTGGGGGCAGGTCTCTGAACAATGGCCGGGTGCCTGCCCGCCACCAGGAACGTTAATGGGACCACACTGCAGCTGATGCCCAGAGACTGTGACTGGGTGCGGCCCACCCCACAAAATATTTATGCGATTGTGTAGCAGCAGCATTTCAGGGATTATGAAAAATCGTGACACATGTGTGGCACCAGGCTTTACCCTTAATGACCTTGTTCTAGCACTAGTGAATGTGGTTGTTCTCTAGGGTCTGCTGGGACTGGGTGGCCTCACACCTCTCTTGAATGTCCTTCCAGCAGTGGAACCGTTTCTCCCTGTGTGGCCCAAGGACTCCCAGATGCCACTCTGCTCTTAGGGATTCACCCTTCCCACCAGAGCACTGCCAGGTATTGAGCTGTGGAGTTTCAGACTCTGCGCTCCCCCCGTTTATAGTGTCTTAATGGCATTTAAACCCTCTCCTTTCTCCTTTCTCCCTTTTTAGTTCAGTCCCTGTGACTGTTTCCCACTTTTCCATTTTCTATCCATCTGCTTTTTTTTTAAAATAGCCTATTTTCAAATTGGTTTACATATAACACCCAGTGTTCATCCCAACATGTGCCCTTTTTAATGCCCGTCACCCCCTCTCCCCCCTCCCCCACCCCCTCACCCTCAGTTTGTTCTTAGTCTTTGAGAGTCTCTTATGTTTTATCTCCCTCCCTCTCTGTATCTTTTTTTTCTTTCCCCTCTTCCTCTCCCCCTGGTTTTTGCTTAGTCTCACAAAGTCCACCTATTCGTGGAAACATATGGTGTCTGTCTTTTTCTGACTGACTTATTTCACTTAACATAATACCCTCCAGTTCCATCCATGTTGCCACACATGGCCAGATTTCATTTTTTCTCATTGCCACGTAGTAGTCCATTGTATATATGTACCACATCTTCTTTATCCACTTGTCAGTTGATGGGCACTTGGTCTCTTTCCATGATTTGGCTATTGTCGAAAGTGCTGCTATGAACATTGGGGTACATGTGCCCCTATGCATCAGCATTCCTGTGTCTCTTGGGTAGATTCCTAGCAGTGCTATTGCTGTGTCATAGGGTAGCTCTATTTTCATTTTTTTGAGGAACCTCCACACAGTTCTCCAGAGTGGTTGCACTAGTTTACATTCCCACCAACAGTGTAGGAGGGTGCCTGCTTCTCCACATCCCCACCAGCATCTATAGTTTCCTGATTTATTCATTTTAACCACTCGAACTGGTGTAAGGTGGTATCTCAGTGTGATTTTGATTTGTATTTCCCTGATGATGAGTGACATTGAGCATCATTTCATGTGTCTGTTGGCCATCTGAATGTCGTCTTTGGAGAAGTGTCTATTCATATCTTCCGCCCATTTCTTCACTGGATTATTTGTTTTTCGGGTGTGGAGTTTGGTAAGTTCTTTATAGATTTTAGATACTAGTCTTTTATCTGATATGTCATTTGCAATTATCCTTTCCCATTCCGTCGGTTGTCTATTAGTTTTGTTGGTTGTTTCCTTTGCTGTGCAGAAGCTTTTTATCTTGATGAGGTCCCCACAGTTCATTTTTGCTTTAAATTCCCTCACCTTTGGAGATGTGTCTCATAGGAAATTGCTGCAGCTTAGGTCAAAGAGGTTTTTTTCCTGCTTTCTCCTCTAGGATTTTGATGGTTTCCTGTCTCACATTCAGACCCTTCATCCATTTAGAGTTTATTTTTGTGAGTGGTGTAAGGAAGTGGTCTAGTTTCATTCTTCTGCATGTTGCTATCCAGTTCTCCCAGCACCATTTGTTAAAGAGGCTGTCTTTTTTCCATTGGATACTCTTGCCTGCTTTGTCAAAGATTAGATGGCCATATGCTTGTGGGTCCATTTCTGGGTTCTCTATGCTATTCCATTGGTCTATGTGTCTGTTCTTGTGCCAATACCATGCTGTCTTGACGACTACCGCTTTGTAGTAGAGGTTAAATTCTGAGATTGTGATGCCTCCCACCTTGGTTTTATTCTTCAGTATTACTTTGGCTATTCGGGGTTTTTTGTGGTTCCATACAAATTTTAGGATTGTTTGCTCTAGCTTTGAGAAGAATGCTGGTGCAATTTTGATTGGGATTGCATTGAATGTGTAGATTGCTTTGGGTAGTATTGCCATTTTGACGATATTTTTCTTCCAATCCATGAGCATGGGATGTTTTTCCATTTCCTTGTGTCTTCTTCAATTTCCTTCATAAGTTTTTTATAGTTTTCAGCATAAAGGTCTTTTATATCTTTGGTTAGGTTTATTCCTAGGTATTTGATGGTTTTTGGTGCAATTGTGAATGGGATTCGCTTCTTTATTTCTCTTTCTATTACTTCATTGTTGGTGTAAAGGAATGCAACCAATTTCTGTACATTGATTTTGTATCCTGCAACTTTGCCAAATTCATGGATCAGTTCTAGAAGGCTTTCGGTGGATTCTGTCGGGTTTTCCATGTAGAGTATCATGTCGTTTGCAAAAAGTAAAAGTTTGACTTCATTCTTGCCTATCCTGATGCCTTTTATTTTGCTTTCTTGTCTGATTGCTGATGCTGGACCTCCAACACAATGTTAAACAACAGTGGTGAGAGTGGACATCCCTGTCGTGTTCCTGATCTCAGGGGGAAGGCTCTCAGTTTTTCCCCATTGAGGATGATATTAGCTGTGGGCTTTTCATAAATGGCTTTTATGATGCCTAAGTATGTTCCTTCTATCCCGACTTTCTCGAGAGTTTTTATTAAGAAGGGATGCTGTATTTTGTCAGATGCTTTCTCTGCATCAATCGACAGGATCATATGGTTCTTATCTTTTCTTTTGTTAATGTGATGTATCACATTGATTGATTTACGAATGTTGAACCATCCCTGCAACCCAGGGATGAATCCTACTTGATCGTGGTGGATAATTCTTTTTCTCTCCATGTGCTTTTGTGGGTGATGCTTTTCCCATTCTCTCCCCTTCGTCTCCGACCTCTCTCCACAAGCAAAAACAGCTCCCTGCCTTCCGCGGCTTCTCCTCCCCACCCCCGTTCACCTCTCTGCGCCACATACCTGCTGAGTTCTGTGGTTCAGGTTGTGCAGATTGTTGTGTTAATCCTTTAATCTGTTTTCTACGTGTCCAGGTTGGTTTAGTGTTGATATGGCTGTATTTCATGTGTGTAAGATTAAAAAAAATATCCATGGTGTTGTTTTTTTCTTTTTTTAATCCATTTAGCCACACTATGTCTTTTGATTGGAGCATTTATTGTATTTATATTTAAAGTGATTATTGATAGGTGTATAGTTTTTGCCATTTTATTAATTGTTTTATGGTTGTTTTTGTAGTTGTTCTCTGTTTTTTTTTTCTCTTGTTTTCTTCCCTTGTGATTTTATGACTTTCTTTAGTGTTATGCTTGGATTTCTGTCTCTGTTTTTTTTTTTTTTTGTAATGTATCTATTATAGGTTTTTGGTTTGTGGTTACCATGAGGTTCACAGATAACAATCTATATATATACTAGTCATTTTAAGTTGATGGTCACCTAATTTTGAATGCATTCTAAATGCAATACCTTTTTACTCCCCCTTCATCATGTTTTATGCTTTTGCTGTCATATTTTATGTATTTTTATTTTTTTTATTTCTTATATAATTTATACAGATTCTACTACTGTTGTCTTTTAACCTTCATACTTGCTTTATAAGTTATTGATCCTCTACCTTTGCTATATATTTTCTTTTATCGGTGAAGTTTTTAATTTTATTATTTTCTACTTCTAGTTATGGCCTTTTATCTTTCAAAGAAGTTCCTTTGATATTTATGTAAGACCGTGTTAGTCGTGGGAACTCCTTTCCTTTTGTGTGCCTGGGAAACTCCCTGTCTCTCTTTCAATTCTGATTAAGAACCTTGCTGTGTAGAGTATTCTTGGTGGTAGGTTTTTTTCCCTTTCAGTACTTTCAATGTATAATGCCACTCCTTCTTGCCTGCAAAGTTTATGCTGAGAAGTCAGCTGATTGTCTAATGGTGGTTCTATGTATGTAATTAGTTGCTCTTCTCTTGCTTCTTTTAAAATTCTCTCTTTATCCTTAATTTTTGAGATTTAATTATGTGTCTCAATGTGAATCTTTTTGAGTCCACATTGTTTGGAGCTCTCCATGCTTCCTGGACCTGGATATCTTTTTCTTTTCCCAGATTTGGGAAGGTTTCAGCTATTATTCTTCAAATACATTTTCCGCCCCTTTCTCTTCTGGGATGCCTATAATGCAAATATTACTATTCTTGATGCTGTCCCAGATATCCGTTAAACTATCTTCATTTTTTAAATTTCTTTTTTCTTTTTCTTTCTTTCTTTCTTTTCTTTTTTTTTTTTTTTCTGTTCAGGTTGGGTAATTTCCTCTAACCTGCCTTCCAGATTGCTGATGTGTTTTTCTGCATCATCTAATCTGATGTTGATTCCCTTTGGTGTATTTTTAATTTCAGTTATTGTATTCTTTAGCTATGAATATTTTTTAAAAAATATTTTCTGTCTCTTTGTTGAAGTTCTCATTCTGTTCATCTTTTTCTCCTGAGTTCAGTGAGCATCTTCATGATCATTACTTTTAACTCTTTATCAGGTAAATTACTAATCTCCATTTTCTTTTCTTCTTATTTTGAAGTTTTGTCTTGTTCTTTTGTTTGGAATATATTTCTCTCTCCTGTCAGTTTGCTTGACTCTCTGTGTTTCTATGTATTTGCTACATCAGCTATATATCTCAGTCTTGAATGAGTGGTTTCATGTGGAAGATGGACTGTGGGCTCTAGAAGTACAGTCTTCTGGTGACTGGAACCTGGTGCTTCAGGGGTATGTCTTCCATGGCATGCACGCACCCTCCTGTTGTGGTTGAGCTGTGACTATTATGGGCATTCTGATGGGTGAGGTGAGCCCCCAGGATGGCTGGCAATGTTGCTTGACCAACTGTTGCAGTGTACAGGTGGATGGGGGTGGTTTCCCCAGGAACCATGTAATGGTGGTGCTAGTCTTGGCTGAAGCTGCCAACTCGGTGTTCAACAGGAGCTGCTTTGGAAGGAGGGGCTGCTGCTGTGGGCCTGTAGGGGAACACTGGTATATAGCGAGTGGTGCTTGTAAGGTAGGTCGAGAATGTCAGAAATTGGGACTGGGCTTGGACAGCTAAGTAGGAGAGTTAAAAAAAAAAAAACCTGTTGGCACTTCTGTTCATGGTGGTTTCTATAGATCTCTGGCCCTCCAGTTCATGCCCTAACATTAGTCAGTAAATCTCCTTCACGTTTGGTCCAGGTGGTTTTCTAATTGCTGCTTTGGATGGAGTCTCAGGCCAAACGAGTTTGTGTATGAATCTTTTAGGAGCAGAGTCTTGGTTTCTGCAAGTTAAGCTCTGATTTTCAAAGCTCATCTTCCTGGTACATGTACCTAGAGCTAGGGTACCTGACATGGGGTTTGAACCCCATATGCTTTAGGAAAGGCTTTCACATTTGTGATATCCCTCACACTTGTGGGTACTGCCTGGGGTATAAATCCCAACTGGACTACATTTCTGCCCCTCCTACCCTTCTCAATGTGGCTTTAAATTTATATCTTTAGTTGTAGAAGAGCTGCTCTTCTAGTCTTCAGGTTGTCCTTGGAGAGTATTGTTCTATATGTACATTTGACCCTTCAATAACATGAACTGTGTGTCTACTGATTTTGTTTTTGATATATACAGTAGACTACTGTAAATGTATTTTCTCTCCCTTATGAGTTTCTTAATTTTTTTTGCTTACTTTATTTAAGAATATAGTATATAATACATACAGCATACAAAATATGTGTTAATTATCTGATAACATAATAACTTATGTTATCAGTAAGGCTTCTGGTCAACAGTAGGCTATTTGTAGTTAAGGTTTTGGGGAGTCAAAAGTTATATGTGGATGTGGGACTACTCAGCACTCCTAACTTCTATGTTGTTCAAGAGTCAACTGTGGTTGTAGTTTTGGTGTGTCCATGGGAGGTGGTAAGCTCAAGATCTTTTTTGCCATCTTGATCAATATTTCTCCCATTAGTGATTTTATTTTGGATTTCTGGATGGTTAGCAATGTTGAACAATGTTAGCTGGAGAATTAAACTATAGGATTTAATGTGTATTTAGCAATCCATGTCATGTATTGGAATTTCAAATTTTTCCCTCTGCCATCTTATAGTTTTAAGTCCTGTTCCTCCCCAACCACTACACTTTGATCCACTGGGCTTACTTTTTATCCTGTTGTCCTGAGAACTTTCTTTGCTTGTTTCTACCTGTGTTCCTTTGCTCATGCTATTTCCCCATAAGTGAGCTGTTCTTTCTCTTTCTGTTTTATACACTTAAGTTCTGGGTGTTCTTCAGTTTATAGCTTATTTACTATCTCCTCTGTCAATTTTCTCTGAATTCTCAAACATACTCATTTCTCTCTTCTCTTTATTATAATTATTAATTGTTGTAGGTGTATATGTTGACCTTAACAAACCTCCATAGTAACTTCTGTCCTTGAGATTTGTCTTTAGATTTTCTCCTTATCCAAACAGTGAGCTCTATAAAGAGAAAAGTCAATTTTTTGAAACCACTCATAATGTCTACAGCAGTACAAAGCATATAGATGGCTAATAAGTATGGGAGAATTGCTGAAAAGAATTAAAACTGAGATTTTAGAAATCTCAGACCTCTATTTTCATGTAAAACAACGGATGAATATTTAGAATGAAATCATTTGTATTCACAAAAACTGATATCAATATCTAAAATTTTTTTGCTTATCTACTTTAATGCCCATAGAATGAGAAAATGGCTGACTAAATGGATTTGTAAATTCAATTCTCATCAACAGCATATATGGAGGCTGAATTCTAAAAGCTATAGTTTACGTTAAGTGATAGCATCATTAAAAACAAAAATCTTAGACTAGTTATCACCCTTATATTTGACTTTACTTACCTTCTCTGCTTGAGGAATTTATCTGGGAAAGCGTAAAAAGTCATAAGGACGTAAGAGCAGAACACAATAAAGAGAGCGCCACCTGTTGTAGAAGGAGAAACAGGTCAACTGTTGATTTCTGCCATTAGAAACTGACTCTAACATTTCTGACATGTTTGAGGGTAGCAGTTAATGGGTTTATGGTTCATTGTTAAGCCCTTTGCCCCCAGGAGAGGTGAGATTTCTTGTTAGAGAAAGATCCTCAACACATTTGTATAGGCTTAAGCTTTGATTGGACAACGTAGACCATTCTGAAAACTACCAGACCAGAGTGTTCTCTTTTATTGTGTCCTCTCTTTACTTCCCATGGATTTCTTTCTCTAAGCAGAGTGTCTCTATGCAGATGTACTAACAGTGACCAGCTTTGTCTTTTTTAGGGTTTATTGTGAAGCAGTTGCCGGCCCAGCAATGTATCACTTTGTATTGCTCCTCATCTTTCCACCTTTTAGTTTTCCTTACTTTTGGTCTCTGAGGATTGTATACCCCAGATGAAACTTAAGAACTTCCTTCTGTCTCAAGCTATTTTTTTTTTTCAGGAAACTGTGGCTAGCATAATATAATAATGACTTATTTACATGCTTGTCCCTCCTGGAAGACTGTAAGCCCCTTGAAAGCAGTAACCATGTCATCTTTGTTATATCTACCTCAGGACCTGACAAAGTAGGCCAGAGGTCCATGTTCATATTACAGACCTATACATGAAAACATAGGGAATTATAGAATAAAAGTGTTCCTTGTATATTCCTGAAAATGCATATATTCAGATATTATTATTAAATGTCTTTAATCTCATTGGCTAATATTTAAAAATCATCTCTCGAATATGAAATATAATGTGCTATTTGAATAATAGATAAATTAAGGAAAAGAAAGTTTTACTAAGCATATAATTTAAAGCCCCAGTGACATTTTTGCCATTTGGTTATTGACACCAGTAAGATAATTCTTATCAAAAATGAACCCTATAAACTTTAAAATCTGTGTAATATATTTAAGCATCTTATGATTTGTCTGTCTCTGAAAGGTAAAGGATAAATAAATGTCAAGTATTAAGCATCTAAGAGCTTTGACAGGAAATAAAGGCAGAAAGCCCAAAACATTTGTAAAAAGAGGAGACTAAATAAAGCCAGATTGGAAATAAAGCAAATCTCAGTACCTTCTGTAGAATTTGCAATAAACCACAGATGCCAAACATTCATGTTATTTAACTTAGTCCAGCACTAAGCTCAAACAAAGTAAGTTAATTTCTCAAATTAGATTAATTATAGTGAAAGAAATTTCACAATTATAGATAGGAAAATAGTGGAAAGATTATAAACTCAGGATAATTTATGATTGAGAATATATGTTGATCATGAATGCTGCATATTTGGGGCTGTGAGACTAGGCGTGAGCCCTACGAGACTGCATTCAAGTTTGGGAGTGGATTAAACAATTCCTAAAGCATGCTTTCAGAATTTACACCACAATCTGAACATTAATTTTATCCTTTTAAATTTTATTTCTAGCTTTGTGTCAGAGAATTTGTTTATGTGTATTGAAGGAAGTTTGCAGAATAAGAGAGCCAAGAGTAATAGCACACTTAAAAAAAAAACTCTTAAAGGATGTATATGGAAAATATACTAAATTTTAGAATCTCAAGTTTAAGTATTTCAGGAAATCTGATTTTTTAAAATGAAAAATGCAAGTTTTCCATGTGAGAAATAGGAAGGAAGAAAGATACCCATTTTTATTGAGCTAGAGAAGCCTTGTATGTATTATCCTACTGAATTTTGATAGCAGTCAGTCTTCTGGAGTAAGTGTGAGTCTTCCTATTGCATAGCTGAGTAACTAGGGCTTGGGCACTTTTACTTTCAGAACAACCCAGTCAGTAAGTGGTAGAACTAGAATATAAACCCAGGCCAACTGACTTCAGAAACTCTGTCCTATTGGCTATGTCATGCTGCCTGGTTATCACTAACTGTTGGAAAAATTTAAAGTTTATTGTTTCTTGTTAGATGCCTCTTTCTCGTCTATGGGGCAGCTGTAAATTTATTTGTCTTTTACTCTATAATTGGGCTGGTTTTAGTGTAAACTGGACTTGCTTGATGAATTGGCACGAAAGAGGAGGAAGTAGGGCTTGGATAGTATATTAGTCAGAGTTTTCCAGAGAAACAGAACAAAATGAACCATCATAGATAATGTAGTCTCTGTCATCACTGGATGTTGGTTAGTGCACCGTTGACATCTTCAGTGTGATTCTGAGTTTAGTAATGAATCTAATTCCATCCTAAGATAATAGTGGTGCTTGAATTTGTGCCTTTAAATTTTGCTTTTTGGTTTTGCCTTTGGTTCTAGGTTTGGTATCAATATTTATGTGAATCTTATTTTGATACAATACAATGTAGAGAACCATACACAGAGGTATTTTGCCTGTAAAATATACTCAGTCTGCTTTCCGAATGCTTGTCTTACAAATCTATTATTATCAAAATATTCTCTACTGATGGAATGTCTAGCACCACTGAAAAGCCAACTGCTTTGTTTTCCAGGAGAGATATCTCATATTGGAAATGGTCTATATTTTGTAAAATTTTGGAAGCAAACACACACTATTGTTGTTATTAAGTATGTGTGTGTATGTGTTTGTGTGTGTGTAAATTCTTAACATTGGGTCAGAAGTCAAGGTATTCTATTTTAACGTACGTTTTTACTGTTTTCATTTCTTTCTATAGAAACTGCAAATATCATCATGCAGAAATTTCACTTCTTCAGTTTCCTGAGCTCATAGGTCACATTGCTTTTTTACTGGAATCTCTACCTGGCTCAGTAACCAAGGCAACAAATCCCTGGTTAATGATTCACTAGAAATTCACTGTGGAGGTGGCTTATTAGTTTTTTTCCCCAAGAGCTGGGATAAAAAGCTTGCTTGTGATATTTTCATCTATTTCTTTTTTCTCTCTTACTTGAGATCCAGACGACCTAAAGTAAACTTAATTAAAATCAATAGACGAAAATATCCAGTGCTTTAAATTACTATTTTGGGACTTACTGTGTTTGTATCTATAAATATGGAATATTAATAAGTTTAAGAATATTTTGTTTTATGTCTCTCTTTCAGTTTGCATTTTTGATGTAAGTATAAAAATAAAAATAATTTGAAAATGATAGTTTTAGGTTTAAGCAGTATTCTAGTCTTGGAAGAGTTGTTTGTAGAAGGCATGTTTAAGAAGCTACTAATGTGCCATAAGGGGAAGAAGAGAAGACAAGTAAAAATCTGACAGAAGTTTGAATAGGAGAAAAAGTCAACTTTACGAAAAGGAGTAAATATGGGAAGAAATTGACAAGGGGCCAAAAAACCAAAAAACACTCAACTAAAAATAAACCCTTGGTGTTGTTTAAAAAATTCCATAGTATATGAAGATACAGTTCTAATGGATGAATAAATACAAATATATTTCTGGGAAAATTTGCTTTTTACCAAAATATTTAAAAGGAAGCAAGAGAAAAAGGAAACGATAAAATGACATTTGACATGTTTCTCAAGTGTTTATAAAAGAGAAAAAGGCAGTGACACTGGAGAACACAATTACCTGGCTTGAAAGTGCTAAAAGGAATGGACCTCTTGAGAGAAACGGAGGATACATTAACAACAGACTTTTTACACATTCCCCCCTTGCCACGGGAGCTTTTAGTGCCATGTTTAAAAGGTCCAAAATAACTAAAATCATGAGTTGAGAACTGTTAACTGTAGGAACTATTTTAGAACTCCTATTAAGAATTAGAGACAAACTAATACAAGAAAATCCTCCTAGACCTTATAAGTTAATAGAAGGTATTTATCTATGGTGTGACAGTTATTTATAATGTAAAAAAAAAAAAGATAATAAAAAAACTCGTAACTTTGTTATACTGAAAGCTTGAGAAGAGCACACTAAAGAATAGTAGACGTTTAGATGCACTATTAATAAATCTGTCATTTTTACGTTATACAAATTGGAAATTGTCTCTAGAAGAACAAAAAAGAATTTTGGTTGTTGGTTCTGTAGAATGTACTTGCATTAAAGAACATCTTCGCAGCATAATACAGATCCCATAGAGGATCAATGGTCCGACCAAACTCACCTGTAGGAAAAGTAATAACGAATTACCCAAAAGTCAAAAGTGGATGCAGTACTACAAGTGGCTAGGAAATTGGTTTTGTCCCTCCTTGTCCATGTTCCTCACTCCACTATGGTTTTGCCTGGAGGCCACTCTACCTTCCTCTTGGCCCAGAAACATTGGGTCAGAGCTGGCTCTACTCCTGGGGCTGAAAGCTGGAGTTCTTACCCAAGCCAAGCCAGTTAGAACCACCAACCTTGCCAATTTCAACCAAGAAGACTCAATCCAGACTTTTGTTTGTGGTTTTATTGAACTCTCCCTCTGGCTGTGGCCTGCATGTGGTAAGTATGGGAACCTGAAGTTGCAGGAACCACTGCAGGGAGCCTGAGAATGGAATCAACTCAGAGGAAGCAAAGAAAATTGGTGATATCATTTGAGTCCTGAACAAAGCCACACCTGAAGTTACTACTTGGTCTGGACTTTTCATTTAAATGAATAGTAAGTACATTTTTTGTTTAAGCCAATTTGAGATATTTTTCCCACTTACAACTGACAGGCAGAGCGCTTTAGCTTATCCACAGGTGCAGAGCTTCCAGAGGAGAGCCAGTAGGGGCTGAGTAATTCTATAATGCAGGCAAGTGTAGCTTGTGCAGGAGATCTCTTCTTGGTCAATAACTGGAATGTTAGAAAAGAATTTCTGGCAAGTACTAGGCCTTCAGGAAGCTGAGTTAAGGGGAAAAAACCAATGGGAACAAAGCCAAAGAACTGTTCGGTGCTGTCTTACTATTCTAATGTAGTGAATGTACAAAGAATACGTAGACGCAACAAGAAACTTATCAGTCATGAGAAGGCTTTGAGGAGTAGAGGGCAACACAGCAAATAAGGAGAGTAATTGGTTAAATGCCTATTTTATGCATGGGCCCAAATGTAAGTACTTATTCAGGCAGATAGTTTTGAAAGTTTGAAAATTTCTTATAGTTTTTTTGACTGAGATTGTCTATGCTGGTCAACATTTTAGTAGAGAGTAAATCACCAGGTCATTTTATGGTATGTAAACAGATACTGAGAATTGTTTTAGTTTTTGGAACATAACTTGGGAACTAAGCTACCAGAGACAGATTTTGTAGCAGACATGGACAACATATTTACTAACAGTGTGATTATCCTTAAAAGAATGAATGTTCTGGTTTTAGCAACTTGCAAATGGTTCTATGCTTTATAGACTTTTTTCTTTGCCTTGTGAGAACATATAGCAAATCTTCTGTTCAGTTATGAGAAATATTTGTTTTCCAATGTTTAGTTCCTATTGCTGAAAAGTAACATTGGAATAAAAGTGAAGGTCAACCGAAATGATAAGTTCTGATACTTTCATGCATACATTGAGGTAGAGTACTTTTTTTTTTTTTAACTGGATAGGTGAAACATAAGACAAAAGGCAGCATGTTAATTAGAAAGGAACGAGGAGTCTTCTTTCTGAGATACTGAGAGTATAAAAGATCCTTCATCATCACTGACCTCCAGGGAAGGAAGAGTAGATGGATATTTTAGGGATGATAATGAAAATAAATGAAACATACATCGATAGACTATCAGAGACTTAGTAGAAGTATAACTGCAGAGCTTACGTTTGAAGCTGAATGTGGTGTGAGAAAGGATGCAATGAATTTGTAGATTAAAACAGTAGAGAGGAAGTAATGGAAACCTTAGTGGGAAGAATAGCATTTTTGTCAGAAATGTTAATCTATTGTGTGTTTTATTCATTTCTCTCATAATAAAGAATCCAGAACATTTTGGACACTCAGCGTGCTTCAGAGTAGAGCAGATAACCCTATAAATCACATCTGTTTTTGAACTTGCAGCTGAAGTTAAATGGAAATATGACATTGTAGGAAAATTCACAGGGCACGATATTGAAATCTGCTTTTAACAGCTGTCAAAAAAAGGGCCAAAATGGTGACTTATCTTCTCTTTTCTCATAAACTAATTGATTCTCTGAAAATAAACATAAAAGATACTGATATCATCCTGCTGGTTTTTGTTACAAACGTAAAGCAGTGTTCTTATGATGTATCACAGTTAAAGAACAAAATTAACACACCATCAAAGTAGCTCAATCATGTGGCATCATACATATCTAAGAAATTTACCAGAAAGCTCTTCCTTGAGCCAGAAATGGAAACAGACAAGCGAAAGCAGCATACAACTCCCAATATAAGAAAAGAGAAGACTGGAATAGACTACATGTCAGTCTGGCCTCAGTCAGGTCAGCTTATATATTTCTTTTGGTCATTAATTGTTATTACTCATTTTTGATGATTGAACACATATGGTTTAACACCCACTGGGGAATAAATATTGGTATAAATGTAACAAGTGAGTCTCTTAATGGGTTTATGAGTTAAATGTCTTTCAAAGATATTATATTTTAAGGTAACTTGAAATCCTGACTCTGAAAGGGTTATTAATCAGGGGTAAGAAAAAATACCCTGCAGGATATTAATTACTCATTTAAAGTACTCATTTCTTTACATACACTCAATCTGTTTTATCTTTGACTGACCTACCACATGGTCCCCTTACATCTATTGTTTCTACCATGTTGTAGCCTGGTGGTCTTTACAAAATGAAGGTTTGCTTTGTCCCCTTCTCTATGCCTCTGCCTCCTCCAACACTGTGACAACCATATTAATGCATCTTACAGATCTCCAGCTACAAGGCTGGTAATTGACCTAGGGCCTCAGCTCAGCTGCTAAGTTTGAACTCTTTTACTGCTTTTTCACTGAGGCCTTTGTTCAGAGCTGCTCCCTGCTGACAACTGAGAGCTGCAGGATGATAGTAAGGCAGGAACTTCCCCAGGGGATGTGGGACTCCTCTGAAGGGTCATTTAATACCAAGTCATTCTTGAGATCTTTGCTCATATGTTATTTCTGGGGAAACTTTCCTATTCTTTTTGCTGAATCAGGTTTACCTGCTTTACACATTCTTAGCACCAGGAACTTTAGTTCATAGCAGGTGTCACTGTTGACATTTTATATTCATTGAATGAATGTTTGCTTCCATGGTGTCACCTGGATTGGACATTAAGCCCTTTGTAAGGGCAAATACATGTCTTTTAAAAATTTTGTTTCACTTGAGACCTCATCAAGATAAAAAGCTTCTCCATAGTGAAGGAAACAGTCAACAAAACAAAGGCTACCAACGGAATGGGAGAAGATATTTGAAAATGACATATTGGATAAAGGGTTAGTATCCAAAATCTATAAAGAACTTACCAAACTCAACACCCAAAAAACAAATAATCCAGTGAAGAAATGGGCAGAAGATATGAATAGTCAGACACTTTTCCAAAAAAGACAGCCAGATGGATGGGCTAACAGACACATGAAAAGATGCTCAACATCACTCACCATCAGGGAAATACAAATCAAAACCACAATGAGATACCAACTTCACACTTCTCAGAATGCTAAAATTAACAATTCAGGAAACAACAGATATTGGTGAGGATGTGGAGAAAGGAGAACACTTTTGCACTGCTAGTGGGAATGCAAACTGGTACAGCCACTCTGGAGAACAGCATGGAGGTTCCTCAAAAAATTAAAACTAGAGCTACTCTATGACCCAGCAATTGCAATACTTGGTATTTATACAAAGGATACAAAAATTATGATTCAGAGGGCACATGCATCCCAATATTTACAGCACCACTATCAACAATAGCCAAATTATGGAAAGCGTCCAGATGTCCGTCAACTGATGAATGGATAAAGAAGATGTGATATATATATGTGTGTGTGTGTGTGTGTGTGTGTGTGTGTGTGTATAACCAAATATTACTTGGCAATGAAAAAGAGAAATTTTGCCATTTGCAATGATGTGGCTGGAACTAGAATGTATTATGCTAAGTGAAGTCAGTCAGTCAGGGAAAGACAAATATCATATGATTTCACTCATGTGGAATTTAAGAAACAAAACAGATAAACACAGAGAAAGGGAAGCAAAAATAAGATAAAAACAGAGAGGGAGGCAAACCATAAGAAACTCTTAACTATAGAGAACAAAGTGAGAGTTGCTGGAGAGATGTTGAGTGAGGGTATGGGCTAAATGGGTGAGGGGCATTAAGAAGGACAGTTGTTGGGATGAGCACTGGTTGTTATATATAGGTGATGAATCACTGAATTCTACGCTATATATTAACTAACTTGGTTTTAAATAAAATAAACACACACACGCGTGCACACACACACACACACACACACACACACACACACCTGTGTAGACACCACCACATGAAAATAAAGAGTGCCTTAATAAATAAAAAAAAATCCCCAGCTTCTAGCACAATGCCTGTCACATAGATGTTCAATAAATACCTATTGAATGAATGAATTTAAATATGTAGTGTCCTCAGAAACCTAAAAGAATGGTAGTTAATCTGAAACTTTCCTATCACCAGTGCTCATTTTACATGTTAAATAGTAATAATCTCCCCTAATCCTCTGCTTCTTACATTGTTATTCTGAAAGGACCAGGTTAATGAAGAGCTTTGCAGAGCTCATGTTAAGTTGAAAAATACATTTGAAAAATTTCTCTTTGTACTATATTCTTTTTTTTTTTAGTATCAAAGTTAGTACGTGCACAGTTGTCACATAGCTCCACAATGTTTTTAATGAAGAATAATACTCCCTACAACTCTGTTCTCCCTCATTTTCTGTTTCTTAGAGATAAGTGCTCTTTGGTGGTTTCTTTTTTCATTTTCCTTCATATCTCAACATAATTTCATGGCAACTTTTAAGTTTTTTGCTTTTAGATATCACTTATTGACTTCCTACCATAAAAGGTTAGGGTTTATCTTTCTTTAACCATTTCCACTTGTTATCAAGCACTGTACTGCATGCTTCCCCTCCCCCTCATCCTCCTGAAAATTTCACATGTAACATTTTTATATTAATATTTGTGTTAAAATGATTGTATAAATGCTATTTTCAGGTGAGCCCATTACTATTCCTAGACATTTGCATAGGAGCCCATGTCTTGCAAGCCAGACTTTAGTTTTTGCTCTGGCCCTTCTCCATGCGAGAGAATTCAGAGGACCAAGGAAGCTCCCTTTTCAGGTCTCATTCTGGGCCCCAGAATTATCTGCCCAGACAACCGTGAGGCTCCTTCTAAAATCCACGCAGGCCCCATCATAATGTATCCTGCTGAAGGTGGATGGTGCCATCCGTGTACACATCTGTGGGGAAAGTGTTTGTGAGGGTGTGATCAGAGCTCGGATACATACATACTGAGGATACATTTCCTCAGTGTGTGGGCTGGAACTTGAGGTTGGAATAGAAGGGGATGGGCTCTTGGTCTGAGGCCAGTAGCTAGTTCTCCATCCACTGTTAAGTTCTGGTGTGGAAGTCTGAGGAGCGTGGAAATTTTAAATTTAATCCTGGCTTTCTAGGTCATTTACTTAAGGTAGGAGGATAGGATGTATTTTATTTAATACTTTTTTTTTAGTTTGATTTACAGTTTAAAAATGTATAGTCATATTATACATAGGCCTTCATTTATCTTCCCCTGTCCCCTCCCCAAATGTTAGAGATGGGCCTAATTTAGAATTTCTTTACTTGCATAGATTTTAAAATTTCTTTTACTTGGAATTAATAATTGTCTTGCTTTGCATTTGCTTTATTTTCTCTGTAGTTAGGTCTTATCATTAATTTACCCCTCTGAAGTTTAAATCTCTTCTTAATTTATCAAAAAATTCAGGTAATATATCTTTTTCATTTTTTGGAGACATTCCTGCTGGAGCTTGTTTTCTTCAATTGTTAAAACTGTGGTGAAATAGACATAAAATTTATCATATTAACCATTTTTTAGTGTACAGTTCAGTAGTATTAAGTACATTCATATTGTGCAACCATCAGCATCTTCCATCTCCAGAACTCTTTTCATCTGGCAAAAACTGAAACTCTATACTCCTTCCTCCCTCCCTCTAGCCCCTGGCCACCACCATTCTACTTTCTCTTTCTATCATTTTGATTAATCTAAGTGTTTTACGTAAGTGGAATCATGTAGTATTTGTTTTTTTGTGATTGTCTTATTTCACTTAGCATAATGTAATCAAGATTCATTCATGTTGTACCATATGTCAGATTTTCCTTTTCAAAGTCTGAGTGATATTCCATTATATGTCTGTATAAAATTTTGCTTATCCATTCATCCATCGATGGACAGAGGGGTTGCTTCCACATTTTAGTTATTGTGAATAATGGTGCTATGAATATGAGTTTACAAATATCTCATTGAAAAATCTACTTTAAGTCCTTTTGGGTATATACCCATAAATGCAATTGCTGGATCATATGGTAATTCTATTTAAAAAATGTTTAGGAACTCCTATACTGTTTTCCACAGTGACTGTAACATTTTATATTCCCACTACCAGTGTACAGGTTTTCCAATTTCTCCACATCCTCTTCAGTACTTGTTACTTTCTGATCGATTCACTGATTTAGGACGGTGTCCATCTTAATAGGTGTGAGGTGGTATTTCGTGGTTTTGATTTGTATTTCTCTACTGATTAGTGATGTTGAAAATCTTTTCATGTACTTGCTTATGTAACATTTACATATCTTCTTTGAAGAAATGTCCATTCAAGTTTTTTTGCCCACTTTGGAGTTGGGTTGTTTTATTGTTGTTGAGTTTTAAGTTTTTCTATATATTCTAGATATTATTCCTTATCAAATATATCATTTGAAAATATTTTCTCCCATTCTTTGAATTTCCTTTTTTACTCTGTTGACAGGTTTACTTTGTTGTATTTTGATGCCTTTTTATTGTGCATGGTCTATAGACTGGTTCTCAAACTTTGTTAGAAAGAGTCACTTGGGGAAACTACTCAAAATTGCGAAGGCTCAAGTCCTATACTTGCTTAAGTGGACTTGGGCCTCTGTGTTGTATAGTATCTCCTTGCTTGATTCTGATGCATGTCTAATTGGAGAGAAATAGGTCCGTGGGCACAGATTCTCAAACTTGGCTGCACATTAGAATCTCTAGAGTCTCACACAGGAAGATTCTTTTTTTTAAATTTAAGTATAATTTACACACAGTGTTATATTAGTTTCAGGTATACAATATAATGATTCAAGAATTCTATACATTTCTCAGTGCTCATTGAGAGAAATGTACTCGTAATCCATTTGATTTGATTTGATTTGATTTGATTTTAGAGACAGAGCATAAGCAGGGAAGAGGGACAAAGGGAGAGAGAGAATCCTAAGCAGGCTCTACTCTAAACATGGAGCCCAACGAAGGGCTTGATCCCATGCCCTGGGATCATAACCTGAGCCGAAATCAAGAGTTAGATGCTCAATGGACTAAGCCACCCAGGAACCCCTTTTAATCCTTTTTAATCTATTGATACTTAAAATTCAAAAATTTTCATGAAGCCCAATTTGCCTATTTTTTTCTTTTGTTGCCCATGTCTTTGGTGTCATATCTAAGAACTTATTTCCAAATCCAGAAGCTTTTGCCCTGTGTTGTCTTCTAAGAGTTTAGAATGTAGGTGTACATTTAGGTCTTTGATCCATTTCGAGGTAATTTTTGTATTTGGTATTTAGTAGGGTCCAACTTCACTCTTTTGCATATGGATATCCACTTTTCCCACCACCTTTTTTTGAAAACACTGTCCTTTCCCCCATTGGATGACCTTGAAACACTTGTCAAAAATTATTTGACTACATTTGGCAGGATTTATTTCCGAATTCTAGTGTATTCCATTGGTCTAAACATCTGTCTTTATGCCGGGACCATACTGTGTTAATTACTATAGCTTTGTGGTAAGTTTCAAAATCGGGAAGTATGAGTCCTCCATCTTTGTTCTTTTTCAAGATTATGTTAGCTATTTGGGGTCCCCTGAGATTCCATATGATTTTTATGATGGATTTTTCTATTTTTGCAAAAAATATCATTGGGATTTTGATAGGGATTGCATTAAATCTGTAGATTTCTTTGGGTAGTATTGAAATTTTAATAATTTTAAGTCTTCTAATCCATGAATGTAGGATATATTTCTGTTTCCTTATGTCTTCCTTAACATCTCTCAGCAATGGTTTATAGTTTTTATTGTGAAAGTCCTTTACCTCCTTGGTTAATTCCTAAATATTTAATCCTTTTTTTGTTTATTTGTTTTACAAGTTTGATTTTAAAAGAGATTTGAATTCACAAAAGGTCTTACCCACAATGATTTCAATAAATCAGGCACTCCAGAACAAAATGTGGAGGTATAACAATTATGTAATGACTTCTCTTCTCAGTAGTCTAAGGGGATAAAGACCTTTTTCAAATATGGAAAGAAATTAATCTTTCTACATCATTAACTCCTAAAAGCTATTCTTCTTTATAGACTACATTATTATTGTCAGTCTCATATACTTTTACTTTGTAAAGAACCCCCAGGGGAAGAAATTTCTGGAGGTTTTCCCAGATGTCTACAGCTACATTTTCTGTCATATTTACAACATCTGCAAAGTATGGCGCATCCAAATCTAGATATTATGATCAAGGGGCTTTATAATTGCCTCCTCCATATACCCTTTGAGGTTTTTCAGAATCATAACTATTCCTGTAACAGGATCATTCTATCCAGGTACTATCACCACAACTTTATACTTGTGCCATGGCATTGGGATTGTTGCATTTTCCAGTTTCAAGTTTTCTTGGCTACTCAGAGATTTGCTGTCATGCTAGTGAGTTGCACTGGATGAGACCAGGCAGGACACTTGTGCTTGGCAGAGACCAATTATGGCTGCTGCACTCATCACCTCTCCTCCAGTATTTATTCCTTTTTTTTTTTTTATCTCAGAAAGCGTCTTTTTTTTTTTTAAGATTTTTAAATTATTTTAATCTCTACACCCAATGTGAGGCCAGAACTCACAATTCTGAGATCAAGAATAGCATCCTCTACTGACTGAGTCAGCCAGACGCCCCTTAAAAAGGGCAAACTTCCAGTTTATTTACTTATTTATTTGTTTTTAAAGTGATTTCTATGCCCAAAATAGGGCTCAAACTCATGACCCTGAAATCAAGATTTGTATGCTCTACCAACTGAGCAAACCAGAAGACAAAGTATTTTATTCTTTTTGATGCTATTTTAAATAGATTGCTTTCTTTAAAATTTTTTTTAATGTTTATTTATTTTTGAGAGAGAGAGAGAGAGAAAGAAAGAGTGCAAGTGGCAGAGGGCCAGCAAGAGAGGGAGACACAGAATCTGAAGCAGGTTCCAGGCTCTGAGCTGTCATCACAGAGCCTGACACGAGGCTCAAACTCACAAACTGAGATCATGACCTGAGCTGAATTTGGATGCTTAACTGACTAAGCTACACAGGTGCCCCTAGATTGCTTTCTTAATTTCTTTTCCATTTTGTTCATTGTTTATTTTATAGAAATGCAACTAATTTTTGCATGTTGACTTTGTATCCTGTTACTACTTTGCTGAATTTGATTATTCTAGCAATTTTTTTGGTGTGTGGAATCTTTAGGGTTTCCTATATATAAGATCATATCACCTATAAACAAAGATAATTTTACTTCTTCATTTCCAATTTTGATGCCTTTTATTTCTTTTTTGCTTGACTCCTGTGGCTAGAAGTAGTAAAAGTGGGCATTCTTGCTTTGTCCCTGATCTTAGAGGAAATGCTTTCGGTCTTTTATCATTGATTATGATGTTTGCTATCAGTTTCTCATGTATCACCTTTATTATGTTTTGTTACCTTGAGGTAGTTTACTTCTATTCTTGGTTTGTCGAGTGTTTTTTTTTAATCTTGAAAGTGTGCTGAATTTTATCAAATGATTTTTCTACATCAGTTGAGGTGACCATTGAGTTTTTCCTTCATTCTGTTAATATGGTGTGTTATAAATGATCAATTTTTACGTTGACCTCTCTTTGTGTTCCAGGAATTAATCCCACTTGGTCATGGTGTATAATCTTTCTAATGTGCTAGTGAATTAATTCAGTTTGCTAGTATTTTGCTGAGGAGTTTTCTATCTGTGTCCATAAAAGATATCGGTCTGTAGTTTTCTTTTCTTGTAGTTTCTTTGACTTTGTTAATAGATTACTGGTGGCTTCATAAAATGAGTTGGATAGTGTCCTCTCCTCTTCATTCTTTCTCAGCAGTTTGATTGGTGTTCATCAATGGTTAGCTAACTCAATGTGTGGTAGAGTTCATCAGTGAATCCATCGTGTCCAAGGTTGTTCTTTGTTAGGAAATTTTTGATTAATGAGTCAATCTTTTACTGGCTATAGAACTATTTTGTTTTCTATCTTTGTGATTTAGTCTTGGTACATTTTCTGTTTCTAAGAATTTCTTTATTTAATCTAGGTTGTCCAACTAGGAAACTAGACTAGGTTGTCTTTATTTAATCTAGGTTGAACAACTGTTCATAATACTGTTATAATTCTCTTTATTTCTGTAGAATCAGTAGTAATAAATACAGATTCCTGATATTTGGAGGGCAGAGTCTTTATTGCCGATCCTGTCTCCCACAAGCTGTGTTCAAGCTGCTTCAGGAGCACGTGCATGGCTGCCTAACCATGGAATTGAAAGATGGGGAATGGGTGGCTGCTGCAGTGCTAAGAGCTGAAATTGGCTGAAATTAACTGCACTTTACAGTACAAGCCTTTCCCTAGAAGTGGTAAGCCTTCAATAGACTCCAGAGTTCCAAAATAGTTATATTACACAGATTCTGGCACTATAATTTTTATCATTGTGGGGAGATGGATTCCTGGTGCTTCCAATGATATCATCTACCCTAAATCATTCCCCCTGCGGCTTTCAACTTGCTGTTGTCTAGACTGATTGAGCTTTAGGCCTTCTGCAAAGTTGGTATCTTAACTTACTCATCTCTTTCATTATGGGGATTCTTTCCACGTCTTTGTTAATTGGATCGCTTTTCCCAAAGTCCCATGCCTTCATCTTTCTTGGTTTACTCACCCAGTAGCCTTTTGAATAGAGGTAACTGGGAGGCCAATTTTTAATATATGTTTGAAAAAATATATATATTTTCTCAATTCATCTTTAAGTGATATTTTGGTTGAATATATATTTCTAGATTAGAAATAATTTATATCATAATTTTGAAGGCATTTCTTCCAGCTTCCAGTGTTCCTATTGAGAAAGTGTGACCCAACTTGATTCTTGATCCTTTGTGTGTAAATTGATTTTATATTTGGAAGTTTTAAGAGCAGTATCTCTGACTCAATTCTGATATTTCTTGATGATGTGCCTTAGAGTATGTCTATTTTTATACAATATTCTGTGCTCTCATGGATTCTTTCAACGTGAAAATGCATCCTTCAATTTTGGAAAATTTTGTTTTCTCTGTGGTTTTTGTTTTTTTGAACTCTTATTGTGATGCTGGACCTCTTGGAGTTACCCTGTATCTTTCTTATCTTTTCTTTCTTATTTTCATACCTTTGTCTTTTTGACTCTACATTCTTGGAGATATTTTCATTGTTTCATCTGGTCATTGTATTGAGTTTTTCATTTCTACAACTATTTAAAAAGTAAAAGCACTTTTTTGTTTTCTGAAAGTTTCTTCTCTGCTGTATTATATTCATGCTTTATTGGTGCAAAATCTTATTTCTTTGTGAGAATACTTATGTTCCAATTTTAAAAAAATGTTCTTTTTTTGAATGATCTCTATTTCCTTCAAGTTCCTTTATCTGTCTTTATTTTTCTTCAAAAATGTAGAGACTTTTTTCTATGTCTATTGGTCACTGTCTGTGGATTAATATTTAAGTGTGGTCCACTAAGAGGCTGATTGTGTGTACAGAGCTTGTTGACTGTAAACTTTATAATAGGCTGAGCTGATTTAGTTATTTCATGGAGAATACGCTCAAATATCAATATCTTTAGTTTGTCTGTTGTGTTTTGGTTAGATTCTGCAAATAAATATCTCTCCTGTCAGGATTCTGTGATCCAAGTTGGCGAATAGGTTTGGAATTTCAACATTCAGTCTCCTTCAGTATGATATGCCTTTAGTCCTCCTTCAGTATGGTACCCCTGACTTTGACTCTGCTTGGTGTTCCAACCCAGAGGATATCTATTTTCCCATTCCCTAGAATAAGGTGATTTCATTATGGTTTTGCTTTTCATTTCCGGTGACTAGTGATGTTGAACATCCATTTGTGTACCTGTTGGTCAACTGTATGTCTTCTTTGAAGAAATGTCTGTTTAAGTACTTTACCCTTTTTATCAATAAAAAAAATCCAAATGTAGATTTATCTGTTTATTTATTTTAAAGTTTATTTATTTATTTTGGGAAAGACAGAGACAGTGCAAGTGGGGGAGTAGCAGAGAGAGGGGAGAGAGAGAATCCCAAGCAGGCTCTGCACTGTCAGCGCCAGTGCCTGATGTGAGGTTCAAAATCACCAACCATGAGATCATGACCTGAGCCAAAGTCAAGAGTTGGCACTTAACTGACTGAGCCACCCAGGTACCCCAAATATAGATTTAAAAACTGATGCATAAATGCTTTTGGTTTTAGTTTATAGTGCTGAAGAAGTGAAAACTGCATAAATTCCCCCAAATATAAAAATGATAAGAAAACTGTGGTTTATCTATATAATAAATGTTATATAGCAAAAATATTTGTGTAGTATTTCTAACTAATATGTTAAGGTCTAAAAGTGGAATACAAATTTAAATGTCATAGTTTCACAACTATATAAAATGCATTTAAAACATAGAAGAAAATGCACTAGAATATTCATAACATTTGGCTTTGGATTGTGAGATTATGAATATCAATTATTCTTCTGTTTGCTTTGATGCATTTTCTAGATGTTTCCCAAGGGGCGTTTGATATTGTAATTAGGAAAATTAACTATAATAATAACAACCCTCTTTCCATGTAAAATTTAACTTATTTTGTTTCTCTGAATTTTTTGGTAACATCCTTCTTTTTGGTAACATCTTTCTTTTTTTTCTTTTTAATAAAAGTTATTTTAAAATGTTTTTACTTATTTCTTCACCAACTTCAGTTTTCTTTCCCATTTTTTCCTTAGTCACTTACCAACTTTATGCTGTGCTTTGTAATTCTGCATCTTTCCATCTTCTCTGTTATGTTCTGTCTGGTCCTTTATTTCCTTTCTTATATCTGGAATATCTCTTCTGGAAGTTTCTCATCTTATTACCTCAAAAATGACTTCTCCCCAATTGAAGGCTTTTCCTGTATCTCATATCTGTTAAAGCTCTACATTATAGTTGTTTTTTTTTTTAAAGCCCAATACAGTGGTAAATGCCTCTGTGTAATCTGTCTTCTAGCACCTTAACAATTTTGTAGCAAGGTTTTCTATTTTCAGTTATACTTTGTTAGCAATGTAATATAATTTAATCTGTATATTATGAACACCGCCAAGTGTAATTCCTTTCTGAAATGTCACATTATAGCATCAAGCTTATGGAGCGTGCTAAACAGTAAATATTTAAAAAATAAGGGGTCATGGTGTATATTTTTTTTTCTGTGTTTAGAATCTTTAATAGATGTATTTGAAAAGATGATTATATATATATTTTTCTTTTAGACTTAAGCTCTTTCTCTCTTCTTCTGCCCACCCACATTTTCAATAAAATTTTCTTTGTTATTATTTTCCTAACTCAAACTTACTCTTGGTGGTCATACTTAGAAGGTTGAGGAAACAAAATGAGTTTTCAAATTTATGCCACTTTCCCCTGTTGTGTTCCCTCTTTATATTTTGTTTCCATAGGAAACATCAAGTAGACCTAAGTAATCTTTGGTAAGGTAGTCAGAACTTTTGGGAAAGAAGATTCAGGCCCGTAGGTTCAGTTTTGAGAAGTAGCAAAGCCCGCCCTGCAGCCGGTTGTGACGTGAATGCTGTACAAGCAGCCTATGGAGTGCAGGATTGCGCTCCTTAGGATGGAATCTTCCGAACACCCTTGACCTCCTTCACCTTACTTCAGCCCAAAGATGGAAACTCACTGTCCATCACAGTCACATTCCCTCTAAAGGTCCTCCAGGGCAGGTCCCTGGGACAGAGCAAGGCCAAGTGGTTGTGAAATTAGGTTTTATTTATTTATTTTTTGGATTTATTCATTGGAGATTGATGAAACAATAAGACATTTTCTGGTTTAGATTTATGGACACACAGGATATTTTCCTTAGAGGGATATGGAGGTTAGGGAAAAAAGATATAAATTGAATTTATTTTGCTCTGCATCTGCCAGTTTATAGCTACTGCTCTAAGAAAAAGCTTTGATAGATAATAGCCAGGGAAAATTCCTGTACCTTCTGGCTATGCTTCCAGCTGGTCTCTTGGGGAGAGCCATTAATAAATCCTTAGATGGGGGTGGGGAGGGGAGGACACTTCCCTGTCACATAAAATATTAATTTAAAAGTTGATCAAGGCAGTTTAGTCGCAAACCTCTTTCTATTCCCCTGAAATGTATGCCCTTGCTGCTGGGTTTTTTGTTTTTTTTTTTTTTTTTTGTCACAGAGAACTACAACATACAGACAGAATTTCTTTTTGTTTATTCTCAGCAGAGTTTCTGGCTTTTAAAGACCCTCATCCTTCTGTCATCTATACCTTCTCATGCCACATTGCTACAAAATTAAATTAAAAATAATCAAAACACTAAAAATAACGTATGACTATGCAGTCTTAGTGGGGATATGAGAGCTGCCCCAGAATGGGGTTCTGGAGCTTTCTTCATTATCAGAACACTTCCATAGGTAACATGGACTGATTGTGAAATGTCTACTTTTCTATGCCTTGATCCCATGGGAGAGATCAGCTCTGAAAGAAAGAAAATGGTTTTTGGCTTACGACCATCCATCTTCTTTTCATTTCTCTCTCATTTCTGTTTCTTGAAGAGTCTGTTTCTTTGTTTGCCTCTCTCTCTCTCTTTCTCTTTCCCCTTTGCTTGTTTTATTTCTTAAATGGAAGCATCTTTAAATATCTAACGTAAGTTAAAAGATAAATAAAATGTATTAGGTATGATTGCTAAAATTACATTTATCAATACAGATCTTAGAAACTAAAGTTTTAGAGAGGGGTTCAAAATGGCGGAAAAGAAGTAATACCCGCTGCTGGTCTCTGGCGACTCAATCTGAGAGGGACTGAGACCGAGAAACTCTCAATCTCAGGGATCTGCAGGAAGAGGAGTTGGAACCTACAGGAAAGAGAACGCCAAAAACCAGAGCATCTGGGGACACTGAGGAGAAATAGGAAATAAACCAATACACACATTGCCAAAATGACCAAACGGAAGAACTCCCCTCAGAAGACTGTACAGGAAATAGTGACAGCACAAGAAATGATGAAAGCAGACATAAGCAACTTAACAGAACAAGAATACAGAACGATAAATATAAAAATACTCGCAGGGCTTGAAAAAAATCATTTCTGTTTCTTTGTTCCCCTACATGTCTCTCCTATTACACACACACATACACACCATACAGACCTCACACATGTGTATAGATGCACAGACACCATACAAACACAAATCATTCACCCACACACACTTGTAGACATCACATATGCATAAACGCACGGACACCTTGCACATATACACACACGCCACCCAGACATCACACACAGACTCACACACATGCACATGATTACACCTTAGATTTAGATTTTTGATAGATATTAATGGCTTTTACTGATAGTTTGTATGTTGTTATGGCATTAATTCAGTAACTTACTTGGCAATATTTGATATCATCAGAGAACCCTTATATATGTGGAATATACTCCATTTTTTCTAGAGCTCCCTGGTTTTATGTGACTCAATGCAAATTCCATTCTTTATGAGGCTGTTGTAATTAATCATGAGGCAGGACTAAAAGTGAAAAAATGGAAAACTTGAATAAGCAAGTCTATGGAAACTGTCTCTTTTGTTATGGCTAATGTCCAATAATCAGGGTTTTAGTGAATTTCCTAATTCTGTCTGGTTTATTCAATATAGAAAAAATATAGGCTGAGCTTGATGTTTACTGCAAAATGCAAGATATGTGGAATAAAAGATCAGTTGTGACATTCAAACTGAGTGTTAACTGATTACCACAAATAACATTAATAAAGGAGGATCATTTCATTTCAAATGTTATTATTGTTTTTGGTTAAGGAGTGCTAAAAAGAACTTGAGAAATAAATGCGTTGGTTGCAGGGTATAATAGAAAGTGGTTTAAAAATCCCAACCTCTTCTAACAGTGACAATTACAGATTCCTAAACTGTACTAAAAGCATATAATGTACTACAAAAATGAGATAAATATAAATAGTAATATCAGAGAAGAAAAACAATATATGAAATGAAATATAAACTTTAGAAGAGCAAGACTTACTTGAAAGAATTATTATTTATGTAAATAAAAGCAAACACCATTTTAAGTCATCATTTCTTTTTAAGTGAGTGACAGTAGAATGAAGAATAGTTTCCAGTTGGAATTAAGGTTTTCCTAGATTTTATGAAAAGACTAAAAGTAATGGTTTAATATAAAATCCTCAAAGAAATGTGGTGAATTCTCTTTAAGAAAGAAATGTATATTTCAAATTCATTGAGTTTTTACAGTTTCTATATGTACAGTTTTCTAAACTTAAAAGCTTATTACATGAAGTTTTAAAAATTATCTTTCTCTCTAAAATGCTTAAATGTTGGGGTTCAATTTTTATTCTTGAATTGTGTAAAGAAGCTGTTGACCTTGGTTGCCAATCCACAGAAATTTACATAATTTGCCAGGTAGAATAACGATTGTCATTCAAATGATAATGTTGAGATTCTCCTATCTGATCACAATATTTTTAGAGTGAAAGAAACGTTCAACAATTGCAGACTCAAAGTTCTAAAAGTGACCTTCAACGCAATGGTTACATTCAGCTTCAGTGCCTAAAGTTTTCCATTTCCTGGGTTTAGATAGGTTTGATAAATAGTAAAAAGGGAATTTTAATTATGAAGTAAGTTGAAAACAGGATTTTTTGTATTATCAATACACAAAGCTCTTAAAATCATACAATGGCAAAACCATAAAGAAATAATCTTCCATGTTGAACAGATTTATCTATATGAGCAAAATGAGGACACAATTCTTTGTTGTATTCTTTTATTTTTTTCAGTCTCTGATTCCATGATTAAGAGTTTGGATTACAATTGATTGTATACTAAATTGGGGAAGTATGTGTAATAATGATGAATACTTTTGTTATATGATGTTCAAAGCAACTCTCACAAAACCCAGAAAATATATTTCTACATTTTTGAGAGTTTTCTTTCAAATAAAATTGAAATAATAAAAGATAAAAACTTTTGAAAGGGCTTTCACTGATTGAAGAGAAACTTGAGAATTGAGGACGAGGATAGTAGAAGACTGTGAATCATATTTTGAATTGTGCATTATTACAAAGACATACAAAGCAGCTAGCAGAGGTGTAATCTACTCTTTGGGAAATTAAGAGAGCTGTATTCAAATCTTCAGCCTTTGTTGAACTTTTGGGAATATTTAAGAAGTAATCTAAGCCTTCATGTCTGATTTGGGAATAATAATGCTGGTGTTGGAATGAGGGTGATTTAACTGTGACATTTACTGCTCCATTGATCACCAGAGTTTATTTGGAAGATGTGACAGACATGGCAGCAGTTCACGATTTACTGTGTGTAGGTCCTTCAATATAGTTTCACATGCAAAAAGAATACATTACATGGTCTTTTTTCTGAGAGAGTGTATCAGTTTGGATTGACTAGGTTATACTCTGTTAGCAAACAACCTTAGATTTGTAACATCCTAAAATGGCTGTGACGGCTATTTGGGTTGAGAACGATAAAGTTACATTCATACAGAAGGGTAATAGCAGAAATTAATGGCAATAGAATTTAAAGCAGCGAAGTGGCAGTGGGTAGCGAGTGTACTTTTCTTTTGGTGTCACTGGGACATTTTGCTTCTCTCTGGTACTCACTAGTAGGGTAAAAGAAATAATGCTAAGTTTTATTATCAATAGCCCAAAATATTTTTTTTTAATTTTTAGAAAAGTTTATTTTTGAGAGAGAGACATAGCACAACAGGAGGTGGGCAGAGAGAAAGGTAGACAGAATCTGAAGAATCTGAAGCAGGCTCCAGGCTCTGAGCTGTCAGCACAGAGCCAATGCAAGGCAGGAACTTACTAACAGTGAGATCATGACCTGAGCCAAAGTCAGACGCTTAACTGACTGAGCCACATAGGCGCCCCAGCCCAAAGTATTTTAAGGAGACAAGGAAAATATAATGGGGATGACTAGGGAGACTTGTTTATGACCATCATATACCTTTCATTTTTGATCTTTAAATTGAATTCCCAAAGAAGATGTATCACATCAGCTATCTTCTAGGAGCCGCGGATTCTCTACCAGGAAGTCCAAGAGCTTCTCAATCATTTTGAAGTTCAAGTCAGTAATAAATGATTTCCTCAAAAGGACCCAGCGGAAGCCAGATTTTAGTCCTACCTTTCTTTTCTATTTATATTTCTGGTCTACAAAATAACTCTCTTTGCGGTAATGTAAACTAAGCACAGACTACAGCTATCTCAGACTGTTGAGGGTGTGAAATGGCAAAAACTAAACTCTGCACACTGAATAAAACAAAACAGATGAGTTTATTGCAGGGCTTTTGATCTAAGCCAGAAACTCAGGCCTACAGGAACAATGGGTTTTGAGTCGCTTACAATAATAAGGGATTTTTATGGAGTAAAGGCAGAAGTTCTTTGGCTTTTTCAGCTGAAGCCTAGTCACCTTCTTCCCTAGCTGGTTCAGGGTAGCTTGGTCAGGGAAACAGGAAATCTAGAAATGATGTGAACAGACTTGGTATTTGAGTATTGATTGGTGCCCTCTGCCCATTTCTGAGAAGACGTGAAAAATCCTGTAAATTTGGTTAAATTTTGTTTTTTTTTTATGTGCCTGGGTTGACCATTTCCATTTTGTCCCTGACATAAATGACTTCATTTTGGTTTGGTTATACCAAAGTAACTATGATCTTTACCAGAACATATTATGCATAGAGCCCCAAATTAGTTTATAACACACATAATAAGAATATTTTGGGGCGCCCGAGTAGCTCAGTCAGTTAAGCGTCTGACTTTGGCTCGGGTCATGATCTCACGGTCTGTGGGTTCGAGCCCCACGTCGGGCTCTGTGCTTACAGCTCAGAGCCTGGAGCCTGCTTCAGATTCTATGTTTCCCTCTCTCTCTGCCCCTCCCCTGCTCATGCTTTGTGTCTCCTCTCAAAAATAAATAAAACATTTAAAAAAATAAAAAAAAGAATATATTGACTTATCTGGATTTTCTTGCATTTAAAAACACATTGCTAATGTCCTAGGAAATACCTCTTTCCCTCTGCATTTAAAATGGATGGTATTCACCTAGGGGCACCTGGATGGTTCAGTCTATTAAACGTCTGACTCTTGATTTTGAACTCTTGATTTTGGCTCAGGTCATGATCTTGTGGCTTGTGTGATAGAGACCCATATCGGGCCCTGCACTGGACATGGAGTCTGCTTGGGATTCTCTCTCTCTCTCGCCCCCCATCTCTCTGTCCATCCTCCCAGTTATACACTTGCTCTCTCTCTGTCCCTCAAAAAAAACTGGATGGATTCACCTGGCTCTAAGGTTTGTGATGGAGAATTTGAACATGTTGGAAAACTATTTATATCCCACGTTTTCTCCTTAAGTGACATCTTTGTGCAGGTGTCTGTTGGACTGTAGCAATTTCTACTTGGCGGTCTAGAAGAGAAATAAATTTGAAGCATAAAAAAATGTACTTGGATGTCTAGCACATACTAGGCAATTTAGTTGGAGTCAGGAATGTGCATTCTCTAGCTGCTAGGATATGGCATTTCCTGTACTTTTGTGAGGAGGAGATACAAAGATGTATTTGAGTCAGATTAATTTGATTCTGACTGCCTTTAATTAAAGGTGAAATATGTGCATACATAGGCAACTTTACATCAATAATTTTAATAGCTATTCCTTAATTTTAAATCATTTATTAAACTCCACAATTTGTTAGTATTTTACTGCAGTTCATTTAAGTTTATAAAATAATCAAAAATAAGCAGTCTATTATAATAAAGAAAATGCATCATTTTATTAATTAAATATACCAGTCAATCAATTTAGTTCTTACTAAAGGGAAAAAATAAGTGAAACTGTGTATTTGTAATAGTCAACATCCTGCCTAGAATAAAGTACATATCTAGTTAATAATGAAAAAAAATAGTAAAACTGTGTATATGTAATAGTCAACATCCTGCGTAGAATAAAATACATATCTGGTTAATAATATTTAAAAATTTTTTACGGCATTATAGTTAACATACAGTGTTATATCAGTTTCAAGAGTACAATATAATGATTCAACAATTCTATACATTACTCAGTGCTAATCATGATAAATGTATTCTTAATCCCCTTCACCTATTATGCTCTGGTAAGCATCAGTTTGTTTTCTATAGTTAAGAGTCTGTTTTTTTTTTTTTTTTTTTTTTTTTGGTTTGCCCCCTTTTTTCTTTGTTTAGTTTCTTAAATTCCAAGTATGAGTGAAATCATAGAGTATTTGTGTTTCTCTGACTGACTTATTTCACTTAGCATTATACTCTCTAGATGCATCCACGCTGTGGCAAATGGCAAGATTTCATTCTCTGTTATGGCTGAGTTATACTCCATTGCATTTGTGGACTTCTTTCATCAGTGTTTTATAGTTGTTGGAGTATGGGAGTCTTTCACCTCCTCAGTTAAGTTTATTCCTTTGTATTTTATTATTTGATGCAATTTTAAATAGGATAACTTCCTTATCATTTCTGCTATTTCATTAGTAGTGTAAAGAAAGTCAATGCATTTCTATATAGGTCTTCAATAAATATTGAATGTTATTTTGTGATAATATTAATCAAATTTTAATAGAAGCAGTTTTTCCTCTTTTTCCACTAATGATAGATTTTTTTGAGTACACAAGGATTTGTTTTATAGAGCTATTGAGATCTACTTTCTAAATGTAATTCAAATTTAAATCATTTTAGAACAATTGTTATGCCAAAAGTTCCCTTGTGCCCGTTTTTAATCAATCTCCAAAGCAGAAAACCACTGCTCCCATTCCCCAACTCAGGAAACAGCTGATGTGCTTTTGATCCCTCTGAGTATTTTTAATTTTTACAAAATCAATAAATTTATGATATAAATAGGGGGATGGGCTAAATGAGTGATGGGTACTAAGGAGGGCACTTGTGTGATGAGCACTGGGTGTTATATGTAAGTGATGAATCACTAAATTCTACTCCTGAAACCAATATTACACACCATATATTAACTAACTTGACTTTATTTTATTTTATTTATTTATTTATTTTGAGACAGTGAGAGTGCAGGAGAGGGAGGAACAGAGAGACAGGGAGAGAGAATCCCAAACAGGCTCTGCACTGTCAGTGCAGAGCTCGATGTGGGGCTTGATCCCACGAACTGTGAGGTCATGACCTGAGCTGAAACCAAGCATCAGACACTCAACGGGCTGAGCCATCCAGGAGCCTCTAGAATTTAAATAAAAATATGAAACCATAAAAAATTTATGATATAAATGGAGTAAAATGACATGTCAATTTTAGGGTCAGGTTTCTTTCACAAAGCATGTTATTAAGGTTCATCTGTATTGCAGCATATATCTTTTTATTGCTGGGTACTTTTCCATTTTATTTATTTATGCAGTGGTTGACAGACATTTGGTTTGTTTCCAGTTTTGGCTATTATGAATAACGATGCTATGAATATTTGTATAAAAGTCTTTGGACAAATGTTTTTATTTCTCTTGGGTGGATATCTAGGAATGGAATTTCTGGGTTAATTGGTTAATTTATGCTTAACACATTTTTAAGAAACTACCAACCTCTTTCCTTAAAGAAGCTGTGCCATTTTGCATTCTTACTAGGGATATATGAGAGTTCCAGTTTCTCCACATCATTGCGAACACTTGATGTTGCCAATTTTTTAGCTTTTCTAGTGTGTATGGAATGGTATCGCTTTGTCATTTTAATTTGTTTTTTTCTATGCAATGACTGATGGTGTTCATGGACACATAGGCTGCTTCCATGTTTTTGTTGTCATAAATAATGCCGCAGTGAACATAAAGGTGCATGTGTCTTTTCAAATGAGTGTTTTCATTTTCTTTTTTTTTTATTTTTAAAAAATTTACATCCAAGTTAGTTATCATATAGTGCAACAATGATTTCAAGAGTAGATTCCTTAATTCCCCTTGCCCATTTGGCCCATGCCCCCTCCCACAATCCCTCCCGTAACCCTGTTTTTTCTCCATATTTAAGAGTTTCTTCTGTTTTTGTCCCCCTTCCTGTTTTTATATTATTTTTGCTTCCCTTCCCTTATGTTCATCTGCTTTGTATCTTAAAGTCCTCATATGAGTGAAGTCATGTCTAGTTATGTCATATCTTAAAGTCCTCATATGAGTGAAGTCATGAAAGATATTTGTCTTTCTCTGACTGACTAATTTCTCTTAGCATGATACCTTCTAGTTCCATCCACGTAGTTGCAAATGGCAGGATTTTGTTCTTTTTGATTGCGAGTAATACTCCATTGTATACATATACCACATCTTCTTTATCCATTCATCCCATCGGTGGACATTGGGGCTCTTTCCATACATTGGCTATTGTTATAGTGTGCCTATAAACTTTGGGGTACATGTGTCCCTTCGGAACAGCATACCTGTATCCTTTGGATAAATACCTAATAGTGCAATTGCTGCAGTTGCTGGGTCGTAGAGTAGTTCTATTTTTAAGTTTTTGAGGTACCTCCATACTATTTTCCAGGGTGGCTGCACTAGTTTGCATTTCCACCAGTAGTGCAAAAGAGATCCTCTTTCTCAGCATCTTGTCAGCATCTGTTGTGGCCTGAGTTATTAATGTTAGCCATTCTGACTGGTGTGAGGTGATATCTCATTGTGGTTTTGATTTGTATTTCCCTAATGATGAGTGATATTGAGCATCGTTTCATGTGTCTATTGGCCATTTGGATGTCTTATTTAGAGAAGTGTCTGTTTATGTCTTTTGCCCATTTGTTCACTGGATTATTTGTTTTTTGGGTGTTGAGTTGGTAAGTTCTTTATAGATTTTGGATACTACCCTTTATCTAATATGTTGTTTGCAAATATCTTCTCCATTCCGTCGGTTGCCTTTTAGTTTTGCTGATTTTTTCCTTTGTTGTGCAGATGCTTTTTATTTTGATGAGGTCCCAATAGTTCATTTTTGCTTTGGTTTCCCTCGCCTCCGAAGATGTGTTGAATAAAAAGTTTCTGCAGCTGAGGTCCAAGAGGTTTTTGCCTGCTTTCTCCTTTAGGATTTTGATGACTTAAAGAAAAAAAATAGAAAATGAAAAGAAAAAAAAGGAAGAAAAAAATAAAAAAGTTTGAAAATTTGAGAAAATGAATATAATGAAATAGAATAAATTGAAATGATGTAAGTAAAATAGAATTAGAAAAATTATAAAAAAGTAAAAAATTTAGTAGAAAAAATAAAAATATTTTTAATAAAATTGAAAGTAAAAATAATTTTTTTCTTTCTGTATTCAAGTAAAAGAAACAAGAAAGAAAAAAAATAAAATTGAATAGCTGGACCAGTGAACAGACTGAAATAGGATTGATATTACATCGTTTTCCCCTAGAGATCAAACTATGAAGCACGTTATAGTCCATAAAGTAAGCAGGCAGAGAGACGTGTTCATGAAGAGTGAGGTTGGCCCAGTTGGGCGGGGCTTAGTGTAATGGCTCCATTCTCCACTAGATGGCGCTGCTTGGCTTACTACAGTGGATCATTGTGGCACCTGTAGGTGTGTGTGTTCATGCGTGGGAGGGGGGGTGAAAGTGGCGTCACCCAGTTACCCAGCCTTGTATTGGTATTCTGTGTTCTCCCTGACCAGGAATCTCGCATCAGTCTTTTGTCTCCAGTTTCCCTCACTCCCCGCTTTTACACTGCGTGTGACCACGCCATAAGTTTGCCTGGCGGCACCTCCCTCCTGAGTTTTATCTGAGTTGTGGCTGTGTTTCCTGACCCCTTACTTCTGAGGACTGTGGCTTTGACCCACTCAGATTCCCTGGGTGAGGGTCTCACCGAGCAATGGCCATGTGCCAGCCGCACCCAGAACTTGCTCCTGCCAATGTCCAGAGACTTGCGGCTGGGTGCAAGCCCACGCCAGAGAAAGTTCACGCTATCCTGTAGCAGCAGCGTTTCTGGGATTATGGAAAATCACATGTGGCCCGAGGACCTCCTGGACCCACTCTTCTCCTGGGAATTTGCCCTTCCCACCAGAGCACAATTAGGTATTTTAAACTGCAGAGTTTCAGACTCTGTGCTCCCCCTGTTTATAGAGTCTTAACGGAATTTAAACCCTCTCCTTTCTTCTTTCTCCCTTTTTAGTTCAGACCCTGTGACTGTTTCCACTTTTCCACTTTCTCTCCAGTTGGTTTTGTGGGGTGTGTTTTTCCCGTACTCCACCCCCCCCCCATCTCTGCCCTCTCTCTGCAAGCAAAAACAACTCCCTGCCCTCCACGGCTCCTCTCTCCCCAAGTTCACCTCTTGGCACCTCATACCTGCTGAGTTCTGTGGTTCTGGTTGTACAGATTGTTGTGTTATTCCTCAAATCCGTTTTCTAAGTGTGCTGGACGGTTTAGTGTTGATCTGGCTATATTTCATGTACTCGAGACAGACAAAAGACTTCCATGCTGTTGTGCCATCTTGGCTCCTCCCTCTTCATTTTCTTTAGATAAATACCCAGAGGTGGAATTGCTGGATCATGTGGCAGTTCTATTTTTAATTTTGTGAGAAACCTCTATACTCCTTTCCACAGTGGCTGCAGCAGTTTACACTCCCAGTAATAGTGCACAATTGTTTTCTTTTCTTCACATCCTTGCCCACATTGTTCGTTCGTTCGTTCGTTCGTTCTTTCTTTCTTGCTTGCTTGCTTTCTTGCTTTCTTGCTTTTTTTGTCATTCTAACAGGTGTGAGGTGATATCTCACTACAATTCTGGTCTGCATTTCTCTGATGATTAGTGAGTGATTAGGGATGTTGAGCATCCTTTCATGTACCAGTTGGCCGTTTGTATGTCCTTTTAGGTAAAATGTACATTCAGATCCTCTGTGCAGTTTTTTTTTAATTAGAATTTTTTTTCTATTGAGTTGTATGAGATCTTTGTATATTTTGGTTATTAACCCCTGATTATATATATAATTTACAAATACCTTTTCCTATTCAGTAGACTGCCTTTTGATTTTGTTAATGGTTTCATTTGCTATAAAGGAGTTCTTTGATGTAGATCTAGTTTTTTATTTTTGCTTTTGTAGCCTTTGCTTTTATGTCAAATGCAAAAAAAAATCATTGGTAAGATCAGTGTCAAGGTGCTTACTTCCTATGTTTTTTTCTAAGAGTTTTATGATATCCAGTCTTTTATCAAATCTTTAATCATTTTAAGTTGATTTTTCTGTGTGTGGTATAAGATACTAGTTCAATTTCGTTCTTTTATATGTGGGTATCCAGTTTTTACAACTCTATTTTTTGAAAGAGACTGTTTTTTCTACACTTATATTCTTGGCTCCTTTGTCATAAATTAATTTATAATTAATTAACCCACACAGTTATGTGTGGGTTATTTGCTGGGCTATCTATACTTTTCCATTGATCTATGTGTCTGTTTTTATGCCAATATCACACTGTTTTGATAGCTTTGTAATATTGTTGGCAATAAAGAAGAATTATGCCTCTAATTTTGTTCTTCTTTCTTAAGATTGCTTTGGCTATGCGGTGTCTTTTGTGCTTCCATACAAATTTTAGGATTGTTCTATTTCTGTGAAGAATGCCGTTGGAATTTTAATAAATATTGAATTGAATCTCTAGACTCTTTGGGTAGTATAGACATTTTATCAATATTAATTCTTCCAATCCATGAGCATGGATTATCATTCCATTTGTTTATTTCGTTTTCAATTTTATTAATCAATGTCTTATAGTTTTCAGTTCAGGTCTTTCACATTTTTGGTTAAATTTATTCCTGAATAATTTTTTTTCTTTTTTTTATGATACCGTTGTAAATGGGACTTCACTCAATTTGTTTATTAGTTCTGAGAGTTTTTTGGTGGAGTCTTTAGGGTTTTCCATATAATATCATGTCATCTGCAATTAGGGACAGTTTTACTTCTTTTATTCTGATTTGGATGTCTTATTTCTTTTTCTTGGTTAATCGCTTTTGCCTTTATTATGTTGAGGTATGTTCCTGTATCTACTTTGTTGAGAGTTTTATCATGTTGAAATCTATGAAATGTTTTTCTTCATCTACTGAAATGGTCTTATGATTTTTATCTTTCATTTTATAGCATATTGATTTGTTGTGGATGTTGAACCATCCCTCCATCCCTGGAATAAATCCTACTTTATTGATGTGTATGATTTTTAAAAATGTATTGTTAATTGTTTTGCTAATATTTTGTTGTGGATTTTTGTATCTGTATTCACCAGAAATATTAGCCGGTAATTTTCTTGTAATGTTTTGTCTAGGTTTGGTCTTATGATAATGCTGGCTTCATAAAATGAGTTTAGAAGTGTTCCATCCTCTTCTATTTGTGTTAAATGCCTTCTTTGTGTTAAATAAAGGGTTTTTAGGACTTCATCATACTATATCAGTTGATTTTTAGCTATATATATATTCAAACTTTTAAAACATTGGCTCCAGAGTTTGTAATTTGCATTTTTATTTATTAGAGTTTCTTTTGGTGTGCATTGACTTATTAAAATATTACATCCAAACATTTCTAACCAATAAATCTTTTCACTCTGTCAACCAATCTGACTGTGCCTTGGGAGAATACTTAAAGGTTATCTAAGTTCTTCAGTCTCCTTTGGCTTCTGTACCTAGCCCCCCAGCTGCCTTTTTATGGTTTTTTCACTTGAGGTTCCCTCAGTTAAATCTCTGATTCACTGCTCGTCCAAATCAGGACTGCAACTTCAGGCTAGCAAAGTTGCAATTTTCATTTGTTTGTTTTCCTCCAACTTTGCCATGATAGTTGATAAAATCTTAGATTTTCTTCCTATCTCCCAAGTTTGTACTATATCCCCTCTGACAGTAAAGTTACCCTTCTTGAGGCCAGTCATGCACTCTTTTGCTTTTGTCAAATGACCTGTGTGGAGATTGAGAGGATGAATGAAAGCAACCCCAGGAAGGAAGACATTGACTTTGGCTGTTCTTAACCGAAGTTTGAGTCGTTTTTCTAGAATAAAATCTCCTCAATTTATTGTCTTGTTTTGATTGATTTTCAGAGCGCAGACATAACTGTATTTGTTCAGTTTTATATTGTAATTTTTTGTGTAGAAAGGATTCACTGATCTCTTCACACTACTAAAGCTGTAAGTTCCTTACATATTTTATTTTGAAAGGATAGTAATATGCTTTAAAAATTATTTTTAGGGCCCTAAAAAAGATTTTAATGGTTTTATTTTTCTCCTAGCAACATTGTCTTTGGGGAATAATTCTGTAACTGTCACTTGGCTAGAATAAACTTAACATGAACTTTATTTCATACCAAAGTCATACTGGTGCTCTTGTATTAAAAATTAAAAATGATAAAATTAATAAGTCCTTAAAATATATTTCAAGAAACAGACATTAGAACCCTCTAGCATATATGAGACAGAGAGGAGGCAATTGTTTTCTTTTGATTATTCTCATTCATCATTTAGGAGTTTATCTAAATCCAGTTTAGAAATCATACAGTTGAGGGGCACCTGGGTGGCTCAGTCGGTTGGGCGGCCGACTTCAGCTCAGGTCATGATCTCACGGTCTGTGAGTTCGAGCCCCGCGTCGGGCTCTGTGCTGATGACTCAGAGCCTGAAGCCTGCTTCCTATTCTGTGTCTCCCTCTCTCTCTGCCCTTCCCCTGTTCACGCTGTGCCTCTATGTCTCTCAAAAATAAATAAACATTAAAAAAAAAAAAGAAATCATACAGTTGAGTGAACAGAGAATATAAGGTGGTGTGAGAAGCTACAAAAGAAGATTTGGCAATAATACCCAAGTACACTAACTAAATAGTAAAATATCAATGATATACACACACATTAAATTTAAGCCTAATTCCCAGTGGGTCAAAATAAAAAATTTCTGAAACTATATGATTTCTGGGCAAATGTTAAAATGTTAAAAATGGGAGTGTAGGAGTTGGGCAAAATGGGTGAAGAGGAGAGGGAGATACAGACCTCCAGTTGTGGAACAACTGGAATAAAAGAAAGAGTGTAAGGAATACAGTCAGTGATATTATAATAGGGATGCAATGGGACAGATGGTGGCTACATTTGTGGTGAGCATAGCAGAATGTTTAAACTTGTCAAATCACCGAGTTGTACACATGGAACTAGTGTAATATTGTGTGTCGACTCTCAATTTTTTAAAAAAGATAAAACACTTGTGAAAAGGAACCACTCAATAAAAAATATTTATGCATTCATTTGGAAATGGGTAAATAAAATATACATCTTATTTACTCAGCTATGGAAACACGATACAGTGAATGTAATTTGTGAAAGGAATCACACTGTCCTGAAGTGTGTATGTGTGTGTATGTGTGCATATGTGTGTGTATGTGCGTGTTTGTAAGACCAGATAGCACAGAACTGTATAATGAGGGAATCATTCATATTCCTTGTAAAAAAATATAGAGTTTTAAAAATAAAAAGTATAGTTTTATTTCTCATCCTCATTAGATTAATAAAAAAGTAGTGTTTTGAGTGATCACTAGTGAAGTTTGAGAACCTGATGTTATCCAAAGGAGAGCCTAAAAGTTGCTATTTTTTAAATCTAAATATTACTTACTACCTCATATCATTATGTTTTATTTTTATGCAAGAATGTATCAGCTCTTATAATCTGGGAAGTGATTTTTTTTCAATGTTTATTTTTGAGGGCGAGAGAGAGTGCATGCACAAGTTGGGGAGGGACAGAGAGAGGGGGAGACACAGAATCTGAAGCAGGCTCCAGGCTCTGAGCTGTTGTTGAATGATCAATGAGCATATGACTATATTTATTAGGAGAAACTATATGAAATGGCCAATATTTGACCATTTTTGATCCCAAAAAATGTCCGTTTTGTAAAGTTCAATCAAGAATATGTTATTTATCAACAGGTTCTAATCCTATTTGGGGGTCTAAGCTTTTCCCTAGAACCCAGTCAAAAGATAGAATGTCTTTAATTATCTTTGCTTACTTTTAATTTACCTTTTCTCTCAAGCTCCTATCTTTAACATGTAGCTTATCTTAGACCTGTTACAAATATACTTTATTTTGCTAAGTATACATAGATATAAATTAAATAATTTATTTACAGTCTCACAATAGAAAATGCAAACCTTTACTTAAACGTAATATTAACATTTCTTTAAAGTTTATTTATTTATTTTGGGAGAGAGTGTGAACAGGGGAGTAGGGAGAGCAAGAGAGAGAAGGAGAGAGTGAGAATCCCAACCGGACTCCACACTGTCAGAGCAGAGCCTGATTTGGGGCTCAAACTCAAGAACTGTGAGATCATGACCTGAGCCCAAATCAAGAGTCAGATGCTCAGTGGACTGAGCTACCAGGTGCCCCATAATATTAACATTTTAAAAGGAATTTCCTATGTGCTTTTGTAATGCATCTTTTCTGAATTTCTTTTATCATTTTTAAAATATCAATGCTATCTGTCTTTGATTTTACATTCGTTGAGAGGAATTTCTCTTCATTACTTCATCTGTAAATGTGACTACTCTAATTAGCCAAGATCCTTAAGTGCCTACCGAATATCCAAGAATCTATTAGGAGAGTGTGTACAGGGTTAGGGGAGACAGTTTAGTGGGAATAGAGAAGGGAGAGGCCTGGCCCTGTTTCAATTCTTGGAGTTTAATACTTGCCTGATCTAGTTGAGAAAGAAGCATGCAACATGTAATGATATGATAAAAGACACCCATAACAAGTCTTTTGGGATGAAAAACATTTTTGTAAATTTCTTAAGGGCTGAATGTACTAAGAATATGAGTTTTTAAGGGAGGAACAGTTTTTCTTTTATGAAAAACTCAGATTTCACAGAGAAGGTAGCTCCTGTTGTCTGGTAAATTCGCTGGCCACCATCTGGCTCTGTTCATTAAAAGAGTAATCCAAGCAGAGGAACCCGCTGCTTACAGCAAAGGTTGGAGCCTAGTGGCTTTTAGGTGCTTAGCAGGAGGTAAGCAGTCACATAACATGTTCCCAGACACTTGAGGTCAAAGAGGGACATGTTTTGTCGATATTCTCTGGAAGATGCTCACAGCCTTAGGGTCAGACTAATGCCCTTAGATGTTTTTGGTTTTCTTATAAAGAATCAAAATTTAAGAGAAGTTTGTGAAAGCACAGCTTCGACTGCGAGAGACAGAAGATCAATATGAAGCTTCATCTGATTCGAGGAATTTACAGTGTTCTCATTTTTATTATTTTAAAATTTGTATGAGGGAACTTCATTTGGTTTCTTGGTAGAAGAAATTATATATATATCTATATATCTCATATGTATATACAATAGGATATATACAAAACATATAATAGTGTATATAGATACGGATATATAAATGTATATGTGGTATACTGGAAACATGAAATTTTGAGTTGAATGATCATTCTAGTTTAATTTTTTAGTAACTTTGCACTTTAGATGTCAATAAATATTTCTGAACTTTAGCTTTCTACACCTCTGAAAGGTCTTATTTGATTCATAGCGTTGAGTGAAATCAAATGAGATATTTATGTAAAAGGATCCTATAAACAATGAGAGATATAAATGTTAGTTATCCCTAATACAATGTAGAGAATTTTATCAGAGGTTTATAGAAAGTGGAATAAATGATCTGTTACTGTTATTTTAACTTCACTACCACACTGTCTTGACGAGTATAACTTTATAGTAAGTCTTCAATTTGGGAATTGTAAGTCCTCCAACTTTGTTATTCTTTTTCAAAGTTATTTCACAATTCTGGTTTCTTTTAATTTCTATATAAGCTTTATACCATTTGCCTATTTTTAAAAATGTTGAAATGAAGAAAATTGTTAGGAGATAAAATCTAAATAGCAGGAGATAAAACTGAATCTTAAAAAAATTTTTTTTAAGTATTTATTTTTTGAGAGAGAGAGAGAGGCAGAGCACAAGTGGAGGAGGGACAGAGAGAGAGGGAGACAAGAATCTGAAGCAGTCTCCAGGCTCTGAGCTTCAGGCATAGAGCCCGACGTGGGACTTGAATCCATGAACAATGGGATCATGACCTAAGACAAAGTTGTACGGTTAACTGATTGAGCCACCCAGGTGCCCCAAACCAAAATTTTAAGGTGATTAATGAAAATTTAAAAGTAAATACTTGAAAAAGTCATATTTGGCACTGTCTTTTGTTGGTAAAACAACAGTTCAGTTGTTAACTGAATCAATTTCTTAAATGTTTATCATTAAGGAAAACTATTAAAGACATCTAAAATTTCAACAGTAAGATTCTGATACAGGAATTGCCTTTATTCCTGACATTATTATTATTATTTTTTCTTTTTTTTTTTTTTTTACAAACTTTGATTTTTTTTTGGGAGAGAGAGGGAAAGTGTGTGAGCACGGGGAAGAGGCAGAGGTAGAGAAAGAGAGAATCCCACGCAGGCTCCATGCTCAGCCAGGGGCAGAAGTGGGGCTCACTACAAGCATTGCTCTGTCTTAGGACTATAAGATCACGACTTGAGCCAAAATCAAAAGTCAGATGCTTAACCAACTGAGGCACCCAGGTGCTCTTTTACCTACTTTGATTATGTAAAGTGTCTAGATTACAAATTATATTGTCTTGTTAACAGTTCATATACATATTTTGCAATGAGAATGTTCGTTTGATAACCTGATCTATTTAAAAAGCCCATAAATTCATGGTACCAATGATTTTATTTTCCATTTTTCATCATTGTATTCTAATCTATAAATGCATTAATTTATATTTCTAAACAAAATTGGCATAGAAACACTCGTAATGAAAAAAGGTAGTTAAAAATTGCAAAAAACTGTCCAATAGTCAGGTTTTTCCTTTTAGTAGTGATTTTGATTCTTTGCATTTTAGTGAAAAACATCAACAAAAGCAAAAAGCAACAAACAAACAAAAATATATCTTATATCCTACTTCTTATGCTTAGTAAGTTTCCAATTGTTCACCTTTTAACAAAATTACATTATTTTATAATTCAGGGTTCTTTTGGAGGTGAGGCTTATATTTCTTATAAGTTAAAGAAAATATAATATCAGGTTCACATATTTCTTGTAAAATTAGAATAATGCAATATCAGGCCCTGCTCTTCTGAGAATGAATGAGTATGATGATGGCCCACGGTCTAAAATTAAAGGTCTCTTTTTTATTATATTCATAGAATTTGACATTAACTCACTTAAGCAAAAATAAGGCATATGTTAGAAGGCCTTTGGGTTATGTCATGAAACTGAAGGAAGAATTGACTTAGGAAAAAGAGGAATTTGGGAAATTCTAGAGATTCAGCAATAATAGTTCATGCCTGTTACCAAGAAAACTTAGCTCCAGTGATTCCCAGGGTCTGCATCTCTGGGTTTCTAAGTTTAAATTCCTAGAATGCAGAATATGAGTGACTCTTGATTGGATCCCTACTTCTGGAACAGTCAGCTATGGCTCAGGGAATAGAATCATGCAGAACAGACATGTGGTACTGGTGATCTGCTTCTGTGAATCAGGTTCATTCTCCGAGAGGGGAACTCAGTGTGTGTTGGGCAGCTGTCCCCAAAGTTGTCTGTTTTTTGCAAAAGACTTGAAGAAGGTAAATAACAGGCCTAAGGTAATACTGCTCCCTTCTGCCCTGGATACATGAGCATGGCAGTGACACTTAGCTCCCAGGACGATCACCTCCTTTGGCGGGGCCTCAACCCTCAGACTGAATCCTCTGTAACTCTCAGGGTATTTTATTAGAGACACAGAATGCTTAATGTTGTGTAACTTTTAATTTGCAAAGTTCTATTTCACTTGGTTTATTAATCAATCTTCATAAAATCGTATGGGGTACATATTTTGCTAATTATTATTGTTTTTCAATTATGAAGAAACTAAGACTCTGCAAAGTCACTGAGCTAGAGAACAGCAGAGTCTGTTGTCAAACCGATGCCTAGGTGTACAGGCAAGGATATAATAGGGCACTTCTTTTTGTGCATTCTTCTAGAACACGTGTGCTGGGTCAGTCTCATTATCTCATAATTGACTAGTAGCTTATTCGGTACTACATGTAGCTTTTCCTTTCTTTGGGGTCCTGGTTCAGACTCCAGTTATACTGTGTCCTCACTTATTATTATAACATTCCTTTGAGGAAATGTTGGAATAGATTTTATTATGCTCGCTCATTTTGTTTACTGATGTATTGATGGTTAAAAGCATGACATTAAGTGATAGTAAACATTTTTTAAAAAACATTTGCTATATTCCAAGCATGTGCTAGGAGAATATCTCACTTAATTCTCATAATAATCACTTGAGGTACATGGTATTATTCTGTTATTTCTATAATTTTACAAAAGGCTTAGAAGGGTAAGTACTTATAGTGAGTACGTAATGAAGCTAGGATTCAAACCCAGGTTTCTATATTAAGCCATTATACTATATTGTTGTTCTTTATACCAACAATAATTTTATTTCTTTTAGAGAGAGAGAGCAGGGGAGAGGGGAAAGGGAGAGAGAGAGAGAGAGAAAGAGAGGGAGAGAGAGAAGGAGGGAGGGAGAATCTTACATTTGGCTTAAAGCAGAAAATGGGTGTAGTTGGATATCTGTTATCAAATCCCAGTTATCCTCTGAGAAATAGTAGCTGCGGCCATTAGGAAAGGAATTATGACACTCTTTAGAAAGGAAAAAGAACTAATAAATCTTATGTTACCATTGTTATAACAGGATTTAAAAATTTATAGAAGAGCAAGACCTGAAAATATGGTTTTGAAGACAAAGCATACAAGAGACAAAAGGAATATAGATTAGGGGGGATAAGAATGAAAGTGAGATTGTAAATGAAAGAAAAGGCTACAGGTGGATATTTTAGAGAATTTCAGTAAATATTTTGTAGGAAAGTGCAAGTGTAATAGGGAGGATTAAACATATTTAGGTAAATGTCTCTCCCTATTAATAATAAAAGCTATAGTTTCTTTGTGAATCTCCTTTAGAAGTGAATATTGAGCCTATGGTTTTGGTAGTAAATACTAACTTTTCTGAATATATAGATCCACAAAATATGTTGTTTTCTGGCTCTGGACTTCTATGTTTTGAGGATAGCAAAGAGTACTGAAAGTTGGTACAAAAAGGAAAAAAAAAAGGCAGAGGTAAGTGCTTAAGGGCTAGTCGTAGGAAAGAAAAAAGATGGGAAACTCCAGCTTCATAGAACTGTCTACATGTTCAAGTTTGTATTTCAGGATTTTTTTTGTAATAAATAAAATAAAATTAAATTTATATATTTTTGTAATATATAAATATCACAGAGTTCCAGTGAAGCTTGATGTAGATTCAGCCCAAGTTTCCTGTATGTGTGTTTTATTTCCATAGTAAGGAGGTTAAAAAAGTATTAATGATGACAATTAACAAGGTCCAAAAAGTGAGTGAGTGATATTTAGGAGAGAAGTGAATGAAATAAAATAGAAATGAGTGAAAATGTTCTCCAAATATGAAGCACATTAATTTTGTTGTATCCAAAACACTCAATGTTCAAAACAGAAGAGTTGATCTGTGAGCCTGAATTATTCCCTGTTTTTATCCTTCGTACGGGTCTGACGAAGATAATGTTGGAGAGATAATATTAGAGAACGCCCTCCAGGGGAACAAATATCAAATCTTTATGTTACAATATCTCCCACAAAAGCTATTACTCTCTTTTATTCTGTTGTTCTATTTATCGTACTTCCTTTATCATTAGAGTGGAAAACCAGAAGCTCTCTTTGGAATTTATAACAATGAAAACAATTTATAATTAACATCAGCTGCATACTAATTGGGATGCTATGTCAGGGCACATTTCTTTTAAAGACTTTTTTTTAAACGTTTATTTATTTTTAAGAGACATAGAGACCGAGCATGAACAGGAGAGGGGCAGAGAGAGAGGGAGACACAGAATCTGAAGCAGGCTCCAGGCTCTGAGCTGTCAGCACAGAACCCGACATGGGGCTCGAACTCACAGACTGTGAGATCATGACCTGAGCCGAAGTCGGCCGCTTAACCAACTGAGCCACCCAGGCACCCCCAGGGTGCATTTCTGACTCTTGATTCTTCATGAAACAGAGAAAGCACTGATTTCAGCTTAAACTTCAAGTGAATCTCAAGAAATCTGTTTCTGTGAAGAGGTAGGAGGAGAGACTAGTAGTGTTCCAGGTACTACCACCCAAGGTTACCACCTAGAACCTTCAACACCGCTTTTGGAACGTGAGGGGGACTTTAGGAGGACAATAGCCATCTTCCTCCAGCCATCTTCCTTCATCTTTATCATGTCAGTGGAAAGGAAGATAATGTTACTTTAGATATCGCTTGTACTCTTTCACTGATTATTTTAAAGTTCTTTCTAAAAAAATCTGCATTATGCTCTCTGTAATGTTTCTTTGTAGGAAGCAAATGTTTAGGTCCATATATTTCACAAGTGTCTTTATTATATTATATGAAGTATGTTATTTTGACTTCTGAACTATAAACTCTATGCTTATAATTGCTCACTTTTAAGTTTAAGTTGTTCACTTATGTTGTTACCGTTGATGTAAATTGTATCTGTTCTTTAAGACTCTTCTAACATGTTGATGTTATATAGTTTCTAACTGGGGTAGAGACTACATCTCTTTTAAATATCTTTCATTTAACTCTTACAACTGTCTTTCATTTATAAAGAAGGCTATACCAGAAATGCCCATCCTTGGACATATACTATGTATAGAAGGAAGTATATAGTTACAGCAAGGAAATGAACTGAAAGGCTCAGTGATTGAAGAAGATACATAATTGGCGAGCCTGGGAGTTTCCTTCTGAAGAGATTCATTCTGTGAGGTAGCAGCAACTGAGCTAGCTTCTCCTGTGATCACAATTTTGTGCTAAAGGTCATGGATCTGTACGGAATATGTAGATCACAGGCACTCAATGTCCATGAATGGTTTGTTACTAGCCTTTGGCAAGATAAATAGAGATATAAAGAATAAGCACTTAGAAAATTTTGCGGCCAACATAACATTGTCATGACATTCAAGCTTGGCATTCAAGCTTAGATCAGTGGCTGTGTCTCACTGAATGGGTACAGACCAGTTGTAGGTTAGCAAACTCACATGTGTGAACTGTGTACCAGTCATGTATGGTGATGGATTAGAAATAGTAATAAAAAAAATACTAGCCCTTCCTCACAAAGAGTTGGAAAGCACTGAGGTTGATTGATGACAGTGTCCCTGCTTTGCATGTCTTTTCTATTTCTATTAACCAAACCCTCACAAACATACCTGAATCCACATACAATTAAGTGGCTTGAAGAGCACCGCCCAAGGAACAAAGCCACAAATTTTGTTAACAAATCAGTATGCAAATAGAGTACTTAAGTGTTCATTGAATTACCAGAGGAGAAATGAGGATATCTGATTTACTGCTAAAAAGAGCATGACAGTAATCTGGAAGAGAAGGATGAAGTTTATGCCTAAATATTAAATTTTATAAATGGCATTTAGATAATACTTAATAGTACAAAATACTTTGAAATTAGCACAGAAAGTGCCTTACATGATTAATTCCAAAGTCTTGAAGCTAAAAGAGGCTGTGACAGAGGATTAACCTGGCTTTCCAGTGCTACTTAGTAAACAGGGCGACGTGGGGTAATTGATGCCAATTCTCAGGGCAGAGGTATTTTTTCCCCTTGTTTTCCAAGCTGCTTGGCATTTTCCTTTCTAGCAAAAGGCACACTGTTGGAGACCCCATGAATTCACTGCAGAAATTATTTACAAGAGCCACTTGGTTTGGTGACCTGAAATCAAGAATCTTTCTCTGACAAAAATGACATGAGAGAAACATATCACATTGAAAAATGGTTGAAACAAAGTTTTGATCCTCTTAGTAACTAAATGAAAACAATTGCTTCTCAAGTAAACCAAGAGAAAACTTTGTGCTTCTCCAGGGCCCGCTTCATGGGTAAAGGCTGTGGATTTTAAAAAATTTTTACTGCTAATGATTTATTAGGCATTTAATAAGTGCTTCTTATATGGATGGTGTTATCAGTGCATCATTAATGTAGCAGAAAGACCTCTGGGCATAGCTTAAGGCCCAGTCTCAACATTGCCAGTTGCTGGTAATGTGACCTTGGGCAGTACTTAATCTCCTCTTCTTTGAGTTTTTTCATTTATAAGAAGATATAACAGTCTTTTTTTTTTAATGTTTATTTATTTTTGAGAGAGAGAGACAGAACATGAGCGGGGGAGGGTCAGAGAGAGGGAGACACAGAATCAGAAGCAAGCTTCAGGCTCCTAACTGTCAGCACAGAGCTAGATGGGGGCTGGAACTCACAGACTGGGAGATCATGACCTGAGCCCAAGTCAGACGCTCAACTGCTTGAACCACCCAGGCGCCCTGATATAACAGTCTTTTGCTTAACAGTGGATTGCTTGAAGTGTTAAGTTGCTTGATATTAACATGGTTTTTAAATTATAAAATATTATAAAATATCAAGGGATAAAAACATGGACAAATGTGTTTTCACAATTTCATAATGCTCCCTGAAACAATTAAGTTAAATCATTCCATTCCAAATGAACCAGAACTAAAATTGAATATAACTGATAAAAATAAATACAATCCAAAGTAACAATGATTTTACATAACATTTGCTAAGCTTCTTTATTTCAGGACTCTTTAGGAGTTTTTATTTTCTTGAGATAATTAGAGATCTTATAACAGGATGCATCATCCTCTGATTTAATGGAATATGTCATAAAACATTCAGCATGAAAGTAATGAGAATAACTCATTTTTCATCATGGTAGGATTAAATACAATGCACCCTCTTCAGTAGAGAAGCACCAAAATGTAAACAAACATACAAACAAACAAATAAATAAATTTTTGATAGCCTGGAATAAAATTCCTCTTAGTGTCAGTGTAGCCTCTATCATAAAAGGGAGTTGGGGATTAACAGATAAACTTTAATGTTTACGAACTAGTGAGTTTCTCTAGGAAGAGACACTTTATTTAGCAAGTTTATAATGACAATACGTAACTTTTATAGAGTAATTTTGGCTAACAATTTGAACTCGGATATAGCTTACATAAGAAACCAGGAGAACTCATGAAGTTGACAGTTTTAAAATGCCCATTTCCATTTCTAATCTTGTAGAACTCTAGCGCTTCAAGATAAGAAAGACATTTACATATGCTTAAGGTTAGCACGATGCTATTAGTCAAATTTAAAAGTAGGCCTTTATACTTCACTAAGGAAGAACATCCAGAAATGCTGTCTTCTAAATGGAATCATATTTCCACGTTCAAAGTTCAGAAGCTTTGCCTTCTGTGGAAATAAGATGGTTTGTGTAAAAAAAGAAACCCCCTACTAAGAAGTATAAAAACTCTATGGTAGACAATGAAATTATTATAGAAGTGAGAATACTTTTATTTCTCTATCTGTAACACTAAAATGAGCTCATTTTGAGCATATTCTTAAATTAGTATCTGCATAACAGAAAAGGATAGTCTTACAGCAGAAGCTCTTGCCATGAAGAAACTTATATAAAAGGACAGATCCTGCTTCAAGTGTTGAAAACAGGACCTATATTATTCACTGGATTTAGGAATGGGGTATTCTTATTAGGTGAAGTTTTTGGTTAGCTGAATTTGAAACTTTGGGGAAGGAATACTGCTTGTACATTTTTAATAGAAGAAAAGGAAGAGGGAAGGAAGAGAGAGAGAGAGAGAGAGAGAGAGATTGAGAAAGACCCGTTTAGCTGAATATGATGATGTTAAATTTCCAGAGGCTTCTGTTTGATATTTGGTCTTATTCACCAACAAAGCCAGGTTCCTTGTCATATTACAAAGTTATTGCTTTTTAGTTTGTTCTTATTTTGTTGCTTCAATAGGTCTCAATTCCCTTTATTCTCTGAGTTTTTAAAAAATATAAGATACATGGAAAAACATGTGAATCAGGTCAGAAATGTGGAATAAGACAATAAAAAAAACTTGGTGCTGTACAGAACCTAGAGGAATATTTATAAATGAACTTATTTGAATGTATCATAAAGTTTTAATCTTCAGTTCTATTTTGAAGTATAGCAGGACCCAGCCATTAAACAAAATAGCATCCAAGACACTAAAGTTCTCCTACAAAGATGTAGCAAGTCAATAAAAGTTTGAACTCAAATGAGATTGATCAGCCATTGATCAGTGAAAAATGAAAACATCTCAAAGACCTAAAATAAATCCCTGAGACAGACAAAACAAACAAAAATAAATTAAACTTTTGTTTTATGCCTTAGTACAAAGCATTCAGATCCATACACAACTAAGATAATTGTTAAGAAAAACTTTGAAGCTTAATGACGGTGAAAGAACTATGTATGAAGCAGTGATGACACAGTAGGGGGGGAGGAGGATTAGAGGTATTTTAGAATAATCTCTTGAGGTCTCATTAGTGTTTAAAGAGACTAACATTCCTCTTAGTCTCCGAAATCATGTAACAGAGTTTGAAACAGCTTAACTGAATCTAAAATGTGTATTATCAAAGCTCTGATAGGGTTGTTTTCAGTTTTATAGAAATACATTAAAAATGTTATGGGTATTTACCTGGAGCGCATGCTATCTAATTGATTTTATCTGCTGAAAGGATGACTTAGAGAAAGGGCATTTGCATTCATGATTTTCTTACATGTCACATATTTTCAATATGGAATATATCATTACTGGTTTGTGGCCAAAGGGATCATCATAGCATATGCAAGTGCTTTAAGAAAGATTGCTAGGAATTCATCTTCAGGATAGGGTGGGGGTCACTCAGTGCCTGGAGTTAGAAGCCTCAAGTTGAAGGAAAGGTACCTGTATATAGACAGAAGCCACTCTTGAATTCGGAGAGGTTGATATTTTGAAGTTTCAACAGATACTGTCTGTAAACAGCACACGCACACACCTTTTGTTTTGGCTAATCCCTCACCAGTTTTTCTCCTATTGTATTGGTTTCTTTGTTGCTTTCGGAAGGGAGAGAGAATCCTCCTCTCAAATATATGATTTTTGGTGTAAGCCAGGAATGTTTTCAGACCTTCCAGTAGTCAGGAGGCAACAATGAAAACTGGGCTTTCTGACAATTCTGGAAGGACTAGTCAAGCTATTAAATAGCAGCTTTTGGATCTTTGAAAATAATGTTATCTAAAGGGTTGTGTAAGAGAAATGCATGTTTTTTTCTTCCTCAGTGTTTCATATCATGTGAAGTTGCTATTAGAATCATACAGCATTAATTTATGATCCTGTATTGAAATAGTGTGCTGGCTTTGTAAAAAAAAACCACAGAGGACTGTTTGATTAACTGTATAAAATCAGACTCAGAAGGAACAACACTGAAATTTTATTTTTTGAGCTTGTCTATTTTTTATTTTTAGGTTTTAATATAATACATCCACTAAAATTTTTTAAGTTTTGTTAGTCTCTGCCATGAGACTTCTGTTGCATCTATTTTATTTTGGCTTAGATCTATATATGGAAAACAAGGAAAGTTTATTTCCCTTTTTCTTTTTGGAGACAGAAAAATATTCAATATGTAATATAAATATAATGAAAGATGAAAATCAGTTACACTTTAGTATGGTCATAAACTTGGTATAAAGTGTTTGATGATTCAAATATCTTAATACTCTATGTGGTTAAAAAAAGAATTATACAAGAGTTAGGGTGCCGTGGTGGCTCAGTTGGTTAAGTCTCTGACTTCAGCTCAGGTCATGATCTCGCAGTTCATGGATTTGAGCCCTGTGTCAGGCTCTGTGCTGAAAGCTCAGAGCCTGGAGCCTGCTTGAGATTCTGTGTCTCCCTCTCTCTCTTCCCCTCCCTTGTTCATGCTCTCTCTTTCTCTCTCTCTCAAAAATAAACATTAAAAAAATTAAAAACAAAAGAATTATACAGGAGCAACTCCCACCCCCCCCCTTTTTTTTTGCTTTTCAATTTTTTTTAAAATGTATATTTATAGTTGAGAGAGACAGACAGAGTGAGAGAATGGGAGGGGCAGAGAGAGAGGGAGACAGAATCAGAAGCAGGCTGCACATTCTGAGCTGTCAGCACAGAAAAATTCCTGATTCTGGGAATTGTTTTGAACAATAAAATTCAACAGAAGTGATACTCTGTAACTTTTGGAGTTAGGCTTTAGGAGATCAAGCTTCCACTTTTGCTGCTTGGAACATTTCTTCTTGGATTCCAGTCCCCATTCTCTGAGGAAGTCTACGAAACCTTATGGAGTGGTTCACATGGAGGAGAATGAAGGGCTTGGGATATTAGGGAGGCCACTTTGGCTTTTCTAGCTGCCCTAGGATGCTAGCCATATTTAACCTACAGAACTGTGACAAATATATACTGTTGTATGCTACATTAAATTTTAGGGTGGTTTGTTACGCAGCAACCTAACTGAAACAATCATAAATATTTTTATGTCATTAAAAACTGTATAAACATAATTGTGATGGCTTCAGAAGATTGCACTAATATACATATACATATACTAATATACATATTACAGTTTACCGTTTCCCTACTGCTAGACATTTAAGGGGGTACTCATTCTTTTCCCTTACAAATAATACTATGAAATAATACTTTTATGCATAAATCTTAAGATTGTTTCCTTGAATTCAATGTCTGGAAAGGAAATTATTTCTTCAAGTAATGTCAACTTATAAGACCATCACTGAAGATTTCCAAGTTGTTTTCCCATAAACATGGGACACACTGACATTGCCTTAAACTGAATTTTTAGAGTATCTCTTTCACTGTACCTTATCAATGGTGAACACAGGCATTTAAGAAACAAAGCCATAAAAAATATTTCGCTAATTTGATAGGCAAAAATGTTTTGTTTTATTTATTTATTTTCTTTTTAAAAAAAATTTATTGTCAAATTGGTTTCCATACAACACCCAGTGCTCATCCCAACGAGTGCCCTCCTCTGTGCCTGTCACCCACACCCCTTCACCCCTCAGTTTGTTCTTAGTCTTTGAGAGTCTCTTATGTTTTGTCTTCCTTCCTCTCTCTGTCTTTTTTCCTTTCCCCTCTTCCCCTCCCCGTGGTTTTCTGCTAAGTCTCTCAAAATCCACCTATGCATGGAAACATATGGTATCTGTCTTTCTCTGACTGACTTATTTAACTTAGCATAATACCCTCCAGTTCCATCCATATTGCTACACATGGCCAGATATCATTCTTTCTCATTGCTGCATAGTATTCCATTGTGTATATATATATACACAATATATACACAATATATATATATGTGCCACATCTTTTTTATCCATTCATCCGTTGATGGACACTTGGTCTCTTTCCATGATTTGGCTATTGTTGAAAGTGCTGCTATGAACATTGGGGTACACGTGCCCCTGTGCATCAGCATTCCTGTGTCTCTTGGGTAGATTCTTAGTAGTGCTATTGCTGGGTAATAGGGTAGCTCTATTTTCATTTTTTTGAGGAACCTTCACACCGTTTTCCAGAGTGACTGCACTAGTTTGCATTCCCACCAACAGTGTAGGAGGGTGCCTGCTTCTCCACATCCTCGCCAGCATCTATAGTTTCCTGATTTGTTCATTTTAGCCACTCGAACCGGTGTGATATTTATTTATTTATTTTCAAAACTTTATTTATTTATTTTGAGAGAGAGAAAGAGTATGGGGGAGGGACAGAAAGAGAGGGAGACAGAGAATCCTAAGCAGACTCTGTATTGAGCCCAACTGTGTGATCATGACCTGAGCCAAAATCAAGAGTCGGAAGGTTAACTGACAGAGCTGCCCAGTCACCAAAAATGATATTTTGTTTTATATTGCAGTTGTTCCCTAATGAGGTTAATACTATTTACATACATATTTAATAGCTCCTTTCAATTTAATCATTAGTGAGTTGTAAATTAATATCATTTACTATTAAAATTGTAGTATTAGTATTTCTCTCACTGATTTGTAAGGCTTTTTGTTTTTAAGGATGTTAATTTTTTATGTTTCTGGCAAACATTTTTAAAGAGCTTATTGTTTGCCTTATAATTTTATTTGTTGTGGTTTTATATTTAAGTTTAAAATTTTACTCTTATTTATCCACTCACTTTTATGTGGATAAATTTTATTTTCCATTGTCTTTAAATTTAAGTGTTCCTTCTAGCACTGCATTTTAATCATTCAGGAAACTATGATTTATATTCCAAGTGGTGGGATATTTTAAAACTTCTGCTCTTTCTCTTTTCCTTTTATTTTCTTTTTGCTTTCTTTCTTTCTTTTTTTTTTTTTTTTTTGTATTTTCTTCAGCAACTTGTTCTATATCATTTGTGCCTTGTGGGATAAATTGAAGCTTTCCTTGTGGCCTAGTCATTACTTGTTTTTGTAAACATTTGATTTATAGAAGCATTTTCTATTTCTGAGGTTACAGAGTTCAGCATACCTAATGTAACCTTGTTATATGGTTCAATTCTTCTATGCCCTTATTTATTTTTTATTGAATTGATTTGTCATAGATTGATAGTGGTGTGTTAAAATACCTCATGATTGCATAACTGTCATTTCTACTTTCATTTATAAGTTTTTACTTTATATACTTTGATGTTGTGTTATTTAATGCAAAAGATTTGTGACTTTGTATCATTAATTCAACATTTATCAAGAACTGGAGATAAAAAGATAAGATGTGAGGTGCCTGGGTGGCTCACTTGGTTAAGCATTGGACTCTGGATTTCGGCTTGGGTCATAATCTCATGGTTCATGAGTTCAAGCCCTGCATCGGGCTCGGTGCTGACAGCGCGGAGTCTGCTTGGGATTCTCTGTCTCTTTCTCTCTCTGCCCTTCCCTTGCTCACTCTCTCTCTCAAAATAAATAAATAAAACTTAAAAAAATAAAAGATAAGATGTGGTCACACCTTTTGAAGAACACACAAAGTAGTGGGTAAACACCAGAAGACATGATGATGATGCAGTTAGAGAGGATTGCAGGAGAGGTGAGGCAATGGGGAGAAACCTGTAGGAAGAGGCTATCAGGGTAACAGTTAGTCAAACAAGGTGCTCCTCTGCCTTATTGAATGATTTCATCTTGAATTCTACTTCATTTCATAATCATGCCACTCTTTTTATTTCCATTCTTTTGTAAGCTGCACATAACTGGATTTGCTTTTAAAATTCAATCTAAAAGTCCACCTTGGAGTAAAGGAACTATTGAATTCATTTAACAAACATGTACTGAGTTCTACAATGTGTCAAGTACTGGTCTAAGTCTGGGGATAAAATGGCAAAGACATCAATGCTCAAGGAGCTTGCACTTCAGTATAGGAGTGGCAAATCAGTAAGTTGGCAAAGCACTGTGAAACCACACAAGGGGTTCCTACCCTAGGTATAATCTTGAGTGCTGAAAGATAAGTAGAAGTTATATATTAGGAGATGGAGACAGAGCTGGGTGTTTCAGACAGAAAATAACATGTCCAGTTGCCAAGAGCTGAGAGAGAGCACAACTCATTCTAGGACATGTAAGTAGTTGTGTATGGATGAAACACTGAGGGGGGTTGGGAGTGTGGGAATTGAGATCGAAGGAGGTAGAGAGAGAAATGGTCAGGACAGGTTATAACCTATAAGAAGACTTGCTTTATTCAGAAGATTCTTAAGAGCCATTTGAAGTTGTTGAGTGCTATGACTGGATCTGCTCTTGAGTGATTCCTTTGGTGATAGCATGGGAGAATGGATAGGATCTGAGTTAGTCTGGAAATAGAAGGACCAATTATAGGTTGGCACAATATTTCAAAAGGAGAGAATGGTGGAGGGGCAATTAGGATGAACAAATTGGGCTGATTCTAAAGATACCAAAAAGTAGAATCATCAGGACTTAATGACTGGTTGGATATGGGAGGTTAGAGAAGACTGTGTCAAGGCTGGTACCAACATTTTCACCACTTCTTCCATCCCCCAAATTTGAGAAACTGGAAGGATGGTGGTACCATTCATTGCCATGAGAAATACTCGAGGTGAAACTTATTTTGGAATATTTGGAGAGATTGAGTTGGAGCACTTGGAGGATATCTAAGTGGAAATGTCAAACAGGAAATTAGCTATAGGATATAGAACAAAGGGTAGAACTCTGGGATGGTGCCATTGGACTGCCCAATCAGTGACACAGAGATTGGAGCTGAATCCTTGGAGGAGTAGGTAATAACCCAGGGACAGAAAGGAGAGAAAGGACCAGGAATTCTAAACCACTAGTGATTTTGTCTTCCATCTTCTTACTTTATTTTGTATTTTCTTCCTGATTTATTTGTTTTTTTCATTTTTATATGGATGTTTAACTTAATATATTTAGGTTGCATGGACTAGAAAACCATTCAAGTTATCTCAGGTGTAAGAAGGGTTTTATTAGAATGTGAAAAAAATGGGATTCTTAGCAATAGAGGCAGTCCTCTGGAAAAGAAGATATCATGGTACAGCTGGACCAATGAGAGGCTGGACCTAGATTCTGGAGGTTTTATAGGCTCAAATAGTGGGAAATCTAGGATGGTCACTTGGTTATTACCATTAATGTGTCCATCCTCAATCCAGATCTCTGCAATTCTTTGGATATATTCTTTATTCTCTTCCTTCTGTTGACTGACTTCCTCACTCTATTTTGTATCTTCTCTTCTCCCTAGCAGCTCTGATTACTCCTAGGTTCTGCTACTCTGTAACTCAACATAGTTTTAATTTGTTTTTGCTCAAAGCCCCTTTCAATGCAGCTTCTCTGTTTTACTCACTGCTTCTAAATGCCTCAGTATTTCTGTAATATCAAATTGCAATTCCAGAAATCAAGAATCAGATCAATTAAGATTGTCCTCATTAGGGTCTCCTGGATGGCTCATCAGTTGGGTGTCCAACTACGGCTTGGGTCCATGATCTTGCAGTCCATGGGTTTGAGCCCCGCGTCGGGCTCTGTGCTGACAGCTCAGAGCCTGGAGCCTGCTTTGGATTCTGTGCCTCCCTCTCTCCCTTCCCTGCTTGTGCTCTCTCTCTCTCTCTCTCTCAAAATGATAAATTAACATGAAAAAAAAAGTAGTCCTCATTAAAACAGAGCTTTCGTCATTAGGAAATCCACAGGGAACCAGATATTCTCATGCATTCATGGCCTATGATACACTGGCTCTTTTTATAATAACTTTTAAATTCTGTTACTGAATGCTCATGCTTGTGTTCATGACTTCTTAGGGGATATAGGAGAGAGAACATCAAGGCATGTGGAGTCTCGGGGCATTTTACCAAAAACTTTTGGAAGGGTAGTGATATAGAGGAAATAGGCTATATCCAAATTTGAACCTAAGGAAATTCTCAGAATATTTTATGTTACTATATTTATGACTGTTCTGTCTTATCTCATGTCCTCCCACTTATCCCCTCTGTCATCTCCATAACAACTCATATTCCATAATGAGCAGTTACAGTCATTGACAAAAGAGATAGGTTAGGAGGACTCTGATGTTTGCTCTTTTAGAAGTCTTAGATTTATTTTTTCTTCCATCGTCACATAAGCATTATTTCACCAATTTAGGCAGTTAAATTCATGATGTCTTCAGCTACTCCAGACTACCTAGGATCTAACATAATATATTACTCTTTACACTATATATTAAAGACTTCAAATTGCTGAAATTTAAATAACAGGGTCAAATTAAGTAATAGTCAAGGGGCCCTGAAAACAACACCAAGGGAAAAATGCAAGATCTAGTAAAGGGCATTATAAGACACTGAATTGGAAAAATAAAAGAAAGTCTTTAGAGAAATTAAAGAAGACATATTAAATAGACAGACATCCTGTGTTCATGCATCGACAAATTTAATAGTTAAGATGTCAATACTACCCACAATGATTTACAGATTCAAGAAGTCCCTATTAAAATCCTAGCAATGTGTTTTGCAGAAATTGAAAAATCTTAAAGTCCATATGGAATCTCAAGGGACCCTGAACAACCAAAACAATTTTGAAAAAGAAAAAAGTTGGAGATCTCACATTTCCAGATTTCAAAACTTACTACAAATCTACAGTAATCAAAACACTAAGGTCCTAGCATACCAATAGGCATATGGACCTATCGGACCATATGGAAATAAAATAGCGAGCCCAGAAACAAACCCTTACATATATGGTCAAATGATTTTTGAGAAACTCTTCAGTGGGGAAAGGACAGTCTTTTCAACAAATAACGTATGATCTAGAAATTCCACTAATGGGTACACACTCAAAGAATAAAACCAGGGACTGAAACTGATGTTTGTACACCCATGTTCATAGCAGCATTATTTGCAACAGCCAAAATGTGGAAGTAAATTAGTGTGCATCTTTGGATGAATGAATAACCAAATTGTGATAATACATACAATGGAATAGTATTTACTTTGAAAAGGAAGGAAATTCTGACACATGTTCTATCATACACAAACCTTGAAGGCCTTATGCTAAGCGAAATAAGTCAGTCACAAAAGGACAAATATAGTAATAATTTCACTTATATGAAATACTTAGAGTAGCCAAATTAATAGAGATAGAAAGTAGAATGGTGATTTCTAGGAGCCAGAGGGAACAGGGGATCTATGGGTTATTGTTTAAAGTGGATAGAGTTTCAGTTTTCCAAGATGAAAATTTTCTGGAGATGGATGGTAGTGATGGTTGCGCAACAGAGTGAAAATACTTAATGCTACTGAATTGTACAGTTAAGGATGGTTAAGATAATACATTTAATGTGTATTTTATCACAGTTTTTAAAAAGTTATAAGACAAAGCTCAATGTCTGTTAGGTGTGGAGGAGGAACATTGGGCCCGTGGTTATGACACAGAGAACAAGGAAGAGCAGGAAATTAAAATACTTTTGCCATTCTGCATAGTTCACACCAAAAATCCATAGAGTATTAAACTTTTCCATTATTAAAATTAGCCCATTTCAACAAATAACAGACAGTAACAAGATTAACTAAAAGGCAGGTCGCATATTCTGTCAAGGGCTGCTCCTCACAGGATTTTCAGCAGAATATGTTACCTCAGGAAGGGAGGATGTATGTGTGTGTGTCAGGCACCATGATGGGTGGAGAGCGAGGCTTTTTGATGGGAAAAGGGGTAGAAGATTAAGACATGTACTTTATTTTATTATATTTATTTATTTATTTATATTAATTTATTGTTTAAATCTTTGTTTAATTTAAATTTTACTTAATTAATGTTCAGTGCAATATTGGTTTCAGAAGTAGGATTCAGTGATTCATCACTTACATACAATACCCAGTGCTCATCACAGCAAGTGCCCTCCTTAGTACCCATCGTGCATCTAGCCCATCTCGCACCCACCTCCTTCCATCAACCCATAGTTTGTTCTCTATCATTAAGAGTCTCTTGTGTTTTGTTTCCCTCTCTTCTCTTCCCCGCTTCCCATAAAACGTGTATTTAAAAACAAAACAAGTTCAATATGGGTATATTAAACATTTCTCATTTTTATTAAATGAAGATGAGAAATGGGGTGGGGGGTCCTGGGGGAAGGATGTAAAACCAAGGCTCTCTGGACCGTGAAGAGTGTGTTAAGGACACACAAAGATAATGAAGGAAAGTTGCTATGTTCACATAGTAAGAAGTTGTGTGTGTACTTTTCTCTGTATATGGAATACATACGTGAACATAGTAATAAGGTTAATAACACACTCTTCACTGTCCAGAGAGCCTTGGTTTTACATCCTTTCCCCCAGACCCCCTATTTCTCATCTTTATTTAATATAAAGATCTTAGTGTAAACTTCTCACTTTAAAAAAATGTAATACTATATTTAGACTGTCTTTCTGTGTGAAAAAAAAATCCTTAACATCAGTGTAATTGGTTTGTAGAATTCCACATGATAGGGATGTACCACATTTTATGTAATAAGTCTCCATCTTTGAACCTCTAACTTACCTAATCATTCACTGGTAGCATGCTCTGCTTTGCATCTTAGAAAGATCATTTCAGTGGCTTTTGGTCAAATTTAACTTTGCCACTTCCGAACTCAGTTACCTTGGGTAAACCACTTAACTTTGCTCAGCCTCATTTTCCTTGTTTTAAAATCATCATCATCATCATCACCATCATCAAGCTAATACTTATTAAAAGCTTATACACTAAATATAGGGCCAAGCGCTTCAATATGCATTGTGTCATACGAAATTCAAAGCACATGAAGTAGGTTCTACTATGATTACTGTACTTCAGGTGGGGAAACTAAGCTTAAGTTTGTACCCAAGATCATCCATGTAGTAAGTGGTAGAGTACGGATAGTAACCTGCGACAGAGTTTCTCTGTGGACTGAATGGGAGAGTATATGCAAATGTACTTTCAAAACTGATTCTCTGTATAAACACTAAAATGACTCCTGAAGTTCTCACTAGGGAAACAAAATAGTGGCCTGAAGGTTCAGAACATTTGCTTTTGTTTTCAGAATAAAAACTAAATTTCTGAAATACATTTTATATCACTGCCTAACTTAGATATAGGCAATAGCTTCCTGTGGTTGATGGGATTAAACACAGACATCTCACTGGGAATTCATAGTTCACCACTAAATAGGTCTGACAATAACCTTTCTAACCCAACTCACCCCTACTCATTCTTTATGTCTCAGCCAAAATGGATTCCCTGAACATACCAAATTTTCCTTCATTATCTTTGTGTGTGCTTTTCTCTGTATATGGAATATTCCCTTCCAGTCTCTATTGATATCTTTTAAAATTTTCTCAAGTGGCATACTTACTATAAAAATATTTCTAATACCTACAAATGAACACAAACTTCCACTTTTGTTATTATCAATTGACATTCACTTCACTGTGACTTTTATTGTGAATATTTGTGTCTTGATATATAGGCTTCTAAGGCGTGGTGTTTATGCAACTCCTTTTTGTACCTCTTTTAGAGCCAGAGATTTAAAAATTGGGAGAATGTCACTGTGAAGGTGTGTTTGTATATGTGTGTTTCGGGGAGTGCTGGGGAAGTGGGTTCATTTAGTTAATTTCTTTCAACTAGTGTTTTAATTGTTAAATGATCTATCTTATGAATTTTGACTTAGGAATATTATTTTTCTCCTAGAAAAATCAAAAGCAGAAAATGCTGTCACTTCGATGTAATTAAAATTTAGCCCAGTTCAGCCCATGCAGTCTCACCCAGTCCAGCCAGGCCATCTGACTTGACTTTTCACTAATTATCTTACAATTCGTAACAATATGGGCTCTGTGAGAAAAAACACTTTTCCAAGTTTGCCTGTATTCTGCAGTAATGAGTGGACAGAGGATGGGGTCATTACATTAGTACCACTTATAGCAGCAAGCTTCCTAATTAGTCACAGAGAATGCATATGTTCCATGCCTCTTTGGCCTGTAATTTTGCCCAGGGAAACACACACACACACACACACACACACACACACACACACACACACTTGCCGATATTGACTGAGGTCTTGCTCTTTTTCCACTTTGACACTACGTTTGCCTTTGTGTATTAGCCATTTCCTCTTTCAACTATAGATGTACTGCTTGTCTCAAAAAACCCTTCTTTAGTGAGAATATATTTCTGAATTTAATAATGTGACTTTTGTTCTTTAAGGCCGAAGCCAGAGATCATTGTAAAACAGTTTTGTAGCTCTTAGTGGGGAAAGATAGAGAGAGATAAAGGACAAATAAAATTTTCAAAGTGCGCAGAATCAGTGTGGGAAATAACAACATTAAGTAAAGCCTTTAGTCTTGGCTATCTTTTCACCAGGTAGATTTTTAAAAATATATTTGGTATACACATATACTAAAAATTATTTGTTGTTTATCTGAAATTAAAAATTAACTGGAAATTTTGTATTTTATCTGGCCACCTTAAGCCTGAATATTCTTGCAACATGACAGTATGATCTGAGGGAGGGAGAGAGCACACCCAAGACAGAAGCCAGTTTTTTTATAACCTGACATGCCATCTCTTCTGATATGTTCTGTTGATCAGAAGTGAGTTACTAAGTCCGGCTCATATACAAGAGGAGGGGAATAAATTCTTTCTCATGAGAGGAAGTAGGAACAAAATGGTGGACATGCATTTAAGAGCACGGCCATGGGAGAGCACACAAGGGAATGTAAGTACTGTTGCACTGGACATGGTGACTGGTCCAGTGGTGAGCACATGTCCTAAATTCTACCACATCAGACTATTTCCCTGGGACAGACATTGAAAAAGAGAAATTGTCTTTCCAGGGGTTTGGTTAAGTTGGATTGTAGACATCTGAGCCACTGTTGGCCATTTTTTTTTCAACTGTAAGGAGGAAGTACATCTATAGTTGAAAGAGAAAATGGCTAATACACAAAGGCAAACATAGTGTCAAGGTGGAAAAAGAGCAAGACCTCAGTCAATATCATTTGATTTCCTGGATGTAGTGGTCCCTGAGCTTTGAAGTTTTATATGTTGACACCAAGTTTTTTTTGGTCAAGGTTAGTTTGAGTTAGGTTTCGGTCAAGGAAGTTGACTAGTATAGATAGAATCTTTGCCAAAGAAGTTTATAGATCCATTGAGAACAGAACTGATCTCAATGGATCTACTGTGGTTTGATAGGCTTTCTACAGCAAGGGCTATAAGATATATATAAAAATAAAGTGTTACACCAATATGAACCATAGAGACAAGGAAGACATCATAGGCCAGTAGTGTTTGATTCGTCCCTTAGAAGATCAATAGATTTGTAAGACAAAAACACAACCTAGGGAGCTTCACGTAGAAGAAATAGAAAAGCCATGGAGAAATGAAAATTATTCCTTCATGTTTGAGTAATGGCAAATTGTTTCATGGCGACTATGGCATAGGGTGAGTAGTGTCACAAAAGGAAAGAAGTAGCCAGAGCTGAAAAGTATAGGGTCGATTAATACCTCATACACTAAGCTTTTAGATATTACCCCCTAAGTGATGGGGATCTTTCAAAGATTTTAAGGAGAGTGTAAAATGATTAGAAATATATTTGAGAAGGCTAACTCCGGTGACTATGAGGATGGTTTGAGGGGTAAGGAATGGATTCTGTGAGATCCGACAGGTGGAATAGTGTGAGTGGGGAATGAGTGTGACATAGGTAAATGCAGTGATGGTGGGTATGGAGAAAAGTGGGGAGTGGGAGGTAGGAGAAGAAAGACTTGGTGACTGAGAATATGTGGGCAAGAGAAAGAAGACATATTCGGGGTGAGGCTAACATATTTGCTTTGGTTGTGGTGAATATGAGATGCTTGGTTAACATCCTGACACCAAAGAAGTATTGCATATGGAGAGAGTCTGTGGAACATATTTGGGGAGTAACTAAGGGCAAATGGAGCTACTTCTAGTTCATGGGGTAGTCCTGATTTTTGTTCTGCTCTCTAACTTCTATAAAACAAATTAGAATTGGTGTTTCAGGGCCTTTACACTGAAGAACAAATGGTGATATTTGAAATATCTATCTTCAAAAATATTATGTTACCACCTTATACCTTTATAGTATTGTGTGGATTTACAGAGTATTTTCACATGTGCTTTTTATTAAGTCATACCACAATCTGGTGAAATTATTATTATTTTTCTTTTTATAACTGAAGAAATTAAGTCTCTATGACTATAAATAACTTTATCTCAGGTACTCGTGTCTCATTTGGCAAGAGTTTTGACTGAAAACCAATGCTTTTTAAACTATATATAATAACAATATTCACAAATATGTGATAGACTCCAATTTTTTATTGAAAAGCACTATTTGCTATGCATTATTCTAGGCTCTGGGTTCACAGAGATACATCAAACAGGTTATACTTCTTTGCTTTCAGACAACTACAAATCTGTCTCTAGCTGGGTAGTCTATTCTGAATCTTATCTTAAACTGCCTACTGAATATCTCACTTCGGATATCTCAAACTCAATATATAAAAATTGAAAATCTTCTACTAAACCCAATTTTATTTTCTCCATATATTCCCTGATAACTGGAACAATCATCATCTACTCAGTCATCAAGTCCAGAAAATGGTAATTATTCTCGAGCAATTATGCTCCTCTCACTTCACTCCACCTCTTCTGGTATTTTAGATTCTGCCTCCTTGAGACCTCTTGAATATGACCATGTTTGTTCCTCTTCCAGTTTAGGCCTTATTTAATTCTCATGCAGATCATTACAGTAGTTCTCTAATGTCTCTTTTTCTTTTCTCTATGTCTCCCCTTTTCCGTCACTCAAACCAACTTGAACACTGTTAAAATACAAGCCTGAACATGACACTCCCATTTTGAAATGATTCAAAAACATTTCATCATTTTGTTTTTAAGTTTATTTATTTATTTTGAGAGAGAAAGAGAAAGAGAGAGCAAGGGAGGGACAGAGAAAGAATCCCAAACAGGCTCTGCACTGTCAGCACAGAGCCCAACGCAGGGCTCCATTTCATGAACTGTGAGATCATGACTTGAGCCAAAATCACGAGTCAGAAGCTTAGTTTACTGAGCCACTCATGTGCCCCTCACCACCTGTTTTTTAAATTAGTATGTACCGTACCATCAAATCCCAGCTCAATATCATTTCCCTTGAAAGGAGTACTGAGGCTCAGTCTGATTTACATACCCTTTGCTATCCTAGCAAGGACCCGAATAATTACTTTACCCATTGCCTACCCGAATAAATTGTGAGATTCTTGAAATCAGGGACTCGATCTTGTAACAACTTTGTACTGAATGAATTGTTAAGGTTTAGTCACCAATAGCTTTGTACTTGATACTTATCGACTAAAATATTTTAAATAGAATTTTAAAATGTCATGATTTAAAAATAATTTTAGGGGCACCTGGGTGGCTCAGTGGGTTAAGCGTCTGACTTCGGCTCAGGTCATGATCTCTCAGTCCGTGGGTTTGAGCCCTGCATCAGGCTCTGTGCTGTCAGCTCAGAGCCTGGAGCCTGCTTCAAATTCTGTGTTTCCCTCTTTCTCTCTGCCCCTCCCCCACTCATGCTCTCTGTCTCAAAAATAAATAAATCTTTAAAAAAATAATTTTAATAAATGCATTAATGTATATATGTCCTTTTGTTTTTTAAATGTAGTGCTTTGTCATAAATAATTTAGTTACTTCTAAAGTGTTGATCTGTGCCTGATTTGGTGATTCCCTGATTGCTCAATCCATTTTGTAGACATTTTCCCTTTGTTACTGATCATGTCTTCTAGGTGTCTGTTGGCACAAATGCTGAACATCATGGAAACAGGAACCAGTGCTAAAAAAATACAGGATAAATGACACATTAATAAATCACCTTATTTGCCTCCTATGCTGTTGTAAAATTCGTTTCGACTGGGGAACTAAAGGGTTGCAAAATGAATCTTGAACTCTTTGAGCAAAAGATAATATAGTAAAGGATATTTTATTTTATACTTTGATAGCAGAAAGGTTTTGCTGTCATTGAGAATAATAGTCATAATAGATAGTTCTAATATTCTTTATTTTAAATTTTTAAACAGTTTTTAATCTGTACCAAATTAGAAATAAATCTTCATAAACTGATTAGATTCTTAGGATTATCAGTAAGGCGGTAAGAAGTTTATTTCTGAGTTATGACTTTTTTTGGTGAGGTGAGCAAATAAAATCTCTACTCATAGTTGTCTTTACCAGAGTTTCAGTGAATGGCATGTAAATTATATATTTATAAACCATGAGTGGGAGAACCAAGGAAATGAAAATGGGAGGACAACTGGGGGAATATAAACTAAAAATGGAGAACTTTTGATATGCCAGAGCACAGAATTTTGCCAGATAAATGTACCTTCTGAATCTTTATTTAAAACAAACAAGAATAATTTTAAATGCATTCTTTCCTGTATATGTCAATAAATAACTCAGGCATCATTGGCAAAAATGCATATAGATATCTTTTCCCGTTAAAAAATGGAAAAATATGGGCACCTAGGTAGCTCAGCTGGTTGAGCATCCAACTCTTGATTTCGGCTCAGGTCAGGATCCAAGGGTCTTGGGATCGAGCCCTGTGTTGGGCTCTTTGCTGAGTGTGGAGTCTGTGGTTCTTAACAACCTTTGCCCTGATTTTTTATTTACCTGGAAATTAAATTCAAGTGATACTTTAAATATTGACTGTATCTTAAAAACAATATGCAGGGTGTTATTAGTCATTTATAAGAAGTATTATAAGCTATAAAAGAAAAAAGTAATGACAAGTTAAAATTTAGGAAAGTAAATACTCATTGTTTTATCATTGATAATATATTAATACTTTAGAATGCAGAAGATGAAAAATCAGATTATGTTTTATTAAAAATTTTGAGAAGTCTTCACATTTAAATAATTTGGAGATGGCAATCTGTTAATGTGCTCTCACTTACGACTATGACAGGTGTTATGAATTGATCATGGCACTCTTTTCACTGGGCCATTACTGAACCTCATGTTTTCCCCTCAGGATTCAAGGGATCACTACCAACCAGCTGGATTTGGTACTTGAGATTAAGCTTCTTTGCCATCCTGAGATAGGCAGTCTTTTTTGGCAAAGGAAATCAAAGATGAGTTGGCCCAAATCATATCACAACTCTATAACGACAACACAGATTAGCTCCCTGTAAGTCTAATGAGTTCTTTATTTCCTAGTTGATATTATATATATATTTTTTTGCTGTACTTCTTAAGGGAATTGGTATAGAATTCCACATATAGCATTCATTCAGTAAATATTTTTGAATGACAGGCTCAATACTAAGCATAGTCATTTCTATTAGAAAATAAATGAAGCAAAATTGTGAATGTAGAAATCATTAAATGTATATACTTCTAGCTGAATAGAAATTCTGAGATGCTGCTTCTTAAAGAAAAAAGAATATTATAGTGATGGAGAGAGTGCTTATCTTTCATTTAAAGAGAAAATGAAGCTGTGCCAATCTAGGAAGATTTTCTGTGAAGGCAAGAATGTACAAAATGGGAAAGCCAAGGTAATAAAACTTTAATTAATTTATTCAACTGTGTGCTTATAAAAAAAGTGGGTAATAGTTTTTATCAAATAGAAATACAACTAATGGAAGAAAACAACTTGGGAAAAAAGCTATTACATTACAAGGTAGATCAAGATTTGTTGAATGGATGAAGTATTGATGAGGGGGATGCAAAGTAGGTGAGTGATCATGATGGGATGGGGTTAATTAGGGACAATTATGCTTGAAGTGGAATTTTAGCCCAAAAGTGATTGTTTCTTCAGGAGCCAGCCACTTATTATGAATGTTCATTGAGGCTAACATTGACACATTCTCATGTCTTGAGAAGCCAGCCATTCTCCCATTTTGTCTCTCTAACTGCCTTGGCTAGAACCTTTAGTACGATAATGAATTGAAGTGTCCTTGTCTTGTTCTTGGCATTAGAGGGAAAGCATCCAGTCTTCACAATTAAGTATAATGTTAACTGTGGGTTTTTAATAGATGTCTTTTATCTGGTGAGGAAGTTCTTTCTCTTTTATTCCTACTTTTTGTTGAATGTTTTTATCATGAAAAGGTGTTTTTACTGTATGTTTTACTGTATCTCATTTTTTATTCTACTGATATATATTAGTTGATTTTTAGAGGTTAAACTAACCTTTCATCCTTGGGATAAATCTTTATAAAGATATAATTCTTTTTATATGTTGTTGGATTTTGCTAGTATTTTGCTAAGGATTTTTGCATCTATATTCATAATTTTCTTGAGATGCCTTTGGTTTTGGTATCAGGGAAATACTGGCCTCATAAAATGAGTTAAGGTGTGTTTCCTCCTCTTCTGTTTTTCTGGAATTGTTTTTAATTTGTGTTTAAATATTTGGTAGAATCTACTCCCAATTGCCTTTTATCACAATCCCCACTGTTCCAAGAGCTTCCTAAGGTTTGAACTTCTCCATGTTCTATTGAAAATGAAGTCAGTTCCTATGGGAAAAAACTAGAAGACATATATTTTGTAGCTTGTTTCTTCCCCCAGGAAAAATTTCTGAAATAGGCATCTAGAGCTGGGAGTATGGACCATGGCAAGCTTCCCTCTGAGTGATACCCCACTTTATGAGCTGAATAGTTGGTGGAGGGATGGAGCAGCAGCCTGAGTTCCTTTGAGTTTGTCTCTCTTGGCATGGAACCATTGCCTTATGAGCCAAGAAAGAGTGGTCAGAATTCTCAGAATGTCATGGTAAAGATACAGCCTCCATTCCACAAATTGGGAATGGACAAAATGACCTTTCAGCCACATTTACCTGTGATTTAGGTTCAGCAACAGGTGACTGGTGGCAGGATGAGATACGCTGAATTCCTATTCTTCCTGGGAGAAAAGCACTCCAACTGGGAGCTAAGGGGTGGAGCTCCTAAAATATTTCAAACATGCAGAAAAATAGAGGGGTATTTCACATATATTAACATTTTGCCATATTGGCTTCAGAATTATTTTTCATAAATAAAATGTCACATGAAGTTTCTTTGCATTTATAGTGGGTATATTTAATATATATGTGAAACCAAGAGGGAGAGGAACATAATATCAAAGTTTTTCTAGCATCTGAGCTTTCTTTAGTGCCGCCATAAATGAATCCAGTTTTTTAATCTAACAACAACAAACCAATTAGAACCACTCCCAGCTGTTCTAGTTAACATGTTTCGTCTAGGATCTACATCATGTTCACCTCTGTCGATAAGTTCAGCCCCATTTAAAATCATGTTTCTCCTCCCTTGGCCCATCCATCCAGAGTTAGGACTCTGTCTGCTGAGAGACACAAACAATCATTCGCCAAGACTTTTAGTACTTCCTTGGTGAGAGGTGCTTCTTCATCTTTGAAAAACACCCAAATGGTGGTTTTCCGTAGGCCAGATATACTTAGAGGAAATGCTGCTGTTGAAATGGCCTCCCTTATTTCAAAAGTATACGAAATCTTAGGTTGCAGAGGTGAAGCACGTAATAGCACTTAAATTGCTGGTGTGGTTGTCAAAACAACATCAGAGGGGAGTGGAAACTGGAATGTTCTGACCTACAGCTATCTATCTCTGCGGCTAACTGATCCTAAAGATCAAAGAAATAGACACCCTCCTTAGTTCTATTAAATCTTTATAACGGATAATCTCTCAGTCTTACTTGGGAAACAAGGATAGAAATTCTTGGTTTCTTGGCCAATTTTCAGAGATAAGTCAAATCACACAGATTGGGCCTCTGAATAAAGCATTGGTACTGTACCTAGAAGAAGGATCTTATAGTAATAACAGAAGTTTCTTCCCAGCCTTCCCCAAAGAGATCCACGTCTATTTACTAGAAAAAGTCTTCTGGGTGGGAAAAACATCTAGATCTTTCAGGGGTTATTGTACTGAACAAATCCTCCAGGAAAGCAAAACTTTATGGACCAGTGGCTGGTCAGATTGTGTTTTGTGGATCAGGTAACATTTGGAATCTCCTCACAGTGGGCCTGCCTTATTTATAATGTAGCTAGGTCTTAGAGGATATTGTAACCTTAATCAAGTGAACCTCAAATGGCAGTTGCAGTCCTAAAGGTAATCTTTTTTTTCTTTAAAAAACCCAGCATTTGGTTCTTGACACTTGGTACAAAGTTATTGATCTCCCAAATGGCACTCTACATCCCAAACAGAGAACACTAAATTTGTTTTTGTTTTTGTTTTTGTGTTCTCTCTTGGAAGAAAAGCAAAATACCTTTATTTACTTGTCTGAGGGATTACATTAATGCTATTGCTCTGTGCCAAAATTTAGTTCTTGGGAATCTTGATGATCTCACTCGTCCAATAGAACTTCACACAGGCTCACTTCATTGATGCTGTCACATTTATAGTATTTTAAGAGCAGGAAGTAGCAAGTTCTCTATTGTTTTGTTAAGTCATACTCCGGCCAGGGCCTAGAGATAATTCCTAATAAACTTGTGCTGCAGCATCAGTGAAATGTCTGGAGTTTTTTGGTCTGGGCAGCTTTGAATAGGCGCCAGAGCTGGAAGAGGTACTGTACCTTATCCAGGCTGTATTCCAAACATCTTTGCTCTTATGAGTTAGAAAATTCAATGGTGCTAAAAATGTCCATGGAAGACTAGGACACTGATTATAGTCAGTTGCCAGCCCTAATACACATTATTAGGATACCTTTGGATGCAAAGGTATGTCCTTTTTTCTAAGTAATTGTTCTCCATTTGAAAAAGCTGCTCTTGGCTTGCTATTGGCCTATGCAGATAATAGGATCCCAAATTTGGGATATCAACAAATCATATAGCTAATCCATCTCATCATGGATTAAGTGTTACCTGATCCACAATGCCATAAAAACAAGTCAAACTGAATGTAATCATGAGGTGAATGTATTACATACAATACCAGAGTAGAGAAAGTCTTGAATAGATGAATTGCAGGAGCAGGTGGTTTAATTTCCAGCTCTAATGCACTGCCAGTTTGTCTACAACCCAAAGTATATTCTTATGGGGAGAGTCATTGAGTGAGGTATAAGAAGTAAAGACTGGTTTGCAGATGGTTCTGTATGATATGCTGGTATTAGTTAGAAGTAAATGTCTGTGTCTCACCTATGGCTAATTAAAAAAAAAAGCATAGAAAGGAAATATTCCCAGCAGGCAAAACTTTGGTACATTTCATTGTTTACTTGACTTGGAAAGAGAGATGGCCAGAGGTAAGGATCTGTATCGATTTATGGAAAATGATTAATGATTTGTTAAGATGCTCAGTATTAGAAGATGCAATATTGGAGAATTGTTGATGAAGAAGTTTGGAGAAGATGTATATAGTTGGAGTTTGTAGAACGAATTTAGAGTGTGAAAATATCTGTGACCCTGTGAGTAGTCATCTATATCACCCACAAAGGAGGATATGGTGAACTGCCCTTTGATTTTGGGTTATGTATTTTCCATTTTAGTGCTTGATTAATATGCTATTGAACAAAGAGCTATGGTGGTGAGGAAGGAGGTTATATGAATACAAAAATACGACTATTCCTAACCGAGACTTATCAGGTTGCTGATTGTCCAAAATATTCAACCCTGAACTTCCAATGTGCTATTACATGCTAGGATATGTTGAACATACCCCATATATAGAGATTCTTTACATAATTGAGGAGAAAGCTGGTCCTTGATGTTATACACAATATGTTTTGAACCTGAATTTGTTTCCACTGCCTATTATCTTCTGTTTGCATTAATATGGGCAGACATACTAAGTCAGGTTATCCCACAAAACACTGTTTTTATAAAGGAACTCATTTTGCAATAAAAAAGTAACAAGCTAATGCTCATGACATTCACAAATTTTACCATATGTTCATTCCATCAGAAATTTAGCCAGTTATGGAAATAGTTGAGACGTTGGGTACTCTGAAGTAGCAACCAATATACATGGCTGTTTCTTTTATAAATAGAATATGTGGATTTAGGAATTAACGGTTAGAAATGGGAGTGATTCATCCCACTGTTACATATAATGATATATACACACAGTTTTTAATGTAACGTCTCTGAAACTATGGGCCCTGCAGGCTTAAGGTTTTAGAACCAAGAAAATAACGCTTCCAACATCTTGTCAATGATTGCATTGAATTACAAGCTGACTGCTTCATGACCATTTTGAGTTTGGATCCCATTAGAGACATAGGCAAAACAGAATTGTTTACTGTTGCCTGGGGTAACTGATTATAGGTATTATGAGGAAATAGGTTCTGATACACAATGGGGAAAAGGATGAGAAATGGCACAGTCCAGGAGATCCCTCAATGCTTCTTAGTACTATTATGACCAGTGGTAAACATTGCTCTAGTCAATAAAGGGCTCATAAGCCTTCAATATGAAGGTATGATTCATCCCATCATATCTAGGCAAGGTGCTACTGTGGGTAAAAGAAAAATAGAATAGATGATAGAGGGAATAAGTTGTAAATACCAACCACGGCCCCACAACTAATTGTAGAACAAAAAAAGTGGACATTATATATTTTTTCTTCAGTGATTACACACACACCACACACACATTTAGTTTTTGCTTCCTTTCCCACATCATAACTAGTTATTGCTGTTACAGTTGAATCATATGTTTAAGAATATAAAAATGTGTAGTCATAGACTAGTGGAAGAAAGTATTACCAGAGATACAAGTTCAGTGAGACACTGGGGAGATGTGATTGGTCTTTTTGTTTGTATGAAGAATGATTTCAGTGTTAGATGAGAATATTGTTATTGTTTCAAGTTCAGTATTAAAGAAGGGTGTATTCTGGGCATCATAGAAGCATGCAATATAGTGAATATTTGTCATTTTATTTTTTTTAATTATTATTATTATTTTTAATTTAAAATAGTTTATTTTCAAATTGGCTTACATAAAACACCCAGTGTTCATCCCAACATGTGCCCTTTTTTGATGCCCATCACCCCCTCTCCCCCCCCATCTCCCTCACCCTCAGTTTGTTCTTAGTCTTTGAGAGTCTCTCATGTTTTATCTCCCTCCCTCTCTGTGTCTTTTTTTTCTTTCCCCTCTTCCCCTCCCCCTGGTTTTTGCTTAGTCTCACCAAGTCCACCTATTCGTGGAAACATATGGTATCTGTCTTTTTCTGGCTGACTTATTTCACTTAACATAATACCCTCCAGTTCCATCCATGTTGCTACACATGGCCAGATTTCATTTTTTCTCATTGCCATGTAGTAGTCCATTGTATATAAGTACCACATCTTCTTTATCCACTCGTCAGTTGATGGGCACTTAGTTTCTTTCCATGTTTTGGCTATTGTCGAAAGTGCTGCTATGAACATTGGGGTACACGTGCTCCTATGCATCAGCAATCCTGTGTCTCTTGGGTAGATTCCTAGCAGGGCTATTGCTGGATCATAGGTAGCTCTATTTTCATTTTTTTGAGGAACCTCCACACCGTTTTCCAGAGTGGCTGCACCAGTTTGCATTCCCACCAACAATGTAGGAGGGTGCCTACTTCTCCACATCCTCGCCAGCATCTATAGTTTCCTGATTTGTTCATTTTAGCCACTTTTTGTCATTTTATTTTTTGACTTCTAGTATTTTTGAACACTATAAAAGTATGTTTTGTTATATAACAAATCATGCCAAGACTTAATGGCTTAAAACAACGACAATTTATTTGCTTACAACTCTGTAGATTAGAAATTTGGATTAGGCGCAGCTGAGATGGCTCATCTCTACTCCACCTTGTGTCAGTACGAGTCATTTATGCGTTTGTGGTTGGTTGGATGGCCTTTCACTTCCTGGAACTTGGCTGGCTGTTCGCAGGAGCAATGTAACCAACTCACCTCTATTTTACTTACCGTCCAGCAGGCTGCCCTGAGGTTATTCCCATGGTGGTGGCTGCAGGGTTTCCAAAAGTAGCAAGAGAGGGCAGCTGTTATGCACAAGCACATTTCAAGCCTCTGCTTGCACTCTGTTTGCTAATATTTCATTGGCTAAAGCAATCACATGGCTAATCCTAGATTTAAGGGATAGAGAAATAGATTACACTCCTTAATTGTAGGAGATATAAAGTCATATGACAAAATATTGGGAAGAAACAGCAGCCATTTTTGCTGTCTGTCACAAACACTCTCCTATGCCGACTCTCCATCCAGAAGTCCATCCATCAAAGACTCTCTAGCCTTCCCTGTGTTGTGAGCTAGGACCTAGCCTCTGCCAAACAGATGCAAACTGAAGTTGACTTTCCATTAGGCTTTGAGGATAGTGGCTTAAAGAATGAAGCACCATGTTAAATCCACTTTGAAAGGTGGAGACATCCTCATCCAGTTTTTAGAGGCAGAAGTTCTGAGATTCTAGTAGTGTCATTCAGGGTCCAGCTCTCATGGTGGTGATGATTTGATGTTTGCTATCTGCTCAGTGACTTCCCTGGTTTTTTAAAATTTTTAAAAATTATTATTATTATTATTGCCTGTAGAGTATTTGAAGCTGTTTCTAGGGTCCTCCTAGAGATTTTGTGAACTGCTTATTAAATTTTAATGAATTTCTTTCTAAATATATAAATTTAGATAGAATTGATTTCTACTGTTTCCCATTAAAAATCTTAACTCATACCATATCCCTCCACATCTCATTTCTTATCTTCTTTCTCAGGGATAATAACTATCTTAAAGGGAGTATGTTTTCACAGTTTTATTTACAAAAATATGCATAAATAAAAATGTGTATAAATACTTTAGTATATGGTAAAACTTTACCTCAGTAAAATACTATGTATAATATTCAGCACCTTGCTCTCTCATCCAACATCATGATTTAAAGAATTATTCTTTTCAATACATATGCTGGGTGTGGGATCTCATTAAAGATTTCATATGTGTTTCTCTGATGAGTAGGGAGGTTGACCACCTTTGCTTATGTTTATCAACCATTTATTTTTATTTTTTTCAAGCAGATAGGTAAATGTAGTTTGTGCAGATTATTTTTATTGACTTGAGTTTGGACTAACATATCTAGATTTTAATCTTCTCCCATAGTTTGGTCCCACGATTCCTCATTATTTTGCTGTTTCTCTTAAGAAGAGCTTTTAGAAGATAATTTTTATATTTCAATCAGTTTTTTGGTTTTCCTCAGAGAAGGATTAATTTGGAATGGTGGATTGGTCTGTTCTTATCGGAAGTGGAAGTTCCTTTATATATTTATTAAAATTTTCATTTCTCTGATTTTAGAAATGCCAATTACCAATCTGTTCTCCATGCTTGTTTGTTTGTTTGTTTGTTTATTTATTTTTGCCTAATTACTCTGGCTAGGATGTCCAGTACTATGTTCAATAAAAATGACAAGAGTGAGCATCTTTGGTGTTGTTGTTGTTTTTTTAAATCTTAGAGGAAAATCTTTTACCTTTGCACCACTGAGTATATTAGCTATGGTCTCGTCATATATGGACTTTATTATTTGAGGTACATATACTTGTTGAGAGTTTTTATCATGAAAGAGTGTTGAATTTTTTCAGATGCTTTCATGAATTTGTTTAAGGGATAACATGATAATTGTCCTTTATTCTGTTAAGTAGTGTATCATATTTATTGATTTGTGGATGTTGAACCATACTTGCCTCCCAGGGTTATATCCTACTTGATCATGGCATATAATCCTTTTAATATGCTTTTGAATTTGTTATTTTAGTATATTGTTGAGAATTTTTACAACTATGTCTATCAGGGATACTGGCCTTTAATTTTCTTTTTCTTTTTATCTTGTGGTGTTCTTGTCTCTCTTCCATAGTAGGATAATTCTTGCCTTGTAAAATGATTTTGGACATGTTACTTCTTCTAATTTTTGTAAGAGTTTGTAAAGGATTGGTATTAATTCTTCTTTGAATGTTTGGTAGATTTATCTGTGAAGCCATCTTGTCATGGGATCTTTTTTGGAAGGTTTTTAATTAGTGATTCGATCTCTTTGCTTATTATTGGCCTGTTCAGATTTTCTATTCATTTTTTAGTTATGGTCAGTTATATGTTCTAGGAATTAATACATTTTTTTGTAAGTTGTCTAATTTATTGTTGTATAGTTGTTCATAGTAGTCTCTTACTATCTTCTCTAAAATTTTTATTTATTTTGAGAGCGAGAGCGAGAGAGGGATAACAGGGAGGTGCAGAAAGAAAGAATCCATGCTGACAGCATGGAGCCTGATGCGAGGTTCCATGCAGGGTCCGAACTCTCGTGAACTGTGAGATCATGACCTGAACTGAAATCAAGAATAGATGCTTAACTGACTGAGCCATCCAGGCACCCCAGTCTCTTAGTGTCTTTTGTATTTATATGACTCTAGTTATAAATTCTCTACTTTCATTTCTGAGTATGTTTGAGTCTTTTTTTATTTTTATTTTTATTTTTTGGTATATCTAAAGGTCTGTCAATTTTGTTTATCTTTTCAAAAAACCAAAATAGTTTCATTGATAATTTCTATTATCTTTCTAGTCTCCATTTTATTTATTTCTGCTCTAATCTTTATGATTTCCTTCCTTCTACTAACTTTGATCTTTGTTCCATTTCTAGCTCCTTGAAGTGTAGAGTTAGGTTATTAATTTGAGATTTTCTTTTTTCTTAATGTAGCATTGTTGCTATAAACTTCTTTCTTAAAACTGCTTTTTCTGCATCCTTTAAGTTTTAATGTATTGTGTTTCCATTTCATTTATCCAAAGATTTTTTTTTTGATTTCCCTTTTGATTTCTTCTTTGACTTAATGGATTTTTAGAATGTATTATTTAAATTCCACATATTGTGAAGTTTTCAGCTTTCCTCCCTTTTCGTTTTCTAGTTTGATACCATTGTAAGAAAGATAAAGATACTTGATATGATTTCAATAATCTTAAATTTGTTAAGACTTGTTCTGTTATCTAACATATGATATATCCTGGAAAATGTTTCTTATGCATTTGAGAAGAATGTATATTCTGTTGCTTTTGGATGGAATATTCTATATCAATTCATTAGGTCCATTTGGTCTTTGTATTTCATTTTCATGTTCATTATTTCCATATTTATTTTTTTCTGGGTGATCTATCCATTATTGAAAGTAATGTCCCCTACTATTATTGCATTGATGTCTATTTCTGCTTTCATATCTGTTAGTATTTATTTACTGGAGTTAGATACTCTGATATTGGGCATGTTTTTACTTACAGTTGATATATCTTCTTGATGAGCTCTTTCATTATTATATAATGACCTTCTTTGCTTCTTGTTATCGGTTTTTATTATAGGTACTTGTGCTCATTTTGGTTTTAATTTGCAGGGAATATGGGTTCTGCTAAGAAATCTACTGACAGCTTTATTGAGGTCTAGTTATATGTGATGAATCTTTTTTCTCTTGTTGCTTTTTTCTCTTTTTGTCTCTGTTTTTTAAAAGTTTGATTGTAAGGTATCTTAGTGAAGTTCACTTTGGATTGAATCCGTTTGGGATTTTTGAGCCTCATGTACTTGAATGACCATATATCTTTAGATTTGGCATATTTTCAGTCATTATTTCTTTAATGGTAGAGAACAAACTGAGGGTTGGTGGAGGGATATGTTTGGGGGATGAGCAAAGATGCTGGATCCCTCTGTTTCCTTTTTTGTCTGGGAAAAGTTCTTGCCAAGGGGATCCCTTTTGGTGCCAGGTCTGGCATGCTGCTGAGTGACCATAGAGCCAGGGTCCTGGACCAAGTACACAAGGAACTACCACAGTGCCTAGAATCTGGGGCACAGGTGTACTTGTTGTGGCATGGTGCCAATGTCTGAGGTGTGGTTGTATGCTGATCTTCTGTGAAACTGGGTCTGGTCTATGGGGCCCTCTGCAGTGATTTGGGCCCCGAGGGACACATGAGCCCTGGGATGACAGGGTGCAGTGGTGGCTTGGGCCTAGGGGGTAGAGGGCAGTGGCAGTATGCTCTGGAGATGGTGGGTCAAAGTCTGAAATTTGTCCCCAGCATGCAGCGTGCAGAGCAGCAGCAGGTTTGTCTTTGTTATGCTGAGCCAAGACCCTGACTCAAGACCCAGGGGGTAGAAAATAGAAGAGCAGTATCAGCAGCAGCATGGCCTCTGCGATGGAGAGTCAAAGCTCTGGCTCAGAACCCAGGTATGAGGCCCTCCCTGGTGATGATGGCTGAAAGCCATGATTGAGACCCAAAGACAGGGTACAGAGCAACATCAGTGCAGGACAGTTATAGTAGGTCAAAGACCCAACTTTGGACTTAGATGGTGTGACACACAGAAGTGACAGCTGGGCATCATTATTGGTGGGTCAAAGCATGACTTGGGACCTAAGATCAGGGCACAGAGCAGCAAGAGAGTGCCGGCCCTGCACCCTGCCCCAGGTCTTAAGTCAGGACTCCAGTGCCATAGATGGTGAGGTGCTGTGGGATCCTGATCCAATAAAGCCTGCCACAGTAGCAACTTAGGGCTGCTGGAGCAGGTCACTCTCTCATTGCAGTGACAGCTCCAGCTTTCAGAAGGAGATGCAGAAGCATGGACTCTGGTCAGCTCTGTCAGCTGTGTTCAGTTTTAATGGAGATTGTGGGGATCCTCAGTAGTAAAGTTTGAAAACATCCACGCCAGTGAGGTTTACTTGGATTCCCTGCTCTTCTTTTCCCTGTGGGGCAAAATCCCTCAGAGAGAATCCTTCTTGGCACTGAGCTACTCTGGACTGCGGTGTGGGGTGATGCAGGTGAAATGTTTCTCATGCTGTTTTTAGATGCCACCCTTAGTTTCTGTTTATTGTTTTAGTTTCTTTTGTGTGTGTGTGGTGGGTAATGAGTGTTGGGGCTTCCTATTCTGCTATCTTGCTGACATCATCTCCAGCAACCACTAATCTTTCCCCTGTCTTTATAGATTTACCTTTTCAAGAATGTCATATAGTTGGAATCATATAGTAGATAGCATTTTCATATTGGCTTCATTCACTTAATATGCATTTGTGCTTCCTCCTTGTTTTCTCATGACTTGACATCTCATTTCTCTTTATCATTTAAACATGTTCTATTGTCTGGATGTACCATTGTTTATTTATTCATTCAACTACCGAAAGACATCTTGGTTGCTTCCATGTTTTGGCTATTATGAATAAAGCTACTATAAACAACCCTATTCAGGTTTTTGTGTGGACTTAAGATTTCAGCTCTTATGCATAAATACCAAGGAACACAACTGCTGGAACATGTGTTGAGAGTATGTTTCGTTTTGTGGGAAAATGCCAAAATGTCTTCTAAAATGGCTGTACCATTTTGCATTCCCACCAGCAATGAATGAGAGTTGGCTATTCGAATAGGTGTGTAGTGGTATCTCATTGTTACTTTATTTTGAAGTTCCTTAAGGACACAATGAAGAACTTCTTTTAATACGCTTATTTGCCATATGTATATCTTCTTTGATGAGGTGTCTATTCAGATCTTTCGCTCATTTTAAAATTGAGGTTATATTTTTGAGGTAATTTTATTTAAAATTGATGTGAGTTTATTGACTTTTTTAAAATTTCTTTTTTAGTGTTTATTTTTGAGAGAGAGAGAGAGAGAGGGAGGAAGGAGCAGAGAGAGAGAGGGAGGCACAGAATTCGAAGCAGGCTCCAGGCTCTGAGCTGTCAGCACAGAGCCCAATGCAGGGCTTGAACTCACAAACTGTGAATTCATGACCTGAGCCAAAGTCAGGTGCTTAACCTACTGAGCCACCTGGATACCCCTTTATTGTTGACTTTTAAGAGTTGTTTGTATACTTGGTAATGGTCCTTAATCAAATGTATCTTTTGAAAATATTTTCTACCAATCTGTGTCTTGTCTTTTCCTTCTCTTGATGGTATCTTTTGCAGAGTATCAACAGGGTATATTTTGATAATCAGAATTCTACTATAAAGGCAATCAAAATATAGAGTAAGTCATCTGCACATTTAGCCTCCAAAGATGGGTATAAGTAAAGATTGGTATTTGTGTGAAGGATTAAGAGATCTCTGGCAGGTCTCTGAGAAAGACCTAGAGGATAATAGAATTTCATGTGAGTGACCTGTATATCCAGCATATACCTGACCTTCAAGTATTTAGGGTTGAGAAAAGAGAAGAAAAAGATCAGCAGAACAAGGTGCTAGCCAGTTGTTATAGTTGGTTCAAATCAAGTATTTGCAGGGTTTGTGACCTTGTCACAACTTCTTCAATTCTACAATATGGGATATTACCTATTTTTTCAGGGTTGCTATTAGGAATAAATGACATAGCCTATGTAAAGGCATCTAGTACAGTGCCTAGTGTGTGACATGTGTTCCTCCTGTTAGCCAGTGCTCACCTTTCCTTCTTCCCTTAACACTCCTCACTGTGGAGAGATTCAAGGCTACAAAATGTATAGCCATTAAAGTTTATGAGTGATCCAATACCAATTTTAAACATCTGTAGTGACTCTCAGTGACCATGTATATTATACACTTGTGTGTCTTTATAAAGGAAAAATTCTACCATATGTCACTTATATTAAATAGCATGTAGACCAAAAGGCCCATTTCAAAAGAACCACTGAGGATGCAGAAACTAGTTTTAATAAAACAAGATTCTGAATGACTGGAAGGCAAAAATAAAACGAGTAGATCCAAAGGTCATGATGAATGAATTAGGAAAGTAATCAAAATGGCTTAGCAAAGCAATGCTGTCATTCTTTATCTTAATGAATCTCTTAAAGAGTAAATAAAAGGAGAAAGATGAAAGTAATTATTGACTGTGTACTTAGTTATTGAAGCTGGTGGTATCTCCAAGGAATACTATTGTTCATAAAGCTGAGGTTGTAGGCGAATATACATATCTATCTCGACGTGCCTCAGCACTGGGAACTATATATCATGTTTACATACTGAGTGTACAGATACTTATTTTGATGAATATGTTATGTAGAACTTTATCTCTCTGTCTCACCCTGCTCAGTTTACAGAGCCATTGTCTTGGGAGTTAGAAGGGCTAGCAAGAACCTGGCAGTAGGTGTCAGAGGCTTGAGTTAGCCCCCATCTCTACCATTCTCTGCTGAATAAGAAGGTATTGAATGTCCTGGCCTGCCATTGAACAGCAAAAGGCATGGAAGAGACAAACGAAGGAAAAAATTTTTAGAAAGAGTTTCAAAAAGGTGGATGAATGATCCACAATGTTATTTTTGCTATGGGAAATGTAATAGACACTCTTTCCATGTATATTGGGTTAGAGAATGGCTTGCTGGTGCAAATTTTATTTGCCTTAATCCAATGGGACACTATTAGAGCTGGGGAGTCCTTGATCATTTTAATGGTTGATAAAGAATACACAGATTAGCTTTGTCATTTTGACTGGCACAGCTATCAAATCATATTTTCTAATAAGTTTTAATTCATTACATAATACTTATATTACTTTACATTTTTAAGTTAAAGGAACTTATAAATTCTGTCATGAAAACATTGTGAAGCCAGTATGAAAGTGTTATTACATATTTTATACAAGAAGTGACTTGTACAGTAAAACCTTGGTTTGTGAGCATAATTCATTCCAGAAACATGCTTATAATCCAAAGCACTTGTATATCAAAGCAAATTTCCCCATAGGAAATAATAGAAACTCAGATGATACGTTCCATAACCCAAAGAAAAATAAACAAATTAACCTGCATTCACGTTTGGAAACCTTCATGGCTGGTGTGAGGGAGACAGGAGAGAAGAGGGTTATTGTGTAGGATGACTTTCACTGTCACTAACAGAATCACTGCTGTCTATTGGCTCAATGGAATCTTTTTCTTTTTGCACAACTTTAACAAGGAACCTATCCAGTGACACTTGCTTTTGACTCCTTTTGAGGATTTCATGGAAATGTGACATTGCATTATCATTAAACAGATTGATTGCTTGCACTGCTATAGCTGTATTTGAATGGTGCTATCTTTTTTTTTTTTGAATAATTTATTGTCAATTTGGTTTCCATACAACACCCAGTGCTTATCCCAACAAGTGCCCTCCTCTGTGCCCATCACCCACTCTCCCCCCTCTTACACCCCCCTCTCCCCTCAGTTTGTTCTTAGTCTTTGAGAGTCTCTTATATTATGTCTTCCTTCCTCTCTGTGGCTTTTTCCCCCCTTCCTTCCTCTCTTCCCCTCCCCCCTGGTTTTCTGTTAGGTCTCCCAAAGCCTACCTATGCGTGGGAACATATGGCATCTGTCTTTCTCTGCCTGACTTATTTCACTCAGTATAATGTCTTCCAGTTCCATCCATGTTGCCATACATGGCCAGATTTCATTCGTTCTCATTGCTGCGTAGTATTCCATTGTATATATATATACCACATCTTTATCCATTCGTCAGTTGATGGACATTTAGTCTCTTTCCATGATTTGGCTATTGTCGAAAATGCTGCTATGAACATCGGGGTACACATGCCCCTGTGCATCAGCACTCCTGTATCGCTTGGGTAGATTCCTAACAGTGCTATTACTGGGTCATAAGGTAAATCTATTTTCATTTTTTTGAGGAACCTCCACACAGTTCTCCAGAGTGGTTACACCAGTTTGCATTCCCACCAACAGTGCAAGAGGGTGCCTGTTTCTCCACATCCTCGCCAGCATCTATAGTTTCCTGATTTGTTCATTTTAGCCTTGAGTGGTGCTTTCTACAAAATTTTGCACTGTTTCCCACATTTTACATATCTCCCTAATCTCATTTGAAGTGAGGAATTCCTCCATCTTTTGGTTCTCCTCCTCTGCAGATGAGATGCAGACATAGACTCTTATAAAATCTTGCAATTTTGACCACTCACATACCTCATTCATATTTCTTGATGATTTCCTTCTTAAACACCACTGTAATCATCTCCTCCTTACTGCCTTCCTTTTCAGCCTTTTTCTGCATGGGACCATTGTATATGCTCGCATGGTTGTTTACTACAGTACAGTACTAAACTCTTGTCATATACTGTATTTAATGTAACCGGCAATAAGGCAGCAGAGGAAAAGGTCTATATCTGCCGGCATCTGACCTAGAATGAATCAAAGCATGCCTAAGCATACTCTTGTATGGCAAAACAAAGGACTGTCCATAGATGCTTTGAAGTGACAAAAAATACATTAGTGCGAGTCATGGGCACCTTCCGATGTTGTGGAAAATCACTGATTTCTGCCAAACACTGTGTCCTGAGACCGAGCATCTGAGCATGGGAGACGATGAACCACAATTCCACAGGGAGAGAGAGAGAGAGAGAGAGAGAGGCAGGCATTGACTCAGTTGTGATCATGTGATGTTCAGCATCATGTACTACTCATATTGCAAGACATTGTTCATTTATCAAGTTAAAATTTATTAGAAATGTTTGCTTATTTCTTGGAACACTTGCAGAACAAGTTACTCACAATCCAAGGTTTTACTGTATATGCATATAAAATAGGTTGTACAAAAAGTGATTTTATATATACATATATATGAATTTTTAAAACAAAATAAAGGGGCGCCTGGGTGGCTCAGTTGGTTAAGCGACCGACTTCAGCTCAGGTCGTGATCTCACGGTCTGTGAGTTCGAGCCCCATGTCAGGCTCTGTGCTGCTGGCTCATCACAGCCTGGAGCCTGCTTCAGTTTCTGTATCTCCCTCTCTCTCTGCCCTTCCCCTGCTCACACTTTGTCTCTATGTCTCTCAAAAATAAACAAACATTAAAAAAATTAAAACAAAACAAAACAAAACAAAATAAAGATATACATACTGTTTTATTACCAGATTTATTTTACTTACCAATATAGTCTGAATAAGATTCATGCTATTGCATATTCTCCCACATTATTCTTATAGGTTTTATAGATTCTGGAATATGGATATACCATAGTTTATTTAACCAAACTCTATACCTGGACATGTAGGTCATTTTCATTCTTAAAATAAGCCTGTGCCAAATATTTGTAGCTAAGTTTCTGTGCTTCTCTATGATTGCTTTCTTAGAATTGATTCCTAGTAGTGGTATTGATGAGAGAAGAGTCAGAGCAATTTGAAGGCAGAAAAGTTCTGAATAAACTCGAAACTTTTAAAGAAATAGATTTTAGAAACAATGAAGAATTAACAAGAAAAATGGGAACTTTTTTGAAGCAAGGACAGTCGTAAAGATCATAATAGGATATCATGTGCCCAGAGAAAGACATTGTTAATACAGCACATGGGAATTAATCAGGGTTATGGTTGTAGGGGGAGCATTTTTAAAAATCTACTTGAAATTAAGAGAGTGGATTTAAGACTTAAGAAAGGATGTGCTTTTCCCAGTGATAAAGCAAATACATAGATGTAGCTTTCACAGTGGACTGGAGGGCTAGAGAGGATGGTTTGGTAAGTTTGCTAGAAATCATGGACAACCTGTTATACATGTTACCATAGTATAATGGTTCTGATTCATGTGTAAGAAACAGGAAGAGACATGTTTTCCTAGTGGCTATGACTGTAAATTATTCTTTGGAGTAGATATTTTTAAAAAACAAATATTTTAGACCTTGACCACCCAATGCAATAGAATTGACCTTTTTCAGAATGATTCTTTATTTTATTTTGGTAGGGGAGGATCGTTTCAGGATTGGTTTAGATGTCGTATATCCATCTTATTGGAGTTGATTCAATTCTGTTCTCCAAATGTTGTTTTGGATTGACTGTTCTTCTGGCATATTTTTCTGTCTAGACATAACTTAAATGGCAGACAGCAAGAGGCTCTGTAAATATCGGTTGTATCTGCAAACCCAAAGGCAAGCTGAGGCCACATATCTGTCATTTCTGTCACACTCACACAGAGAGTATGTTAATCTCAGCTTTCTTCAGCTCATCATAGCATCAAGCCCTAAAGAATTTCAGCTGGAAAAAATGACTACATTCAGTCTTTGTCAGTACTAACCAAATCTGTAAGGGTGTTTAGCACCTTACCTTCTCTAGGAGGAGAGATGAGTGATTAGTCAAATGTCTGCAAGTTGAACTCCTTGAGAAGATTCAGCCTCTGCTCCTCCAATATCCTCAAAACCACTAAGTTATATCTATGCTGTATAATTTGAATGGAACTTAAATTCTCTTTGTTACCCTAGCAACCTCCCCCTGACAGACACTTCTTGATCCAGAGTTTAGCCATTGGCTGACATCTTGCTTTATTCTGGGCACACTACCCTTTACCCAGAATTTACCCCTTATAACCTGCCTCTAGGCATTATATGGTCTCCTGATGCTCTGATCTGTGTTCTCCCTGTATTAGATCCTTTCAGTATTGATATTCACCTATATTGGGCCCAGGGCACCATGTTGGTTTGTATCTCTAGGAGAGACCGTGAAGAATTTTACTTTATTTCCTCTTGGCCTTTGTCCCACCTGATGTGATATATTCTCATCTCCCCTTTTGTTCGCTTTTAAGATTTCAATACACCTAGTAGCAGAGGCTGAGCAAGTTATACTAATGGCAATAAGAGCATACAGTAGGAAAAGCATACTGTATTAGTTGTGTCATATTTTAAATATGAAAATTAAAGTTAAGTTTATTTATTGCAAATAATGGAATATTCATTTTAGATGACTGCTTTTTCTGCATTGTTTTCTGTCATCAATTTCCCTTTGTGTCGATGTTAGAAACACAATACGAGGTTTTTTTTTACTCCATTCTGCGTAATTACCTTTTGGTAGATTACAGTTCCTTACAATAGCAATCTGGAAATACTAAAGGTATGGCAATGGAAAAAGTATGAACTATGTTTAATGTTTTTTGCTGATATTTATATTCTTTTCCATAAAATGAGAGTCATGGGGCTATATTAAAGAGAAGTATTCTATTCACTGGAGGTACCTGAATCTAGGAAGTACCATTTGGGCCAAGTTGGCTCTATACTTGCACAGATTTTGCTACTCTATTTTATTTTAGTAGTAGAGTCTTTAAGATGAAGGGCAGAAGAGAGAATGTGATTATAGTCTGTATCTTATAAGAATACATTTATTGTTAAGTAGATTAAATCCAGATACTTAAAATAATTAGAACTGAGTTATGAAAAGCATTCAGATGTAGCACTTTACCTTTTTACATCTCAAATTACTGTTGTTAAATTTGTTCATACATTTATATTTTGTACTCGAAATTGTTTAAATTTAAGATAAACGTAATGAAATTCTGACCACTTTCACTGAACCCTGTACTTAGTCATTTAATCTGATTAGATAATTCTTTCTCTATGGTAAGAGCAAAGTTTGCTTTAATGGAAAAGGTGCTGATATTAAGGTTGGAATATTTGGGTTTGAATCCAAATGGCTCTGCCTGCTAACTGTATGAATTTACATGGAGTAAGTTATTTAATCTTTTCTTATCTCAATGTCCTCTTCTATAAAACAAATGGTAAACAATAATGGTTACCTCACTAGGTTATTATGGGGATGGAATTTGAAAGTAACTCATAGTAGGTGCTTTGTGCACTTTTCTTTCTTTTTTCAGTTTCTAGAATTTTTTTTTTTTTTGAGAGAGAGAGGGCGCAAGTGAGTGAGGGGCAGAGAGAGAGGGGGCGCCACCCAGGTGCCCTCAGTTTCTAGAAGTGTTTAAGCATAGATAGGACAACACAGAGCAGGGGTGTAAGGGATGACTTTTAAGTGACCTCGAAAGTCATATCTAACCTTAGCATTTCTGACCAATGGTTTGTAGATGGACCTTTGTCGTTACACTGTTTTCATTCAACTCAGTTTTATTGGCATTTACTATGATACTCCACTATATCCTTCATTGGTATACATACGGAATATGAGCATGTGGGGGATGCATTTGCCTCTTTTCTGCCTTGCTTTCTTGTTCCTGCTGTGTAGTGTCACCTTCTGACTATCTCATCTGGAGCTTGGCTCTTATCTCTATGTCCAGTGGTATATTCTCCAATGTCCTATGCTTTTTTCTTACTAGGGTTCACTCCATAACCTCTCAAGTAATACCTAGCTCAGAGGCTGTTGTGGGGGTAAATGAATACATTAAAACTCCTAGAACAGTGGCTTGGGATTAAGTAAGTGCTTAATAGATTTTAGTTGTTACTGTTATCTGCCCATTCTCCATGGATTGGCCTTGTTCTACTGGATTGGCCCCTTCTGTTCAAGTTTTTGGTAAACAATAATGGCTTTGGTAAACAAAAATGAGAATACTTCTCATTTACTCTGAAAGAGTATGAAGACCCTTTGCCGTCTGTGATGAGTACAAGAAAGATCATAGTAAGGATGAGAGCCTGGATATTTGGGTTAAAAACAACATTGGAAATGGCCTTTGTTAGATAAGCAAGTACGAAGTACAAAGAATTGGGCAAGCATATTCTATACATGAAAGTATTGATAAATAAAACATTGTTTGTAATTTGTGTAGTTCGTATTTATTTTGTCATACTTTTCATATTTTTAAGTTTTACAATCAATTTGTATATACATATATAAGATATCAAAAACAGAAAAACTCCAGAGAAAAAGCATCCATGCACAATCATATCTTCCTCATTCCCCAATTTAGTTTTTTTCTAACAAGAACATCAGAAAGTTTTTTTTTTACCACAGAAGAATGACCTTTAAAAAAAAAGACCTGACAACCAGATAAACTATACACCATTTGCAGAGGGATTCAGTGGAATTTACTCCATTTATTTCCCTGGCCTCTAGAGGAAATTATTCATTCTAGAAGGGCACAGCTGATTGAGGAAGGAAGACTCAAATTGAAAAGAGACAATGCTTTGAAAAAGTGTCTAGACCTCTGGATTTTCACCTATAAAGTGAGGCGGTTGGACTAGAATATTTTAAAGGAACTTTCCAGGTCACACAGGGTGGGTGCTATAGTGCTAAGCTATATCATATCTGTGCTGTTTAGGTGGAAACCCCAAGCTCACTACCAGACTGCCAGCATCTTGTAAATGGATCCAGGAAATTCAATTCACTAGTCCTTAGATCTTCAGTATTAACTCGATGCCTGGCCAGTCTTCTAGGCTCTATTCATTATACCTGCTGAGATATTCTGTAGCAGAGGTCTCTTATCTCCCAGGGCTGTTGTGAAGGGCAAGTGAGGTAATGTATTTAGAAGTGCACAGAGAGCTGCAAATTTGTTTGTTCTATTTTATTTTATTTTTAAATGTTTATTTATTTCAGAGAGAGTATGAGTGAGGAAGGAGCAGAGAGGGAGACATAGAATCTGAAGCAGACTTCAGGCTCTGAGCTGTCAGCACAGAGCCCGATGTGGGGCTCGAACCCATGAGCGATGAGATCATGATCTGAACTGAAGTTGGCACTTAACCAACTGAGCCACCCAGGTATGCCTATTTGTTTTAGCATAAGGAGAAGTTGTAAAATGAAGAAACCTAAGGATAAACTGAGGATATTTCTGATTTGGAACTGGAAGAAAATATGATACCTAGCACAACCTGAGTCATGTATAATAGAGGACACAGGCTCCAGAGGTAAAGTGACAACTCAGTAAGTTGTGGGTGGCCGACAAATGACAGAACACAGAGGATCATGATCTGAATTCATGAACCTGCAATTTTTGACTAATTAATATGAAAATTTATAAAAGAATAAAACAACATAAAGGAAAAGAGGTTACTACAATATATAACAATATAACACCCTATTTGTGTTTGCCCTTAAAGATTTCAATTAAATAAATAATAGTCATATTACACAAGGACACTATATTGTAAATCAGGTGTCTCTAGAAAAGTCAGAAATATGAGTTTAAATATGGGAATAGTTTTAGTCTTATTATTTAGAGGCTGACTTTTGCCTTATCATGGAAAACCAGTAAAGTTGCTTATATTTACACTCACTGAGTTAGTTTTCATATTTACAGAAGATCCCTTGGTTTTGGAAGTTATGAACCAGGCCCTCAATTTGCCTCACATATCAATGTATATTTTCAGCTCAGTCACTGAGAGGTTGAAACATATTTACTTGTTATAGATGCAGCTTTTAAGTTGAGAATGTTTTAGCTTATGGGGTCCAGGAGAGATTCTAATAAGCTTAGGAACATGTCAGAAAAGGTGCTCATGTCGTGTGTGGATATGTCTTTAGGGTGACCTGAAGTTTCAAAATTTACCCACAGGTAATAAGTGTTGTTGTTCTTATAGGCAGGCAGTCCTTGCAGGGCGGATGGTGTGAGTGGGAAAGGTAAAAAGGAAGAGTTAAGCGCTCTCTCTCCCTGTCTCTCTCTCTCTCTCTCTCTCTCTAATAGCCTATTCTTATAAGAAAACATGCTCATTTTAGAAGCATGTTAGCACTTAGAAGGTACCAATAATCACACAGAAAAAAGGAAAAAAAAATCCTGCAATCCTATTATCCAAAGATAACAACTTTAGCGTGTGACCACTCCCCTGGTTGTTTTCTATATACTTAAATAATATATATAACATATATTAAATATTCCTGTTTTATAATCAATTTTTTCACCTATAATACTATTAATCTACTTTCAAGAAATTAAATAACAGTATATTCTTTAAATAACATATTAAACAGAGATGCTTTAGGATCATTGAAACCACATATTGTATAAAGACTTGATTTGTAAAATGCCTTAAAGTCTAATTTCTATCAAGGTCCTACCACTATGTACATAACATATTTGTGTGGTGATTTCATTGTAATGTGGTACTATGAGATATATATTTTTTTCTTCTTTTGAGAGAGGGAGACAGAGACAGACAGACAGATAGACACACACACACACACACACAGAGAGAGAGAGAGAGAGAGAGAGAGAGAGAGAGAGAGAGAGAGAGAGAGAGAGAGAATCTTAAGTAGGCTCCATGCTGTCAGAGCTCCCAGGTGCTAGGCTTGATCCTACAACCTTGGTATCATGACCTGAGCCGAAACCAAGAGCCAGACACTTAACCAACTGACCCACCCAGGTGCCCCTATGTGATATATTTTTTAGGATGGTGGTTTGGATTTTTACGTAGGACTAGTGATTTTAAATTCATAGCACTGGTTCTCAGGCATAGCTACACTCATAACCTAGAAGTAACAAATTCTTTTCCCAGAAACATTCCCTTTATTGCCTTTTCTTCATATAATGGGGAGAATAGGGGATTTTAGAACATCTGGACAATGCATTAGACAAGGCAGGTTAATGGAGTTCTCTGGATTATGATATAGGGCAATAGATTAGGGTACCTAACTCAAAAACTCCTTTAAAATATCTCTTTATGGCTTTGAAGAGCCATGAATGAGCTGAACCAGCACTATAAACGCTAAAACTTTCCTATATTCAGGATACTATGGCTGCGATAAAGCATCACATTTTTACTGAAAGAACAAAATATGAAAGAAAGAAAGAAAGAAAGAAAGAAAGAAAGAAAGAAAGAAAGAAAGAAAGAAAGAAAGAAAGAAAGAAAGAAAGAAAGAAAATAGCTTTAATTCTAATGCATGACATAGAACTAATTACATTTTTCTCTCAACTGGGAAATTTTTATTGAGATTCCTGCTAAAATAGTGATAGGAAACAATAATGTAAAGATTCAAAATAATTTTTGACATAGTTGGCTCATTCGTACATGTGTTCAGACATTTATATATTCAAATATATATCCAACACCTAGTATGTGTCAGGTTCAGCTCAATCTTTGAGTAATGCTTTATAGGGAAATGGCCTCCTGATACTGTAGGTTTATAACTCTTGTTATATACTATTGTGTGTGTTGTACTAAATTATGATATTTTGGTGATTGGGGTGGCAGAGGGAGATGTTCTCATCAGAGGCATGAAATCTTTCATGGTGTCAGCTACCTGAGGAAGAAGTGGTCATTAGAAATCACTCTAGCTATTTTTTTAATGTTTATTTATTTATTTTAATGAGGGGCAGAGAGAGAGTGAGCATAGGAAGGATAGAGAGAGAGGAGTGAGAGAATTCTAAGCAGTCTCCATGCTGGGAGCACAGAGCCCAACACTGGGAGCTCAAACTCATGAACAGTGAGTTCATGACATGAGCCAAAATCAAGAATGGGACACTTTACTGACTGAGCCACCCAGGTACCGTCATTCTACCTATTTTAAATAAAAAGAGATTTAATTTAAGAAATTTAGGTGTTTACAAAGTTATGAAAAGAGCTGAAGTATCAGTCCCTAACCTAGGCCTCCTGGAACAATTCCCAACTGGGAATCATGAAGCCTCATGCCTGTCGTTGCTTCAGGACCACAGTGTCTTAACTGTGATCTGGGGTTTACATACGGACATCAGAACTAGTGGCTCCAGAGCCAAACTGAGCCTTCAGCCTCTATACTAGCAAAATTTCTAACCTGCTTCCTGTCTTTCAGCATTCATTAAGCTAGTTACTAGACACTCAGACCCTTTGCTACTGTTGTTTCAGGAAAATAAAATTTCTGTGATCCCTATATATCTGCATGCTAGCAGAAATAGTAGGAGCTGCAAAAGTGGCTTCTGGAGACTTCTGTATTCTAAATCTCCTATGAGTACTTCATATTGGTGGAACCTAGAGCATATCCTGAACCTTAGTTGCAAGGGCACCTGGGAGAAGTGGTTTTTAGATCAAAGTCAAAAGGAGAGGAAAGTGGCTTTTAGATCAAGTCAAAAGGAAAGGAATGCAGAACAAATGTGCATCAAATGATTATACCTATCACAAATGGGGAGCTGTTATTTGGACTCAAACTTGTCTAAGTTTAAAGCCCTGGGTTCTTTCCACTGTGCCACACGAGCCAATTTGGAATCAATATAGAATTCACTTGGGTGACCCTGGGGATTATTTCTCTTAATTTCTAGTTAATAAGGGGGAACCTTTTGATCAGGAAGGGCTTAAATTAGACCTAGAGAAAGTTATACAGCCTGTCTTGGAGTTGGAAGCCTGTGGGGTCCTGAACTGGGATAGACTGAGAAGCTATGATCATGGTCTTGTTAAATGAGAGAAACCATAACAGGAGAAGCTGGAATGTTCTCTGATTAGTCTTGAGGGGAAACATTTTCTGAGCATAGAGAACTTGTAAATATCTAGAGCTGTTGGCAAGCCATTTAATAACATTCTCTATACAAAAAGATAACTCTATTTATAGAAGAGTCTCAAGAGATTGTCAGCAATTTGGGCTGCTCCATAAAGAACAAGGGAGGGGATGAGATCCTAGACAATTAGGATATTTCATTTACTCTTGAGGTTCACATTTAATAGAGTAGCCTCTAGTAAAAGTATCCAAAGTAAAAATAATGGATACAGATTTACATGGATGGAGACAGAGATTCTTCTAATCCTCGAATCCACTAATTTCAAGAAGGAGAGGTGAATGTAGGGGTAAGTGTTCTCTTGTTTCCCCAGTAAATCTTATTGATTTGCATAATGAACTCTGTGAAATTAAAGGAGATATTGCTTTTGGCTCGCATCCTTCTTCTTTGTGGAATGCTTATCTCTTTACTACTTCAAATTTCAGACCTTCTAGAATGCAGCTTAGACTCAGGATTATAATTACTTGCAGAAACATGGAGTTGATAAACCACATATTCAGTGCTCGTGACAGTGTTTGGAACATTTATTACACATTTAGTACACTGTTCCCTTCAAGAATTCTGACCTGTTTGAGAAATAATTCAAAGAGTAAACTGGGGCACCTGAGTGGCTCAGTCATTTGAAAATCTGACTTCGACTCAGGTCACAATCTCACGGTTCGTTAGTTCAAGCCTCACATGGGGCTCTGTGTTGACAGCTTGGAGCCTGGAGCCTGCTTCAGATTCTGTGTCTTGCTCTCTCTCTGCCCCTCCCAAGCTCGCACTCTCTCTCTCAAAAATGAATAAACATTAAAAAAATGAAAGAAAGAGTAAATAAAATAATAAAACTTTGTAACTAAAGATACTAATAGTGTCTAAATTTATAGACAATAGTGCATTGTGAGAAGCATATGATCCTACTTATCTTACTCCCAAAAGAAAAAGGGACAGAACTAAGCCAAGTAAGGCCATTTATTCTTCCCAAATTAATTAACCAGGTAAGTCACTCTACTTCCCAGGTATGGAATTGGGAAAATCCAGGAGTAAGGAGAGAACATCCTTCTCTGTAAATGGGTGCTGAATAGAAAGTTTTAAAGTGAATGAATGAATGCATGCATTCCTGAATGAATTATGGATGTGTGAACAGCATCTCTGTATCAACTCAAGGTTGCCTAGGAAATAGTCAGCTAACCAACCTTCAGATGAGTGGTGGTTTCTGGAATCATCCTGCAACTGGATGATAGGTACTAAATCTAACTCGCTCTTAGTAGCTAGTGTGTTCAAGTAGCCGTTTTTGTCCAAATCACACTTGTTAATAGCTTCTTGAAGCCTGGAACATGGCTCAGAATTTTAGTCCCTGAACTGGGAAACTTGACTTTGTTACCCGGATAATGCTGGCCTCTTCTATAGTTTCTAGCTTCTGTAATTTTATCTAAGTTACTAGATTTCAGATCTAATGATTCACCTGATTTTTAAAAAAAAATTATTTATTTTTAAATTTATATCCAAGTTAATTAGCATATAATGCAACAATGATTTCAGGAGTAGATTCCTTAATGCCCCTTACCCATTTAACCCATCCATCCTCCCACAGGCCCTCCTGTAACCCTCTGTTTGTTCTCCATATTTGAGAATCTCTTATGTTTTTGTCCCCTTCCTGGTTTTGTATTATTTTTGCTTCCCTTCCCTTAAGTTCATCTGCTTTGTATCTTAAAATCCTCATGTGAGTAAAGTCATAAGATATTTGTCTTTCTCTGACTTACTAGCATAATACCCTCTAGTTCCAGCCACGTAGTTGCAAATGGCAAGATTTCATTCTTTTCGGATGCCTGAGTAATACTCCATTGTATATATATATACCACATCTTCTTTATCCATTCACCCATCAATGGACATTAGGGCCCTTTCCGTACTTTGGCTATTATTGATAGTGCTGCTATAAAATTTGAGGTGCATGAGCCCTTCCAAACAACATACCGTATATCCCTTGGATAAATACCTAGTAGTCCAATTGCTAGGTCATAAGGTAGTTAGTTCTATTTTAATTTTTTGAGGAACCTCCATACTGTTTTCCAGAGTGGCTGCACCAGTTGGCATTCCCACCAGCAGTGCAAAAGAGATCCTCTTTCTCTGCATCCTTAACAACATTTGTTGTTGCCTGAGTTGTTAATGTTAGCCATTCTGATTGATGTGAGGTGGTATCTCATTATGGTTTTGATTTGTATTTCCCGGATGATTTGTGATGTGGAGCATTCTTTCATGTGTCGGTTGGCCATCAGGATGTCTTCTTTGGAGAAGTGTCTGTTCATGTCTTTTGCCCATTTCTTCACTGGATTATTTGCTTTTTGGGTGTTGAGTTTGATAAGCTCTTTATACATTTTGGATACTAACCCTTTATCTGATATGTCATTTGCAAATATCTTCTCCCATTCCATCAGTTGCCTTTTAGCTTTGCTGATTGTTTCCTTCGCTGTGCAGAAGCTTTTTATTTTGATGAGGTACCAATAATTCATTTTTGCTTTTGTTTGGCTTGCCTCCAGAGACGTGTTGAGTAAGAAGTTGCTGTGGCTAAGGTCCAAGAAGTTTTTGCCTGCTTTCTCCTTTAGGATTTTGATGGCTTCCTGTCTTAAGTTTAGGTCTTTCATCCATTTTGAGTTTATTTTTGTGTATGGTGTAAGAAAGTGGTCCAAGTTCATTTTTCTACATGTCCCTGTCCAGGTTTCCCAGCACCATTTGCTGAAGAGACTGTCTTTATTCCATTGGGTATTCTTTCCTGCTTTGCCAAAGATTAGTTGGCCAGTGTTTGTGGGTCCATTTCTGAGTTGTCTATTCTGTTCCATTGATCTATGTGTCTGTTCTTGTGCCAGTACCATACGGTCTTGATGATTACAGCTTTGTAATACATCTTAAAGTCTGGGATTGTGATGCCTCCAGCTTTGGTTTTCTTTTTCAAGATTGCTTTGGCTATTCGGGGTCTTTTCTGATTCCATACAAATTTTAGGACTGTTTGTTCTAGCTCTGTGAAGAATGCCGGTGTTATTTTGATAGGATTGCATTGAATATGTAGATTGCTTCGGGTAGTATTGACATTTTAACAATATTTGTTCTTCCTATTTAGGAGTATGGAATATTTTTCCATTTTTTTGGTGTCTTCTTCATAAACTTTCTATAGATTTTTCACCCTTTTGGTTAGATTTATTCCTAGGTATTTTATGATTTTGGTGCAGTTGTAAATGGGATCGATTCCTTGATTTCTCTTTATGTTGCTTCATTATCGGTGTATAGGAATGCAACTGATTTCTGTGCATTGATTTATATCCTGCGACTTTGCTGTATTTATGGATCAATTCTAGCAGTTTTTTAGTGGAATCTTTTGGGTTTCCACATAGAGTGTCATGTCATCTGTGAGGAGTGAAAGTTTGACTTCCTCCTGGCTGATTGGATGCCTTTTATTACTTTATATTGTCTGATTGCTGATGCCAAGACTTGCCAATACTATGTTGAATAACAGTGGCAAGAGTGGACATCTCTGTCTTGTTCCTGAACTTACAGGGAAAGCTCTCAGTTTTTCCCCATTGAGGATGATATATGCAGTGGGTCTTTCATATACGCCTTTTATGATCTTGAGGTATGATCCTTCTATCCCTACTTTCTTGAGGGTTTGTATCAAGAAAGGATGCTGTATTTTGTCAAATGCTTTCTCTGCAACTATTGAGAGGATCACATGGTTCTTGTCCTTTCTTTTATTGATGTGATGTATCATACTGATTGTTTTGCAGAATCTGAACCAGCCCTGCATCTCAGGTATGAATCCCATTTGGTCATGGTGAATGATTCTTTTAATATATTGTTGGATCCAGTTAGCTAATATCTTGTTGAGGATTTTTGCATCCATGTTCATCAGGGAAATTGGTCAATAGTTCTTATCTTTAGTGGGGTCTTTGTCTGGTTTTGGAATCAAGGTAATGCTGGCTTCATAGAAAGAGTTTGAAGTTTTCTTCCATGTCTATATTTTTGGAACAGCTTCAAGAGAATAGGTGTTAACTCTTCCTTAAATGTTCGGTAGAATTCCCCTGAAAAGCCATCCTGTCCTGGATTCTTGCTTTTTGGGAGATTTTTGATGACTCATTCAATTTCTTTACTGGCTGTGGGTCTATCCAAATTTTCTATTTCTACCTATTTCAGTTTTGGTAGTTTATATGCTTCTAGTAATTTGTCCATTTCTTCCAGATTTCCCATTTTATTGGTGAATAATTACTCATAATATTCTCTTATTATTGTTTTTATTTCTGCTGTGTTGGTTGTGATCTCTCCTCTTTCATTCTTTATTTTATTTATTTGGGTTCTTTTGTTTTTCTTTTTGATAGAACAGTCTAGGGGTTTATCAATTTTGTTAGTTCTTTGAAAGAACCAGCTTCTGGTTTCATCAATCTGTTCTACTGTTTTTTTGGTTTCAATAGCATTGATTTCTGCCCTAATTTTTTTATTGTTTCCTGTCTTTTGCTGGTTTTGGGTTTTATTTGCAGGTTCTTTTTTTAGATCTTTGAGGTGTAAGGTTAGGTTGTGTATCTGAGACCTTTCTTCCTTCTTTAGGAAGGCCTGGATTACTATATACATCCCTCTTAGGACCGCCTTTGCCATGCCGCAGAGGTTTTGGGCTGTGATGTTATCATTTTCTTTGGCTTCCAGGTATTTTTTAATTTCCTCCTTAACTTCTTGGTTAGCCCATTCGTTCTTAAGTAGGATGGTCTTTAGTTTCCAAGTTATTGCTATCTCTCCAAATTTTTCTTGTGGTTGATTTCACATTTCACAGCATCGTGGTCTGAAAAAATGCATGGTATGATCTCTATCTTTTTGTAGTTGTTGAGGGCTGATTTGTGTCCCAATATGTGGTGTATTCTGGAGAATGTTCCACGTGCACTGGAGAAGAATGTATATTCTGCTTTAGTATGAAATATTCTAAATATATCTGTTAAGTCCATCTGGTCCAGTGTGCCATTCAAAGTCATTGTTTCTTTGTTGATTTTTTGTTTAGATGATCTGTCCATTGCTGTAAGTGAGATGTTGAAGTCTCCTACTCTTATGGTATATTCTCAATGAGTTTCTTTATGTTTGTGATTAATTGATTTATATACTTGTGTGCTGCCGCATTTGGACCATAAATGTTTACAATTGCTATGTCTTCTTGGTGGATAGACCCATTAATTAGGATATAATGCCCTTCTTCATCTCTTGTTACAGTCTGTATTTAAAATCTATATTGTCTGATATAAGTATGGCTACTCTGGCTTTCTTTTGGTGACCATTAGCCTAATAGATGGTTCTCCATCCCCTTACTTTCAATCAGAAGGTGTCTTTAGGGCTAAAGTGGGTCTCTTGTAAACAGCATATAGATGGATCTTGTTTTCTTATCCATTCTATTACCCTATGTCTTTTGATTGTAGCATTTAGTCCATTGACAGTTTAGGGTGAGGACTGAAAGATACGAGTTTATTGCCGTTATGTTGCCTGTAGAGTTGGAGCTTCTGGTGGTGTTCTCTGGGAAACTTTTTATCTCTCCTTCTATTTTGAATAATAGCATTGCTGGATACAAAATTCTTGGCTGCATATTTTACTGATTCAACTCATTGAATATATCCTGTTACTCCTTTCTGGCCTGCCAAGTTTCTGTAGATAGGTCTGCTGCGAACCTGATCTGTCTTTCCTTGTAAGTTAAGGACTTTTTTCCCCTTGTTTCTTTCTTGATTCTTTCCTTGCCTGAGTATTTTGTGAATTTGACTGTGATATGCCTTGTTGATGGTCGGTTTTTGTTGAATCTAATGGGAGTCCTCTGTACTTCCTGGATTTTGATGTCTGTACCTTTCCCCAGGTTAGGAAAGACATCTTTCCTGGTTCAGACTTGCTTATATCTATGTCAGTTAAGTCCTTGGCTGTCATTTCTTCTTGCCATTTCTTTCAGGGTGAAATCCTTCATTTCATCATTTTGAAGGAAGAAAAGGAATTAATAAGGTAAAAAAATTGAAATTAAAAAATTAAAAATAACACACAAAAAAATCAAATAAATGATGCTAGATCCTACATGTGTTTTGGTCTGGTTGTTGAAAGGAGCTTGATAGATTAGAGAAAAAAGGGAAAGATAAGAAAAGAAAAAGAAAGGAAAATGTTTGAAATTTGAAAAACTGAATTCAATGATATAGAATAACATGAAATGATGGAATTAAATAGAATTTAAAAAATTTACCAAAAAGTAAAATACATAGTGGAAAAAAATTAAAGAAAAATATTTTTAATTAAAATTGAAAATAAAAGTAAATTTTTTCTCTTTCCTTATTCAAGATAAGCAAACAGAAGGAAAAAAATTGAATAGATGGACCAGCAAACAGTTCGAAATGCTATTGAAATTACATTGTCAAACTATGAAGCACCCTATAGTCTGTAAACTAAGCAGGTGGAGAGACTTGTGATGTTCCTGAGAGCGTGGTTCTGTTGGGCAGGGCTTAGTGCAATGCCTCTATTCTCCACTAGATGGCGCTGCTTAGCTTACTGAGGTGGATTGTTGCGGTGCACTTAGGCGTGTATGCGCATGCACGGGAGGGGTGAAAATGGCGACACCCAGTGCCCAGTCTGCTTGTTTTGGAACTCTTTTCTCCTGGACCAGGAATCGGGCACCTGTCCTTTGTCTCCAGCTTCTGTCCACTTCCTGCTTTTACAGTCCGTGACCAAGGCATCAGGTTTCCAGGTGTTTTATCTCAGATGTGGCTGTATTTCCCAACTTCTCACTTCTGAGGGACTGTGGGTTTGACCCATTCTGACTCTGTGGGGGAGTCTCACTAGCAATGGCCAGTGCTCCCCAGCCCCACCCCCAGGAATATTCATGGGCTGTGCTGCTCAATGCCCAGAGTTTGCAGGTAGGTGCGAGCCCACCCCAGAAAAAGTTCACACAATTGTGTAGCAAAGTTTCAGGTATTATTATAAATCACAACACACATCTGGCACCAGGCTTCCTCCTTAACGTCCTTGTTCCAGCACTGGCAAATGCGGTTGTTCTCCAGGGTCTGCTGGGTCCTTTCCTCTGGCGTGGCTGTACAGCCTCTACAAAATGTCCTCCCATAGAGGAACAGCCTCTCCCCTTGTGGCCTGTGGATCCCTTGGACCTCACTCTCTGCTCCTGGGAATTTACCCTTCCCACCAGAGCACCACCTGGTATTGAGCTACAGAGTTTTGGACTCTGCAGTCCCCCTGTTTATAGTCTTAGTGGAATTTCAACCCTCCCCTTTCTCCCTTTTTTGTTCAGTCCCTATGTCTTTATTTAAAATCTATCTATCCACTTTCTCTCTAACTGCTTTTGGACGTGGGTGGGGGGCAGTGCTTTTCCCATACTCTCCCCCCCACCCATCCTCTCTCCACAAACAAAAAGATCTCCCTGCCTTCCGTGGCTCCTCTCTCCCCCACTTCACCTGTCCACGCCATGTACCACGCCATGTACCTGAGTTCTGTGGTTCAGGTTGTGCAGATTGTTGTGTTAATCCTCAAACCAGTTTTCTAGGTGTGCAGGATGGTTTACTGTTGATCTGGCTGTGTTTCATGGTGGAGAGACACAAAAAACTTCCATGCTGTTCTGCTGTCTTGGCTCCTCCCTCCATGATTCACCTGATGTTAAGAAACTCAGTCATCCTGAAATATTGGTATGGTCTCCCTATTCATTTAACCTATGAATATAAATTTCTATTATTAACACTATTTTTTTGGTACTTGATATACCCCCTCATACTCTTTGAACTTCAATATTTGACTTTACTCTTTTGAACTCTCCCATTCTAGATGCAGGATAACAGCCTTCTGTTGTTGCTTTTATTCAGTTAGTTTGGCGTTCTTAACTGCACTGCCTATCACAGATATTTTTGGGTTGAAACCATTATGATAGTTACACTCCTATAAAAGTAGGGATCATGTTTCATACTTTGTGAACTCAGGCACTTAATATTTGCTCTTATAAGTAACGTCTCAGGAATTTTGCTACCAGCTGCCCAGTGACAGTAAACCCCTGAAAAGCCTCCAAATAATGTAAAGGCAAAAAGCTTTTAAGCGCAAGACATGATGAATACAGCTAAGAAGAGCCAAAGCTAAGATTACTGAAGTAACTGATAAGTAATTTACAGAAAGATACACTTTCATTAATTGAAAATGTTACATATGCCTTATCTCCTTGGTGCTGTGACCAAGGAACAGATAAGAGGTGAGGGAGGAAGAGAAGTGGTGATGAAGGTAGCTGTAATTATGGAGAGGCTACACCTGCCATATATTATTTAATTTAATCTTTGCAATAACTCACTGAAGTAGGCACAGTATTTATTTTATTCATTTATTTGTATTCATTTAAAGACAAAGAAATTAGGCATTAGTGAGATTTGGTAATTTGCCCAAGATCATGTTCACACAGTTGTGGTAGAGTTGAGATATCAATTGTTTGGTTTCTTTGGGGTGGAATTTTCTTTCTCTTTGTTAATTGATCTATATATAAGGCTATCCAATGGTGTTATGTTTTTGGCCTTTCCACATCCCTCACTTCCTCCAGAAGTAATTGGTTAACTCAGGAGCAAGATTTTATCTTCTTCCTCTCTTTTCCTTTTGGGAACAAGCTGCTTACAAGAGGTTGGTTCTCTGTTATAGGACTTTTACAGGGCCAGTATCTGAATACAGCCTGGTATTAGGGGGGTAAGTCTGTAATGTTGTGGGGTTTTGTTTCAAGAATCCCATGATTTTTCAGAACCTGGGTCACAGTCTTGGATCTCTGTGATATCAACATTAAGACTAATATTTGATTATTCATTTATCTATCCTTTTCCTGTAGCATTTGGTTCCAAAGTAAGCTGAGGAAAAAAAAAAAGGCTCATGTTTTGGCTCCAAACTATGTTCTCTTCTGTATATAAGCTAAAAAAAAAACTATACATAAAATAAACAGAAAAATAAAAAAAGACAATAAATAGCAGATATAAAATTGGAAAGAGAAAGAAAAAAATGAAACTGCTCCACTGTTGTGAAAAATTCAAAGGAGGAGTAATCAATTCCATATATCATGATCTCAAAGTGCACAGCAGAGCACAATCATTAATGTTCATGATGACAGTCCTTGATCCATCAAGAAAAATTAAATTATGTTCAGCAGACTTTCTTTTCTTTACCTCAGCTGGGGAAGAATGTGTAATACATTTTAGAAAGATTGATTCTTTTGATAAAGGAAATGTCATTTTACTTATATTTGCTGGACCGTCTAAGGAATACCATTGTGAAAATACTTAAATATGAAAAAGCAAAAGGAATTGTTGAAGATAGCTTCTTTAAGAATACATTGTCTTTAAAATTAAAGATTTTGTCACCGCATCTTCATTTGCCTACTGCAATTTGCCTAATCAGGGTTAATTTTTAAAGTTTTACATTAATTGGTAAAAAATCAGCTCTAAGTGCCTATTTTTAACGTGGTGGATCGGTCATGTCTTGTTTTTAAGCAAAAGATGTAGAACATCCATTTGGACTTAAATTAAGATGAACCTTAGGGCTCAAGCTCATCAGACTTAAATTATAATTAAATGAACTCATAATAAGGGATAAACAATGTTATATTCATTCCAGAACACAGATGTTTTAATTGGCATTGCGGGAAGGAAAGGGAATGTTTAGCAGAAGATGGTGCGAAGGGACTGTCTTAATGAAGAAGGTGTGAAAGTGTGAAGGTGTCAAATTCTAACTAAGAGACCCTGCATGGTGGCATTATGTTGATGGATTTTGTCAGAGTCCTGGAGTAGAGCAGACTGAGAGAGGCTGACCTCTCACGCTAATCATTCCATAAGATACTAAAATACACAAAGCAGGCTGCCAATTTGTCAAATCACAATGGAATAAGGGAAGATGAGGAGGATATTTATAGCCTCATCCAGGGCACCCACTTTGTTGCATCAGGAGGTCTGGGAGACCAAATTAATAATTTAAAGGTTGTTTGGTAAGCCTGAAATTAAGGTAAAGGGAGATGGATAATCTTGAAGATGTCGACCAGCCGATGGTAGGGCCTATTGAATCATCCCAGAGACACAATGGAGTTATAATGCTATATGGTAATATTTATTAATCATGTTGTCAGGCACAGTAATGTAAATGCTTTGTTTATATTCATTCATAAATCCTCACAGGAGCCCTAGGAGGTAACCTCCTAGGAGGTGTCCTCCCCACTGAAAAGTTGTAAAAAATGGAGGAACCAGAGTTTAAAGAACGAACTCTCCTCAGGTAGGGCAGGCGGGTTTCAGAGGTTGGATTCAAACCCAGGCAGTCAGAGTCCAAATCCAACCTTCTTAAGAGTTATGCTATTTTATCTGTCTAGGAGTACTTTGTGTTTCCTGGATTCAGTGTTTCTTCTCTCAGGGTAGTACTGCATAAACACTGCCAAGTTCTCATTTCTTCCAGTTCCCATGTATATGTTCCAAGCTTTCCATTGTGATTTTGTTCTTAGAGTCTGCCTCTAGATAAATTACAATCACATGGGTGTTACTCTTTACCAAGTTATAATCACTTTCTAGTTTTTTCACTCTGAGATTTCATCCACTCCATTTGGATTGGGTGTTAGGTGTTTGTAGTTTACACAGTGATTGGATTACTCTCAGAGGAGCTGAGAGTCTTGAAGCTAATTTCCTTTTGATTGTGTATATATTTTACTAGCTTTATTGCAACCTAATTTCTGTTACTTTTAAGTTTTTGGGAATCTGGTAGAACACTCTGCTCATTGTTGCCTTCATATACCACTAACAATTGATAAAATACTGATGGAAGAATCTCAGAATGGATTATAAAACTATTTGACTTTTGACAAGTGAGTACATTATTAAGAACTCCCAAACTTCCAACCTTTTACAGTTTTCTTTTTAACTTCATTGAATTTTAAGAACTAGAACTGACAAAAAAATTTAGTTTTTTATTTGTACTTAGAGATGGTCTAAGAATAGCATTGAAGAGAGGATTTTACATTTGTGGTTTTTGGTATGATCCATTCCCCATCATTAAGCCTATGAATCATGGCTGCAAAATGAGCCTAAAATCCCCCCCCCCTATGTATTTTAGGTTCTCCCGTAAGTGAAGAGGTAACTTTTGACTTGAATGCTAATGTTAGGATATATTTAAGATCCTCTGAGCAGTTCCTTGAGACCCTTGGACGTAAGCTGCTTTATATAGCCTCCCCCTAAGTATTTGAGACAGCCACTTATGAATTACTATGCTCTGACAACTTTATCTGACTGTACCAAAAGATGTGGGGTGGATTATGAATCAGTGTGTGGAGACACAACTCAATTTTCTGGACTGTCAATTAAGACAGGTGAGGTCGTATAACAAATAACCTTCCTCCTCCAAAATCCCACGTGAATGCTTAGACATTCTGAAAGCTTTACTGGATTTTCCTACCTTGGCAGTAAACTGTCAGATGTTCAGCAAAGTCTGTGTCTTGGCAGAGTGGCAGGGCTGGCTGCCACATGCACCAACAGGAGGAACAGGAGGGGATGGGACTTTCTAACCCACTGTACAGATGTGAGGCCTGGATTATGCCCTGGGTCCATTTCAATCCTTGGATATGTTTCAGTTCATAAATTATAGATGTTATATATTGCTGCACAGGTCATGAGAGAATAGCAGATGATAATTCTTATTATTAGAAGAAAGCAATCCTTTGGGAAAATGGGGAAGTAGGATGAGACACAAAGAGAGGGAATTAGAAATGCATGTAGTCCAGAGAGGCTGAAGTAACGCTGATGACAGAGTTTGGGGATGTCAGCAGCAGATGGGATCTGCCATAGTTTGCCAATTGCAGACTGTTTTGGTCCCCATAACAAATGCATGGTTCCCTTGGAACAAAGGGCGATTTCACAAAACAATAGCAGAAATGTCTGAGGAGTTTTAAACTGCAGAACAGCTCTTTAGTGATAAACATACCCTATTGGGAGAGATGTTGTGGGAAAGAATAAGATACAAACAAGGAGGATACATAGGGGAGCCACCTAGAGTTTAAGAATTATGTGAGTCTTGTTTAAAGGCATTTAGTCACAATCACAAAATATTACCTTTAAATACTTCCTTGAGCCTCCTATATTTGAATGGAAATAATCTGCCTTTGTTTTTTGAAAATCTGTTTTCAAGTAAGAGCCCATAAATTGATTTCAAACTCAAAAGTCACAAAATAAAGTCACAGTAGGAAACGATGTTTTTCCACGTTGAAAGTATGTATTTTTCACATCTCGTGATGTATCACCTTTCTTCAGGTGAATGGTATATAATGGAAATACAACCATTACCTGCTTAAGGCTTAACTAACAGGGCAACAGGTGGGCCAGCAAGCAAACAAAATGTAGAAAGACCATAGAGAGAAGGCCATCACCTTAATATAAAAAAACATTCTGAAGGTATTGTATCTTTTGTCCTTCAGTAAATTTCATTAAAAAATAAGGTGGTAAATAAAAACGACTGCTCTATTTCGTGTTTTGTTTCTCACTCTCCTTTTCTCTTCCCACGCTATGTCCCAGAGGAAGGCAACACTGAGAGATGTGTACATTTCAAGTTGAGCTTGGTTTCTTTTTCATTATTGATAAAAATATTTGTTAATTATGAAATGGATAGGAATTACTAATTTGTCGGGAGTCCTCTTGGGCTCACAGGTTGAGATGTCTCCCTGTGTGGAAAAGGCAGATGTTGCAAGGTCTCCCACCGAGCAACTGGCACCCAGTACTATCTCCTTCTAATAACCTTTCAGGCCTGGACTTCTTGAACTGCTCTGGTTGGCCTCAAGAGATGTAATGCCCTTTGGTTTTATGGCATCTGAAAAATGGGACCTAGAGTGCGATGCCTTGATGGATAACATCTGAATGAGAGTAACCTGGTTAGAAGTAACCTCAAAGTTGCCTCTTGGGGATAGGTTACACAAACTGATCATATAGAATAGCAGTTATGAGTTGGCTAAAAATCAATGTAACTTATGTAGACTTTAGGCCCATATTATGTAAATTCACTCATAAGCAAAGGAACTTAGACAAGCATTAGAAATTATGTCTCTACCAAGTAAGTTACCCTTCCTCCATTGTAGTTTAGAAAGCTAGATAAAATGACTCCTAACCTGTCTATAGATGATTAACATAGGTCTTAAGGCAACGTGCTTACTCAAGGTTATAATTACAACCCTGCTTTCTTCTTGGATATCCTGTTTTCTCCCTGCCATAAATTTATCTAGCCCTACTTCAAAAACAGTGTATGACCATTAGCTTGGGAACAGAATATTAAAATAGCTAAGACTCTTCTTCAAGGTCTAGGGGATTGACATAATACACACTGTCTTCTTTCTTTAACTATCTTCTAAGAAAAAGTAATGCTCACTGATATAATGTCACTCACTGCCTAAAAATAAAGATACTGGGACTAGCAGAGCAGAGTTGCCAGAGATTCCTGCTTCATGATCAGACTACATTTTGTGACTCTCTCATTCTTCTCCCTGCCACCGTCCATCCTTCAGGGACCCCTGGACTCACTGGAGCTGGACTCTGGCACTAATTCACTATCAATATATTCTGACGGTAGGACTGATCACTTAGGCCATATTAAGTCATACAATTACATTTTGTAGTTTGATTAATTTCTGAAGGTGTAAATTTTTCTCTTGGATGTAAGTTTGCTTGTAGAACTTGGATCATTACTGAAACAATAAAATCAGCTGTTTGTACATATGTGAGGAAATGACTTCAAAGCCTGAAAAAACCTGCATTTTTGGTCAATATTCAGCATTTATTTTAAAAGGTAGAAGCCCTAAAGCTCAATTCAAACTAGTTCAAATTAATAAGTTTATATATTTTAATTGATTGCTTTTATTATCAGGGAAGTATACTGGATAAATACATTGATAAATGATGCAACTTATTCCTACATTACCAGAGCGGGAGGGGAGAGGTTTTGGGGACAGACCTATTTCAACTTTGCTACTACTTACATTCATCAAAACTGAGGCATACACTAGAGGAGACTCAGTGCAGTTGTGAGAGGAACACAGTGATTTTCTGCCTCAGAGTAGACCAAATAGAAGCACAAAATTTATATTGATTTGTTCCTAAAATAATTTAAAGGGATCAAGACAAACGTATTGGCTACAGGAGGTTGATAGTGACATAGCAGAAAAGTTTCTCAGACATGTGGCAAAACTCCATGCAGAGGAATGTGGAATGGGTTCCTGGGGCAGGCAGGCAGGCAGTCGGAAAAAGAGATCTTTCCTTGTGGAATCAAAGTTCTTAGTCTTGTGTATGAGGTTCTAGGAGCAGAATCGCACAGTCTGGGGGATATGTTAATGTCAATGGTTGTCAAGGTCCTAGGTCACACAGACTGTAGGAACAGCAAGTTTGAATAGCCCTGATTTTTGTTTGGGGAAGTCTATTCTCAGCCCATGTGGTTTGGGTAGGGCTGATCACACCATTTTCCCAGGATGGGTCCTTATTCGCATAATGCTCTCCCCCTAGTCATGGTTTAGGGATGAAAATGGATCCAAACAATGAGGCTTTTTATGAGGTTCCAGAAAGAGAGGTGCTCTTTTCTGCTAGACTCAAACAAGAGAATAAGTGACGAAATGTTGCATTTTGTTCCCACATAGATTCTGTCCAAGACATCAATACTTTGGAGCCACAAGATGGAAAGACAGGAATCAGAACCCGGTCACATTGTTGAAGCTCCATCATCAAGCTTTGCTAAGACAATTAGGAGTAAAAAAGATTTGTTGAGGAGTGTCACTAGTGAAAGGAAAAGGGAAGAAGCAAGAGTGATCCAGGAGAGCTATTGGACCACGGTGCAGACCTGACCAAGCCCCTTACAGCTCATGGGAAGCTCTAGAGCAAAAACTCTTCACTAGAGGAGTGTCCCATTGCACAGAAATGCCTAAGTCCTTGTACCAATACTTTGCTCAGTCACAGACTGTGGGCAGACCTGGGAAGAGTAGGAATTCTTCCTCGCTTAGTCACTGACTGGGGGCTGCCTGAGAAAGAACATGGTCATGGCTCTGAAGTTGAGGTCAACCATGCAGGATCTGACACCTGAAGGTTGTTAACTTGAGACACTCCTCACAGCTGGGCACCCAGTTCTTTCTCACAGGGTGATCTGAGAGAGGCATCAACTGTGTCTGCCAAATGAGCTACTGAATAAGCCAGCCATATTATTTATGTGGTCCAGTATACCCCCTATAGACTTGAGATACTGAAATACAGCTGATGGAGGGAGAGAAGCTGGGGTTTCTGTTCTAGGGCAAGCAGATGAGAGAGCATGCCTGTGGGTCTGAGATTCAAGAACTCAGAGTCCTTTGATGACCACTGGGCAGGGAAGCCAGATGTCAAATAGGAAGGGGTTTAATGATCAGCACCCCCTGGATTTGGAGCTGCAGAAGAATCTTTTGTATTTCCTATCTCAATCAGATTGGCTTGGTCACCTGTTGCTTTCTATGCCTCTATCTGCCTTGGTTTCAACATTCATATGGATGAAGTTTCCAAACCTAGTCTCGCAGCTTTGACCTCAGCTATCTTAATGGTTTTCAGCAGTTGACTCCTTAGCCCATGCTCTGGATTTTACCATCAACTAGCACTACTTTACCTGACAAATATGAGACTCTTAAGAACTCATTTTACAATCAAACCTTCTAATTCTTCCATCTTTCCCACCTTCTTTTTATAATCAATGAAACATATGGGCATTTCTAGATTTCTAATTAGTCTTTCTTTTTTTCCTTCTTGTTCTAATTTTTAGACTATTTTTGGCTTTACTTCATTTATGGCTCAGCATGGAGTCATGTCAATTATTAATGTCTGCTCTCCTTCCTTTCTCCAGCTTTAAATGTGGTGCCATCAAGAATTCCTCTTTCATTCTCTTTGCTCTTCTAGGATGACGTCGTATTCCTATGGTTTTCACTCCACTTGTTCACAGATGAATTAGTTGCACAAATTATGGTATATAATAGAGTACCACAAAACTAGAAAGGAGATAGCTTAATTTATTTCTCAATTTCTTTGAAATATTCTAGAATGAGTTGGTACAGGCTATAGATAAATATACAAATAGTCATGTTTCTATTTCATATCTCTCCAATGAGACAAATTCTTTGACAGAATTTTTGAATTATACATAAACTAAACAAAGCAGAAGTGAGAAAAAGTAAGATATGACTTGGGGCTCTCAGATTCTACACAGATTTCTGTGGAAACAGTTTTGCCTGAATGATTTTGATTTCAAGACCACGTTGGAGGGATACAATAAGGGTTAGTAATATGAAAGAGTTTAACTAGTATGGAGCTAAAATCAGAATCAATTGAAAGTAGATTCCAGGTCCCAAGAATATTTTGGAAGCCAAAATTAGAGACATTGTGGGAAAAATGAAGAATGAAATGATAATTTATTTGGTGTTGCTGTAGAAAAATGGAGGAGATAAGAATAATTAATTCATTTATTCCATCAGATCTGTGTTGGGAATTCTTCATATACCAGATCAGTAGGGCTTAGGGATATGCATATATAAATGACTTTATCCCTTTCTTGGAGGAGTCAATAATCTGATTATGGAAACACATTAACAAATAATTACCATAGTCTAATAAATGCTTCATTGGAATAAAGGATCATAAATGTTGGATATTTACAAAATCAAAATGATCTTTTTAAGGGGAAGATTTGTGAAGGCACTTATATCAAAGATGACACTCTATTCTAGTTCTATAACTAGATTTATTCCTTAATGTCTGTGACAAGTTATTCACACCCCAAATTTATAAATTAGATGCTAAAATAAAATTTCTATGATTAGATTTATTTACTAATTTAACATGCAATACCAAATTTCCAATTTAGGACCAAATCTTATTTTAGTTTTCTGAGAAAGATGGGAAGAGAGAGATTAATTTAAAAATTAAATCTAGTGATTGCTGGAACAATCTTCACCAAGCCTAGCCAATAGCTTGTTATATTCTAAATATAACTTGTCATCTTGTGACAGAATTCAATTTTGAGAATAAGTGAAAATCCATTTCAATTTTCAATTGTTTTGTATACTTGAAAACCAAAAATTTATGGAAGGCTTTTTTAATATTTATTTTGTGTCAGGTGATAGAGAATTATATCCTTTGTGTCCCTAGAAGACAGTAAGATTGATGAGTTGTTTATGCAAGCAATCAGAATCCAGTTCAGATACTATTAAATAATGCATTGTCTCTACTTACTTAAGCATAACATGATTTTACCCCAAAGTCATTTCTGAATGATACCCACAAAGAAATTTAATTCATTGATCTTATGCCTCAAAGAGCAATTCCATATGGTAGTTGCGTGATGTTACTGACTTGCAGAAATTCTCAAAATAGTTTGTATTTTGGAATTTAAAATGCAACATTTATTTTTCAATATAAAGAATGAACAATGTTTAAAGTCCGAGGTAGAGGACAAAAGCATAATGAAGAGAAAAATTACAAGAACACAAAGAAGCAGTAACAGTGTTCTGTTTCAAAAATAGTCTTTTACTAACCAGTGCTTAGCTACAGACAGTCAAGCAAAAAATGAAATGTTTTAATATAGCCAAATTAATATAATCAAAATTTCAATTACAAAAATGTAGGCGAATTTAATTTGTGCTTGCCAGTTACCAATTCTTACTCAGCATGCTTCCTTTTTTTTTAGGTAACAGAAGAAAATATTTTGAAAATTTTGTGTTTCTGTGACCCTAATTAATACTCTGTTATTCACTAAATAAAATTAGTAGGATTTGATGGCTGGAAGGATTTGATGGCCCCTTTATAGTTAATAAGACTTTCTCCCAAGAGATAACTATTTTTCTGACTTACAACATGATCAGTTAGCAGTATCTGTTCATGAACTTTATATAAATGGTTTGTTTGGTTTTTTGATTATTACATTAAAAATCATGTTTTGTATTATCACTACTAATTATTTAGGTTCCACTGTACACCAGACGTAATGCTTCGAACTCATCATGTTCTTTTTCCAATATTGTATTTCCTATCTGTATCATAATTAAAAGTGGATTACTTTTGCTTAAGTAATTCTGAATTCAAATTTTGATGGACTAGAGCACCCCGGCAGATCTGGGGTGTGAACTAGGGTGGCACATGGGCAAGGTGGCTCCTGTGATGGGGGGCATGGAGTCATGGAGTCATGGATACTTTTCTGAGTCCAGGTCAGTGGAACAGAGCATACATTAGGATTTGTTTCCAGAAATGGGGTCACATGGTGGGGTCTAAATTGTGGGAATAGGACAGGAGCCCATCTTAGGGTTAGACATGAGCAGGGAGAATGTGACGTGCCTCAGAACGGGGCCTCTAGATCTGCTTGTGCCCATTCCTTCTACCAAACGTCAAGATTAGTCCTTATGCCAGTAATGGTTTGTACCAGCCTGCAAAGGGAGGCCATTGGCTCCATCCTGTAGTTCTGGGAGGTGACACATAGAAGTTAGGAAAATGCAGGTCTAGCCATACAGCAGAATCTGTGACATCTGAAGGCTTGGTATTTATGCCCCTCATTACCAGGCCTTGTTTTTGGCTGGCTTCAAAGTCAACACTCTGCTAGATTCAGTCAAAGTTTCAGGCAACCAGAATTTTATACAAGCTACTTCATCTGCCTGCCTTGCCCTTCCCTGCTTACCAAGCAGATAGTGAGAAAGGAAGCTCACATGTTTAGCCTGTTGATTCCCACCTGAGCTCTATCTCTTACTAACTTTGTGGTTTTGGACAAGTTACTTTACTCCTCCAAGTCTCAGTGTCTCCATTTGTCAAAGAGGGAGAGAATAGTACTTACTTCATGGAGTTAAATGAGATAATCTTTGTAACTGGGCTGGTAGTGTAGTTGATCACCCTTTCCACTGGATGGAAAAGAAAAATGGAACCTATTTAAACTATGGGCCCCCCAAATTTAGCTAAAAATACTCTCTGTTTGGAAGCCTTACCAGATCCCACCAGAAAGAGGAAAGTTTTCTTCACATAGCACTCTGATGCTTCCCACCTTTTTTTTTTTTTTTTTTTTTTTTTAAATAACAGACAATCCCTTTTATAACTCCTCCTCTGGGCACTATACTACCTGAGGATAAGAATTGTGTCTTTCACATTTACAGTTCTAGTACCATCATGGTGTCAGGCATGTAAGTGGATACTCAGGAAATAGATGTCACATGCATGAATAAAGTCTGTTATTTGGCAATTATATATTGCACACTGTTTGTTTTTAGTAGTTTTCCTTTTGTGTAGGATTCATGTTCAAGATTATTTGGGAGGGAAGGAATGAGTTTCACTGAATCCTTCAAATTTACCTGTCAAACTACTCAAACTGTTTTAAATTGGCTTGGCAATCAACATCAACACAAAATTACTATTTATGACATGATTCTCTGTTGGAAGGCTCAGCAGTGACACTGTGAAAATAACTGTAATTTAGAAATTTAGTAGCATTTGCCTCAGTGAAGAAGTTAGTAGAAATAATAACCTTTAGCCCCAGCTGACACCACAGAATGTGTGTCAGACTTCTGGATGAAGATTTACATAGAAGCCTGACTGTTACTTTCACATTACAGTTTCACTTTTTCCATGATATATAAAAGTTTAGGTTCTGACTATAAAGCCACACATTTGAGAAATGAAGATAGCAAAATAGGAAGCACTACTGCCTACCAGAACTGTGACTACAAGGTTCTTTTGATATTATATTATTAATTTGTGACCAAAACAAACAAACAAACAAACAAACCCTCCCTGCATGCCCACCAACAAGGGAAACAAGATAATGCCGCAGGCAATTCCTGTAATGTTGTTACCAGTTTCCACTCTTCTCCCTGGCTTTTCCTGATGTTCTTCCTAATTAAGAAGCATATAAATGCTATATATACGCACCAACATGCTAAATTCTAAAGAAAAAAAAACCTCACCCCTAAACTGATAAAACTCTAGGCAAGTGTTAATGCAAAAACTTTGGCCTCAATCCCCACAATGATGAGGACATTATAGCGTTGATATCCTAACCATCTTTATCACAAAGTTGTGTTTTATATTCTGTTTTATTCAGGGTAAAAACACACTTCAGAGCATGTATAATCACCCGTGCTTTAGGGGAAATTTGAGGAATCACCATTTAAAGTATTTAATACATTTTTGGTATAATAGTCATCTTAGTTCACTATGATTATCCTGGGACACAAGATTGGATGGAGATGAAAAAAGGAATCAATTTAAATTATCTTTAGTTCTTTAAGGAGATACAGGAAACTTAAAAAGAGATTTGAAAAACTTTATCTTGGTACCATGATTGTGGCTTTTCTAGAAAAAGATGTAGGAATTTGAGAAGAATTTGTGGAATAAAGCAGGAAGTCCCTTTTTCGTTTTGCTGTGATAAACTGTTAAGACTTGTCCATTTTAACAATAGTTATTGAGAATTCTTCATTATAACCAGTCTCCATTTAAGAATTTCTTAACCTGTTGCTAATTATCTTTGCTTTTGACACAAACAAAGACTTAGTTTATTAAAATTTGCTGTAGCTAACTCCTTTTTATTTTGGCAAAATCCACATAACATAATATTTAACAACATCCATTTTTAAGTGTATAGTTCAGTGGTAACTATATGCACATTGTTGGGTAACAGATTTCTAGAAATTTTTGGTCTTTCTAAACTGAAACTCTACCTATGGAATAACACCTCTCCCTTGTCCAAACCGCCAGTACCTGGCTACCAGCTGTCTACTTTCTGTTTCTAAGAGTTTGGCCATTTTAGATTCCTCATAAAAATGCAGTATTTGTCTTTTTGTGAATGGCTTGTTTCACTTAGGATAATGTATTCAAGGTTCATCCATGTTGTAGCATATGACAGGAGTTCTTTTTAACACTGAATAATATTACATTATATGAATATACTACATTTTCTTTATCCATTCATCTATTGATGGACATTTAAGTTACTTCGTATCTTGGCTCTTGTGAATAATGCTGAAATGAACATGGATGTGCAAATATCCCTTTGAGTTCCTGCTTTCAAATATTTTGGGTATATACTTGGAAGTGAGATTGCTGAATCTTATGATATTGTTATTTTTATTTTTTTGAGGAACTTGCATACTGTTTTCCATTGTGACTGCACTATTTTATGTTCCAACAGTGACATAAGGAATTTAATTTCTCCTTTTATTTCGGCCAATGCTTGTTATTTTCTTTTTCTTTTCTCTTTGATAGTGGTTACCCTAATGGATGTGAGGTGATATCTCATTATGGTTTTGATTTGCATTTCCCTAATGATTAGTGATGTTGAGCCTTTTTCAATATGCTTATTGGAACTTTGTATATCATCTTTGAAGAACTTTCTATTCAAGTTCTTTGCCAATTTTTTAATCAGGTTATTTGGGGGATATTTTGGTTGTTGATTTGTAGGTCTTCTTTATGTATTTTGGATATTAACCCTTTATAAAATGTGTACTTTGGAATATTTTCTCCCATCCTGTAGGTTTCTTTTTCACCTTATTGATTGTATCTTTTTTCATGCAGAAATGTTAAAGTTTTTATGTAGAGCTATTTGTCTCTTTCTGCTTTTTTTTTGTCTGTGCTTCAGTTGTCATATTTTGGAAATCATTGCCAAACCCAATGTCATGAAGAATGCCGTTATGTTTTCTTCTAGGACTTTTATAGTTTTGGGTATTACATTTAGGTCTTTAACTCATTTTGAGTTAATTTTTGTATGTGGTATTAAGTAAGGGTCCAACTTCATGTTGGTGTGTAGCTTTGGCCCCTTAGTGCAGATCATCTGACTAGATACAAAAGGGTTTATTTTTTGGCTCCAATTCTTTTCCTGACGTCTGTATATCTTTTTACACCAGAACCATCCTGTTTGATTATTATAGATTTGTTCTTTTATGTTTATTTATTTTTGAGGAGGGGAGGGGCAGAGAGAGAGGGTGACACAGATCCAAAGCAGGCTCTAGGCTCTGAGCTGTCAGCACAAAGCCAGACATGGGGCTTGAACCCATGAACTGTAAGATCATGACCCGAGCCAAAGTTGGATGCTGAACTGAGCCACCCAGGTGCCCCATTATAGATGTGTAATATGTTTTTCAACCAGGAATTAGGAGTTTCCCAACTTGGTTTTTCTTATTCAAGATTGTTTTGGCTACTTGAGACCTTAGGATTTTTTTTTTTAAATTGCTGCAAAAGTATCATCATACGGAGTTTGATAGGAATTGAACTGACTGTAGATTGGGTAGTATGGATATCTTAACAATATTAAGTCTTCCAATCCATGAACACAAGATGTCTTTCCATTTATTTGTGTCTTCTTTAATTTCTTTCAGCAATTTTTGTGGTTTTGAATGCGTAAGTTTTTACCTCCTTGGTTAAGTTAATCCTGAGTATTCTATCCTTTTTGATGCTGTAAATGAGATTTATTTAATTTCCTTTTTGAGTTGCTTGTTAGTGTATAGAATTATAACATTTTTCTGTGTTGATTTTTAATTCTGCAACTTTGCTGAATTTGTTTATTAGTTATAGCATTTTTGTGTGTGTGTATATGTGGAATCTTTAGGGTTTTCTACATTTAGTATCATGTGATCTACCAACAGTGGTAATTTTACTTCTTTTCCAATTGTACTACTTCTTATTTTTCTTGCCTAATTGTTCTAGCTGGGATTTCTAGTCATACATCGAATAGAAGTAGTGAGAGTGGGCACGCTAGCCTTGTTCTTGATTTTAGAGGAAGAGCTTTCAGTTTTCCATTACTGACTATGATGTCATGGGTTTTTCATATATAGTCTTTACCTTATATATCTTTACCATAAGTCTATACCTTATGTTGAAGTAGTTTCCTTCTCTTCCTAGACTGTGCATATTTTTTTTAATGTTTATTATTTTAGAGAGAGAGAGGGAGAGACAGAGCACAAGTGGGGAAGGGGCAGAGAGAGAGGGACACACAGATTTCAAAACAGGCTCCAGGCTCTGAGTTGTCAGCACAGAGCTTGACATGGGGCTTGAACTCACAAACTGAGATTATGACCTGAGCCGAAGTTGGATGCTTAACTGACTGAGCCAGTCAGGCGCCCCTGCATTTTTTTTTTTAATCATGAAAGTGTGTTGAATTTTGTTAAATGATTTTTTCTGTGTCAGGATGATCATGTCATTTTTGTCTTTCATTTGTTAGTATAGTATATCAGATTGAGTGATATTCATATGTTGAACCAGACTTGCATTCGGAGAATAAATTTCCACTTGACCATGGTGCATAATCCTTTTACTGTGCTGTTGAATTCAATTTGCTGGAATTTTGTTGAGGATTTTTTGCATTAACATTCATCAGAGATATCATTGTTTAGTTTTCTTTTCTTGTAGTATTTTTGTATTGGGATAATGCTGGCCTCATAAAATGAGTTTAGAAAGTATTTCATTCTATTTAGCTTTTGAGAGAGTTTGATGGAGATTTGTGTTAATTGTTCTTTAAATATTTGATAGAATTCTCCAGTTAAGCTTTTCTTTGAAGGGAGATTTTAGATTACTGATTCAATCACTTTACAAAGTGATTCTTTTTTAAATAATCTATTTCTTTTTTAAAAAATTTAACATTTTTATTGAATACACAATTAAAAATTTTACCTGCATTTTTGTCTCTTTGTGTTGTAAACCAATAAAATTTGTTGCATCATTATCCAAAGACAAATGATAAATAAAAACACTATACAAACCAAGAAAATTGTGCTAAGTAGCATCACTTACAATTAGAGGTTGGCAAACTTTTTCTGGACAAGCAAGATAATAAATACTTTAGACTTTGTGGGCATTGTAGTCTCTTACAATTCTGTTGTAGTACAAAAGCCATCATGGACAATAAATGGGAATGGTTATATTCAATTAAATTTGTTGACAAAATCAGGTTGACAGGCTAAATCTAGTGGTTCCAGTAGTAGTTTGCCAGTCCCAAACATAGATATTTAAAAATATGCTTGTAGACGTAAATATCCCTTAGAACTTAGATCACTTAGGAACTAAGTTCAGATTTAAAGGTTATCTTTAGTAACAATGATGCTGATTGTAGTGAGCAATCATCTCATCTTCTCAGGATACTTTTTATATGCTTTTGTACTGGCTCATTTTCTCACATTGCTTTTTATTTGCTTTTTTCTTGTGAATAAAAAAACCTGACCAAGCTTTAAATGCTTCTTCAACATTTTTAAAGGTACTCTTACCAAATGTCAGGTTAAGTGTCAGGAACTAGAGGAGAGTGATTGATACCACAGCAGTTTCCTGTTTGGTGGATAAAAAGGTTGCAGTGTCCTTAATTCAACATCGATATCCCAAATCCCAATATCATCTGTGAATGGGAGTCTTCAAAAACACTGGTTTACAAGTAAAGTAACACTAAAAACAAAGAAAATCTATTTCGAGGTTCTAGAAGTGAAACTAAACATCACAAAGCTTAGCTTTAACTTGTTGCATGTTTTGTTCACAAATTCACCCACTGCTGTACTCCAAGGAACAAATTGGACAAGGTTGACATCCTCTGAAAGAGGCACTGATAGATGAGATCAAACATGTTAAATCTGTATTTGTAGTTTTATGGTTGGAAGCATATTGGAAGAAATGGATATTTTTTCTGCTTTCCATCTTGAACATTAAGAAGACTCAGAAACTTTCTGGATATATCCATTACTTTCCTTTCAGTGGGTGCTTCATCTGTATTCCTTCTGGCTCCCCGGATAAAGTTGGTTTTGGTATGCTGCTTTCCAGGGCACTTACCTGGGATACTGTGACTTTTTCTTTTTGAAAGAGAGACAGAGTGTGAGTGGGGCAGAGCAGAGAGAGAGACACACACACAAAATCCAAAGCAGGGTCCAGGCTTTGCACTGTCAGCACAGAGACTGATGCAGGGCTCAAACTCATGAACCATGAGATCATGATCTGACCCAAATTGGACACTTAACCAACTAAGCCAACCAGGTGCCCAGGGATACTGTGACTTCTTAACTAGTTTCTAGAGTTCTCTTAAATGTTTTTCAGATTGTATATTCTTGTTAAGTTGGTGTTCCTGTGGTGGAAAGAGGTTGGTGACTTTCTATTTTGCCATCCTGCTGTCTGAAGGTAATAAACTTATAAATAAACTTATTCAAATCAAAGCAAATTCTAGACGGATATAAATAAATGATTACCATTTAATTTTCTAACTTTACATTAAAAGCAACTTAGAGATGCTGTTATAGATTTACATGTATGCATAAATAGTAATGGAGAATTACCTAACAGTGCAAAAGTAGAGTATTTTCCATACCTATTTAATTTCTTTCTCAAGGAATCAAATGTCATACAGGCATCTTATAATTAATATTCACATCTCTTGGCTTTTCCTTGTAATTCTGGTTAATTGGAGTCAGTGCATGGTAGTTATACAGGCAAATGAAGTAGGCTATATACCGATGATTAAGGATCATTATGAGTTCCTAACCTGGTTTCACCACTTACCACTGTATGACCTTAGGCAAGTTGTCTGTGCTTCATTTTTCTCCATCTGTAAAATGGGTCTGGAAAACAATAGAATACATTTCCTTACTTAGTATCAAAGTTTAATATGTTAAGGTGAAAAGCGTTTTAAAATCAATGAATCTTAACTATTATGTTTTAGGAAAATTTGGTACAAGTAGAAATATTTCAGTTTACTTAGAGAGACAAATATATATTTGAATTCTTCTAGGGCACAGAATAAAAAGTCAGCACTTTTTATTGGCATCAAATATGGCATAAAATAAAATCAAATATTTCTAAAATGTGAAAACACTTAAATGATTTTCAGGCCTAAAAAATATTGAACGAGTATATTTGATCTATAAATATTTATCGTCTATCTGAATGTGTCGGGGAAAGCAAATCAAGCCTCTGCTCAGACAATTACAATCTGGTTGGAGAAGGCCAACATGTTCTGAGAAAATGTAAATAGAATATTAAGTGCCAAAATGAGTGGAAACTTGGAATAGGCATTCTGTGAAACAGAGAGTATGGTGAGTTGGAGTAATATGGCGTAGCCTCATGGAGAAAGACAGTTCTGACATGAGTAGTTTGGTTAGAGAAGAGAAGGTTCTGTATATGAGGGGGCATGGTGGTGCAAATAAGCTAAAAGAGATTTACAAACATCTGTGAACATATGAATCACTTGGTAGTCTTGTTAAAATGTAGTCTGATGCCAGAGGTTAGGACAGACCCCCAAATTTAGCATCTTTAACCAGATTTCATGTGATGTTGAGCAGCAGCAGGGAGGCTAAATTGAGTTGGAAGAAATGGTAATGAGAAGAAAGGGGCTCTCATAAAAGATCACCCAAAAGAGAAATGGAAAATAAGTAATTGGCTAAACAAATAGGGGAAAGGAAGAAGCTATAATGACATTCTTTGACTGGGAGCTGAATTGACACAAGCAGTAAAGCTAAGAAGAGAACTGGCTTGAGGGAAGAAGTGATTAACATGGTTTTGAGGCATTGAATTTTGAGGTAATGGTGTGGCATTTACAAAGAGAATAGGAAGGGCTGGAATTCATCCATGTAGAGGTGATAGCTGGTGTTTGAAAGAAAGAATTTTAGTGAATATGGGAAGAAGTGAATGTGGGAAGAAGAATCAAAGACTCCATTTTTGGAGATATCCCCATTTGATGAAAGGAAGAGGAAGAGGTGAACAAAGAAGAGTGTGAATAGTCCTGGGATTTCAGAGTATCTGAAGATAGGAAAAAGTGCTTTCAAGATTCCCATCACCTTCCAGTCAGGTCATGATCTCAGAGTTCTCGTGGTGGATCCTTGCATTGTGCTCTATGCTGCCGGCATGGAGAATGCTTGGAATTCTCTCCTTCTCTATCTTCCCCTTTCCAGCTTGAGCACATATGCTCTCTCTCATTCTCAAAATAAATAAATTAAAAAAAAATTCTCATCACCACATGTTGTGTCCAAAAATGAGAAACTAAGAGAAAGAAATTAGAAAACAGATTTTTATTCAGCTTATTAAATCAATAACATTCTTTTTGAATTTTAAATTAAAAAAGTATATTATGTTCATAGGAGAAAAATCTGAAAATATAGAAAAAAATCACAAAAAGCAGAAAAAGTGTGGAAGACAAAAATAGGAACAAAGAATGAGGACAACAAATAGAAAAATAGTAACAAATATGGTAGATATTAACCCAACAACATCAATTATTACTTTAAATGTTAATGATTTGAACTCCAATTAAAGGATGGAGATTGTCGGAGTGGATCAAAAAACAAGACTTAACTATATATTATCTACAAGAAACTCTTTAAACATATTTGAATATAAAGATACACATAAGTTAAAAGCAAAAGGATAAACAAAGACATACCATGCTAACAATAATCAAAAGAAAGCAGGAGTAGGTATATTAATCTTAGACAGACATAAGAGCAAAAAATGTTATCAAGGATAAAGAGAGGCATTGTTTTAAGACATAACATTCTGTAATGTGTATGCTCCTAATGACAGAGTGTATAAAATAAGTGAAACAAAGCTCATAGAACTGTAAGAAAAAAACCCCAAATCATCTATTATAGTTGATTATAAATTTGGACACTTTAATACCATCATCTATCAAAAATGGACATATCCAACAGACAGAAAATCAGTGAGAACATGGTTGAACTCTAAAGCCCCATCAATCAACTACATAAAATAGACATCTATGGCTTCGTCATCCAACAACATCAGTTTACACATTCTTCTTAGGCTCACATAGAACATTAACTAAGATAGATCATATTCTGGACCATAAGACATGCTTTAACAAATTTAAAAGAAGAGAAACCATACAATATCTGCCCTTGGACCACAGTGGAATTAAACTAGAACTCAATAATAAAAAGATAACAGGAAAATTCTTTTCTTTTTTTAACATTTATTTTTATCTTTGAGAGAGAGACAGAGACAGAGAGAAAGAGTGCAAGCAGGGGAGAGGCAAAGAGAGAGTGAGACACAGAACCTGAAGCAGCCTCCAGGTTCTGAGCTGTCAGCACAGAGCCCAATGCAGGGTGGGAACTTCCTAACTGTGAGAACGTGACCTGAGCCGAAGTCAGATGCTTAAATGACTAAGCCATCCAGACACCCCAGGAAAATTTTAATGTACATTAAGACTAAACAGCACAGTTCTAAATAACATATGAGTCAAAGAAGAGATCTCAAAACAAATTTAAAAATATTTTGAAAAAATTGAAAATGAAAATACAACTTATCAAAATTTGTGTGATATACCCAAAGCAGTGCTTATAAGGAGATGAATAGCATTAAATGCATATAATAGAAAAAAGGAAAGATCTAAAATCAATAATCCAAGTTTCTACCTTAGGACTAGAGAACAAAGAGCAAGTTGAGTCCAAAAGGAAGGAAATAAATAATAAAAATTGGAGCAGAAATGCATAAAATTGAAAATAGGAAATCAATAGAGAAAATCAACAAAACCAAAAGATAATTATTTGAAAAGATTAATAAATCAATAAAACTCAATACAGGCTAAGAAAATAGAGAGAAGACACAGTTTACTAATATGGAAAATGAAAAAAGGGATACCACTACAGATCCCATATCCATTAAAAGATAATAAAAGAATACTATGGACAACTGTATACCAACAACTTTGATAATCTAGATGAAATGGGCAAATTCCTAGAAAGACACAATCTGCCAAAACTCAGAAATATGTAATCTGAATAGGCCTATGTCTATTAAACAAATTGAATTAATATTTAATAACCCAAAGTAGAAAATACCAGGCCCAGATGGGTACACTGGTGAATTCTACCAAACACTTAAGGAAGAAATTATATCAATGTGTACAATCTCTCATAGGATAGGAGCAAAGGGAAACTTCCTAAGTAATTCTGTGAGTTCAGCATTACCTTAATACTGAAACAACAAAACTATCACAAGAAAAGAAAATTACCGGTAATGTTTCATGAACATAGATACAAATATCTTCAACACAATATTAGATTAAATCCCACAACATATAAAAGAAATATACATCACAACAAATTATTTATCACAGCTGATTATCCCAAGTATACAAGATTTACTCAACATTCCAAAATCAATTAATGTATTCTATCATGTTAACAGGCTAAAAAAGAAAAATTGCAGGTTCATATCAATAGATGCAGTAAAAACATTGAACGGTAAACACCCATACATGTGGTATATATATACAATGGAATACTCTGGGGCAATGAGAAACAAAGAAATCTGGCCATGTGTAGCAACATGGATGGAACCAGAGGGTATTATGCTAAGTGAAATAAGTCAGCCAGAGAAAGACAGAGACCATATGTTTCCACGCATAGGTGGATTTTGAGAGACTTAGCAGAAAACCATGGGGGAGGAGAAGAGGGGAAAAAGCCACAGAGAGGGAGGGAGACAAAACATAAGAGACTCTTAAATACTAAGAACAAACTGAGGGTTGGAGGGGTATGAGAGTGGGGAGAGAGAGTGACGGGAACTGAGGAGGCCACTTGTTGGGATGAGCACTGGGTGCTGTATGGAAACGAACTTGAGAATAAATTGATAAAAACAAAACAAAACAAAATCTCTCAGTAAACTAGGAATAGAGGAGAACTTCCTCAAGTTGATAAAGAATAGCTATGAAAAACCTAAAGCTAATATCACACTTAATAGTGGCAAACTATTTCCAACTAAGAACAGATGCCAGACAAGGGCGTGTCCTCTCACCACTCCTTTCAACAACATACTGGAAGTTCTAGCTAATTCAGTAAGACTAGCAAGGAGATAAAAGGTATACAGATTCAGAAGGAAAAATAAAACCGTGATGTTCACAGGGGGCATGATCATCTATATGGAAAGCTCAAGTCCTCTTGGAACTAATAAGTGATTATGGGAAGGTGGCAGGATACAAGTTTAATACAAAAGCCAATCTCTTTTCTATATAACAGCAATGAACCAATGAAGTTTAAAATTAAAATTTTAAATTAAAATATAGTGTATTCTTTTTACATTAGCACATCCAGATGAAATACTTAGGTATAAATATAACAAAATACATAAGGCTTGTAGGAAGAATACTACAAAATTCTGATAAACTAAAGCAAACAATGACTAAATAAATGGGAGAAACGTTCCATGTTTGTGGATAGGAATACTCAATTTGTCAAGATCTGTAGATTCAACATAATTATAATCTAAATCCCATAAAGTTATTTTGTGAATATAAAAAAAAAAAACTGATTCTAGATTATATGGAGAGTCCGAAGACCCAGAATAGCCAATTCAGTATTGAAGGAGAACAAAGTTGAAGGACGGACACTATTGAATTTAAAGACTTATTAAAAAGCTACAGTAATCAAGGCAGTGAGGTATTGACATTGAAATAGACAAAGATATCAATGGAACAGAATAGGTAGCCCATAAATAGACTCACATGACTATAATCAACTAAACTTTGACAAAGGAGCAGTACAATGGAGGGGGGAAAAAGGAAGGAAGGAATCTAGATGTAAATCGTATACCCTTCACAAAAATCAACTCAAAATGGATCATAGACTTAAATGTAAAACCAAGGTTTCTGGAAGATGACATAGGAAAAAACCTAGATGACCTTGGGTAGGATGATGACATTTTAGATGCAATACAAAGGCATGATCCACAAAAGAAATAATAGACGAGTTGGACTATATTAAAATTCAAAACTAATGCTCTGAAAAAGACAATGTCAAGAGAATGTCACAGCCTGGGAAAAAATATTTACAAAAGACATATTGATAAAGGACTGTTATCCAAAAATATACACAGACCTTTTAAAACTCAACACTAAGAAAACAAACAACTTCACTGCAAAATGGGTTAAAGACCTGAACACACCCTTCCTCAAAGAAGACATGCAGATGGCAAGTAATCATTTGAAAAGAAGCTCTTTGTCACATGTCATTAGGGAAATAAAAATTAAGGCAACAATGAAATACTACAACATCTCTATTAAAATTGTCAAAATCTAGAATATTGACAACACATGCTGGTGAGATATGAAGCAACAGGAACTCTCATTTGTTGTTGTTGGGAATGCAATACAGTCACTTTGGAAAGCAATTTGGCAGTTTCTTATAAAACTAAATATACTCTTATCAAAAAATTCATCAATTACACTCCTTTGTATTTACCCATTAGAGTCAAAAATCTTATAATCACATAAAACAGTATCTTTATTCATAATTGCCAAAAACTTGGAAGCAACCAAGGTGTCCTTCAGTAGGTGCATGGGTGGATAAACTGTGGTACATCTAGGCAATGGTACATAGTTCTGTGTTAAAAAGAAAATGATATATCAAAACATGGAATGACACGGAAGAATGTTAAATACATATTTAAGTGAAACAAGTCAATCTGAAAAGGCCGCATAGTGTATGATTCTACATATATGACATTCTGGAAAAGGCAAAACTATGGAGATAGTTAAAAGATCAGTGTTTCCCAGGGTTTGGAAGTTAAGGGCGATTAATAAGCAGGACACAGAAGATTTTAGGGTAGAGTGAATAGACAGCCCATGATATTTAATTATGGGATATGTCAGTATACATTTGTCCAAACCCATAGAATGTACAACACCAAGAGTGAACCATAATATACACTGGAAGCTTTGGGTGGAAATGATGTGTCACTGACTGTAACAAATATACCACTCTGGTGTGGAAGTTGAATGTAAGGGGGGCTGTGTGGGGGGGGGAACAAGAGATTTGTGGGAATTCCCTGTCCTTTCTGTTCAGTTTTGCTCTGAACTTAAAACTGCTCAAAAAAATTAATTTAAGTAGTTAAAAAAATTAAAAAATTTTAAAATGTAGAAAAGCATGAAGAAAATAAAAATTATAATTTTATTACCCAGAGAAATCTGTTTTTCTGTCTCTATCTCTATCTTTGTATCTCTCTGCGTACAGTCTTCTATGCCTTTTCCTACACAAATGTACATATTTTTTCCACAAGATGGAATCGTGCTGTCTAGATGTTTTGTGTTTACCTTTAAAATATATTTTGAACATTTCTACCATGAAATTAAGCATTCTATTATAATATGTTTTTTTCCCTATTATAAAATGCTTTTTAACAGATTGCTTGAAAAATACAGGAAAAGAACCTAAAAAGGCATTAGAGTCAAAAAAAGATTTTGTTCAATTTAGAAGTAACTGGGACATGTTTATGGGCATAGGAGAAAGAACACATAGGGTGATCGAAGAGAAATATCTATTGAATGAATGAATGAATAGACGGTGGAGGTGGGAAGAGAAGACAGAAAGAACTAGGTTACAGGACAGTGGAATTTGCTTGGGAGGCAGCAGACATATTTTCATAGGGAAACAGATGTACTTTCAGTTGCATAGTTGGAGAGATGACCAAGAGAATGCTGCCTGTACTGATATTTGCAGTAAACTGAGGGTGAAGTCATCTTTTAAAAAAAGGAAAAAGTTAAGCTAATTTCAAATGATAATTGAAAGTTGGCATTTTTCCTGTTGATACAGGACTGAAGAATTAAAAAGGAGACGAGGCCATCATAATATTGTATTAGTTCACATGAACTTAGAGCACTTGAAAATACAAATGTTTCCATAGATATTGCTGAGCATTAGTGGCCACACAGATTTTATTTAAATGCATTATTTGGTTTTTTTTTAAAATTTTTTTTTAACGTTTATTTATTCTTGAGACAAAGAGACAGAGCGTGAGCAGGAGTAGGGCAGAGAGAGGGAGACACAGAATCCGAAGCAGGCCCCAGGCTCTGCGCTGTCAGCACAGAGCCCGACGCGGGGCTCGAACTCACAGACGGCGAGATCATGACCTGAGCCGAAGTCGGCCACTCCACCGACTGAGCCACCCAGGCGCCCCTAAATGCATTATTTGAAATGACTTGGTCCTTCTTTTCTCACCCTGCAGATTCCTAAAATACTCTAAAAATTTACCTAAAGAAGAAATTCTTTATTGACTGGTATGATTGTGAGGAAAGAGAGGTATTTTTATTCTTGTGTAACTTTTAATTTTTATTTTCTCTATAGATGTGTGATATTCTACCCTTTTAACTCAAGGTAGGGTCATAAGGCTCAAACTTTTCAAAGAAATTATGTTCTTTTATTCAGGAGTTTTATTTCTTACTCAGAGCTACATAGCAACCGATTTAAATACCAGCTGTTTAATCTTTTTATTTTTTCAGTTTACCTGGTGGAGAGGAGTTAATAATGAAACATTTCTGCCTTTATGTAATAAAAATATGGGTATTTTCCACTCTTGTTTCTCTGTGATTTAAAGATTTGTGTTTGTTTTTGTTTTATACTCACACTGATTCTATAACCATGGTAGCAGAAAGTTTCCAGTACAATTTATTCTTTAAATGTCAGCCAAAACCATCAGTTATGGCCCATCGACCACTTATGTTGAAATAGGAGACCCGTCTTAGATTCTCAGTTCTGCCACCAAAGAGCCGTGTGATTTGGGGAAAGTTATTTATTTTCACTTGCTGTTTTGCTAAGTGAAATGATCTAACTTGATTGTTTTTATAGCCTCATTCAAGGTCCTGAATTTCATATTTATATTCTATATTTAAATTTGCATAGTAGTACATCAGAATAATTAGTAATTGTGGTAATTGACTACCATGATACTACTGTGTAGATTACATCAATGGGTTGTAATGGAAAATGATCGCTAAAGTGAACCCTGAGGTGGCTTCAAGAATACATTGCTATTGGGAGTATAGGTATCTTATAAAGGCAACCAGTGGTTTTAGAGGTCAGCTATGAAAAGTTGCTTATTTTATGAATATGCTTTTTTCCTACCAGATAATCTTCATATGGTGTTACTGAATGTAACTGAAAAAGATCACACACTACCCAGTAATCCTAGGAAATGGTCATACTGTACTAAAGGAAATTAAGGCAACAAGAGCAATTATCGGAGTCACAGCAGTGAAGTGGAGGAAAAGGTTGAAATGACATTTCCAATTTAGAAATTCTATTTATAGTCACTGGAACTTTCCAAGACTGTTCAGTTTTGGACTTACATGTTTTGGACATATTCTCAACTTCAAAGCAAAAATTTTTTTGAAGAGCATTACGTAATTCTGCTCATTCATTTGGGCTTATACAGTATTCAGGGAAAACAAGCTGATTTTTTTTTAGGAAAATCCCCAAACCCCACATATTAAAGAATAGCTGGATATTTTCCTAATGTATAGTGACTTACTGACCACATAATTGATTTCAAGCAAAGAGCTCAGTGAGGCAATTCCAATTAAGTAATTCTAGAATACAGTCTATATTTGAATATATCTTTGTCCAAAATTTCTCTGGAACAAATGCTATTTCTGCTGCTATTATGAAAGCAGATACCCCTTTTATTCCGGAAAGATAGATTTACAGAGAAAAGGCATCAGATGATGAAAGACTTGTTTTCTAATATACTACTATAATAAGCCGATTCATGTAATCAATCAGTGAAATACACAGGGAACTCTTACATTTATTAAGGAACAGGAGACCAGCTGCATATTCTCCCAGATTACTTCATAAATACTTAATAACACGTTTATCATCTGGCTATTTTCCTTACAACTAGTTGGTCTGAGTCTGATTTGCAATTATGCCACAATTTTAAAATCACATATGTCAGAACAAAGTGCCTTTGTCTTATAAAAAATAAAAGAAAGCAAGGAGTCCATCAGAAATGGATGTCTTAGTATTTCATAATTTTAGGGGGTAGAATAACAGGAAAAGCTCGTCTGTGGAATTTCTTTTGAAAAAAGAAAATAATTTACTTATCAAATTATTATTGTTCATGCTTTCAGGAAACTCGTATGGTTAACATGAGTAAATAAATGAAAGCAACTATTTTTTTTTTTCCATTTTGTCAGTATAGCTGCTCTAGTGGGATTGCCCTGCAACTAGTCAGCTTGTCAGGAAAAAAAAAAAGGATACAGATAAGAACACTTACAGACTTTCCATTTCTACATCAGAGAAGTGTGAGCTTTCTTGTTATTATTAATATTTGATCTCCGCAAACTGTGGAAATGCCTGGTCTCTTAATACCTTGCTGAATTGCCAGGAAAACTCGCAAAGTCAGTATCATTTGTCTCACAAAACTCTCATTTTATTTTTTGGGTTAAAAAGCCCAGTGGAAGCAAAAGTTTCAGAGCCTTCTACACTTCCTGAAATTTAAATCATTTAACAATCTACAAATTAAATTATTGAACAGTAATAAAGACAGGGTGCCTAGAGTAAATGATGTATCTTTGCCACTCATTTGGTTTATTCCTTCCAGTTCAATCTAACCAATCAGAAAACCTAGACTAAAACAGTAGTTTGCAAATTACTGCAAACCAGCCAGCTGGACTTGAGAGGAGCATCATAAAAACTTGTCTCGTATATTTTCCTGTCGGTCTAATATGTTTTCCTAACTGCTTAGTAAGCTCTGGGACAGGTTCTCTGGAATCTAATTACCTCTTCATGTTCCTTTTAAGGTTGACTGGGGATCTGTTTACTGAAGTACTCAGAGGGACATTTTGCTAGGGGCAGAAGAGTTCTGCTGTTCATGGGCCATGCTTGAGGAAGAGTTAGGCAGTGGCCTGGCAAGTGGAATGAAGATGTACATATTTTTATGAAACAAACAGTCACAGCCTGGAGAGGAAAACTTATGAGTGCACTTGGTACATACCTAGGTGGGAAGTTTAGTGAAAAGGAAGAGTTATATCTAGAGTTTAGAGCTATGAAAAGCTTTTCACTTTTTATAGTTTTTTTTTTCTCCTTTTCTCCCTAATGGCTCCAGTTGGAAATTAAATCCACTTCTAAAACATGCACTTAGTACCTACTGTACAAAGTACATCATGGTGGATACAAACTAGAAACCTACTCTCTGATTTTAAGTAGCATGCAATCAAATAGAGGAGTAAGTGCTTATTTAAGTAAACAGAAAGGACAATGTCTAATCATTAACTTGTAAGGTATAGTTAAATATCCTTGCAATATTCTCCCATAATATCTGCACTTTTCCTTTCACGGTACTTGACACACTCAGTCCTCTCCATAACACTTGTCACTCACACACACAATTTAGTTACACCGTCAAAACTTACTGTCTTCTCCTGGGAAGAGACTAAGCCTTTTTGTTCTCAATTTTATCTCCACTACTTAGCATAGACTGACATATCAGGCACTTGATAAACACTTTGTAATTAAATTAAATTTAAAGTCCTTTATAAGCCATGCATACTTGATCTTTCAACTGGAGCTTTGTTTGTTCCTAATGAGAAAAATCATTAGACAAGTCAGGAGAAACTTTGGTTGTCTCTGTATTGGCTACTGTGGTATGCTCTAGGGAAGATGTAAGTCTGTTCCCCTGTAAAAACTCTGTTGTTTTTGCCTGTACATCATCCATTCCCTTTTCTAGTAACAAACTGTGATTTTGCTTCACTTTAAGGAATTCTTCATTGTAAATACTCTTGGTGGCTAAAAAATGGTCATGTGACTCAAGCTGGGCCAATGAGTTGCTCTTCCTGGAATTTAGACTTTGTACTGATTAACTCAAAAGATTTGACTGAAGATGATTCATCTTGACTATATTAGTTTTCTATCGCCACCACAACAAATTACCCAAACTTGATGGCTTAAAACAACACAGATAAATTGTCTTCAAAGTTCTGGAAGTCAGAAGTTTGACAAAGGTTTCACTGGACTAAAATTAAGATACTGGTAGCACTGTGCTTCTTTCTGCTGACTTTAAGGAAAAGCCTACTTCTTTGAGTTTTCCATCTTCTAGAAGCTGCTTGCATTCCTTGGTTCATGGCTTTCTTCCTCCATTTTGAAAGTGAAGAGCAGGACAAGTCCTTCTCATATTGCATCTCTCTGTCCCTGCTTCCATCATCACATCTCTTTCTCTGACTCTGCTCTTCTGCCTCTCTTCCAATTTTCAGGACTCTTGTAATTACCTTAGGCTCACCTGGATAATCCAGTATCATCACTCAAGTTAAGCTGATTAACACTCACCATTCCATTTGCAACCTTAATTCTTCTCTGCCATCAAAGGTGACATGTTCAGAGGTTCCAAGGCATGGGACATGGGCAGTTTTGACAGGAGCATTGTTCCTGCCTATGACACCATCCTGTTGCCTTGAAGAGTCTGTTACTCGCTCCTTCTTCCCAGATCTGCTGCTCTGGTTCTTGTCCTTTCTGAGGACTGGGTTTTGTAGGCTATTTATTTTTTCCGATTCTATAAACTGCTTCTTGTCTTTCCAATGAATATGCTCTTTTTGCTTGTTTTAGCTACAATTGACTACTTTTGCTTTTGAATAAACAACACAAATTGATGCACATACTTATTACACTTTCTAGCTGATAAATAAGGCAGTTGCCAATGAACTGATTTCAGTCTTGTTTTCCTTCTGTTCTTCCTTTTCAGTGCTCTATTTTTAGTAGAGAATGTCAGTATGACAAGGTGGTGGAGGCTTGTAGCTGGGAATCTTGTACTCCCTCAGAAAACAAATCCAAGGTGAAGATTTAGAGTTGTAATTTTCCACATTAAGGTGATGAAGACTTCAGCTTACCATTTCTATTATACCTCTCTTATTAGTAGCAACGAACAGGACTTGATAATATTTGTTCATGCAGAAGAGATAGGGTGAATTAGGAAATATTCAAAACCAAGAATAGAAAATACTCTTATTAAATTCAAGCTTAAAACATGTACTGAGTATGTAGAGTATTGAGGGTTGTAGAAATTACTGACTGTATATCTACTGTATTAAAGGACATACAGAAGGGTGGTGGCATCTGGGTGGCTCATTCGGTTAAGCATCTGACCCTTGATCTAGGTTCAGGTCATGATCCAGTGGTTTGTGAGATCTAGCTCTGCCTCAGGCTCTGAGTGGACATTGGGTAGCCTCCTTGGGATTCTCCCTCTCCCTCTTTCTCTGCCCCTCCCCTGATCCCTCTCTCAAAATAAATTAAACTAAAAAAAGAGAGATACGAACCATCAGAATTGATTTATGCAACCTAGTATCATCTTATATCTTTTCTGTTCTTACCTTTTCACTGAAATCCTTACCTATGCTACTAAAACAGCCATTTAGCTTTATTTTCACTAAAGTTAGAATAATATATCATTTTCCATTTTTTCAACTGTATCCTATTTATGTTCATTTTTAAAAACTTTTTTCTCTTAATTTTTTTTAATGTTTATTTTTGAGATACAGAAAGCTGGGGCGGAGGGAAAGAGATAGAGGGAGACACAGAATTTCAAGCAGCTTCCAGTTTCTGAGCCGTCAGAGCAGAGCCCAATGTGGGGCTCAAACCCACAAACCATGAGATCATGAGACCATGACCTGAACCGAAGTTGAGTGCTTAGCAGATTGAGCCACCCAGACACCCCTCCTATTTATGTTTATTTAAAAGTGATCCCAGGACACCTGGGTGGCTCAGTTGGTTGACTATCTGACTCTTTATTCTTGCTCAGTTCATAATCTCACTGTTGTGGGATTAAGCCCCAAGTCAGGCTCCATTTTGAGTGTGGGACCTGCTTGGGATTCTCTCTCTCCGTCTTCCTCTTCCCCTCCCTGCTAATGTGCTAGCTGTACATACATACATACATACATACATACATACATACTTATATGAGATTCTTATTAGCAGAAAGTAGTTGAGTCTTGCTTTTTCATCTAATCTAACAAATTCTGCCTTTTAATTGGAGTTTTAATACCATGTGTATGTGATGGATTTATTTATTAGTTTCAAGTCTGTCTTTTTATTTATTTTCTATTTGTCCCAGCTGTTATTTTTGTTCTCCTTTTCATCTTTTTCTGCCTTATTTTGGGTTAATTGGTTTCTTTTTATAATTCAATTTTTCCCCTTTACTGACTTATTAGCTATGTTTTATTATTTCAGTGGTTGCTTTAGAATATGTACTAAACATGTTTAATTTGTAATGGTCTATCTTAAAATGATGTTGTGCCTCTTCAAATATAGTATATGAATAATACAATACTATATTCCCATTTATGCTCTCCTGACTTTTGTGATATTGTTGTCATACATTTTACTTTTACGTATACTGTTAACCACATGTTTCATTGCTATTTCTTTTTTAAAGAGATTTAAGCTATAAGGAAAACCTTATATATTAACCCAAAGAGTAATGATTTTCAGTGTCTTCATTCCATTGTATAGATCCATATTTGCATCTGGTTTTTCTTCTATTGAAGAATTTTCTTCATTTTTTTTGTAGTAAGTCTACTAGTTATGAATTATTTCAGTTATTTGCCTATGTTTTTAAGAGGTACATTCATTGGTTATAGATTTATAGAGTGACAAGTTTTATTTTCAGTATTTTAAAGATGTTACTTCACTGTCTTTTTTCTTATGTTACTTCTTTTTTTTAAATTTTTTACTTATTTTTGAGAGACAGAGAGACAGAAAGACAGAGTGCAAGTGGGGGAGGGGCAGAGGGAGGGGGAGATGCAGAATCTGAAGCAGGCTTCAGGCTTTGGGCTGTCAGCACAGAGCCCAATGCAGGGCTCAAACTCACAAATCGTGAGATCATGACCTCAGCTGAAGTTGGACGCTTAACCGACAGAGCCACCCAAGTGCCCTGCTTGTGTTACTTCTGATGAAAAATCTTCTGTCGTCTTCTTTTTTTTTTTTAATTCCAAGTTTTTGTTTAAATTCCAGTTAGTTAACATACAGTATAATATTTGTTTCAGGTATAGAATTTAGTGATTCATCACTTAGATACAACACCCAGTACTCATCACAAGTGTCTTCCTTAATAACCAACAGCCATTTAAGCCATCTTCCTGCCCACGTTCCCTCTAGGAACCCTCAGTTTGTTCTCTATAGTTAAGAGTCTCTTATGGTTTGCCTCCCTCTCTGTTTTTGTCTTATTTTATTTTTTCTTCCCTTCTTCTATGTTTTCTGTTTTGTTTCTCAAATTCCACGTATGAGTGAAATCATATATTATTTGTTTTTCTCTGACAGACTTATTTCTCTTAGCACAATACTCTGTAGCTCCATCCAATATTGCAAATGGCAAAATTTCATTCTTTTTTATGGCTGAGTAATATTCAATTTGAGATATATATACTATATAACATGTATACATTATATAATATATATATATACATATATATCTCACATATTCTTTATCCATTCATCAATCAATGGATGTCCAAACATACTTCCATAATTTGGCTATTGTTAATAATGCTACTATAAACATCAGGGTGCACGTATCCCTTTCAATCAGTAGTTTTGTATTCTTTGGGTAAATACCTAGTAGTATAATTTCTGGGTCATAGGGTAGTTCTATTTTTAACTTTTTGAGTAATATCCATGCTGTTTTCCAGAGTGCCTGCACCAGTTTGCCTTTCCATTGATAATGTAAGAGGGTTCTCCCTTTCTCTGCATCCTCACCAACGTCTATTGCTTCCTGTGTTGTTATTAGCTATTCTGACAAGTGTGCGGTGGTATCTCATTATAGTTTTGATTTGTGTTACCCTGATGATGAGTGATGTTGACCATCTTTTTATGTGTCTGTTAACCCTTTGGATGTCTTCTCTCAAAAAATATCTATTCATGTCTTCTTCCCATTTCTTTGTTGGGTTATTTGTTTTTGTTTTTGTTTTTGGGGTATTGTATTTGATAGTCCTTTATATATTTTGGAGACTGTTTATCAGATATGTCACTTGCAAATATCTTCTTCCATTCTGAAGGTCACTGTTGGGAGCCATCTTGGGCTCACAGGTTGAGACATCTCCCTGTATGGATAAGGCAGATGTTGCAAAGTCTCCTGTTGACTAAAATGGCATCCCAATATTATCTCCTTCTATTAATAACCTTTCAGGCCTGGGTTTCTTGAACTTCTCTCATTGGCCTCAAGGGATATAATGTTCTTTGGTTTTACGGCATATGAAAAAGGGGACCTGGAGTGTGATGCCTTAATGGATAATATCTGAATGAGAGTTACCTGGCCAGAAGTAACCTCAAAGTTGCCTCTTGGCAACTTTGATCAGACAGAGTAGCAGTTATGAGTTGTTATGAGTTGTCAAAAAATTAGTAGACATTAGGCCCCAAGACTCTTTGAACCAAACTAGATTTCTCTGCAGGTATTGCATTGTGTTAAAAATCCCCTCAACCCCACCATAAAACCCCAAAGCACATTGCTATAAAGCTTCTCTCAGTATTTGCTCGACAGACTGATAGGAGAGACTTAGGACCTTCTCCGGAGGTTAACTTAGCCCAAAAGTTAAAAGCACTGTTTGTAGATAAGGCACAAACAGAAGCCAAACAAAAGTAGCTACACATACTGATCAACAATAAATATTGAGCACCTTCCTGAGGTTTACATTCCAGAATCTTTTTGCAATTCCCGTCCCCATGCTCCATTATAATGAAAAGGCAATAACAAAATACTTTTACAGAAAATGCCATTTTTACAAAGAACAGACAGACATGAGCCCTTACAGTACAGGCTCACTCACGCACAAAGGAAAAGAACCTAGACAAGCATTAGAGATTATGTCTCTACCAAGTGAGTTATACCTCCTCCATTATGGTTAAAGATTATGGATAGAACGACTCCTAATCTATCTTTAGATGGTTGCCATAGGTCTTAAGGCAACAATGTATGTGCCCTCTGTTTACTGAGGGCTACGACAATAACCCTTCTCTCTTCTTAAAAACATCTTGTTATTTCTTCTGCTCTGCCTCAAAAACAATGTGTGATCTTGGAACAAAGTCGTAAAAATGGTTACTGCCCAATCTAAGATAAGACTGTGTCCTTTTGGGTCTGGTGGATTCACAAATATGCCAACCTGAGAAAAGTTGTTAAAAATGCCTTGTCATTGATGTTATGTCACTCACTGCCTTTAAAAAAAGAAACTGAGACCAGCAGAGTGGGGATGCCTGCCTGGCTCTAGAAGCCACGCTGCTCTTTCGAGTCATTCATTTCACTGGTCGTTCATCCTTTGAAATTCCTGGATTCAGTCGGAGCTGGACTCCCGCAGGTCACCTTTTGTTGATTGTTTCCTTACTGTCCAGAAGCTTTTTATTTTGCTGAAGTCCCAATAGTTCACTTTTGCTTTTGTTTCCCTTGCCTCAGGAGATGTGTCGAATAAGAAGTTGGTCCAGCTGATGTTAATGAGTTTGCTGCCTGTATTCTCCTGTATTTTGATGGTTTCCTATATCATATTTAGGTTTTTCATACAAGACTTTTGAATTTACTTTTGTGTATTGTGTAAGTTTCATTCTTTTGCATGTTGCTGGGCAGTTTTCTGAACACCAGTAATTCAAGACTATCTTTTATCCATTGGATTTTGTTTCCTGCTTTTTTGAAGATTGGTTGACCATATAGTTGTGGGTCCATTTCTTGGTTTTCTATTCTATCCCATTGATCTATGTGTCTGGTTTTTTTTTTTTTCCCCAGTACTGTACTATCTTGACTACAGCTTTGTACTATAACTTAAAGTCTGGAATTGCGATGCCTCCAGCTTTGTTTTTCTTTTTCAAGTTTGCTTTGGCTATTTGGGGTCTTTTGTGGTTCCATACAAATTATTCTAGCTCTGTGAAAAATGCTGGTGGTATTTTGATGGGGATTGCATTAAATGTGTAGATTGGGTAGTATAGATACTTTTAACAGTGTTTTTCTTCCAGTCCAGAAGCATGGAATGTTTTTCCATTTATTTGTGTCATCTTCAGTTTCTTTCATAAGTGTTTTATAGTTTTCAAAGTACAGGTCTTTTACCTCTTTGGTTAGGTTTATTCCTAGGTATCCTATGGTTTTTGGTTCATTGTAAATGGAATTGATTCCTTGATTTCTTTTACTGCTGCTTCATTATTAGTGTATAGAAATGCAACAGATTTTTGTACACTGATTTTGTAGCCTGTGAATTTACTGAATTTGTGTATCAGCTCTAGCAATTTTTTTGGTGGAGTCTTTTGGGTTTTCTACATAAATATCATGTCATCTTCAAATAGTGAAAGGTTGACTTCTTTTTTGCCAATTTGGATGCCTTTTATTTCTTTTGGTTGTCTGCTGAGGCAAGGACATCCAGTACTATGTTAAGTAACAGTGGTGAGAGTGGACATCCCTGTCTTCTTCCTGACCATAGAGGAAAAGCTCTCAGTTTTTCCCCATTGAGGATGATATTACCTGTAGATCTTTCATATATGACCTTCATGATGTTGAGCTATGGTCTCTCTATCCCTACTTTGTTGAGGATTTTTATCAAGAATGGATAGTGTACTTTGTCAAATGCTTTTTCTGCATCTATAGAGAGAATAACATGGTTAATCTCCTTTCTTTTATTAATGTGATGTCTCACATTGACTTGTAAATATTGAACCACCCTTGCAAACCAGGAATAAATCCCACTTGATCATGGTGAATGATTCTTTTAATGTACTGTGGGATTTGATTTATTATTATTTTGTTGAGGATTTTTGCTTTCATGTTAGTCAGGGAAATTGCCATATAGTTCTGTTTTTAGTGGAGTCTTGGTTTGGTTTTGGAATCAGTGTAACATAACCTTGTAGAATAAATTGGAAATTTTCCTTCCATTTCTATATTTTGGAACAGATTGAGAAGAATAACTAAGAACTCTTCTTTAAATAGTTGGTAGAGTCCCCTAGAAAGACATCCAGCCCTGGACCTTGGTATGTTGGAGGATTTTTGATTACTGATTATTTAATTTAATAATTTATCTCCTGGTTATTGTTCTGTTCATGTTTTCTATTTCTTTTCGTTTCACTTTTGGTTGTTTCTATGTTTCTAGGTATTTATCGATTTCTTCCAGATTACCCACCTGTTGGCATATATTTTTTCATAATATTCTCTTATAATTGTTTGTATGTCTGTGGTGTTGGTTATGATTTCTCCTCTCTCATACATGATTTTCTTTATTTGGGTCCTTTCTCTTTTTTTTCAAGTCTGGCTAGGGGTTTATCAATTTTATTAATTGTTTCAAAGAACAAGCTCCTGATTTTATTGATCTGTTCTACTGTGTTTATGTTGTTGTTGTTGTTTCTGTATCATTCATTTCAACTCTAGTCTTTATTATCTCCCTTTTTCTGCTGGCTTTAGGCTTCATTTGTTGTTCTTTTCTAGCTTCTTTAGATGTAAGGTTGGGTTGTGTATTTGAGATTTTTCTTGCTTCTTGAGTTAGGCCTATGTTGCTCTATACTTCCCTGTTATGACCACTTTTGCTGTAAACCAAAGGCTTTGGATCATCATATTTTTATTTTAAGTTTTTTTCCATGTAGTTTTTAATTTCTTTTTGAATTTCCTGACCAACCCATTCATTCTTGAGTAGGATGTTCTTTAGCCCCCCTTGTATTTATAGTCTTTCCAAATTTTTTCTTAAGGTTGACATCAAGTTTCTTGGCATTGTGGTTGGAAAATATGCATGGTATGATCTCAGTGTTTTTGTACTTGTTGATACCTGATTTGTGACCTAGTATGTGATTTATTCTGGAGAATAAATCCCATGTGCACTTGAAAAGAATGTTTATTCTGCTGCTTCATGGTAAAATGTTCTGAATATATCTCTTAAGTCCGTCTGGTCCAGTGTGTCATTCAAAACCATTGTTTCCTTGTTGACTTTCTGCTCAGATGATCTGTCCATTGATGTAGGTGGGGTGTTAAAGTCCCCTACTATTATTGTATCATTATCAATGCAGTACTTCATGTTTGTTATTAATTGTTTTATATATTTGGGTGTTTTCAAGTTAGATGCATAAATATTTATAATCGTTAGGTCTTCTTGTTAGATAGACCCCTTTATTCATGATGTAATGGCCTTCTTCTCTTGTTATAGTCTTTGGTTTAAAAATCTAGTTTGTCTGATATAAGTATTGCCACTCTGCTTTCTTTTGACATCTGTTTGCATGGTAAGTATTTCTCTATCCCTTCACTTTCAATTTGTAGGTGTCTTTATATCTAACATGAGTCTCTTATAGACAGCATATAGATGAGTCTTGTTTTTTTTTATACATTCTGACACCCTATGTCTTTTGATCGTAGCATTTAGTCCATTTACATTCAAGTACTTATGGAAAGATAAGAATTTAGTGCCATTTTATTCCTTGTTTTGTCATTATTTATGGAGATTTTCTCTGTTCCTTTCTAGTCTTTGTCACTTTTGGTTTTTTCTTTCCGACTCAAAGACTCTCTCCTTTAGTATTTCTTGCAGGGCTAAATGGTCACAAACTCATTTAGCGTTTGTCTGGGAAACTCTTTTCTCTCCTATTTTGAATGATAGCCTTGCTTGATAGGGTATTCTTGGCTGCAGATTTTTTTCATTCAGCACATTAAAAATATCATGCCACTCCCTTCTGACCTGTCAAGTTTATTTGGAGTGATCTGCTGCTAACCTTATTTGTCTTCCCTTGTAAGTTAGGGACTTCTTTTGTCTTGCTGCTTTTAGGACTTTTCTTTATCTCTATATTTTGCATATTTAACTACAAGATGTCTTGGCATTAACTAGCTTTTGTTGATTTTGATGGGAGTTATCTGTGCCTCCTGGATTTAGATGTCTGATTCATTTCCCAAATTAGAGAAGTTTTCAGCTGTAATTTCCTCAAATAAATCTTTGGACTCCTTTTCCCTCTCTTCTTCTGGGACTCCTATGATAGGAATGTCATTATGCTTTATGGAGTCACCGAGTTCCCTAAGTCTACTTTCATGATCCAAGATTTTCTTTCACTCTTTTGTTCAGTTTCATTATTTTCGATAATTTTATCTTCTGTATCATTTATTTCTTTCTCTGCTTCTTCCATTCCACGTTCATTACATCCAGTCAGTTTTGATATCGGTTGTTACATCTTTCATTTCGGCCCTGTTTAGTTTTTAGCTCTTTTGTCTCTTCAGTAAGGAACTCCTTGGTGTCCTCTATGCTTTTCTCAAGCCCAGATAGTATCCGTATGATTATTCCTTTTCATTCTAGATCAGATATTACTCATAACTGTTTTGATTAGATCCCTAGATGTGATCTTTTCTTATTCTTTCTTTGGGATGAATTCTTCCATCTTGGCATTTTGTTTAAGTCTCTTTTTTTGTATGTTAGGAAAGCCTGTTAAGAGTCCTGTTCCTGAGAGGAACGACTTTAGGAAGAAGTCCTATACTGTCCTGGGCCTGGTGTTTCAGGAAGCATCTCTGGTACATGCCGTGTGCACTCTGCTGCTGTGTTATGGTTGTTCTATCTCTCAGGTTAGTCCTCTGCAGTTTCTTCTTGCCTACAGAGGGAATGTTTGGACATTGGCCAGAGTCTGGTGAGTTTTAAATAAGTGTACTCTGGTGGGCTTGTTAAAAGAGACCTTATGCTCTTTCCACTAGAGCTGAAGCTTTACAGAACTCTATGGTCATTAGATGCAGTGCATGCAGGGGTTTGGTCTTTGAGGTGAGGAGCCTGCTGCTCTGCCTTTCATGCACACTTGCCTGAGAAAAGTAATACCAGCAGAGCACAACAGTGTGGGGCTTGATGTAAGTGGTTTAGGTAGCCAGGTTGGTGCTGTGCTGTTAAGTTAGTTTATGCTGTAGGATAGGGGAGGGAAATGATGCTAGCCAGCTCTTTTGAGGGAATTTTGTACTTGCTGCCATGAGGCAAGCCCTCCTAGAAAAGCAGATAATTTACCCTCAAGCCTCCTAGGTGTTTTTCAGATTTTTGTTTTCGCACTGTGTCCAGTTGCTGTCCAGGCAGGCTGACTTTTAGAACTCTAAACTTTAGGGACCTGATGTGGTGGGGACCTGTGCTGGCCTGGTAGAAGGTGTCACAGTGCTGGGATCAATGCAGGTTTGACCCAGAAGAGCAGTCGCGCCAGAGTGCAGGAGCTTGGGATTTGTAAGAAAGCCCACTAAAGAGCCAGTGTTCAAGTTGGTTGCCCTCTGCAGGTGTCTCTGCACCTACTCTGAGTGGCTGGGGAAGGAAATGGCACCCACTGGCTCTTTTGTCCCCAGAGTGGCAATGCCATCTCTCTCAGATACACTCCAAGAAGAGGAAACAATCTCTCCAAATCCATCTTTGGTGATCCTTTGTACCATCTTTCTCCAGGTTACCTGCCTGCCTTCTCTGTAGGATCACTGCAGTACCCTCGAGGCTCTATTCCGGGCATGTCTGGACCTTTAAAACTCCAGTCTTTGATTCCCACTGGTTGCAAAACTTAGAAAAACCAGTTCCTTTTGTTTTCCCAGGCAATGACTTTGGGGAAGTGTTTTCCTTGTTCTATCCCCTGTGTGCTCCTCTCTCTTTGTTGCCTCTCTCCACCAGTAGGGCTCCTGCGCCTCCACAGCACCTGGGATCTCTTTCTTCCCCAAACCATGTCTCTGCACCTCCTACCTTCCACAGTGTGTCCTCTTCAGTCTCTCTAGTTGTGCAGTTTGTTGTCAGTCCTCACATAGATTTCTTGAGTATTTAGAATGATTTGATATTGGGGCACCTGGGTGGCTCAGTCGGTAAAGCGGCCGACTTCGGCTCAGGTCATGATCTCCAGAGCCTGGAGCCTGCTTCGGATTCTGTGTCTCCCTCTCTCTGCCCTACTCCTGCTCACGCTCTGTCTCTTTGTCTCAAAAATAAATAAACATTAAAAAAAAAAAGAAAATAGAATGATTTGATATTTATCTAGCTGTGTTTGAGGGAAGAGGCAAGTCTCAGGTCCTCTTACTACTCTTAGCTCTTCTCCCCTCAACCTTTTGTCTTTTTTATCTTTGTTCCTGTCTATGTAATGTGTCCCTTTTCTCTGGATGCTTTGAAGATTTTTTTTCTTTTTTTAATCTTTATTTATTTTTGAGAGAGAGAGAGAGTCACAGAGACAGAGACAGAGTGTGAGCATGAGAGGAACAGAGAGAGAGGGAGACACGGAATCCAAAGCAGACTCCAGGCTATGAGCTGTCAGCACAGAGCCCAATGTGGGGCTTAACTCATGAACTGCAAGATCATGATCTGAGCCTCAGTCAGACAATTAACTGACTGAGCCACCTAGGCACCCCAAAGATTTTCTTTTTATCAATGGTTTTGACTGATTTGATTCTCTTTATAAATGGTTTTGACTAGATATTGTTTTCTTCTTCTTCTTCTTCTTTTTTTTTTTTTTTTTTTTTTTGTGCTGGGAATTTGTTGAACTTTTTGGATCTTTGGTTTATAGTTTCCATTAAATATGGAAAATTTATAAAAATTTAAAGAATTCAGATGTTATTTTTTCAGAGTAGTTTTAGGTTCGTAGCAAAGTTGAGGGTACAGATTTCCAATATATTCCTTACTGCTTCTGCTCCCCTGAGAGCCTCCTCCTTAATCAATATCATTCTCAACATCCTCCACATAGTGGTACATTTGTTATAATTGACTAATCTACACTGACACATCATAATCAGCCAAAGTGAATAGTTTGTGGTTTATTCTCAGTATTGCACATTCTATGGGCTTGGACAATGTATACTGACATATATCCATTTTAATGATATTACACAGATTATTTTATTTTTATTTATTTTTTCATAATTGTTTTAAAGTTTTTAAATTTTTTTTATTTTTGAGAGAGAGTGAGAGTGTGCAGGTGCCACACGAGCAGGGGAGGGACAGAGAGAAAGAGGCAGACCAAGAATCCCTCTACTAGCTAGTAGTACAGAGCCTGACGCAGGACTCAAGCTCACGAACCATGAGATCATGACCTGACCTGAAATCAAGTCAGACACCTAACTGTCTGAGCCATCCAGGTGCTCCCAGAACATTTTAATGCCCTAAAAGTCTTTGTGCTCTGGCTTTTCATTCCTCCCCCTGACTCAAACCCTGGCAACCACTGATCTTTTCATTATCTCCATAGTTTTGCCTTTTCTAGAAGATCATATAATTGAAATTACATATTATGTAGCATTTTCAGAAAGGCATGTAACATTTACTAAGCTTTTCATTGCTTGAAGCTTTTTTTTTTTTTTTTTTTAAACACTGAATTCCATTGTTTGGATATACCACAGCTAATATATCCATTCACGTACTGAAGGACATCTCGGTTGTTCTCAAGTTTTGGCAATTATGAATAAAGCTGCTATAAACATCCATGGGTAAATTTGTGTGGATATAAGTTTTCAACACCTATGGGTAATTCTCATTGAGTATGATTACTAGATTACTAGATTGTATGGTAAGAATACAGTTGTTTTGTAAGGAACCATCAAACTATCTTTCAAAGTGGTTGTACCATTTTAGATTCCCAAAAGCAGTGTATGGGAGTTTCTGATGCTACACACCCTCATCAGCATTTGTACTGCTGGTGAGTTTGCAATTCTAATAGACATATACTAGTACCTCACTGTTGTTTTAATTTGCATTTCCCTGATGACATATGACAGAGAGATTGTTTTCATGTGTTTATTTTCCTTCTGCATATCTTCTTTGATGAGAGGTTTACTCAAGTATTTGGTCAATGTTTCAGTGGGGTGTTTGTTTTCTTATTGTGCAGTTTTAAGAATTTTGTTTGTTTTGAATAATAGTCTTTTATCAGATGTGTTTTTTGCAAATATTTTCTCCTAGTTTGTGACTTGTTTCTCATTCTCTTAATATCTTTCACAGGTAAAAGTTTTTAATTTAAATTTATCTAGCCTATCCATAATTTCTTTAATGGATTGTGCCTTTGGGGTTGTATCTAAAATGTCATTGTGAAATCCAAGGTCATCTAGGTTTTCCCCTATGTTATCTAACAAAATTTTATACTTTTGCATTTTACATTTAAGTGGATAATCCACTTTGAGTTAATTTTTATGAAGGGTGTGAGATCTGTGCTTGGATTCATTTTTCTTTTCTTTTTTTTCTCTTTTTTTTTTTGCATGTGAATGTCCAGCTGTTCCAGCCACTTATTGAAAAGAACCTGCTTGCTCCATTGCATTGCCCTTGCTCCTTTGGCAAAGATTAGTTGACTATATTTATGTGATTCTTTGTGTAAGCTATTTTGTTTATTGATATATTTGACTATTTCACCAATACCACACTTTTTTGGTTACTTTAGCTTTATACTAAGTCTTCAAGTAGTGTTGATTATCTGACTTTGTTCTTCTCCTTGCTTACTGAATGGATATTCTGGGTCTTTTTTCCTTTCCATATAAACTTAGAACCAGATCGTTATATCCACAAAATAACTTGGTTGGATTTTGATTGATTGCATTGTATCTATAGAGTAAGTTGGAAAGAACTGACATTTTAACAATATTTGAGTATTATCCAGGTATGTGGACTATCTCTGCATTTATTTAGTTGTTTAAAAATTTTTCATTTTCCTATACATATTGTATCATTTTTGCTAGATTTATACCTAAGTATTTAATTTTTTTGGATGCTAATGTTAATGTGTTTTTAATTTCAAATTCTACTTGTTTGTTGCTGATATATAGGAAAGAGATTGACTTTTGTATATTGACTTTATATCCTGCAAACCTCCTGTAATTGCTTTTTAGTTCCAGGATATGTTTTGTCAATTCTTTTGGATATTTCTCCGTAGATGATCATGTCATCTTTAAGCATGACTGTTTTATTTTTTCTATTCCAAATCTCTATACCTTTTATTTCCTTTTCTTGTTTTATTGAATTAATTAGAACTTCCAGTATGATATTAAAATGGAGTGTGAAAGGAGACATCCTTGCCTTATACCTGATCTTAGTGGGAAAGCTTTGAGTTTCTCACCATAAAGTCTGATGTTAGTTGTAGGTTTTTTGTAGATATTTTGTATCAAGTTGAGGAAATTCCCCTCTCTTCCTATTTTACTGAGAGTTTTCATCATGAATGGGTATTGGATTTTGTTAACCGTTTTTCTGCATCTGTTGATATGATCCCGTGATTTGTCTTTCTTAGCCTGTCAATGTGATGAACCACATTAATTTATTTTGAAAAGTTGAACTAGTCTTACATACCTGGGCCCACTTGGTAATGGTATATAATTCCTATTATACATTGTTGGACTCAATCTTCTAATATTGTTTTGAAGAATTTTACATCTTTTTCATGAGAGATGAGATATTGGCCTGTAGCTTTCTTTTCTTGTAATGTTTTTGTTTTGTTTTGGTAGGGTAATCTGTTTGGTTAGGGTAATTTTAGCCTCATAGAATTAGGAAAATTCCTTTTGCTTCTACCCTCTGAAAGAGATTGTAGAGTTGTGTAATTGCTTCCTTTAGTTTTTGGTAGAATTCAGTTGTAAATCTATTTGGGCTTGCTTATTTAGCTTTGGAAGGTTATTAATTATTGATTCTATTTATTTAATACATGTATGCCTATTTAGGTTGTTTGTTTCTTCTTGTGTGATTTTTGGCAGATTGTGTGTTTCCAGGAATTGGTCTATTTCATCTTGGTTATCAAATTTGTGGGAATAGAGTTGTTCATAATATTCTATTATCCTTTTAGTGTCCATGGACTCTGTAGTGCTGCTCCTTTAATTTCTCATTCTAGTAAATAATATTTTAATTATTTACAATTTTATCAATCTTTTCAAATCACCAGGTTTTGTTGATTTTCTCTATTAATTTCCTGTTTTTAATTTCATTTATTTCTGCTCTAATTTTTATTATTAATTTTCTTTCTTACTTTGGATTTCATTTGCTATTTTTTCCAGGTTCCTAAGGTGGAAATTTAGATTATTGATTTTAGATTTTTCTTCTGTTATATGCATTCAGTGCTATAAATTTCCTTCTAAGTACTCCTTTGGCTATATTTTGCTAATTTTGCTAATTTTATTTTTATTTAATTGAAATGTTTTAAAATTTCTCTTGAGATCTCTTTGTTGACTCATGTCTTATTTAGAAGTGTGCTATTTAATCTCCACATATTTGAAATTTTCCATTTATCTTTCTGTTATTGAGTTCTAGTTTACTTTCATTCGGTCTGAGAGAAGACATTATATGACTTCTATTTTTTTAAACTTGTTAAGATGTGTTTTATGGTCCAGAAAGTGATCTATCTTGGTGAATTTTCCTTTCATGCTTGAGAAGGATGAGTAATCTGCTATTGTTGAATGAAGTAGTCTATAAATGTCAATTACATCCGATTGATTGAGGATGTTCATCCATGTCCTTACTGATTTTCTTCCTGCTGAATCTTCCATTTTTGATAAAGTGGTATTGAAGTCTCCAACTATGATAGCTGATTCATCTATTTCTCCTTGCAGTTTTATCAGTTTTTGTTTCATGTATTTTGATACTCTGTTATTAGGAGCAAATGCATTAAGGATTGTTATTATTTTGGAGTACTGGCTCCTTTATGATTGTGTGAAGTCCCTCTTTATCTCTGATAACTTTTCGTGCTCTGATGTCTGCTCTGTCTGAAATTAATATAACTACTCTTGCTTTCCTTTGATTATTAACATGGTATATCTTTCTGTATCCCTTTACTTTTAATCTATATGATTTTTATATTTAAAGTGGGCCTCACTCTGCCAATCTCTGTCTTTTAATTGGTGGGAACCAATGATGTTTATAATGATTATTGACAAAGTTGGATTAATATCTACCATATTCATTACTATTTTCTGTTTGTTGCCTTTATCATTTTCCTATTGTTTTCGAGTGGTTTTTTTTTTGGTTGTTGTTTTAATTGAACATTTAATATGATTCCATTTTATCTTCTTCTTAGCATATATACTTCTTTTCTTAAATTTTTAATAGCTGTTCTAAAGTTTTCAATATATATTTATAGCTCTCCAGCTCCACTTTCAAATAGTACTGTAGGTCTCTATGGATAATGTGAGTACCTTATATTACCAAAATCATCTAAGTTTCTCCCTCCCTTCTCTTATATCATTGTTAACCATTTATTTCATTTATATACAAGCATATATAAATATTCATGAAATAGATACAAAAATATGCATAATCAAATATGTTGTTAGCATTTTTTTAAAAGTTTATTTACTTTGAGAGAGGGAGAGAGAGAGCGCGCGCACAGGAGGGGCAGAGAGAGGGAGACAGAATCCAAAGTAGACTTTGTGCCATCAGCAAAGAGTCTGATGCAGGTCTTGAACCCATGAACCATGAGATCATGATCTGATTCGAAATTAAGAATCAGATACTTAACCAAAGAGCCACCCAGGTGCCCCTGTTAGTATTATTTTTTAAACAAACTGTTATCTGTTAGATAAATTAAGAAAAATAAGAGTGTTTTTTTTTTTTTTAAATTTGCCTTTACTTATTTCTTCTTCATTGCTCTTTCTTACTTTAGGTAGGAACTGTACTTTATGTGGGTGCTCTCTGACCTATAATATTATGTCTCTCTGAATAACTTCTTTTAATTATTTCTTGTAAGACAGGTCTACTGAAAACAAATTCTATCAATTTTTTTTTGAGACAGTCTCTATTTCCTTTTCTCTTTTGAAGGATAATTTAAGAGGGTAGAAAATTGTAGGTTGGTGTTTTTTCTTTCTCAGCACTTTAAACATTTCATTCCACTCTTTTCTTGCTTGCATGGTTCCTGAAGAGAAGTCAAATGTAATCCTGTCTTTGTTCCTTTCTATGTAAAGTGTTTCATTCATCTGACTTCTTTCAGATTTAATTCTTCATCTTTAATTTTCTGTAGTTTGAAAATGATATGCCTAGGTGTAGTGTTTTAGGCTATATCCTGTTGGTATCTTCAGAGCTTCCTGGTTTTATGGTTTGATATCTAACATTAATTTGGGGGAAATTCTCACTCAGTATTGTTTAAAAAGTTTCTTCTTTTTTTTCCTCTTTCTTCTCCTTCTGGATTTCTATTATGCACATGTTATACCTTTGTAGTTGTCTCACCGTTCTTGAATATTCTGTTCTGTTTTTGTTTTCATTTTTTGTTCTCTTTGTTTTTTTGTTTTTGAGGATTCTATTGATATATCCTCTAGTCAAACATTCTTTACTCAGCCATGTTCAGTGTACTAATAAGCCCATCAAAGGGATTTTCAGTTCTGTTATAGTGTTTTTGATCTTTAGAATTTCCTTCGGATCTTTATTAGGATTTCCATCTGTCTGCTTACATTGCCATCTGTTCTTCCATGTGTGTACTTTATCCCTTAGGGTCCTTAATGTATTACTTAGAGTTGTTTTAAACTACTGGTCTGATAATTTCACATCCTTGCCATGCCTTTTCAAATTGTGTTTTTTGGTATGCCTTGTAATTTTTTATTGATAGCCAGACATTATGTATTACATAAAAGCAACTGCTATAAATAGGATTTTATTAAGCGATGGTGAGGTATCAGGGGAGGAGAAGCATTATATAATCTGATGATTAGGTCTCAGTCTTTTAGTGAGCCTGTGCTTCCAGACTGTGAACTTTACAAGTGTTTCTCAGTTTTTTTCCCTCCCATGTAGGTGAGACAGGAAGGTTAGAATGGGCTAGAGTTGGGTATTTCCCTTCTTCTAGGTCAGTTATGCTCTGATAATTCCCTAACAGGTTAAGCTCTGGTTAACTATTTTCTTCTGAGGTCAGCCTTGTTGAGAAGAACAGATTTCTCTAGCATATTTAAAAGATGGTTTCTTTTCCCCTTCCCCTCTGGAAGCATGAGGGGATTTTTCTCTGATGTTTACTCTAAGAACCTGGTTAATCCCCTGGAAATAAATCTCACAATATTTTGGTGTCCCTCTTATGAATAGATCCCCCAGAAATTTCTAACTCTTAAACTTATCCACACTCAGTCTTCAACAATTCATCAATTGCAGTTCAGATTTTCCTACTCTGCCCCTGGTTTCTATGTTGGTTTATACTTAAGAGTCTCTGCTGTGGTAATCCACAACCCTGTGTATTCGCCTGTCTGTCTCTCCAATCCTGAGGACAACAGTTTGCCCTGTGTCCTCCCCTCTTTTACAGATCCAGGAAGAGTTGATTTTTCAATCATTATATCTTTTTACATATTATTAGGTGGAGTAGTGGCTTCAAAATGTCAATGAGAGAAGATTTGAGGTAAAATAACAATTCATGCCTCTTATTCTTTCTTGTAATCTGCTTTTTAAAAAATGTAATAGAGGAATGTTTAGAATGACAATGTTGGTGTCAAAATTTGGGGCATCTCTAAATGTGCTAAGGCCTTTAGGAGAGGAAAACATTTATTTATTTTTATAAAAAAGAGACATAAACCTGAGAGGGGCCTGCCTTGGTTGTGTGGTTCTGAGGGCCCCTCTCTTGCACCTTTCTCTCTGAGGAGGAGGAGTCTGTGGGGCCAGGCAGCCTGCAGTATCCTGCACCCCAAACTAGACCATACCCTGGATAATCAGGACCCTAGAATCCTCTCATTCAGTGGCTCTGAGATTCCAGAGCCTGTGTGGACTTCCTACCTCCACTCACCTCCCAAGAGTAGACCATAGCTCTGGTGTGCACGTGGTAGGCCTGAGGAGAGGCCAACAGCCTAACAGAGTTTGAACTTGAAGCCTAAGGTCTTGAACTTGAGGCCTAGCATATGCATACTAGTGGGAGGCTAACAGTACTGGGTGGTATAGGAAGAGGGAAGAGTAGAAGAGCAGATGAAGGACTTCTGTTTCCACACTACCACGTTCTACCATGGGAGTCTAAGAATTCTAAATTTAACATGGCCCGTGGTTTATTAAAGTATGTTTTCAAAAGTCAGATAATGAAAGCTGTTTTCTTTATTCTGTTAGTTATAACTCTAAGATATTCAGACATATGGCAATGGGCTTCTATTTATACCTTTACCTTAGGTTCCATAAATGTTAGATGTGGTCCTCTTATTATAAAAAACAATTTTTCAGAACTCCCTTTCAATAAAGAATTTAAGAAAGGAAGATGGATGTGCTTTGAAATTTGTCCAATCAGTATGCGTTTGCCATGTTTTCACTAGGAATGTGAAGGGAAGAAGGGTCTAGAGTGAGGGGTGCTATAACAGATAAAGAATGCTATTGATCACTTCAGGAGTTTCAAAGTGACTTTTCAATGTGTTTTGGCTGTCTTTCAAAAGACTATTCTTTTATTTTAGCAACATGATTTTTAGCTGTCCGACTGAGTTAAAGTAGCTTAAAAATTTAGACTACTTAATAATCCAACACATGCAACCATCCGTTAAAAGCTACATAAATGTATATGCATAGTTTATTCCAATTTAATGGCTTGCTGCTTATTATTCTTAGGAGAACACACACCTCCTTACCAAACACTAGGATTTTATGAAATTTTCCCAGAAATTGCAGATATCTCACCAAGTCTTTGACTAAAAATTAACAAGAAATGTAACATCCTGGTCTAAAAAGTTTGATAATATGAAATGAAGTGTAATTCATTTCTGAGATTTCCCTTCCAGTTAACTTGATGCTTTGTTGAAATGTAAAAGTGAAGGATGATTAATAGTAAGTTTTCAATGGCATTTAAATATTGGTAAAAGCAAGGTTAAGGTAATTTGAGTATAGTAATATCAGGGCCTTTTAAGTCAAGGGGATCAGGTTAGAAATGACAATATGGGATCTGGAAACAGGACTTAGAATAAATTCCAGACTTGGCCACTTAGCTTCTCTTTGACTTTCAGTTTCTTTCTCTTAGGATAATAAATACAGCTTATTTCTTAGGACTCATTTAAAGATTAAATAAGACAATTGTTTTAAAAGAACTTCAAAATTTTAAACATATTAAATTACGCAAATATTAAACTTAATAATGCTGCTCTTTTGGGTGAGGAAGAGAGAAGGAAAAAACTTACAATAAGCACTATCTGTGGGACTGTTTTCCTTGTTATATGGTTGAAGAGATTGAGAGATGAAGTAATCTGCTCTGGATCACAGTTTGTAAATCTCTCTGACTCTGAAGTACGTAGGTTCTTCTCAACACCATTTGGTCATTTATATTTTCATTAATTATCTTTTCTTGGAATATATTCAAAAGAAATCTCACTTCTGTTTTATCTTCCTTCCTTTTAATATGTGCAGGGTCAAAAAAACCTTTTAAGAGTACACTGAGTCTTGAAGGATGAGTATGTTACCAAGGAGACAGAGGAGGAGAGAGAATTTAAAGAGGAGAAACATTTGCACATTCAAAGACTTATGAGAGGCCATGTTGTATTCAAGGGATTGCCAGCAATTTAGTATGATTTGTGCTCAGGTTCTGTGTTATATGGAAGGGGAGGGGCTGGGAAGTAGAAGGAATTATAGGGGATGAAGCTCTAGGAGCAAGGAGAGACTAAATCAAGAATAGCTTTATAAGTCACATTAAGAACTTGGGAATAGATCCTCTCAGGGTTGGGGAGCCATCAGGGATTTCCCCCAATTCTTAGGGAAAAGGTTATTGCAGAGTCATACATTTTAAAAAGTATTATTTGGGGGTTTTGATTACATTTCCACTATTAATTCTCACAAAATGAATTTATTAAAGCTTACCATACTTGATCTAGAAAATATAAAGATAATTATGGCAATTTAAAGATAATTATGGCAATGCCCAATGGCCTTTTTAGATTTTCATTGTGTGGTCTCTGTTAAACTGTCTCAGCCTCTTTTAATATTCAATATCAACTCTGCTGAGAGTACACCTCAAATTCATTTTCCGACACCATAGTTTCCTTTTGTAGTCAACTTTCATTTCCTTCAGCATTTTGTTTTGTTTTGTTTTGTTCACTTCATTTGAATTCACCCTGGCAATGATGGACCATTTTGGCACCAAAAAAAGTAAGGACTCATCATCTCAGTGAAAATGTATTCTTACCGTTGGAAATAAATGTGAATAGTCGATGAATTCTAGTTGAGCAGGAGATCAGTAGCATACCCAAAGGCTTTGGAGGCTGAATATGCAAACGGACAATGCTCAGACATATATTAAAATAGAACAACCTGTGCAACCAGTCCAAGATGCTGAATCACAGCCTCTGTAGTAATTAGCCCCAAATAGCCAGGATTTGATCAATAGTTGACACCTTCTCTAGTTTTTGCCCCCACTTCCATTGTAATAAATAACCAGAGAAGACAAATATCTGCTGTCCTATCCAATCTCATAGGATGCCACACTTCTAGTTAACCCACTCTGAACTTCTCCCTGCCAATAGCTTCCACTCAGGGAGTACCTGAAGCCTTCTCTGTTTCCATGCTCTCCCACTCCTCTGCCTGCCTTCAAGTCTCTGTCAAAATGCAAATGATAGTGGCTGTCTCCCTTGCTATATCAAGCCTGAATAAATAGCCTTTACTCTTTCTCATTTGGATGGCCTTTGTTTATTTCTGTAGGCTCCTTCAGGAAAGGGATATTTGCTGACTTAGGTGGGTGGTTCTGGGCACAGAAATCTTCCCTGCAGTCTCCCTGGTTACAGTATCTTACACAAGTATTTGAAGGGATTCTCTAAATTTAGGTTTTGTTACAAAATGATTAAAGAAAGACAATTTAGGGTGATACAAACAAACTTTAACACTTCATGAAGCATACATTCAGTCTCCTTTCAGAAAACTGCAAAATGAGGCAGAAGACAGGAAGCTTTGCAGGCAAAAAATATAAAGAAAAAGGAAGAGAAAAATAGGAAATATCTGATTGACTGAGGCCAAATAGTCAACTTTGCTTGGGGTGAGAAGGCTATGTTGGCTTGGTGTTTGGGTATTGGCCTAATGGCTATACAGTTGACCCTTGAACATGGGTTTGAATTGCATGTGGATTATTTATAGTACGATACTGTAAATGCATTTTCTCTTCTTTTGATTTTTTTGTGACATTTTCCCCTCTAGCTTATCTTATTATAAAGATGTAATATATAATTCATATATATGTATGTATATGATACATATATATAATACATATAACATACCAAATATGTGTTATTCAACTACGTTATCAGGAAGGCATGCAGTCAAGAGTAGGTTATTAGTACTTAAGTTTAGGGGGAACCAAAAGTTATATACAGAGTTTCTGATTGTGCAGGGGGTTGGTGCCCCTAACCACTATGTTGTTCAAGAGTCAACTGTACGGCATTTCTGATCAAACAAAGCATTTACAGGGACACAAAATTTATCTAAGTTCAGTTTGCTGATGTAGCACTTCAGGCAGGAGCAGCTCCATCTTGGGCCTAGAAAGTTATTCAAACAGTTTTATAATCACAACAAAAAAGATCAAATAAGATTGAATTCATACTTTGAAGTAAACTACATATGTCAATCGAACAAGTAAAAAAATACATATAGGTACATATGAAACTAACTGCAATGAAGATATGATATATATGGTATTAACTTTAGTCCTACTTCACTAGGGGATTAGGGAATTCCTAAATTTCTGCTCTAGTCCATCTTGATTCTCTTCTTTCTCTAATTTGCTTTGAGTTTCCAGCTGGCCTTCCTGGTTATGTTACACTGGATCTTCTCTCAGGTTCTCTCTGGCAAAATGCTGCTCTCCTGCCCTGTGCTTAAGAATGGCTTCTTTCTGGGGGTGTTTGGGTGGCTCAGTCAGTTAAGCGTCCAACTTTGGCTTAGGTCATGATCTTGCACTTCATGAATTTGAGCCCCACATAGGGCTCTGTGCTGACAGCTCAGAGCCTGGAGCCTTCTTCGGGTTCTGTGTCTCCCTTTCTCTCTACCCCTTCCCCATTCTTGCTCTGTCTCTCTCTCTCTCAAAAATAAATAAACATTAAAAATATATTTAAAAAGAGAATGGCTTCTTTCTAGGACTGTCAGTAATGATAGTGGATGTATAAAAAAGAAAAAAATAAACAACAAAAACCTCACTGTTGCCTTTACCTAGAAAAACGACTTTCCCACGACATAGAAATAACTGATAATTATTTATTCTCTAGCCCTATTAACCAGATGTAGAATTCTGGTATTAAGAAAAAACTCTTTAAGTGTCTACCTTCGTGGGTTATAATATGGACTTCTCTAATCCTAAGCGATCCTTATCTTCCTCACATGATTTTACCTCTTCCTCTCCTCTCCTTTTCTTTTTCTCCACTCTAGTCCCTGTTTCCATAAGTCTCTTTCACCTCTCTCATAATTTCATTATGCAGATATTGTATCAGAAATTTGTGTTCTCACAGTCAGTGTGCACAATAGGCCATTCTACCTGACCTAAAGCTGACAAGTCTGTGACAATTAGAACTAAAAAAACCATTTGCCAGAGGAATTTCAAAAACTACAATAGACTATTCTGTACTTTTGATAGTGAAAATGTGGTTGGTACTTTTAGCTGGCGAAGAGTTTTTTGGTTTTTGATGAATGTTTTGTCAAAAAAGTTTTTTGTCTCTCTTTTAAGAAAAGCTTCTTGAAGGCAAAAGATGTATCTTATAGGGATAAAGGAACCGTGGAATTGCTAAGAATATAGTGGACATACGCTTTCTTTGACAAATCACCTTTTCCCCATTCTTAGTGATTCTTGTGAGAATTTAAAGCCAGTAATTTTGTCTTTATTCCTAACAGTTATAACCTTCTCCCTTATTTCAGTGGCAAGGAAGGATACAGGACCAGCTTTGGCCAGTTGAAGTGTCCCTGTCTCTTGCAATGGTCATTGGTCCTAGGGCCAATCGGAAGGACAGGCAGAGGACTGGTAGCTCCTGAGGGCAGGATCATGTCACCCATTCATATGTATATCAGTGGTATCTAGTGTGGCACTTGGTCCAGAGTTGGCACCACATGAACGCTTAGGGAATGGATCTTGGAAATGACTGGGAGCTGTAGGGACACTGAAATCTCCCTCCTTGTCGCTAAAGTATTTCTTTTCTCATATTTTCTCAATGTATTCCTACAATATCCTTTACATTGCTCATTTGAATTGGCATTTTTGCTAGAGCCTGTTTATTTTTTTTTAATTTTATACATTTTGAGAGAGAGAGAGAGCATGAGTGGGGGAAAGGCAGAGAGAGAAGGAAGGAGAGAATCCCAAGCAGGCTCTGCACAGTTAGTTCAGAGCCAATGTAAGTTTCCATTTCATGAACCATGAGATCATGACCTGAGCTGAAATCAAGAGTCCAATGCCTAATCGACTGAGCCACCCAGGCGCCTCTAGAGTCTCAGTTTAGACACAAATATATTGCTTAGGAAAAGATCCACTTTTATATTCTCTTTCCCTTATTGCTGACTGACTTAAAGGGCCACGACCACTAGACTTGGAGGTTTGGCTTTTATCCAAACCAATACTGTTGACCAAATTGCTTCTGTTCACTCAGCGCCTGCTCCCCCAGGTTGGGAGAGGCTCTCGATCTCTCTTTCACCTTGTCTGATTCTAAATACCAGCTCCACTGTCTCCCAAGCTTTGGAGTTTGCTGGTGTCCACCTACTGCTTCCCACATTGCTAATTAAATTGGAGATAAAATCCTTTTGTGGCTTTTATTTTTTTTTTAAGAATATAATGTCTTTATTGTATCCCTGGTATAATACGGCAATAGTCAATCACATTTATTTCAGTTTACCTAAGAAATTACCCAACTTTTGAAGAGGCATAAGGCATTAAATTTTAAAAGTTGTTAAAATTTCTTTGACACAGTTCCCCTGTACTTACATGAATATATACTTTTTATTCCTCTTAAACTATGTTAACATCAAGGAATATATGTTGTGAAATGATTGGTTGTCAGGGACAAACCAATAATGAAACAAGGGTGCTGGTTCTAAACCCCTTACACCCTTGTGGAAGATACAACAAGAATACAGGTATCTCTGTCACAAGACCTTTAGTGTTAAGTGGTATAAATAAATCCAACAATGTGCTTCAAATTGTAACAATGTATCTTTTAAAAAATTATATGTACCCATTTCATTTATTTATTTATTTATAATATGACTTATTGTCAGATTGGTTTCCATACAACACCCAGTGCTCATCTTAACAAGTGCTCTCCTCAATGCCCATCACTCACTTTCCACTCTTTCCCACTTCCATCAACCCTCAATTTGTTCTCTCTATTTAAGAGTCTCTTACGGTTCGCCTCCCTCCCTCTCTGTGTCTTTATTTTCCCCTTCCCTTCTTTCATGGTCTTCTGTTAAGTTTCTCAAGATCCACATATGAGTGAAAACATATGATATCTGTCTTTCTCTGACTTATTTCACTCAGCATTATTTGTCCAAGTTCCATCCATGTTGCTGCAAATGGCCAGATTTCATTCTTTCTCATTGCCAAGTAGTATTCTATTGTATATATAAACCACATCTTCTTTATCCATTTGTCAGTTGATAGACATTTAGGCTCTTTCCATAATTTGGCTATTGTTGAAAGTGCTGCTATAAACATTGGGGTACATGTGCTCCTTTGCATCAGCACTCCTGTATCCCATGAGTAAATTCCTAGCAGTGCTACTGCTGGATATTAGGGTAGTTCTATTTTTAATTTTTTGAAGAACCTCCACACTGTTTTTCAGAGCAGCTACACCAGTTTTCATTCCCATCAACAGAGCAAGAGGGTTCCCATTTCTCCATATCCTTGCCAGCATCTATAGTCTCCTGTTGTATTCATTTTAGCCACTCTGATTGGTGTGAGGTGGTATCTCAATGTGGTTTTGATTTGTATCTCCCTGATGGTAAGTGACATTGAGCATCGTTTCATGTGTCTGTTGACCATCTGGATGTCTTCTTTGGAGAAGTCCATTCATGATTTCCACTCATTTCTTCACTGGGTTATTTGTTTTTCAGGTGTGGAGTTTGGTGAGTTCTTATAGATTTTGGATATTAGCCCTTTATCTGATATGTCATTTGCAAATATCTTTCTCATCCTCTCAGTTGCCTTACAGTTTTGTTGATTGTTTCCTTTGCAGTGCAGAAGATTTTTATATTGATGAAGTCCCAATAATTCATTTTTGGTTTTGTTTCCCTTGCATCTAAAGACGTGTTGAGTAAGAAGTTGCTGCATCTGAGGTCAAAGAGGTTCTTGCCTGCTTTCTCCTTGAGGATTTTGATAGCTTCCTGTCTTACATTTAGGTATTTCATCCATTTTGAGTTTATTTTTGTGTATGGTGTAAGAAAGTGGTCCAGGTTCATTTTTCTGCATGTCACTGTCCAGTTTTCCAAGCACCACTTGCTGAAGAGATGGTCTTTATTCCATTTGGGATTTCTTTCCTGCTTTGTCAAATATGAGTTGACCATACATTTGGGGTTCTCTTTTTGGGTTCTCTATTCTGTTCCATTGATCTGAGTGTCTGTGCTTGTGTCAGTACCATACTGTCTTGATGATTACAGCTTTGTAATACAGCTTGAAGTCTGGGATTGCGATGCCTCCTGCTTTGGTTTTCTTTTTCAAGATTGCTTTGGCTATTCAGGGTCTCTTCTGATTTCATACAAATTTTAGGACGGTTTAGGACCAGCTCTGTGAAGAATGCTCGTGTTATTTTGATAGGGATTGCATTTAATATATAGATTGCTTTTGGTAGTATCGACATTTTAACAATATTTGTTCTTCCTATCCAGGAGCATGGAATATTTTTCCATTTTTTTGTGTCTTCTTCAATTTCTTTTATAAGCTTTCTATCGTTTTCAGTCTATAGATTTTTCACCTCTTTGGTTAGATTTATTCTTAGGTATTTTAAGGTTTTAAGTGCAGTTGTAAATGGGATTGATTCCTTGATTTCCCTTTCTTTTGCTTCATTGTTGGTGTATAGGAATGCAACTGATTTCTGTGCATTGATTTTATATCTTGCCATTTTGCTGAATTCATGGATCATTTCTAGCAGTTTTTTGCTGGAATCTTTTGAGTTTTCCATATAGAGTATCATGTCATTTGCGAAGCGTGAAAGTTTGACCTCCTCCTGGCCAATTTGGATGCCTTTTATTTCTTTGTGTTGTATGATTGCTGAGGCTAAGACTTCCAATAATATGTTGAATAACTGTGATGAGAGTGGACGTCTCTGTCTTGGTCCTGACCTTAGTGGGAAAGTTCTCAGTTTTTCCCCATTGAGGATGATATTAGTGTTGGGTCTTTCATATATGGCTTTTATGATCTTGAGGTATGATCCTTCTATCCCTACTTTCTTAAGGGTTTTTATCAAGAAAGAATGCTGTATTTTGTCAAATGCTTTCTCTGCATCTATTGAGAGGATCGTGTAGTTCTTGTCCATTCTTTTATTGATGTGATGAATCATGTTGATTGTTTTGCGGATATTGAACCAGCCTTGCATCCCAGGTATAAATCTCACTTGGTCGTCGTGAATAATTTTTTTGATGTATTGTTGGATCCGGTTGGCTAATATCTTGTTGCATCCATGTTCATCAGGGATATTGGTCTATAGTCCTCTTTTTTAGTGGGGTCTTTGTCTGGTTTTGGAATCAAGGTAATGCTGGCTTCACAGAAAGAGTTTGGAAGTTTTCCCCATTTCTAAGTTTTGGAACAACTTCAAGAGAATAGGTGTTAACTCTTCCTTAAGTGTTTGGTAGAATTCCCCTGGAAAGCTATCTGGCCCTGGACTCTTGTTTTTGGGGAGATTTTTGGTGACTAATATGATTTCTTGACTGGTTATGGGTCTGTTCAAATTTTCTATTTCTTCCTGTTTCAATTTTGGTAGTTTATAAACTTCTAGTAATTTGTCCATTTCTTCCAGATTTCCCAGTATATTGGTGTATAATTGCTCATAATATTCTCTTAGTGTTTTTATTTCTGCTGTGTTGGTTGTGATCTCTTCTCTTTCATTCTTGATTTTATTTATTTGGGTGCTTTCTTTTTCTTTTTGATCAAACTGGCTAAAGATTTTTCTATTTTATTAATTCTTTCACAGATCCAGCTTCTGGTTTCATTGATCTGTTCTACTTTTTTTTTCTTTCTTTCTTTCTTTTTTTTTTTTTTTTGGTTTTGATAGCATTGATTTCTGCTCTAGTCTTTATTATTTCCTGTTTTCTGCTGATTTTGGGTTTTATTTGCTGTTCTTTTTCTAGCTCTTTGAGATGTACGTTTAGGTTGTGTATCTGGGACCTTTCTTCCTTCTTTAGGAAGGCCTGGATTGCTACATACTTCCCTCTTATGACTGCCTTTGCTGCGTCCCAGAGGTTTCTATCTGTGGTGTTAACATTTTCATTGGCTTCCATGTAGTTTTTAATTTCCTCCTTAACTTCTTGGTTAGCCCATTCATTCTTTAGTAGGATGGTCTTTAGTCTCCAAGTATTTGTTATCTTTCCACATTTTTTTCGTGTGGTTGATATCGAGTTTCATAGCGTTATGGTCTGAAAATATGCATGGTATGATCTCGATCTTTTTGTACTTATTGAGGGCTGATTTGTGTTCCAGTGTGTGATCTATCCTGGAGCATGTTCCATGTGCACTAGAGAAGAATATATATTCCAGTGCTTTAGGATTAAATGTTCTAAATATATCCATTAAGTCCATCTGGTCCACTGTGTCATTCAAGGCCAGTGTTTCCTTGTTATTTTCTGTTTAGATGATCTGTCCATTACTGTAAGTGGGGTGTTGAAGTTCCCTACTTTTATGGTATTATTATCAATGAGTGTCTTTATTTTTGTGAGTAATTGATTTACATATTTGGGTGCTGTAACATTTGGAGCATAAATGTTTATAATTGTCATGTCTTGTTGGTGGATAGGCCCCTTAATTATGATGTAATGCCCTTCTTTATCCCTTGTTACAGCTTTTATTTTAAAGTCTAGGTTATCTGATATGAGTATGGCTACTCCGGCTTTCTTTCGGTGAACATTAGCATGATAGATGGTTCTCCATCCCCTTACTTTCAATCTGAAGGTGTCTTTAGGTCTAATGTCAGTCTCTTGTAAAGAGCATATAGATGGATCTTGCCTTCTTATCCATTCTGTTACCCTATGTCTTTTGATTGGAGCATTTAGTCCATTGACATTTAGAGTTAGTACTGAAAGGTAGGAGTTTATTACCATTATGTTTCTTGTAGAGTTGAAGCTTCTGATGGTGTTATCTGTTCCTTTTTAATGAGTCACTGAGTTCTCTTATTCTTAAATCGTGCTCTTCTCTTATTCTTAAATCGTGCTCTTTTGCTTAACTCTCCCTCTTTTTTTTCTGCCTTATTATTCTCCATAAGTTTGTCCTCTGTATCACTGATTCTCTGCTCTGCCTCATCCATCTTTGCCACCTTGGCATCCATTCGAGATTGCAGCTCAGTTATATCATTTTTTACTTCACCCTGACCAGTTTTACTTCTTTTTATCTCAGTAAAGAGGGATTTTAATCTATTTTTGACCCCAGCTAGTATTCTTTTCATTGTGATTCTAAATTCTTGTTCAGACATGTTGCTGGTATCTGTGTTGGTTAAGTCCTGACTGTCATTTCTTTATGCTTTTTCTTTTGGGGTGAATTCCTTGGGTTCATCATTTTGAAGGAAGAAATGGAATCAATAAGGTTAAAAAAAGAAAAAAAATTAAAATAAAAAAATGAAAACAACTCACACACACACAAAATCAAATAAATGATGGAAGTATAATAGAATTTGAAAAATTTACAAAAAAGTGAAACATTTAGTAGAGTAAAAAATAATAGAGGAAATGTTGGAAGTATAATAGAATTTGAAATACTTACAAAAAAGTTAAAAATTTAGTAAAAGAGAAAAATATAAAGGAAAATATTTTTAATAAAAATTATAAATAAAAATAAATTTTTCTCTTTCTATAGTCAAGTAAAAGGAAAGAAATGAAAAAGAAAGAAAAGAAAAAAGCGTTTGAAAATTTGAGAAAATGAATGTGGTGAAATAGATAAATGGAGAGGAGCTGGACTGATTAGAGAAAAAAGGGAAAAAAGTTACCATTAAAAAATTTAACACAAAACACACAAAATCAAATAAATGATGAAGAATAATAGAATTTGAAAATGTATGAAAAAGTGAAAAATTTAGTAAAAAAAATAAAGGAAATGTTGGAAGTATAATAGAAATTGAAATATTTACAACAAAAGTGAAAACTTTAGTAGAAAAAGAAAAAAAATAAAGGAAAATATTTTAATAAAAATTGAATATAAAAATAAATTTTTTCTCTGCATTCAAGTAGAAGAAACAAAAGAGAAATAAGGAAAAAAGAGGAAAAAAGAAAAAAGAAAATTGAATAGCTAGACCAGCGAACAGTCTGAAATAGAATTGATATTACATCTTTTTGCCTTGGAAGTCAAATTATGAAGCATTTTATAGTCTGTTAACTAAGCAGGAGGAGAGATTTGTAGTGTTTCTAAAGAGTGAGGTTGGGTGGGGCTTAGTGTAATAGCTTTGTTCTCCATTAGATGGTGCTGATTGGCTTACTCAGGTGGATGGTTGTGGCCCGCATGCGTGGGCGGGGTGAAAATGGCGTCACCCAGTTCCCCAGCCTTGCATGGGAATTCTGTGTTCTCCCTGACCAGGAATGGTGCACCGGTCTTTTGTCTCCAGTTTCCGTCACTCCCGGCTTTTACTCTGTCCGTGACCATGCCGTCAGTTTGCCTGGCGGCACCTCCCTCCTGAGTTTAATCTGAGATGCAGCTGTGTTTCCCGACCCCTCACTTCTGAAGACTGTGACTTTGACCCACTCAGATCTCCTGGGTGAGGGTCTCTCCGAGCAATAGCCGGGTGCCGACCGCACCCAGAAATGCTCCTAGGACTTTGCTACTGCCGGTGTCCAGAGACTTGCGGCTGGGTGCAAGCCCACGCCAGAGAAAGTTCACACTATCCTGTAACAGCAGCGTTTTCAGGATTGTGGAAAATCACACGTGGCCCAAGGACCTCCCGGATCAACTCTTCTCCTGGGAGTTTGCCCTTCCCACCAGAGCACTGCCAGGTATTTTGAAATGCAGAGTTTCAGACTCTGCGCTCCCGTTTATAGAGTCTTAACGGAATTTAAACCTCTCCTTTCTCCCTTTTTAGTTCAGTCCCTGTGGCTGTTTCCACGTTTCTACTTTTTCTCCGGCTGATTTTGTGGGGTGTGCTTTTCCCCTACTCTCTCTCCCCCATGTCTCCATCCTCTCTCCCCAAGTTTGCCTCTCTATGCCATGTACCTGCTGAGTTCTGTGGTTCAGGCTGTGTAGATTGTTGTGAAAAATGGCTTCCCTGCCCTCCGCAGCTCCTCTCTCCCCAAGTTCACTTCTCCATGCTGTGTACCTGCTGAGTTCTATGGTTCAGGCTGTGCATATTGTTGTGTTATTTCTCAAATCTGTTTTTTTGATGTGCAGGTTGGTTTAGTGTTGATCTGGCTGTATTTCATGTACGTGAGACAGAAAAAAGCATAATCTTTCATCATAATACTGATTCCCAGTGTCTTGCACAGTGCCTAACAGAGCTGATGCTCAATCTTAATCCTTATCTTACTTCAGAGGTTTTATTTTATACACATTTTATAGCCGAAGATATCTAGGGTTAGCAAGGTAAAAATGGGTGCTGTATGGAAAGGGTTTAGATACAGAGATCCAGGTGTTGGTATTTCAGTTCAGCTCTGTTCTGTGACTGTGATGTTTGGCAAGTCACTTAACCACTCTGTTGCTGTTTGCCTATTTGTAAAGTGGGGATAATAATAGATATTTTGCAGGATTATTGTGAGGATTAGGAATAATGAATGTAAAAGGCTGACATATACTAGACAATAATTGTGGCTTTTAAGGTCACCCATTCACTGAGTAAAAGATCTAGGATTCAAACCCAAATTTATCTAACTCCAAAGCTGAAAGAAAGACTGGGGTCTTAGAGATACTACCGTCTTGTTACTAGACCGTTTGTGTGGTCTAAATGAAAATGCTTTACAGAAATCATAGTATTTATATTCATTAGCTGTTTATCCTTGAAGCTATTATAGATGAAAGAAACTCTTCGTGATGTGGTGCTCTTGTAGAACTTTAGGTTTTTAAATTATTAGTTAAATCACGTTTAAGTCTATTTTTTTTTGCACGTAGCAGTCAATTAATCCATTATTTTCTAATAGAAGCATTAAGGAAGTTAACTTCCTATTTATTGTCTGTGTCTGTGTCTGAGTTCAGTGTTTTTTTGGCATTTCCATAGAGATCCTAGGGTCAACTGAATAGAAAACCAGTTGAATATCGTAAATTGAGACAGAATGCTATTTCTTTGTAGTTTATGTATATATTTAGAAAGGGGTAATGACTTTTTTCTAAATAAAAATTATAAATCAATATTCATTGGGATACAAAAAGATTTTCTGGTTGTACTAGCTACCAGTGTAATTGTTTCTCTAGAAAATTTAATATGTATCTAAAATTGACTCTGTGCTGACTCTGAGAACTTTACTTGGTGACTTGGGAGGCAGATCTTTAAAACTGCATGAAACATTAAAGACTCCAGCGTTCAGACAGTAAGCTTGTCAGGTAACTATATCATCATAGAAAATATCATCATACAGAAGAAAATCAACACAAAACAATTCTTTATTATAAAATTTATAATTCAGGAAATAATTTCTTTTTTTAAATGTTTATTTATTTTGAGAGAAAGAGAGAGAGATAGGGAAAGGCAGAGAGAGAGAGAGAGAATGAGAGAGAATCCCAAGCAGGTTTAACATTGTCCGTGCAGAGCTCAGTGCTGGGCTCAGTATCAAGAACCAATGAGATCGTGACCTGAGCTGAAGTCAGGAGCAGGACGCTTAACTGACTGAGCCACCCAGGCACCCCCAGATATAGGTTCTATGTGCATAAGTCCAAGACTCACTCTACACACATTTTAATCCTTCATAAATTCCTTTTTTTCAAAAAATATATTTATCCTTTTAAGTTTTTTCTTATTGAATTCCAGGAAATGTTTACCCATGTAATGTAACTATTGGAGTTTAAAATGTACTATTAGGCACCTTTATCTCTTCTCTCTTTAAGTCACACTAATTATCCCAATGGCTGGAAAAGTCTGCCAGGAAACTAGGAAAGAGTATCTAAAAAATAAAAGGAATTAAATATTGTAATACATAATTAGTTTCATATGATTTTTGTTGGAATTTTCAGCTCACAAATCAGGTTACAGATATGAATTGAGGACCCACTGTGTGCAATCCATTGTGCTGGATACTGTGGCAATAAGAGATGAATAAAACATATTTATTGTCCTCATGAATTTTGCTCTAGCTGGAGGGACAAGAAGTAAATTTACTAAAAATAATTTGATAGTGTGTACTAAGAAATTTTTCAATGCAAGAAATGTTACAAGAATTGGATAAATATGACAAACTTCCAAAAGTGTGACAGAAGACAGGAGTGATACAGAGTTAGGCTTTACCCTGAGAAGTCTTCTCCAAGAGGAAAAATTTGAGTCAAGACTCAAACTGTAGTTGGGTTCCAGATAAATTGAAAGGAAATAGGGAGACTGTTAGATTTAACTCTTACTTTTTCATTATGCAAAGGCCCTTGTTACCAGCATAAATATACCCTAAAACTTTATCCAAATTTTATAACCAAGTTTTAGCATTATTCTATTAGAAAATTATTATTTCTCTTAGGTATGATTTAAAAATAATTGAAAAGAAATTTGTTGCATGATTTTAGTATATTTTTATCTGATTATAAAAGTGATTTTATAAACTCATTATAAACTATAAAATGTTGATAATCATAAAGAACATTTAACATTTTGGCACATTTTTTCTGCCATATTGTTTTCTAAAATATATATTTTTTTGTGATAATAAAAGTAATGATGCATACTTGTTATAAAAATATGTTATGTAAAAAATACACAGAAAGTGAACATTTTCTATAATAACCACAATGATATTTCTAGATTGGTATTAACAATTTTAGAACATCCTTTTTAGAGCTTGCAAACTCAGTGCACAGATTTTACAATGACAGTGAGTGGTGAGGGATTTAGCATGCCTGTGAATTCACACTCCATCTAAGATACTTGATTTCAAATTTTGCTGAACAGTGACCAAATAAAATACATGACTGGGCTAATTTGGTCCTTTAGTAGCCTGTTTTGCAGTGCCAATGTAGATAGAACAATATAAACATTTTATAACTTTTTCCTATTTAATGTTGTATAAGAATATCCCATATCATTGAAATTTCATTGTAAATATATTTTCTGGCCCTGTAATAGTCTATCAAATTATTTATTGTGATTTACTTAAATGTTTTCATTCTATTGTCAAGCATTTCTGTTTTTCAGTTTTCATAGCATACATAAAACTGCCTACCTAGTTGTATAACAGAAACCTCAACAGCCTCGAACTGAAGTTATCACCATTTCTGCCGAAACAGTTCCTTTATCAGTGCGTTAGTGTATTACTGTGTAATGGCATATGTCAATTTCCATGTGAGTCCCTATGCAGAGTTCAGAACTGAAGTTTATTTTTGTGGAGTGGGTGGGCGAAGGTAATATCTATACTTCTTCTAAATCTATCTATAAAGCAGACCATTAGTGTTGTGTGGTTCCCAATTCTTTCTCTCATCTCCTCCATAGGAGGAGATGTGCGTTACACATCCCTTACATGATTTACTTCCTTATTTACTCAACACCACTCTACAAGACCATTATTATGCATAGCAGTTTTTATAGCACAATAAACACTTAAATATTCAGACATCTTTGTTTTACTGTGATGTGGCTCTACCTGCCATGGGTATTTCCTATTGGTCGACTTCCCTTTAAGTCCCCATTCATATCTCTGCTCTTGTCCCTGTTCCCAGACTCTGTAAACACTACCCAACAAAGTGTCTAAGGACACTCTAAATTTGTCTTATTTTCTTGTACAATAGACTTCAACCTTTCTTTGTTTTCCTTTCACTCATCCAGCACTAGGTGCTGGTAAGAATCTTTCTAGGTGGATCTTTGCTGTGATTCTTGCTCTCCTTCACATCTTTTCTCTTCTTTCCCCTTGCCTTCACTGCTACAAGGACAATCTTTTAAAAATGAAAACCTACCTTAAATCTCTTTGATGGGTTCTGACTGCATTTAAGATTAATAGTAAAACTGTTTAAATGATTTTCAAGGTGCCCTTATCACATTTTGCCTGACTCAGAGACGTTATTCTGTATTTGTCTCACTCTAAATAAAGTACATCAGTGCCATGAATAAAAAATCTGCTATACTTTCCCCCAACTATGGACTATCTACATGTGGTTCTCTTGATCTGAGCTTTCTTCTACTCTGTCTTTGCCTCGGCTGATTCAAGTCCTGATAGAAACTTGACCTCCACAGGGAGGTTTTTCATTCAAGGCTACATCCCTTTCCTACGTGCCCTAATACAGTTTATCTTTATAATTTCCATTTCACACCTTAAATTGTTTTCTAAATACTTTTTAAGGATAATGTTTAGTTTTGGCATTTTTTTAAGGGTTTGAATACTTTATTGACTCTTGATACACAATGTCAAATACTGCCCAAAGGGCTGACAGTTATACTCTCAACAAAATGTAGTATTTAGGAGGAGTTTCAAAAAATTATATTTGGTCTTGAGATTTTCTTAGGTCATCTGTCTGTTTAATATTGAAATTACTTCTTGCTGCATTTGTATGTACATGAAAAGATTTGGTATATAGGTATGCGTTTTATAATATATTTTCAGAAATGCAGTTTTTCTGTGAAGTAAGTTATAGTTGCCCGTATAGCGAAAGAAATGAAGAATAGATTTTCATTTAACACACATTACGTCAGTTAAAAATACTTTAAGCTATTTTTCTTGAATTTAATTTGTTATTCCTATCAGTGTAAGTACAGAATTCTATAACTGTTTTCTATAACTTTTTAAATGTTGCCACTCTGCTTCTGAAAGTATAATTTTCAAAGACTTCTTCATATTGTGGGTGGTCAAAATAATCACAACTTATTGCTTCATTGCTGAATTACTAGATTGTTTCTGTTTTTTACTATTATATATGGTGCTGAGAGAAATATCTTCATAAATATAGATATTAACAATTTTGTATTCTTGTCTAAATATAATTTCTTACAAACAAGAAATGTGCATGGGCATTTTTATTTCTCTTGATTTTTTTGTGTGAAGTGACTTTAGAAGTGAAAGCATCGTCATAGTTAAAAGACCAGACCCTGGAACCAGATAGCCTAAATTTAAATAGTTTCGCCAACTTTTCAGCTGTGCGACCTGAGGCTAGTTAACTAATCTTGCCTCAAATTCCTCATCTGTGTGAGTTATAGATTTATGAGGGTACAATATGTTAATATATGAAAAGTACTCAGAAAATTCTTGGCCTTGCCTCAGTAATGTGTGAAGATATGATTTTCACTGAATTTTTAGTGAGGTGGATTTTACTTAAAAAACCCGTTTTTTAAATAAACAAAAAAAAAAACAGTACTTTTTTGATTTACAGTTTAAAAAATTCTTTTTTTCCCATTAAGAGGTTTTTTCCGAACATCACTTTTGGGAAAATGAAATGGCTAGGTCCTAAACATTCTTAACACGTGTGAGTTTCACTGAAATAGAGAAAGATCTCTTTTGACTTTCATGATGAAACCCTTTATGAGCTCTTGAAGATCAGTTTCTTAATAGGGACTATGGAGTGCAAAGGAATTCTTGAAATCTTCTTTACAAGTAAGTTGAAAGCAAATCACATCTTTCTAAACAAGTATTTGTGGACTAATGTTTATAGGGACTCTTGGTAGTTTGGACTTTAATAAGTATTTCAGATTGAAGAAAAACTTACAGAGAATTAGAAGAAAAGACTGGAAATGTTTTGAGAAAATGAACAAGTGAAAGTTATTTTATTTTGATTTTTATATGTACCCTTAGCTTCTGCCATGAATTTGTGCTTCCATTGTGTTATTGTGTTTTGTGTGCCTTTTTTTTTCCCCCAGCTGGAAAATTTAAAATGAAAGATTCCATGAGGGAATAATAGAATCATGGTATTTGGTAGTGTAATTATATGGCTGCCCGTTTAGGAATAATGTAGACTAATGGGCTACAACAGGATAGGGCCTAGAGATAGGATAGGAAGATGAAGGTAGTGCATTTTTTGCTAAAAACCTCTTCTGGGCATCATTACATAAAGAAAACACGTGCTACCATTTTAAAGTGAATGTTTGGAAGGTGAAAGCAATCTGTAGGGTAATTGTCATTGACACTGAACCAAAGATGAAAGGAAGAAAGGAAGGTTGAGGAAAGGAAGGAAGAAAGAAAAGAAGGAAGGAAGGAAGAAAAAAGGAGAGAGAGAGAAAGAGAGAGAGAGGGAGGGAGAAAGTCAAGAGTTGTCTTTCATATTATGCATTCCAAAAAAGGAGAGAAAAAATGAAAAGGGAGAGTCACAGATTGGTAGAATGGTAATGTCACATTGTTATCTCAAATCTTGTGGAAATTTTGTCTGAAATATTCTAGTTTATACCTTAAGGAATATATTACCAATTTGGAAAAAACTTACTGAGGCAGTTTGTAAAAGTTTTATATTGGTAAATATTCATTAGGGCAGCTTCACTGGGCATCTGTAGGTGAGTTTGTTTATTGTTCTATGGCATAAATAACAACTTTAGATATCGGAGCAGGGGAATGTTCCAGGTTTCCTGAGATTCAAATGGAAGATTAACTCTGTTTAAATGAGCTACAGCTGCCTGGGCCTCAATGTCTGCAGACTTGGTTCTTTCTTTATGCTATCATGTAGAAGAAAGAGCAGGAGTAGCTGGGGGCTGGGTGCCAGTGTCTCTGCAGCTCTGGGAGAATGAGAGGTGAGTGTGGGAGCTCAAAGTGGAGGAGCAAGTGAGGAATCATCACAGAAAAGACACATAATTAGAAGAGAGCATATTTTAAAGGCCATGGCAGACAGTGGGGCAGCGATGAAAGGGATGATAAGTATTGTCCTTTAGGATAGACAGTAGATCACAAATTCAGGACAGGCAGGAGAGTCACAGCAAGCAATCCATGGTGGAGTTATCACAGGACATCCTGGTCCCGAGACAGGTTTCTGATCCAGCCAGAGGCTTCTGTGCACTTTGTGCATATTTGAGGGAGAGTGCAAGTGCCAACAGACCTTTCCTCAGAATATAATTTGAGCATTATGAGATGGCCATTGTAAATAGAGGAGCTATTTCCTAACTGTGTTTTGGCAGGTAGTCTAGCAGGGGCCTCTGAAAAGGAAACATGGTGAAAAGACAGCTTGTCTTGACATTAGAAAGCCTGGGTCTGATCCTGCACCTGCCACACACCACCCGTATGATTTGGAGAAGGTGAACTCTCCGAGACTTAGTTGTCCAGTATGCAAAATGGGGTTATTGATATATTATACTCACATAATATCCTAGAAAGTAGTGAAGGGCAAAATTTTTTATACCAATATGTTATTAATAGTAGCATACACTGCCTGCATTTTGGATTTTAGTGAACAGAGGCCTAATTTTTTTGATATAAATTTTTATTCAAGCTTTGTCTAATTGATACTTAACCAAGTTTTAAGTGAAGGAAAAATGTACAGTGTAGGGAAAGGGCACCACATGTGAGGATGAGGTCCAAAGGGTCAAAGATCAGAGTTCACGTTCTAACTCTGTCACTAGGTTGAGGGGTGTGGCATTAAGTAAGTTGCTTAACCTCTGAGATTGACTTTTCTTCCTCTGAAAATAAGGATAATTATATATGTGCTGACAAAGCAATAACTTGAAAATAAGAATAATTGCTTTTTAGTCTTTGGAGGATTGTTGATGGGCTTTCCCAAGGTGGATTTTCCAAGGAGTTATTACGATGGTTGTTACTCATCCATCCCTGGTGGAATGATGTTTATCTGAATTTCCCTAAACATAGGTAAGCAAGCAATTGCTAGAGTGAATAGGGCTTCAGCAGCAGTAGGTACAATAATTATGTGTTCAGGTACAAATAGCAAGTGATCAACTTAACTCTTCCTTGGCTGAGAACAAGCTCTACCCTGCTGTGTCCTCTAAGATGTCAGTCTGCTGCAAGAAAACCCGAGTCCTAAACTGAAGTTTTTGCATAAACTTAATTTTTGCTTTATTAAAAATCTAACCATTATATATTTAACTTACCTCTTAACTTCTCATGGAGTGAGATTTCTGAGGACCATATATTTTCTAGGGTTAGCCCAGGATATATACTTCTCTTGATTTAAGTAAATGAGAAATAGAGCCTAAGTCAGAAAAATGGGAACAGGGTTTTTGCTTCTGTAAATTTTAAGAGTATCCAGTTATAATTTATTTGTTCATTCATTATTAACTTCCCTTGCTTATTATTTGGTTTCCTGGTGAGATTCATAGGGTTGCCTTAGCTCATTCCCTGGAGGTTTATATTCTCTATTTTGGTTGAGTGCACTTTTATTTCTTCAGCAGCATCTCTTTTGTTTTATATAGCTTCAAATGATATTTCTAACTCTCTTCTGATCTGTTGTATTTTTAACGGAAAGAAATATTGTGCTAAAGATAAAGAGACTTTGAAGCAGCAGAACATATATAATTTATATCAAGGAAGGATTGGTGAAACCATCTCTAGGACCAATAGATATTCATGTGTTTGAAAAGCTCACATTTTTAGAGTACAACTGTATAAGTGTTCTTTTAGATTTGTAAGCTAGATCAATTTGCTTAGATAGTTTTAGATAAGAGAACTATATAAGTGTCTTTCATTTCAAAAACAAAAACAAAATCAAAAGTAGGAGCTTGTTGCTTTGACTTTTTTGTTTTTAGTGGTGATTAGAGAGGCATCTGTGTGGACAGGACTGACTGCATCTCCTGGCAGGGTCTTTGCCCAAACCCACATCTACCCCTTCCTGCATCACAAGATGGCACAGAAACAGCCAAGAAGTGTTTCATATTCCTGGACCTGTGGCCCCAGTAGAAATGACTGAGAGCAGCACTAGGGGGGATTTAGGGACTCTTCTTGGACAGAAATTGATCTGGGAATGAGTATGATGTGTGTGTGTGCACACGCGTGTGCACGAAGTGGGTGAGGAGCTAAGCATTTGCTCTCAGAGGTCATTTGCACTGAAAACGGAAATAGTGAGAAGGGAAAAGAACAATTGTTGAGCACCTACTAAGAGTATTTTATAGGCACAATTTCATTTAATCCTCACTATAACTCTGGGAAGTCATTTTTTGCTGTTGAGGGAGTTGAAGCCCAGAGGTGTTGAGTAACTTGCTCATGGTCACACAGTTAGTAAATGACAGTACTAGATAATGACTTGTAAGTCCTGGTCTTTCTGTGATGCTGCTTTAAGGAAGGTCAGGAATTACCCTTCCGTAATTCTGTCATACTTTTCAGATTTGAAGACAAGAACGACATTTCCTCGCAGGTAGAGGAATCGGTCTTCCACTTATAGATATCGTCAAGGCATTAGCACCAAACATACACTCTCTCTTATGATAGAGCAGTCACCTATGCTATGGTACTCAAGGATCTGAATTGCCATGCTTCCTAAAACAAACTTGTCATGCCATCTTCTTGCTGTTCTTCCTGGCTTTGTAATTTCAGCCCTGGAATGCCATTTTTCGATTCTCCCCTCTCTGGCAGACCCCTATTTATTATTCAGATACTAGTTTAGGTATAATTTCCTTGGTCATTATCATCTCCAACCCCAGTCTGGCTTAGGTATGTCTACTACTGATTTACTGTTGTCACAGACCATCCTCACATCCTATTATAATAACTTGCTTTCCTACATACCCCGCTGGCTCATTGGAAGAAGGAAAATGTCCTTGTGCTCTGGAAGCACATAGGAAGTAACATAGTGCATGGCATATCACAGACATGCAGGGTATCTGAATGCAGGCATAGCAGTGTCAAGTCTAGCTGAGGGAGGATTGTTAATACCTTACTATGATCTTAGTCACTCCAAGTAATCATAAGACCTGAGTAGAAACAGTGTGTTCACTATGTTAACACAGCTTCAAAACAAATTCCTATCTCTCCTTCTGACCAGATGGCTTCCCTATACTCAGTACATGTTGAATGACACTATGGTATCACTTGAGGAGCTATTTAGATGTACAGAGAGACAAAAGTATGGACTTTACCACTGAAAATGTCTTTATCCTTTCCCTCTCCTCCCCTCCCCTCCCTCCCTCCCCTCCCTTCCCTTCCCTTCCCTACCCTTCCCTACCCTTCCCTTTTCTTTTTATAGAACAACCCCAAAAAAGGAAAGAATTATTGGTTCTGACTTGTATTTATTAATTTTAACTTAGAGATTATTTAAAAATATCTGAAGAAAACAGTAAAAATAAGTATTAATGCCAAATGGGCCCAAATTGATTTTTATTTGATGCAAATATCAACTTCACTTAAACAAAGGTGATTATTATTATTAATAATTAATAATTATTAATAGATGCCCTTCAACTGGGCACTGAACAGTACTAATGCTAGCAAAATAATTACTAAGAATTTAATTCTTTGTATATTAAAATTAGTGTCTAAAGTCTTAGATTGTGATGCCTCCTGCTTTGGTTTTCTTTTTCGACATTACTTTGGGTATTTGGGATCTTTTGTGGTTCCATACAAATTTTAAGATTGTATGTTCTAGCTCTGGAAAGAATACCAGTGCAATTTTGATTGGGATTGCATTGAATGTGTAGATTGCTTTGGGTAGTATTGACATTTTAACAATATTTGTTCTTCTAATCCATGAGCATGGAATGTTTTCTCATGTGTCTTCTTCAATTTCCTTTGTAAGTTTTCTACAGTTTTCAGCATACAGATCTTTTACATCTTCAGTGAGTTTTATTCCTAGGTATTTTATTGTTCTTGGTGCAATTGTAAATGATATCGATTTCTTTATTTCTCTTTCTGTTCCTTCAATATTGATGTATAGAAATGCAACCGGTTTCTGTACATTGATTTTTATATCCTGCGATTTTGCTGAATCATGTATCAGTTCTAGCGGTTTTTTGGTGGAATCTTCCAGGATTTCTATGTAGAGTATCATGTCATCTACAAAAAGTGAAAGTTTGACTTCTTTGCCAATTTGGATGCCTTTTCTTTTATTTTGTTGTCTGGTTGCTGGGGTTAGGACTTCCAACAGTATATTAAACAACAGTGGTGAGAGTGGACATCCCTGTCATGTTCCTGATCTCAGGAGGAAAGTTCTAATTTTTTCCCCATTGAGGATGGTATTAGCTGTGGATTTTTCATATATGGCTTTTATGATGTTAAGGTATGTTCCTTGTACCCCGACTTTCTTGGGGGGTTTTATTAAGAAAGGATAAGGATGCTATATTTTGTAAAATGCTTTTTCTACATCTATTGACAGGATCATGTGGTTCTTATGCTGTCTTCTATTAACATGATGTATCACATTAATTGATTCGTGAATATTGAACCAGCCGTGTGGCCCAGGAATGCATCCCACTTGATCGTGGTGAATAATTCTTTTTACATGCTTTTGAACTCGATTTGCTAGTATCTTGTTGAGAATTTTTGTATCCATATTCATCAGGGATATTGGCCTGTAATTCTCCTTTTTAGTGTGGTCTCTGGTTTGGGAATTAAGGTAATGCTGGCTTCATAGTGTGAGTCTGAAAATTTTCCTTCCATTTCTATTTTTTTGAACAGCTTGAGAAGGATAGATATTAACTCTGCTTTAAATGTCTGGTAGAATTCCCCTAATTTGGCCCAGGACTCTTATTTTTTGGGAGATTTTTGATAACTTACTCAATTTCTTTATTGGTTATGGGTCTGTTCGAATTTTCTATTTCTTCTTTTTTGAGTTTTGGTAGTGTGTGGGTGTCTAGGAATTTGTCCATTTCTTCCAGGTTGTCCGGTTTTTCAGCATATAATTTTTCATGGTATTCTCTAATAATTGTTTATATTTCTGTGTTATTGGTTGTGATCTCTCCTCTTTCATTCGTGATTTTACCTCTCTGAGTTTTCTCTCTTCTTTTTGAGAAGTCTGGCTCGGGGTTCATCAGTTTTGTTTTTTCTTTCAAAAAACCAGCTGTTAGAGTCATTGATCTGCTCTACTGTTTGGTTTTTGTTTTTTTGCTTTTTATAGATTCTATATTGTTTGTTTCTGCTGTATTATTTATTGTTTCTCTTCTGCTGGCCTTGGGGTTTCTTTGCTGTTCTGCTTCTAGTTCCTTTAGGTGTGAGTTTAGGTTTCGTATATGGGATTTTTCGTTTCTTGAGATAGGCCTGGATTGCAATGTACTTTACTCTTATGACTACCTTTACTGTAACTCAAAAGGTTTGGACTGTTACGTTTTCATTTTCTTTTTATGCTCTCATTTTCATTTCTTCAAAATTTGCTTCCATATATTTTTTTAATTTCCTCTTTAATTGCCTGGTTGACCCATTCATTGTTTAGTAGGATGTTCTTTAGCCTCTATGCGTTTTATGGCAATATGTCACTGGCACAAAAACAGACATAAGACTAATGGAATAGAATGGAGAAACCAGAATTGGACCCACAAATGTATGACCAACTAATATTTAACAAAGGAAAGAGTATCCAATGGAAAAAAGACAGTGTCTTTATCAAATGATTCTGGGAGAACTGGACAGCGAAATGCAGAAGAATAAAACTGGACTACTTTCTTACACCATACACAAAAATAAACACAAAATGGATGAAAGACCTGGATGTGAAACAGTACACCATCAAACTAGAGGAGAAAACAGGTAACAACCTCTTTGGTCTCAGCTGAAGCAATTTCTTGCTTGACACATCTCAAACGCAAGGGAATTAAAAGCAAAAATGAACTATTGGGACCTCATCAAGATAAAAAGCTTCTGCACTTCAAAGGAAACAATCAGCAAAACCAAAAGGCAAATGACAGAATGGGAGAAGATATTTACAAATGACATATCTGATAAAGTGTTAGTGTCCAAAATCTGTAAAGATCTTAGCAAACTCAACACCTGAAAAACAAATAATCTAGTGAAGAAATGGGCAGAAGACATGAATGGACACTTTCCTGAAGAAGGCATTCAGATGGCCAACAGACACATGAAAAGATGCTCAACATCACTCATGATCAGGGATATACAAACCAAAACCACATTGAGATACCACCTCACACCAGTCAGAGTGGATAAAATGAGCAACTCAGGAAACTACAGATGCTGCCGAGGATGTGGAGAAATGGGAACCCTCTTGCACTGTTGTTGGGAATGCAAACTGGTGCAGCTGCTCTTGAAAACAGTGTGGAGGTTCCTCAAAAATTAAAAATAGAACTACCCTATGAGTCAGCAATAGCACTACTAGGAATTTATCCAAAGGATACAGGAGTGCTGATTCATAGGGGCTCATGTACCCCAATGTTTATAGCAGCACTTTCAACAATAGCCAAATTATGGAAAGAGCCTAAATGTCCATCAACTGATGAATGGATAAAGAAAATGTGGTTTATATATACAATGGAATACTACCTGGCAATGAGAAAGAATGAAATCTGGCGATTTGCAGCAACGTGGATGGAACTGGAGGCTATTATGCTGAGTGAAATAAGTCAATCAGAGAAGGACAGATATCACATGTTTTCACTCCTATGTGGATCTTGAGAAACTTAACAGAAGACCATGGGGGAAGGGGAAAAATTGCTCCAAACAGAGAGGGAAGCAAACCGTAAAAGACTCTTAAACACAGAAACAAACTGAAGGTAGATGGGGGGATGGGGGAAAGGGGAAAATGGGTGATGGGGATTGAGGAGGGCACTTGTTGGGATGAGCATTGAGTGTTACATGTAAGTGATGAATCATGGGAATCTCCTCTTGAAGCCAAAGGCACACTGTATACACTGTATGTTAGCTAACTTGACAATAAATTATATTAAAAAAAAAAAGAATTAGTGTCTGGGCCCTGGTTCTAAGTCGTTCCAGTTTATGATTCAAGATTCTGGGAAAAATTGGGATTCTTGGTTTTTTTTTTAGAAGTAATATCATTGTCTCCTGTGTACAATTAATGGTTTACATAAAAATGTCTTCAGTGAAGGGACGCCTGGGTGGCTCAGTCAGTTGAGCGTCTGACTTTGGCTCAAGTCATGATCTCACAGTTTGTGAGTTTGAGCCCTGTTTTGGGCTCTCTGCTGTCAGCTCAGAGCCTGGAGCCTGCTTCAGATTCTGTGTCTCCCTCTTCTTCTGCCCCCTCCCTACTCGTGCTCTATCTTTTTCTGTCTCAAAAAAATGAATAAACATTAAAAATTTTTAAAATGTCTTCAGTGAAAAAACTGATAAAACAGTGTCTGCGCAACTGAATCCCACTCATAACCTTAGATTGATTGATTTTTCCTCCATGTGTCTTTGATGTTATCTTCGTGTCTTCAACTTTGAACCTGTGAGAAGATCCTTGTTTTCCTGGCTCAAAGAAAGGTAGTTTACCTTCTGAAGTAACATAAATACAGGAGCTAGTCCAGGGAAGGAGTAAAAGGAATAGGAGAATGTAGAAACATACAGTCTTGAGGCATTAAGATGCCGCCATTTTTTAATGACAATTGAATTGCTGGAAAAGTCTTAGCAGAATGGAGGGCTGTGAATGGATTTTATTGCATTGCTTATACTGCCAATCATAGTTTTATAATACAACTTTAAGATCCTGTTAAAAAATTATTTTAAATAATATTAATTTAAATAAATAGTTAAATTATTTTAAATAAAAGTGCACGATAATATACATATACAAATAACATAATATATGAAATTAATGTAATGTAACTTAATATGTAATATTCTATAATTATAAATATAAAATAAATTTTACAAAAATAGATTTTACATTGAAGAAAATCCCACGAAGAGAGTAACCACAAACATTCTCTTGTGCTATATACTTGCCGGACATAAGAATGAAGCACAGGGCATATATAGCCTCAAGGTTCCTAGAGGGTCTGGAGAGTACCTGAGCCACAGTTGTTCACTTGACCAGGTTTTTCTTTTCCACCCATACTTGTATTCCTTTTAGAACTATCTTATAGAGACATCGATATCCAAAGGGTTAATGTTTAGCAGGATATGGTAACTGGTGCCATCTGTAGATCTGGGTATTAAAATCACAAGGATTTCCTTATCAATCTTCAGAATTGAGAACTTGGGGGGAAGATCCTTGCTTTTTTGATATTACCACCAACCTTCAATAGGGATAACAGTAAACAGAGGTGAATTTGACCACCAACACTGGGGTTCAGAAGTAGAACCAACATCGAGGAGAAGCTGCCCCGTGAGGGACCTGAGAGTGATCTTAATGTATCACAAAACTATAGATTTTGAGTTTGTAAATTGAAAAATGAGTTTTTCCTGCCTTAGATTCAGAACAGGAAAATGATAATGTTAATTGTCAATTAGGAGAGTAACATCAAATACATTTCCAGAGATGAGGAGAAATTATATGAAAATTTACATACCATTTAGAATTCTCAGATTTGGGTATCTCAACACTTCCCCTTGGTATAACACTAATCTTTCAGAACATGGCTTTCCTTCATTGACTTTGTCAACATATTGACTTGAATTTTATCTCTTAGCAGTTTTGTAACTGCAGAACAGGGTCTCTTTTTCTTTTACAATATATTTCCTTTTTACAAAAATGGAAGATTTTTTTCAGTTATAACATTATCCCTGAATGGTGTACCATAAGACTGATCCAGAATGCCATAGCCAGAGGATGGCATCCTCTGAGTCTGACTTGGCATGACACAGCAGAGTACCCTATAAAAACTAGGGATCAATGTCTTCCTAATTCTCTGCTCATATGGGGCTGTCAGTTAAGGAACCTGATTACTACTTAAGAGACTATGGTGTGGGGGTCAGGATCTGGTTCTTGGGGCCTGATGCATGTACATGGATATGATATCCATCCTCTGTGTTTCTTTATCCATCTGCCAAGATGGGGTATGCACTGGGCCCTGGAGCCAATCAGCTTAGGCTACATTTCCCTATGGTGGTAAATTTCAGTGGCTTACAATAATCAAGTTTTATTTACCATTCTTGTTTCATGTTCACTGAGCATTGCCTGCAGCTTTGCTAACCAAGTCCCCATTCCAGGACTCCAAGTTACAGACAGTCCATATCTGGGACACAGCAGTGTCTTGGCATAGAGGAAGGTAGATCCACGATGGCTTTTAAAGTGTTGAGACTGGCTCGTGTTCCTTTCTGTCATGTCATAGGACTTGGTCATTATGGGAAAAATTATAATTCTCTTGTATAGAAGGGCTGATCAGATAGCAGTCATTTGTGCAATAAACTACCACAGGCTTTCTCTATCTATCCACCTCTCTCTCATCTATCAAGGATTTTAGTCCTTTGTAGCTACTTGCACTTTGTGAGTGCACTGTGTTCTTATGATATTTCATTTTCCTCTCCATTGCCTAGGATCACTCTTCCCCTATTCATGTAGTGTCTTTATTTCTTTAAGTGTCACCTGTCCTAGGAACTCTCTCCTAATCCTCTCAAGGAATATGAAGTACTCTTTCCTTTTTCCCCATGGCTCCTTGTACACAATTCTCTCCTACTGCTTTTAAACCATAATTGATCTCTTTCCCTCAGACTGTCAGATTCCTGAGGACAGGATATATGTCTTGTTCACCTCTGATCCCCAGCACTTAGTTCAGAACCTGCCATGTGTTCGGCACCCAACATTTTATTGAATATTAAATAAGTAAATAAATGCAATAACACAAAAATGGATGGAGAAAAAAAAATTCCACTCCAGTTCTTGTTTAGACTAGTGCTCCCAAACTACTTGTGATGAAGGACCATTTTTAAAATGTCTAATTTTATGCAAATCTACTTTTGTAAACACAATAAAAATAAGAGACTGGAAAAATGACCAAGTACATTTTATATTGCTATCAAAGTTTCCAAATGCTTACTCTTGGTTTCTGTATTTATCTCCTTACAGGCTAGTAACAAACAATCTGTGTTCTGTAGTCTATGCTTTGGATAGCACTGTAGCACTGTTATATTGCTTTATTCATTTAAAGATATTTACTGAGTTCCTTTGTGTGTCAGGCAATGTTTGAGGTGGAGGACATTCAGCAGAGAACAAGACAGACAAATGTCCTGCTTTCAAACAGCCTAGTTGCTAGTGGGAGAAATGGGCAATAAGCTAGCAGACAATTCAACAAATGATGTGATATTGAGTTATTAGTGCTAGAGAAGTAAAAGAAGGTAATGAAATAGAGAGCTACTGGATGGGGGGTAGTATTTACAAGTGGTCCGAGAAGATTTCTTTAGGAAGGTGACATTTGAGCAGATACCTGAGCATTCTAGGGAGAGAGAGCAGACAATGTTAAAGTCCTGAAGGAGGAACAAGTTTGGAGCAGCCAAGGAACTGAGAGAAGACCAGTGTGACTGTTATTTAATAAATGTGGAGGGTCATGTCAGAGATGGAATCTGAGAGTCAGGTCAAGGCCAGATCACACAGGACTTTGCAGACCACGGTCAGATTTTCTGATTTAATTAAAAGTGATATGGAAGCCATGGAAGGATTTTGAACAGAGATGCATCATAATCTGGTTTACATCTCAAGCAAGTTAATCTTCTCAACATCATTAATCATCTGAGAAATGCAAATCGAAACCACCAAGAGGTATCATGTCATACCTGTTAGAATGGTAATCAGCAAAAAGACAAGAGGAAACAAGTGTTGGCAATGATGTGGAAAAAAGGGAACCTTTGTGCACTTTGGTGGGAATATAAATTAGTGCAGTCACTCTGGAAAATAGTATGGAGGTTCTTCAAAAAATTCAAAATACAACACCCCATGATCTAGTAATCCCACTTCTGGGTTTATGTCCAAAAGAAATGAAATCAGGATCTTGAAAAGATATATGCACCCCCATATTCATTGTAACATTATTGACAATAGGTAATATATGGAAACAACATAAATGTCAGTCAACAGATGAATGGATAAATATGTGGTATATATATATACAATGGAATATTATTTTAGTCATGGGAAAGAAGAAAATCTTGACATTTGTGACAACACGGATGGGCCTTGAGGACATTATGCTAAGTGAAATAAGCCAGACAGATACCATATGGTATCACTTATATGTGGAATCTAAAAAAAGTCAAACTCATAGGAATAGAGAGTAGAAAAGAGGTTGCCAGGGGCTGGAAGGTGGGGGAAGTAGGGAGAGGACGGGAAAAGGGTATAATCCTTTAGCTATAACATGAATAAGGTCTGGGGATTTAATGTATAACATGGTGACTATGGTTGATAACACTGTATTGTATGATTGAAATTTGCTAAGAGAGAACTTCAATATTCTCTCTCCCATACATAAATAAATTAATTAATTAAATATGTGAGGTGATGGATGTGTTAATTAGCTAGGTGGGAGAAATCCTTTCACATGTATAAATATATAAAGACACCATGGGGTACACTTTAAATATCTTACGAATTTGCCAATTATGTCTCTAGAAAGCTGGAAAAAAAAAGCAGATTATTCTGTATCTATGTGGCAAGTGGGTTGTATGGAGAAAAGCAGACCAGTTATGAGGTTATTATCAAAGTTTACATGAGTGATGGAGAAGGCTTCTCTTGGGCAGTAGGTGTGAAGGTGAATAGAAGTCGACAGATTCTGGATGTATTTTGGAGAGAGAGAGAGAGGATGAGATCCAGTGAAGGATTAGATAGTGGATGTGAAGGAAAAGTAGAAATCAAAGGGGGCAACAACCTCTAACTTCAGCCACATCAGTTTCTTGCTCAACACATCTCCAAAAGCAAGGGAATTAAAAGCAAAAATGAACTATTGGGACCTCATCAAGATAAAAAGCTCCTGCACTGCAAAGGAAACAATCAGCAAAACCAAAAGAATGGGAAAAGATATTTACAAATAACATATTGGATAAAGGGTTAGTGTCCAAAATCTATAAAGAACTTACCAAACTCAACACCCAAAAATCAAATAACCCAGTGAAGAAATGGACACAAGACATGAATAGACACTTTTCCAAAGAAGACATTCAGATGGCCAACAGACATATGAAATGATGCTCAATGTCACTTATTATCAGGGAAATACAAATCAAAACCACATTGAGATCCACCTCACACCAATCAGAGTGGCTTAAATGAGCAACTCAGGAAACTACAGATGCTGCCGAGTATGTGGAGAAATGGGAACCCTCTTGCACTGTTGTTGGGAATGCAAACTGGTGCAGCTGCTCTTGGAAACAGTGTGGAGGTTCCTCAAAAAATAAAAAAATAGAACTACCCTATGACTCAGCAATAGAACTGCCAGGAATTTATCCAAGGGACACAGGAGTGCTGATTCATAGGGGCCCGTGTACCCCAATGTTTATAGCAGCACTTTCAACAATAGCCAAATTATGGAAAGAGCCTAAATGTCCATCAACTGATGAATGGATAAAGAAAATGTGGTTTATATATACAATGGAATACTACCTGGCAATGAGAAAGAATGAAATCTGGCGATTTGCAGCAATGTGGATGGAACTGGAAGGTATCATATGTTTTCACTCATATGTGGATCTTGAGAAACTTAGCGGAAGACCATGGGGGAAGGGAAGAGGGAAAAATAGTTGTAAACAGAGAGGGAGGGAGGCAAACCATAAGAGACTCTTAAATACAGAGAACAAACTGAAGGTAGATGGGGGATGGGGGAGAGGGGAAAATGAGTGATGGGGATTGAGGAGGGCACTTGTTGGGATGAGCACTGAGTGTTGTATGTAAGTTCTGAAACATGGGAATCTACCCCAAAACCAAGAGCACACTTTACACTCTGTATGTTAGCCAATTTGACAATAAATTATATATTTTTTAAAAAAAGATGACTGTTAGAGTTTCAGCTTGCGTTATTGGGTGAACAGTGTTTATTAAGCGAGGTCGGGAAGGTGAGAAAGATATAGTTTAGCTGTTAGCAGGCATTATGCCTAAAAATAGCAATTCATATCATGTTTCTCCATTAAATATGTTTTCAGTAGGTTTTAGAACATGGCCTTTATCAAATTTCAGAAATTTCTTTCATTTTATTTTTCTGAGTGGTATTTTAAAAATTATAAATAGATGTTGAAGTTTATTAAATGTTTCTTATGAACTTTCTAAGCAAATGATTTTCTTTTCTTTGGTTGAGACAAATTTTCTGTTGCCTTAAATGATTTTCTAATGTTCAACCAACACTACATTTTGTGATAAAACCTCTTAGTCATGATGCATAACAGCATGCTATACAAATAATTGGAGGATACACATTTGAACACATACAGAACTCATTTATGAAAATTGACCTTGCCTTACATCATAATTTTAAAGAATGGCTATTACATGTTTTGTGATGGCAGTGCAATTGAATTTGAAAAAAACCAAAATGATAATAAGAAACTCCACTTTGGTTTGAAGTTTAAGAGATGCTTACAAATAATTTAAATGAAAATTAGAAAATATTTAGAACAGAACAGAAATAAAAGTACTACATATCAACATTTACGTGATGTGGTTAAATGAACACTGTGTGGAAAATTTATAGCCTTAAATGCTTTTATTACAATTAGTAGCTTGTGGATTTTAGATCCACTAGATATCAAAGATTTATGCCTAAAACATTTATAGGTGGGCCTATCATTTGCCTTAGACTCTAAAGGAAAACTTTATTTTATTTATTTATTTTTTTATTTAGCCTCTTTGGAGACTTAGGCCTACATAGCAAAGTTTCCATGCTATCTTCCACTAGACTTTATCTTCTTAATTTTTCATCTCACCTTTTCTCTGAGAGGATAGTCTATTGAAATCCCAACTTTATCTGATGTGGTATCTAACCAGTCTGGGGCCTGCTTAGGGCCTCACACTGAAGCTAAATCATAGTGGGGCACATACACATATACACTTAAGATAGCTGATGGTTTCAGTGTTTCTTTATTTCCCTGGACTGATATTCTGGCTTTGTACTTGGCCTCATAGTTTTTTCTTTCACTTCTTGTAATCTCATCCATTTATTTAAAAAGTTATTTTGTTTTCAATATATTTTTTGAACACATAAAAGTGTTATGTAGTAGAAACTTTCAATAATTCTCTCCTGCCACACTACCAGAAATTTCAGTCTATCCCAGTATTTGTTATATATACTGTCTTTCAGTTCTAAATATTTTATTATTTTCATTATGATTTCTTCTTTCATGTATTTCATAGTGCATTGCTTTTTCAGCATGTGAACTCCCCTCCACCCCTTTTTTTATTGCATTCCATTTTTATTGCCTTGTGACAATATAATTTGTTTTATATCAAATAGTGCCTTTGGTATTCATGAAAACTTGGTTTAAGGCTAGTATGCTATCCATGTTTTTAAAAAGTTAATTATTCACTTAAAAACATTTGTTTTGTTCATTGTTAGGTGGAGTATTATATATATGTAAAGCTTTTTAATCATGTGTTCAAATTTTTATATTCTTTTTTTATTTAAACACGTTTTTGAATGTTTATTTTTGAGAAAAAGAGAGAGAGAGAGAGAGAGCAAGAGAGAGAGAGAGCACAAGCAGGGGAGGGGCAGAGAGAGAGGGAGACACAGAATCTGAAGCAGGCTCCAGGCTCCAGCTGTCAGCACAGAGTCTGATGCGGGGCTCCAACCCATGAACTGCGAGATCATGACCTGAGCTGAAGTCGGATGCTAACTGAATGAGCCACCCAGGTGCCCCTCAAATTTTGTATTTCTACTAATTTTTTGCTGGATCTCTCAGCTATATAGAGAGATGTATTAGTATTTCCCTATATGATTGTGGCTGTGTTAATATCTTCTCTTTTTCCTGCCATGTTTTCTTTCATTTATTTGATGCTTTCTTCTTAGGTCTCTGACTGGAGACTTTTGATAATTTTACTTCAAGTCAGCTGCATCACTAACTGTCTTGCTGACCTCTGATGTTGCATTTTCTTTTCATTTCTGGCATTCTTTATCTCTTAGAACCTCATTCATACATTTTAAGTTATTTTTGTATATTCTATCCAATATATCTAGAAGTTCGAAATGGGAGGATTTTTGGATTCTATCCTCCCAGGGCCTGAAGTTTACAGATTCCACTTAACCTATGGAACTGGATGAGATCACCTAGGGAAAGTGTGAAATTAAGGACAGTAGAGGGCCGATCCACAGGGAACTTCAGTGGAGGATGAATGAGAAGGAGGTATACCTGAACATGGCCTCCTTCTATTCTATACTCTCTGCCCACTCTCTTCTCTTTAGAGAGTTCATGAATTCCCAAGCATGTAAAAAACTAGTTAAACAGGAGTAATAAAACAGAGACCAGTCTTCCACAAATACTCATTAGTATCTTAACCAAGGATAATATGTAATAATAAGAACATTGAAAAATATTATGTATTTTGTGCACCACGGCTGCTTGTATTTCCTTGTTTATAGAGCTGTGTCAAAATCATTCTTTCTTTTATTGAGTGTTTAATATAAGGAAAACTTCTATTTCTGGCATTTTATAAAAGTAATGTGATGTCTACTTTTATTTGTTTTATATTGAACCCTCTGGCAGAAGACAGCATAGTCATTATTTCGTGTCAGTCTTCAGATAGGGAGAGGAAAAAGCAGAAGGAATTTGAACTAGTATTCTCTAAAAAAAAAAAAAAGTAATAGAGAAAATGGCAAAAACATAAAAGAAGAGCAGATTTACAATTTAGAGATTTACATTTTACAAACTTTAGGGATGAAGAAACTTGAAAAAATTAGGCTACATCTGAAAGGTAAAATTTGAAAGATTTTAGAGATCTACCAAACTACCTGGGTCAAAGCAAATTGACCAGAATTATTATATTTTCTTTCACAGTATCTCGAATCCTTCTGCAGTTCCCAAGATTTATAATCAAATTGTGAAGAGAGAGAATTAAAAAAGAATTATCTAAGGACATAAAGTCAAGGAATAAAGAGCAGGTGAACTTTGGAAAGCGGTGAGGGACTATAATGCTGTGATTGGTAGTTTTTCTAATGGAAAAATATCTACAAGTTGTTTCAAAAAATTAAGGGAACTTTTTTTGCAATGGCTGAGTTTTCAGATGAACAAATCAGTTCTTCAACATTCTTAAGAACATATTAAACCCAATTTGCATATGATTAGTATTAAAGCAAATTATTGAATGATAATTAAAGTGTTCAATTTGGAATGTGTACAGAAAACTATCATGTCTAGAAAGCAAATGAAAAATTAAAAAAATGGTAACCATACCCAGGTGTTACAATCTATTACAGTCTCTACCGAAAAACAATATTCTGAACTTTTTATTTTTCTTAGCTTGGCATCTGAGCTGCTAGTATTTTACATTAAAATATTTGCATGGTCAACACATATTTGACAAAGGAACCAACAATAATACTGTGGTGGGGAGAGAAAGGTGGTTTCTTTAATAAATGGTGCTGGGATAATTGGATATGCACATGTAAAAGAACTAACCTGAATCCATTATCTTATACCACTCACAAAAACCAACTCAAAATGGATTAGATTTAAATGTAAAACCTGAAACCATGAAGCTTCAAGAAGAAAATATAGAAACAAATCTCTTTGACATAGGTTTTGGTAATGATTTTTTGGATATGAAATCTAAAGCACAAGCAACAAAATCAAAAGTAAATAACTGGCACTACATCAAATAAAAAGCTTCTACCCAGCAAAGAAGCCATCAAAAAACAAAAAGACAATCTACAGAATGGGAAAAAATATTTACAAACCATATATCTGATAAGGGGTTAATATCCAAAACATATAAAGAATTCATACAACTCAATAGCAAAAATAAACAACCCAATTAAAAAATAGGTGGAGGACCTGAATAGATATTTGGCAAAGAAGATATACTGAAGGCCATCAGGTACAAGAAAGGATGTACACTAATTGAAAGATGACAACATCATTAGTCGTTAGGGAAATGTAAATTAAAACCACAATGAGATTATCATCTCATGCCTGTTAGAATGGCTATCATTAAAAAGACAAGAGATAACAAAGGCTGTTTGAATGTGGAAAAACAGCACTCTTTTTTTTTGTTTTAATTCTAGTATAGTTAGCATATAATAATACTAATAAAATAAAAAAGTAATACTAATAAAAATTAGTTTCAGGTGTACAGTGTAGTGAGTCAACAATTCCATACACCACCCAGTGCTCATCCTCACAAGTGCACTCCTTAATCCCTATCACCTATTTCACACATTCCCCCTCCCCCTCTGATAACCATCAATTTGTTCTCTATAGCTAAGAGTATGTTTCTTGGTTTCTCTCTCTCTCTATTTTTCCTTCCTTTATTTGTCTCTTAAATTCCATACGAATAAAATCATATGATGTTTGTCTTTCTCTGACTGACTTATTTAGCTTAGCATTATAGTCTTTAGCTCCATCCATGTCATTGCAAATGGTAAGATATGGTAAGATTTCATTCTATTCCATTATATGGGAGAGAGATATATATCCATTTCACATTTTTTTTTAATCCATTTGTCAATTGATAGACACTTGGGCTGCTTCCATATCTTGGCTACTGTAAATAGTACTGGTATAAATACAGGGGTGAATGTATCCCTTTGAATTAGTGTTTTTTAATTTTTTGGGTAAATATCCAGTAGTGCAATTGCTGGATCATAGGTAGTTCTATTTTTAACTTTTTGAGGACTTTCATACTGTTTTCCACAATGGCCGCACCAGTTGCATTCCTACCAACAGTGCAGGAGAATTCCTTTTTCTCTGTATCCTCACCAACCTCTGTTGTTTCTTGTGTTGTTGATTTTAGCCATTTTGACAGATGTGAGGTGATATTTCATGTAGTTTTTATTTGCATTACCTTGATGATAAGTGATGTTGAGTATCTTTTCATGTGTCTGTTAGCTACCTGGATATCTTCTTTGGAGAAATGTCTGTTCATGTCTTCTGCCTATTTTTAATTGAATTATTTTTGGGGAGTGTTCACTTTTATAAGTTCTTTATATATTTTGGATAGTAACCCTTTATCTGATATATCGTTTGTAAATATCTTCTCCCATTCTGTAGGTTACCTTTTAGTTTTGTTGATTGTTTTCTTCACTGTGCAGAAGAAAATAGGGCACCTATCTAGAAAGAAGTGTCTAGTACGGCTGATGTCAGAGAAATTACTGCCTGTGTTCTCTTCTAGAATTTTTATGATTTCCCGTCTCACATTTAGGTCTTTAATTCATTTTGAATATATTTTTTCTATATAGTAAAAGAAAGTGGTCCAGGTTCATTCTTTTGCATGTTGCTGTCCAGTTTTCTTGACATTATTTGCTGAAGAGACTTTTTCCCATTAGATATTCTTTACTGGTTTGTCAAAGAAGAACTGACCATGTAATTGTGGGTTTATTTCTGGGTTTTCTATTCTGTTCTATTGATCTATGTGTCTATTTTTGTGCCAGTACCATACTGTTTTGATTACTACAGATTTGTAATATAACTTGAAGTCCAAAATTGTGATACCTCCAGCTTTGTTTTTTTTTTTTTTTTTTTCAAGATTGCTTTGGCTATTCAGGGCCTTTTCTGCTTCTCCAAAGTTTAGGATTGTTTATTCTAGCTCTGTGAAAAATGTTGGTATTTTGATAGGGATTACATTGAATGTGTAGATTGGTTTGGGTGTAGATTGGTTAGACATTTTAACAATATTTGTTCTTATAGTCCATTAGCATGAAAATGTCTTTCCATTTCTTTTTGTCATCTTCAATTTGTTTTCATCAGTGTTTTCTAGTTTTCAGAGTATAGGTCTTTCACTACTTTGGTTGGATTTATTCCTAGGTAAAAGGAATTATTATTATTATTATTATTATTATTGTTATTATTGAAATGCAACTGGTTTATGTACATTGATTTTGTATCCTATGACTTTACTGAATTTGTTTATCAGTTTTAGCAGTTTTTTGGTGGACATTTTAGAGTTTTCTATATAGAGTGTCATGGCATGTGCAAATGATGAAAGTTTGACTTCTTCCTTACCAATTTGGATGCCTCTTATTTCTTTTTTTTTCTTTTTTTTTAACATTTATTTATTTTTGAGAGACATAGAGATGGAGTGTGAGCAGGGGAAGGGCAGAGAGATAGAGAAGGAGACACAGAATCCGAAGCAGGCTCCAGGCTCCGAGCCGGTAGCACAGAGCCCGACGTGGGGCTCGAACTCACAGACCGCAGGATCATGACCTGAGCCAAAGTCGACCACTTAACCGGCTGAGCCACCCAGGTGCCCCTGGATGCCTCTTATTTCTTTTTGTTGTTTGATTACTGTGGCTAGACTTCTAGTACTATGTTGAATAAAGTGATGAGAGTGGACGTCTTTGTCTGTTCTTGACCTTAGGGGAAAAACTCTCAGTTTTTCACCGTAAGGATGATGTTTGCTGTGGATTTTTATATATGGCCTTTATTATGTTGAGGAACATTCCCTCTAAACCTACTTGTTGAGGGTTTTTATCATGTTTAGATGTTTTATTTTGTCAAATGTTTTTTCTGCATCTATTGAAAAGAGCATATGTGGATGGCTGGATGACTCAGTCACTTAAGTGTCTGACTTTGACCCAGGTCATGATCTCATGGTTTGTGGATTAAAGAAAGCCCCGTATCCCACTCTGCGCTGACAGTGTGGAGCCTGCTTGAGATTCTCTCTTCTCTCTCTCTCTCTCTCTCTCTCTCTCTCTCTCTCTCTTTCTCTCTCTCTCTCTCTTCTCTCTCTCTCTCTCTCTCTCTTTCTCTGTCTGTCTGTCTCTCTCTCCCTCCTCCCACCCCACTGACCTGTATTTTCTCTCTCCCTCAAAATAAAGAAATAAGCTTAAAAAAAAGAAAATCTCACATGGTTTTTATCCTTTTTCTTATTGATGTGATGGGTTACATTTATTGATTTGTGAGTATTGAACTCACCCTTACAACTTGATCGTAGTGAGTGATTTTTAAATGTATTATTGGGTTTGTTTTGCGAGTATTTTGTTGAGGATTTTTGCATCTATATCAGGGATATTGGTCCCTAGTTCTCTTTTTTGTGTTGTCTTTGCCTGGTTTTGGTAGCAGGGTAATTCTGACTTCATGGAATGAACTTGGAAGTTTTCCTTCTTTTTCTATTATTTTAGAATAGTTTGAGAAGAATAGGTATTACCTCTTTTTTAAATATTTGGTAGAATTTTCCTGTGAAGCCATCTGATCCTAGACTCTTGTTTGTTGAGAGGTTTTTGATTACTGACTCAATTTTTTTTCCTGGCGATCATTGTGATCAAATGTTCTATTTATTTCTGTTTCAGTTTTTGTAGTTTATCCATTTCTTTTAGGATGTCTAATTTGCTGGCATATAATTTTTCATAATATTGTCTTATATATAGGTATATTTCTGTGGTATTGGTTTTTACTTCTCCTCCGATTGTTCTGGACACATTGTTCTTATCTGAGTAATGAAGTAAGTAGGTAGATGAATAAAAACTACTAATTACCTCTTAGAGATTACTCTGTGCTATGTGCTTCACGCACATGAAGAACTTTGTATCAAATAACAAAGCTCAGGAGTACATGTTACTTTAACAGGTCAGTGAAGTTAAAAGAGGTTAAATGCTTTCTCTTATAACCTTAGCTTTTCTGTATACCATTTGTCACATTGCCTCTTGATGAGAAATGTTACAGGCTGGATTATGTTCCCCAAAATTCATATGTTGAAGCCCCAACTCCAAACCTCAGAGTGTGATTCCATTTGGAGATAGGTCTTAAAAGAGATGATTAAGTTAAGATGATGCTGTTAGGGTGAGCCCTACTCCATTTCAACTGCTATGTTTATAAAAAGAGGAGGTTAGGATGAGAGACACCAGAGAGATATACAGAGACACTGTGTTTGGGTACAAACACAGAGGAAAGACATGCTCTCTGCAAGCCAAGGAGAGAGGCCTCAGAAGAAGCCAAACCTGCCAACATCTTGCTCTCAGATTTCCAGCCTCTAGAACTATGAGAAAACAAATTTCTGGTAAGCCACCCCGTCTGGATTATTTTCTGATGGCAGCCCTGGCAAACTAATACAATGATGAGCTGACGACGGTTTCTAAGCCATCATTTTCCAAGGAGGAGATGATATCCTCCTTGTCAGGGCTCACCTGCTCCCTGATGCTTCTCTCCTGCCTTTCACTCCCTCTCGCTGCAGTCAGTTAGTACCTGAATCTAGCATTATTTTTCCCTGGGACCAAAGGTGACATGGTTTAACATATTCTCAAAGGAGTTAGCATCAAGTCCTTTTTGAAGCTTGGGAATGGGAGCTTCTGTTAACAGCTGGTATCTTCCTAATGCTTGTGGCCTCGCTGAGTGTCGAACACTCCCACCCGCTGGTTTTGAGCTCCAGTCACTTACCAACCTGGTCACTCCTACTCCCTGAATATTGTGGTCATCAGAGAGGATAATCTGCTGTTTTCTGCAGCTGGGCCCTCTTCCCGGCCCTTGCTTTCAATTCTATGAATAATTTCTTTCTAGGTGGCAAGCTCTTCCAATCTTTCTCTTCCCACTGTCGACAGTCCTGGGTGGGTCATGTTTTTAGATGGAAAGCCTTTGCACATCCTGATCCCTTTGTTAAGATGCTTGTTCAGCCCACCTTTTTTTTTTTTTTTCCATTAACACCAGCTCTTTCTTTGGATCTAAGCTTAAATTACTCTTCCCCAAATATCCCCTCTCTCAGGCAAAGATTTGTTCTCTTTATGCTATCATAGCAGTCTGTACCTTTCCTTCATAGATCTTGTATTGTAAATTCCTTCAATTCTTTGATGAATGCCTCTCTCCATCAGTGGACTGTGAGCTCAGTAAAACCAGTGATGAATGCCATCATATCACTAATGGCTAGCACCAAGGCTGGCACATAGCAGGTAAAAACATTAATTGAATGAAAGAGGACTTTTATAATTGGCCATTTACATTGCATCATGTAGGCTTGTAACTCTAACCTCCTGTTTTCTTTCAGAGACCCTTAGCTCACCTTCTTCTCTTTTTTGTATCTCCTGCTACATAATGGGACATCTGCTTTGGTCAGCTCTTACACTACATATTGTTAGAAATATTTAAAAAGTTTATGCTCAAAAGATGATTTTCTACTGCAGGCTTACATTCATTTACTCTCTTAAGGCCCTAGAGTACTTTTCCCCCATAGAGCAGATTCATGAAGAAATTTTATTAGATTTGATTTTACAAGAGAAAACAGTTCTGTTTGGTTTGCAAGGAAGCCAGTAGACTCAGGTTGATTAAAAACCTCTCTTACAGAGTGCAGTAGCAAGAATGGAAAATGTAATAAAGCTGAAATCAGATACATAACTTTATTTTTACTTTTTAGTATCTTTATAATTTCCCTCCTGGAGATTGCTTCATTGAAGAATAGTTTAATCTACTTTCTATAATGACTGATTCAGGCCAAGATGGCTGACAAGTTCCTGCTACATTCTCTTAGTAGCAGAGTAGAAACATGTTACTCATGTAAGCAGGACCATTTAGTCTTACTCTGTGGCAAAGGTACTGGGACCAATAGGACTGAACACCATGTTGACACTGAAGGCTGTAGGCACTGCTGAGGCAATTCACTTCTTGGCTGACCACAGACCTCTGACAAGGCTTTCATTGTTTTCTATTCTTTTAAAAGTTTTTTTTTTTTTTTTTTCAATTTTAGATAGATAGAGATAGAGAGCTGGAGATAGAGGGGCAGAAGGGGAGAGAGAGAGAGAGGGAGAGAGAGAGAATCTTAAGCAGGCTCCATGCCAAGTGTGGAGCCCAATGTGGGGCTCAATCCCATGACCCTGGGATCATGATATGAGCCAAAATCAAGAGTTGGACACTTAAATTACTGAGCCACTCAAGAGCCTCTCATTGTTTTCTTTTTGCATCTGGAAGAGAACTTTAGTGGCATAAGCCACCCTGAACTGCTAGGAATAGTACCTCTGGTAGGCAGAATTGTGGTCCCCCAACGTGCCCACATCCTAATCCCTGTGCTATAGGCTGAATATTTGTTTCCTCAAAACTCACCTGTTGAAATCCTAACTCCCAATATGATAGTACTAGAAAGTGGGCTTTGGGCAGGTAATTAGGTCGTGAGGGTACAGCTGTCATGAATGGGATTAGTGTTCTTATAAAAGAGACTCACCCTTCTGCCATGTGATGACACAGTGAGAAGATGGCCATCTATGAACCATCTATGAAAGCAGGCTTTCACCAGACACGTGTACAACTACTCCCTTTCATCAGTTTGCCCATCCCCCCATTCCCCTTCTTCTCTCTTTATGGGTCTGTTTCTGCTTTTTGGTTGTTCATTTGTTGGGAGCCATTTTGGGCTCACAGGTTGAGATCCCCCCCCCCTACCATGTGGAAAAGGTGGTTGAAGCAAAGTTTCCACTAGCCAAAATGGCGCCTAGTCTTACCTCCTTCTAAATGATTTTTCAGGCTTGGATTTCTTGAGCTACTCTCCTTGGCCCCAAGGAATGCAATGCTCTTTTGTTTTATGGCATTTAGATAAAAGGGAAGACCTGGAGCAAGATGCTTTGATGGATTACATCTGAATGAGAGTAGCCTGGCCAGAAGTAACCTTAAAGTTGCATCTTGGGGATGGGTTGCACCTCCCCCATTGTAGTTGGAAGAATAGGCAGAATGACTCCTGGCCTGTTTATAGATAATTAACATTAAGGCCTTAAGGAAACACCCTGTTCTCTCCCCCGACCCTAAATTTATATGTTAATTTTCCTGAAACCAACATACAGGATTGAGGAAGTTGCCACCTTGCTGGTAAAAACGTATTATTGTTAAAGAGATCAAACTATGGAATGTCACTCATTGATGTAATGTCACTCACTACCTTTAAAAATAAAGACACTGAGACCAGCAGGGTGGAGATGCCAGAATTGCCAGGGTTGCCTGCTTGGTCATCAGACTACATCTCTCTCATGGCTCTCTCATTTCCTTTCGCCTGACCGTCCATCCTTCGGGGACCCCTACACTCACTGGAACTGATCCCTGGCATTCATTCATTTGTTTTTTATTTTTATTTAAAAGAGTTTTTAATGTATATTTATTTTTAAGAGAGAGAGAGAGACAGGGTGCAAGTGAGGGAGAGACAGAGAGCAAGACACAGAATCCAAAGCAGGATCCAGGCTCTGAGCTGTTAGCACAGAGCCTGATGTGGGGCTCGAACTCAACAAATCATGAGATCATTAGAGCTGAAATCAGATACTTAGCCGGCTGAGCCACCCAAGTGCCCCCATTTGTTTTGTTTTTTAGATTCCATATATAAGTGAAATTTGTCTTTCTATCTGACTTATTTCACTCAGCATGATACCCTCCAAGTCCAACCATGTTGTTGCAAATGGTAAGATCGTATCCTTTTTTATGGCTGAGTAATATGCTATACATATATGTCACATCTTCTTTATCCATCTTCTTTATCCGTTCATCTGTTAATGAGTACTTAGGTTGCTTCCAGATCTTGGCTCTTGTACATAATGCTGCAATAAACAAAGGGGTCATGTATCTTTTCAAATTAGTGTTTTTGTATTCTTTGGATAAATAGCCAATAGTGGGATTACTGGATCACATTGTAATTATATTTTTAATTTTTTGAAGAAACTCCATACTGTTTTCCACAGTGGATGCACTAGTTTGCATTCACACCAACGGTGTATAAGAATTCCTTTTCTCCACATTCTCACCAACACTTGTTATCTCTTATGTTTTTGATTTTTTCTTTCTTTATCTTCTTTTTTCTTTTTATTCTGACCATTCTGACAGGCGTAAAGTGATGTCACATTGTGGTTTTGATTCTCATTTCCCTGATGATTAGTGATGTTGAGCACCTTGTCATGTATGTGATTACTGATTTTTTAAATGTTTATCTATTTATTTTAGGGAGAGAGAGAGAGAGAGAGAGAGAGAGACAGGGAGAAAGAACATGAGCCGGGGAGGGGCAGAGAGAGGAGGAGAGAGAGAATTCCAAGTCCGGTCCACACTGTAAGTGCAGAGCCTAACTCAGGGCTCAAACTCATAAACCATGAGCTGAATTCAAGACCTGAGCTGAAATCAAGAGTCAGTTGCTTAACCGACTGAGCCACCCAGGCACCCCAAGATTTTAAATGTTAATTTTGTCATAAGTTTTATCATTATGAGACTAAACTACATATTTGTTTGTGCATATAGCGTGGTTATCTACTCATAATTACAAAGCATCATAGTTACTGGTTAATATGATAGGTTCATATTTATTTAGTTTGTACACACTCTTAAGAGATTGGTTACTGACCTTAACCTTATCTGACTTGAATATTATTATAATTTATGAAGGGTACCTATTTATTAAATAGTGGCATTGTATCTCAAGGGTTCAGCATCCAGAATTACACAGACCTAGGCTTAAATTCCATATTGCCATTTATAAACTCTGTGACTTTGGGAAATTTACTTCACCTCTCTATCCTTTTTTCTATTAAATATGATTAACAATAGTACCATCTTTATAAAGGATTTGTTGGGAGAATTTAATAAAACAGTGCATCTGAAGGAAAGCACAGAGGAAAAAAAGCACATGTCATCTATGATTATGCATGAAGTTGATTGCATAGGCAATGATCAGTTACCAAAAAAAAAAAAAAAAATGGGAGAAGCATGTGGCAGTAAGTGCTATCTTCCTCCCAATATCTATGCCTCCTTTTTAGTCAAGAGCCTTGGTTTTCAGCTGGCACATTGCTGTTAAAAATTATATATCTTTTGCACATAAGATACTCTCAAGTAGAGAGGGAGATAGAATTGTGCCCTTTATTTTCTTCCTTTTGCTAATTTGAAAGACCTGTGTGATGGCTGGAGTTTCACCTTTCATATTGGGCTATTAGGGGAAGGGCTATGCTTTGACATAATTACATGGGGAAGTAGAAACAATGTGGATCCTTGACTCTCTCAGTCAGCTGCCACACCAACCAAGACTTAGAGAATGAAATGAACTTCTAGATTGTTTAAGCCACTTTTTGTTTAGATATTGTTTCTTTCTTGTCTTTTTGTTTTCTTTCTTCTTTTTTTTTGCTACATGCAGTTGAATAGAACCACAAAACATTATTTTGCTTTCTAAAAACCAAAAAGCAGATTTTAATTCTTCTAAGACTTTTCTCAAAGTTCCAGCGATATCTTTTTTTTGAGGACAGAAATCAAAATGGTAGGAGGGAGAAAATCAGGGTGTAGATGATAGTGAACAAATTGAAAACAATGAATTTTCTAGGAAGGTCAGTTCAGTTCTAAATAATGTGCTGATGGAGTCCTTCTACAAGTAACATTAGTGACAAGAAAAGGAAGGGAGAGGAAAGCCCACACAGAAAGCCTGGAGAGTGAGAAGGTAGCCACAGGTCAGAGTTTTGGCAGGAACACTCTAGAGTATAGGTCCACTCTAGAGTGGGGCAGTAGTGTAACAGCATGCATTCCTGCATTCCTTTCCTTCCTATCATTGTGTGTTTGCCTTATTTCTGGGCCTTAACCAAAAGGCCTGGTTAGTGTGTGTTTTTTGGCTCTGATAAAATAGGATGGTTCCTATTTATTTTTCTTATTGTTTATATATTTGCTTCATCAATATATTATGGTATTGACAAGGGGCATACTTTCATTTTTTCAAGTATCTTCAAGGGATCGGGGTGAATGAGTTGTAGCATCATAATGCAGGCAATGCCAGTAAGTATGAACTGGCTATTGACTAGAGTCTGGTTTTTATGAAAATAAATTCCATTCGAAAGATCAGAAAAACTTTAAAATTGAGAAACAATCGGTGGATTACCATAATAAGATACCAGCTTTTATTTAGTTGACACTTGAGTGTAGAGACTGAGGGATGTGGAAAGTAGAGCAGCTCTTTCGTTTGTATTCATTTTTTTGTTTTATTTAGTTTTAAAAAAATTATTAGGCTTACAATTTAAGCAAGCAAAGTGGACATCCAGCTATAATACTGGATTTTTCCATCCTTTCTTTACCGTAGGCAAATCTGTCTACCTCAGCTGCAGTCAGTGAGTTTGAGCTTCCTTTGTAGATATGTGTAAACAAATAGAGTAATTCTCAGATTCCAGGAAACAATATATACAGTAAAAAGGGGCCAATGTGTTTTTTCCCTTCAACACATTCTCCCTCCCAACCCCCACTCCCCAAACTATATAAGTTGAAATGATGTCTCGTCCTGTATAATAGCACGGTCTCATAGGTCACTCAATCCGTGCTTTCTTTCAGACGTGACTCTCCATGGGAGCTAAAATCTAAATATTTGCATACACATTTGAACAATATTGATGGAGAAATTTAAGCAAAGATACAAGAATATATGATTTTACATGCTCTCAATGATAGTACATATTATTCAAAAAATTTAAAAGCTAAGGGCCAGTTCCTCTTCCTTCTAAACGTCCTTATGTTTCAGTTTTCCCCAAGATAACGCCTTTGTGGTCCCAGTTTCTCATTGTCAATTCACTGTACCATTTTTTATGTAGCCAGTCTCAATTTCCACGATGCTCTCTCAGCATCAACATATCTCAGAGTCTCTGGTTTCCTCTCCTTTTTTAGATATAGAACTTTAATTTTATTAAAAAATATCTTTTCACTAGATGTTGTACATCTAGATCTCTTGATGCTTTGAAGAGCTTACCTTGATAAGTGGACTTAAAACGATGCATTTCTTTGGGGAACTTCCATTTGGAATCAAGAGTTAATGATGAGAGGGATGACCAGTATTGAGGAAAGTAATCTCAGTTGTTATTTTTCATGTGAGGATTATTATAGCGATTTTATCATCTGTAATATGATGGAACCATCATTCTAGGTCAGGTGATGGATAGCACTAAGGATGGCTTATGGCATAGTGTTTCACATTTTCCCTTCTCTGTGCCTTTCAAAGTTTAAAACAATAAATATTTTAAAGACTCTTCACAGAAAATGAAACTATGGAACTCCCCATATTGCATCTGAGAGCTGATATGGCATTTTATAAATAGGCATGTGATGTCTAAATTACTTGTAATATAAACTGAAAGCATCCTTGGCTTTTCTGATGGTTGTATATGATCCAGAATTACAATTATGAATAATGCATTGACTTCTGTTGTTCTCTATGATTGCCTACTTTGTTATGCAGGGAGGGGTTTCCACTACAGTGTCCCAGACTTGAATTGTACAGTTTCTTTTTGTAACAGCTGCCCCCAGAATTATATGAGCTCACTGAGAATATTCACTGAAAATAGAAATGCTTACTAGCCCTATGCTTAATGGAGACACAGTCTCAATTTAACATGTATTATGACCTCCAGGTCATAAAACCTCTCCCTGTTTTAGACAAAGCTTGTCTAATCACAAATACTTGAATCCTTGATACATTTCAAGAAGAAAATATTTTATTCATCATCTGGAGATGAGCAAAGTTGAATTTTTATAAAAATAGGACAAAGCATATAAAAGGGTGGGGCTAACTATATATATCACCCAAACATAATTTGTATAGTATTTTAGCTTTCTAGGTTCCATAATAAATGTGTGTTGTACTCAGTCTCTTCTAGATTCAGGGCAAGGGTTTGTTTCAAGGACTGTGGTAAGAAAATAATTGCCTTTGTAACCATCATTCTAGGTCAGGTGATGGATAGCATTAAGGATGGCTTATGGCATAGTGCCTCACATTTTCCCTTCTTTGTGGCTGAATAGGCTCCAGAATCTGGGCCAGTGCCAGTCTATAGGTGGAATTAGGTAGCTCCTGCCATGGAGGTTGAAGAAACACAGGGCAGGAAAGTAGGCTGGTGGTGACAATTGTTGGGATGTGAGATGCTGGCAGTGGTGTTGGTGTTGATGGTAGTGAATAAATTAATGGCTTCTGTATCCACCTCCCCTCCAGCTCAAATTTGGGCCAAGATGTAGGAATTAGGTAATGTAAATCAGAGCATCAGATTTACTACTGACAGTACCTGGGTGGAGAAAGTGACATATCTACAGACAAATGAGATTGTTAATGTTTCTCTGCATTAAATTTGAGATGCATTCGATATAGAAGGTGAAAGGAAAAGAGGAAGCAAGAATAATTTCTAGGATATAAAAATGATACTTCAGTTGGAAAAAAAGAATAATTCCTACTTTTTTGGGTTGAATAATTAGATAGATGCTGTTGATAATATTAAGATGGGGAAGGAGTGAGTTTGGAGACCATGGGAAGAATCAAGAATTCTGTTTTGGTTATGTTAATTCTGAGATGTCTGTAAGACTTCTATGTAGAAATGCCAAGCAGAAAGTTAGTCTTTGATGTGGCAACTTGTGCTTTAGGAAATTCACAAGGTTCAGAGAATAACTGAATTTCGGATCTTGAAAAATATCTTAGAAGGCATGTAGTTCATTTTATCTGAATTCAGATTGGTGCCAGGCCTCATTGAATATAGCCAACATTGCTAAGATTATGATCTGGGTTGTCTGATATATAGCTATTGTTGTAGGACGTAAGTGTTTTCAATTAAGAATTTTTAGCAGACACATTCTCTCCTCATATACCAAATTATCTTCTAGGAAGTCATTTTAGTCACTATTGGAAAGCATGGATAGCAAGTAGTGGTTTAAGCATTAAGAGATGATATAATAAGACAGTAGAAAAGAGTATTTGATTTTAGTTCTTACTTCTAAGGCAGTTCCTTCCATCTTCAAGGGACTGTTCCCAGAATTTAAGATGAAGAAAAAGGAAATAAGAATATATGACATTTCTCTTACTTGTTAACTATGTATTTGAGCTATTATATGTTGGGTTTGCCCCATGAAACCTGTATATTTGAACCAGTTCTCTCTATACAAGTAATTAACCAAATATTTGATTACTACTTACTTTTTGCAAAATATTGGGCTAAACGTACTATTCTTAAATTCATTTTGACTTTAGTTAGATATCTAAATAAGATCTTAAGACTAAGAAGAGAGAGAAAGATTATGAATCAGCTATGATGAAAGTATTATTTTTTTAAATTAATTTCTTAATGTTTTTTTTTTGAAAGGGACAGCACGAGTGGGGGAGGGGCAGAAAGAGGGGGAGACACAGAATGTGAAGCAGGGTCCAGGCTCCGAGCTGTCAGCACAGAGCTCGATGTGGTGCTTGAACCCATGAATCGCAAGATCATGACCTGAGCCGGAGTTGGGTGCTTGACTGACTGAGCGTCCCAGGGGCCCCATACGTATTCTTGGTATACTTGGGAAGGTAGGAAGGTGGGAATATGCTTGGCCCAAGAGGTCCTGGATGCGTCTTTCTCCTCCTTCCCATCTTGTGTTATCTATTTTACAGGCAAAAGGCAAGACAGGCTAGTTGAAGAGCAAAAAGGAGGGAATATTTATTTTGCAATAAAGAGAAAATTCTGAGACATTTTAGTGTCAGAATGATGACTGAATTAGAGAGAGATGAACAATTCAAATGCTCTCCCTCCTAAATCTCACTCAGAAAGGAAATACAAGACAGATAGTTTCACTTAGAGACAAGACTACACCAATCCTAAGAGACAGGACACATTGATACCAAAGTGACAAATGCAATTTCAGCTACAAGAAAGCTCTGTCATCTGCCAACTGAGCCAATGACTTGGCTAAAATATGGGAAAGAGTAAAGAATTGAAAAGAAAGCTCTAGCAGAGAAAGAAAGGTTTGCAGAACAAAATCTTGGACTAGTGGTTTCTCCCTTAATTGCTTCTAACTTTGGTATAGCACATAATAACATCTTGCCTTTTATACCAACTTGTCAAATAGCTGTTTTTAAGGTAAAATAAGAAATTTTTAAAATGATTAAAAATCATAGGAAAATGCTGTAAAGTTATATTGCTTGCTTCTGCAAAGGATTAATACATGACATTTAATCTCTACACCAGTTCAGTGTCACTGTAGGTCATTTATATTGTTTTTATCAATAATACCTGTCTTAGGTTGAAAACTACATGTTAGAGATTTTGCCTCCTGACAAGCTGTGAAACAGACACCAGTTTGTTGTTGTTGTTGCCATTTCTTCTCACCCTGTTTTGGGTGCCAAGTGCCTCATTCATTCATTTGCTTAATTCAGTCATAAAACTTTTATTGATTATGGCTATGTGCAAGACACTGTTGATTGCTAAAGATGATGCAAATTGAGTGAGGTAAATGATATGATGGATGTGACAGCAAGTGTAGGGAAACATGAAGAAGAAAATAACTTTCCTGTGATTCTCACAAAATTGAATTTCATTCGCATTTTTGTGTGATACCGTTCACTTGTGATAATAGACTGAAAAAGAGTCTAACAAAATGAGAAAAAAAAGCAAGTTGTTGGGAATGCCGCTAATTGCCATTCTCATTGTACGTTTTTATGAGGATCCCCAGAACTGCTCTTCATACCAAGAATAGTTATACTTCCACTGAATAATTGGCAAAATTTTATTTTATGGACAATGTAAATGACAATGTAACTGACAATGCTTCCTTTTCTCTTTAGCAAAAGCCAAGCATAGTATGTGGGTAATTTGTGTGTTTGCCTGTCTATCGCTTCTCCTCCATCTATATCTATCTCAGTCTTGATTCACTTCCTATTTGTTTCTATTTTATTTTCACTTAAAGTATAGCATATACATAGAAAAGTACACAAGTGATAAGAATAAATATCTATGAATTTTCACACATTGATTTTTACACTACATAACCATATTCAGATTAGGAATTAGACATGATTAGCACAGCAGAAGCCTATGTTCTTCCTCATAGTCATTACCTGATCCTTCCTCACAGTGAATCATTATTTTGACTTCTTTTATTGTAGGTTAGATTCACCTCTTTTTGAAATTTATATAAATGAATGATACTGCATGATTTTTTTTTTAATGTCTGGTTTCTTTCATTCAACGTTGTATCTGTAAGATCCATCTGTGCTATTGCGTATGGTACTGGTTGGTTCATCTTTTTTGCTCTATGGTATCCATTATACTGTTAACAGACATTGGAATTGTTTACAGTTTGGGCTTTTATGAATAGTGCTGCAGTGAACATTCTTGTACATGTCTTTTTCTGAAAAGACGTATTCCTGTTGAGTAATCTGAGGAGCACAGCTGTAAGATCATGAGGTAGATACTGTCAAAAATTTTTAATGTTTTTTCTAACAGTTTAGTCTCTCACACTAGTGTGTTCCATTTACTCTATTATCAACATTATGAGCTATCTTTGTCATTTCAATTATTCTGGTGGGTAGAGATTGGCATCTAATTGTGGTTTGAATTTGCATTTCCTGATAACAAATGATGTTGAGTATATTCTCAAAAGCTTACTTGCCATTAGATGCTCCTGTTTCCTACTAATGGTTTATGCACACATTTAAAGTTGGGTGTTCTGACTTTCTCTTATTGATTTATAGGAGTTCCTTTTACATTGTATTGTGTATCTAGAACCTTTGTTGAGCATATATACTGAAAATTGCTTCTGTTATTCTGTGGCTTGCCTTTTCATTTTGTTAATGATACTTTTCATCACTAGGAGTTTCCAATTCTGTAAAATCTAATTTATCAATCTTATATATGTCCTGATTGAAAAATCTTTATGTACCCTAAGATTGTAAAGGTATTTTACTGTGGTTGGTGTAAGACCTTTACATTTAAACCTATAAAACCTCAATCCATCTGGTATAATTCATTCAGTATTGATTTTTATGTATGATGCAGATAGTAGGGGTCAGCATTCATTCTTTTTTACATATGTATGTCCAGGTAATTCAGTACTATTAGTCATATTTTCCTCAATGATTTGCCCTGATACTTTTGTCAGAAAGTAAATCACTGAATATGTATGGGTCTGTTTATGGACTCTTCCTTATTCCATTGGTTTATTTATCTTTCATTCTGCCAATACCATACTGTCCTAATTACTGTAGCTTTTTAATATCATTTTGATATCTGTTAGTATAAGTACTTGAAATGTAGCATTTTTCAAGACTCATACTTATTCTTGGGATTCTTGCATTTCCACATATGATTAGCATCAACTTAATTTCTACAAAAATTGGGAATTGAATCTGTATATCAATTTGGAAGAAAAAATGACATCTTTATAATCTTGTTTTCCAGTCCGTAAACTGAGTTTATTCCTTCTATTTCTCTCAATAACATTTGAAGTGTTCTATGTAGAAAATTTGCATGTCTTGTTAGATTTATTCTTGATATTTGAAATTTTTGATGCTATTAAAATGGTAATTTTTGAGACTTTAATTTTGGATTGTTTGTTGTAGGTGCATAGAAATGCACTTTAATTTTGAATAAACTTTGATCAAGGAATCTTGGTAAACTTCCTTTCAATTTTTAACAGGTTGAATAATCATTTGTGTGTTATTTTAGTTTTCAACATATACAATAATATTGCCCATGAATAATGGAAGATTAATATCTGAGCCTAGATTGTTCATCATGGGAAAGCTTTAATTACAAATATGGTTTCTTTATTGGGTATAAAATTATTCAAACTTTTTACCTTTTCTGTATTCATTATGTTAAGTCGTGTTTTCCTAAGAATTTGTCCATTATACCTACAACTCTACATATTGTAGTAGTTTGTTCAGGCTGCTCAAACAAAATACCACAGACTGGGTAGCTTATTCCAGTACTTATTTTTTACAGTTTTGGAGGTTGAAAGTTTGAGATCATGGTGCCAGTATGGTCAGGCATTGGCTCTCTTCTGAGCCAGACACTTCCTGTATCCTTATATGAAAGGAGGGGCAAGATATCTTTGCAGGGTCTCTTTATAAGGCACTAATCCCATTCATGAGGGCTCTACCTTCATGACATAACCCTCAGTATATTTAGGTTCTCTTTCTGTAATTGGTTATTTATGTCTTTTCTAATTTTCATTTTTGATTAATGCTGTTACGAACTTATAAATTTTATTCTTTCCAAAGAAACAAGTTTTTACTTTGTTAAAGGATCTCTGGGTTATATTTGTTTCCCATATAATTGATTTTTGCTCTTGTTTATTTCCTTTCTTTTTTTTTCTGGGAGGGGGGATATATAAATTTGCTACTTTTTTCTTTTTCCCTGAGATGGATGTTAGGTCATTAATCCTCAGTCTTTTTTCTTGCATATGTATTGAAATCTTATAAATTTGCTATTAAATAAATTTTGGCAGAATTCCTCATATTTTGATATATAGTGTTTTCAAAGCCACAATTTCAAAATATTTAAAATTTTTTTGCAATCTCTCCTTTGACACATGAGTTATTCACAAGTGCTTATTTTCCAAATATTTAGAAATTTTTCTGGTTAAGTTTTGTTGTTGATTTTTAGTTTAAATTTATTTTGGTCAGAGAAAATATTTTAAATTATTTCAAATTTCTAAATTCTGTTGAGATTACTTTACAAACAGTTTATGGTCAATTTGGCTGATAGTCTGTGTGCACTTGAAAAGATTGTATTCTGTAGTTGCTGAAATATATACTCTATACATGTCAGTTTGGTTAATTTTATACTATGTTATTAAATCCTCTATGCTTACGAACTCATATCTGCTTTTTTCTATTGGATACTGATAGTAGTGTGTTAAGATATCCTATGATGATTATACATTAGTCTGTTTACCCTTTTAATTCTATCAGTTTCGCTTTAATAATTTTGAGGATGTGTTAGGTTTACACAATTTATAATTTTACCATTGGATCAAAATTTTTATCCTCAAGATATTATAACCTTTGGGCATCTGGATGGCTCAGTTGTTTAAACTTCTGACTTCGGCTCAGGTCACGATCTCATGGTCTATGAGTTCAAGCCCTGCGTAAGACTCTGTGCTGATAGCTTGATATCTGGAGCCTGCTTCAGATTCTGTGTCTCCTTCTCTCTCTGCCCCTCCCCTCCTCGTGCTGTGTTGGTCTGTCTGTCTCTCTCTCTCAAAAATAAATAAACATTAAAAAAAAGAAATTATGCCTTACAGAAAAGATTTCCCTATAGTAAAAAACAAGTGGTCCAGTTAGGTTGTAGCATAGAATTCACCTGAGTGGAATGTGGAAGAAAAGTTGGGGAGAATAAAAAGGTTATTGAATATTTTTGGTGAGAGAGGTGATGTGAGCAGAGCTGAGCTTTAAGAATCTTAATGTGGCTGTTGTATCATGCAGCGTGGATAGCAGACAGGAGAAGTAGAAGCAGAGCATGTGTGTTGGAGCCTGTTGTGGTAGTTCGTCAGTGTTTCCCAACAATGGTGAGTGATTCACTAGGGAGTTTATTCCAAAAGGGATATTGGGTTTATTTACGTGTATTAATGGAGAATCTAATTATTTGAATTTTTCCTTTTATGTGGATCAACTGGAAAGCCTCCTAATTTATATCCACCGAACATGCAAGGGAATTAATGGAAAACAGATGAACATGCTTGTGACTCAGTTACTCGGATTTATCAATCAGTTTTATTCTTAATCATTTGTTGTTTGATTCATACCCATAGTTGACCATTACATAAAGAATATTTCTTTTGAAATATAACTCTTTAATGAAAAATATCCATTGTAATATGCAAATTCATTGCAAGGTAAATTCTTACAAATCTGTAATTTCACCAATTTTTAGGTGATCAAAGATCTTATATAGGATATGAAAATCTTACCAACACTTCACTAGACCACATTAAAAACAAAAATATAGTGATTTTTAAATTTCATTCAGCATGTCACTTATTGGGAACAATAACTATTCATTGCCTTAACATCTTACTTGTAGAGAAGTTCTTACAAATAGAATGCTGAAAATGTATTTCTCCTCTTGCTATATTGAAACAAAATATAGGGGCACCTGGGTGGCTCAGTCTGTTGAGCATCCGACTTTGGCTTAGGGCTTGATCTCACGGTTCATGAGTTCGAGCCCCACATTGGGCTCTGTGCTGACAGCTCAACTCTGTTTCAAATTCTGTGTCTCCCTCTCTCTGTTCCTCCCTTGCTCACACTCTGTTTATTTATTTAAGATAAATAAACATTTAAAAAAACCAAAATATAAAAATTATAAGAATGAGCCAGTTTATTATTTTCAAATGCAAGATTTATAAATGTGATATCAAGAATTATTTTAAAGCTTATTACTGATATTATACCACATGGTAAATTTCAATGCACATTTTAATGTATCATTCATTACCAATGTAAATATTATGAAGAATTGACTTATACTTAATCAAAGGCCCTGTTAGTAATTATATTTCTTAACTCAGTCGGTGGGATAAGAACAAAGGTCCAAGAGTTGTGTTGTACATAAAAGGTACTTGATCTGGTATTTGTTGGTCTGAGACAGCTATATTTCTCTTTTTTGTTTGTTTTTTAATGTTTTATTTATTTTATAGAGACAGAGTACAAGTTGGGGAGGGGCAGAGAGAGAGGGAGACACAGAATCTGAAGCAGGCTCCAGGCTCTCAGCTGTCAGCACAGGGCCCAATGTAGGCCTGAAACTCACGAATGCACAGAGATCATGACCTGAGCTGAAGTCAGATGCTTAACAAACTGAGCCACCCAGGTGCCCCATGGGGCAGCTATATTTCTGAGTGTACTTTATTCTTTAGGACTTGGAAGTTATATACAATATATTGGTAATATAGGGTCTGATATTATGTCCATGATCCAGACCAATGGTCCCTGACACATATCCAGTTAGGCTATAGGCACGATTGTTCTTTTTAAAGCGTTATTTCCCCAGAGGGATTAGTTCACCTTTCCAAAAGTCTGTTGTTACTGTCATTCTTCGAATGTGAGATTTCTGTTCCAGAGTATATCGCTGATTTCTCTGCTATGTTTGGAAGTATCTTATTTTGCCAGGTATATAATTACAGGTTGGCAGTTATATTCTTCCATTATTTTAAAGATATTCTTCTGGAGTGCCTGGTTGGCTCACTTGGTTGAGCATGCAGCATTTGATTTTGGCTCAGGTCATGAAAGCACAATTAGTGAGTTTGAGCTCCATGTCCGTCTCTGTGCTGACAGCGCAGAGCCAGCTTGGGATTCTCTCCTCCCCCCTTCCTGTCTCTCTGCCCAGCTTGCACATGTATATGTGCCTGCCTTTTCTCTCTCAAAATAAATAAATAAGCTTTAATACATACATATTGGAGTATAGTGGAGTATACTGCTATATATATATACATATTTCTTCCATTGTGCATTCACCTCCATCATTTCTTTTGAATAGTCAGCTGTAAGTCATAGTTTTGCTCCTTTGGAAATAATATGTATTTATTTTTCTGACTGCCCTATACAATTAGTTTCTCTTTACTTTGTAGCAGTTTTATTCTAATATGAAAGGTGTATTTACCTTATTGTTTATCCTGATTGTAGATTATCACACTTGTTGAATATTTGTCTTAATGTGTTGCATCATTTTAGGATAATTTGAGTTTATTATCTTCTCACATATTTCCTCAATCACATTATTTATCACTCTTACCTTTTTGAGACTCCATTACATGTATGCTAAAATTTGTCACAGTGTCCTTTATATAGATTATGCTCTTTCCTCTATTATTTTTATTTTTGTCTGTGCTTCAGTAAAGATATTTTATATCATCCTGTCTTCCAGTTCATTATTTCAGTGTTCCATTATGTTCTATGTAATACTACAATTTTTATTTTGTCTAAAACTTAGTTTTTCACTTTTAGAATTCCAATTTGATATTTTCATGCATTCTTCATCATATACTTCTTTGAAACTTTAGCTTTTGGAAGATAGTTTAAATAGAAGAGTAGCATTTTATTCTAACCAGGGAAAAATTGATTCAAAGCTGTGCTTCATTCCTTTTAAGGCATGATCTATTTTGTTTTGCCCTTACTCTTTTAGTCTTTTAGGGGTAGTCTTTTAGGGATTCCAGCAGAAAACTTGGGATAATAAACCAGGACCCATCAACCTTGATGGGCCCTGGATTCCAATTCTTACTTCCCCAGCTCCATGAGACTATCAAGTGTTTTATTTAGTTTTTCAAGTTCTTATCTATTTTGGAAGGGCATCTCCTGCACACAGCCATTGCTTAGAAATAAATAAATGCTCTAAAGAGAAAAGCAGCAGTAAAATGCTAGCGGCTAACTTTAATGTTTTCCTTTCTACTTGGATCTTGGCTCCTTGCTGTTTTGGTGACTTTCTGAGGGCTTCAAATAGATTTATGTGTGTCCGTGTGTGTAGTTGTTCTCTGTAGATTTGTATGCTACTAGAACCTTCACTGTCTTTTGTGTGTGTGTTTTATCTGTCCTTGTAAGCTACCTCAAGTGTTTTCTGTAACAGAATTAGAATATAGATTACCAAATCTATAATAAATAAGAGTATAATATTGGCAGAAAGATAGACAAATAGTACAATGGAGCGAAATAGGGTACAGAAACACTCACACATAGGAATAGTTAATTGATTTCTGACAAAGATGTCATGGAAATACATTTGGGGCAGGATGATATCTTCCATAAAAGATGCTGTGTTAATTGGTTGAAATGAAAGAAAATGTTGATAGTTACTTCACATCGCAGACAAAACTCAATATTAGAGTGTAGACATAATTTTTACAGGTATAACATTAAAAATACTTTAATAAAATGTGTTAAAATCCCTTGATGGCTTTGGTGTAGGCAGTGATTTTTTTTAGCATAGCATCAAAAGTCTAAGTGATAAAGGAAAAATATCATAAAACCTCTTACAAACAACAAACTATGCCAAAGAAGAGATGATATTTGTAATCAATACAAGCGTATATTGATAATGATAAGTCTTGTATCTTAAGTATAAAGAAATCATACAAATCAATAAGAAAAAGAAGAAAGACAATAAATTGACTTCATTGAATACATTGAATAAATGGGCACTTCACAAAAGAGGATATCCAAATTGCCAATAAACATATAAAAAGTGCTTTTACCTCACTAGTCTCCTAAAAAATCCAAATTAAAATTAGATGAACTATGTACTCAAGGATCAATGAAAAGAAAAAGGTGGAAAATAACAAGTATTAAGAAAGGTACAGAGCAACTGGAACTTTTGACCTCTGCTAGCTGGAGTATACTGCTTCAATCACTTGGGAAAACTGGTAGCATCTAATAAAGCTGGATTCCATTTAAATAAAGTTAAAAAACAGGCAAGACTAACTATTGTGTTAGAAGTCAGAATAGTGGTTACCTTTGGGATGATAGTGATTTGGAGGGGGCATATGAAGGGTTTTGGCTAATGAGAGAGTAGTCTGTCTTGATCTGGATGCCAGCTAGGAGTACCTTCACTTTGTGAAAAATCATTAGGTGGTTAAATTTAAGACAATGTACTTTTGTTTTGTATGTTGTACTTCAAGAAAAATCTCTTCAAGGATAGATTATAAATGATCTAAAAAATTAAAATAAAAAATAATCTATAATGTTTATAGATTAAAAAATTTAACAGAAAATGATAATTTCAATAAAGTTTCAGTAAAGATTTGACATTTGAGTTACAATTTGAAGAATAGTTTTGAATTCTCCAAGGCAGATCATTTTAGGCAAAAGGAAACATCATTGTGGTATTACCATGCCATATTGCTTCTTTTTATTTTCCCCTTTCCTGCATTCTGTCCTCCCATTAAAACTTACCTATCTTGCATATTTTTTCTTTAGGGATTACTTACCTCTACACAGTTTAATATGCTAACACTCACAGTTGGTTTGTAGGCTTAATATATTCAAAGAAGTAATTGATATGGAAATTTCTTATATCTAGACAGACAGCTGGGGAATTTTGAAAATATAAGAACCTCTTTAAAATCACACCATACAGGGTATGGCCAGTTTAGCTCACATCAAGGGTGAATTCCTACAGTGGCTGGCATGTTGCCATACATAAATAGGCATTTTCAGATACTAAAATAGCATTTATCATCATTAGCTTTCTCTCCAGAAGGGTCTCAACATATTCCAATGAGTAAATTTTACCATCAGCATCCTCACCAGTGTTTACTTCATTTGCAGTGACTTATTAATAAAATCCAGATTTTTCCAACGATGGTTTAAGGAAGCAAAGTAATAAAGCATATAGCTCTTGTTTAAAAATTGCAGAGGAATATTAACATCATATAATAGGATAGATCCTATTATGGAATGTATTAATGGTTTTAAAGTAACTTGATTTCATTAATAATTACACAATTGATTCTATAGGAATGGAGAGAAACAGAAAGGATTGTTTTTTCTCAGGTTGCTCTCCCTGGTTGGAAGTAAAGTTATAAGACTACCAAGTTCATGGTGTTAGAATTAAAGTGTCAAAGCTAACAATTGATTATTTAAATAACGATCTATTTAAAGAGTTATTCATTTAAAATAAGATTCTTCAGAGCTAGGATTCATTAAATAGAAACAATCTTAAATGGGATGCAGAGGTTTGCAATGTATCTGCTTTTCTGTGCATACTTGCTACACTCAAGTTTATTTTTCCTTTTCCAAAGAATCTAATTTTGCAGGATAATTTGACCTGATGGGGGCAGTGTGTGCCTTTCAGTCTCAGATGGAGGCTCAATCCTGTTCAAGGGAAAAAAGTAAGTTTAAGTGAAAAATGCCCTACATTGCTCGGAGAAAGGCTGCAATAGACGGCTGATGACTTTACTGGCTTTGAAATGGCAGCTCACTTATGAACAAAACCAGAAAGGGATCGAAATGAAAAATCAAAGCTTTGTCAGGTTTTCCACAGTCCAGTGGAAGAGCTGCTTGTCAAAAGATTATTTTGTAAAGCTATCTAATAAGCTTTCCCAAGCCTCTTTCTTAATGCAGTCAAAACAGAGATAATGAGGTCTCCCCAAAGATCAGCTTTAAGAACAGCTAATGGATTTTTAGGCGTTCCCCATAGCCATGATTTGCTTATTAGAAATATACAGTTCTCTGCACATGTGCTTGTCTTTATCTTACTTCTTCGATTGGAATGTGAGCAGAAAACTCTCTGTTGCATTAACTTGGGAACTTTTACTTTTCTGAGGACTATCACTCCAGCCAAGGCTATTCTGAGTGTGTGGGAAGCTCTAATGATCAGTCTGGAAAGGTTTTTTTTTTTTTTTTGTCTTTGTCTAAGACAAATATATTTTCCCTTTCAGCCTGTTAGGCATGAGGCAAAAAGAAAAATGGACCTTACTTTAGGCAGCACCATATTCCCTTCTGTGTCCTCATATTCCCTTCTCGTAATACCTTATTATGATGGTTCACATTGGACAGAACTGCCAATTTGGAGTCCACTAATTGTATTTTTTGCTGCAGAAAAGAGAAGACATTTACTAAAATGAAATGCTGGCTCTTACTCCAATTCCTATAGCCTTTCTGGAGTGCTTCTAACTTCAGATGATCAACACTATCAGGACTCATTTCTTTATAGGTTAAGGGTATTTTTTTAAAAAAACCTTTTTTTGTTGTGAAATATAAAAAGTGTCAAAATAAATACCTAATAAAAAGAAACACAGCATAATAGTTTATCACAAAGCAAACGACCAGAGTTTTAGAAAAGCAAAAAATATTATCTGTATCCTGAAAGTCTCCTTCATGTGTCTTTCAAATCACTAACTCCTCCTTCTTCCCTAAATATAACTAAAACCCTGACTGTTAATCGTGTCTTTACTCTTCTTTCTTGCTTTACTTCCTAAGCATGCCCCTCAGGGAGCCTTGTCCTGTAATTCTTCACAGTCCTGTTGCTATCCAATGCCTCTAAGCAGATTTTTTTTTAAGTGTTTAGGTTTTTTTATTGTCTTTAGTAGAAAAGTCAGTTTGTACTACCAGCCCAACATTCTGGGAAATGGAACTTCATTTATTTTTTAACTCAACAAATATTTATTAAGTGCCTGCAAGCCAGGTGCTATGCTAAGAACTTGGGATTTAATTGGGAATAAGACAGATGCACTTCTGTTCTAGATGGGAGTTGTAGTCCATTTGCTGGATTCATACGAGTAAACATACAACACTGGACTTCAAAGTTCTGCACAGATATGAAGTGACATTACATAAATCATATTAAGATAGGGATTCTGAGGTGCCTACCTTGAAAGGCATATCTTGAGATAAGGTTGCCCTAAGCCCTAATCTCATTACAATTTCAGTCTGTTTCAAAATGGAATCTCTTTAAATATCTGTTTGCCCATTTGTAGTCCCCTTTTTCTGTTATAGAACAGGAACTTAAAGAAAATCTTGGGCCTCCTCAGATAACCCATTCTCTAGCCCAGCTTGCAGGTGCTACATGCAATCAGGAAGCCAAAAGCCATAGCATGAAACAGACTCCAGGGACCAAATTATAACCAGCTAGTGCCTGCAAAAACCAGACCAGACCAGTCTGAGACACAATGGACCCCAGCCCTGACCTTTTACCACCTTTCCCCTCATTATGATGCTAAAAATCATGCCCTGGGTGGAGACTCAATATGCAAATAAAACATGCAGTGTATAAAGAAGCATGTTCTGTCAACTGTGCCTGTGCACCCAACTTCCAGTGTTTCCCCACCCCTGCATGCTTAGATGGTCTTCCTTTCCTGCCTCAGCCCCTTCAAAATCTGCCCCTGGGGGGAGCCTGATACCTCTGTTTTCGTGCTGTCTCTTTCATGCCCGGACATAAGCTTACATAAGCTGTCTGTTTCTATTTTCAGGAGTCAGAGAACCTCGAAGTTGGTAAAAATTTTATGAAAATAAATATTAGACAATACATTAAAATACCCAGTAAACACTGATTTTGCAGTAACATTTCCCTTTACAATAAAATTCATAATAGGATTTTTTTGCAGTGTTTTAGAATTTCAAAATAGATACACTATATTACACACACACACACACACACCCCTTAGGACTATTCAGAAACACCATTTATAGTAAATTTAATATTATAACCAGGATGTGCTTGAGCTGGGAGATTCTCATTGCTGTGTCTGATGAAGAGGTATGGTGTGTTGACTGCAATTTCCAATCTCTCAGACGAGCTGTCTCACTCGTTGTCATTTCCTTTTTAATTTTAAACTCCTCAGACTTTCTTGTATCCCATCATTCATCTTTTCAAGCCGTTTGCCAGTCTCCAAGTAAAGTCTGCAAAAGTCCCTGGGTAATTCTCCTTGCTCTCCATTTCTGTATTTTTGGAGGCATCCAGTCCTGCTTCTGGTGCTCGTGAAGAGCTGACACTTGTCTAACTTCCACAGCAGTTTCTTTCTTACGAACAGTATTCTCTCTGAAATTATACTCCAACGCTTCTTTTTCCCACTATATCAAGGTTTCCCAATCTGGAATCAGCTTAGCAGTTATGTGAACCCCATAAAATTTTGTGCAAAATATGACTTCTATTTGAATATATTAATTTTCCTAGAAATGATATATTTTAAAAAGTACACTTTTTGTTAATGAAAATTTTGAACAAACATAAAATAGACTATAACAAGTTTCCACATACCTGTGAGGAATATTTTGCCACTCTTATTTTACCAATCTTTTACTATTTTGTTTTTCTGGAGTGTTTTAAAGGAAATCCCAGACATAATCATTTCTTCCACAAAAACAAGTATGCATCTCCAACTCTTAGTTTTTTTTCCTTACACGACCTCCATGCCTTATAACAACTAACAAAATGGACAGTGATTCCTTAAGCTCGTCTAATTCTAGCCAATATTCAAATCTCTTTGTTTCACTTATGTCATTTTACAGTTGGACTATTTGAGGTTTTTTTTCAATGAGATATTTAAAAAAATTATTATCAAGACAAATTTTTTTAGTGTAGATTAAAGTTCATAGCAAAGCTGAAGGAAAGGTGTAGAGATTGCCTATATATCCCCTACGTCTCCTTTATCAACACCCCTACCAGAGAGTGGTGGATTAGGTAAAATTGGTGAACCTACATCGACATATCATCATAATGACCCTGTATTTCTTATATTCTGTAAGCCAGTTGTAAACTGGTGAATAGTGTCTTGGCTTGATGAGATTTGTGTATTTTATGTAGTTGTTACTTTCAAAATAAAATTTTATCAAAATGTTAAAATCAAATCAAATTTTAAAAATCAATTTTTTGATCTTCAAAGTTTAAAAACTTTGTAATAGATGCAGCTACAATCAATATTCATTATTCTATTCTTTTTTAAAATAATCAAGTAAAAATATTATTTATTTTTTCAGAAGATAAGAATAAAAAAATTTCATGAGCTATTCTGAAACGTATGCCAGAATTAAAAAACCAGCAATTGTGCTTTTAGATCTAAACTATTACCCAGTTCTGGAGACTTTTTTGTTTTTTATTTTTCTTTTTTCAGCTTTATCGGGGTAAATTGACACATAAAAATCTAAGATATTTAAAATGTATATCATTGTGGTTTGATATGCATATACATTATGAAAGGAGTCGTCCCCCTTTTCCGCCAATCTAGTTAGTTAACACATCACTCACCTGACATACTTACCTTTCCTTTTTGGTGGGAACACTTAGGTTCTACTCTCTTATTTCATGTGTACAATACAGCGTTATCAACTATAGTAACCATGTTTTACATTAGATCCTTAGACCTTATTCATGTATAGCTGAAAGTGTGTATACATTTACCAGGTTTCGTATTTCACCACTCCTCAGCCATTGGCACTACTTTTCTACTCTGTATTTCTATGAGGTTGAGGTTTTTGTTTTTTTTTTTAATTCCACCTATAAGTGATGCCATGTAGTATCTTTCTCTCTCTGGCCTATTTCAGTCCCTCAAGATCAATCCATTTTATTACAAATCATAAGATTTCTTTTTCTTTTCTCATGACTGAATAATCTATCGCATATATAAACTACATTTTCTTTATTCATCCATTGTTGGACACTTAAGTTGTTTCCATATTTGGCTTTTGTGAATAATGTACAAAAATATGAGAATGCAGATATCAATTTAATATCTAGTTTTGTTTCCATCAGATATATACTTAGAATTGGGAAACTGGGTCATATAGTAATTCTATTTTTAATTTTTTGGGAAATCTCCATATTGTTTTCTGTGGTGGCTACAACTATTTGCATTCCCACAACAGTGGAAAACAGTTATCTTTTCCCTACATTCTCACCAACACTATTTGCTGTTTTTTTGATCATGGCTATTCTAACAAGCATGAAGTGATATCTCATTGTGGTTTTGATTTGAGTTTTCCAGATGATTAGTGATGTTGAGTATCCTTTCATGTACCCGTTGGTTATTTGTACGTCCTTGGACAATTCAGTTCCTCTTATCAGGAATATGATTTGCAAATATTTTCTTCCATTCTGTAGGTTGTCTTTCAATTTTGTTGATTGGTTCCTTCGCTATGCAGAAACTTTTTAGTTTGATTGGTCCCACTTTTTAAATTTAATTTTTTGCTTTTGTTACCTTTGGTTTTGGTATAAAATCCAAAAAAAACTCATTGCCAATCATTTTCAAGGAGTTTACAACTTATGTTTTCTTCTAGAAGTCTTATAGTTTCAGACCTTACATTCGAGAGTTTAATCTATTTTGAATTTATTTTTGTGTGTAGTGTAAGATAAGAGTCCAGCTTCATTCTTTTGCATTTGGCTGTACAGTTTTCCCAACACCATTTATTGAAGAGACTATTCTTTCCCCATTGTGTATTCTTGGTTGCTTTGTTTGTTGTAAATAAGTTGACCATATATGGGTTTATTCTGGTCTCTCCCTTTTGTTCTATTGATGTGTTGTCTGTTTTTATGCCAATAGCATATGCTTTTAATTACCGTAGCTTTGTAATATAGTTTGAAATCAGCAAATATGATACTTCCAGCTTTGTTCTTTCTCAAGACTGTTTTGGCTAGGGGGGGTTCTTTTGTGGTTCCATACACATTTTAGAATTGTTGTTCTATTTTTGTGAAAAATTCCATTGGCATTTTGTCAGGGTTTGCATTGAATTTAGAGATTGCTTTGGGTGGTATAAACATTTTAACAATGCTAATTCTTCCAGTCCATGAGCATGGAATATCTTTCTGTTTGTTTCTGTTTTCTTCAATTTCTGTCATCAATATCTTAAAGTTTTCAGTGTATAGAACTTTCACCTTCTTGTTTAATTTTATTCCTAGGCACTTGATTATTTTTAATGCAATTGCAGATAATACTGTGCCTTATTTTGCCTTTGTGATAATTCATTGTTAGTGTATAGAAATAAGACTGATTTTTCTGCATTGATAATTATATCTTGACATTTCATTGAATTAGTTTAAGTTTTTTTTTTTTTTGAGTCTTTAGAGTCTTCTACATATGATGTTATGTCATTTGCAGATACAGTTTTGCTTCTTCTATTACAATTTGGATGCCTTTTATTTATTTTTCTTTCATAATTGGTGTGGTTAGTATGTTCAATACTATGTTAAAAAAAAGTGGTGAGAATGAGCATCCTTGTCTCGTTCCTGATCTTAGAGTAAAAACTTCAGCTTTTCACCATTGTGTATGATGTTAGCTGTGGGCTTGTCATATGTAGTCTTTATGTTGAGGGATATTCCCTCTATACTCTTTTTGTTAAGAGCTTTTTTCACAAATGGATGTAGAATTTTATCAATTGCTTTTTCTGCATCTACTGAAATATATGATTTTTATCCTTTATTTTGTTAATGTGGTTTATCACATTGATTGATTTGCTGATATTAAACCATCTTTGCATCCTTAGAATAAATTCTACTTGATTATGCTGTATTTCATTTTAATGTACTGTTGAATTCATTTTGCTAATATTTTGTTAAGGATTCTGCATCAATGTTTATCAGATATTGGCCTTTAGTTTTCTTATTTTCATTTTTGTTTTTGTTTTCCTAATGTTGGTATTAGGGTCATGATGGCCTTGTAAAATGAGTTTGGAAGTGTTCTCTCCTCTTCTGTTTCTTTCTTTCTTTCTTTCCTTTCTTTCTTTCTTTCTTTCTTTCTTTCTTTCTTTCTTCCTTTCGGAATAATTTGAGAAGGATTGGTATTAATTCTTCATTGATATTTGGTAAAATTCACCAGTGAAGCTGTCTGGTCCTGTAGTTTTGTTTGTTGGGAGATTTTTTTTTATTACTTATTAAATCTCCTTACTCATAATTGTTCTGCTCAAATTTTCTACTTCTTTATGGTTCAGTGCTGGTAGATTATATGTTTCTAAAAATTTATCCTTTTTTAAAAAAATAGATAATCCAATTTGTTGGCATAGTAGTCTCTTCTGATCCTTTTTAATTTTGTGGTATCATTTGAAACGTTTCCTTTTTTAGTTTGAATTTTATAGATTTGAGTTATTTACTTACTGAGTCTAGCTAAAGATTTGTCTATTTTATTTATCTTTTCAGAGAATGAGTATTTAGTTTCATTGATTTTTTTTCTTTTTAGTTTCTATTTTATTTATTTCCACTCCGATTTTTATTATTTCCTACCTTTGGATAACTGTAGGCTGAGTTTTTTTTTTTTTTTCCTTAGTTCTTTGAATTGTAAAGTTAGGTTATTTATTGAGATTTTTCTTGTTTCTTAATATAGGTGTTTATTGCTATGAACTTACCTTTTAGAATTGCTTTTGCTGCGTTTCATGTTTTGGTATATTGTTTTTCCATTTTCGTTTGTCTTAAAATGTTTTTTTTTACTTCTTTTCTGATTTCTTTTTGACTCATTGGTTAGTCACTATCTTGTTGTTCAATCTCCATATATTTGTGAATTTTCCAGTGTTCTTTTAATAAATTTCTACTTTTATATCATTGTGGTTGGAAATGATGCTTGATATGAATTCAATATTCTCAACATTATTAAGGCTTGCTCTGTGGCCTAACATATATCTATTCTGGAGAATGTTTCATGGGCATTTGAGAAGGATGTGTATTCTAATGTTGTTGGGTGGAATGTTCTGCATATGTCTCTTAGTCTATTTGGCCTATAGTGTTATTTATATCTGCTGTTTATTGTTTTTGTTTCTGGAAGATCTATTCATTGATGATCTATCCACTTCTCTTTTCTGCTCTATTAGTATTTGCTTTGTATATTTAGGTGTTCTGATGTTGGAGGCATATATATTTATAATTATTATATCCTCCGGGAGAAATAGAAATTCTATCATGATATAATCACCTTAATTGTCTCTTGTGGCAGTTTTTGGCCAAAATTCTATTTTTTCTTATATAGTATAGCCACCCCTGCTTTCTTGTTACCTTTTACATGAACTATATTTTGCCATCTCTTCTTTTCAGTCTACGTGTGTCCCTAAAGCTAAAGTAAGTATCTTGTAGGCAGCATATTATAGAATTTTTTAATATTATAAAATTTTTTAATGTTTTAAAACTATTCAGTCACTCTTTGAAGATTTGGAGACAATTAAATTTGGAGAATTTAATCCATTTACATTCAAAGTGATTATTGATAGGTATAGACTTTCTATTCCATTTCGTTAATTATTTTCAGTTTTGTAATACCTTTGTGGTTTTCATCCTTGCTATCTTCCTTTGTAATGATAATTTCTTGTAGTGGTATGCTTTCATTCCTTTTACTTTATCTTTTGTGTATCTATTTGGTATTTTTTCTTTGTGGTTACAATAAGGCTTACATAAAAAATTTATAGTTATAAGTCTTCTCTAAGTTTTTAAGAACATTACTTCAATCACATACAAAAACTCAACATTTTAGTGCCATCCACAGTTTATGTTATTTACATCACAATTTACATTTTTTATATTGTTTACTTATAGACAAATTATTATAGTTTTGTTATATTTAATGCTTTTATTTTTTAACTTTAAACAAGAGTTAAAAGTGATTTGCACACCACCATCACAATATTGAATATTTCAGTATATACTTACTTTTTCTATTGTGTTTTATACTTTTAAATGCTTTCATCTTACTCATTAACATCTGTTCATCTCCACTTGAAGAGTTGCCTTTAATATTTCTTTGTGGTAGTTCTAGTGGTTCTGTTTGTCTTGAAATGTCTTTATTTCTTCTTTTAGTGCAGGACAGTTTTGGTAAGTATAGTATTCTTGGCCATTCTTTTTCTTTTTGGATGATGAATATATTACCAGGGTTGTGAAATGAATCATTCTCTCAACCTGCAAAATTTCTCCTGAGAAATCTGCTGTTAGTTTTTTTGGGTTTCCCTTGTAAGTGATGAGTCAACTTTTCTTGTTACTTGGTACTTCTGACTGACTGGCTATAATTCAGAGGTTTCCATGACCCCCTCTTTGAGTTTGATTAATTTGTGAGAGTGGCTCACAAAACTCAGGGAAACATTTAATTTGCTAGAACTTCAATTTATTATAAAATGATATAACTCAGAAATAGCCAGATGAAAGAGATGCATAGGTAAGGTATGGGGAAATGTCATGGAGCTTCCATGCTCTTTGGAGTGTGCCACTCTTCTTAAATTTCCATATGTTCCTCAACCTGGAAGCTTTCCAAGCTTTGTTCTCTTGGGTTTTTATGGAGGCCTCATTGCGTAGGCATATTAATTAAATTATTTGCCAGTGAACTTAATTTCCATTCCCTCTCCTCTCTCTGATGGCCAGGCAGTGAGACAAGAATTTCCAACCAGGCCTCCAATTAACACCCATCCTTAAGTGCTTTCCAAAAGTTACCTCATTAGCACAACAAAAGATACCTTTATTGCTCTCATCATTTAGAAAATTCCAAGGGCTTTAGGAGTTCTGTTCCAGAAATGGGAATCAAATATACATTTTTATTGTGAGTCACAGTAAAACACATACAAAAATAAAATTAGAGTGTGTATCAGTTATATAGGTTGTTAATAAACTTCAAATTATAAATGAGGGTCAGGTTAACTACTTTTTCCACAGGAAAAATCATCAGTATAGATCTATTACCAAAACAAGCTCCAGCAATGTTGCAAAGCAGATTTACTTGTTCCCAGTGTACGTTCAACTTGTACTCTGCTGGCCTTTTTTCAAATCATATATTAGAAAACCTCATGCTCAAGTTAGATTCTTAGAGCATCCCACTGTGGTTCTTTACATTGCTGGACTCAAAATGATATTTTCTGTGTATTGTTTTCCCAGTGTTCTCTTCTTTCTTTGCTCATATGAAAAAGGGGTAGTGTTGTGTGAATTCTTGAGTAACATTTTACATTTTAATTGGAGAATTATGGACAAAGTACTTTAACCCAAATAAATCATTTTCATATTTTTTGGTAAATCATGGTAAATTAATGGAATGAGAGCCATTATAAAGAAAGAAAAATCTTTCAGCATCTTTAAATTATCCACAACTTTCTTCGTGTGTTTGTGAAGGTCCTGAAATAGCTAAATGAGTTGTTCCAGTTGAATAGTTGAATTTTGGCTAATATTTAATTTAATATTCTAGTCAAAATCCTGGGAAAAGCTTCTGACATCAAAACTGTTGACATAGGGGGCACCTGGATGACTCAATTGGTTAAGCGTCTGACTCTTGGTATTGGCTCAGGTCATGATCTCATAGTTTGACCTGCACTGGGCTCTGCACTGATTGTATGGAGTCTGCTTGGAATTTTCTTACTCCCTCTCTCTCTGTCCCTCCCCTGTTAATGCTGTCTCTCAAAAGAAGTAAATAAATATACTTTAAAAAACCTGTTGACATAGGTAAATTCTATTCACAACCATACTTCATGGAAATCAATCTTCGTAACACTTGCATCCTAATTTTCTTGAGTAAGGAGTATAGGTCCATGGAAAGACTAAAAATTAATCTGATTTTTAGACAACCAAAAGAAATAAAAGGCATCTAACTTGGTAAGGAAGAAGTCAAACTCTCACTCTGTGCCGATGACATGATACTTTATATAGAAAACCTGAAAGACTCCACCCAAAAACTGCTAGAACTGATAAACAAATTCACTAATGTTGCGGGATACAAAGTCAATGTATAGAAATCTGTTGCATTTCTTTTTCTGTAGACAGAGAGAGCATGCTGGGGGAAGGGGAGGGAGGGAGGGAGAGAGAGGGAGAGAGAGACGGAGAGAATCTTAAGCTGGCTCCATGCTCAGCACAGAGCCTGGCAAGGGACTTGATCCCACAACCTGGGATCATGACCTGAGCCAAATTTGAGTTAGACACTTAACCACCTGAGTCACCCAGATATCCCTCTGTTGCATTTCAATACACCAATTAATGAAGCAGCAGAAAGAGAAATCAAGGATTATCAATCCATGTACAACTGCATCAAAAACAATAAATACCTAGGAATAAACCAAAGAGGTAAAAGACCTGTACTCTGAAAAATATAAAACACTGATGAAAGAAATTGAAGATAACACAAAGAAATGAAAAAAAATATACTTCACCTCTGATAACCATCAATTCTCAATAGTTAAGAGTCTGTTTCTTGGCTTGTTTCTATCTCTCTCTTTTTTCTCCTTGCTTGTTTGTTTTATTTTTTAAATTCTACATATGACTGAAATCATATGGTATTCATGTAAATATATGAGATACAATAATTTTGTATAATTAGATATCAAACTTCAAAAAAATACAAAAACACTAATTCAAAGGGATACATGTGCCTCTATATTTATAGCAGCATTATTTACATAGCCAAGGTATGGAAGCAGCCCAAGTGTCTGTCAGTTGACAAATGGATAAAGAAGTAGTATATATACATACCATGGAATATTATTCAGTTATAAAAAAGAGTGAAATCTTGTCATTGGCAATGACATGAATAGAGCTAGAAAGTATAATGCTAAGTGAAATAAGTCAGAGAAAGATAAATATCATATCATTTCACTTATATGGAATTTAAGAGACAAAACAAATGAGCAAAGGGAAAAAGAGTGAGAGAGACAAACCAAGAAACAGACTTTCACTATAGAGAACAAATTGATGATTACGAAAATAGAGGTGGGTAGAGGGACGAATGAAAATAGGTGATGGGAATTAAGAGTACACTTGTGTGATGAGCACCAGGTGTTGTATGGAAGTGTTGAATCACTATATTGCACACCTGAAACTAATATTACACTGTATGTGAAGTGGAATTTAAGTAAACTTAAATAAAATAAAAATTAGTCAGAAGTTAAATAAACAAATGAAGAGGAATTTATGTGTATAGTGGTCATATTCCTTTAATTTTTATTTAATTTCTTATATTGGCATTGTGTTCTCTCTTTTTAAATTCATTCTTGCTACAGGTTCATCAGTATTATTGACCTTTCAGAGAACCAGATTTTTGCTTCATTCATTGATTTTCTTTGTTGCTTTCCTGTATTTCAAAACTCCAGTGTAAGATGAATAAACATTTAGAATTTTTTTTAACGTTTTTCAAATTTATTTTTGAGAGACATAGAGACAGGTGTGAGCAGGGGAAGGGCAGAGAGAGAGGGAGACACAGAATCCGAAGCAGGCTCCAGGCTTTGAGCCATCAGCACAGAGCCTGACGCGGGGCTCGAACTCACAGACTGTGAGATCATGACCTGAGCTGAAGTCGGCCGCTGAACTAACTGAGCCACTGATGCGCCTCAAACATTTAGAATTTTTAAGACTTCTTGTGAAGGGTAATATCCTTCTTTATCCCTGAAAATTTTCTTTGCTTGGAAGTTCACTTTGTTTGATATTAATATAGCCACTTTGGCTTCCTGTTGATTAGTGTTTGAAGTCTGCCTATATTATTATATTTGAAGTGAGTTTACTGTGGAAAATGTAGAGTTGAGTTTTTTTTCTTCGATGTTGACAATGCGTCTTTTAACTAGTTTGTTTAGACCATTTATGTTTAATGCATTTTTTGATACTTTTGGATTTAAGTCTACGATTTTGTTGGTTGTTTTTTATCTTGTTTTCATCACTACATTTTTTCTCTTCACTCTGACACTCGGATACATGGCATGAGACTTTTGCCACTGTCCCACTGGTCCCTGAGGTTCTGTTCTTTTTTTAATTTCTTCTTTCTGTTGCTCAGATTGGATCATTTCAATTGCATCATCTTCAAGTTCATTGACTCTTCGCTCTATCATCTTCATTCTGTTATTGAGTCCATCCAATGTATTTTCATGTCAATTATTTTGCCTTTCAGTTCACTCTTCTCTATATCTTATATTTATTTTCCAAGATCTTATTTATTTTAACATTTGTTGCAAGGGTGTTTGCAATTGCTAATTTGTGTATTTTAGTCTTTGTCCATTAATCTAACAATTATGTTATCTGGATATTGATGTCAATTGATTTTTTTTCATAAGAGTTAAAATTTTCTTGGTTTATCATATGTCAGGTAATTTTGAATTATTTAATGGATATTTTGAATATTACATTTTGAGGCTCTGAGTCTTATTTAAGTTTATGGAGAATGTAGCTTTTTCCATTTAAGCAGGCAATTTATTTAGTTAGAATCAGGCCACAAGTTCCTACCTACCTTCTGTGGGCTATGGTATCAATGTTAGTTTAGTTTTCAAAGGCTTTGTAATGCTCTTCTGATATGTTCTGGGTATCCAGTGGTCAATCTGGGGCCTAAGCATTGGGGCCTATAGTAGCTTCACATCTTACAGTCTTTGGTGTATTGATTGGGATCAGAGTCCACACAGATGCAGGTCAGGAGAGAGCTCAGGAGTTCATTAAAAACTTTATGAATTTTATTTCCCAACATCTTCCCTCACCATTCCTCAGGTGCTTTTTGATTCCCTGAGCCCCCTTTTTGAACCCCTGTCTGGAAACCTGGTGCTTTAGTGACCCCTCTCTGTCATGTACCTTTGTGATTGGGGTCACATTCTGACCCAATAATAAGTAGGAGAGAGAGAGGAAAAATGCAACATGATTTTGTCCTAACCTCTTTCAACTTCAACTTTGTGGAACAGGGAATAAAGTTTCTTGCCTTAGGATTTTGGGCTCTTGCAGGATCTCATAGCAATTACTGTTAATCCTGCCATGGAATTTTTTGGGTGACTGGAACGTGGCAGAAAGAAAAAACTAAAAATTTTCCCCACCCTGAACATTAAGAGTTTCCTTTCCTACTTCTTAGCCAGTTTAGAATGCTTCTCCTGGAGTTCAGTCTTTCTGTGCCACAGTGTTTACTTCTGGGTTTCAGGTTTAATTGAATTCAAATTACAGGCTGCTGGAAAAGAAGAATGTTAAATTCCTCACTGGCTCTGTGGTATTTCAAATTCAGATGTTCTTTCTTGGTGTATTTGTAACTACTTTTTTTTATTTTTATTTTTTTGATGTTTATTTATTTTTGAGAGAGAGACAGAGACAGAGTACAAGTGGGAGAGGAATAGAGACAGAGGGAGACATAAAATCTGAAATAGGCTCCAGGCTCTGGACTGTCAACACAGAGCCCAGCGTGGGGCTCAAATTCACAAACCATGAGATCATGATCTGAGCTGAAGTCAGACACTCAGCTGACTGAGCCACCCAGGTGTCCCTGCAACTACTTATTTTTGGAGTCTTCAGATAGTTGTCCAATGTCTTCTTTGTGGGTTTTGTAGTTATATTCAGTATGAAAGAAAGAGTGAAGCATGGTTATTCCTTTTCATCGTTAATCATAACTATGAGCTGAATGTATAATTTTATTTATTTTGTTAACAAGTTTTATTTATTTATTTGTTTGTTGTTTATTTTAAGTGAGAAAGAAAGAAAGTGCACAAGTGAGGTAGGAACAGAGAGAATCTCAAGCAGGCTCCACACTGTCAGCACAGAGCCCAATGGGGGGCTCTAACTCACAAATTGTGAGATCATGACCTGAGGTGAAATCAAATGTCAGATGCTTAACTGATTGAACCATGCATGCACCCGTAATTTTATTAACTTTTAATTACTTTAAATTTAAATAGCCACTGTGGCTAGTGGCTACCATATTGCATGGCACAGTTTTAGAATGACTAATATATTTTTAAAAATATTTAAGTTTATTTATTTTAAGAGAGAGAGAGAGAGCAAGACAGGGACAGAGAGTGAAGAGAGAGAGCGAGAGGGAGAGACTATCCCAAGCAGGCTCTGAACAATCGATATAGAGTCTGATGCAAGGCTTGAACTCACCACGAGATCATGACTTGAGCTGAAGTCATATGCTTAACCGACTGAGCCACTCAAGTGCCACTAGAATGACTAATACAAAAGCAATTGTGAATTTCCCAAATTCATTAGACTCTACCATTTCTCTAGCAGAACTAGAATATGCCTAGTGGTCAAATTATTAATCAGATTCTATCAGGAGACCATGAAAATCCTTTATGAAACAAACTTCATAATTTTCATAATATGTTTATAATTAAAAACATCTAACTCTCTGCTATTCTTAACTCAAGAGCGTATAAAATATAGAGAAAATAGGAAAATTTCTATCATCCATTTGCATTACCAGAGAACAATTTGGTAATAAGGTAGTCATCTAAATGACTAGGTTTTGACGTAACTCTGAGCAGAAGAAACCATTCAGTATTTTAGATGATGAGGTTTCAGTAGTTTCCTAGTTGTTTCATCTAACGCAAATCAGCAAATGTATAAAAAAAAATAAACAGTGAGTTTTTATGTGCCCTAAATTTAAACTTCAGCTTTTTTAATGTAGAAATTTTACTTATAAAGGAAATTGGTGATTAAATGCACGTACTGTCACAAATTTGGTTCCTAAACTCATATTTCTTATAAAATCATTTTTCCTTAGCAAATTGCAAGGTGACCATAAAAACATGATAGATGATAGAATTCACTTTATTTTTAGGATGCAACTAAAATGGTTTTTTCAGTATTGTAGCCTTGCTACAATGTTATGATGAAGAATAAAACTGAAGAATAACTGTTCTATAATGACTGTTTTATACCCTTAATAGTTAAAGCCCCTTGGGAATTGATGGTAAACCCACTTATGCTGAATTCTGGGCTGTAATTTCAGTCATTTTTGAACAGCTTTAGTATTGTATTTATGATTGTGTGTTACTTAACTATAGACATGTCCTTTTATCATATTTATTTTTCTGTTGTTTAAACAGAATCAGAGGTACCTGGGTGGCTCAGTTGCTTAAGCATCTGACTCTTGATTTCAGCTCAGGTCATGATTTCAAGGTTCCTGAATCCAAGCCCTGCATCAAAATCTGCACTGATAACATAGAGCCTTCTTGGGGTTCTCTGTCTCCCACTTTCTCTGTCTCTCCCCCACTCACGTTCTCTCTCCCCTCCCTCCCCAAATGAATAAACTTAAATAAAAATACATATTTAAAGCTAGCAATTATTAAATATCAATTTCCACTGTCAATGATTTAGGTAAATCTAGGAGGAATAGATGTTGTCTTCTGGATATTCATTGTTTTCATTTTGATATTGAAAACATGTCCCCATTTTCCTTTTCATTTTGTCTAATTTAATTTTGTATAGAGAGTTTAGGTAGAAGTAATAAGAAAGCAGCAAACCTCAGACAAATGTTGATTCTAGTTTTGTTTCCAGTAATTCTACATGAGTCAAAATTTATTTTATAGTGATATATAAGTTGCCTTGACAATTATGGAAACCTAGGTAATACAAATAAGGGAATGATTGGATTGAGGCAAAGATGGTCCTGAGTATCACAAGTCATACTCAGAGATTTTTCTTAGGAATGTTTAAAGAGGTTTCCAAAGTTTGGAGCTTGGGAAACCTGAAATTACACATAACCAAAATATGCCTATCTTCCAAAAGCACTATTCTTCTCTTCCACAGGTATTGAATATCTACTCTCTTGTAGACACTGGGGATATTACAGTGAAAATTGACAAAATTTTGTTTTTATGAAACTCACCCTCTAGTTTTTCTGCACTTTATGCCTTTTAGCAATTTGAGATTGATTGTAGAACCTGACTGGACTGTGTACCATAAGTACTAATGTTCTGAGAAAAATTGCTGCCCACATTTGTATATCACAACTTTTGGAGACTAAGCACATGTTTCGAGTCTCAGTATAGATATTCCTGAATGCATTTTGTTTTATTTTAATACAGGTCATTTTACAAAATGACTCAGTGTGATTCTTTTAGACTGTCTCATAGACACAAATCTTAATGATATTGAAGAACTTCATCAAAACCCATACATCAGAATTTTGTTTTTTTTGCTTAACACTACGTGAGTTGTATGTGTATAAATATGTAGATCTAGGACAATGAAGGTCCTATTACTTAATGTAAATTGGTCCAGAGAAATAAGATATCCAGGAAGATGAGAAAGTCAGATAATATAATCTATAATCAGTTTTGCTTTTATTCATCAAAAGGGTATTTGTGACCCAATTTACAATTTGAGGTGGATGGGGGGTATTTCACCACACATCCACCAGTTCTCTGGATCCTTATGGGTATCTTATATATAATTGAACTCAATTCTGACGCTGTCTACCCAGATAGCATCAGATTCTACTGTTCGAGATTTCCATCTTACAATATTCTCCCTCCACTCTATCTACCTTCCCACTTCAGATGCCAGTTGCAAGCCAGGTTGTCACCTATATTTCTGGCTATAAATCAGAGGTTCCTATCATTCCCTCCTTGGGTTTGATAAATTTGCTAGAGTGGCTCACAACTCAGAGAAACATTTTACTTACTGGAACATTAGATGAATTATAAAAGGACAGCCAGATGGAAGAGATGCGTAGGCAATGTATGGGGAAAGGTTAAGAAATACCTTGCTCTTTGAGAGCACCATTCTCCCCAAATTTTCATGTGTTCACCAACCCAGAAGCTCTTCAAACCCTGTCCTTTTGAATTTTTATGGAAATTTTATTACATAGGCATAATTGATTAAATTGTCGGCCATTGGCCATCGACTCAACCTCCAGACCCTCTGCTTTCCCAAGAGGTTAAGGGGGTCAAGGAAGAAGACTGAAAGTTCCAACTTTCAGATGGTAGGATTAGTTCCCCTGGCAACCAGCTTCTATCTTTAGGTGACCTAGGGCATTCTAAAAGTCACCTCATTAATACAACAAAACATATCTTTATCACCTCATTAATACAACAAAACACCTTTATCACCTCATTAATACAACAAAACATACCTTTATCACTCTTAGAAAATCCCATATTTAATTTAATTTAATTTAATTTTTTTACAGAGCATCCAGTATAATTATTTTTATTTAATTTTTTTTTATTATTATTATTTTAATGTTTATTTTTGAGAGTGAGAGAGACAGAATTTGAGTGGGGATGACACAGAGAGAGAGGGCAACACAGAATCTGAAGCAGGCTCCAGGCTCTGAGCTGTCAGCACAGAGCCTGTTGCAGGGCCCAAACTCTTAAACCGCGAGATCATGACCTGAGCCAAAGTCAGATGCTTAACCAACAGAGCCACCCAGGGGCCCCTCACATCTTCTTTATCCATTCACCAGTCAACGGACAGCTGGGCTCTTTCCATAATTTGGCTATTGTTGATAGCACTGCTATAAACATTGAAGTGCTCTTTCAAATCAGCATTTTTGTATCCTTTGGATAAATACCTAGTAATTCAAGTGCCATGTCATAGGCAGTTTTATCTTTAATTTTTTGAGGAAACTCCATACTGTTTTCCAGCGTGGCTACACCAACTTTGTTGCAACAATATGGATGGAAATAGTGTATATTATGCTAAGTGAAATAAGTCATTCAGAGAAAGACAAATATCATATGATTTCACTCACATGCGGGATTTAAGAAACAACAGATGAACATAGGGGAAGGGGAGGAAAACTAAGATAAAAACAAACAGGGAGGCAAACCATAAGAGACTCTTAAATACAGAAAACAAACTGAGGGTTGCTTGAGGGAAGATAAGTAGAGGAACAGGTTAAATGGGTGATGGGCATTAAGGAGGGCACTTGTTGGAAAGAGCACTAGGTGTTATATGTAAGTGATGAATCACTGGGTTCTACTCCTGAACCAATACTACACTGTGTGTCAACTAATTTGAATTTAAATAAATAAATTTAAAAAATAAATAAATTAGGGGCACCTTGGTGGCTCAGTCTGTTAAGCGTCAACTTTGGCTCAGGTCATGATCTCACAGTTCGTGGGTTTGAGCCGCGCATCAGGCTCTGTGCTGACAGCTCAGAGCCTGGAGCCTGCTTCAGATTCTGTGTCTCCCTCTTTCTCTGCCCCTCCTCCACTCGTGCTCTGTCTCTCTCTCTCAAAAATAAATAAAAACATTAAAATTAAAAAATTAAAATACACACACACACACACACCAATGAATGTTACTTGGTGATCAAAAAGAAAATTCCAAATGTTTTAGAACTTCTGTGCTAGAAACAAGGGCAAAATCCAAGGATATGTTTATAATTATAAATCACAAAACCACACTAATGGTGATTATAGGTTTTTAGGACACTAACTGTCCCTAAAAATGTAAATGCAATATAGAGTTCTTCAGATGTCTATGTTTTAAAGTCAGTTTATTAAATCAAATCACATGAAGTTCCAGAAGTTTGCCTAATTCACTAAATCCTGACATGGAAGACAGCTTACTGATATGAGTGCACAGAGAAGAGCCCTGAGAGGTTAGAGAAGTGGAGATGATGTTACATTCGTCATATGGGAGTGAAGATGTTTACCTTATTGCTAGGCTGCCCCTTTAATCTCAAGATGACAGAGAGGCTGAGCTTCCCTCTTTTATAATGGGTACATTAAAAGGAAAACAATGAGCAAATGAATCTGGACTTTGACATTAGAGGGAGGTTCAAGTAGACAGGACATTCAGGTCAAGAAGCTTTGGTGGCAAGTACAAGCAAGCTGGCTGTATGGTTTTTGAGGGCTAGGGTGGGATGCACGTTTTTGGAAAGTCTTTGGCTAGGGAACTAAGATAGAACCCTAGTGTTGGACTTATAGAGGTATTGGGCAAGAAATGAAGCCATGGACCTAGGACATAATAACCAAATAATAAATTCTAGTAATCCAGATACAGGAAGAAAGATATGATATTCCGAAAACATAATTTTTGAAGGTCTCTTCTGTACCAGATACTGCTTTACTAAAGAAAATGGGCAAAGTGACTGCCTCCATGGAGCTGACCTTTTAGTGAGGAGAGACAGAAATTAAACAAGATGAACTGTGAAATATTTGGCATTTTAAATGTGATAAGTGCTATAGGAAAAAAAAACAGAGAAGGAGATAGAGTGTTATTGGAGAGATATGTATGCAACTTTAGTGTGGTTAGGGAAGTCCTCACTGAGAAGGTGGTATTTGGGAAGTGTATAAGATTAAAAAGTGACCAGCCTTGAGGTAGATAATGCTGAGTTTCTTTCGTGGTATTAAACAATTAACCTGCATATTGATAGGAACAATCTTAGTGTCTGGAGTGGTGATGAATCTTGGGGTTCTTAAGTGGTCCCATCTTTGAAGATTAGGAACTCTGGTTCATGGAGTTAAGAAGTCCTGTTTATAGAACAACCTTGAAGAAGTGAAAGAATTTAAGAATCCATTTGATGGAATTGATTGCTGCACATGGGCAAATTGGGAACTGGTACCCTTAGGAAATGAGGGACCTGGAAAAAGGATGCTAGGTAAATCAGTAAGGTTAAAGTCAGTAAATGGGATGAGGGAATGGCTAAATCAAAAAGGCTAGAAGGAAAATGGGTGACAGGGAATCTGCAGGGAGAGCTTCCTGTGCTAAGCTTATGGACTACCATCCAGGCTAATCTGTTGGCCTTGCCCCTCAGGTAGACCTTTCTTTAATATCAAATACTCACAAACTTTAGGTGAATTTTATGGGTTATATATTCATCTCTTAACAGCAGATTGAGTCTGACTTGAGTAAGTTTACTACATAAAGTATAGGATGCTCAAATGAATTTGGATTTTAGATTAACAATGAAAAATCTTTTAGTATAAATATGTCCCAAATACTACATGGGGTATACTAAAATAAGTTTATTTATATGAAAAATTTATTTGTTATTTTTGTGAAATTCAAATTTGTTTGAGCATATTTTTTTTGGTAAATTTGACAACCCTAGATTTGAAGCTCATTTGGAGGTCCAGATCCTGATGGGCCAGACTTGGAGATATGTGATGGAAGCCAAGACCTCCTTCCTCTTCAGTAGCTTTTTGGTTTTTAGAGATATTAGCATCCTCCACATCCAAGGTCTTAAAATGGACACTTAAGAGCTTTTTAGAAAACTTTGTTTACAGGAGTGGTGTAATTGATGGCTGGTGATGAATTGTATTCCTCTGGAGCAGCATTTAACCTTTTAACACCATAGAACTTATGTAGGAAATATAAGATCAGAGTGATGGTAGGAGTTCTGAGCCTTACCTATTGGGTCTCCTCTTTATCTTCCATGGTGATTCCTAACATGTGCCTGTGAAAACCTGGGATTCCTTGGTATGTACGTGAAAAACCACTGCCATAGCATCAAAAGTTGACTAAAAAGATCACCAGTCATTAAAAAAAAAATCCCCCTCTACTGTGTTTGGGATCAATCGTTCTAAATACTTAGGTGGAGGTGAGGGGATCTAAAGGGATGAGACAATTTTATTTTCTAAAAAAAGGAATTTAAATGGAATATATTTCTAATGGTGAGAATGTCTGGGAAAAATATATTAACCTGGCAAGGAGGGAGCTTCATCTCCCCACCACCCACACTTTTCTTTTTGCCATGATATCTCTCATTATAATGCTGAAGGTTTTTTTTTCATAGCGAATTAGACCCTATTTTATTCCTAGCACCAAAAATGTAGCATACATTTTGATTTGCTTTTGATTAAATCCTCACCAGTTTTGAAGATCTTCAGATAATTGCTGAAAGAGTCATAGGTTACTTAAGAATACTGAAGTACATCCAGACAATACATATGGTATTTTAATTAATCTTCATGTAAATTTCTATCAGTGCTTTGTGCTGTTGTCATTGTTGGGTAGTCTAAAAGCCATATGAACATACTTAATTATAGTTAGCTTTAGTGTGGGCAAGGTCATGTGGAAAATGCTATCTTTAGGAGTCAGATTTATACTGTGATTCTTAGAATTCACTTTAAGAATCATATGTTAGAATCTACTGTACTCCCAAATTAGGGATGCCATCTTTATTTCTGACTTATTTTCAAGTTAAGATGCTATGTAGCTTTGGCGTGGAATGTATTGTCACAGAATAGGCTTTGACAATCCTAATTCAAGCAAAACTCGATGCTGGAGAGTCTCAAGCATTGAGTTTTGGTCCTAGGCTGCCCCTTGTCAGTATTCCTTACCCATTCTTTTCTTTACACATTACTTCATATCCTGTTATATTTCTTTTCCTTCCTTCTTTTCTTTCTCACTCCCTAAATGATCTTATCTATTCTTGTCAATGTCCCCTTTCCCTCCACCGAAGATAAATATCTCAGGTACTTGATTTTATTCTTACTATTGATAATTGGAGTATGAGCAGGTGGACTAGGCAAATCTGATGCTGGCGCCTGTGTTTGAATTGGAAGTTAGTGACTCAAAGAAGCAGGAACAGTAGAGATAAACTCTAGCGAGTGGGAACAAGCAGCATCCAAATCTCTATCCTGGGGGCAGTCTGAACTGTGGTGCCAGTGGTTGCATTCAGCATCATGGGTCATCAGTGGTGGCTGCCAAAACCTCATCAAAGGAACAGTGGCATGAATTTTACTGTGTTCTTGACTGACCAGCATTCTGTGGTTTTTGTTTATTTTCTGGGTGTGTTTTTCCAAATTCCTTGGAAATTCCATGAGCAGTTTCAATAAATTTCAATAATTTATTTTCTACTTAAATTAGCGAGAGTTGGTTCTTATTGTTTATTGATTGCCATGATTCCCAGATTCATAATTTTAGCCCAGACTTCTTTTCTGAGCTTCAAATCCAAACACCAACTCACACTTTTCACTTAGATGTTTTACACTGGAGTCATCTCACATTAGTATGTCAAAAACTGAACTTGTAGGGGCATCTGGGTGGCTCCGTTGGTTAAGCTTCAAACTCTTGATTTCGGATCAGGTCATGATCTCATGGTTCATGAGATCAAGTCATATATTGGGCTTAGTGTTGACAGTGCAGAGCCTCCTTGGGATTCTGTTTCCCTCTCTCTCTCTGCCTCTCTCTAACAAAATAAATAAACATTAAAAAAATATTGAACTTATATTCTTCTCCCAGGCCTAATCTTTTCTCTAGTCTTCCTCATTCTACTCTTGCTTCACTCCAGTTAGGTTGGCATTTATTAGATTGTGAATTGTTCACTTCTATGTAGCTGCTCCAGGCCAGAGACCAGCAAATAGCCAGAACAACTGAGTATGGGGAATGAAGACCTTCTGAGAAGGGATCAAAGTTAACTTCTCAGGGAGCTGCTCCAGTTGTGTCTGACATGTGTCTGGGTCCATCAGTGTTACTTTGTGACACCCATGCACATCCCTCCAGCCTGGGTTCATCCCACTCCTGTCTTTGTGGACTATGGCAGACCCACTGGTCATTCTTCAGTTTCTTGAGCATGTCAAGTTATTTTCATTTTCTGACCCTTATATAGGCTGGTCATTGTGTTTGGCAAACTCTTCCCTTCTCTTCACTAACTTCTTTCCATCCTTTAGTTTAAATAATATTTCTTTTTCTTCTCTGATCCCTAAAATTAAATTATGTCTCCCTGATATTGTCTTCTATTTTCCCCTAGGCAGTAACTAGAATGATCTGAAAGTCTGTATTTCATTTAAAAGTCTGTATTGATTTGGGTCTATATTTATTGGTTAAATGTTTGCTTCCTCCACTCGACTACATGCTTCCTGAGGGTAAGGACATTGTTCATTCTCTGCATTGTATCCCTAGCACATGTACGGTGTGAGGAACATGGTAGATGTTCAAGAAATATTTTAGGAAGAATGAATAAATCAAGGAAAATCTTAAGTTTGGGTAATGGTGGTATGAGAGAGGATAAATTACAAAGAGGTAGGGAGAAGATAAGTGACAAAGGAAGCTCCATTGCCCCAGCTCTTTCATTAATTTATCAAATTATGTTCCTACCTCATGAAGAGTTCTTTTTGAATAGTAACATTGCCAGTTAAAGGCAAATATAATCTGGTAAAATCTTTATATGGAATATTCTAAATTTCTTACCACTTTGCTTTTCTTAGTCCTATGTATGTGGGTACAAGCAAGAAATGCTAGCCTCCCAAGAGGCCTCCTTTGTAAGCCCTAAGCAGTGTTCATGAACTTCATTACTTACCTAGAATAGTACTAAGTTACCCATCTTTCTCACCATCTCTGCTGCTCTTCCTGAGTGCTTTTCTCTGTCTAATGTTGGTGAGTATAAGATTGTAGTTAGATCAGCAGTGGGTTCCCTATGGAGCTACTGCTTATTTGCTACTTTGCACTTCTACCATTCATAGCAGCCTTCCTTTTCAGGTTGTACTGGCATTCATTTTTCACCTTCATAAACACTTCTACTTATGTGTTTCTTTCTAGAAATTCTAAGGACCCTCGTTATTTATGGGAAAAGAATATATCTATATCTATATCTATATCTATATATGTGTGTGTGTATTTTTACCTCTATCTCTATCTCTATCTCTATCTCTATCTATCTCTCTGTCAGTAGTCTATACTATGGTATGCAGGCATCTGGGTTCTTCCAGCTTTCTTCCTTTTTTAGATCCATAATGGGACTTAGAAGACAACCTGCTTGTGTCATGGTCTTCCTATTTCTGACTATGGGTTTTTACTTTTTACTCAGTCAGGAAACAGCTAAGTGGAACCACCCATTTATCTGCAAAGAAGGGTGGAGTACAGTATCCCTTTGATTCCTCAGCAATGAAGGCTTCTCCATGAAGAAAGACATTGGTCACATTGTCTTTGAGAATCTGCTTTCAGGAAGCCAGAGTATACATCTATTTGCCCAGTAATCCTAATAGTCTGACCATTCTGAAATAGGGAAATTCATTTTTTTCTCCTATATGTACACTTGTCCTATAATTTCTGACTTCCAGGTAAGCATGTAGGTCACCTGGGGCCATTTGAAAAACAGTCCCCTCAATCCCTGAACAGCTCCAGAGAAATGGGTTACCGGTATGCACAGAAAGTTTAATTCATCAGCTTTTGAAAACATTAGACCTTTTACAACCTAACTCGGTAACTTCTGCTATTTTTTTAATATGGAGAAATAAATTTTCTGATAAAGAATTGTTAGGAATTGTCTGAAACCTATGGAAAGGGTTTGATTGAAGAGAGAGGTTCTTCTGACTTAGTTAGTTTTCAGATTGTTGGGGCACAGTTCTCTCTGATGATTAACTGCTGAAGTCTCAATAATGTTTGCTTCTTAAAAATTGTGGTGATGTACCATTTAAGAAGTGGCCATCTGTACTCTTTGGCTCATGGCCCCTTCCTCCATCTTGAACTCACAGTGTAGCATCTTCACATCTCTCTCTCTGCTGACGTTTTTGCATCATATTCTCTCTTCTGTATCAGTCCTCCTTCTCTAAATATACTTTTGATTACATTTAGGGCCCACCCAAATAACTTAGGATAATCTTATCACTTAAAAATCCTTAACAATCTAGAATTTTTGTGGGCCATTATTCAGCCTACCACATCTTCCAAGAAATCAGTTCATCAGATTCCTAATCACAAACCTGATGGCATTAGTCATCCTTTTTTCTTCTGCCTCTGCGTAGGATTTAAAAAGGACTCTAACTTCTTGAAGTACCTCTATGTCTAGCTTCTGTGTCAATACTTCTGTTTCTCTGACAATGATGTTATGTCCTTCTCTTACTCTCACTTCTAAATGTAGATTTTCCTAAATATTTTTTCCTTAATTTCTGTACTACCTTCCTTGACTATTTTATTCACATACATGGCTTTTTAATCTTCATATACTGTCTAGATACTCTTCAGGGCTCTGGCTCTCATTTCTAGGTAGTTGCTGGACCTCTTTTAGACAGATAACCTGGAGGCTTAGTAATGAGGCTGAATTCATTGCCCAGCTCTCTAAACATCTTCTGCCTCCTTAATTAGCATTGCAGTTAATGATTCCAGCATTCAGAAGAAGAATAAAGCCTCTTTATCTTGATGTGTCTTGGGCACTACCTTATTTCACATCCTAATTGCTTCTGATATGGGCTATATCAGTAATTTCCTAACAGATTTTTCTCCTTGTGATTTTAGCCATTCTTTGCTTCTGGAGTCAGCCTTCTAAAGCCTGGCTGCAAGGTGTGTAAATTTTGCATTGAAAATCCTCAGTGCTCTCCCCTTCTCCCTATCAGCATGTTCTGATCAAAAACCAGATTTCTGGGGCGCCTGGGTGGCTGGCTCAGTTGGTTAAGCGGCCGACTTCAGTTCAGGTCATGATCTCACAGTCTGTGAGTTCCAGCCCCACATCGGGCTCTGTGCTGATTTCTCATCAGAGCCTAGAGCCTGCTTCAGATTCTGTATCTCCCTCTCTCTCTCTGCCCTTCTCCTGCTCATGCTCTGTCTCTATGTCTCTTAAGAATAAATAAACGTTAAAAAAAAACAACAACAACCAGATTTCTGGCCTTCAAGACTCTCTCCAACTTGAGTTCATGTGTAACTTATAGACATATCCTCCACCTCTGTACTCTATGTCCTGACACCACTTGCCAGATGTGCAGAGTTCATGTCTCTGGTGCTATGTTTATTTTTTTATATCCATTTCCTCATTTTTCTTTATGAAAATCTCACAATGCAGAACTCCAGGCAAAACATAATACTCATGATAGTTAGTATACTTTAAATTTAAATAATTATTCAATATTCTCCTTGCGTTGCCATTGCAGAGAACTAGTATTCTTTAATGGGCTTCAGTAAGTAATGATCTTATCAAAGTTGGAGGTCCTGTCTGAATTTTCTATTAGTGAAAGGAAGGTACCACTTAGCCAAAGGCCTAGTTTAAATCATTTATTTTTCCATTCATTCTTTCTTTATTTTATGTAGTAATTCTACAACTCTTAATGAATACCTACTATGTCCGGGATACTGTTCTAGGCACTGGGGGATAAAACAAGCAAAGCTAACATGGTCTCTGCCTTTTTGGAGCTTACAGATTAGTGAGGAAGCAGTATTAATGGAATACAGCAAAATAAAAATCAATGATGTCTGTGTCAAGTACTAAGAAGACGTGCCCACTTTTACTGTAGTGTATCAGTGGAGGGCTGACCTAGTCTGGGAATTCATAAAAGGCATTATTGAGTAAATAATGAATGAATAGCAAAGGGGAGGAAGGCATTCTCAAAAGCCATTATCTACAATTTACCTATTTTTGTTTTAGTTTCAGGTTTTGTTTAAATTCCAGTTAGTTAACATACAGTGTAATACTAGTTTCAGGTACAGAATTTAGTGATTCATCACTTACATACAACACCCAGTACACATCACAACCAGTGTCCTCCTTAATCCCATCACCCCTTTAACCCATCCCCTGGCTTACCTGCCCTCCAGAAAACCTCACTTTGTTCTTTGTAGTTAAGAGTCTGTTTTATGGTTTGTCTTCCTTTTTTCACCCTATGTTTATCTGTTTTGTTTCTTAAATTCCACATATGAAGGAAATCATATGATATTTGTCTTTCTCTGACTGACTTATTTTGCTTAGCATAATGCTCTCTAGGTCTACCACATCATTGCAAATGGCAAGATTTTATTCTTTTTTATGACTTAGTAATATTCCACTGTCTATATTTACCACATCTTCCTTGTCCATTCATCAGTCAGTGGACATTCAGTCTCTTTGTGTGCTTTGGCTATTGTTGATAATACTGCTCTAAACATTGGGGTGAATGTATCCCTTTCAATCAGTATTTTTGTATCCTTTGGATAAGTATCTGGTAGTGCAATTGCTAGATTGTAGGACGGTTTTATTTTTAACTTTTCAGGCACCTCCATACTGTTTTCCAGAGTAGCTACACCAGTTTGCATTCCCAGAAACAGTGTAAGAGGGTCCCCATTCTCCACACCCTCACCAACATGTGTTGTTTCCTGTGTTGGTAATTTTAGCCGTTCTGACAAGTGTGAGGTGATATCTTGTATTGATTTGTATTTCCCTATTGATAAGTGATGTTGAGCATCTTTCCATGTGTCTGTTAGCCTTCTGTATGTCTTCTTTGGAAAAATGTCTATTCATGTTTTCTGCCCATTTCTTACCTTAATTTTTTTGTTTTTTTTGGGTGTTGACTTTTCTAAGTGGTTTATATATTTTGGATATTAGCCCTTTATCAGATATGTCATTTAGAAATATCTTCTCCCATTCTGTAGGCTGCCTTATAGTTTTATTATTTCCTTCACTGTGCATATTTTTATCTTGATGAAGTCTTGATAGTGTAATTTTGCTTGTTTCCCTTGCCTCCAGTGATATGTCAATTAAGAAGTTGCTTCAATCAAGGTCAAAGAGGTTGCTGCCTTTGTTCTCCTCTAGGATTTTGATGGTTTCCTGTCTCACATTTAGGTCTTTCATTCATTTTGAATTTATTTTTTGTATGGTGTAAGAAAGTAGTACAGTTTCATTCTTCTGAATGTTGCTATTCAGTTTCCCAACATCATTTGTTAAAGATGCCATCTTTTTTCCATTGAATATTCTTTCCTGCTTTGTCAAAGATTAGTTGTCAAAGATTAGTTTCTGGGTTTTCTATTCTATTCCACAGATCTATGCGTCTGTTTTTTGTGCCAGTACCATGCTGTCTTGATCACTATGTTACAACTTTGTAATATGACTTGAAATCTGGAATTGTGATGCCTCCAGTTTCTGTTTCTTCCTCCCTTCCACCCTCCCTCTCTCTCTCTCTCTCTCTCTCTCTCTCTCTCTTTCTTTCTTTCTTTCTTATGTTTACTATATTGAGAGTGTGTATGTGTGAAAGGGGGAAGGGCAGAGAGAGAGAGAGGGAGACAGAGGATCTGAAGGGGGCTCTGAGCTAATGGCAGAAGCCAAATGCTGGGCTCAAACCGATGAACTGTGAGATCATGACCTGAGTTGAACTCGGATACTTAACCAGGTGAGCCACCCAGGTCCCCCTCCATATTCTTTTTCTTTATCAAGATTCTTTTAGCTATTCAGGGTCTTTTGTGGTTCCATACAAATTTTAGGATTGTTTGTACTAGCTCTGTGAAAAATGCTGGTGGTATTTTGATAACAATTGCATTAAATGCGTAGATTGCTTTGGATAGTAAAGACACTTTACTAATTGTTGTTCTTCCATTCCACGAGCATGGAATGTTTTTCCATTTCTTTGTGACATCTTCAGTTTTTTTTCATAAGTGTTTTTATAGTTTACAGAGTACAGGTCTCTTACCTCTTTGGTTAGGTTTATTCCCATGTATCTTTTGGTTTTTGGTTCAATTGTAAATGGAATTGATTCCTTGATTTCTTTTTTCTGCTGCTTCAGTATTGGTACATAGAAATATGACAGATTTCTGTATGTTGATTTTGTATTCTTTGACTTTACTGAATTCATGTATCAGTTCTAGCAATTTTTTGGTGGAGACTTTTGGGTTTTTTACATAGAGTATCAAATAGTGAAAGTTTCACTTCTGCCTTGACAATTTGAGTGCCTTTTATTTCTTTTTGTTGTCTGATTGCTGAGGCTAGGACTTCCAGTACTATGTTAAATAACAGTGATGAGAGTGGACACCTCCGTCTTGTTTCTGACCAGAGAGGAAAAATCTCTGTCTCCTCACTGAGGGTGCTGTTAGTTGTGGGTCTTTAATATATGGCCTTTATGGTGTTAAAATATCTTCTCTCTATCCCTACTTGTTTTTTAAATATAATTTCTTGTCAAATTGGCTAACATACAGTTTGTAAAGTGTGCTTTTGGTTTTTGGGGTTGATTCCTGTCGTTCATTACTTACATACAATACCCAGAGCTCATCTCCACAAGTGCCCTCCTTAATGCCCATCACCCATTTCCCCATCTCCCCCACCCACCCCATCCACACTCAGTTTGTTCTCTGTATTTAAGAGTCTCTTGTGGTGTTGCTCCCTCTCTCTCTGTTTATAACTATTTTTTTCCCTTCCCTCCCCCCATGGTCTTCTGTTAAGTTTCTCAAGATCCACATATGAGTGAAAACATATGATATCTGTCCTTCTCTGACTGACTTATTTCACTCAGCATAATACCTCCAGTTCCATCCATGTTACTGCAAATGGCAGGATTTCATTCTTTCTCATTGCCAAGTAGTATTCCATTGTATATATAAACCACATCTTCTTTATCCATTCATAAGTTGATAGACATTTGAGCCCTTTCCATAATTTGGCTATTATTGGAAGTGCTGCTATAAACATTGTGGTACATGTGCCATTATGAATCATGACTCCTGCCTCTTTTGGGTAAATTCCTAGTAGTTCTGTTGCTAGGTTGTAGGGTAGTTCTATTTTTAATTTTTTTCTCCATATCCTTGCCAGCATCCATTGTTTCCTGAGGTTTTCATTTTAGCCACTCTGACTGGTGTGAGGTAATATCTCAGTGTGGTTTTGATTTGTATCTCCTTGATGATGAGTGACATTGAGCATCTTTTCATGTGTCTGTTGGCCATCTGGATGTAATCTTTGGAAAAGTGTTTATTCATGTCTTCTGCCCATTACTTCACTAGATTATTCGTTTTTCAGGTGTTTAGTTTGACAAGTTCTTTATACATTTGGATACTAACCCTTTATCAGATATATCATTTGCAGATATCTTTTCCCATTCTGTTGGTTGCCTTTGGTTTTGTTGATTGTTTCCTTTGTAGTGCAGAAGATTTTTATCTTGATGAGGTCCCAATAGTTCATTTTTGCTTTTAATTCCCTTGCCTTTGGAGACATATCGAGCCAGAAATTGCTGCAGCCGAGGTCAAAGAGGTCGTTGCCTGCTTTCTCCTCTAGGGTTTTGATGGTGTACTGTCTCACATTCAGGTCTTTCATCCATTTTCTGTTTATTTTTGTGTATGGTGTAAGAAAGCTGTCCAGTTTCATTTTTCTGCATGTTGCTGTCCAGTTCTTCCAGCACCATTTGCTAAAGAGACTGTCTTTTTTCCATTGGATACTCTTTCCTGCTTTGTCAGAGATTAGTTGGCCATACAGTTATGAGTCCAATTCTGGGTTCTCCATTCTATTCCATTGGTCCATGTGTTTGTTTTTGTGCCAATACTATACTGTCTTGATGATTACAGCTTTGTAGTAGAGGCTAAAGTCTAGGATTGTGATGCCTCCCACTTTGGTTTTCTTTTTCAATATTACTTTGGCTATTCGGGGTCTTTCGTGGTTCCATACAAATTTTAGGATTGTTTTTTCTAGCTTTGAGAAGAATGCCAGTGCAATTTTGATTGGGATTGCATTGAATGTGTAGATTGCTTTGGGTAGTATTGACATTTTAACAATATTAATTCTTCCAATCCATGAGCATAGAATGTTTTTCCCTGTCTTTGTGTCTTCTTCAACTGCCTTCATAGATTTCTATAGTTTTCAGCTTATAAATCTTTCACATATTTGGTGGGGTTTATTCCTAGGTATTTTATGATTCTTGGTGCAACTGTAAATAGAATCAGTTTCTTGATTTCTCTTTCTGCTGCTTCAGTATTGGTGTATAGAAATGCAGCTGATTTTTGTACATTTATTTTATACCCTGCAACTTTGCTGAAATCACATATCAGTTCTTAGTCTTTTTTTGGAGTCTTTTGTTTTTTCCATGTAGAGTATTGGGTCATCTGCGAAAAGTGAAAGTTTGACATTTTCTTTTCCAATTTTGATGTCTTTTATTTAATTTTGTTGTTTAATTGCTGAGGCTAAGACTTCCAACGCTATGTTAAACAACAGTGGTGAGAGTGAACATCCCTGTCTTATTCCTGATCTCAGGGGGAAAGCTCTCAGTTTTTCCCCATTGAGGATGATTTAGCTGTGGGTTTTTCATATGTGGCTTTTATGATGTTTAGGTATGTTTCTTCTATCCCAACTTTCTTGAGGGCTTTTATTAAGAAAGGATGTTGTATTTTGTCAAAAGCTTTTTCTGCATCTTTTGACAGGATCATATGGTTCTTATCCTTTCTTTTACTAATGTAGTGTATCACGTTGATTGATTTGCGAATTTTGAACCACTTTGCAACCCAGGACTAAATCCCACTGGATCGTAGTAAATGATTCTTTTAATGTATTGTTGGATTCAATTTGCCGGTATTTTGTTGAGAATTTTTGCATCCAGTTTTATCAGGGATATTGGCCTGTAGTTCTCTTTTCAGTGGGTCTTTGTCTGGTTTTAGAATCATGGTAATGGTGACATCAATGAATTTGGAATATTTCCCACATTTCTATTTTTTGAAACAATTTGAGCAGAATAGGTATTAACTCTTCTTTAAATGGTTGGTAGAATTTCCCTGGGAAGGCAGCTGGCCCTGGACTTTTGTTCGTTGGAGGATTTTTGATTACAGATTTAATTTCTTCTTTGGTTATTGGTCTATTCAAGTTATCTATTTCTTCCTATTTCAGTTTTAGTAGTTAACATGTTTCTAGGAGTTTACCAATTCTTCTCGGTTTACCACTTATTAGCTAATAATTTTTCATACTATTTTATTATAATTGTTTGTATTTCCATGGTGTTGGTTGTATCTCTCCTCACTCATTTGTGAATTTATTTATTTGGATCCTTTACTTTTTCTTTTGAATAAGTCAGGCTAAGAGTTTATCAATTTGATTTATTGTTTTGAAGAGCCAGCTCCTGGTTTCATTGGTCTGTTCTGTGTGTGTGTGTGTGTGTGTATGTGTGTGTGTGTGTGTGTGTGTGTTTCTGTATCATTTATTTCTGCTCTAGTCTTTATTATTTCCCTTCCTCTAGATTTAAGCTTCATTTGTGGTTCTTTTTCTAGGTCCTTTAAGTGTAAGGTTAAGTTGTGTATTTGAGATTTTTCTTGCTTTTTGTGGTTGGCCTGTATTGTGCTACAATTCCTTCTTATGGTCACTTTTGCTGCATCCCAAAGGTTTTGCACCATCATGTTTTCACTTTTATTTGTTTCCATGTATTTTTATTTCTTCTTTAATTTCCTGGTTGACCCATTCATTCTTTTGTTCTTTTCCTTTTTCTTTTTTGAAAGAGAGAAAGAGAGAGAGAGAGAGAAAGAGAAATGCTAATAGAGGAGAGTGGCAAAGGGAGCATCAGGCTCTATGCTCAGTGTGAAGCTTGACATGAGGCTTGATTCCATGACACTGGGATCATGACCTGAGTCAAAATCAAGAGTCAGATGCTCAACTAACTGAGCCACCTGAGGCGCCCAACCCATTCAGTCTTCAGTAGGATGTCCTTTAATGTTCATGTATTAGTGGTCTTTCCAAGGTTTTCCTGTGGTTGACTTCAAGTTTCATAGTATTGTGGTTGGAAAATATGCATAGTATGATCTCAGTCTCTTCATACTTGATCAGGCCTGATTTGTGACCTAGTATATGATTTACTCTGGAGAGTATCCCATGTGCATTTGAAAGGAACGTGTATTCTGCTGCTTTAGGATGAAATGTTCTGAATGTATCTGTTAAGTCCATCTAGGCCAGTGTGTCATTCAAAGCCATTGTTTCCGTGTTGAGTTTCAGTGTAGATGATCTGTCCATTGATGTAAATGAGGTGTTAGTGTCCCCTTGTACTATTGTATAATTATCATTTAGGTCTGTTTGTTGTTATTGAATATATTCGGTTGTTTCAGTTTTGGGGCATAAATATTTATGATTGTCAGATCTTCTAGTTGGATAGGCTCCTTTATTATGTAGTGCCCTCCTTCATCTTTTGTTACAGTCTTTGGTTTAAAATCTAGTTTGTCTTATAAGTATTGCTACTCTGACTTTCTTTTGGCATCCATTTGCATGATAAATATTTCTCCATCCCCTCACTTTTAATCTGTAGGCGTCTTAAGTCTAAAATTAATTTCTTATAAACAGCATTTAGATGGGTCATATTTTTTATCTATTCTGTTATCCTATGTCTTTTGATTGGAACATGTATTCCATTTACATTCAGAGAAATTATTGATAGATATGAATTTAGTGCCATTTTATTCTTTGTTTTGTCATTATTTCTGAAGATTTTCTCTGTTCCTTTCTAGGCTTTGTCACTTTTGGTTTAATATTTCTTTCAGGGCTGGTTTAGTGGTCACAAACTTCTTTAGTGTTTGTATGGGAAGCTCTTTTCTCTCCTATTCTGAGTGATAGCCTTGCTCAATAGAGTATTTGTGGCTGCAGATTTTCCCCATTCAGCACATTGAAAAATTCATGCCATTTCTTTCTGGCCTGCCAAGTTTTTGGAGACACTTGCTGCTAACCTTATTTGTCTTCACTGTAAGTTAGGGACTTCTTTTGTATTGCTGCTTTAAGGATTTTTTTTCTTTATCTCTATATTTTGCAAATTTAATTACCATATGTCTTGGTGTTGGCCTGCTTTTGTTGATTTTGATGGGAGTTATCTGTGCCTCCTGGATTTAGATGTCTGATTCCTTCTCCAAATTAGGAAGTTTTCAGCTATAATTTCCTCAAATAAACCTTTGGATCCCTTTTCCCTCTCTTCTTCTGAACTCCTATGATAGGAATGTTAGGAGTGTGGCAAGTGTTTTATGGAGTCAGTGAGTTCCCTAAGTCTACTTTCATGATCCAAGATTGTTCTTTCCCTCTTTTGCTCAGCTTCATTATTTTCCACAATTTTATCTTCTATATCACTTATTTGTTTCCCTGATTCTTCCATCAATGTGGTCATTACCACATTTCAATTGGTTTCAAGTCTTGATTATTGTATTTTTCATTTCAGCCTGATCGGTTTTTAGATCTTTTTTCTCTGCAGTGAGGGGCTCCCTGGTGTCCTATATGCTTTTCTCAAGCCCAGATAGCATCCTTATGATTTTTGCTTTTAATTCTGGATCAGGCATATTACTTACATCTGTTTTGATTAGATCCCTGGCTGTGATTTTTATTGTTCTTTCTTTTGGGATTAATTCCTCCATCTTGCATTTTGTCTAGGTCTCTGTTTTCTTCTTCTTTTTAGGAAAGCCTTTTGTTTCCTCTTTCTGAAAGTAATGTCTTTATGAAGAAGAGGTCATATACTGTCCTGGGCCTGGTACTTCAGAAAATGCCTCTTGTGTATGCTGTGTGCACTCTGCTGCTGTATTATGGCTCTTTTTTTCCTTGGCTCGGTCCTCTGCAGAATTCTTCCTTGCTTGCTGTGGGAAGTGTTTAGACTTTGACCAGAGTATGGTAAGTGTTAACTAGGTGTGTTCGGGTCTGCTTGTTAAAAGAGACCTTATGCTTATTTACACTAGAGGTGAAGATTTGCAGAATTCTATGCTCTGTTGACGTGTGTGGGGTTTATGCTGGTCTTCTGAGGGAGCGGCCCAGTGCCCTAACTCTCAGGGACACTTGCCTGGGCAAAGCAGCACCTGCTGAGTGCGGGGTGGGGGTGGGGGGTGGACAGTGCTTTGTGTAGGCAGTTTAGGCCACCACTGTTGGTGCTGTGTTGCTTACTAAAGTTAGTTTATGCTAAGGGGTGGAGGAGGAATAAAATAGTACCAGCCAGCTCCCAGGTCCCCTGAGAAGGGAGTTTGTGTCTGCTGCTGTCCAGGAAACCCTTCCAGAAGAGCAAAAAACAATCTCCCTTTGTGTGTCCCATGCATCCCTTAGATTGCTGTTTTCGCCCTGTCTGTTTTTGCGCTGTCTGCCTGCCTGGCAGCCCAGTTCACCTTGGGGTCTAGCCCAGGCAGGCTGGGGCTGAATTTTAAAACTCCAAACTTTAGGGACCCTGCGTGGTAGGGTCCAGTGATGGTCCTCTGGGGGAAAGTCTCGCTGCCTTGGGACTGAAGCAGGTTTGTCTCAGAAAGGCAGTCGCACCAAAGCACAGGTATGTAGAGTTTGGAGTAAAGCACAGCAAAGAGCCAGTGTCCAGGTTAGCTGCTCACAGCACGTATCTCTATACTTATGCTAAGGGGTGGGTGAGGGAAATGGTGCCCACTGGCTCTTTTGTCCTCAGAGAGGAAATGCACTTCTCTTAGATGTGTTCCAAGAAGGGGGAACTTTCTCTCCCAGTGCATCCCAGGAGATCTGCAGATCACACCATCTGTCCCCACCCCCGTCCCAGGCTATCTGCTCTCCTTCTCAGAAGCATTGCAGCGCCCTCAAAGCTTCATACCAGCCATGCCACAGACCTCTGAAACTATAATCTTTGAGCGCCCCTGGTTGTAACAACTTTTGAAATTCAGCCACTCCTATTTTCCCAGTCAGTGGTTTTGGGGAAGTGTTTTCCTTGTGTGATCCCCTGTGTACTTTTCTTTCTCTATCTCTCTTTCACCTCTCTCTGTGACTGGGCTCCCTCCCTACTGCAGTACCCACAATCCATTTCTCCCCCAAACCAGGTCTCTGTATCTCCTACCTTCTGTTATATGGCCTCTTCTGTACCTCTAGTTGTACAGTTTGTTCTGCCAGTCCTCAGATCAATTTCTTGGATACTCAGATTGATTCGATATTTATCTAGCTGTGTTCAAGGCATAAGACAAGTGGAGGACCCTCCTACTTCTCTGCTGTCTTAGCTCCTCCTGCCCTTATCCACACATTACACAGAGATTAACTGGGAAGAGAAAAACCCACCTCAAATGTTTATTTAGGTACTAATTAAGAGTGTGAAGTTTGTTAGGTATAGAATGTATCTCCTGTAAATATATCTATGAAGACTTAAAGCTATGTTAGGGCCAAAAGTGGCACTAGGAAGTAACACTGAAGTTGTAATGAGTGAACTCAGGTATAAAATTCTTTACAATGCCATGTGGGATCACATAAATACCTCAATGAGAAAGGTTGATGTGTTTTGCTTTTCCAAAGTGTTCATAGATAAAATTCTTATTTCCTCAGGGACACCTAGCTTGCTCTTTGTTTACTTAACAGCTGCAAAACAATTTGTTCTTTTATTTTAGTTTTCATTCCCTTTAACCCCTGAATTCAGAGTTAAGTATTCATCATGCTCCATATTTATCATTGTCATCAGCAGTGTACAAAAATGTCTGTTTCATTGTATTTTATATTTTCCTCCATCTTCCTTGATTCCTCCTGTTTCACTGCCCTTCTCACATATCTCTTTATAATATATGTGCATTCTATGCAGGGCATCCAAATGAACTTGCTATCCACACTAACCTGCTCTTCACCTCCAGTCTTAAAGGTCAAAACTCTGCTAGTGGGTGTCAGTGAACCCACCTCTTGGATACCTCTGGACTCCATTGGTCCCTTCATCCATACTTCCACTCCTTGGTTCAGACATTTGCTATTTATTTCCTGCCCCACTGTAATTGATCTCCCAATGTGGTCTTCCTAACTCTAATCTTATTTGCCAGTTGCAGCCAAAATGATTTTTCTGAAACACAAATATAGTGATATCACTTCTCTCTTTTAAAACCTTCCATGTTCCATTAGCTAATGAAAGTCCTTAGAATAGTGTTAAGGCTCCTCACATTCTCACCCCTGTCTGCAATCACTGTTCCTTTTCATTGGCACACACTTTACCTACATATTGAGCTGCTCAGCAGCCCTCCATATATACCTCTTGTTTCTTGCCTCAAGAAATGCAAAGATGTCCAGAAAAAAATGATATTATAAATAGAGAATCCAGCAGCAGAACAGAGGTACCTAGGAGAGTTGTTTGATTTTAAATTGGTATGCATTTAATCATATGCTGTTTATTCTGTACACATCATGAATCCATTAGTTACATTAGCATTAGCATTAGGACTATTGAAATTGATATTTAAGAATATAATGAAGAGCATAAAATTCTGATAAATCTTCAAATTTAGTTTAAAATAATTTGTAACAAATCTATAATTTGACAAGTATATGTAACAAATATTCTTATATAAGTGAAGCAAAATCTTACAAAGAAATGTATAGAAATGATCATATGCCTTATGCAATTTCATTGATTGGGAATAAAGCCTATTTTCAGTCTCACTGTGCTACTTGCCAGTTGCATCCTGAGATTTATCTTTCATCTTGTTAGTTGCAACTAAAGCTTAAAAATATAAAAATAATCCTGCTGAAGTTTGGAAAAGGATTTCAAATAATGACAGCATTTTAAAATTCATTTTTAATATTGAAACACAGGCATATTTTATTCAATGCATATTTTACCATATGCCCCCAACCTAAATGTTAACAGGACTCCTAGAGATGAATGAGAAACTCCCTTTTGATTTGGTTCCTCTGAGCTGAGTTAAAAAATGCCCTTGGACCAGACTGCAGTAGACTAGGTTTATGCCTGAGTGTAGTGTACCTTATGTCCTGGACTCTGTGGTCATATGTGTTATGTTGATAACCCTGAGATAGATGAGCAACTGTAGGCCAGGTTAACATCCAGTTAGCCTACCTGCAGCAGTACTATGTCTTCAGCCTTAATTTTCATGGAGAGGGATAGTGATCTTCCAGAAGGTATGACTCTTTCTCAGTTAAATATTATCAGCAAACTTGGGCTCCTAGGTGACAACCCTGCCCTAGGGGATGTTGCTGATTACTCTGCTTTGGACCTTGGCTGCCCTGGTTTCCTTCAATATCCTTTGCTATAGAAACCCTGTTTGACTTACTCATGTGGTAGCTGGGTCTAGTCTTTCTGTCAATTTTAATCTATTATCAATATGGCCAAAAAAATTGGTTGAGCATTATAATGTCATTTAAATACATTTGGGTTGGGTGTGCCTGGTTGGCTCAGGTCAGTAGAGCATGCAAGCCTTGATTTCAGGATGGTGAGTTTGAGACCCACATTGTGGGTAGAGTTTACTTTAAAAAATTAAAAAAAAAACATATGGGTTGAATCATGCTTTCTCTTAAATAATTAGCTTAACTTTAATGACAAACCTGTGTCATTTGTTAAATGATAGGAAGATTGGTATTTATATTTTGAAATACTAAATGCATTAAAATTAAAGATATATTTATTTAAAAAGGAAATATGTATTTTTACTTAAAATCACTTCTGTGCATGGCAAAAGTAATTATTCAAAGTTCCTATGGGGATCAATAAAATTTTTTAAGAATGTGAAAGTATTCATAATTCAAAAAGTTGGGAAATGCTGACTTAAGGGAAAAGCAATGCTATCCTAAACTACACTGTTGTTGGCGGGCAATGGAAAGACAACATGGAGATGAGAGATCTTTCAACACTACCAGATTTTATAAGCATGTAGTAAAAAATCCAAGGGATTATTCTATACAGGTAATTAGTGAGATTAGACTTCAGAATTCTCCTATATAGTTTTTTTGTACAGAAGCAGTGCTAATTGAAAATTGTCACTATGTACTCAGCCCTATGCAAACAGAGCAAACTGTTGTTTTACATATTCAGTGTCCTTGCTGTCCAAAATGCTATTTCAATTTTAGAGAATTTCACAGGAATAACCAGCTTGATATAATATTTTTGATGTTCATTATAAAAAAATTATTTGCACCTAGGCCAAGTGTATTTCCAAACTTTATGCTTCCATCTATTTTTAATACTTTATAAGAGTCGATGAGGACTTTGCAAATATCATTTTAAAATAATAATGAAATGAAGATACCAGCTAACAAATGAATATCTTACAAAGTAAAACTTTATTTTTAAATTAGCCTTGCAGCGTGGAAAGATCAGAAATTGGTTGCTCCACTTCTGTGAGGACTGACAGTCTAATCAATACATGTAACATTTTCACACTTTGCTTCACCTAGAACTAGAAATTGAATTTAAAATGCTCTCAGAACAATTCTCCTTTTCTTCCAGGAAATAAGACCCAGCTTATAGAAAACACCACAGCTAATGTTCAGTCCCTGAAAGTAAAAACCTCTTACTGAGGACAGTGACACAAGATGTATCATAGCTCCTGATGAGCAAAAAGCTGATTTTTATGTTTAAAGACTGGAGACTGCGCAATTGGTACTGGTAATAGTGTAGAGAGGATGGCAGCTAAGAACTAAGTATTTTAATCACAAAATGAACCTGTTAAAGATGGGCTGAGAAGTGACAAACCCTATAAAATCCATTAGCTGCTCAAAACTAACATCTCTTATAATCTGCAGACAGGAACAAAACTGTAAAGAGCCTCTTTTCAAACAGGATATTACTGCTCGAAGGATTGCAAAATCCAGAATCAGTCTGGGAATCAACCATAGCTTATAGTTTTAGGGGGGAAAAGAATGTGGAATGTTTGTAATCTCTCTGGCAATTGAGTGAAATGAAACCCAGCCTTACTCTGTTGCGAACACACAAATTCTTCCTAAAGATTTGCCACTTTAGTGTTCCACATTGGCTGGCAAGATGTTAAATTTCATCAGTCATTCTTCCATGTTCCCTACTTTCCTCCCTTCTCCTCAAAAAACAATGTCTGACCCATTGGTAATATTTATATCTGCTTTTACAATCCTTTACCACATTGGAGCCATTTAGAACATTACATACATCAGATTGCTATAGGACTAGTTAGACTTTTGATCAATATAGCAGATTGATCTCATGTAATTCACACTGAAACAGAAATGCTAGGTAAAACATTTTAGAATCTTCATGAAAACCATAAAAATATATAAAAGACATAGTGAAATTTAAAAGCAAGATAGGGAGATTTCTAGGTGCCAGAAGTGAAGTAGAACTTGCTGGTAGTTAAAGGAGTTGAATCTGCATGGTACATGTTTCAGATGCTGGGGTAGAATCCTTAAAGGGGACTGGAAATCTTTGCTAACCAGCTTGCTGTTATGACTGAAAGTGAGCTGTCCACTCTAGGCCAATGGAGTGAAAAAAGACACTGAAACACCAGGACTTCCATATAAAGATGCAAAGGCCATATTTTTGTCAATATTCTATCATGGTCTTCCTTTGGGGACTCCAAGTACGTTTGATTTTGCAATTCCAGTATCATCTCCATAAAGCTTCCTGAAAACTTCATTCTCCCTTCTATTCTCAGAGATGTGCCATTTAACTTGTACCATTCTGTCTTCAACTTTTTAATTTTTTTTTGAATCTTTGCAGTTCTAACTTTACCAAAATCTTTTCTCGGACAATCTGTGGCTATTATCACTTCAAATATTGCTTCTGCTCTGATTTCTTCCCCCTTTGGGACTTCAGTTATATATATGATGGATTTTTTTTCACAATGTCCCATATGTCACTTAGACTCATTCCTGCATTCTTCGATGAGTTTTCTCTCTGTTTCTGCTTATATATTTTCGAGTGACCTATCTTCCAGTTTTAATAATTCTATCTTTTGCATATCTGATCTTGGTAATCATATCCATTGAGTTCTTAAGTTAACAACTTAGTTGCTAAGTTTTTTTTTTCAAATCTAGAACTCTTGTTTGATTATTTTTCCAGTTATCCTGAAAAATTCTTCATTTTTTCATATGTTATCATGAGTTATTAATTATAAATTTGTAAAGTTCCATCTCTGATAATTCTAATAAATATCTAACACTTGAGTCTATTTTTATTGCTTATTTTTCCTTTGAATTCTTTTCTTGGTATGGCCGGTGCTTTTTATGGAATATTGGGCAATGTGTATGTTACATTGTAGAGGCTCCAGATAAAATTATCTTCCTCCTCTGAAGATTCTCTTTATCATCCGGTAGTCTGGAAAAGTGGTGGCAGATCATCACCTTAGAACAAGCAGGGATTGAACTGACTAAAGACTTGGCCTGAGTTTTTTTGTTGTTTTCCCCCCATTTCCAGATTTCAGACCACCAGATTCAGTATTTGGTATATTTGTTAAAGGTCTTTTAAATTTTTTTTTTAACATTTATTTATTTTTGAGAGACAGAGCGTAAGCAGGGGAAGGGCATAGAGAGAGAGAGGCAGACACAGAATCTGAAGCAGGCTCCAGGCTCTGAGCCATCAGCACAGAGCCCGACGTGGGGCTCGAACTCACAGACTGAGATCATGACCTGAGCTGAAGTCGGCCACTTAACCGACTGAGCCACCCAGGCGCCCCTGTTAAAGGTCTTTTAAATGACATTGAATTCTACAAAAATTCAAAAATCAAATGGATCCTACCTTAGTAGGGATTTTTTTTGTCAGAAGCCACTTCCTACTTCCCACACTTGCCACCTTTAGTCAGATGTTTCCAGTGATCTGCTCTAAGCCTTGACGGTACATTTGGATCAAAAGGGGAGCTTTAAAAATTACTCGTGCCTAGGTTACTCCCAAGACCAATTAGAATATCTGGAGGTGGGAATCTCAGCACCAGTATTTTTTAAAGTTCTCCAGGTAAACCAAAGTGCAGCCAAGATTGAGTGCCGCTGCCCTGGATGTCCATAGTTACCATGGTGGGATTGGTTTCTGTGGAGTCATGTGAAATAGCATTACATAATCATCCATCAAAATACGTTTTGTTATTTATTCTTAAAACTATTCTATTCATTTTGTTTTATTTTTTGGGTTTTTCCAATCCTATTTATTGCACAGATATTTACCTAGCACCTAGCACAGATATTTGCCAGCACTATGCTACAAGAATTTAATATATATTAAATAAGATTTCCTTTCCTTTAAGTAGCTTACAATCTAATGAGTAGAGATGGACTCATAAGCAGTGGTTTCACAGTGCGAGAAGTCCTGTGACAGGAATAAGCGCAGTGTGAGGCACCTAAGCTAATCTTGGGGGATGATAGGCTTCCTGGAGGAGACATGATAAAGAAGATGGAGTAATTCAGGCAAAAAGTAAGATGGAAGGAAGAGGAAATGGCACAGATAAAAGGAACAGTGTAGGCAAATTCTTGAGGTAAAAAATACAAGGCACACATAAGGAACTGCAAATTCCCTTGACCATGTATTTCTCCTCCCTTTCAGTCGTTTGCCACTTGAAGAGTTATGTTTTCCGATTTCATAGGCTCAATGTATCTCACTCGTTCTCTGCTATTTGTGTGTCTCTAGATTTTTATCATATATCTGGATTTTGAATTAGTTTGGGCTAGTGTTCTTTTTCTTTTCTTTTCTCTTTTCTCTCTCTCTCTCTCTTTCTTTCTTGCATATGCTTGGTTGATTTGCTATTTAGATACTTTTTTTTATTTTTTCTTGGATGCTTTATTTTGTTCACATGTATATCTTTGAAATTATTTGTAATTCGTTTGTGTAATACAAATTGTGAATTTACTATGTGCTGGGCATATTTTTAGGTCCTGGTAATATAGCAGAGATGTTGTAGCAAATATTTGGCACCCAGGAAGAGACAAGCAACAAGTGCTCGGGGGGTCAGAAAAGACTGTTTATTTCACACTAGTGCCAGCCCAGCGGAGTCACCTCCAAAGGCTTAGCATCCAACTTGGGTTTTACTGATCTTTTATACGTATGTGCTTCCGGGTTGGTTGGGACTAGTATAGTCAAGCTTCAGGTTCCTGGCTGCTGGTCGATGTAAGAGGCAAGCAAGATTGCAGAAGCCAAAAGCATGCAAGGGGAATATCCAGGTTCAGGCATCTGACTTGCCCTTTTATTTTTGTTTACCAGCTTTCCTTCTCATTCTTGAGTTTTGATTCTCAAGCTGCTGTAGCCAACTTTGAGAAAATCAGTTTGTGGGGGCCAGGGAACCCTTTGCTGCCATGGGAGGAAGGGCGAAGACCATTCTGGTTTCTTCCTGCTGGACAGGGACATCAAAGGGAGGGATGTAACAGGTAGGGTTCTTCACCATCCAAAGGAGAGTAGAGACAGCTAGAATGGTCCAACTGGAGCCTCATTTGGAGTTTTATAACTTCTAGGCCAGAGGAAACAAACCTGGTTAGCATATTAAGAATATAAGGAACAAACAGGAGGGCTCTATGAAAAGCATTAGGAGAGGACCAGCTAATGGGAGGAGCTAGGACGCCCAATTCCATGAGTTGCTCCAAGAGCTCCTGAGTCTGCTATTTTCTGCCTCTGTTTGTTGATTCATTCCCTTACTCAGTGGTGTAAGATTTAGGGTAGAGCCAAGGGCCACAACTGTTGCCTTAGGGTTAGGTTGCCTATTTTTATTTATATTCTCCCTTTATGCCTCTGATAATGGGGGAAGGCACCCATAAAGGATTTTTTGAGGGGAGAACACCATCTGCCTCTTTAGCTTCCCATTTTCAGCTTCAGTCTGCCTTCCTGAAGGTTCCTTAGCTCTCCCTGCCTAATACTAACCCTTTTTCTATTTATTCTTCCCCTTGGAATAGGGCCTGTAACTGCTGTTAGGGAAGTGAGGTAATGACCGTTCTGGCTTCTTCATGCTGGTAACGGACGTGTGGAGGTACAGCAGTTAGAGTGTACCCAAGGGTTGGTCGAGTGGCCCATGGTATGGTTCTACAGGAAGGCTGGCAGGCATGAGGCAGCATAAACATTAGCAGACACAAAGAGAAAAACACAAAAATTGTGTTGCCCAAGAAGATGGCATCTTAAGGTAATGTCCCCAGTTCTCAAACCATTCAAACAATCCAGGAGAGAGGCTAACTTTGTCCAATAATGCCCAAATGTTATCTGTTCATTCTAAGACTCTGTGAGAATTATCAGTTATATTGAAACAACATATGTCAGGGAATCTGTCATAACCCAGGTGATGGCTGGCTCTATTCTCCAAGAGTTCGGCCCTAACTTAACTTAATTTTTTTAAAGCATCTTATACTTGTGAGGTGTTATAGTTTTGCTGAGTATAAGCAGACAGTTTTATTTCGAGGTGTAAAACTTTTCCAAGAGCTGGGAGTCCTATTAGAGAAAGAGTTGAGGCCATATCTTACAGGCTGATACTATGTCTTGAACTGTCCTTGACAAATTTTTCTAGTAAACATCCTTTGGGCCATTTGATGTTTTATCTTTCCTTAAATGAAAGGCCTAATGCAGTGCTTTAATGATCTTTTCGTTCTGTGATCTCAGTAACAGTAATTGCCCCTGCTCTGTTTGTAACCATCCCAAGGGCTGGAGTCAGTGTCCATTGGTTAGACCCCAGTTTATTTTCTTGGGAGAGTAGATGGAATTGTGTGTCCTTTAATAATTGATATAGCAGGCAAGCTGTTTTCTGAACCCTGGTATCCACAGCCTGCAATATCCAGTAATTCCCAAAAACTCACATAATTGTTTATGTGTCCTGGAGTTAGTAGCACTATGGTCTCTAATTTAGTTAGAATGTCCCTTTCTAGCAAGGGAGTAAGGCTCTCAGGCATTATCAGGAAAGAATAAGAAAAAATTAAGTTTTGCCATATACATCCCAGGGGCTGAGAGAAAAATTTAGTTAGAAGTTTTCCGGAGATGCCTCTAATCATCATGCTGGCATTTGGATAGTTGACCTGGAGTGGAAAGGAGGAACGAAAAAGTGGCTCTAGTATCAAGAAGAAAGTGAATTGGCTTTCTAGTTACCTGAATTTTCCAGAGTTACCCGAGGTTTTGGGCTTCTGATAGACATCTGGTTCTGGGAGCCACCATGAAGAGCCCCAGGCTCCATCAATCCCTTTGAGGGACACTAGTTATCTGAGCTCTCACAGATACAGGTCCCTGAGAGCATTCAGGTTTCCAGTGATTGTCTCCACACAAGGGGCATGGCTTGGTGGATCTTTGACTTCTGTGGTCTCTTCTGAGGGCAGTCTTGTTTCCAGTGCTCCGAATGCCCATATCAGTGTCATTTGGTGCCAGGACCTTGAGAAGTCTAGTTTGACCTTGTACATAAGGCCATGACTAAGGCCTCAGATTTTTTTTTTTAATCTTGGTTGTAATATACCAAATTGGCAGCTTGTAAGAACTCCTTCAGGATCCCTTCCAGGCCAACAGCCAATTTTTGCATTTTCCCTGAATATCCAGGTCTGATTGAGTGACAAATTTGTCCTTTAAAATCATCTCAGCCCTAGGGATATCAGGGGAGATAGCCATATATTTAATGAGAGCCTCTCTCAAACGCTCCAGGAAAGCAATTGAGCTCTCATTTTATGTTTGTAAAATAGTGGCTACTTTAGCATAATTTAACAGCTTAATCTTAGATTTTCTTAATTTTTTCAAAACATAAGCTTGGAGGCGGCAGCAGTACCATTCCCCAATGGGATAGTCATAGTCTCAGGATCTTGCGGTGGAACCACCTGAGCCCAGTAGGGAGCTGGAAGTTCCCTATAGGACGTCCAGCCTCATGGTAATTAATGAGTTGCTCATCCCCATATCTCTTAGCTGCTGCCTGAACCCTACATTTTTCTGTCTCACTGACAAAAGCATTATATCTTTCCAAGTCAACTCAAAAACGTACGTAGTATTTTGAAAAGCCTCTGTACACTTATCTGATCAGAAAATCACCTAAATTTCCCTTTGTCTGTCTTAAACCTTGTCATGTAAAGGTTTCTTCTTCTGGCCTTCTAGCTTTTTGTAAGGAAAACATTCCTGTTGCATTACAGGGAGGGCCTAGAAAAGGTGGCAGCAGGGAGCAGAATTGCATTCTTTTTGTATAGATTGAGGGCCCAAGGTGGAGGAGGTTGAGGTGGAAGACTTTCCTTCCTCCTTCTCTAGGTCTGCTTTGGATATAGGCAAGGGGCCCTTAATTGTTTTCCCTCCTGATTGCTGGACTTCAGAAAGGGTTGGCATTAAATCAGGATCCAACTTACATTGATTACATACATTTTGATTTTTTCTTAAGGCACAGAAACAATGAAAATAGGGGAATTCTCCACATTTCCCTTCACATTTGCAAAACAAGTCCAATTATAGGATAGTATTATCAATGATATTTCCTTCTGGCAGCCAGGTTCCCTCCTCCAATTTGTATCAGGGCCAAGTCTTTGTGCAAAAGAAAATGAATCATAATGTATTCCAAAGAAGTAATGGCCTTGGTGGGGGAATTACCTGTCTATAGGAAAGAGGAAGAAAGGCATCCCTTATCTCAATTTCCTATAGCTGGCCAGGAGAAACCTCATCTTCCAGCCCTGCATTTTGGCTGGCTATGGGATTGGCAGTCAAAAGCCTTGCTGGTCTCACAAGGTGCTGGGAGTAGTCGCTCGTACCCAGGCTTGATCCTATTTCTCAGAGCTGACCCGGTCTTACCCAATTTCTCTTACCCCTCCATTTCCCCCCTGCAGGATCTTGAGGCTATGGACAGTAACCAAGCAAGATTTCCCTGGTTGATGTAGTGTGCAGTGATTTTATTTTGGCCCAACAGTAACTTACATATTGATCATTGACCATTGAGGGAGGAGGTTAAAGGACCAAAGTCAAGGTCTATTTCCCTGCCTTTTTCAACAATGCCCACATAAATATGTTCAAGCCATGTAGATATCCATTTTCAGCATACAGTGAGCTAAGTTTAGTAAAATGGCTCCCATATATCTCAGTAAAAGCCCTTCATATATCATCCATCCCTCATATGGCACAGGAATCCCTTCTTCTGCTAAACAGGAACAACACAAATGCGGAGGATTTGGAGGCCAACACCAATGGTATTGCCATCATTTTCCAAACCTTTAGATCAAAGGAGGAAGAAATTTAATCTTAACTCAGTGTACTTTTATTTTTTATTTTATATTTTTTAAACAATTTATTGTGAAATTGAATACATACAGCACCCAGTGCTCATCCTGACAAGTGCCCTCCTCTGTGCCTGTCACTCACTCTCCCCCCTCCCCTCCGTCTGTTCTTAGTCTTTAAGAGTCTCTTATGTTTTGTCTTCCTCCCTCTCTGGGTCTTTTTTCCTTTCCCCTCTTCCCCTCCCTGTGGTTTTCTGCTAAGTCTCTCAAAATCCACCTATGCATGGAAACATATGGTATCTGTCTTTCTCTGACTGACTTATTTCACTCAGCCTAATACCCTCCAGTTCCATCCATGTTGCCACACATTGCCAGATTTCATTCTTTCTCATTGCCGCATAGTATTCCATTGTATATATAAACCACATCTTCTTTATCCATTCATCAGTTGATGGACATTTGAGCTCTTTCTATGATTTGGCTATTGTTGAAAGTGCTGCTATAGACATCGGGGTACACGTGCCCCGATGCATAAGCACTCCTGTATCTCTTGGGTAGATTCCTAACAGTGCTATTGCTGGGTCATAGGGTAGCTCTATTTTCATTTTTTTGAGGAATCTCCACACAGTTCTCCAGAGCGGCTGCACCAGTTTGCATTCCCATCAACAGTGCCTGTTTCTCCATATCCTCACCAGCATCTATAATTTCCTGATTTGTTCATTTTAGCCACTCTGACTGGTGTGAGGTGGTATCTTAGTGTGGTTTTGATTTGTATTTCCCTGATGCTGAGTGACATTGAGCATCGTTTCATGTGTCTTTTTGCCATTTGAATGTCTTCTTTGGAGAAGTGTCTATTCATATCTTCCACCCATTTTTTCTCAGTGTACTTTTAAAATCCATTCATTTTAACCTTAGATCATCCTGACCACACATAAAATTACTTTCCAAAGATTTCCCTTTACAAACCTTCTACAACTTTCCTTTGCATTCAGATTTTGTCCCAAGCCATTTCTCTCCAAATAACTTGTCTCATTTAAGACAAAATTACTTTCTTTTACCTTCAACAAAAATATATTTGCATTATCATTTTTTCATATCTCCTACTTTTCTAGAGTTGCTTTCCTTATTTCCATCAGTTTTAACTACATTTAGCAGAATTTTAACTCTTAGAAACGTTAGTCTCCAGTGAAAACTAAGTAGTAATCAATTGTGAACTCTATGTTACATCAGAATTTTTTAGATGGCAAACTTATGAACCCATTAAGCATAAAGCATGTTTTCCCCCAGATTCCAAATATTCTTAGTTTCTCTGCAACAAAAGCACAAGCCTACATCTAGTAATTAGTGCTTTAGTCTCTTATCTCATTAAATATCCAATGAATTTAAACTCAATTTATCATACAAACAAAACTTTAACATTTAGGTTACCAAAGACTTTGAAAGCTGTCTTAACAATTACCCATGAAAACTTTGAGACAGACAAAATTAACCATCATTTTAAGTCACCTTTTTGCTGATAAATTGTAACAGATATAACAAGAACTTATTTGATCTTAAGAAAAACTTAGGTAGAAAAAGTTTTATATATTTAATGCTGATAACTCTAAAGACATGTCTGTCTTAAACCAACAAGCTTAAATCCATTTAAATACCAAGTATGTTCCATCTTTGTCCATTTAAAAGTAAATCAATTCATTCCCCATTATCTATTTTTACCTGGAGTACCAGTGGGGAAATCTGAAGTGAGTGGTCTTCACTCTTTGACATCTAGGGTAGGAGAAGGAGCTGATGGTGCCTGAGGTATTGAGGCCGGTTATGCAGGCTACACTCCAGGTGGTGCAGAAACAGGAGCAGGGGTGAAGGTGGGGAAGGCAGAAGAGGTGAGATGCTGCCAGGAGGTAGAGAAAGGGGGTTTCTAGTTTTAAATCTTTTCAACTCAGACAGATGAGCAGATGCCATGGTTTTTCCTTTCCACCAACAAGCAGAGATATGCACTCCATGTCAGGCCAGAGAAGACAGGGAATTTCCCTGAAGCAAAGGGAGTTTTAGCAGTTGCTTGGGAATATTTCTCAAAGTCCCCATTCTGGGGTAGCCTGACTAGAGACAGTTGCCTCTAACAGTTGGTTTTGAGGAATTTTCCCCCTCCTGATATCCTAGATGGCGTTCCTTCCAATGTATGGTGTTGCAGGACGAACACAGGGGAAGAGGTCGCTTCATTTGCTGGCCACTCCTCTCGCAGGGATTTAGATGCCTCTTAGCATTGGCAGGTCAGAATAAACCTCTGACTTGGATCAGGCCTCTGTGGACTTGATTCTGCCTTGAGCCACATAAGGTTGTTACAGAATCACAGGATAGGACCCACTCAGGCTCTGTAGCTGAAACCGTGGAGCAGGGGCACTCACACACATGTTCAGACAGATTGCAGATTTCTACCCAGGACTTCCCTGTCCAATGTAGTGACTCTGTCGCCCAGGAGGTGATCAAGCTCCCCTTCTGCCTCTAGGATGGGCCTGAATTCAGTTCTGGGTTCCCAGGGACACTTATTCCATCTGATGTCCTATCCTAGCAGAACTTTCTGATTCCCCCGAGAGTCTGTTTCGAGCACAGCAGTGGCAACTATTGTCGGGCCTGGTGAGGGTCAGTGTCCAGTGAAATCACAGGCAGTGCGCCTTTCCATTGCAGGGGCCCGTGATAAGTGGCCTCTCCAATGGCCTCTGACAACAGTGGCTCAAGAGGTCAGCGTGGTTGTCGGCTTCCTGGACAATGCACCAAAAATGTTACAGCAAATACTTGGTGCCCAGGAAGAGACAAGCAACAAGCACTTGGGGAACAAGAAAAGGCTGTTTATTTCACACCAGTGCCAGCCCAGCAGAGTCACCTCCAAAGGCTGAGCATCTGGCTTGGGTTTTACTGATCTTTTATACATATGTGCTTCTGGATTGGTTGGGACTAGTATAGTCAAGCTTCAGGTTCCTGGCTGCTGGCTGATGCAAGAGGAAAGCAAGATTGCAGAAGCCAAAAGCATGCAAGGGGAATATCCAGGTTCAGGCATCTGGCTTACCCTTTTATTTGTGTTTACCAGCTTTCCTTCTCAGAGACATAGTAAACCAAATAGACAAGAGTCTCCATTCTCACAGAACTTACACTAATTGGAGATCATTCTTAATAACCTCTGGCTACTGACCAAAAGTATGTTTCTGAATCTCCTCATTAGGTTTAATTCCCAATCTTGTCCAGCGTTTCTCATCTTGGCTTTGAATTGCGCATGCATGATCTACTGCTTTTTGTATTCTTGATGAGAAAATGTTTCATGTGTCCTCCCTCAGCACTGAGGTAATATGCAGAACCTTTACAGGGCCAACAGACTATAGCTTTAGTTGCCACTTGTTTTTATAAATAAAGTTTATAGGCACATGGCCATACCCATTTGTTTAGGTATTATCTGTAACTGTTTTCAGGCTACAATAGCAGTTGAGTAGTTATAACAGAGACCATATGACTTGTAAGTCTAAAATATTTACTATCTGACCCTTTAAGAGAGTTTGTCAATCCCAGTCTATTCTAGGTCATTTACTGTAGGCTTTGAAATTTTTTTAAAATATTTATTTATTTTTGAGACTGAGAGAGACAGAGCGTGATCAGGGAAGGGGCAGAGAGAGAGGGAGACACAGAATCTTAAGCAATCTTAAGCTGTCAGCACAGAGCCCAATGCGGGGTTTGAACCCACGAACCGTGAGATCATGACCTGAGCCAAAGTCCGACGCTTAACCGACGAGCCACCCAGGTGCCCCGAATTTTTTTTTTTAATGTTTATTTATTTTTGAAAGAGAGACAGAGAAAGCAAACGAGCATGAGTGGGGAAGGTGCAGAGAGAAGAGACACAAAATCTGAAGCAGGCTTCAGGCTCCAAGCTGTCAGCGCAGAATCTGACATTAGACTCAAACTCATGAACCCTGAGATCATGACCTGAGCTGAAGTTGGATGCTTAACCAACTGAGCCACGTAGGCACCCCTACCCTAGGCTTTTAACACAATCCTCCTGAGCCATCATCCTATGATCCCTTATTTCTTCACTTTAGTAGGCATATAAAAGTTTAAAGTGAATATTGCAATAAAGTTAATAAATACATTTTTTGATTTCCCAGTGCATATAAAAGTTATACTTACACTATACTATAGTCTATTAAGTATGCAATAGCATACTTGGTTTAGTGTAGCTACCTTCAGTAATGATCTTAGCTAGATCTTCTGGATAGCTTGCTGCAGCTTCTACATGAGCATTCACTGCTTCACCTTGCACTTTCTTTAAGCCTCATGAACCAACCTTTGCTAGCTTCCAACTTTTCAACTACAGCTAGCTCACCTCTCTCAACCTTTACAGAATTGAAGAGAGTTAGGGCCTTGCTCTGAATTAGGCTCTGGCTTAAGGGAATGTTGTAGCTGGTTTGATCTTCTATCCAGAACAGTAAAACTTTCTCCGTATCAGCAATAAGGCCGTTTTGCTTTCTTATCATTTGTGAGTTCCTTGGATTAGGATTTTTAATTTCCTTTAAAATTTTTTGCTTTGCATTCACAACTGACTAACTGTTTGGCACAGGATATCTTGGCTTTCAGCATATCTTGGCTTTTTACATGCCTTTTTCACTATGCTTAATCATTTCTAGCTTTTGATTTAAAGTGAGAGATGTGTGACTCTGCTTTTCACCTGAACACTTAGAGGCCATTGTAAGATCATTAATTGGCCTAATTTCAATATTGTTGTGTTTCAGGAAATAGCGAGGCCTGAGGGGAGGGAGAGAGATGGTGGAATGGCTGGTCTGTGGAGCAGTCAGAAAAACATACATTTATTGATTAAGTTCGGTCATTTTATATAAGCACAGTTCATGGCACCTCAAAGTAATTACAATAGTAACATCAAAGATCATTGATCACAGTTCACAATCATAAATATAACAAAAATGAAAAAGTTTGAAATACTGCAAAATTTACCAAAATGTGACACAGAAACACAAAGTGAGCAGATGCTGTTAGAAAAATGGTGCTGATAGACTTGCTTGATGCAGGATTGGCCATAAACCTTTAATTTGTAGAGATTGCAGTGTCTGTAAACTGCAGTAAAGTGAAGTGCAGTAAAATGAGACCAGCCCGTATTAGGATAAAGAACAAATCTGAGCTGCTAATATTGCAAATGTGCTCAGTTTCCAAAACAGCAGTGTTGTCTCAATGCAATGGCCTGAGAGCGTAGTGGCGGCATAGGTGCGCCTTCCTCCCTAATGAGGAAAGCATGCCACCACCCCTGACTGAGCCTGTTCCCAGCCCACGAATTCTAGAAAAGTCTTGCATTCAGGCTAGGCTGAAAGGAGAAAATGTACCTTCTTGTCCTCAGGTACCATGAATGTCTGCAGTGGGATACAACACCAAAGTTTGGGTTCTAGGCTCATAATTTTGCCTGGGTTAACTGCTCAAAGAGGGCAGAGATTGCTGTATTTTCTAAACTCTGTGGGTGTTGGGTGTTGAACATATATGTACCAGCTTTTTCAGAATTTTAAAACAATGGGACATATGCAAAACTGATTTTAATTCTGAGGTCCTGAGGAACCACACACATTCTTAAGAAAGATAATAACCCAGGCAACAGCTGCTGAAAACCCAAACATAGTCAGGTTCAGAATAAGACATCTCTCTCGATGCCTGAGAAGAATAAAAGCTTTTGAAATAACCATAATAATGTTTATAGGACTTTAACTTGACAACTTTGGATTTTAGTTTCTTTGAACTTTTACTTATAAGGTCAAGAAAATTTTATTTAATGCTATAATGACTTTGGACATTAAACCCATAAAAGCGAGGCAATTTGATTATGGGTTGAATTGCTTTGGACTTTAAATTCTGTGGACTTTAACTTGTAAGGAAATTTAATTTGGGGGCATTAATGTCTCTCTAGGAAGAGACATTAATTACAATGGAAGGTAATTTGTATTCAAATGTATGGCTCTTACATGTGTTGGCATTTTTTAAATGGTGTATCTTGATGTTTTTATTTAATCTCTTTGCAAAATCTTTGATGACCTATGTTAGAATGTGGCCAGACATAACTTGTAATGAGAAATTTAGACATTATATTGCCTTAGAGTTAATTTAATTGGTGGCCATTTTTAAAACATTCTAGCAGCAAATTCAGTGTTATTTACCAGTGTTATCAGGAGGATCCTCAAAACAATCATGGCTAGTATTGGGGAAGAGGGCTCATGAAGTTGATACAGAATTGTTGTGATAGATTTCTGATCTGCTGTCAGAAAGGAATAACTACTATCTGGGTTGATTGTAGGTCAAATGAATTAACAGAACAAATACTTCTCAACTTGTCAAGTCTTCTTGTAGAGATACTTCCCTATAGTAAGTCTCCTGACATTTTGTCCCAAGGAGCAAGAGGGAGGTTCCTGAGTTTCTTGGTTGGGGCAGAGCTAATCTGTTACTGCGGATTCTGTTGTCTCTTTTACTCTTTCTACCCCAGACTAGGCTTTTGTGGTCTCTGCACTTAAACTTTCCTGCTTTATGGCTTTCTCAAGTTTTAGACTTAAGAGAGTATTGGCAAGTCCTAGAATCCTTAGTCCTAAACCACAGTGTCCAAACATTTGTATCAGTAATAAAAGTGATACTTTGATTTGTATTCTGTTTACCTCAATGGGTTTAGAACTTGTGCAAGAAAGAGAGGAGTGTTATATATTTGACACATTGAGACCCCAGCCTTAGACTTTGATTTTGCTGAACCCTGGTTTCCTAACTTGATCTACTTGGTTACAACTTGATCTTTTTTTCCTTTGGTATATTATCTACTAATTGTCCATATTACCATCTTAGTGTCAATAAATATAGATATGATTGTACTCTTCATCTGAAGTGAAATTTGCTAAAAATTATTTAGGAAACATTAACACTAAGGTGGAACAATGTATTGGGCTGTATAAATGGATGAAATAACTTTGATACGACAGATTTGGAAACTTTCAGGTATTAGACATTGTGTAGATAAAACATTCATCTACTTGAGTTGAATTTTCCACTCTTTTTTTCCAAAATTTTGTATTATACAGATGGGGTAAAAGAACATTGGATTAAATTCCAACAACCATGTAGTTGTAAATTCTCATATCTCTAATCTAAACCCATCCTGGGAACCTGCCCACATGCTGAGGTTATTGCTTTTCAGTTTGTTTCTGATCAACTTTTATTACTTTAAGAAATGTCTGAATCCAAACTTTATAGATAGCAAATTCCACATAAAATATATATGGATATAGTTCTTAATGTCCTTTTGTAACTTCTTGTTTCCTTTCAACCTAGGAAGCACGTCATTTCTTTTCATATTGAAGAAAAATCACACCATTATGTTTTCATGTTCAAGATATTTTATAGTTGCTAAAACACACTTCTGATTCTCTCTCATTCACTATGATTGGGGGGATACCGCAGTAAGATTTTTATGTTTGAGTACATTTTTAAGGATCACGTTTTAACATGTGTTACAGTAATGTGTTTTCATGGCCTCTAATTTGTAATTTGTTGCAATTAAATGAAAGTGTAGGAATGACTTTGTATTGATATGTAAGTAAAAACCCATGAATTTATTTGATCCAGTTGACAATAATGAAAAATAAATTCAAGTGAAAACTGTGATCAAATTATAAGTGAATGTTTTTTGTCTTTTTCCCCCCCTATTGCTATTATGGATACGAGGGGTCCAATTGCAGAAATATTTAATTTCTGAATTTTCTTCTTCAAATATTCAGCAGTGTGAAAGTAGTTTTTAAAAGAATGAGGGGGTGACGGATATTAAAGAGGGCATGTGTTGGGATGAACACTGGGTGTTATATGTAAACCAATTTGAAAATAAACTATTATAATGAAAAAAAAAATAAATAAAAAATAAAAAAAATAAAAAAAATAAAAAAGTAAGAAAAAAAAAAAAAAGAATGAAGTTTCATTATTCAGCTAGTCACAAACCTTTTTATCTGTTCTTGAAAGAGTGGAAAATAGGCTTTACATCTTTTAAAGTATCTATGAAGAATTTATCTTGAAAGATGGAAAAAATATTTCAAAGGTAAATAGAACACAAGAACTGGTAAATCTAGTTCTCTACCCAAGGGAAACTAAAAGCTTGACATTTGTCAGCTACTAGTTACGTTTTCAACTGAAAATAAGAAAATACAGATGAAAGAACTATGATTTCATGCAAGTCATGAACAAAGTTATCATTTATTTGAGAAACATTGCTGTCTTGTGTTCAGGGCATGAGTCTTATTACTGTATATTTGTCTTTGTAAATACAGTGTCAGTGTATCTAAGAGCAAGAAATGATTTTGTTTCCACAGTCTCAAATGAACATCACCCTCTTGATTTTCTTCATTTTAATGGGCTTTGAAATAATCACTGAGAAGTGGATCACATCTGTAACTGCCAAGATGCTATTTGGTCAGAGAGGCTGTTTAGTTTTCATCCTGTAATCAGAGCTGGTGATCTAAGAAACATAAAGATCTCGTATTTGCTGGGTGAGTACTAATTAAAACCACCAACTGCGTTCAAACATCCACGTAATGCATGAGTTCATCTGGAGAACTATTCAAGACCAACTTATCAGGTGGTAAAATAATGTTGAACATTATGGGTATATACCAGCACACCCATACACTGAGTGTCTTAATTTTTTCTCCTTGAAACAATGACAATATTGCATCACTCTTTCCCATTATTTTTGGAAATACTTGATAACTGAAACACATTAGCAGTATCTGCTGCACTCCCAATGGAGCAAGCCAGCATTAAAATGCCCTTCTCAGCTATGCATCAGTGTGGGAGGAGATGAGGGCTTTTGTTTTCAGTAAACCTTTCATTTAAATATAACATATTAAAAGAAATGGATAGGGATATTAGCATTTGGTTAGATGGCTGCTGAAGTTCTGAAAATAAGCAGTCCTTTCAAATATATATATATTTTTTAAATCAATGCTTTAAGAAATTTAACTCAGGGTTGCAGTAAGTAAAGATGGGAAGTATAATAGAGGTGACTAGTTGATGTTTTGAGTTCAAATTCAGGCTCATCCATCTACTTCTAGCCGTGTGACCTTTGGGTAAACAAAATAATTTTCTTAATATTTCTTTCTTCATCTATAAAGTAGGAAATAGATTCAGTTTGTTTGTATTTTTGGTCCTTGTGGGGCAAGGGTTAAGGCAGTGTATAGAACTGTTTTAGCACTGTGCTTGGAACATAGCAAGAACCCAATGTTAGCTAAAAATGATATTAACAACACTAATAAAAATGCTATAATAGTGAGGAGAGAAAAGGTTGGGAGGAGTAGTCTGTTTTAAGGGACAGTAAGATTTATGGCATTTCAAGATAACAAGATAAGATGCATATTAGTGATTCAGGAAAATGAAACTGGTATGGTGAATTTGGGATTGGCTATTTTGGAAGCTGGAATTTAAGCCTTAATCACCATCCCTGGGGATAGTGCATTCTCAGACAGAAAACATGATGACCTGTTTCTGACAAATTGGAATAGCGGCAAGGATAGGACGGGGGAAGAGGTACAAGGACTTAAGTCATCAACTGACAAGGGGAAAGGGTATTTTTATTCATTTATGTTATTATCATTTGTTTTTTTAGCTTTAAACTTTACAGGGTGATAATTCAAATAAAAATGATTTAAAAAAAGGAAAATAAGTGACAGGCTAAAATGGAGGAATGAAGATAGATTTAAATGTTATCTGTCTTAGTGTTTTTAATGTAAATACATGATATTTAAAGAAAATTTGGGATATAGCTGTAAATTGCCTCAGCATTTCTACAGGCTCATGTTGGAGCTCAAGAATATGGATTTATGGGTGCCTCAGTGGCTCAGTCAGTTAAGCATCTGATTCTTGGTTTTGGCTCAGGTCATAGTCTCATAAGTTTCATGAGTTCAAGCCCCGTGTAGGACTCTGTACTGACAGCATGAACCTACTTTGGATTCTCTCTCTCCCCCTCCTTCTTTCCCTCCCTGGCTCGTACTGTGTCTGTTTCTCTCAAAATAGGTAAATAAACTTAAAAAAAAAAGAATATGGATTTTTAACAAGCACCACAACTATTCTAGTGCATGTGTCCTTGGACCACACTCTGAGAAACACTGTCATAGACTTTGCTACTTAAGGCAGAGTCCGTTGACCAGTAGCCTCAGCCTCCCATGGCAGCTTGTTAGAAATGCACAATCTCAGGCTCCATCCCAGACCTACTGAATCAAAATCTGAATTTTACAAATATCTCCATGGTTTGTACACATACAGTAAACTTGGGAAGCTCTGATCCAGGTACTTCTCATTTCCTCAGTGACACTGTGCTGATATAGGGGCCACAAACCCCTAGCTGCAGAGTATCTAGTGGCACCCAAGACAGCGAGCAGTTTGTTTCCTTTTCTAAAGATGAAAGGTTTGATCAGTGAGCTGAGCCCATCCAGCTCTGGAATTCTTAGATTTTAAAAATTATTCTGTTATCAACTTCACCGAATATTACTTCCTTTATTTTTCCTTCAGCTTATTTATTTTCCCACGTACTTTTCATTTCTCTGGTTTCATGTCAGCTTATACTGAGCTTCTTTTCAGAATAAAATAATTAACTTGATACCTTTCTTTCCACATTGTGACAACTGATTCCTTCAGATTTACTCCATCCCTCATATAGTTTAGAGCTCATTTCTATTTTTCTTTTCTTTCCTTTCTTCAAATGTTCTCTGCCTGTTTTGCTATTTTACTCTCATTTTCAGAAACAAAAGTGTTCATGAATATTTTAAAAAACTCTAAATGAATAACCCCCAATAATGACTAAACAAACATTTAACAGATTTTTTATAAATAAGAAATAAGCCCAACAGAAAATGTATGCACTTATCAATGAGTCATCACCAATGAGCCCTGACTGCTGCTATGTGCATAGTGCTGAGGGCACACACAGATGAGAAGACAGCTTCTGCCAGCAATCTAGTGGACATGTCAGGTGTATAAACTGTAAAGTTCTTTTGTTATATAAAAGTAGAATTGCAAACCCTGGAAAATTAAAGTTCTAGGAAAACCTATCAATTGTTTCACCAAAATAATCTTTTCTCTTATTTTCCTCTCGTTTCTCTCAGTTTCTTCTACTTTCCTTTTTCTTTTTCTCCTTTCTGTTTCCTCTCTTGCTCTTCCTCCTTTTCCTTTTTTGTTTCTTATCTTTATCGTACTCATTTTTTTCCTTACCAAGTAACAGCCGCAGATGCAATATAAGGCAACTAATGAATACTTCAACTTGCTTTTTAAGGTACTTAATAATGATACTCTGATCATTCAGCATGCACAAAATCCAAATTGGGTGAAATCAATCCTTTGGACATTCTCAATAGAGTGAATTTTCTGTTTTACATTTAAGTTCTGTGTATGATACTTCTGAGGATTTAGAGAAGACTCTAAGGAGCAACCCATATTTCTGAATTGCAGCTGGTTTATCACACTCAAGAATAATATATTATCTATACTCTTAACTATTTTTGCAGCCATTTAAAAAACTTGTCAGAAGTATTTAAAGAGGATAAAATATGTAACTTAAAATGACACATGTATTATTTATTTTATTGTTATTATAGAACATCCTCTTTGTTTAAAGAATGCAATGTGATATCTGTAAGGGAGTTTGGAATAATTGAGAACACGGGAAACAACAACAACAAAAAAAAACCCAAAAATAAAACAAACAAAAAACAAAACAAAACAAAAAACAAAAAAGAGAGGGGAGATAAGTTTCTTCAGTAAAAAAGCAATATAGAAATTAATAGCAGTAGTTTCATAGAAACAGATGTAGCTAAATTCTTGTTTTATGCAGCAGCTGGAATGGCGAATAGAGTTCCCAGCTCTTGGGAGGGGAGGAAAGGGACAGACTCAAATCTTAGACTGGGAAACTTACCAAGTTTCATTGATTCCAAGACACACAATTTTCACTTACATTTTATCATCTCTAAATTGGGATGGCTCTGACAACAGATGGGCTGCTACTGTTTAACTGGTAGCTTTTACCCCCCACTCTCTTCCTAGTGGTGCATAAAATAATGGTGTGGTTTAGAGACAATGGTTACTGAGATTCAGTGAAGTACAGATGCAGTGGTGATTTCAGTGATACCCAGACACATTCTAGCTGCCACCCAAAGTATTTGAGGATTTCAGCTGCTTATGTTACTGATGCCAAAAATTTCATTAATAGAACTTAACTTACTTTGTAGCCTTTGGCCAGGGGTATGCACACATCAGGTTTTATCACTCACCTATTGCTTTGTTTGAATGGGTTTAGCAGAACTTCTGACTGTCATGTTCTTTGCAGTTAGGTTTGTTAGCAGCAGTTATTGATATGTGGGAACACCTTAGAGTGCCTTATTCCACTATTATTTCTTATCATTAACCCTCATTTTTTAGGAACAGAACTGTATTTAGTTTTAAGGTCCAAAACTCATCATAGTTAATAACAGAGGCATCTGAAAATTAACAACACAGGAAACAATAGATATTGGCAAGGATGTGGAGAAAGGAGAACCCTCTTACCCTGCTGGTGGGAATGCAAACTTGTGCAGCCACTCTGGAGAACAGTATGGAGTTTCCTCAAAAAGTTAAAAATAGAACTACCATATCCAAAGGATACAAAAATACTGATTCTAAGGGGCATGTGTGCCCCAATATTTATAGCATCATTATCAATAATAGTCAAATTATGGAAAGAGCCCAAATGTCCATCAACTGATTAATGGATAAAGAAGATGTGGTATATACATACAATAGAATGTTACTCAGTCATCAAAAAGAATGAAATCTTGCTATTTGCAATGATGTGGGAAGCTAGGAAATATTATGCTAAGCGAAATAAGTCAGTCAGAGAAAAGCAAATACCATATGATTTCACTCGTATGTGGAATTTAAGAAACAAAACTGATGAACATAGGGGGAGGGGGGAGAAGAAATAGAGGCAAACCATAAGAGACTCTTAAATATAGAGAATAAACTTGGGTTGTGGGAGGGGAGGTGGGCAGGTTGTGGGAGGGGAGGTGGGTGATAGGTATTAAGGAGGGCATTTGTTGGGATGAGCACCGAGTATTATATTGTAAGTGACGAATTGCTAAATTCTACTCCTGAAACGAACATTACATCTTAAGTAACTAGAATTTAAATAAAAACTTAAAAACAAAATAAAACAAAACAAAAACAAAGCCACTTAAAGAATGAACAGTGCTGTAACTAACAAATCTGTGCATTTAACAGAATCAAAGGATTACACAGTTGCTTCTTTGGTCACAGACTTACAATTTGTTCTCACTACTAGACTCTGAGGAATGCTGAAGCCAGTGAGGTGCCCAAAGACTAGCTCCAGGACAACAAATGATGTAGTGACAGGGACACTGGCTCTGCAATCAGAATTTGCCATTGGATTAATTTTTCTTCCCCCCTTACATCCATTTTTCATTTGAAAATGGAAATAATGCTGCCCTACTTACCTCCCACGATTGTTGTGAAGGTCATATGGAATGATATATATTAGAGCACTTGCTAACTTTCTCACTCTAAGAGGATGTTAGAAGTTATTATTATATATAGCCATGAGGATAAGGAGAAATAAGAGAAACTTTTGCCAGTTTGTATATTAGAAATATAATATTTGCATCTGGTTCCATTGCTTTGATCATGTTTCATTTTCCACTGTATTCCAAATATCAGTAATTGAACACTGTTTCCTGAGGAGGTAGAAGGCCAGCTTGGGTATCTATGAGTTGTGATTTGATAGAGGCTCTGGGAAATTACCTGTGTCACAGGGATTTATTTTCATGGTACCTGTAAATCATTGTCATTTGTGCTCAATCTGTCCAGGTACTTAGTACCAGATGGACAGAATGTGATAAAAATTGTGTTCCTGGGAATTACCGTATATAGATGTCCTCATGTGCATCATTGCCCCTAATCAGTCACTTGAAGTCAATGACACAGAGATATTTTGGAGAGTTCAGAAATTCTTGGGAAGACTTATAAGTGCCTAAAAAGGAGTCTTGGCCCCCTTTCATGGCATTACCCATTCCATGAGCTCTGTAGACTCAACTTGTGATTGCTTTGATAGTGTCAGAGTAAAATCAAATGATCTATTGATATTTTTCACAGACTTTTCCATGTGGGAGTAGTTTTTAAAGTTTAGCACTTGGGAGGCTCAGTTGATTAAGCATCTGACTCCTGATTTCGCCTCAGGTCATAATCTCAGGTTCATGAGTTTGAGCCTCATGTTGGGCTCTGCACTGACACTGTGGAGCCTGCTTGGTATTCTCTCTCTCTTTGTCTCTCTGCCCCTCCCCAGCTTGCATTCTCTCTAAATAAGTAAATAAGTAAGTAAGTAAATAAATAAACTTAAGATTTGATAAATGTCAATTAACAACATATTGTTAATTATTTAGTGCCAGGGTATTACTTAGCACTAGGGAGAGAGATGTCTAAGACCCATTCTGTTCACTCAAGGAGTTCACAGTCTAGTTTTACCCTTGGACAACTATAATAAAAAATAGACTAGGAGCATATAAGGAGCACTCGTGAAGTAAGGGTATGTGAACAAAGGACCTCTTAAGAAAAACATTTTTTAAGATTTGCATCTTTTGAAGAGACCCTATAAAGAGTCTCTTGTTTATGACTATATCTTTATTAGATACTAAGTCTTCTTATAGTGTTAAAAATAATTTCATTTGATATCGCATACTTCCTTAAGCATATATATTCCTGTATACGCAAACCATTTTGTGGAGCTTTTAAATCTCTGTCAAATCATGGACTAAAGTCCCTTTAGCTTTTTGTAGTCGGAGTTACCATTTTCCAACTTAGAATCCATAAAAGCTTTTGATTCTTTTATAACTAGCAAGTATCTTTCTTCAAGGAACAAAGATCTCTTTCCAAATATCTACAGTTATAATAGTGGACATGTCTTTAACATTGCTTAGAAGCGGGTGTTGGGACCATGTGTATTTTAGGACTTGTAGTCTGTCAATTGAATATGCCTTTATTCCTTCCCTTATATACTTACTTCTTGGTATAATTCTCTCAGAGACACTGTGCGGCTATCTCAGCTGTGGTACTCCTGGCACAGACTTATGTCTTTGAACTTCAGAGATCTGAAAACAAGAAAGTTTGTGTGATGCTCAACCAAGAGTTCAGGTTCATCTAAAAATGTTTGAATTTTTTTTTAAATAACCAGCCTCTTGAAATGCTGGGGAACATCACTGCTTTTCTTGATGCTTAGCACTTTACCATGTATCCTTAAAAAATAGGTTAAGTCATGAGTTCTTAGATACTTGATGTATTATTCAGAACAAATTCGTTTGAAGGTGCATCAAGACCTTACCATCGGAGCTGCTTTTTCATGTATCCTTTGTTTTAACTCACTCAGTGTTTGGGTCTTAGAGTCTAGAATTCATGGTGATGTGCTTATCCTGTTGGGGAAAAAATGCCTTCTGAAACATCATTCAAAAAAGCACAAGGCTTATTCTCCTTCCTTTGTAGCCTTCATTAAAATAACATAGTTAATTGAGCCTTCTCGGAACTGTTAGATGACCTGAAAACTGTGTGAACCTGATTAGAACCCCCTGTGCACTCTATATCATTTAACCATTGCCATAATCCAGGGCAAAGGGATTCTTAGGATCCCACATTGTTATTCATGGAATAATGGGACTCATATCCCTGAAGGGTTAAGATATTTCATTGGACTCTTTATGCCTGGAAATTATTTCCTGATCTTTAAAAATTATACTCAATAACAATCTAGAATTTGGAATACATTTTAATTTTATCTTTCACATGTTTGACTAGTATCTTTGTCTGCTCAGGTTGCTATAACAAAATACCACAGACTAGGTAGTTTAAACCACAGAAATTTATATCTCACTGTCTGGAGGCTGGAAGTCCAAGATCAAAGTGACGACAGATTCATTGTCTAGTGAGAGCTCTCTTCCTGGTGTAGATGGCACCCTTCTTGCTTTGTCCTCCCATGGCCTTTTCTCAGTGTGTGATCATAGGGAGACAGAGCGGGATCTTTTGTTTCTTCCTCTTTTTATAAAGGCACTGACTCTATCTTGAGAGCCTCACCTTCATGACCAAATCTAACCCTAATCACCTCCCAAAGGCCCCACTGCCATCTACCATCCCATTGGGGATTAGGGCTTCAACATATGAATTTGGAGGGATGTGGGGAGGTACACAAACATTCAATCCATAGCACCTAACAATTAAAATGAAACAAAACAAAATGAAATAGAGTCATCATGTGCAAAAGTTCTTGAACAAAGTTGAATTGGACTTAGTAGAATAATGAAGAACATGCCTCGTGGATATCAGCATTGAAGTGTTATGAAGTCAGACTCAAGTAATCTTAAAAATGTGTTTTGTTATGACCCAGCATGGAAGCAATGCTTTTGACCTTGGTTGTTACTTTGCAAAATGATACATACAGGGCAGTATGATAACCAAGAAAAAAGCCTCCACATTGGCCGTTTGCCTGAGAACACAACCTTAGAATTATGTTGGCAGATCAAAGCAGTCAGCATGACATCAGAAACCATGCCTCAGTCCGCAAGAGGTGATTGTGAATGGGAACAGTCACCAGGATCATTACACTTGGTGAGACCTATGCAATCTGACTTCCTGTGTGATAAAGAAAACCTGGTGGAGGCTGGATCTTTTCCCTTCAACAAGGTGCTTGCCACCCACTCGGCTCTCTGCTTCCTTACAATAACATGTATTTGAGATGAGAAGTATAGATTGACTCTTTGCACCTCATTAAGCTCATCCTTCTGTCTTCCAAGCAGGGGTTTATAAAAACTGTGGTTACTGCCTGGAATTTTGTCACAGTCCACTGAATAAGTAATTTCAGTTTTTCAAAAAATATTCATAGCAATACTGTATGAAACAATTTTATAGCCAATATTTGGCTTATTCTCAAGATTTTAGTGGCATAACCTGGAAGTAGCAAAGTTCCATTATTCTCACATTCTCTCTCTGTGTGTGTGTGTGTGTGTGTGTGTGTGTGTGGTTGAGGCAGGCTTGTTGGAGAGGAGATGCTTGATACCTGGGAGTCATGGAAACAGGATGATTTAGCATGTTAATGTGTTTCTTTATAGTAGAATTTTACTGAAGAATGCAGGATACAAGAATTCTAATCTTGGTTTTATCTCTTCCTGTTTTGTGAACTTGAATTAGTCATTTGGTTCTTCTGATCTGGAATTCAGTTTCTTCATCTATAAAAAGCAGGCTTGGATTAGGTAAGGTCTCAGCTTCTTTCCACCCCACAAACTCTAGCATGCTGTGACTTTACCATTAAAGTCAAAGTCTCATGGAAGAAGCATGAACTTGGGAGTCAGACAAACTTGGATTTTTATCTCTGCTCTGTTCTTATTTGCTGCGTGAAACTAGGAAGTCTTTGCCCTTGTGATGGCCCATTTCTTTATCTTTAAAATTGGAATTCCGGGGGCCCCTGGGTGGCTCAGTTGGTTAAGCATCCTACTGTTGATCTCAGCTGAGGCCTTAATCTCAGGGCTGTGAGTTCAAGCCCCACATTGGGCTCCAATGGACCCTACTTAAAAATAAATAAATAAAATAAAATAAAATAAAAATAAATAAAATTGGAATTCCAGCATCCCTTCAGCATGGTTGGAAGATCTAAATATATGTCAGATAGATAGTATTGTACAGATTAGGTACTCAATATTGATAGTTGTGATTACTGGTATTATGATAAAGATTACTGTTTTTTCAGTTTGGTAAAAAAGATTCTTCCACATGAGGTGGAACTGAGCTTGGTGTATGTGGTTGAATAAGGATGAATAAAGAGGTGATTGTTGAAAGGCCAAATGACCCTGGTAAGTGGTTTGTGATGCTGCCAATATTTGTAAAGCATTTGGATTTGGAGACCATATGTGTTTTTTTTTATTTTTGTTCTTCTTGATTGGTTTAGAAGGTATTTCAAATAAGTTTCCCCCCGCCGTCTGTCTGCTCACCTGTTTTCCAGCTGTCACAAAGATAAACTCAAGAATTATATAAGAATAATCAGTCTAGAGCCACATAAATCCTATTTACCTCTTTAAGTAGCCCCATTTCTTATGACACTTAAACTTCATTTTGGACACCTTATTATCCTGTGATTTCACTCTGCTATCAACAAATAATAGTTTTCATTTGCTGGACTCTAATTATGCCAGCCCTACTGCTTTTTTTTTGATGTACATATACTTCTACTTCCATTTTCACAAAAACTCTCAGGTACTTTTGTCGTATTTTCCAAATGAAAAAACCAAGGCTTGAAATGGTTGAGTAGCTTACCAAATATTATTCAGCCTTGAAGTTAAAGGAAATCCATGACTGTTTCTAAAATTTGGGTTGTTTTTACTAAGATTTACTACATCATATAAAATCAGCCATTCAATGTTTTCCCGTTTTTATGTTTAAATAATAAATTGAACTAAAGAACTATATTCAATATTTTGAGGTTTTTTCACCTGAGATACCTAAAAACACCCTGAATATGTTGTCTCCAAAATAGCTTAAACATTGCTGACTGTAATGTTTTACCAAATCAACTCATTGTAGAGATGAAACTACAATATTTTAAGTATCATACAATAAATCAGAGGCTGAATAAAGATTCCAATTTTGGACTCTGAGTTTCCCATCTGCTCCTTAATCCCCAGCTACCTGAGTTCTAAATTTATATGAAATCTGAATCTATATTGGTCTTGGAATAAAAATAAGAAAGAGAAAAAGGTGCAGATTTAATGAAGGGATTAAGATCTTAAACTTTTTTTTAACCTCAAAATACTTTGTCTATACCTTCTTTGCCTGAAAATATGGGCATTTTTCTGTGTTCGATTCATCACTATATGTCATATATTTTTAATGCTAGTCATATTCTTTATGGTTCTTAACAAATCTTTAAAAGCATGACTTGAACACGGAAGATGTAATGTATGAAGCTTATGGGTATCATTTGAGCTGAGCATCCACATAAAAAGGCTATAATAATGATTATGAATAAATGCATTCAGGAAGAGAAAGATGGCAGATAGAACCTTAACCATTTCAACTAATAGAAGAGAATGATCAATACCAACCCTGGGAAATAGCACAATAAGTAATCCAAAGCATCATAAAATCCCAGTGAATTGTAAAATATGAACCACTTCATTTTGAGATATTTCCAAAACCTTTATTAGATCGAAAATGTGCTTTACAACCAGGATTCTGCCCTCCTTATATCGTTTTCACTGCCCAAAGCCAGTGGTTTATAAACTAGAGATTTAGAGAATATACATTGAACACTGTGTATCACTCAGATTCCTATAGCAGTAATGCATCATAAAAAACAAATCCTAAATTTCATTGGCTTAAAATAACAGTGATTTATTTCTTGTTCTTTGCTGTGCTGATCAGCTAGTCTGTCTCAGGCTGTGGGCTGAGTTCAGATCTGCTTCAAGGTCTTTTGTTTTAAGGTCAGCGGTTACCGGAGGCTTTTTCTTCTCATGGAGGGTGTCATAATTTCAAAGGGGCAAACAGAAACATGTGATGCTTATGGCTTGGAATTGATAGTTTCACTTCCACTCATATCAGAGAAAGCAAGTCACATGGCTGAGCCCAAATTTGTTGATGCATTGAAGTATTTGCTATGGTTCATCATAGAGTGAACTATAATAATGATATGGAAGGAAGAAAAATTGAGTAAATAATAAAATCCAGCACGTGTAATGACCAAGTAAAGCTTTCCAAAGACACAAAGAAAGAACCATAACGTTTATAATTGTGTATCAGTGCTGTTTCTAGTCACACTGGGACTTGGTTATTGTTTGCTTAATTCTCTGGAAATCAACCAAGGGAAAAGGAGATAGGAAGAGAGAAGATAGAAAGTGGATATTCCATGAAAATTTTCCACCTGGTTAAGAGATTGTCAGTCATGGTAGCATGAATGATTTATTGAGGTGTACGACAGAATCAGATCAGCCCCAGAATGTTGAAGGCTGTCTATGAGACTGACAGTCACAGTCTATGACTCTGGTCATTCACATATGTACTCCCTGAGTGCCTCTTAAGTTCACAGCACAGAGGTGAGTGCTTTGGAGAAGAAGGGGAATTGTGGAAATTAGGAGAGACTTGAGCAAATCCAGGTAAGAAAAGATGTTTTGTAAAGGGAAAATCAAGAGAGAATGGGTGGAGTAAAGAGCGTTGGTATTCAGGCACTAAAGTTCCTGAAGAAAGAAGGAAGTTTGAGAATTCTTATGCAGGGGAGAAAAATATCTTTTTCTTTTACCTTTCTAAGTGAGGATGCCCTGGGTTAACGAGAGAAAATCACACACATTTATTTAATAGAAGTTTCATGTTACCTTGAGCCTTGATGAGGAAATGAAGAACTGAAGAAGTGCTTAAACTTGAGTGTTTTTATGCTAAATTTGATGAAGAGTCATGGAAAAAATGTGATTGGACAGAAAAGAGTATGAGCTTAATGCAGTTCTGGGAGAAACTGTGAGAACTATTCATTCAGATTGGTTTTGTGTTCCCCAGTCTTTAGAGATAAGGATACTCCTTTCCTGTCAGTGTAGGGAGGGCTCACTTGAGGGTCTGTAACCTGCTTCAGAAAAGGTCAGAAAATTGTTTCTGCACCTGTTGTTTCTCCAATTCTTTCAGCTTGAAGTATTCAGTATGTCAAGGTGCCATGTTTGGGATAGCTTGTCCTGAATGTTGTCACCTGTGATGAGAAAGGGAAGACAGTGATGCAGGCCTTGGTGATTTCGTCACTTAGCAAATATTTATGAGTCTCTTTAGTGTTCCACCTCACGAAGAATACAAAGAAGACACATTTCTTATCCTCAAGTTACTACGAGATAGATCAGGGAGTCATTCAAGCGAATGGACAATTATTAAGCAATCTCTTAAGTGCAGAAGTGATGGTAAAAACAAGTCCTTCAAATGTACAAGAAAGATATGCAATTAAGACCTCAGAAGTTAGTAGAGACTTCCAGGACCAAATGACATTTTGCCAGGGTCCAGAAGGACTTTAGATGATGACACATCTAAACATTTTCAACACAAGGAAAATGTAAGTGATGGCAGAGGAACAAAGTTTAGAAGTAGTAACAGTGATCAAAGAGTCTACAGTATTCTGAATTTAAATTGGGGAGACTGGAAGAAAGGATAGCAGGTCTTAAACGTTGGGGAACAAGTTGTGATATCCAAACCCTTCACTTCTCAGGAAATGGAAATTGTGAGTTCCGCTCCTGCTGTGTGTCATTGTGCTGGAGGTGGGGTTTATGGCAAGATTGTGTCTCAGCCTTTCCTACCTATTTTTTTTAACGTTTATTTATTTTTGAGACATAGAGACAGAGCGTGAGCAGGAGGAGGGCAGAGAGAGAGGGAGACACAGAATCCGAAGCAGGCTCCAGGCTCTGAGCTGTCAGCACAGAGTCTGACATGGGGCTCGAACTCACCACGAGATCATGACCTGAGCCGAAGTCGGCGGCTTAACCGACTGAGCCACCCAGGCACCGCTTCCTACCTATTTTGATGTGCATTTTTTAAAAATCATTTACTCAGTGTTTAGATGTCACTCAGTTGGTTTCTGGATTTTTTTCAGAAAGAATTGCTCCATATGTAGCTTTGGTTTTGCTGTGTCCCTGGAGGAACTGAGTTCACAAATCTGCTATGGTGACTTTTTTAACCACAACTCCTTTTAAAGTCACATGCATTTTAAAATTAATTAATTAATGATTCCCATTTATTTGTGTATTTATTTAACATTTTTTTTAACATTTATTCATTTTGAGAGACAGAGAGAGACAGAGCATGTGTGGGGGAGGGACAGAGAAAGAGGGAGACACAGAACCCAAAGCAGGCTTCAGGCTGAGCTGTCAGCACAGAACCTGAGGTTGGGCTAGAACTCACAAACCATGAGATCATGACCTGAGCCAAAGTCAGACGCTCAACCGACTGAGCCACTCAGGCACCCTATATTTATTTAACATTTATTCCAGTATAGTTAATGTACAGTGTTATAATGGTTTCAGATACACAATAACATGATTCAATAATTCTATACATTCCTCAGTGCTCATCATAAGTGTACCTTTTAATCTTCTTCATTTATTTCATGCAGCCCTCCACCCACCTTTCCCCTAGTAACCAACAGTTTGTTCTTTATAGTTAAGTGTTTGCTTTTTTCTCTCTTTTTTCTTTGTTTTGTTTCTTAAGTTCCACATATGAGTGAAATCCCATAGTATTTGTCTTTCTCTGACTGACTTATGTCACTTAGCATTATATACTCTAGATTCATCCATGTCGTTGCAAATGGCAAGATTTAATTCTTTTTTATGGCCAAGTAATATTCCATTGTGCGCACGCGCACTCGCGCGCACACACATACACACACACACACACCACACCTCACATCTTCTTTACACGTTCATCTATCAATAGATACTTGGGGGACGCCTGGGTGGCTTAGTCGGTTAGGCATCGACTTCAGCTCAGGTCACGATCTTACAGTTTGTGGGTTCGAGCCCCGCATCCGGCTCTGTGCTGACAGCTCAGAGCCTGGAGCTGCTTCGGATTCTGTGTCTCTCCCTCTCTCTGCCCCTCCCCCACTCATGCTCTGTTTCTCTCTGTCTCTCAATAATGAATAAACGTTAAAAAAAATTAAAAAAATAGATACTTGGGCCTCTTCCATATCTTGGCTATTTTAAGTAATGCTGCGATAAACATAAAGATGCATATATTTTTTCAAATTTGTATTTTTGGATTCTTTGGGTAAATATCCAATAGTGGAATTATTGGATCATATGGTAATTCTATGTTTAATTTTTTGAGGAAGCTCCATATTGTTTTCCACAGAAAGTCATATTCTTTTTAGATGTTATCATCTACTACTTTTTAACTAAGGAACTATTTCATTAAGATATGTCCTACCTCTTCAAGTGCTTTGTATAATTTTGAAGAACAAGGGAGTTTGTCATGCATTTCCCTTACCATTTTTTTAAGACATGAGATTTAGTGAAGTGGTATTGAAATATATTAGAGATAAATGTAAATGAGTATAGTGAAATGGGTCAAAATGTGTTTTGTCATAGGTCTTATTTAGAAAGATGAGGAATAGTGAAGTGAGCAGACATTTCTGAGGCAGAAAAAATGAAAAGGAAAGTTGAAACAGACATTCATTTTGATATGAATGAATGGTGAAAATTATATAAATGAAACTCAATAAAATAAATGTAATCAATACATAGTATTGCCTAGTTTTAGTAATCATACATAGAGTGGCGACTTGATATGTAAAGTTTCCAGAGATTGGCTTACACCCATGTGAAGCAATGGGTGGGAAGTAAATAAACCTGAATGTAAACATTTTCAGTGATAAAAAGAGTTAATAAACACAAAATGAGTATTTTGTGTGTGGGGGGGACAGTCTCAAAGATACTCTAAGGAAAATAAAACCTTATAACATTGGTGAAGTATAGAAAAGTCTAGTACTTCAAATCAAAATCAATCACTATATTGAAAACTGAATTGTCTGAGAACACATTAAATGTATGAAAGAACTAGGCATTAATTAAATGCTGGTGTCCAGGAGATAATAAAAATCTTATCCAGTGGTAGCCTTTTCTTATATCTTGAGCCCTTTACCCAAAACTTCCCACCACCCAACCAGTCTTTTAAATAAACAAAACCAAACAAACAGCTCTGTTAACTTTTTCTGTTTTGTTTTGCCATAGGTTTTGAACATGGGAATTTACAGATATTTAGTGAATAAGTAATAAAAGGAAGGGATAGTTAAAAATATAGTGATGAATAATGGATGAAATTACGGTTTGATGGAGATCCTTCGTCTTAACATGGCCTTAAATATAACATTCCTACAAATTGAGAAGAAAAAGTTTTTTGGTGAATTTTTAGACCTATACTTTAAAACCTCATCACATAAATATTTAACCATTTTACTTCACATTTGGGTTGCTTTTATTTCCCCTGAATTTGGGCTGTTATGGCTTAAAGTTTGAAATATTGTAAATATTGCAGTTTTACTGCTTTTAAGTTCCATAGCTACCAGGATGTTCAGAATGCTTTTTCATTTTGAGATAAGTTTATTGAGAATCTTCTAAATGCTTTATCATAGCTCAGGCAACTTAGGGTATTTAAAAAAAAATGAAAATAAATACAAAAAATCTGGATAAAGAAGAAACATGGAATTAAAAATGTCAGGGACTAAAAACTGAATGAAAGGGGATATTTATGTCATATAATTTGGGGCAGATTCTAGAATCTTTATCATATACAAGTGCATTTCACTGCACAGTATTATGCACTGGTACAATTTTGACAGCATGACCCCAGACTGCCTTGTGCCACCACCTCATTTTATTAATGAGAAACCTAAGAGCCTTTTCAAAATCACGAAACTATTAGAATCAAGTCTCCAGACTCTCAGCCTCATGCTTCCCTCTTGGCATTCGAATATCCTTTCCTTAGCATGAATAGTTGAGTGAGAGACGCCTGTCTTGAGTATCTGCTCACATTCATCAAATATTTTTGTGGGGGCTTTAGGTAAATTAAATGCATGCCTTAATATCCTTGTCTGTAAAAAATCAACATAATATTTGCTTTCTTAAAAAAAACTCTAAAAAACATTATAACGATTAATGGGGAAATAGCTCAAATTACGTGTTTCTTATCTGCAAAATTAAGGAGTTGATTGAACCAGATGATAGCTTTGAAAGAGATCCACAATTAACAGATAAGATCGGAATCTTCTTCTTCACTCTTTCTTGCTGAGTTTAGTGCATCTTTTGAAACTCAGTACTTTAGAATCAGGTTCTCTTTTTGCTCCTGGTAGGGGTGGGTACAACTGCTCCATGTCCCCGCAGTCACCTATGCCTCCTGCCATTATTTTCTTCACTGTGTTGATCAGTCTTCCTCCATTTGAATGACTTCTTTGATGTTGGATACTATATTTATTTTATCTTTGTAACCCAGTGCCTCACACAGCATCTGGAACTGAGTAGGATCAAAACAATATTTGTCAAGGCAATGAAAAAAAATCCAAGATGTTTTCAGTATCTGAGTTAGCTGGTGATGATAGGCTAGCACTTAGACTTAATGGTCAGTGTGTGTGAGGTTCTAGATTATTAAGGTAAATTTCAAGTGTTGGGCAACTTATCTAATCCTAGAATTAGATTTGAATTAGAAATGCCATTTCATCCCCTGGTTTAAAAAAAAAATTTCTGTTTAAAATCACTCACCACACAATCAACTGTTTATATCTGGTGGTAAATGGGGAAACAGAAAGAGAAGGGGATACATGATCAAAGATAATGGAAGGGGAAAGGAAGGTGAGTTCAGGATAACACAATATGAACTGAATCTGTAATCATCGTTGCAATTAATTTCACGGTAATGAGTATTTGGCATCAGAATGTCACTCACATTTTATATATATGTTATTGAAATATTTTTTGTGGGGATAATGAAAGCATTTATTCTCGAAGACATATTAATGAAAGACCTGAATAGTGCATATTATAATCAGTTTTCTAATAAACAAGGAAATAAAACACATGCTTATTTGACTTAATTACATTCTAGTTATATGTTAAAGACATTTAAAATATAACCAGGAATTAATGCCTGGTGGAGAGAGGAGTTGAACGAATTAAAAGTAAAAATTATAAAGTTTAAAAATACTGTTTTCTTGAGTTCAAAAAAAATAAGGGTGATAAAAGCTAATGCATCATTGAAGATTCAATATAAATTGTAAGGACTTGGCTCTTCACTGACTATAAAAGTAATTTATTAGAATATAGATCAGACTGTACCACAGAGAGGGAAAATTTTCGAGGCATCAGGTGGTTGTTGGACAGGATGACCTTTATTGTCCCTTCTAACTCAGAGATTCTATAAATGGATGAAATCCCAATAATGAGGAAGGTGCTAATGATACACCATAGTGCCCTCTATTTTTAAAATGAATATTTTAAATGTCAATATGTTATTTGTTTTCAATGTCTCCCACTTTTATCATAAAAAAATCCATGTTAGCATTTCTCATTCAAGCTTCTCATGATAGACTGTGACCTTTTTCTGGGGAACAAAAAAAGGCCAAGTCTGTCTGAATTCTTGTTACAAAGAAGTAATGCAAATGAAAGAGGTTCCAATTCCTCAAAGGCTGCTAAATGACACCCTCCAACTATAACCTGCTGGTCTCCAGAGGGTAATTAAATTGCAGATTGGAAATATATCTGTGATTTATTTTTAGGAGACCAGACTGGAGAAAATAAAATACACCTGACCTTTAAGATTTTAGGTTTGTAAGGGAATTATTAGTGAAGTTAGTTGTGACTTTAAATTTTCAGTGTTTGGTAAGAAATGTCCATCAGTTTACAGTGCTGTTTGCTCTAATGGAATCTTACTGGTAAATTATAGACATGGAATAAGAAATTATACTGAAATTGCAACAATAGTTTGCTGCACTACGCATAGATATTATGGCTCATTTTATAAAAATGTCCTTAAAATTTGTAGTTGTGTGTGCATATTGGCAAATAGCAATGTGAAACTAATTGGGATAGAAGAAGTCATTCCAAACTTGCCAAATGGGCAAAAAAGAGCGGTCCTTAGGTAAGCTAGTTTCTACTATCTGTTCTTGGTAAACTTTACTAAAATGTGGAGGTATTTCATACATTGGTTGATCTTTTAAAAGAGTTTAAAATGTTTAATGTATGAACTTAAAATTTGGCATTTTATTTGTCTTTTCAGAATGGAGATGAGAAGGTATTCGGTTAACATGCCAACTTTAGCTCATTGAATACGAAACCTTTATTAAATAGTTTTTTCTTAGGTGTGTGGGAAGATATAATGTAAATTTGGAAGCAGTTTTTATTTTACTAAATCCATTAAAGTTTTTCTTTCTAGGTCGCCTAGGGGATCTGAGGGGGGGGGATTCAGGAAACAGGTGCTTACAATTTAAGAAGACATCTTACAGATAGCAGCTTACAGAACTTCTAAGTGTGGGCGACTGCTTTGCAAGTTATAGGATACCAAAGTAAATATTGGCTTTGGGAAAAATAGTTGTGATTTCCTTCCCAGAAAAATCTAAAAATGTTTAGATACATTTAGTATGGGATACATGAAGAAAAACCTGAGTGTTCTCCATTTTGAGTTTACAAATAACAGAATTCTGCATGTAAAATTCCTTTTGTGGGGAAACTAAGTCCATTAGATAGTTGTGGGTAGAATGTGAAAGAGAGGAGAAAATTAGGAAGAGTATCACTCTTGTTTTTTTATAAATAGATAATGGGAATGAATAAGAATTAAAATGTAATATTTAATCACAGCACCAACTCCATCCCAGATTAATAGACTTGCACCTTTCTGACTTAAGGTTAACATCAGAAGGAAAGGGTACATTATAGAAGATAGTGGCTCTGGAGTGCGTCTAATTTAATGTCCACGTGGGGGAAAATTTACTGTTTCTGATGGGGGAAAATTGAAATTGTCAGAGTCATGATAGAAATGTAAAAAAAATAAACAAAATAAGCTATGTAAATTGTCAAACATGCGCCATAGCTCGATTTATTCTGTGGTAGGGTGACAATTACAAAATTTCCATCTAATAGAGAGATCTACCTCTATCACATTAAATTATCTCTTCCTTCTCCTTCCCTTGCAGTTATATTTTTTTCATGCTTATATCTATGTTCTAAGTAGGAATGTCCAAATTAAACTACTGCTGTTGCTGTTGTTGTTCCTACAAAGGAATCTGGCACTTTCTGTGTGATAAGTCTGAACTAAAGAAAGCCTTTACAAGAATTTAAGTTCTTTGAGTCTCTCAAAAATCCTGTGAAGTCAGTAGTTTCGTTAATTTCCTTACATGAATGAGGAAACTGAGGCTTAGAAGGATTTGAGGCAGACAGTTCAGCTGCTTAACCCACATCTTAACTTCTGTTCCATAATTTCTCAAATTTTAATAACATTTGCCTTTAGAAACTTTAGAAGTTTAAAAGCCCTTGTCTGACCCTCATTGTTAAGACTCAGTCAGGACTTTCTTTCATGGAATGCCATTTCCTGGCTTCTTTCATATTATACCCTATTATACCCTTATCTTACACTTGATCTCTGAGCCCGGCTATCAGAAGACTCTAACTTTATCTGTACTCTCCTCCTCCCAGGATGAGCCAGGATGAGCCCATAAAAGTGTGTAGTCTATTAATTATTAATTAAATAATAGCATGCCTGCTATTGGATGCTAATTTGGAGGACCCCCAAAATGGGTAACATCCAGCCCTTGCCATAAAGAGGGAGAAATAAGGGGACAGGCATATAACTCAATAACAAAATTATTATTGTTCATTGTCTTATTAAAGAGGACTTTGTTCCTGAAATCAAGACTGCCTTATTTTTTCTGGCAAAAGTTCTGCTTTAAGCTGCTTATGCCTTTCTAGCTTGACTCCCCCACACCCACCCACTTATAGCTCCAGTATTGCATTCAGATTCATCCATTTATTAAATATGCTGTGACTATATAGGAGTTTTAGGAGACCAGTAAATAATTCTTCTTTTCCCCCGCCTATGTTTAGAACCAACTAATATGGACATAGAGATCCAATAGATGGAGATAAAATTTTTTTATAATATCTGTAAAGTTATCTGGAGATTGTGGCCGAGGTCAGGCAAGTGAGTGTGCAAATATGCCCCCTTCCTCACAGGAAGCCCTAGGGAACCACAGACCATGAGGTCAGTTCCCTGCTACTGCATAGTAGGGAGAAGACCATACTTACTCTCTCATCTAATACACAGATTATGAAGAAAGAGAATGAGACAGGACAAGAGCTGAGCATGGCTGGTTTATTGTAACTCTAACCCACCAGTTAGAGGGGCTATGGTGAGGGGTGCTGGAGAGAGGCTAGGAGTGTCATCTAGTGGAGGTCTCACTGCAGAGACACATGAGAAGCAAGGAACAAAAGTTCTCTCCAACACATTAGCCTGGATTGAAAGATGTGGTTAAAAGATCTCAATAAAATGGAAAGCTACAAACAGAAATAGGCAATTCTAATATAGGGAGGTTTTTTTTTCCTCTCTTTTTTTTCTAAATTTATTAAGGTGTAATTGACAAATAAAATTTTAAGGTATTTAAAGTGTCCAGTGTGATGAATTCATTTGTGCATATATTATGAAAGGGCTTCTTTAACACATCTATCACCTTACATATCTACTTTTTTTTTCCTTTTTTGGTGGAAATATTTAGGTTCTATTCTCTTAGTGATTTTCAATTGAAAAATCACTATATAGTGTTACCATTTACAGTCACCATTTTATATATTAAGTTCTCAGACCTTATTTATAACTGATAGAAAGTTGATACCCTTTACCAATCTCTCCCTGTCCCTAGCAACCACTTTTCTATCCTCTGTTTCTATGAGTTCACTTTTTTTGTTTTAGATTCTACATATAAATGATACCATCTGGTGTTTGTCTTTATCTGGCTTATTTCACTTAGCCTAAAGCTCTCCAGGGTCATCCATGTTGTCACAAATGACAGGATTTCTTTATTTTTATTCTTATTCATTTATTTCACATATTTATTTATTTTGAGAGAGAGAGCAAGAGCAGAGCAGGGGCAGAGAGAGAGGGAGAGAGAGAGTCTCAAACAGGCTCCATGATGTCAGCTCAGACCAGGCTTGATCTCATGAACTGTGAGATCATGACCTTAGCTGAAATCAAAAGTCAAATGCTTAAGCAACTGAGCCACCCAGGCCCCTGATGATTTCTTTCTTTTTAAAGGGTGAATGATATTCCATTATATCTACATATACCACATTTTCTTTATTCATTTGTTGATGGATACCTATGTTGTTTCTATACCTTGGTTATTGTGAGTCATGCTGCAGTGAACATGGAGTACAGATATCTCTTTGAGATAATGATTTTGTTTCCTTTGGGTAGTTCAGTTTTTAATTTCTGAGGAACTCTGTATTATTTTCCATAGTGGCTGTACCAGTTTACATTCTAAGGAGGTTAATTTTGTAATACTGGTCTAAGTGTTGTAGGATGTGTCAGAGATAGAGTCCTAGAGGAGGTGACACTAGTTGACTCTTGAGGAAGGAAGATGAGTTTGCCAGAGACACAGCAAGGGGGACAGTGCAAGCATGCTCCAGCAGAGGAATAGCACACGTACATGTTCTGAGACTTTATGTGTTTAAGGAATTACACCTACTTAGATATCATCAGAGTGTAACAACTGTCAAAGACAGGATAATAGGTCAGAATATGAGGGTAGATGGTAGACAAAGTTGGTTGACTCCCTATGCCGTGCTTCTGAGGGTAGATGTATTTGGGATGTCTTTTTTTTTTTTTGAAGCTCTGCCCATTGGCCTAACATTGTGTAACCTGGTGAAAGATTCTCAAAGCACCTTTTCTTTAAGTGTAGGTGGCCTTTTTCTCCCTTTCTTTATTTATCTCAGCCTCACAATCCTTGAGACCTTGTAACCCCCATGTTGTGCTACCAGGAAAGTTAGACGCAATTCTAAAGAAAAGTTGAGAACAGGAAGCAATTTCTAGTTTAAGACTATTAAATTCTCCTAATTTGGGGTCCGTTTTTATATTTTTGTGGTAGATTAGAAAATTCCATTGCTTTGACAATCAACAGTGGTCACAAACGCTGGGCCCAGATGGTTGTTTACTGCCAATGTTGCATTGATAAATTCACCACTAGGTGGACTCTAATACCACAACCTTTTCAATTCCACGCCAGGCTGACCTCTGAGTAGGGTGATAGCTTACTTCATCCCTTAAGCATGCTCATAGAATATTATCCTGCTCTTGGAGGAGTTTATCCATCATGGAGCCTGGCAGATAGTCTGGTGTGCTTAGCATTTCAAATTTATATGAACTGAAAGCATTGAGAGGTTTGGAGGATATATCTTCATTTCTTAGTTTTGTTTGAGATATTGAAATTCTGTGCCAGAGCAAGCTAAAAGTTCTATTTACCACTTGGAATCAGTTGTGCTTACCTTTTCCATAAGGATTTATTCTTTTTGGTAGTAATTTGTATTTATGTAGTGTTCAACAATTTTTAGAATGTTTTCCTATACATTAGGAAGATATATTCCTATACAGCAAATCAATAAGACAGGCAATGGTTATTTTCTCCATTTTACAGAAGTGGATACTGAGGCTTAGAGATACAGGTTAAGCTGTATCTCTTAGACCAGTGCTGTCCCAAAGAAATCTAATGCAAACCACATATGTGGTTTTAAATATTTTGAGTACCAAACTAAATAAAGTAAAAAACAAACAAACCAGGTGAAATTAATTTTAATAATACATTTTATTTAACCCAATGTGTCCAAATGTTATCATTTTTGCATGTAATTAATTTAAAAATTATTAATGAGATATTTTGTATTTTTCTTACTAAACCTTTGAAATCCAGTGTAAAATTTATACTTAGAGCAGGTTTGAATTCAGACTAGCTACATTTCAGGTGCTTAGTAGTTTTAAGTGGCTAGTGGCTACTATATTGAACAGTACGGACTTAAATAAGGACTGAACTGCTGCCTTTTGTGCACTATATTGACCCACTACTAGTTTGGGTAATAGAGTGGGGTTGTGTTTTAAGAGTTGTAATAAATCTAAACAACTTCTTGTACAAACTTTTTCTTGTTTTCCCTGACAACAATATCATTTATCTTTGTATCACTTGATTATTTCCATAGGTGTGGTCTGTGAGCCCTGGAGTAGCTTTCCCTAGTAGAGGAATTAAGCACAAACTCACAAGTAATAAGCAAAAAGCTGTAACCAGCACTGCTTAAGCAGCCAGTTAGTAATGAGTAAGTTCACCTTTGTATCTTAGGAATGAAGGGGCATACCCAATAATCTCAATTTTGTGTGAAAATGCTTATATAAATGATTTTTCATAAGGAAAACTTTCTAAATGAAATTAAAATTTCGCATCTAATCCTTCTCTAGTATCATTCTTTGCATTGGCCCTACTATTTTCAGTCTGTGTAGGCCAAAATTTCATTTCTATTGATTGCTTAGTGTGGGTGGAATAGGTTGGCAGACATTTTTATTGACTAAATGAAATATATGCCTTCATGAGATTCATCATCTGTTTTCCTGAAATAGCAACTCTACATTTTCCAGGTAGCTAAAAGGGAAAATCTCAGCCTATCTAGACTGCCGCTTTAGAATTTTATTTCTAATGGTTCAAAGGACTGAAAATCCTAGATTTTCAAACATGTATGCTTGATTCCAGAAGCTCCATTCCTTCTCATCAGAAAACCAAAACCAAAACCAAAATAAAACAAACCAACAAATCTCGAATACTTTTGTTGAAAAATACTTCCAGAGAGAGAGCATTTGAGACTTCCAGATAAAAAAGCCATTGTTTGCAGTCCTTCCAGACTAAGGACTATACTTTCTCTTAGTGTTTACACAAGCTGGTCCTTTGTTCTACTGCCAACCATCTGTAGTCATTTGCTCAGACTGACCCATTTGATGAACTCTCTAATTCCTCTTATTAGAATGAACATTTTCTTCTCCTGGAGTTCCATAATACTTTGTTTGTATTTATGTTATAAAAAATAATTACAAGGGCATCTGGGTGGCTCAGTCAGTTAAGTGTCTGACTTGATTTTGGCTCAGGTCATGATCTTGGGATTGTGGGATCAAGCCCTGCATGAGGTTCCACACTGGGCATGGAGCCTGCCTAAGATTCCCCCTCCCTCTCCCCCACCTCTCCCTCCCTCCCTCCCTTTCCCCTTCCTTTCCTCTCCCCCTCCCTCCCTCTATCACTTGGGAGCTCTCTCTTTCTAAAAAAAATTTAATAATAATAAATTGCAGTCGTCTTCTACATTATATTAGTTTGATCCAAATGGGATTGCTGGTTTTTTGTAGATAAATATTCACTTTCATATACTTCAATCTACCATGATTACCTTATAGAATTCTGAATACACACACACACACACACACACACACACATATATTTATCTAGGAGGCAGAGCCTGTGTCAGGTTAACTTCTGAATATCCCATAGCATCTTGGCCATACTAGACCTTCAATAAGATTTGTTCAATTGAACTGAATGAAATAAAAATGGAATGCGTGTTAGAGAAACAGACTCATGTAAGTCAACCCTCTTCTCTATAAAACTCATAGACTACTTGTGCCTTGCAGGTTTTGAATTTCAAAGAAATTGACAGACTTCAACCTGATGCACTGATATGTATATTTAAGTAGAGGATGTTAAAAGAATTGGAAGTAAACATATTCCAGAATTTAGATAATGCTAGTTATAAGCAGGGAAGTTATTGTATTGATGATAAATGGGTTGTATGTACATGTACTATTTTTATATGTTATTAAAAATATACTAACATATACTAAAAATACAATACTAATATATAATAGCATAATAAGAGTCTCCCTCTCTCTTTCTCCCTAATATACATATACATATATCTACTAATATATATATATATATATTAGAAGATCCAATTTATAGTGAAACCTTTAACAAATTAAGAATAAGAAAAGCTCTTTCTAGTGGCAAAACAATTGGTCTGGTGATTTGGCAAACTAAACTGACAATGGACAGTTTTTGTTTATTTGTTCATATGTAATAAAAACACATAGAAAAATCATGTGTTATCTTCCTATTCTATTTGTATATTGAAATTTAATGAAATTTTTATTTAAAAAGTCAGTTTCAAAATCAATAAGCCATTTGAATTTGTTAATTTTTCTGTGTACACCTGTTCAGCATGTGCAACAAGATTATGGCAGTGGTATTTCTTCACATATCTGTGCCAAAACAATTGCATTAGGAATTCAGAAGGAAGAAGCATCTGTGGATTTGATGTATCTGACATGAATTTTTTATATGACTCAATCTAGTCATTTTGAAATTCAAGGTATCTGAATTCTCAGTTAGACTTTGGTCTCAAACTGTGTCTAAATAGCATATGAGTCAAATTGTGTAAGATAAAGTCATACTTTGTCTTGGGCAGATATACATCACCTCATGTGGCCATGGAAAGAATATTACATTAAATGTCAAGAATGGTCTCTGTATATGCTGCCCAAATTTTCCTTTAGAAATGAAGAACTTATTCCCCAGCTGCTGGAAGTGGTACCAGCAGATACCCCTCAGCTCTCAGCCTTTTTTGGGAAGTATCTTGACAGAGAAGATCTACATTGTCCAAGGTCATATACCTTCCTAGAGAAACCTGCATCCTATGAATGTCAATGTAAAGGTACATTTTGTACTTCTTATTCTAATTCAGAACAAGAAGGGTCATTTAAGTTTCAGAGTCCCTGGTAGGGGGTGGTGGGGATCAGCTGAGTTGACTTTGGATTTGTTGAAGCCAAGTTCAGCCTTTACCCAGCCCTGCTTCATTCCCTCCTCTCCATTTGTGCAAGGATTGATCTCAAAAATTTTTCCGGTAGATTTCTTGTATGCTCATTTCTGTCTCAGAGTCTATTTTCATGGAGCCCAATTTATGACAATATCAAATTAGGAGAGAAAAGACATGTTCTGAATCGATAGAGACTTTAATACTTCAGGCTAAAGAAAATTCACAAATTACCAATTCCTTCCATACTGTTGATGAAGAGGCCTAGATGCCTTCAGTCAACTGCTCATATTTGCTGATACTATATCAGGGACTTGACTTCATAGGATCTTATTACTGTGACTGCAGAGTCGATTGGGTAGGCAGAGGTTCTGGCTACCCTTTGCATTCCTGTTTAGCTGGTTCTAGTGTGAGGTTATTTATATATCTGATCTATAATTGTTCTAGCAGATCAACTCAGTTGAGTGATTTAATAGATCCAGAAATTTCTCCAGAGGTAATGTCTAAATTTGAGTTTGAGGATATCCTGAAATATTCTGAGTTAGTCAGAAGTGGTTGTTGTTTGCTCTGCATTTGGAGTTTATTGCAAACAACTTGAAATCCCAGTCATTGTAGAGTGTTTTGTGGGAGATGTCCGAATAGAATCAGAATGACACTTGGATCATTTCATGAAGGTTGGTGTTTTCTGGGTCCATCACTGGAGACATTCAATTCCCTCGGGTTGCTTCTGTAGTTTGCTTGAAGATAGTATAAAACTTACTTGACTACTGAGCGTATTTTCTTTTTGTCCTGTGCATTTATTTGAATGGCTTCTGTATGACGTAGTGCAAGTGGCTCAAGGTTGGCTTTGTTCTCAACGCTACCTTTCTGTGTGAAAATGCACCTAACAGAGGCAGCCTCCTATTATGAGCTCTCTTCTCTTTTTCTTTCTCTCTTCTGTGTTTTAATTTGAGTCTTTTATAATTATCTTGGAAGATTCTTATTAGTTGTCACCTTAAGAATTAGTCCAATTACAGGCGCCCAGGTGGCTCAGTCAGTTGGGCATCCGACTTCTACTCAGGCCATGATTTCATGTTCTGTGAACTTGAGCTCCACGTCGGGCTCTGTGCAGACAGCTCGGAGCCTGGAGCCTGTTTCAGAATCTGTCTCCATCTCTTTCTGCCTCTCCCCTGTGTGTACTCTGTCTCTTTTGCTCTAAAAAGTAAATAAAACATAAAAAAGAAGAATTAGTCCAATTATTCTGAATAATCCAGCATTTCTTTTGTAAGAAATTTAAGAGAATTGTCAGCCTCATCTTAAATAGACCTTCTCTGTTGCCATTGCTAGTTTGACAGGCTGGTAAGAAGAAACTGAGAATGCTGAGTCCAGAAAGCAGATGTGGGGACTTGGAAGAGTATGGAGAAACATTATATTCTCTTTACATTTCTTTAGGTGTTATACTTAGAAAGGAAATCAAATCCATTTTTTTATGTTCCTCAAGAAAGCAGAACTAGGATTAGTGGGTAGAAATTAGAGGATGACAGAGGAAGCACTTTCTAATAAATATTGTCTCAAATTGATATGGTCTGTCTTACAAGGTAATGGGTACAATCTGATTAAAGGATAATTGAGGTATGCACTTGAGATATTTTCTTTTGGATGGATAATTGGATGGGGTAGATGTTGGTGCTGCCCAGTGATCGTATATTCTGATATTTACAACCTGTGCAATCCTTGTGCTTAGTAATGCTGAGCCTAGCCACATGGCTACATCTCACCATTAGGGACATTGGCAAGCATGATCCAAGCAGAGGCTTGTTGAGTGCTTTTACACTGGAACATGTCATCTGGGAACACTCCCTCTTGGGAGCAAGGTGTTGTGCCATAAAGAAGCTTGGGCTGGACTACTCAACTATAAGAAGCTATTGGAAGGAGTCTAAGCTCCCAGTTGAATGCAGCCACATGAGTGATTCAATACCACAGAGAGCAGAAAAATTACCTAAGCAAGCTTGGAATCATGAGAAGCAATGTGTTGTTGTTGTAGTAAGCCACTAAATTTGGGGGTGGTTTATTATGCAGGAGTATGTAATGGAAATAGTGGATATATTATCTCTGGGATTTCCCCCAATTCTTATGCTCTCCAACAGATTGCAAATAGTGGGAGAAAGAACTTGAAAAAGCATATAGTTATAAGGACCCATCTGAGATACTGTGGTTCATTCCTTTGCCTCTGGGAAATGTACATTTAAACTATTTCTATTTTGTGACAAGTACATAAATACCTCCCACAAAAGGAACACCTCATCAATTCTCCTGTGCTGATGAATCCTGATTGGCAGACTGTGTGGATATGATGGTGGTATTCTGGCTTCAAGTTGAGATAAGAATGAAGATACTAAAGTTTCCCCCAAATTGTCACATTTCTGAAACTTCAACAGATGTTAAATATAGTTTAATCAACATTGACTGATTCCACACACTGTTTTCTCATCTACTAAATAAGGTTTCCACAGCTACTTAGTGGGGGAAAAAGGAAAAAGTTAAGCAGAATATAAATCAATGTGTCCATTTTAAAATTAATTGGATAGGATTTTATATTTGCCTTACAATTTTTCTTAGTAACTATCGTTTTCTCTTTCTCTTCAAGAAATTCTTACTAATCAAGGTTGATTTTTTTTTGTCCTTCCCTCTAGAGTTACAAACCAACAGTACAAGTGGGAAGATACTGGTTTTCCTTGATGTTTTTATTTCAGATGTTGGCAAATTCACAGATCAAAGCAGCAGTTTGATTTTAGCTTAGGCTTTAGGAAATATCTTATGATGTCAATATAGAAAACCATGATAAGGGTAAGATAAACACATTGTAGTCTTCTTGTCTATTGTATCTGCATTCATTTACTTTTGGGTTATAGTGAGAAAATATGTTTTGTTATTGTTGTTAATTGTTTACTTAAGTTGGGTGATTAGTACTTTCTCTAGTTTGATCGGTCCATGTTTTGGGGTTCCTTAAAAACCTCTCAAACTGGCATTAAAAATATTGCTGTGAGTGGTGCCTGTGTTCAGTTAATCTCTACTGGTGTAGTCAAGGTCCCAAGTTTGGCCCCATGGAAAGGCCTGTGTCCAATAGTTCTTACCTTTCAGCTGGGCCATAACCCTAATCTCACCTCACAATTGGAGCACATGCCATCGCAAAGGGAGTGAGATAAGGGACCAAGGATATCTTAGGCATAGTCATTGTTCCTTCTGGAAAAGTACCTAAACACAGAGGTCCTGTTTCAAATTGGAAGCATACCCCATGAGATAAACTAAACAGCACATTAGAGTACATCTTGCAGAGGAAGTGTGAGAGGGAAAGTGAAATGATGAAAGCTGGCTCCTTTCCTCACAGGTTAGTGAGGGACAGTGGTGACATTGTCCCATTCACTCAATATTGGCATCAAGACTCTGAGGGGTTATTTAACAGAATGCAGGGGGTAGAGATGTTGCTTAAACTGGGAGGCTAGGAGCTCCCTTGTGTTAGAGCTCTGCTCTAGGAGAGACGGCATTTTGAGTGCCAATCTCTAAGCCTCCTTGGTGCTTGAGCTCCATTCTGCAGCATAATGGACATTCTTACACGGTCATTTAGTGTCTTAGAAAACTACATTTCCTGTGGTATTCCTATCCTTTCATATGCTTACCTCCTGTAACCAAAATAAGAACCCCATCACCAATAACAAAACACCATGATCCTCATTTTTGTTTCTCCGAAACGCTTTCCAACTGACCAAGGACCTGACTTGGTTCACTAACCCATTGCTAGGTTAGAGAGTGAAAAGATATGAGACACTGTGTGTACATGTATGCATTTAGGAAGTAGGGAACTTGAATGGGCAGTAGTTGTTGTTATTCATTATAAAGCTAGTCAAAGTTTGACAATTCTTAAAGAAATATCAGATGTCAGATTCTTTACCATCATGTATCTTTAAAGTCCAGTTTATCTTTGTCTGAGGAGAAAATGTGTTATTTTAATTGCTGTATTCACACTAAGGGAATATTAAAAATAGCTTTGTAAGAATAAAACAGCAAGTACTTATTGAATGCTTATTGTGTTCTACACGCGTTACTTTTATTATCAAATTTATTCTTCTAACAAACCTATAAGATTCTGTTATTGTCCATATTAACAGCTGAGGAAACAGAGGTGTAGAGAAATCAATGAAGCCAGTTCAAGGACATTCTGGCAGACTAAAGATGTTCACAAATTCTTCGACACTCTCCCACTGAAAGGATTTCACTCTCCTGAAACTCGTGGACTCTGTGTCTGCTTTGACTAATATAATATGACAAGAGCAACACTTTGCCATTGGGTCCAGGTCTTAAAAATTTGGCAGCTTCCACCTCCTGTCTTTTGGAACACTTGCTCTTGGAGCCCTGAGACACATGTAGAAGTCTGACAAACTTGAGGTCATCATGCTGAGAGGAAGCTGAAGGGAGCCAAATAGAAGGGTTATGTATGGGAGGACTAATGCTCAGTGAACCCCCCGATGTCAATGGCTATGGCTACCGACTGTTCAAGTCATCAACTGAAGCCACAGACATCATATACATGTCAGAATTCTTGACTCACAGATTCATGAGTAAAATAAATGATTATTATTTTAAGCCACAGAGTTTTGGGGTCATTCGTTACATAGCAGTAGATAAGCAGAACAGTTATTTGTATATACAAGCCAAGTGGATTTACCCAAGTGATCTGGCTCCAGAGTACATTTGCTTAACAAATATTCTATACAATATATATGGTACCCAATATGCTGAGCTATTTTAGTTCAAACAGCAACTCTCCCACCTCTGCAACACATTGCATGAGCTTTTTCTTTATCCTACTTTATTCTCCTTCGAAGCTCTACTACTACCTGACACTTTTGTCCTCTATTCATACTTGTTTAGTGTCCATTTCTCTACCCCCGACTCAAATGGACAATACACAGGGACAGAGGTTTGCCTGCTGACTGCCACATCTCAAGCACCTAGAATAGTGCCAGGCATGAAGTAGACACTAAATATTTTTGACTGAATGAATAAATGGCAGAAATGTTTCATTTTTTTTATTGTGAAATTGAATACATACAACACCCAGTGCTCATCCTGACGAGTGCCCTCCTCAATGCCCTCACCCACTCTCCCTCTCCCATACCCCGCTCAATCCTTGGTTTGTTCTTAGTATTTAAGAGTCTCTTATGTTTTGTCTTCCTCCCTTTATGTGTCTTTTTTCCTTTCCCCTCTTCCCCTCCCCGTGGTTTTCTGCTAAGTCTCTCAAAATCCACCTATGCATGGAAACATATGGTATCTGTCTTTCTCTGACTGACTTATTTCACTCAGCCTAATACCCTCCAGTTCCATCCATGTTGCCACACATGGCCAAATTTCATTCTTTCCCATTGCCACGTAGTTTTCCATTGTATATGTATGTCACATCTTCTTGTCCATTCATCAGTTGAGGGACACTTAGTCTCTTTCTATGATGTGGCTATTGTTGAAAGTGCTGCTATAGACATCGGGGTACACGTACCCCGTTGCATAAGCACTCCTGTATCTCTTGGGTAGATTCCTAACAGTGCTATTGCTGGGTCATAGGGTAGCTCTATTTTCATTTTTTTGAGAAACCTCCACACAGTTCTCCAGAGCGGCTGCACCAGTTTGCATTCCCATCAACAGTTCAAGAGGGTGCCTGTTTCTCCACATCCCCGCCAGCATCTATAGTTTCCTGATTTGTTCATTTTAGCCACTCTGACTGGTGTGAGGTGGTATCTTAATGTGGTTTTGATTTGTATTTCCCTGATGCTGAGTGACATTGAGCATCGTTTTATGTGTCTGTTTGCCATTTGGATGTCTTCTTTGGAGAAGTGTCTATTCATATCTTCCGCCCATTTCTTCACTGGATTGTTCGTTTTTTGGGTGTGGAGTTTGGTAAGTTCTTTATAGATTTTAGATACTAGTCCTTTATCTGATACGTCATTTGTATATATCTTTTCCCATTCCATTGGTTGCCTATTAATTTTGTTGGTTGGTTCCTTTGTTGTGCAAAAGCTTTTTATCTTGATGAGGTCCCAATAGTTCATTTTTGCTTTTAATTCCTTTGCCTTTGGAGATGTGTCGAGTAAGAAATCGGTGGGTCTTAGGTCAAAGAGGTTTTTTCCTGCTTTCTCCTCTGGGATTTTGATGGTTTCCTGTCTCACATTCAGGTCCTTCATCCATTTAGAGTTTATTTTGTGAGTGGTGTAAGAAAGTGGTCTAGTTTCAATCTTCTGTATGTTGCTGTCCAATTCTCCCAGCACCATTTATTAAAGTGTCTGTCTTTTTTCCATTGGATACTCTTTCCTGCTTTGTCAAAGATTAGTTGGCTATATGCTTGCAGGTCTATTTCTGAGTTTTCTATTCTATTGCATTGGTCTATGAGTCTGTTTTTGTGACAATACCATACTCTCTTGATGACTACCATTTTGTAGTAGAGGTTAAAGTCTGGGATTGTGATGCTTCCCGCCTTGATTTTATTCTTCAGTCTTACTTTGGCTATTTGGGGTCTTTTGTGGTTCCATACAAATTTAAGGATTATTTGGTCTAGCTTTGAGAAGAATGCTGGTGCAATTTTGATTGGGATTGCATTGAATGTGTAGATTGCTTTGGATAGTATTGCCATTTTAACGATATTTATTCTTCCAATCCATGAGCATGGGATGTTTTTCCATTTCCTTGTGTCTTCTTCAATTTCCTTCATAAGTTTTTTATAGTTTTCAGCGTAGAGATATTTTATATCCTTGGTTAGGTTTATTCCTAGGTATTTTATGGTTTTTGGTATAATTGTGAATGGGATTAGCCTCTTTATTTCTCTTTCTGTTGCTTCATTGTTTGTGTATAGAAATGCCACTGATTTCTGTACATTGATTTTCTGTCCTGCAGCTTTGCTGAAATCATGGATCAGTTCTAGTAGGCTTTTGGTGGATTCTTTTGGATTTTCCATATAAAGTATCATGTCATCTGTGAAAAGTGAAAGTTTGGCTTCATCCTCGCCAATCTTGATGCCTTTTATTTTGTTTTGTTGTCTGATTGCTGATGCTAGGACCTCCAGCACTATGTTAAATAGCAGTGGTGAGAGTGGACACCCCTGTCGTGTTCCTGTTCTCAGAGGGAAGGCTCTCAGTTTTTCCCCATTGAGGATGATATTAGCTGTGGGCTTTTCATAAATGACTTTTATGATGTCTAAGTATGTTCCTTCTATCCCAACTTTCTCGAGGGCTTTTATTAGGAAAGTGTGCTGTATTTTGTCAAAAGCTTTTTCTGCATCTATTGACAGGATCATATGGTTCTTATCTTTTCTTTTGTTAATGTGATGTAACACATTGATTGATTTGCGAATATTGAACCAGCCCTGCAACCTGGGGATGAATCCTACTTTATCATGGTGAAAAATTCTTTTTATATGCTGTTGGATTCGATTTGCTAGTATCTTGTTGAGAATTTTTGTATCCATATTCATCAGGGATATTGGCCTGTAGTCCTTTTTTTGCTGGGTCTCTATCTGGTTTGGGAATCAAAATGATGCTGGCTTCATAAAATGAGTCCAGGAGTTTTCCTTCCATCTCAATTTTTGGAGCAGCTTGAGAAGGATAGGAATTAACTCTGTTTTAAATGTCTGGTAAAATTCCCCGGGGAAGCCATCTGGTCCAGAGCTTTTATTTGTTGGGAGATTTTTGATAACTGATTCAGTTTCTTCACCAGTTATGGGTCTGTTCAAGTTTTCTATTTCTTCCCGTTTGAGTTTTGGTAGCATGTGGCTGTTTAGGAATTTGTCCATTTCTTCCAGGTTGTCGAGTTGGTGGCATATAATTTTTCATAGTATTCTCTGATGAATGCTTGTATTTCTGAGGGATTGCTTGTAATCACTCCATTTTCGTTCGTGATTTTATCTATTTGGGTTCTCTTTCTTTTCTTTTTGAGAAGCCTGGCTAGAGGTTTATCAATTTTGTTTATTTTTTCAAAGAACCAGCTCTTGGTTTCATTGATCTGTTCCATTACTTATTTGGTTTCCATGTTATTAATTTCTGCCCTGATTTTTTGTTATTTCTCTCTTTCTGCTGGGTTTGGGCTGTCTTAGTTGTTCTGCTTCTAGTTCCTTTAGGCCTGCTGTTAGAATTTGTGTTAGTGATTTTTCTTGTTTCTTGAGATGGGCCTGGATTGCAATATATTTCCCTCTCAGGACTGCTTTTGCCGCATCCCAAAGCATTTGGATTGTTGTATTTTCATTTTCATTTGTTTCCATATATTTTTAAATTTCTTCTCTGATTGCTTGGTTAACCCATTTGTTTTTGATAGGTTCTTTAGCCTCCATGTTTTTGGGGATTTTCTAGACTTATTCCTTTGGTTGATTTCAAGTTTTAAAGCATTTTGGTCTGAAAGTATGCATGGTATGATCTTAATTCTTTTATATTTATTAAGATTTTCCTTATGCCCCAGAATGTGGTCTATCTTGGAAAATGTCCCATGTGCAGTTGAGAAGAATGTAAATTCCTTTGCTTCTGGATGAAGGATCCTGAAGATGTCAGTTAGGCCCATCTATTCTAATGTGTCCTTCAGGGCCATTGTTTCTGTAGTGATTTTCTGATTAATGGATCTATCCAATGCTGAGAGTAGAGTGTTAAGGTCCCCTACAATTTGAACATTTTTATCGATACGGTTTCTTATGTTAGTAATTAATTATTTTATAAATTTGGGTGCCCCCGAATTCAGCACATAGATATTTGTAATTGTTAGCTCTTCCTGCTGGATAATCCCTGTGATTATCATATAATGCCCATCTTATCTATTATTACATCATTTACTTTAAAGTCTAGTTTGTCTTATATAAGTGCGGCTACCCCAGCTTTCTTCTGACTTCGAGTAGCATGGTAAATAGTTCACCATCTCCTCACTTTCAATCCGAAGGTGTTCTCAGGTCTAAAATGGGTCTCTTGAAGACAGAAAATATGGGTCTTATTTTTTTTATCCATTCTGTTACCCTATGTCTTTTGATTAGAACATTTAGTCCTTTTTACATTCAGTGTTAATATTGAAAACTATGGGTTTAGAGTCCGTGTGTTATCTGTAGGTTTCATGCTTATAAGGATGTCTCTGGTAGTTTGTGTTCTTTGCAACCATTCCTTCATAGAGTGCCCCTCATGATCTCTTGTAATGCTGGCTTATTTGTGATAAGTTCCTTCAGTTTTTGTTTATTGTGGAAAACCTTTATCTCTCCTTCCATTCTGAATGACAGGCTTGCAAGATAAAGGATTCTTGGCTGCATATCCTTCCTGTTCATCACATTGAAGATATCCTGCTATTCCTTTCTTGCTTGCCAAGTCTGTACATAAGTCTGCTACAACCCTTATGCATCTACCTTTGTATGTTAAGACCCATTTTTCCCTAGGTGCTTTCAGAATTCTCTCTCTCTGTCTTTATATTTTGCCTGTTTCACTATGATATGTCGTGCAGAAGGTCTCTTCAAGTTCTGTCTGAGTTCTCTGTGCCTCTTGGATTCCAATTCCCGTTTCCTTCCTCATGTTGGGGAAGTTCTCAGCAATGATTTGTTCAAGACCCCTTTGACTCCTTTCTCTCTCTTTTCTTCCTCTGGAATTCCCATGATATGGATATTGTTCCATTTGAATGCATCACTCAGCTCTCGAATTCTCCCTTCCAGTTCCTAAATCAGCTTCTCTTTTTCTCTCCTTCCTCTTTTTCCATAATATTATATTCTAATTCACTTTTTCTCTCTTCTGCCTCTTCAGTTCACACTGTGGCCTCCTCCAATTTGTTTTGCACCTCATTTAAAGCATTTTTAATTTCCTTCTGACCATTTTTGAGGTCCTTGATCTCTGCAGCTAGGGACCCCTTGCATTCTTCTATGCTTTTTTCAAGCCTAGCTATTAGTTTTATATTTTTCATTCTATATTCATGTTCTGTTTTGTCGCTTATATCTGTTTTATTAATTCTTGAGCTGTCACTACTTACTGTAATTTCTTTTGTGGAGAATACTTCTATTTTGTCATTTTGGCTAGATTATTTTTGATTTGTTTCATGAGGTCACCTTGGAAAGGAAAACAGACAGACAGACAACAGAAAACAGAAACACTCAAATGTACCAACAAATGATACAGACAAGCAGGTCACCACAGAAAAAAGAATGACGAACAACACTCTGAGGGCATGCGACCTGACGTACCAAGTACACATTAAATACAGGGTGTGCACTGTGTGATGGCAAGAGTATGTACAGAGAGAGTTATGACATGTGTGGGGGAGAGAAGAAAATATCTTTGACCAGGTAGAGAGATTGAAGGGCTTAATCCAGTAAGAGAGAAATCAAAATAAGGAAGATGTGAGGAAAAAGAAATGAAGATAGCTGTTACCCAGATGAACTATGTGGCCTGGTTATTCCAGAGAGAAAGATAGAAAAGTACAGAAGGAGTTGTAGAACATACATTGAGGGAGTGGGTTAAATGTCTGTCTAAGCCAGCCAGTACCCACTATGACCGGTTCAGGAGTGGTGATCGGTAAGAAGGAGAAAGGGGAGCGTATATTTAAAAAAGAATCGACCTGATGTTATTCCAGGTAGCAGTCTGATCTCTGAGTCTATTGCTCCCACAGAAAGACGTCTCTCCTATGAGGAGGGGTGTGGTTTGGTGTAGGCAGGTCCCGCCTCCACTGCCCTGCCAGTGGATTCCTGGTGCTGGGTTTTTGTGGGTTTTTGAGACAACAATGGCATCCCCTACTCACTTCTTTCTGGTTCTGGAGTCTCAAATCACCCCTTTGTTTCTGTCCTCACTCTGCCTGGGACACAGGCATAGTGCGGTTTGTTGGGCGGTCACGCACCCGATGCTTAACTGAGTACTTGACTCTCTTTGCCTGCTACCCCCGGTTTTGCTGCACATTGTGTTCCTGGGTTAGAAGCGAACTGGAGGTGCCTCCGTGCCCCTGTGTGATGTGGGCTGACTGGGCCGCCGCTGCCAGCCCCAGTGTTAGGAGAATTCGGAACTTTTCTTCAAAAGCCACCACTGGTTGTGGTCTCTCTCTGTCCAGTTTTTCTCTCTTTCGGCTGTGGTCTGCTCTGAACTTTCCCAGATTTCTCTTCCCTTTGTCTTTCCTCCCCTCCACTCCATATCCCTGCGGTTCATTTTATCTCCCCCAGATTATACTCAGGTTTCCTTGGGATGCTTTCTGGATTTCGCTTTCTATTCCTTGTAGACTCCAACACCTTTCCTCCAAGACTCTTGGGATTGAAAGTCCTTTGGTTTCGGTCCTTCTTTGTTTGAAAGACACAGGGAATACCGGGTCCCCTTACTCCTGCGCCATGTTGGATCAAAAGAAATGATTTATTTTAAAGTGAGTTAAATGGGAAATTCCTTTTGTTTCCATCACTTGAGACATGCTGTATAGCTATTCTGGTTTACTCTTCAGGGGGTAGAGAAGGAAATGTCAGAAAGAGAGTCTTACAAATAAAATGGGTGATATATTAACCTCATAAGGCAATTACCTGAGTCTAACCCAGGCAAGGAAAAGAATGAATGGCAAACAGTAAAAAAGCAATTGTGACAAGCTGCATTTATTGAAGATGATATTTTTCCTGACTGCAAATCTGATAGTGAAATCTGCAAGGAGGATGTGCAGCAAAGCGCCATCCCTTAGAACTGAGCTATTCCCTGGGGGTGGCTCAAATATGACATCATGTCACTTGGGAGAATTTGAGTAATGATGGGATGGCCTCCAAGAGTTCGATTGGCTGAATTAATTGAATAGGTTAAACTAAAGCAAGAAAAATTATTTTGTGGGTTATAGAAGAAAGATAAGGAAACTAGACCCTTCTAGGTACCCTAGAGCAAAGATTGACCTCTTCAGATTCCAGTGAGGTATTAAGGAAAATAAATCCAAGTGATAGTCAGCTATAATATATGGTAAGTTGAAAGTATGACATAAATGAGGTCCTATTATTATAGCATAATACAGAAAGAGATTTTGTAAGTTACTTAGAGGAAATGAACTGTTCAAAATGGTGATGGTGACAAGTTGGGAAATGCTACAAATAGAGCCTCTCTCAATCAAGCGTTTGGTGGTCTGTTTTGCGTGTTAGTCATTCTGGCTTCCAGAAGAAAGAGTTAAGCCTGAATGATGTAACAGATTTAAACACTTTAATAAGACGAAAAAATGATCTCACTGAGAAGTTATCAGCTTCTAAATCAATTGAGGGGGCTGAAGTCAGACCAAAACTAAATATATTCAGGTAGGTGTGTGGCAGTGGGAACTGGGAAATTGCTCTCCAGATGGCGTGGGTGAGTATTAAGCTCCCTCAGGAAATTTAAACAATTCTCTGTGGGCACATAGCTCACGTTTCATGATGTGAATTCTAGAATTGTTTTCAAAAATTGGCACATAAAGCCAAAGCTGTAGCAATAGTCTAAACTAAAGAGAAGAATCACTTCCTCTAAACACAAATATTCAGTTCAACATTTATAAGAAAAGAGAAGTTGGGTGCCATTCATTTGGGGAGTTGAAAGTCAAGTCAAAGTTAAGTTTTGCTTTACTTAAAGAATTGAGGTATTTTTTTCTAATTACACAAATCATATCGGATATAATGGCAATCATGAAGTATAGTTTGCAAAAAGTGCCCCATGTTTCACTAATTCCATTGCCTGGATAAGCACAATGAAATGTAAATGTCAGTGAATTGGGCCAAGAATTGAGAATTGATTTACCAGAGGGCCATTTTAACCATATTTGTTTATTTACTGCCATCACAGTATATTAAAAACCTGATCCTCCTCCACTTTTATCATTTGTTTTATTTAATCTCCAAAAGACAAGGACCTGTGCAAATGTTTTCAAAATGAAGATAGGGAAATTCTAACATAATTGCCATGCATATATTTCCATAAATCTTTTAAAAATCTGATTTTGTTTTTTATTTTACAAGAAGATTGTATGTGATTGAAATGACTTTATGTATTCTTATATTCTTATGGTTGTTGCTGCTGTCCAAAAAAGAAACAAAAAGCCTATTAAAAAAGAAATTTGTTCCGTTTATATTTGCCATATGAACAATAATAGCTGGTTCGTTATGGGTGTTGCTTATTAATCCATTATATTCTATAACTTTGTGGCTGAGTAATGGTAATAGTCAACACTGACTATATAGCTTTACTTGTATCAACTCATTTGATTCTTATATCAACGTACTCCTGTTTCATGGATGAGAAAATAGAGGTGCAAAGATGTTGGCTAACTTTGCTGAAGTCAGGAGCTAGTAGGTGGCAGAACTGGCATTAGAATACAGCAGTTTGATCTATAACCCAGTCTGTGCTCATAAGCACTAGGTTATGATGCTTCTTAAACACTGCATGTGGTAATTTTGCATTTTGCCTAATAATTCTTTCAACTGAATTAGTATATCGATGTCGAAATAGTATCAGTTCATCTATTAAAAAGTAAATATGTTTTCTTTCTCTTATGCTCTTGATGCAAGAAATACCAGAATTAAATTTTATGGCTCATTTAGAAGATGTCTTTTAAGAAACAAATTTGTTTAGGTTGATGGGAAGTCACTGCTGGTGGCTAGGTTTGGGGAAGAGGATAGAGGGAAAGATGGCTTAACCATAACAGTTTGTCAGAAAGGAAGTTACTCAAAGTGATTAGAGTCCCACAGTAGAGTTCATACCATGCTCCTATAATGTACATACATTACATACATTCTGCCCATTTTGCTCCTGCTACCTATAATGAGTGTTATAGAAAGAAGAATAAATAGGAATATTCTGGAACCCATGTTGTTTTGTGTAGTCATAAGGAATATGGATAAACTAAAATATACTGCCACTTCACAGATGGAGAAACTGAGGAGTAGAACCTGCTTCAAAATGTTGAGAGATTAGACACTAAGGCAGTTAGAGAACAAAAATTTAGAATTTTTATTTTATTTAGAACTTGAGAAATTACAGTACCCAACCATCTCCTGTTGCAGTGAGAAAATAAGGCTTGATGGTTTCATAGGTTTTTTATGTTGAATGTGTGCATGTACTTGTGTTTTCATAAACCTTACCTGGTTCCCCCAAACCCTCAAATACAAGTACAGTACAGAAGGGCTTTGATAAGTAAGGAGATTATGGTAAATACAAAATAAAAGTTAGAATGCTAAGCTATAATTATAGGTGAAGTTAGAACACAAAAGGCGTGTTATGAATTCGCAAACACTTTTGGAGAACCATTTGACTTTCAGCTTTCTAGCAACAAACACTAAGACAGAAACACGAGCCACAGTGTTCATGAGATCAGAATAGCACCACTATTCCTGGTTCTGAGCCATGAGAAAATTTGTTGTAAAGGGCCACATAAAGAGGGGTGTGTTTATAAGTGAGTAATATCCTCAACAAATAAATACCATTAGCTTCATAGGACCGTTTCTTCGCCTTCACTCTCTGCAGGATGGTAGCAGAACAAATCAGCACAATGTAGCAGGAGAATTTTATGAGCCACTGACGCCATGCAGGCCAGGTATGAAGGTGTTCTAATGTCTTCTGAAGGATGAATTTTCAAGTTTTAGAAGACACACAGACAACATCTAATTCAGGCAGTTCTGCAGAATACATATTTCTTTCAATCAAGCTTTTAACCAAGTATTGAGTACAAATGACTTTGTCATTATCCTCTCAATAACTATTTAAGAAGTAGTCTCTGTGCTGGTTAAAAGCAGACCACATACCTGTAAGCATTGGAGTTCTCTGAACTGGGGGAAAGCTTGCTATACTGTAGGAGCTTTTGTATTACCTTTTGCACATATTTTCTCCAGCCCAATATTTATATTTCAGCTTTTTAATAATGTATTTTTCCATGATGGATTTGCATGTGTTAGAGTAGGAGGCCATTCCAACTCCATGAAGTGATGGATTGAGCAAGTACTGAGGAGCAAGCCAAGATTTCTCCTAAAAATAATTTTAAGTTTATTCCAGCTCATGAACAGATGGGTGACCGAGGCCCTTAAAACATGGCCACAAGAATTTTAGTTTGGAACATTTTCAAAGTGGGTGTTAACAAATGTCTATCATGGCCATAAAAATAAACCTCAGGAAGGGATCCATAGAACATCTGAACATTGAGAAATGTAATTTCCTATAGAATGCTCCCAGTTAAAATGATTACAAAATAAACCCCTAATGCCAGAATGAAGTGTGACCTTACATAACTACATATAGATCTGTATGAATGCACCTGTGGTGATCATGCGGTCTGGTGGCCTGGATAGTCCTGAGTGTGAGGCCTGTTGTCTTGGCATGATTCTTAATAGCACCTCTTTTACTGTGAAAAATGTTTTGTCCCCTTTGCTGCCTTTTGGTAACATTTGTAATTATAGATGTTTACTGAAAATCTTTTACTAAAATTAAGTATTTTTATAAAATTTTTGGTTTCATGTTTCTTATTGGTTCTGCCTTCTGAATTTGGGGAGATGAAGGAAAAGAAATGATTATAAAAAATCTTTTAAAAAATCCAAATTTTCATTTCAACATAATGTTGAATACCTTTAATTTGTGTGTGTGTGTGTGTGTGTGTGTGTGTGTGTGTGTGTGCGCTGCTCTAATTGTAAACTTTGGAGGCATTTCAATGTTGTAAAGATTCATTGCCATTGTAAAGGTCCTGGAATTGACTATTTGTCTCTGATGATGTAACTAAATGAAACGAAGTACTTCCATTGGAAGGCTTATCTTGACTATATAGCTAGCTATATGTTAGTTCTCTAAAGGTTATATACATATGTAACTTCTGGTACACAGACAACAAAGTATCCTGGATAAATTGTATGATCTCACTATTCTTACCTCATTCTTGTTTTGGGAAGTCAAGGCCAAGGAATGGTACATACAAGATGCAATAATCAGACACTATTTTTTATTGAAGTATAATTAACATACAGTATTATACTAGTTTCAGGTGTACAATATAATGCTTCAACAATTCTCTACATTTATCAGTGCTCTTTCTTAATGATGGCCATTGTTAACAGTGATCTGCTGTACCCTGTGTAGAATACTAATTTGAAAAACCAAAGCCCCCAATTTATTGGTGAGAGTTTGCCATACGTTTGAGATAACGATTATGTCCTTAATTTGTTGACAGAAGGAGTAGCCCTTTAAAAGAATAAATGGATCACATCCTGAATACTACTAGATCATGTAAATATATGAGGAAGAATTTGAGCCCGTAGTTTGGAATGTTCCTTGAGCAATTCTGAAAGAAAGAAATATTCCCCAAAGAACTTTATATAGATCAAACTTTAAAAAATAATCAGCAATACAATATGAGGAAGTAGTGTCCTAATATAATCCTAGAGTTGGCTGAGATTCACAAAGTTCAAAGCAATTGACCTTGGTTTGTCCATCTGGAACTAGTATACATCTTAAGGGGCAACTTGAATCTGAGTTTGAATGACCTCTTTAAATTTATACTTTACTGACTTGTTTCACATTAAGTCCTATTGTTCTATCTAGGAGCCAAAGTTAGGCCTTTCCACAAGGATTTATTTACCCAAGTTCTTTCAAGGCACAGAGATTTAAAATTAAAGAGAAAGATCCTGACTCCAAGTGTCATGACTCAGTTTCCTTGTATGGATGCTAATAAAACTGTAATTGTGGATGTGCGAAAATGTGAAGCAATGCGTTTGGTTGAATAATTCCAAGGACTTTCCAAGGACTTTCATGACTCCTCAAACCTGAAGTAGAATTGATCATCCCTGTTTCCTGTGCTTACGGAATATTCCACTTCTATCTGTTATTTGTGCTTGCCACTACAGTGGCAAATACTACGGTGTTTGTTTGGGTATTCATCTCCCATCAGAGTTTAAATTCTCCAGTAGCAAGGACTGTGACTTATTTGCCTTTGCTTTTCCAATAATTAGCACAGGGTCTGTGTTGAATCAATGAAAAGATGTGTTTTGTCCATTTCTCTGATGTATTTAAATTGCATTTTTATTAAAATCTAAAAACTGACATGACAGACATCTACCACTCATATTTACTACATACCAGTTTTCCATCTTGCTTCAGATAATTTTATTAAAAAAATTTTTTTTTAGAGAGAGCACATGAGTGGAGTAAATGGATAATGGGAAACAGAGAAATCCAAGTAAGCTCCATGCTTAGTGTGGACCCTGACACAGGACTCGATCTCATGACCTGGGAATCACAACTTGAGACAAAATCAAGAGTCAGATACTCAACCAAATGAGCCACCCAGGTGCACCCAGAAAATTTAAGTTTTATTTTTTTAATGTTTATTTATTTTTGAGAGAGAGAGACAGAGTGTGAGTGAGGGAGGGGCAGAGAGAGAGGGAGACACAGAATTCAAAGCAGGCTCCAGGCTCTGAACTGTCAACACAGAGCTCAACATGGGGCTTGAACTCATGAACCGTGAGATCATGACCTGAGCCAAAGTCAGACACTTGATTGACTAAGCCACTCAGGTGCCCCCAAAGGAAATAAAACTTTACAGCTGTAAATAAGATTTCTTTCTTCATCCCACTGGGTTATCATTCTAGAGATAGCCACTATCCTGAAGTTGATTATGCCATTTCTGACACATATTTTTATTTCTTTATTCATATGCCTGTGTATATCCATAAAAATAGCATTGTTCAAGTGTTTTTAAATTTTACCGTGAGTGATATCTTATAAATCTTTTTGCAACCTGCCTTATTAAATTGATATTTTGCTTCAATAGTCATCTATATTAATACATATAGATGTAATTCCTTCATACTAATGGCTATATTCTATGATGTAAGTCCACAATGGCTTATTTATCCATTCCAGTATTGATAGACATATTAAGGTTGTTTTCAGATTTCCCCAATTATGAATCATGCATAAGTAAATATGCTGATACATATCTTACTGGGTACATAAGTATTTTTAGGATATACAGATATTAAAAAGAATTTCTGGATTTTCTGGCTAATCACATTGTTAATTTTCTCATGTAGTATAGTAATTTTCACTATAAGCAGTGTATAACTGTTCTTATTTCCCCATCTGACCATTCTAGGCATAATCTCACTAAATTCTTTTTTTTAATTTTTAAAAAAAATTTACATCCAAGTTAGTTAGCATACAGTGCAACAGTGATTTCAGGAGTAGATTCCTTAATGCCCCTTACCCATTTAACTCATCCCCCCTCCCACAAGCCCTCCTGTAATCCTGATTGTTCTCCATATTTAAGAGTCTCGTATGTTTTTGTCCCCCTCCCTGTTTTTATATTATTTTTGCTTCCCTTCCCTTATGTTCATCTGCTTTGCATCTTAAAGTCCTCATATGAGTAAAGTCATAGGATATTTGTTTTTCTCTGACTGACTAATTTCACTTAGCATGATACCCTCTAGTTCCATCCATGTAGTTGCAAATAGCAGGATTTTGTTCTTTTTGATTGCTGAGTAGTATTCCATTTATATATATACCACATCTTCTTTATCCATTCATCCATTGATGGATATTTGGGGTCTTTCCATACTTTGGCTATTGTTGATAGTGCTGCTATAAACATTGCGGTGCTTGTGTCCCCTTGAAACAGCATACCCTGTATCCCTTGGATAAATGTCTAAGTCATAGGGTAGTTTTATTTTTAGTTTTTTGGGGAACCTCCATATTGTTTTCCAGAGTGGTTGCACCAGTTTGCATTCTCACCAGCAGTGCAAAAGAGATCCTCTTTTTCCACATCCTCGCCAGCATCTGTTGTTGCCTGAGTTATTAATGTTAGCCATTCTGACTGGTGTGAGGTAGTATCCAATTGTATTTCCCTGATGATGAGTGATGTTGAACATCGTTTCATGTGTCTATTGGCCATCTGGATGTCTTCTTTGGAGAAGTATCTGTTCATGTCTTTGGCCCATTTCTTCCCTGGATTATTTGTTGTTTGGGTGTTGAGTTTGATAAATATAGATTTTGGATACTAACCCTTTATCTGATATGTCGTCTGTTGCCTTTTAGTTTTGCTGATTGTTTCCTTCACTGTGCAGAAGCTTTTTATTTTGATGAGGTCCCAGTAGTTCACTTTTGCTTTGGTTTCCCTTGCCTCTGGAGATGTGTTGAGTAAGAAGTTGCTGTGTCCGAGGTCAAAGAGGTTCTTGCCTGCTTTCTCTTCGAGGATTTTGATGGCTTCCAGTCTTACATTTAGGTAATTCATCCATTTTGAGTTTATTTTTGTGTATGGTGTAAGAAAGTGGTCCAGGTTCGTTTTTCTACATGTCAGTGTCCAGGTTTCCCAGCACCACTTGCTGAAGAGTTGGTCTTTATTCCATTGGATATTTTTTTCTGTTTTGTCAAAGATTAGTTGACCGTACGTTTGGGGGTCTCTTTCTGGGTTCTCTATTCTGTTCCATTGATCTGAGTGTCTGTGCTTGTGCCAGTACCATACTGTCTTGATGAACACAGCTTTGTAATACATCTTGAAGTCTGAGATTGTGATGCCTCCTCCTTTGCTTTTCTTTTTCAGGATTGCTTTGGCTATTCGGGGTCTTTTCTTATTCCATAGAAATTTTAGGACTGTTTGTTCTAGCTCTGTGAAGAATGCTGGTGTTATTTTGATAGGTATTGCATCAAATATGTAGATTGATTTGGGTAGTATTGACATTTTAACAATATTTGTTCTTCCTATCAAGGAGCATAGAATATTTTTCCATTTTTTTTGTGTCTTTTTCAATTTCTTTCATACGCTTTCTGTAGTTTTCAGTGTATAGATTTTTCACCTCTTTGGTTAGATTTATTCCTTGGTATTTTATGGTTTTAGGTGCAATTGTAAATGGAATCGATTCCTTGATTTCTGTTTCCGTTGCTTCATTGTTTGTGTATAGGAATGCAACCAATTTCTTTGCATTGATTTTATATCCTGCCATTTTGCTGAATTCATGGATCAGCTCTAGCAGTTTTTTGGTGGAATCTTTTGGGTTTCCCATATAGAGTATCATGTCAACTGTGAAGAGTGAAAGTTTGACTTCCACCAGGCTGATTTGGATGCCATTTATTTCTTTGTGTTGTCTGATTACTGAGGCTAAGACTTCCAATACTATGTTGAATAACAGTGGTGAGAGTGGACATCCCTGTCTTATTCCTGACCTTAGGTGGAAAGCTCTCAGTTTTTCCACATTGAGGATGATATTAGCATTGGGTCTTTCATATATGGCTTTTATGATCTCAAGGTATGATTCTTCTAGCCCTATTTTTTGAAGCGTTTTTACCAAGAAAGGATGCTGTATTTTGTTAAATGCTTTCTCTGCATCTATTGAGAGGATCGTGTGGTTCCTGTCCTTTCTTTTATTGATGTGATGAATCACATTGATTGTTTTTTCAGATATAGAACCAGCCCTTATCCCGGGTATAAATCCCACTTGGTCGTGGTGCATAATATTTTTGATGTATTGTTGGATCTGGTTGGCTAATATCTTGTTGAGGAGTTTTGCATCCATGTTTCATCAGGGAGATTGGTCTCTAGGTCTTGGTCTATAGAATTTGAAATATTTACAACAAAAGTGAAAACTTTAGTAGAAAGAGAAAAAAAATAAAAGAAAATATTTTGAATAAAAATTGAATATAAAAATAAATGTTTTCTCTTTCTGCATTCAAGTAAAAGAAACAAAAAAGAAAGAAGGAAAAAAAGGAAAAAAGATAAAAGAAAATTGAATAGCTAGACCAGCGAACAATGTGAAATAGAATTGATATTACATCTTTTTCCCCCCAGAGGTCACATTATGAAGCACTTTATTACCTGTTAACTAAGCAGGAGGAGAGATTTGTAGTGTTCCTGAAGAGCGAGATTGGGCGGGGCTTAGTGTAATGGCTCTGGTCTTCACTAGATGGTGCTGCTTGGCTTACTGTGGTGGATCGTTGCGGTGCCTATAGGTATGTGTGCGTATGTGTGGGTGGGGTGAAAATAGTGTCACCCAGTTGCTCAGCCTTGCGTGAGAATTCTGTGTTCTCCCCAACTAGGAATCATGCACCAGTCTTTTGTCTCTGGTTTCCGTCACTCCCTGCTTTTACTCTCTCCATGATCTCGCCGTCGGTTGCCCAGCGGTGCCTCCCTCCTGAGTTTTATCTGAGATCCCGCTGTGTTTCCCGGACCCCTCACTTCTGAGGACTGTGGCTTTGACCCACTCAGATCTCCTGGGTGAGGGTCTTACCAAGCAATGGCTGGTTGCAGGCCACACTAAGAAATGCTCGTGGGACCTTGCAAGCCCATGCCAGAAAAATTTCACACTATCCTGTAGCAGCAGCATTTCTGGGATTGTGGAAAATCATGTGTGGGACCGAGGACCTCCCGGACTCACTGTTCTCCTTGGAGTTCGCCCTTCCCACCAGAGCACCGCCAGGTATTTTGAACTACAGAGTTTCAGACTCCTGTTTATAGAGTCTTAATGGAATTTAAACCCTCTCCTTTCTCTTTTCTCCCTTTTTAGTTCAGTCCCTGTGGCTGTTTCCACCTTTCCACTTTCTCTCCAGCTGATTTTGTGGGTGTGCTTTTCCCATACTCTCCTCCCTGTTTCCATCCTCCCTCCTCAAGGAAAAATGGCTCCCTGCCCTCCAGAGCTCCTCTCTCCTCTAGTTCGCCTCTCCACGCCGCATACCTGCTGAGTTTTGTGGTTCAGGTTGTACAGATTGTTGTGTTATTCCTCAAATCCGTTTTCTAGGTGTGCAGGATGGTTTAGTGTTGATCTGGCTGTATTTCATGTACTTGAGACAGAAAAAAGACTTCCATGCTGTTCCTCCATCTTGGCTCCTCCTCCCCACTAAGTTCTTGTCAATATGAGAGGTGTGAAACATCTTATTGATAATTAGTGAGGTGGAAAATCTTTTCATTTATTTATGATACATTCATATTTCCTATTCTGTGAATTGCCTGTTTTCAATCTTTTCCCATTTTTCTGCTTATCTTTTATTATTGAGGTATTTATTTATTGACGTATTTTTGATCCAAATCTATTGTCAGTTACATGAGTTGGAAACATATTTCTCAGTCTGTAGTTTGTATTTTAACCTTATTGGGTCTTTTGTTAGGCAGGGATTTTAATGCAACTAAATTTCTTAGCGTTTTCCTTTATTTTGTGGGATTTTTATGCCTCGATTAAGACATTCTTTCAAATACAGGGACAATGCATATTGTCTTCCAAAGCTTTTAAAGTTTTGCCTGTCATATGTGTGCCTTTAATAAATTAAAAGGTAATTTTCAGCATGAAATTAAAAACAATGAAAGGATCCAGTTTTTTTTTTTTATACAGATTGCATTATTTTTTTCACCACACCATCCTTCTTTCACTGCTTTGAAAGTCACATGTCATACACCGAGGTTTCATATAAATGTAGATCTGAGTTTTGGCTATTGATTTTGTTCTTTTGACTTATTTATATGTCCCTGCCCCAAAGCCTTTTTAATTTTGTTAACTTAGCTTTTCAATATGTTATGTTATCTGGTGAGGCAAGTTTCTTCTCTCATATTCTTTAAAATTATCTCGCCTATTCTTGGCCTTTTATTCTTTAATATGAATTTTAGCATCATCTTTTCAAAATCAATGAAAAACACTGCCATGGTTTGTAAAGGATTACACTGCATTTATGAACTAATTCTAGAAAAATTATTATATAGAATTTCTATATCTGTGACCATGGTAAAATTTTTCATTTATTTAGTTTTGTTAAAAGTTTATTTATTTATTTTGAAAAAGAGAGAGTGTGAGCAAGCAAGCCAGGGAGAGGCAGAAAGGGAGGGAGACATAATCCCAGGCTGGCTCAGCATCCCCGTTTGGGGCTTGAGCTCATAAACCGTGAGATCATGACCTGAGCTGAACCAGGAGTCCAGTGATAAACTGACTGAGTCACCCAGATCTCCCTATTTAATAAAATTTTGTAATCTTTTTTTTTCCATAAAGGTTTAGAAAATACTTTGTGGAATTTATTTGTTTCAAAATATTTGTTAGTAGTGCATAGGTATCCTTAAAAGTTAGATTTTCTAATTAGTTGCTTATAATGTATAACAATTCTGTTTATTTTGGTATATTGTTAATTGAGATAAAAGTCACATGACATAAAATTAACCATTTATTTTATTTTTTAAAATGTTTATTTATTTAGTTTTGAGAGAGAGAGAGAAATAGAGATTGAGCAGGGGAGGGACAGAGAGAGAGGGAGACAGAATCCCAAGCAGGCTCTGCACCATTAGCTCTGCCCCGACACGGGACTCAAACTCACAAACTGTGAGATCATGACTTCAGCCAAAACCAAGAGTCAGATACATAACCAACTGAGGCACCCATATGCCCCCAAATTAACCATTTTAATGTGTGCAATTCAGAGACATTTAATACTCTCACATTGTTGTGCAGTTACCACCTTTATTGAGTTCTAAAACATTTTCATCAGCCCAAAAGGAAACCTCATACCCAATAAGCAGTCACTTCTCATTTTCCCCTCACCTCATCCCCTGGAAACCACTTATCTGCTTTGTGTCTCTATGAATTTACCTAGTCTGGATATTTCATATAAATATAAGTGTGCATTTTGTGACTTTTTGTGCCTAGCTGTTTTCACTTACCATGTTTTCGAGGTTCAGCCATGTTGTAGCATCTATCACCACTGTGTTCTTTTTTTATAGCTAAATAATTCCTTGTATGTATATATCATGTGTGCCTATCTACTAATTCCTTAATGGACATTTAGCATGTTTCTACCTTTTGGTTATTGTGAACTGTGCTAGTATGAACATTTGTGTACAAGTATTTGTTTGAATTTAGTTCTTGTGGGTTTACAGCTAGGAGTGGAATTGCTTGGTCATAAGGTAATTCTGTGTTTGACTTAAAAAATTTTTTTTTTAATATTTATTTTTGAGAGAGTAACAGAGCATGAGCGGGAGAGGAACAGAGAGAGGGAGACACATCATCCCAAGAAGGCTGCAGGCTCTGTAAGTACAGAGCCCAATGCGGGGCAAACCGCGAGATCATGACTTGAGCAGAAGTCAGACGCTTAACTGCCTGAGCCACGCAGACACCCCTTCTGTGTTGGAATTTTTGAGCAGCTGCCAAAATACTTTCTAAACTGGCTAAACCTTGTGTATTTCCAACAGCACATATGAGGGTTTCAATTTTTCCATAACTCGTTATTGTTTTAATTACAGTACTCCTTGTTGGTATGAATTGATATCTTACTGTGGTTTAGATTTACACTTTCCTAATGACTAATGATGTTGAGCATCTTTTTATGTGCTTGGCCATTTTTATATATTTTGGGGGGAGAGTCTATTCAAGTTCTTTGCACATTTTTAAAAAAAACATTTTAACTTTTTTTAATTTTTATTTTTTGAGAGACAGAGAGCACAAGCAGGGGAGGGGGAGAGAGAGATGGAGACACAGAATCTGAAGCAGGCTCCAGGCTCTGAGGTGTCCGCACAGAGCCTGATGCAGGGCTTGAACTTATGAACCAGGAGATCATGACCTGAGCCAAAGTTGGATGCTCAACCAACTAAGCCACCCAGGTGCCCTGGTTCTTTGCCCTTTTTTAAATTGGTTCATCTTTATATATTCTGGATACTAGACAGTTATCGGCTTTATGATTTGCAAATATTTTCTCTCAATCCATAGGTTGTATTTTAAGAGTATCCTTTGATACACAGAAGTTTTTTTTTAATTTTAATAAAGCTCAGTGTATCTACTTTTTCTGTTGTTGCTTGCACTTTTGGCATCATATCTAGGAATCTATTGCCACAAACAGTCATAAAAATGTACCCCTATGTTTTCTTCGACTAGCAGTTTTATACATATAGCTCTTGCTTTAGTTGTAAATTTGTTAAATTTATTCTACAGGTCAGATGAATTGATATGGTTTCTCAATCTGATTGTCTTTTAAGTATTATCTTTATTTTAACTACTATATTAGTTTTAATTTTAATGGGAAATTTTCTTTCCTAAAATTTACATATACTTTTTTTATAGCATGCTTCTTTTAGTATATTTTCTATTTCATATTCAGTATCCTTATTTTATTGTAAACATAATTATTTTAGAGTATTTTTCAGTTTAGTATATTATGTCAACTTCTTAGTTGAGCTAATCCTCTTGGTTTTTGTGTCTGCTAATTCTCATAGTAAATTGTTTTCTTGAGTAGTTTATGGTTTTTGCACTGTGAATTTTTCAAGCTGGAGTCCTTATTTTTCATCAATCCTGAGGATTGTGAATGTGTTTTCCAGAGCAGTCTTATTTTCAGTTTAGGTGAATGTATGAAGAGTCTCACCAGTCCAAGACCATTCATTTTTTAAATTAATTTCTTAATTCAGGATTCTCACACTCCTTATGACACCCCCTAACATATCAATTCATATTTGATATCTTATTTACCTATCTGTGTTTCTGTGTATTTATTTATGCCCACAGTCTTGCAGAAATTTATTTCTTTGAGCAATGTGGTTTTCTAGTCCCCTCTGAGGGGAAAGATTTTCTAGGATACTGGATTTTGGCAGATGGTATCAACCTCAGCTTATTTCATAGCTTTGAGGCAATTGTTTTCTTTTTAGTGTTGTGTTTAAGTCCTCACTCCTTGCTCACAGGGTCTGTATTATCATCTTATATCCCTCCTGAGATATCAAAGTTCCCTTGTATGGCTTCACTACCCTGACTTTAAGTTACTCTTCATTTCTGGTTCTTGAGGATTTTATTCACTTATTTAACAGATTTTTATCAAGCATCTACAATGTGTCAGGTACTGTTCTAGAACTTGAGCTATGACTATGAATAATTAGACATAGTTCCATCTTGACAAGTTTATATTCCAGTAGTAGACAGATTAAATAGTAAACACAATAAAAAACAAAATTATATAGAATTTTAAAAAATTATAAGTAATATGGAGGGGAAAAGAAAAGCCAGATAAAAGGTTCAGGAAGAGTAGAAGAAGGGGGGCAAGTGTCTTCAGGGTAAGCTTCACAGAAAGGTAAAATCTGAGTAAAAGTTTAATGCAAATTATGTGAGTCTGGCAGCTCTCTAGAGGAAGAGTATTTCAGAAAGATCAAGCAGCAAAGTAAAGGCCTCTGTGTGTGAGTGAGATACTGCGTGCATTCTAGAGGTAACTTGGAGGCCAGTGTTGCTACAGCTGATTAGATAAGAAGGAGAATATGAGAGCAAAGAGACAGAGAAGACAGATCATGTAGAACTTGAAAACTCTTGTAAAGACTCTGGATTTTAGCTTGATTTGTGAAAAGAGTAGCAACATGATCTGACTTAGGTTCTAAGAAGACTGCATTGGCTATGTGTTGAGAATAGATGATAGAAGTCAAGGGTAGACATAGGGAGATCTGTTGTGAGGGTACTCAAGCAGTCTGAGGACAAGATGATGAAACTGACCAGCATGGTAGCCGAAGAAGTGGTAAAAAGGTACATGTAGCACAGTTTCCTGGTGGATAGGATATGGGCTCAGAGAGAAAGGAAACGGAAGAGTTAAAGACAACTCTTCAGCTCAGCTATGTATGCATAATATTCATTATCACTATCTCCTTAAGTCTAGTATTCCTCTCTGATCTTAGGGGCTGAGTTGTCCTGTGTTACTTCAGCTAACTATACTCGGACTGGAAGCCAATGAAATGAGTTTGAAAATGTCATCTTCTGTTTAAATGCACCTTGAAAAGTTTTGTTGTATATTTTCAGAAGTTTTGGAAAGTCCAAGCTCTTTAAAGAAAGTCTCAGAGAGAGCTGAATTGTTTGATCCTTTTGAGGAGCTGCTAAGGATGTACTCACCAGAAGTGGATGGGAACAACAGCAGGTAGCTCTGTGATGAGAAGGGTCCTTAATCCCTCAGACATTTCCTGACAAAGAAATACATATTTGGACAAAAATATAGGCGGAGTTTTCATCTCGATGATTGGCAAAATTCAGATATAGGGATTTTCTTTTTTTCTTTTTCCTTGGTTTTTCTTTCAACCAAGAGAAACTTTAGAGTAATTAAAAAGGCTTTCTTTCATTAAATAACAGCGTTCTTTAACTTGAGAGAATCAGCAAAATATTCTATGGCAATAGGACTTTTTGTATTTGTTGTGATGTAATTGCTTGATAAACAGTGTCTGAGGAAATCAAGTGATTTGGGTCAAGAGACCATAAATAAGGCACCACCTAATAGAAAAAAATCAAAATCTTTTGTAGTATTTGTTTTGAAACATTCAAGAAAATTCATACTTATAACCTAAGGTGAACATAGCAAGACAATTATTACTCCTGTGATATCTACTTCCTTTCTGTTTGAGAAAGCCCTTTCAGTTACTGGCCAAAAATGTGAGCAAAATAAAATTGTGGATATGGTAGCATATAGACATCTATTCACAAGTGTGCAGTGACACCGTTTCCTACAGGCATTCAATAAACATTGATTCTCTCACCCACGGTTTCCAGGGCTTCTCCTCCAGTGCCTCACTTCTGTTTCCCTATTGCATTTGAAATGGAAAGGGGGGTCAAGGCAAGGGAACTTCTTTTTCAGAACATTGCTTGTATCAAAGGGATGGCAAAAATATAATATTTACCCCAAATAGTTCTCAAATCCCTGAGATTCTCTAACATTTACTGTTTATTTAAAAAATAATTTTGATCTCGACAGTGTCTATAAACAACTTGTTAATATCTCTTACTTTCCCTTAAGGACTGTCGTTCCCAAACTTTACCCTGGGTCCGCCTCCAGATTCTGATTCAGTAGGTTTTGAGTGGGGTTCCAGATTTACATTTCTAACAAGTTCCCAGTGTATGTGGGTGTCCAGGTGGTACTTGGTGGTGGGTGGTGGAATTCCTCAGTCCTTGTCTTCTCCAAAGAAAGAATTCAGTTGAGAGACTTGACAGAGTGTTAAAGTAGCCAAAGTTTTTTTTTTTTTTTTTAATGATTATTTATTTATTTTGAGAGAGAGCATGTGCATGCAAGCAAGCTATCAAGGGCTGAGAGAGAGGGAGAGAGAGAATCCCAAACAGGCCCCATGCTGTCAGCAGAGTCCCACAGGGGGTTCCAGCTCACCAACTGTAAGATTGTGACCTGAGCTGATATCAAGAGTTCTATCCTTAATTCCTTAATGATTAGAGCCACCCAGGCACCCCAAAGTTTTGTGTGTGTTTGTGTGTGTGTGTGTGTGTGTGTGTGTTTTTAAGCAAAACACAACAGTATACTCCACAGACAGATGCATGTTCTGACCTGAGGATGCGTAGTAGTGCACTGAGTTTCTCATTGTGTTAATTTTAGGTGGTTTATTTTGTCTCCTCCCTCTCATTTTGTTATTATTGGTCCAAATTCAGATCTGCCTTGATTCCTCCCTTCCAACCTTTTGCCTAAGTTTGTGTTAGCTATTTTTCCATGAGCACCCAAGCACAACCCATGGGGGTGGGGGTGGGACCTAAACCATAATGCAAATGGAATTATAATAATATTATAATAGCCTGAGGTTACTAGGGAAGAAGGTCTTTTTAAGTGTGCATGCTCTAAAGTTGGCAAAGTCCCTGTAGTATCTTCTTCTTGTCACTTGCATTAAACCGCAAAAAAAAAAAAAAAAAAAAAAAGATCTAAAGGTGATGGTTGTCTCCAGACAGAGACCTGGTGGTCCCTGGCAATTGTCCATCTGTCATCCTCCTTTCTCCCTCCTGCTCATGCCTATATACCTGATAATGGCCTACTCTAACACAGGAACCATCCTTTGACTGTCTCAAGTTAGTGATTTTCAAGCTTGACTGTACCTTCCAAACAATGGACAGCTTTCAAAAATTCCATATAAGTGACTGCACCCCAGACTAATTAAATCAGAATTCTGGGGTGTGTTGGGAGGTGGTGGTGGTGAGACGTGGTATCAGAATTTCTAAAGCTTCCCAAGTAATTCAAAATGTGTGCAAATGTGAGGCCTCTGCTTTAATGTCTGCTGACTGGCGGCTGTGTGCACTTGGCATAATTTAGGATTCCCGGTAAGCTGCCTATGCACCTGGGCTAGTTTCTCAATGTCTCCATGAACTCCTCCCTGCAGTCAAAGTCTTATGCGAAATGAGAAATAGGACAGCACTATGCAAATATAGAACTCTCATCACCAAACTTGTAGGAAACATTTTGACGTGTATGGCTTTAACAAAGGGTAGAAATTTCTTCATGTGTCACTTGGTGCAAAACTAAAAATTAATTATTGGAGCTGAATTTTGCACACTAGCATAATGAAGAGGGAAAAGATACTTTTACTTTCAAACTATCTTTTTGGATTAGGTTGAAACATTATGATACAACCCAGGATCTCCAAATCAACTTTTGTGAATATTTAGACTGTTTTATGTGAATCAACTTAAAATGGGCAAACATTATAAATTGATCTTATTTAAGCTACACCATTAGGTTTCTGTTTCTTTGTCATTGCTGAATTCACCAGGAGGTTTCTCATCAAGAATGCCCCCTTGACATTGGCACATAATTGTAATATATAAACTTATAAATAGAAATGTATAGTTAGATGAAACCATAGAAAGCCTACAGGTAATTCTGAAGATAAATTAGTTAAGGATTTATCAATTTTTTGATGACACACAATATATGAGTTCAAGAGAAGCTATGAGTTTATTCACTTGCTGTATGACCTTGCATAATTCACTTAAACTTTTTAATGCTTAGTATTTTTTTATCTTCAAATTAGGGTTGATGACACCTACTAATGAGTATTGGGAGTATGAAGTGAGATAATTATATAACAGTGTTTGCTAAATGTAAATATATCATGTTCAAGATAAAACACATAAGTAGGATGACTGTTTTTCAGTAAATGCTAACAAGCGTAAGCGAATATTCCCTAGATGGCAAGACTCTTGAGGGTAGGGACTATATTTGTGTACCCACTATATAGCACAGGGCTTGAGACACAGGAAAAGCTCAAACAATGATTGCTGAGTAAATCACCATCTAGATTTTTTTTTAAACATTTATTTATTTTTGAGAGAGAGACAGAAAGTGTGATCTGGAGAGGGGCAGAGAGAGAGGGAGACACAGACTCTGACGCAGGTTCCAGGCTCCACAGAGCCCGACATGGGGCTTGAACTCAGAAATCACGAGATCATGACCTGAGCTGAAGACCGACTCTCAACCGGCTGAGCCACCCAGGTACCCCAGATATTTTAACTTAGTTCCTTCTATGGAACTAAGGTAACACAGGTTTATGTGAAAACAAGGTAGTAAGGTAGGAAACAAAACTTTTAATGGTGTGACTATAACTGATCTCTGAGGATTAAAGTTCTGCATTTTCCCTCATTAGCACCAGAATCTAACCTCCTCAATTAATGGGGTCAGAGACAAATTTATACATATGTAAGATACATCTTTCCCTGTTGTGCTATGAGCACTTGTAATTTAAGAGCCAAATAGCTAGTAGAGAAAAATAACTTTTATGTTATCAGAGGGTTGGCAGTTGACACATTTCATTTTTCCTGTGGCCTAAACTGATTTTCTGTAATAAATTAGGCATTGGATAATGAGTTACTAATCTTTTTGGGCCATGTGATTGAGAACATACACAAAATAAGCACCTAAAAATTCAGTGATTGATTCTTTACGAAGCACTCATTTTCTGTAGCACCTGGAAGATATACAAGAGCCATAGAGAGACACTGTATCATCATCACCTTGGGTGTTTATCATTGTGATACTGAAAGCAAAAATATGTATGTGGGAGTGGAGGCAGGGAGATCAAGCTGATTCGTATATTTCTAGGCATATATGGAGATAGATAGAGTAGGGCTACAGAAGCCAGTTTATTAAATTAGGAATAAGGAATCTTGTTCTTGACTTATCAAAGGTCTATTATCAAATTAAGAACAAGGAATCTTTAAAGGAGACAAGTCCTCCTGAAGGAAAGGAAATCGAAAGAGTATAAGTTGGGTGTAAGAATAATTTATTGATCATTTGAAGGGAAATTTTATGTATGACCGATTCTCTGGTATTCCTAGTCCAAGCTTGTTATCAACTGAATTACGTACCCTCCCCACCCGCATTCATATGTTGGAGCCCTAACACCCTAAGTGACTGTATTTAGAGATAGGGCCTTTCATGAGGTAATTAAGGGTAAATGAGGTCTTAAGGGTGGGACTCTAATCCCATAGTACTGCTGTCCTTACAGGACTGCTGCACACAGAGAAAAGGTCATGTGAAGACACAGTCTCTAACTCAAAACAGTCTACCAATTCAATACAATCCTTGTCAAAATGCTAATGACATTTGTCACTGAAATTGAACAAATGATCCTCAAATTTGTATGGAATGACAAGACCTCAAATAGACAAAGCAATCCTGAGAAAGAAGAACAAAGCTGGAAACATCACGCTCCTTGATTTCAATCTATATTGCAAAGCTATAGTAATCATAACAGCATAGTATTGGCATAAACAGAAATATAGATCAATAGAACACAAGAGAAAGCCGAGAAATAAACCCTTGCTATTTGGTTAATATATGACAAAGGAGGCAACAATATACAATGGGTAAAAGACAGTATCCTCAATAAATAGTGCCATCAAAACCGGAAAACCACATGAAAAGAATGAAATTAGACCACTATCTTATAGCAAATACAAAATTAACTTGAAATGGATTTAAGACTGAATGTAAGGCCTGAAACTATAAACTCCTAGAAGAAAACATAGGTAGTAAAATCCTTGACATTGGTCTGGGCAATAATAGTCTGGACCCGACTCCAAAGGCAAGAGCAACAAAAGAAAAAGTAAACAATTAGGACTACTTCAAACTAAAAAGCTTCTGCACCTTGAAGGAAACAATCGACAAAATGAAAAGTCTGCTTACTGAATGGGAGAAGATTTTTGAAAATCATATATCCAATAATGAGTTAACATCCAAAATATATAAGGAATTACTTATACAAATCAGTAAAAACAAAACAAAACAAAACAAAAAAACCAATAATTTGGTTTAAAAATGGGCAGGAGATCAGAATAGATATTTTTCCAAAGAAGATATACAGATGGTCGACAGACACATGAAAAAATGCTCAGTATCACTTATTATCTGGGAAGTATAAATAAAAACCTCAGTGAGATATCACCTCATATCACCTCTGTCAGAATGGCTGTTATCAAAAAGACAAAAAATAGTAAGTGTTGCTGAGGTTGTGGAGAAAAAGAAACCCATGTGCACTTTTGGTTGGAATGTAAATTGGTGCAATTAGTATGGAAAACAGTATGAAGATTCCTCAAGAAGTTAAAAATAAAGAATTAAAATCATCCAACAATTCCACTTCGAGTATTTATTCAAAGAAAATGAAAACACTGATTTGAAAAGATACATGCACTTCTATGTTCATTTTAACATTATTTATAATAGCTAAGATATGGAAACAATCTAAGTGTCATAAATAGATGAATGGATAAAGATAATGTGATATATGTACATACATACCCAATGGAATATTACTAAGCCATAGAAGTAAATAAAATTTTGTCATTTGTGACATGGATGAACCTTGAGGGTATCATGCTAAATGAAATAAGTCACAGAGAGAGTGAAGATTCCTTATTATTTCATTTATATGTGTATGTAAAATACAAAACAAATGAACAAATGAAAAAAGACACAACTCATAGATACAGGATACAGATTGGTGGTTGCCAGAGGGAAGGAGGTAGGGGTATGTGTGAAATGGGTTAAGGTGATCAAGAGGTACACACTTCCAGTTATGAAATAAGTAAGTCGTGGGGATATAATATATAGCCTGGTGACTATAGTTAATAATATTGTGTTACGTATTTGAAAGTTGCCAGAAGAGTAGGTATTGAAGGTTATGAAAATATAATCTTTTGTAACTCTCTAAAGTGATGTAGGGCAACTAAACTTATTGTGGTAATAATTTTGTAGTATATACCCATATAGAATCATTTTGTGGTACACCTGAAACTAATATAATGTTATATGTCAATTATACTCCAGTAAAAAGAAAAAACAAAACAAAACAAACTAATTGCTTTTCCTGAACACATATGAGACACCTCCTAGAAAGTTCCTAGATAACTGGAAGATGAAGAAACCTTGAAAATATTTTGTTTTTAAATTTTTTAACGTTTTTTATCCTTTTTTTTTTTTTTTGAGAGAGAGAGAGAGAGAGAAAGAGTGTGCGTCCGAGTAGCACAGGGGCAGAGAGAGAGGGAGACACAGAATCCAAAGCAGGCTCCATGCTCTGAGCCGTCAGCACAGAGCCCTATGCGGGGCTCAAACCCATGAACTGGGAGATTATGACCTGAGGTGAAGTTAGTTGCTTAACCATCTGAGCCACCCAGGCTCCTCAAAATCGTTTTGAGATTTTGTAGTAATAGTAGTGAGTGTGAGTTTATTTCATTAACTTAATGGAATAATGTCATGGCACATATAGAATGGCAGTATTAACATAAATGTACAAATTGTCATCAGGAATAAACTATTCTTTGTAAGATGCCTATTAAATACTAGGCAGTGGGCTATTATCTGAATTATATCTCAGTTTTGTATAAGAATTTTGCAAGCTAGAATCATTGTCCCTCTTTTTCAGCTGAGGAAATTGGGCCTCAGGAAGATTATGGAATTCACCAGGGTCACCCAGGCAGTGTCTTTGAAAGCCAGAATACAAAGTAGGTGTGTTTGACTCCAAAGTCTACATTTAACACACTGCCATTCATAACCTATTAAAATTTCTGAGCTTTTTCATTTTGTTTTTCCTGTTGTGTATAGAGGAGAAAATATAAATAGTTGTTTTAAGGCATTATAAAGATAATGCAAACTGTTTCCATGTCCCCTAAGTTGTGTCCCCTAAGTTTGCCTACTCCTAGTGTCACTGAATGTCATTGCTATTCCTTCATTCATGGTATAGCTGAGCTTTTTCTGTGTTCTAGTTACTGAGGATGTAGTGATATGCAAAACAGACATAGCCTCTTCCAGTTATGAAATGAACAAGTCAAGAAATTAAAGATATACCATAGGGAATATAGTCAGTGGTATTGTAATAGTGTTGTATGGTGACAGAGGGTAGCTACACTTGTGGTGAGCATGATTTAAAAAAAATTTTTTTTAATGTTTATTTATTTTTGAGACAGAGAGAGACAGAGCATGAGTAGGGGAGGGGCAGAGAGAGAGGGAGACACAGAATTCGAAGCAGGCTCCAGGCTCTGAGCCGTCAGCACAGAGCCCGACGCGGGGCTCGAACTCACAGACCGTGAGATCATGACCTGAGCCGAAGTCGGCCGCTCAACCGACTGAGCCACCCAGACGCCCCGGTGAGCATGATTTAAAATGTGTAGAGTTGTTGAATCAGTACGTTGTATACCTGAAACTACTGTAACATTGTGTGTCAACTATACTCAAATTACCAAAAAATAGATGTAGCCTTTCCCTTATATAGTTTGGAAATATTAAGCAAATTATCATATCAGTAAAATATGTAATTAAAACTTTTTGAATGTTTATTTTTAGAGAGAGAGAGAGTGAGCAGCAGAGGGACAGAGAGGGAGAGAGACAGAGGATCTGAAGCCAGCTCTGTGCTGACCACAGAACCCAATGCGGGGTTTGAACCCACCAAATGTGAGATCATGACCTGAGCTGGAGTTGGACACTTAACCGGTTGAGCCACCCAGCCACCCCAGTAAAATATGTAATTAAGCATGGTGATAATTGCTCTAAAAAAAAAAAGTCAGGGGAGGCACGGAAGAATAACAGAGATGAGATTTAGGTGGAGAGGAAGGAAAACCTTCTTTATAATACCTGTATTGATATCTAAGAAAAGATCTGATAGATGGGCGGGGTCATTTAAGTGAAGCTTGGGTAAAACTCACCTCCAGGCAGGCAGAAAGAAGAACATGTAAGAAAGGACATGAGAGAGTATACTTTATTTGTTTCACGACCAGAGTGAAGGTCGGTGTGGTTGGGATATAGCAAGCATAGGGGAAAGTTGAAGCTCCAGATGGAAACAGGGGCCGTGTTATTTGGGCCATAGAAGCCCATGTTAATGGTTTAATATTTTATTCTAAGTGTAACGTACCTTGAAAGGACATTGGAGACTTTCGACCCAGGGAAGTATGTGGAGCATATGGTCACATTGGCCATTGCATGGAGAATGAATTGGAAGGGGGCAAGAAAGGAATTGGGTAGCAAGTTAGGAGGGAGATGCTAGCAAGGAAAACTGACAAGGGGGTATGAGAAAGGGAAGAAGATAATGCAAACTAAAGAAGTCAACTGCTGAAAAAGGCAAGTGTGGTCTACTGCTGAAAGGAAGGAGGCAAGGGCAGGAAGGTGAGAGACTGAAGCATCCACACCATCTAAACTGGATAAGGCTAAAAGTGAAGACTAGCGGCTGGCAAGAGAAAGTGAAGGCTTCCCTGTAGCTGAGGACTATTGAAGGAGGTGCACTTGAGCAAAAGAGGGAGGAAAAAAGGAGGTTATGGTCAGACTACGGATTTCGGAGGGGGGTTGGTTGTGGTGTATTCACGTTGTGATTTGTGAAAGTGGGTTCCTGAAGTAAGGCAGAAGAAAATATAATTGGAAATAAAGCGGTCAAAGAATTGTTATAAGGGTGTTAGGAATGTCATCTATATGGACATTAAGTTATCTGGGACGATGGAGGGAGCTAGAGTCTCAGTGAATGAGGGAGCAAGGCCAGGAGTTTAATAAACTCATTGAAAATAAAGAAGGGATGATAGCTAGATGGTCAGCTCAGGGAAGCAGGGACTTTGCACTGGATGGGGAACGTGATGATCTGAAAGAAGCAGTGAGGAGTACAGGAGACTCTGACCCATGAATATGTGGGATATAAGAGGAAAAACAGCCTCCATTTCAGAGGGTCTAGGGGAGCTGATGCCCTCAGGGGTCAGCAAAGATTCAATTAAGCCAAGTGAGTAGTGAGAAAGATGTTGATGATGCAGAGGGGTCTTCGGTCACATATTAGATCTCTCAAGGAGAGAGAGTCTTAGATAGACTAGAGAGGATGCAGAGAGTTGCAGTGAGTACAGAATCAAGTGGTGGTAAGAGCAGTCCAGTTGACCTCAGAATAAGAAGTGTCCTTTAGTAAGTGCGTACCAGCGTTAGTGGGAACGTGTGTGCAAGTGTGTGAACCATCCAGGGCTCGGTGCTGGATTGCCATCCCTGAAGTTTGAGTGAGTGCACCTGTAGGCTGTGGTCATAACTCCGGTTGTCTCCAGCAGACCTATCAGTTTGAGAGCGAAAGAAGTCAATGAAACCTGCTTTGGTAGGTGTCTGTTCTTTGAAAACTAACCTAAGTCCCTCCTCTTGGACCCATAGGAAAAGGTAAATTTTATTAAATTTTCAGTGTAAAGGTAGCAGGAGATCAATGTAAAAATACTATTTTATTCAGAGCACTTATAGAGGAAGGAAAGTAACTTTTTAAACTGTGAGATAAAGTACAAGATAACTGAGCATGTAATTAGAGGCATGCTGAGTCCTTAGTTATACTTCTCAAGTTTATTCTATCAGTTCTTCTGTATCATAATTATAGAACATTTTGTTTCAGCAAGGAAGACAGCTACTACATTCATCCCAATAGTATAAAATGTAGATTCCATCAGGTGCCATATATACAAATATACACATTTCATTTAACTCAAAAGGAGTGTCATAGTTTAGGAAATAATTTTCATTAATTATTAGAAAATAGTCCCAAGGATACATAAGAACATTTCTAAATAAACCTCTAGATAATTCGATGAACACTTTGCTGTTGTGAACATTTTCTCACAAGCTGTTCTTTTATTGTCTAAAATAAAGAAATTACATGGAAAAGATGAATTGCAATTTTCAAGGCAAGAGGAAATTTGCCTCATCCATCACTCTACTGCCTTGCAGGAGAACAGGAATTCCACATGCTTTGGAATAATGGGCCAGAGGTGAGAAAATGCACAGCATCTACAATGTAAGAGAAGTCATTTGTGGGCCAAAAGCAAAAGTTCAAGTTGAGAGATGAGATGGATGAGAGATCAGGCTGGATAAGTAGGGGAGGGGGAGTAGATCATGACAACTTTTTATTTCTTGTTGAGAAGCTTAGACTTATTATTAATAAGGACCATGAGGTATAACTGATGGCTATTAGGCGAAGGTGTGACATAGCTAGGAATATATCTTAGAAAGATCTGCCTAGTAGCTATGTAGAAGGTGGCTTGTAGAGAGACTAGGAAGAAGACCAGCTAAGATGTAGTAATGGGGGGAAGAAATTATGAAGGCCTAAACAAAGCAAGGGCAGTGGAGGAAGGACAAACCTGAGACAGATTTGGTAGTTCTGAGGATGGCCTACCCCTTGTCTAAGGACCAGAGACTCAAGTGCAGAAGAGGTTTGATCCCTGAGTCTTTCTTCCTTCTTATTATCTAAGCTATCCCCTACTCTTTAAAAAAAAATTTTAGGTGTTGAGTTTCATTAGTTCTTTATATATTTTGTGTAATAACCCTTTATTAGATTCGTCATTTGCAAATACCTTCTCCCATTCTGAAGGTTGACTTTTAGTTTTGTTGATTTTTTTCCTTCACTGTGCAGAAGCTTTTTATCTTGATGAAGTCCCAATAGTTCATTTTTTATTTTGTTTCCCTTGCCTCTGGAGATGTATCTAGTAAGAAGTTGGTATGGTTACTGTCAGAGAAGTTACTGCCTGTGTTCCCCTCTAGGATTTTGATGGCTTCCTGTCACAAACTGGTGCAACCACTCTGGAAAACAGTATGGAGTTTCCTAAAAAACGTCAAAAATAGAACTACCCTATGGCCCAGCAATTGCATTACTAGGTATTTACCCAAAGGATAAAAAATACTTATTTGAAAGGGCACACGCACCCTGATGTTTATAGCAGCATCATCAACAATAGCCAAAGTATGGAAAGATCCCAAATGTCCATTGACTGATGAATAGATAAGTGTGTATGTGATATTTATATACACGGTCTGTGGTATGTATGTGGGATGTAGTATGTATATAAAATGGAATATTACTCAGTCATAAAAAGGAATGAAATCTTGCCATTTGCAATGACATGGATGGAGCTAGAGACTATCTATCTATTATGCTACGTGAAATGAATCAGTTAGACAAATACCGTATGATTTCACTCATATGTCGAATTTAAGAAACAAAACAGATGAACATATGGAAAAAAGAGAGAGACAAACCATAAAATAGACTCATAACTACGGAGAAGAAACTGAGACTTGCTGGAAGGGAGGTAGGTGAAGGGACAGGTTCAACGATTGATGGGTATTAAGGAGGACACTTGTGATGAACACTGTGCTGTATGTAAGCGATGAATCACTAGATTCTACACCTGAAACTAATGTTAAACTACATGTTAACTAACTGGAATTTAAATGAAAACTCGAAACCACAAAAATGTTTTTAATTAGATTTATTTTTTATCCCTTCCTCTTGTACAGAACCCTGAATATAATACCCTCATGCTTATGGTATTTTTTCAGCAACTCATTCCTTTGCTTTCTCCTACCATGTGTGAGTATCATGGATATTCTCACTGAGTTAAGAGTACTGGCCTTGCACAGGATTCGTGAGGCCCAAAGGCCACTTTTTTCTTGAAAATGGGATAAGATGTTTCTAACTGTGCTAAATCTTTCTGTAAAATCCCTGGAAAAGTCTAAAAATGTTTATTTTTTTTTTCACTGAGCTTGAAAACATGTAGGAGATTATTAATAAACACTTTTTTTTTAAAGTTTATTTATTTGTTTAAGTAATCTCTACACCCAACATTGGCCTCAAACTCATGACCCAGAGATCAAGAATTGCATGCTCTTCTAACTGAGCCAGCCAGGTGCCCCAGGCACTTTTTTAAAAAGGGTTTCAAATATATATGACATTATATAAGACATTTGGTGGTGAGTTGTCACAATCCTATGAAAGAAGTATATGACAAGCTTCATTGCACAAATGTAGTAATTGAGGCATAGAGAAGTTGAGTAAATTATACAGGGTCACACAGATGATTAGTGGCAACTTGCCTAAGATAGTTCTTAGATAGCAGAACCAGGATTTAAACCCAGGTTGTGTGGTTATAGAGCCCAGGCTTTTAACTACTACACTATGGCACCTTCCAATACTTGTACTATACTGTAATAGCTGGGGAGGGGAAATTTCTTATGCTAGGGAAAATCCCATGATGCTTACCTGCTAGTCACAGGTGAAAATAATATTTCTAAGTCAGGGTCTTTGGAGTTTGATAATATTCTATTTGCTATCATCAGTAGGGGTGGTGATATTCTATGGTTACCTTTGTTCCTTGTTTCCCTGCCTCAAATCTTCTAAGGTTTCCAGTATAGCACTCCTGTTTCAATTAAATCCCCCCCCTGTTGTTGATGACAATAAACAACACACAAGTTAGCTAACACACAGTGTATACAGTTTGCTCTTGGCTTTGGGAGTAGATTTCTGTGACTCATCACTTACTAGCAAATAGTGCTGGAAGAACTGGACAGCAACATGCAGAAGAATGAAACTGAACCACTTTCTTACACCATACACAAAAATAATTTCGAAATGGATGAAGTACCTGAATGTGAGACAGGAAACCATCAAAATCCTAGAAAACAGGCAATGACCTCTTTTACCTTGGCCGCAGCAACTTTTTACGTGACACATTTCCAAAGGCAAGGGAAATAAAAGCAAAAATGAACTCATCAAGATAAAAAGTCTTCTCCACAGCAAAGGAAACAATTAACAAAAACTAAAATGCAACCAACAGAATGGGAGAAGATATTTACAAATAACATATTGGATAAAAGGTTAGTATCCAAAATCTGTGAAGAACTTACCAACCTTGACACCTGAAAAACAAATAATCCAGTGAAGAAATGGGCAGAAGACATGGATAGATATTTTTCTAAAGAAGACATCCAAATGGCTAACTGACACATGAAAAGATGCTCAACGTCACTTATCATCAGGGAAATACAAATCAAAACTACATTGAGATATCACCTCATACTGGTCAGAGTGGTTAAAATTAACAACTCAGGAAACAACAGATGTTAGCAAGGATGTGGAGATCATTTAATTCTTAAAGTCTTGTAACACCGGTATTTTAAAGACAAAGAAACTGAATCTAAGAATGGGATTCAGGTCCTCAAACTCAAAACCAAGGTTTGTAGTCAAATGTATCTGATCCCAAAGTATGTACCCTTTTCCTTTCCATAGTTCTTATGCCAGGTCATTTAATTTTTGGCTAGATATTCTACTTATTAGACTACATTATTGTTGGTTTAAGGTTTTTCCAGATCATCCCCTGTAATTATCTCCATAGAATATTTGCAAATGAATCTTTGTTTTTCCCAGTATTATGAAGAACGTCATATAATAAGAAGAAAATCTGTTTCATATAGGCAAGTACAAAACTTGTAGGGGATACTAAAGATAAACTTCACTTACGTTACAGATGGATTGTCTAGTTGCATGCCCTTTCTCTCTCTTATTCTTATTCTGTGAGAGTTTTGAGAAACATCAGTGCAGGCATGAGTAGAGTAGCATCATCTGTATTTCCATATACAACATAATTATCCCATTAAACTAATTTTAATGATAATATGTTTATTCTGTAATCAATCAAAACTCCATTTCAATGACATCCTATTAGAACATTGCCTGACTTTATGTAGAAGGAATGAATGAGCTAGATAAGGTATCTCACCTTTTTTGCCTCATACTAGTGATACTTGATGTATCACTCAGCCTGGTTACTATGGCAATAATAAATATTGATCTTGATAAATTTCATCTTGATAAAAGGAATTGAAGGAATTTAATATTTTAAGACATACAATTCTTTTTCTTTGACCTGTATTTGCTGCTTGAGCTGATGATCAAACCAATTTGCCACATAATAGCTGAGACAGGTAATATTGTCTTTACTCATGGCACCTGTATGTGTAATTAGGTTGCCAATAATAAGTAACAGTGCAAAAATGAACAAACTTAGTCACAGTAGACATCATGCCCAATAGGATCAAAACGAATTGTTAGTTCATTCCTTACTACATTTTTTCCATAGATCTTAGTCAGGGAGACTGAATTTTCAGAAGAATGCTCTTTGAAGGATTTCTGTTATTGGCTTAAAAATGAGGTTTACGTAAATAATGTGTTTTCTTTTCTTTCTTTCTTTTTGGAGGAAAGAATGAATTTCCTGTTAGTTCAATTCAAAATTTATTATGCACTTATTCTTTTTTAAATTTTTTTTAATGTTTATTTATTTTTGAGACAGAGACAGAGCATGAGCAGGGGAGGGACAGAGAGAGAGGGAGACACAGAATCCGAAGCAGGCTCCAGGCTCTGAGCTGTCAGCACAGAGCCCTTCATGTGACTCAAATTCATGAACCTTGAGATCATGACCTGAGCCGAAGTTGGATGCTTAACTGACTGAGTCACCCAGGGACCCCTATTATACACTTACTCTTTATTGATAAAGGAACTTAATGTCATTAATAGATATGATCTTTACATTTTGTTCCAGAGTGGGGCATTTACTGAAATTAGATTGTAAATTCTAAATGTTTAAACACACCTTACTTATTTAAACACAGTTTATATAACTGTACTCCTCTCTTTGCTTATTGGTACTTATGTCTGTTAGTTCCTGTTAATTGGTTAATGTTTGTAAAGTGCTTTTGAGATGGAAAAACTAATGATCACTGTACTGTAGGAGGGTGTGGGTGGCTGCCGTGACAACTTGCTGCTGGGGGTTTGACTGTGAGGGCTTGCTGTGGGCTCTGGGATAATGAGGAATCCCTGAAGAGTTTTATGTTCCTGTTCTCCAAAGGCTTTTGTTTTTGATTCTCCTTGTGTGACTAAGTCAGTCTGGACATAATAAAATCATCATTCCTGCAAAGCTGTGAGGAGGAAAGCTCTTCAAAGATTTTTTACGCACTTTACCACTAGAGTTTGCTCTAATGCAGTCGGACAGTATCTATATTCTACTATGACATAAACCGTAATTATAATAGGAATACATTAAAAGGTCAGAAAAGCTGTTGCTCTTAAAAATTAGGGACATATGTTTTATTATTCTATCTTTTTTCCCCCCTGCAGTATAAGCTCAATGGGAACCACATTTTTATTTCTTTATTTTCATGTTTTGAAATGTAGGACATGTATTTGTCAAAAAGTTGACAGAGAAAAACATAACTGTGAAATGATGAAATTTTCCACCCATTTCTACAACATATCTATAGTCAAAGGGAAAAAAGTTTTTTAAAAATTGAAATTAAAATTTAAAATTTTGAGGGCTCCATGGTGGTTCAGTCAGTAAAGCATCCGACTCTAGGTTTCAGCTCAGGTCATCATCCCATGGTTTTGTGAGTTCAGTCCTCTGCTTGGTTTGTCTTCCTCTCTCTCTGCCCCTCCCCCACTCATACTGTCTCTGTCTCTCTCAATATAAATAATTAAATTTTTTTAAATTAATTTTTTTGTTTTTACTAAAATTACTGAATTTTCCGTCACTCCATAGGAATGGTATTTAGAGTTTCTATGCATTACATGATTCTCAATATGGGATTTTTTTGCTTTTAAATAATAAATATTAAATAATATTAAATGATTAAACGATAATACTGATTTTCATTTTGTTGGCCTATATGCCCAGTTTTTGTAATGTCCATTTCTTATATTTCCTGGATCTCTTCCAATCTTACATATTAGCATTTCATAATCACAACACTGGTTCATTGGCCTGACATCCCTACTCCTCTGGGGGCTCCCTCCTGGGGATTTGATTTGTGCAGTTGGTCCTATAGAGGAAAATGGCATCTAAAGGGAACCCATTGCCCAGATTCCCTCACAGAGACAAAACATTTTCCAGCTATTTATTTTTAATCAGCTGTTAATCACTGCCTACTTAGAGTGAGTTTTAAAAGTGGCAGAGCAGATACAGGTCCTGCAGCACATAAAACTGACCCCTTAGCAAAGAGCTAACTTGCATTGTGTCCAAAATAGTACATTTCTGTACTTGTTGAAGTAAAAATTTAGACATACTTACCAAAGTTAACTTTTAAAATCTTAAAAATTTCAAAGCTTCTTGTAAAAATTGGAAAATGCTTCAAACAGAATAATGAGGAATGCAAAAAAGCTCAGTAAATGACATTTTTACATCAATTTTTACATAATCAAGAAAAGTTAGAGAAAGTCAAATGGCCCAAAATATAGACAGACTATTCGAACAAATTATTGTACAACCGTTTAAGGTGACATTGCGCCACCATTATGACAACATGGGGAATGCTTATGCTATTATATTAGGTAATTTAAAAAGAATAGAAAAGTAATTATAAAATATGTTCTTAACTATGTAAAATATTCATAGAAACTGCTTAGAGGGAAATACAGCAAAGCACTAGGAATAATTGTTTTCTTCCTTATTGATTACTTCATATTTTTTAAAGTTTTTATGATGAACAATTGTTTTATTTTCTAAATAGATACTTAAAACGTACAAAAGTACAGAGAATGATATAAAATAACAGACAACCTTAAATCTATATGTGATTTTAAAATCTTATTTGCTTAGATATTTTCAGGTGTTTTTTGTTCTTGTTTATTTGAGAAAAAGCATTTGATTTTTCTGTTTTTATTTCGTGGAGGTAATTGATAATCTGAGGTTTGTTTTATATTTTTGTCACATTTGGAAGCATCCATAAACGATCTATAGTATTATGTGTATTTTAAGTTTATCCCTAACAATAGTGGTATACATATCATTCTGCAACTCACCTATATTTTTAAGGTTTATTTGTGATGATGTATGGAGAGTCAGCTTATTTTAAAATGCTATATAGGATCCCATTATATTCATATACAATCATTTATCTATTGTTTCCTAGTATTCTCCAAGTAGTATACTCTCCAAAGTTGTTTTAAATGTTTTGTTCTTATAAAATGCAGTAGTTAATATTCTTAAAAATCTTGTACACAATTGAGGGTATACCTAGAAGTGGCATCAGTGGGTTGAAGATATTTATAACTTAGATTTTACTGAATTGTTCTCCATTTTATACTACCAATAGCTGAATATATGAATTAGTATTTCCCAACATTGTTGTCAACACTTGATATTGATAAATATGCTACATAGATTAATAGAAAAGAAACTTTGCCTTTCCCTGTTTATTTTTTGTTTATTTATTTTTAATTTTTTTAACATTTACTCATTTTTGAGACAGAGAGAAAGAGAGAGAGAAAGAGAGAGCGAGCACAAGCAGGGGAAGGGCAGAGAGAGAGAGGGATACACAGAATTTGCCCATTTTTCTATTAGGTCATTTGTTCATTTACTATTGGTTTTTAAGCATTTGTGATAGAGTTGGGATACCAATTCTTTGTCATTGTATGTGTTGCAAATTTATTCTCCCAGTCTGTAAATTGTCTTTGTATTTTAAGATTCTTTTGATGAACAGAAGTTTTAAATTTTAATGTAGTAAAATGAATTCACATTTCTTTTAAATGTTTGTATATTTATTTTGAGAAAGAGTGAGAGCCAGAGCTCTCATGCACAAGAAGCGGAGGGGCAGAGAGAGGAGAGAATCCCAAGCAGGGCCCACTCTGCCATTGCAGAGTCTGACATGGGGCTCTATCCCACAGACTGTGAGATCATGACCTGAGCTGAAATCAAGAGTTGGTTGCTTAACTGACTGAGCCACCCAGGAGCTCCTTCATATTTTCTTTATAAGTTTATGCTTTTTTGTGTCTTGTTTAAAATATATGTCACTATCCTGAGGTTATAAATACATTCAATATTTTCTTTTAAAAGAATTTGTTCTTTGGGGCATCTGGGTGGCACAGTTAGCTAAGCGACCAACTCTTGGTTTTGGCTCAGATCATGATCTCAGTTTGTGGGTTCTAGCCCTGCATCAGGCTCCATGCTGGCAGTGCAGAGGCTTCTGGGATTCTCTCTCTCTCTCTGTCCCTCATCTCCCCTGCTCATGCTTTTTTTCTCTCAAAATAAACAAGTAAACTTTCAAATAAATAATTTATATTTTCATGCTGTGATGTAGAAATCTAAGTTTATTTATTCCTTGTATAGTTAACCATTATCCTGACATGATTTATTGAATGGCCTGTTGCTTCCTTACTTTGAAATGCTATCTCTGTCTTATGTTAACTTTTCACATATGAGTGGGAGGTTGTTTTTGACCTTTGTCATATTTTTCTATTTGATTATTCTTGTACTACTATAACACGATCATAATTACTTCAATTTTAAAGTATGTTGGTATTTGTGAGAGCATGTCTGTCTATCTTAGCTTTCTTCTTAATAATTGTTTTGCATTTTGTTCTTTCATATAAGTCTTATTATCACCATACAAAATTCTTTAAATAGTGCTTCTGAAATTTGGTTTGGATTTTTATGATTTATAGATTAATTTTTAGGAAGATTGATATGTTCAAAATATTGAATCTTTCAATCTAAGAATAGTTTATTTCATTATTCACTTAAGTCTTTTATATCTTTAACATTTTATGATTATTTATGTATCTTTTATTGGATTTTTCCCCATTACTGTGTGTGTGTATATGTATAATATTACTATAGAACTACATTTAATAAATGGAAGTCTCTGATTTATAGGAATTCTTCATTTTTCCTGTATTAATGTTGCTTGCACAACTTCGTTGATCTCTTTTATTAAAAGTTGATCTACTGATTCTCTTGGGTTTTCTATTTAAAATTCCATGTCCTTGACAAATAATGGTAAATCTGTTTCTTCTTTTCCACTTACACTTCTGATTTCCTTTTTCTTGTTTATTGGTCTATCAGAGACTGCTATCTACAAAATGCAGTCATCCCGTCTTTCTTAAAAAATGGGGATAGAATATGCCAAATGAAAAAAACTAAATTTTGCAGCCTCCTTATATATAGGGATAGCCACTGAAATGTATATAGAAGTAATTAGGTTGAACTTCAAGAAAATTCTTTAAGGGACAAATGTAAGTGCATCCTTTTGCTTTTATCCTGTCTTCTTTTCTGATGCTTGGAACAAGGATATGATGTTTGGAGCTCCAGTCTCCATTTTGGGATCATGAAGTACCTCTGAGAATGTAAGCAAATGCTGAGAATGGTGGAACAGAATGAAAAAGGAACTTGGGCCATGATGAATTTATGGAGATGCAATTTTAGGTCAGTGCCGACTACATCAGGATTTCTTTTAAGCAAGGAAAAAAAAAAACCTTACCCATTTAGCCCATCCCCCCTCCCGCAACTCCTCCCGCAACCCTCTTTGTTCTCTATTTTAAGAGTTCCTTATGTTTTGTCCCCCTCCCTGATTTTATATTATTTTTGCTTCCCTTCCCTTATGTTCATCTGCTTTGTATCTTAAAGTACTCATATGAGTGAAAGTCATATGATATTTGTCTTTCTCTGAGTGACTAGTTACGCTTAGCATAATACCCTCTAGTTCCATCCAGGTAGTTGCAAATGGCAAGATTTCATTCTTTTTGATTGCTGAATAAAACTCCGTTGTATACATATACCACATCTTCTTTATCCATTCATCCATCGATGGACATTTAGGCTCTTTCCATACTTTGGCTATTGTTGATAGTGCTGCTATAAACATTGGAGTGCATGTGTCCCTTCGATACAGCATACTGTATCATTGGATAAATACCTATTAGTACTGGGTTGTAGGGTAGTTCTATTTTTAATTTTTGGGAGAGCTTCCATACTGTTTTCAGATGAGCTGTACCAGTTTGCATTCCCACCAGCAGTGCAAAAGAGATCCTTTTTCTCTGTATCTTGCCAACATCTGTTGTTGTGTGAGTTGTTACTGTTAGCCATTCTGACAGGTATGAGGTGGTGTCTCAATGTGGTTTTGATTTGTATTTCCCAGATGACGAGTGGTGTTGAGCATTTTTTTACGTGTTGGTTGGCCATATGGATGTCTTCTTTGGAGAAGTGTCTATTCATGTCTTTTGCCCATTTCTTCACTGGATTATTTGTTTTTTGGTAATTTTCTGTAGACTTTGGATACTAACGCTTTATCTGATATGTCGTTTGCAAATATCTTCTCCCAGTCCATCAGTTGCCTTTGAGTTTTGCTGATTGTTTCCTTTTCTGTGCAGATGCTTTTAATTTTGATGAGGTCTCAGTAGTTCATTTTTTGTTTTGTTTTTCTTGCTTCCAGAGATGTGTTGAGTAAGAAGTTGCTGCATCAGAGGCCAAAGAGGTTTTTGCCTGCTTTCTCCTCAAGGATTTTGATGTTCCTATCTTACATTTAGGTCTTTCATCCATTTCAAGTGTATTTTTGTGTATGAAGTAAGAAAGTGCTCCAGGTTCATTTTTCTACATGTTGCTGTCCAGGTTTCCCAGCACCATTTGCTGAAGAGACTGTCTTTATTCCATTGGATATTCTTTCCTGCTTTGTCAAAGATTAGTTGGTAATATGTTTATGGGTCCACTTCTGGATTCTCTATTCTGTTCCATTGATCTGAGTGTCTGTTTTTGTGCCAGTACCATACTATCTTGATGATTAAAGCTTTGTAATACAGCTTGAAGTCCGGGATTGTGATGTTTCCCTCCTACTTTGGTTTTCTTTTTCAAGATTGCTTTGGCTATTCAGAGTCTTTTCTGGTTCCATACAAATTTTAGGATTGTTCTATCTCTGGGAAGAATGATGGTGTTATTTTGATAGGTATTGCATTGAATGTATAGATTGCTTTTGGTAGTATTGACATTTTAACAATATTCGTTCTACCTATCTAGCCGCATGGAATACTTTCCTATTTTTTTGTGTCTTCTTCAATTTCTTTCATAAGTTTTCTATGCTTTTCAGTGTATAGATTTTTGCCTCTTTGGCTAGGTTTATTCCTAGGTGTTATATGGTTTTAGATGCAATTGCAAATGGGATCAATTCTTCGATTTCTCTTTCTATTGCTTCATTGTTGGTTTATAGGAACGCAACTGATTTCTGTGCGTTGATTTTATATCCTGCAATGTTGCTGAATTCATGGGTCAGTTCTAGCAGTTTTTCAGTGGAATCTTTTGGATTTTCCGTATAGAGTATCATGTCATTCTGTGAAGAGTGAAAGTTTGACCTCTTCCTGGCCAGTGTGGATGCATTTCTTTGTGTTGTCTGATTGCTGAGGCTAAGACCCAATATTATGTAGAATAACAGTGGCGAGAGTGGACATCCCTGTCTTGTTCCTGACCTTAGGTGGAAAGCTCTCAGTTTTTTTCCCATTGAGGATGATATTAGTGTTGGGTCTTTCATATATGGCTTTTATGATCTTGAGGTATGATCCTTCTATCCCTACTTTCTTGAGGATTTTTATTAAGAAAGGATGCTGTTTTTGTCAAATGCTTTCTCTGCATCCATTGAGAGAATCATGTGGTTCTTGTTCTTTCCTTTATTGACGCGATGTATCACATTGATTGTTGTGTGGTTTTTGAACTAGCCCTGCATCCCAGGAATAAATCCCACTTGGTCATGGCGAATAGTTTTTTTTTTTTAATGTATTGTTGGGTCCAGTTGTCTAGTATCTTGCTGAAGATTTTTGCATCCATGTTCATCAGAGAAATTGGTCTATAGTTCTCCTTTTTAGTGTGGCCTTTGTCTAGTTTTTGGAATCAACGTAATTCTGGCTTCATAGAAAGAGTTTAGAAGTTTTCCTTCCATTTCTAATTTTTGGAACAACTTCAAGAGAATAGGTGTTAACTCTTCCTTGAATGTTTGGTAGAATTCCCCTGGAAAACTGTCTGGCTCTGGACTTTAGTTTTTTTAGGGGATTTTTGATGACTAATTTGATTTCTTTACTGGTTATGGATCTGTTCAAATTTTCTATTTCTTCCTGTTTCAGATTTGGTAGTTTATATGCTTCTGGGAATTTGTCCATTTCTTCCAGATTGCCCATTTTATTGGTGTATAATTGCTCATAATATTCCCTTAATATTGTTTGTATTTATGCTGTGTTGGTTGTGATCTCTCCTCTTTCTTGATTTTATTTATTTGGGTCCTTTCTTTTTGATCAAATTGGCTGGAGGTTTATCAGTTTTGTTAATTCTTTCAAAGAACCGGCTTCTGGTTTCATTGATCTGTTCTGTTTTTTTTTTGTTGTTGTTGTTTTCTTTTGTTTTGTTTATTTTTGTCTTGTTTTGTTTTGTTTTTGATAACTTTGATTTCTGTGCGAATCTTTATTATTTCCTGTCTTCTGTTGGTTTTGGGTTTTATTTTCTGTTCTTTTTCTAGCTCTTTCAGGTGTAATGTTAGGTTGTGTGTCTGAGACCTTTTTTCCTTCTTTAGGAAGGCCTGAATTGCTATATACTTTCCTCTTATGACTGCCTTTGCTACGTCCCAGAGGTTTTGTGCTGTGGTGTTATCATTTTCATTGGCTTCTATGTACTTTTTAACTTCCTCTTTAATTTCTTGATTAGCCCATTCATTCTTTAGTAGGATGGTCTTTAGTCTCCAAGTATTTGTTACCTTTCCACATTTTTTCATGTGGTTGATTTTGAATTTCATAGTGTTGTGGCCTGAAAATATGCACGGTATGATTTCTATCTTTTTGTACTTGTTGAAGGTTGATTTGTGTCCCAATATGTGATGTATTCTGGAGAATCTTCCATGTGCACTTGAGAAGAATGTATAGTCCACTGCTTTAGGATGCAGTGTTCTGAATATATCTTTTAAGTCCATCCAGTCCAGTGTGTCATTCAAAGCCATTGTTTCCTTGTTGATTTTCTGTTTAGATGATCTGTCTATTGCTCTATGTGGAGTGTTCAAGTCTCCTACCATTATGGTATTATTATCAATGAATTTCTTTATGTTTGTGATTAATCGATTTATATATTTGTGTGCTGCCACATTTCGAGCATAAATGTTTACAATTGTTATGTCTTCATGGTGGATAGACCCCTTAATTATGATATAATGCCCTTTTCATCTCTTGTTACAGTTTTTATTTTAAAGTCTAGGTTATCTGAAATAAGTATGGCTACTCAGGCTTTCTTTCGGTGAACATTAGCATGATTGATGGTTCTCCATCCCCTTACTTTCAATCCGAAGGTGTCTTTAGGTCTAACGTCAGTCTCTTGTGAACAGCATATAGATGGATCTTGTTTTCTTATCCATTCTGTTACCCGATGTCTTTTGATTGGAGCATTTAGTCCATTGACATTTGGAATGAGTACTGAAAGATACGAATTTATTGCTGTTATGTTGCTTGTAGAGTTGGAGTTTCTGGTGGAGTTCTCTGGTCCTTTCTAGTCTTTGTTGCTTTAGGTCTTTTTTTTTTCCCCATCTTTTCTCCCCTCAGAGATACCCCCTTAAAATTTTTTGCAGGACTGGTTTAGTGTCACGAACTCCTTTAATTTTTGTTTGTTTGGGAAACTTTTTCTCTCTCCTATTTTGAATGACAGCCTCACTGGATAAGGAATTCTTGGGTGCATATTTTTCTGATTAGCATATTCAATATATACTGATACTCTTTTCTGGCCTGCCAGGTTTCTGTGGATAGGTCTGCTGCAAACCTGATCTGTCTTCCCTTGTAGGTTAAGGACTTTTTTGGTCTTGTTTTCATGATTCTTTCCTTGCCTGGGTGTTTTGTGAATTTGACTGTAATATGCCTTGTTGATGGTTGTTTTCTATTGAAACTAATGGGAGTCCTCTATACTTCCTATATTTTGATGTCTGTGTCTTTCCCTGGGTTAGGAAAGTTTTCTACTATGATTTGCTCATATAACCCCCTCGCTCACATACTCCTTTTTCACTCTCTTCATCTTCTGTGGCTCCTATCATTCCGATGTTGTTCCTTTTTAATGAGTCACTGATTTCTCTAATTCTTAAATTGTGCTCTTTTTTTCTGCTTCATTGCTCTCCATAAGTTTGTCCTCTATATTGCTGATTCGCTGCTCTGCCTCATCTATCCTTGCCGTATGGCATCCATTCACGATTACAGCTTGGTTATAGCATTTTTTACTTCATCCTGACTAGTTTTTATCTCCATAGGCGAGGATTCTTATCTGTGTTCAACCCAAGTAGTATTCTTATAATTGTGATTCTAAATTCTGGTTCACACATCTTGCTTGTATCTGTGTTGATTAAGTCCCTGGCTGTCATTTCTTCCTGTTCTTTCTTTTGGGCTGAATTCCTTCATTTTGTAATTTTTAAAAAAGAAAAGCAATTAATAAGGTAAAAATAATTAACATTAAAAAATTAAAGACAATACAAAAATTCAAATAAATGATGCTAGATTCTAAGTGTGTTCTGGTCTGCTTATTGAAAAGAGCTTGATAGATTAGAGAAAAATGAGACAGATAAGAAAGAAAAAAAAAGGAAAATGTTTGAAAATTTGAAAAAATGAATACAATGAAATAGAATAAAATGAAATGATGGAAGTAAAAAACAGAATTTGAAGAATTTATAAAAAAGTAAAAAGTATAGTAGAAAAAAATTAAAGGTTAATATTTCCACTAGAAATGAAAAATTAAAATATATTTTTTCTCTTTCTGTATTCAAGTATAAGGAAAGAAAAGAAAAAAAAATTAAATAGATGGACCAGCAAACAGACTGAAGTATGATTGAAATTACATCGGTTTTCCCCAGAATTCAAACTTTGAAGCACTTTATAGTCTGTAAACTAAGCAGGCAGAGACACTTGTGGTGTTCCTGAAGAGCGAGGTTGCCCAGTTGGGCAGGGGTTAGTGTAATGGCTCTTGTCTCCACTAGATGGCGCTGCTTAGCTTACTGTGGTAGATTGTTGTGGCTCCTGTAGGTGTGTATGCACATGGGTGGGAGGGGTGAAAAATGGCATCACCCAGCTACCCAGTCTCTAGTGACAGAACTCTGTGCTCTCCCCAACCAGCAGTTGCGCACCACTCCTTTGTCTGTGGTTTCTATCTACTCCTTGTTTTTACACTGTCTGTCACCTAGCTGACAGGTTGCCAAGCGGTACCTCCCTCCTGAGTTTATCTCAGATGTGGCTATGTTTCCCAATCCCTCACTTCTGAGGGACTGTAACTTTGACACACTCAGACCTTCTGGGGGACGGTCTCACTGAGCAGTGGCCAGGTTCCAGCCTGTCCCCAGGAACTTTCACAGGACCATGCTGCTGCCAATGCCTAGAGACTGCGGCTGGGTACCAGCGTGCCCCAGAAAAAGTTCATGGGATCGTGTAGCAGCAGTGTTTCAGGGATTATGGAAAATCACAACACACATCTGGCACCAGGCTTCCCCATTACTGTCTTGTTCCAGCACCAGCGAATGTGGTTGTTCTCCGGGGTCTTCTGGGGCCTTTGCCTGTGGGTTGGTCACACAGCCTCTACCAGATGCCCTCCCAGCAGGGGAACTGCCTCTCCCTGTGTGACTTGAGGACTCCAAGGACCTTGCTCTCTGCTTCCGGGGATTCTCCCTTCCCACCAGAGCACAGCCAGGTATTGAGCTGTGAAGTTTCAGACTGACTCTGCACTCCTCTGTTTATAGAGTCTTAATGGAACTTAAACCCTCTCCTTTCTCTCTTTTTTTCTTAGTCCCTTGCATACTCTTTCTTTTCTCTCCAGCTGCTTTCATGTGGGGGGGTGGGGAATGCTTTCTATACTCTCTCCATCTCTATCCTCTCTGCAAGCAAAAACAGATCCCTGCCCTCCGTGGCTTTCTCCCCCAGTTCACCTCTCTGCGCTGTGTACCTGCCCAGTTCTGTGGTTCAGGTTGTGCAGATTGCTATGTTAATCCTCAAATCCGTTTTCTAGGTGCGCAGGATGGGTTCTTATTGTTCTGGCTGTATTTCAAGGATGAGAGACACAGAAAAAACTTCCATGCTCTTCTGCCATCTTGGCCCCTCCTGAGTCTCTTGAGTTCTTTACATATTTTAGATACTAACCCCTTACCAAATATATGATAGAGAAAATGACATTTAACATCAAGTCAGTAGATGCCTACAATGGTGTTATATACCATATATCTGATTTTCTTTAATTGTTGACTTAGTGAAATAAGAATTGGCCTAATTGATTTACTCTAATGTAATTATATTGGGAGAAATAAGAGATTTTGAGATTCAAGTGCATAAAAGTCACTCAAGAATATTATTTTTAGTGATTGCCATAAAAATATAATACTAGGAACTTTATCCTTGGATGGGATAGATACAGACTAAGCTAGACTCTGCTGTTTTACTATAACAATTTTACATCACATGCTATTTATGCTACTTGTGATTTTCTGAAAGAGAAACTAATAAGACTTGCAAAGTAATGTGCTTAGCATTTTACTCAAAAATAATGATTTCGTTCCATACCTTTATTTATAATCAGTGTGAAGTTATTAAAAGGAACAAGTTGGGGAGCTTTCACTAAATTGGTGAAACTTCTTAGAGTACTTTAGACTAGTATGAGGTAAGAGGAAGAAACTGGGAAGCACAGTCTTTTACACAAAGTCTTTTAAAATTCACTTGTAATTTTGTGTATGCTAGACTTAGAAATTCACAGGAAAACATTTGTTATTCTCGTCTTAGTTTTAATTAAAATTTGAAGTAAGTGTGACCTTTTGTTGCATGCTAGTCAGTTTTTACTTAACCTTTTGTTCTTTTATTCAACAAATCTATCTCTATCTATCTTCCTACCTATCTATATATTTTAATGTCTACCAGACATTGAATTGAAATACAGTGAAACATAATATGTGGTTCCTTTGATCAGTACCCTTCTATTTTCCCCTTTTGCTTGCCTAGATTTTGGTACCTACATCATCTTTAAAATGAATTATCTCAGGTTTTGAATTTGTGAACTGCAAATGCACCCGATGGTCTGATCATGTGTGGTATTTCTGCAAATGTGAATAAATGGGGATTAACTTCATACTCCCTACTACGGTCAGATCCTTTGCAGATTTGAAGCGAAACTGCAGAAGCGGATGGGTGATCCATCAATATAGTGTGATGCTTTACTCATATTACTTGTCCTCAATATTTAGAAACCTGATTATTTGAAAAATAATGCAAATTATGGAAAGTATTAGTAGTTTTTCTTAGATTATTTTTGGTAAACTTGTAGTTTTAAGCCCATTTAATACAATTAGGAGGGAGAAATTGCAATTATTTTGCTGGATTTCTTAAAGCTTTATAAAAACTGCTATACTAGATAGAATTCAAAGAATTGAATGTAATTGTCTCACTGAAATTGAAAGTCTGAGGAGAATACCGTGTGGTGGTTTTTAGCTTCTGAGAAACAAGAGAAAAGACTTGTGAAGTTATTTCACTAAATAGGTCTTTCAGTTTTTATCTTTTAGCACCAGAACCAGAAAAATATTTTTTAAAAAGTAGGGAAAGAATAATGGTTCAGAGGAAGAGCAAAACATAATAATAATAAATAAAAATAATTAATTAGGAGAGGAAACTGTTACGTGGAAACATTAACCATAACAAATTTAGTCGGCATTTGTCACAGCAGTTTCAGTGTTGGCTACAAAGAAAACATAGGGATGGGCAGTAAGGAGGGCACTTGTTGGCATGAGCACTGGGTGTTATATGTAAGCGATGAAGCACTGGGTTCTACTCCTGAAACTAATACTACACTGTATGTTAACTAACTTCAATTTAAATAAATACATTTTTTAAAAAGATGTGAAATACACACACAGGAATAAAAATTTTTAAAAAATGTATTTAGCTCTTGATTTCAAAACAGAGAGGAATCACCAAATCTAGAAGTGGTATTTCTTAAAATGTTTCCACTCACTCAGCAGATGTTTATTAAGTGTTGCTATTTCTCAGACACTAGGTAAAGCAGTTCCTGTCCTAAGGAACCCTTAGGAAATGTTAGGAGGTGTCCAGGAGACCAATGTCTTCTTCCAGGGTGAAGGGATGTGGTAGATTGACAAAGGAGGCACATTCAGCTTCAACTGGGAAATGATTAAATGCACATTTTCCTTCTCTGTGGTTTTATACTTTTTATCACATTTCCTTTATTAGCCAATCTGCCTCATTTTCTGCTTTTAAATAAACTATTTTTTAGGGCAGTGCTAGGTTGACAGAAAAATAGAGCAGACAGCAAATGGAGATCCTGGTCATTCTCTGCCTCCCCCACTATCAACTTCACTCACCAGAGTGACACGTTTGTTACAGTTGATGAATCTGCATTGTCACATCATTATAACCCAGATCCAGTGACCACAGTTTACCTTAGGTCTGCTCTTGGTGCTGTACATTTTATGGATTTTGAGAAATGTATAAGGTTGTATTAATGTGCAGAATAATTTTGCTGTTCTAAAAATCTTTTGTGCTTTACCGCTTCACTCCCCTCCCACTTACGCTTTTATGTTTTAAGTCATATTTTATGACAGTGTGGGGTTAAAATTTTCATTTATGCTGCAAATTTGAATGTGCATTAAAATACACAAAGGTTAGGGGCACCTGGGTGGCTCAGTCAGTTAAGTGTCTGACTTTTGGTTTCCGCTCAAGTCATGATCTTGTGGTTTTGTGGGTTCAAGCCCCATATTGGGTTTTGCGCTGGCAGCATGGAGTCTGCTTGGGATTCTTTCTCCCTCTCTCTGCCCTTCCCCCACTCATGCTGTCTCTGTCTCTCTCAAATGAATAAATAAACTTAAAAAAATATGCAAAGAATATACTTAAAATCTAGACACTAATGCATATTTACTGAGGTCAAGAGCTTCTTATATAAATTGTTAATTTTATTGCTCATATTATAGTGGAGTTTTTAATAACAAGTTATCAAGGTTGGAACTTCACTGCTATGGAAAATCCCCAGTGTAATTAAGCTCATTCCTGAAGTCTTTTAGGAAGTTTTCAGGAGTAGAGAATATACATAAGTAGTGTTTTATTAGGTAAACAGACAAACCTATAGCAACTTATAGGACTATTTCTATTTTAGCACAATAAATTATTTCCTTTATTATTTGCCACAGTGAAAACTTACATGGTATCCAGGACCAAAAATCTTTGACTTGAAAGTCATCACCTGCATTTGGGTCAATTCATTTTGGGAGCTGTGTGTGTGCGTGTGTGTGTGTGTGTGTGTGTTCAGTAAATTTTCAGCATCTGAGATCAAAATCAGCAAGAAGGAAACCAGCTGTGGAGTGGGCAGGAGAAGATGGCAATTAATTTATTTTTTTAATGATAGAAAAGAAAAAGAGCAGTAGAGGGGTGTGACAGAACCAAATGGAGGAGAGAGAAAATAAGTTAGTAGAGAGGCAACACTCAGGTGCAGGAGGAATCGAGTCATTTTGGAGAAATGTGGTGAAAAGTGGCTAAGGGCATCAGGGTCCTCATGGCAAAAACAACTTTTTTCTCTAATGAGGACCTGAAAAGCCCAGATCAGCGATGCATGTCTGTGTTTCTATAACTCACTGACTTTTCCCCCTGACTGAGAAATAGAGGATTCTCTACTAATTACTTTATTTGGATTTTAACCAGGGCCAGCAATCTATTACTTTATATAGGGTGGTTGAATTTTTTTTTAAGCTTCCTCTCACCTGCTTATAAAGATTTGTATTGTTTCAGCTTAAGCAAATTACTCCAGGATTCTTGATTTAGGCACCCCACTGGGAAAACCTTTGAAAACCTTTCCCAGGTGTGCAAAGAGGTTTGATGGATTACATGTCAAATTGCAGTCTATAGATGTTTATGGAATAAACTAGTCTTCAATAATAACTGTTTTCTGGGAGTCAGAGGAAGCACATGAAGTATAAGAAACCAAATAGAACTAAAATATTTGCGTTGAACTATAATCTTACCACATTTTCACATGTTTTAGTGAATAATTATATTTCTCATAATAACCCAAGTAAAGTCAATGAATCCATTTGCAAATTTGTACAGCCAACCCTCCTTCTTTACCTGGTTTAGGAAAAAAAAGTTTAACAAAAAAAGATAAAGTAGATAATTAAAATCCATTGCTATGATGCTAGCAGCATGATCTTTTTTTTGTGGGATGAGGGGTAAAACGTTTAACAATATATGTTGAATATTTATTATTTTATAACAATATAGCTTTTATTAGAAAAGCAAGAAATAGTAAATGGAGTTTCTGAAAGGGTCTGTTGGATTCTTACAGGACTTGTAATTGGCATTCATGGATAATTGCACTCTCAACGCATGGTTTTTGAGTTTATTGATATTCCATTTTCTTGATATCTCTTTGACTTTTAGCCACTACTTGCATTTTTATTGCTCACTTTGGAGCCATTTGTTTCTCATTTCAGCCATTATTGGCACAAATGCAAAGAATACATGAGGAGGTGGGGAGAAAAGAGAGAACATAAGAGAATGACAATTCAGATAAGCCATGTCATTGTCTAATTCTGCACTTTGAATTAAGTTGGGTTATATGAACTGGCAATTTCTAAAACTGTTTCTCTGGGAGCATGTGTCCTGGGTTGTAAACAGATGAAACTACAGACAGGATTTGGAGTGTGGTAGTGGTGATGGGGCAGGGTTTGGACTTTGTAAGGATGGGTGGCTCCTCTTATATTAATATTACTATCAAGGCACTTGTCACACTGTCTAGTGATTGTTTACGTGATGCTATGCTTCACTAGACTGTTAGTAACAGGGATGCCTTGTTTTTTATGTCTTTGATGCCTAGTAGAGTGCCTGACAGACAATAGGCATGAATATTTGTTTCCTAGGTGAATAAATGACAGGAGCAGAAAAATCTCTGCATCTAAAATAATGATGAAAATAATAATAATAATAATAATGCTAATGATAAGGTGAATAGTTAATATTCATCGAGAGTTAATTATGGGTCTGCCAGCTCCTTGAAGTACTTTTATGTGTTAATTCATCGAAACTTCTCAATAGCTAAATACTATCATTATGCCAGCTTTATACATGAGAAAGCCAAGGCAGAGAGCTGCTAAGCAATTTATATAAGGTGTCACAGATAAAAATGTACTGGAAGCAGGATTTGAATCCTAAACATCTAGCTCCAGGGACCATGCTTGTTTACCACCACAATAAGCAACAAGCTCAGCCCCCTGCCCCCACCCTATTTATTTCCCGTGGTTGTGATATAAGCAGACTCTACTGTAATGGTGAGCTATAGTCAAGGCTGCGGTGGAGCTGAGTTAGGAAGATGAAGCAAACAGGGGCAAAGGTAATTTAGCATGTGAATTTCAGTCATGAGGTAGGAGAGACCCAGAGGTAAGCAGCAAACTGTGGGCCTGCACACTCCTGACCTGGTGAATTTCGAACTGTAGCCAGGCTTAATGACCATGGACATTCCCATGAGCCTCTGAGAGGAACTCGTGAGCCAACAGGAGCAGTATCCCTTCTTTAATTCTCTTATCCCGTACAATCTTTGTATCATTTCTTTGCTGGTTTGGAAATAAGCTGAAGTGAAAGCCACTTTCAACTGAACTCACATTGTCATTATCCTCAGTTTTCCAGCTGGAACCAGATTCTGTGCTATGGTCAACTCTTTTCTGGGCAATTCATTTAATACCTATCCCTTGTTTCTCTCTTTTGTTAAATAGAGATAATATACTCTCTACCTTGCAGGATTATCGTTGAGGTTAAATGAGTTAGTACATGTAAACTTTAAAAAAATGTTTGGCACCTACTAAGTACTCAGAAAATATTAGCTCTGGGGTGCCTGGTAAACTCTGTCAGTTAAGATTCTGACTCTTGATTCAGCTCAGGTCATGATCTCATGGTTGAGAGACCAAGCCTGGCATCAGGCTCCGCGCTGAGCATGGGGCTTGCTTTGAATTCTCTCTCTCCATCTCTCTCTCTACTCTGCTTACACACGCTCTTCCTCTTCTTAAAATAAAAAAATAAACACTTAAAAAAAGATGACTTTTAAATATGTAACAAATTCCTAAATAAGAAGATTGAACTGAAAAGGTAGAATAATGTAAAATCTGATGGACATTTTAGGAAAACCATCTTCAAAAGGTTGTTCTTCCTTGCTTTTATTTTTATTTGAACTTTGACATCATTCAGTCACTTACATTTTAATTCAGAACCTTTCCTAGGCACCTCTCACTCATATTTCTTGCACTCAGCACCCTGTTTCTTTCAGATTCCCCAATATTTCACACTCTTAATTAGGTTTAACAATACCTGATAAACACCAAGCAGGGAATGAGTCCAATTTCCATCATGGATCCGTTTGAGAGCTTGTGACTTATTATGTTTTAACCAATATATGTTCATATGATTTTTTTTTTACATCAGAAATAATTGGCCAATTGTCTTAATATTTAAATTATATTCATGCAAGTTGTAGAATTTTAGTGACAAGTAGGAATTACATATTATATTTGATCTTATGTTATAATGTTGCTATTTATTGATTCTTATAATTAATAACTTTAAAAAATAGTGAATAGTTTGTAATTTTCCCATCAAGATAAATAAAAAATTATCTAAACATTTTCCGAAAACTTTGCCAAATGGAATTCATAAGGAAGGGTATGAAAATAAATAATCAACATAGTGGTATTTTTTTTTTCATTCCAGTGTAGTTAACATATAGTGTAGTATGTTTGGCGTAATTTCGGGCATACAATATAGCGATTCATTAATTCCATACATTACTCAGTGCTTATCCCAAAAAATGCATTCCTAATCCCTATCACCTTTTTAATTCATCCTTTCACCCACCTCTATTCTGGTAACCATCAGTTTGTTTGCTATAATTAAGAGTCTGTTTCTTGGCTTCTCTCTCTGTCTCTTTTTTCCCTTGGCTCATTTGTTTGGTTTCTTAAGTTCCACATGAGTGAAATCATACGGTATTTGTCTTTCTCTGGTTAACTTATATTACTTAACATTGTACTCTCTAGCTCCATCCATGAGGTTGCAAATGGCAAGGTTTCATTCATGTTTATGGCTGAATATTTCATTCATTTTTATGGCTGAATAGTATTCCATTATATATATCACATCTTCTTTATCCACTTATCTATCATTGGATAATTGGGCTATTTCCATACCTTTGTTATTTTAAATAATGCTGCTGTAAACATGGGGGTGCGTGTATCCATTAGAATTAGTGTTTTGTGTTTTTTGGGTAAATCCCCAGTGGTGCAGTTACTGGATCATAGGGTAGTTCAGTTTTTAATTTTTTGAGGTATTCATTTTTATGGCTGAATAGTATTCCATTATATATATCACATCTTCTTATCCACTTATCTATCATTGGATAATTGGGCTATTTCCATACCTTTGTTATTTTAAATAATGCTGCTGTAAACATGGGGGTGCGTGTATCCATTAGAATTAGTGTTTTGTGTTTTTTGGGTAAATCCCCAGTGGTGCAGTTACTGGATCATAGGGTAGTTCAGTTTTTAATTTTTTGAGGAGTCTTCATATTGTTTTTCCATAGTGGATGCCCCACTATTCACTGTACATATACAATATATTTTCCATATTACTTCCAACACTTATTCTTTCTTGTATTTTTGATTTTGCCATTCTGACAGGTGTGAAGTGATATCTCATTCTAGTCTTGATTTCTATTTTCCTGATGGTGAGTGATGTTGAACATCTTTTCATGTGTCTGTTGACCAAGTGTCATTGGATAGATTCCTTATTAAAGTTGCATAAAAAGAAAAAGATTCCACTGAGCCAAAGATAGCAGTAATTCTGTTACTGATAGTGAAAGTCATCCTACACAATAACTCTCCTCTTTCTTGTTTCCCTCACACCAACCATGAAGATTTTCAAAGTTAAGTGCAGGTTAATTTGTTTATTTTTCTTTATATTTTGTATTGTCTTTATTATTTTATATTACAGTATTGTAATCATTTTTATATGAATATTTTGGGGTTGTGGAACGAATCATCTGAGTTTCCATTATTTCTTATGGGGAAATTCGCTTTGATATACAAGTGCTTTGGATTATAAGCATGTTTCTGGAATGAATTATGCTCACAAACCAGGATATTACTGTATTTGGTTTTTTGGTGTTGAGTTGTATCAGTTCTTTATATATTTTGGATACTAGCCCTTTATCAGATATGTCAATTGCAAATATTCTCTCCCATTCATTAGGTTACCTTTTGGTTTTGTTGATTGTTCCTATGCTGGGCAGAAGCTTTTTATTTTGATGTAGTCCTAATAGTTTATTTTTGTTTTTATTTCCCTTACCTTTGGAGACATATCTAGAAAAGTGTTGCTATGACCAACAGCATTTTTTCACAAAACTAGAACAATCTTACAATTTATATGAAACCATAAAAAACCCTGAATTGCCAAAGCAATTTTGAAAAAGAAAGGCAAAGCTTGAGGTATCACAATTCCAGATTTCAAATTAGGTTACAAAGCTGTGATAATCAAAACAGTATGGCACTGGCACAAAAATAGACACATAGATCAATAGAACAGAATAGAGAGCCCAGAAATAAACCCTCAATTAAATGGTCAATTAATCTTTGACAAAACAGGAAAGAATATCCAATGGTAAAACTATGTATTTAAACTGAATATTTTAAATGGCAATTTTAGTTTTTTAACCTTAAAGATAACTCTTATAAAAATAGAGGTAGGAGGATTACATTTCCAATAAGAGAATTACAATAAGATGAAGAATAGAAATAAAAATGTAAATTATTAGTATATCTGTAGTATGCTACCGTTTGAGTAGTTCCCCATATTCCACTGCATTGTATTATGTACTTTTCTGTCAAATTGTATCCTCTTTTAATATAAACTTACTAAAACAGATGACAGTTGGAACCATGAGGCCTTCGTAGTTATTTGAAAGATATGTTTTTCTTTCCAGAGCTAGTATGGATTTAGTTGCTGCCAAATATTATGGAAGAAAACCTGATTCAGTCAAATTTGTATACGTGTGTTGTTATATGGGAGGAAAAGTAATCGTTAAGGACTCGTTTCATTGAACTAGAAACTTTTGTGAGGGAAAAAAATCAATCACACATTTGCGTCGTGGAAACAGACAATTTTTAAGCATTAGATGTGCCTTCCATACTTACTACATAGAAGTCTATACGTTCTAGTTCACGGTGTGTTTCCACAAATGTATTCAGAACTCATAGAGAAACAACTGTTGGAATCATTTAGTAATTTATTCCACAAATATTTATTCACAACCAGTTTTTTAATGGCTGAAGATATACAATAAATAAAATAGGTAAGATATCTCTGCTCACATAGAATATGCACAATACTGAGGTGAGAACACTTAAATATGTGTGTGTGTGTGTGTGTGTGTGTGTGTGTGTCGTACATATGTGTATATATACACGTATAAATAAAATATATTGTTTATTAAGTATTATGAGCATTAAAAAAGAGAGAATGTTTGTGTCCCCTCAAAATTCATATGTTGAAGCCCTAACCCCTAATGTGATGATATTTGGAGGTGGGGTCTTTGCTAGTTAAGGTGAGATGAGGTCGTGAGAGTGGAGTCCCCATGATGGGATTAGTATCCATATGGGGAAGAGAGCCCAGAGCTCTTTCTCTTCCTCTTTCTGCCATGTGAGACACTGTAAGAAAGTGACTGTCTGCAAGCCAGGAAGAGTGTCTTACCAGTAATTAAGTCAGAGGACTTCTTGATCTTAGATTTTCCAGTCTCTAGAATGGTGAGAAATAAATTTAGTTTTAATGCCATCCAGTTTATAGTATATTGTTGCAACAGCCCAAACAGGCTAAGACAGAAAGAATGGGAGTGGAAAATGTTAGAGAATTCAGGGAAGACCTCACTGAAAAGATAATATTTAAGCAGACTTTAGGAGTTGAGTGAGTAAGCCATGTCTTGGTAATGCATAGGGAACTGCAATACAATGGCCTTGGGGAGGGAAAGTGTCTGGCTTGTTCCCAAACAACAGAAAGCCAATGTGACGGAAGCAGCAAGAACAAGCACAAATATTAGTAAATGAGTTCAAGGGGATAAATAGTGGCCTAATTTGGGTAGGAAATGGAAGGCCATTTTAAGGACTTTGTGTTTCGCTCTCAGATGAAAAGTAATTGGAGGGTTATGAGCAGCGGAAGAAAATGCTCTGAATTATGTTTTAATAGGATCATTGTAGTTCTATAGGGGGAACATAATTTGGAGGATTGGAGCAAGAGAGGAAAAAAAAAGGAATCAGTACATGATGGTGGCTTCAATGTTGGAAATAATAGCAATAGAAGCTGTGAGAAGAAGTTGGGTTATGGATATTATAGTTTCAAGGTAGAACCACTAGAATACACTGATAGATTGGATGTGACAGGTAATGATAATAGAGGAATAAGAGACTACTTTAAATTTTTTGATGTAGGCAACTGGATGGAAGGAGCTTTCATTAGGTGAAATGGGGAAGTCTCTAGAATGCAGATTTGGTGGAGACGATCATTAGTTTGTTTTCAGAGATACTGTTTGGTAAATGTATTAGACAACCAGGTCAAAATATAGAATAGGTTACTGAATATAGAATTCTGAATTTCAAGGAGGAGATTCAGAATTGGGGTATAGATTTGAGAATCAGAAACTTGTAGGTAATATATAAAACATGAAATAGGTTGCAATCACTAAAGAAATGATTATCAATGGAAAAGTCCCAGGCCTGTGCTTTGATGGCAGTTCAGTATTAAAAGGTTAGGGATAAAATGAGCAAAGAAGATTGAACAGTAGCCACTGAGGTAGAAGGAAATGCAGGTGAGTGTGGTATCTACTTCTGGACTCTCTCTTCTGTTGCTTTGATCCAGAAGCTTGTCCGTTTTACAGGATCATTTCTTACGACTTCTTTATACTGAGTCTTAAAATCAATTAGTATGATTCCAATGGTTTTTTTTTTTTTTTTTGAAAATTGTTTGGCTCATCCAGTTGTTTTGTTTTTTCATTTACATTATGTAATAAGCTTTTCATTATTTTTGAAAAGCCTGCTCATATTTAGGTTAAAATTGTATTTTATCTCTAGGTAAATTAGGAGAGAACTGACATCTTTTATTATATTGAATCAACCACTCCACAGATGTGCTGTTTTACACCATTTATTTAGACTCGCTTTGATATTTTTCATCAGTATTTTTTAGTTTTCAGAGTACAGATCTTACACATATTTTGTTAGATTCTTACCTAATTATTTCATGTTTTTGAAGCCATTATGAATAGTTTTTTCAACTTTCAATTATTTGTTGCTATATATCACATATTTTTTGTTACCTTCTTTGAGATTTTCTAAGTAGACAATATTGTTGTCTGTGAAAAAGATGATTTTGTTTTGTCTTTTCCAATTTGCATGTCTCTTATTTCTCTTTCTTTCCTAATTATGTTGGCTAGGACCTCCAGTCCCATATTGAATGCAAATGGTTGGAACAGATAATGTTCCTTAAATGGTCTTATTCCTGATTTTGGTGGGATAGTGGGGATTACTCAGACTTACATCATTAAGTATTAGATTATAACATGATCATTGCTTTCTAAGCACTGCTGCGGTTTGACTTATCATATCTTGATATGCTGTATTATCATTTTAAATTATTCCAAAACATTTTCTATTTTCCTTTCCTGTGATTTTTTTTTCTTTGACCGATGAGTTAGCAAAAAACATGTTTCTGGGGTACCTGGGTGCATCATTCAGTGTCTGACTCTTGGTTTCGGCTCAGGTCGTGATCCCATGGTTCATGAGTTCGAGCCCTGCATCAGGCTACTGTTGCCGGTTTGGAACCTGCTTGGGATTCTCTCTATCTTCCTCTTTCTCTGCCCCTCCCCTGCTCTCTCTTTCTTTCTCATAATAAATAAATAAACTAAAAAACAAAGCATGTGGTTTCCAAACCACAAAAATTTGGGAATTTTTGAGATATTATTCTGTTATTGATTTCTAGCTTAATTTCATCGTGTTCAGTGAACCTACTTTGTATTGTGTAACTTTAAATTTTTTAAATTTCTTGAAATGTGCTCGGTAGCTTAGAATAGTTTATACTGATGCATGTACACTTGTAAAGAATGGATATTCAGCTCCTGATTGACAGATTTTATATAAAATTGGATGAAAATATGGTTCAGGTCATCTGTATCCTTAATGATATTTTTCCTTTTTGTTCATTTACTAAGAGAGGAATATTGAAACCTCCATTAATATTAGTGAATTTATGTGATTCCAATTTATCCTCTCTATTGGCTTATTAGCCTTCTTTTTATTTTATTTAATGGTTGTGCTAGGGTTTTGGTATACAGTTTCAATTTATAGTCTATCTTCAAATGATACCATACTACTTCACATTTAGTATAGGAAACTTACAGGTGTATACTTGCATTTCTGCGCTCCCATCCTTTGTACTGTCATTGTCATATAAGTTACTTTTACATACGTTATTAACCCTGAAATGTGCTTGTAGGTTATTTTTTTGCCTTCAATTGTCAACTACCTTATAAAGGGTCAGTAAATAAGAAAAAAATCTTTTATGTTCACAGTTGTCTTTACTATTCTGGCAGTGTTCATTTCTTTGTGTAGATCCAAGTTTCCTTCTAGTGTCATACTCCCACCCAAAGAAATTCCTTTAAACATTCATTCAAGTCTAGGCTTTTGTTGGTTGGTAAGTCTTTCTTTAACCTTCATTTTTTTTTAACATTATTTATTTTTGAGAGACATAGAGAAAGAGTGTGAGCAGGGGAAGGGCAGAGAGAGAGGGAGATACAGAATCTGAAGCAGGCTCCAGGCTCTGAGCCGTCAGCACAGAGCCCGACGCAGGGCTTGAACTCACAGACCATGAGATCATGACCTGAGCTGAAGTCGGCCGCTTAACTGACTGAGCCACCCAGGCGCCCCTAACCTTCATTTTTGAAAGATATTTTTGCTGCGTATAGGCTCCATTCTAGGCTGATTTTTTTTTCTTTCAGACCTCTAGATGTCAATTATTTGTCTTCTGGCTTGTATAATTTCTTAGAAATGTGTCTTCTAAAGTTTGTATCTGTTCCCTTGTGCTGCTCCTTTTCTCCACTCCATGGCTCTCCTTAACATTTTTTCTGTTTTTGTTTTCAACTATTGATTATGACATATCTACCAAAGTGTGTGTGTGTGTGTGTGTGTGCATGCATGCACGTCTGTGCATGCCCATATGCACATTATTATTTATCAAGCTTATTGTAAGAGAGTTTTTTTGTTTTTCCCCTAGTGGGAGGCTGCTTCTCCTTGTGACTAACTGCAATGCAGGTGGCGAGTAATAAGCAAAAGGTTGTCCAACCTCATCCCTCAACAAGGGATAGATAGCTTCTTCTGTCCCTTGACTGCATTTCACCATTGCCTGGGAACTGAGGGTGGGAGAGTTTTCTGCCCTTCCTCCAGCAGCCTAAAGCTATTGGTATCTAAGAAAAAAGTCTAAGAAAGAAGGTTGGGTTTCATTTGTGCACCACCGGGTGCTCTCTTAAGTTCTTTTCTGCCCCTAATCTTTATTGTGAGAATTAAATGGAGATCAGAGGAAAAGAGATTGCAGTGAGTGCAATCTCAGCTTGTGTCTGAGGGTTCAAGGGATACTAGCCTACATTTAATCTTTAAGAATTTGTTAATATTTTAACTATTTTCTTTTAGACCACTCTGATGGTAGAAACTCTTTCTCTTGTGTTCTGCCAAAAGAAAATCACTTTAGGGGTGCCTGAGTGGCTCAGTTGGTTAAGCGTCCGACTTCGAATCAGGTCATGATTTCACAGTTTGTGAGTTTGAGCCCCACATCAGGCCTCCCCAGTTCGTGCTCCGTCTCTCTCTCTCGCAAAAATAAATAAACATTAAAAAAAAAGAACATCACTTTATACATCTCATTTCTCCTCACAGAGGCTCTTCACTCTGGAATTCCGTTCACCCAGTTGCCTTGAAAATTAGGTCTCTAATGGATTCTAGTAAAGTTATATTTTGTGATTTATCTAGCTTTTCCCCATTGTTAGTATACAAGTAATGCTCTCTTGTGACTTTCAACATCTGACTTAACTGTCTGTAATCTCTTAAGCTGTGCATTAGAGTTTCCTACCTTTCCATTTAGTCTTAGATGAAAGAAAATCCTTCAGAAATCCACCATTGGATTTGCAACATGGTAGTATTGGTGAGTCGAGAAGTGCAATTTATTGGAATGGTGATGGCCAAAGCTTGACTGGGGAGTAGGTTCAAGAAACAAAGAATGGAGAAAAATAATTAGATACCATGAGTTTAAATAACCTTTTAAGGATTTTCCTCAATAAAGGGTAGTGGAAAAAAAGATAGTAACTAGAGTAGGGGACATTGCTGGAGCTACGTCTTTGACAAGGCAAAAGCTCATGTGAGGGGGTTGGCTTTTATTTGGAGCTTGGAGAATTTCTCTATAGAAACAGGAGAGAAAGCCAAGTATACAGTCATCAACACTGGTAGGTGAGAAGATGTGGTGAGGGGAGCTTATGGAGGTTCTTTCGTGATTGCTTCACATTCTCACTGCCTGAGGTAGCCAGCTATGATGTGAGAGATTTGGTGTCTTGAGGGAAAAGCTACAGAGATGTTCATGATTCCAGCTACTTTTATATTATGTAAGTGTTGCCCCAGTATGACAAATCCCTCTGGTACCCCTGACCCAAATTATTTGAGAATGAGAAAGCAGGCAATCATTAAAATTTATTGGTATTTCCAAATAATATACTTAGCTACTGTTATGGGAAATCCTTAGCGAATTCCCCAAATGAATTATGACATTTCTGGAACTACATAGTAGTATTTTTTTCTTCTTATAGAAACCAAAGATGATAGTAGACTATGACCACTTTTCTTAAGCAAAGTGTGGCAAGGTCAATGTGACCTTTTCTAATCTATAGAAATGCTTATCTTCATTGAGCGAGGAGTAACATCTGCATATCATCTGCTTAGAGGCTTTCTGGTTAGGAATTCTCCTTGCTGTATTCTTCTTATTTTTTGTAAAACCAGTGTATCTGGGTAATTTGGTAAGACCAGAGAGATCTGTCCCTTTGGATCTGACCAAATGAATATTATATTTGGATTTCACGATGGACCTAAAACATTGGTCCAGAGAAAGTAATAAAAAGATCAGAATACTCCTGGAACATTCACCGAGTGCTCCCTAAGGTTTCGAGCTATGGGCTGTGTGTATGTGTGTGTGGGGACATCCACTGTCATCCTCCTCCATGACAACAAGTGAACAATTCTGGCTGTCATTTATACAATTAAAGATACCAACGTTCAAGCAAATGCCTAAATGCAGCTAGAATAACATCTGGATATCGTTAAACATTGTATTTGGTAGGAGAAAAGGGATTGAGAAAACTTTTGATTATTTCTTCCTCTCATTGACTTGACATTTTCACGTATGGCTTTGACAGGAATCAAAGTCAGGGTTTTTACAGACAAGGGAATGGATAATACCATTTTTTGTGAAACTGAGAGCAATTGTATACAGCTAAACAGCTCATTTTCTTTAAACAGCATGTTCTTTAAACATGCAAACACTTTTGAAAAAATATTGTAATAAAGTTCAGTAATTTGAAAAGATCAGCAAACTTTTTAATTACAGTGGATCTTTGCATTACGACTAAGTTTCACCACGATTTAATCTCATGAAACTCTCTGTGAATAATGCATCAAATCACTCTATAGAACTGACCTCCACACCCCAACCCCTTGATCTCTTTCCACATCTCATGCTCTGTTGCTTCTTTGCTGGTGGGCAGCTTAATTCTGTCACTTATCAGTCTCCTAAATGTACTATCAGTGCTAGCAGTTTGCACTTACACTCATTACCCTTCAGGGTGGATGGTATGGATTAAATGTTTGTATCTGTCTAAAATTCATATGTTAAAGCTGTAATATGATGGTATTTGCATGTGGGACATTTGGGAGATAATTAGGTCATGAGTGTGGAGCTTCTATGATAGGATTAGTGTCCTGGTAGGAAGAGGAAAAGAGCTAGCTCTTTCTCTCCATCATGTGAGGGTACAGTGAAGATGGCTGTCTGTAAACCCTCACCAAGAACCTGACCTTGCCGGTACCCTAATCTTGGACTTCTAGCCTTCAGAACTGTGAGAAATAAATGTTTGTTTTTCAAGCCATCCATTATATGGTATTCTGGTATTGCATCCCAAACTAGGACAGTGGTTTCTTCTTGAATCCGTTTCTACTCTAGGATATATTATATATATACACACATATTACTCATGTATTACACTTTCCTCTTTCACTTCACTTTTTGCTTGAAGCCCCTACCCAGTATTCATACCAAATGAAAGATCACATTATAAAATTAATTTCCAGATCTGTTGGCAATTAACCCTCAGAATTATATCCTTTTCTGTGATAGAAAGTGGCTTAAGGCCATGAAATTATGGTTTCTGCTAAAATGAACCAAAATCTTGTCCTCACGCACCTGAGCTCTTGCATTCTACACATTTTTGTTGACTCATTTCTCTCTTTATGACTTACTGTCTGTGCTCTGCCTGGCTCCTCTATGTCCATGTGAATTAGTTTTTGATCATCTGGTCATACACTGGTTAGAACTCACCTCATGATCTCATTCAGTTTTTCAGCCTAAGCTGGAATCTCCTCATCTGTGTTGCCCCAGCTTGGCTTCTTTTATGTAGTGCAACAACCTCTCCTTGAAGTTACATGCTCAGAGGGATAACTACAGGATTTGGAATGTAGATGTACAATTTCTTTCTGATATCCATAAATCCTTAATTGTATTAATTTCAAAGTGGTTAGAGTTCTACGGATCTAGATTAAATTCTGGATCTGCCACTTACCAACTACATGACCTTGGGCAAATTGCTAATATTCTCTGGGCCTCAGTTCCCTCTTTCTAAATGTCCTTTTGTGCCTAGGGTTGCTTGAGATTTAAGATATTTATGTAAAATGCTCAGTATAATTCCTGGTACATAAGTCACACAGTATGTGCTCAATAAGTGTTAGCAATTATTAATATTTTTGTTATGGTTCTTAATAAATGATGTTATGATGACATTATGATAATGAAAATTAGTGACATAAATATTGCAACTAGCAAGGTGTGGTGGACATTCACAGCATCTACTAACACTTTCTTCTCTTCTCATTCTGGGTACTGGTGGATTAAAATTTCTAATCTGTTGAAGTTGAATATTTGAGAGCTGGTATGTGATTCTACGTTATTCTCTCATCTATTTCTAAACCTGTCTGGGTTATTGCATAATCATTTAATGATAAGTCTGGGCTAACTCATGGAGCACTGGAACGTTTAAGCCATTTAGATTTTGGTGTTATTACCACATCATAATTTTCTTACTATCACTGATTTATAAAGTCAGTCAGAGGAAAATTGAAATCATAGGTGATTGTTTCTTGGATGAGCTTGCCTGAAAGGAAAGGCAGAATCTCAGTAGTGGTCAGAGGAACCAAATCTAGGGTCAGGATTGAGTGATTTAAATCTATCCTAAGAGCTATAATGACCGCATTCTTCAGCTGAGCTGGCTCTCATAGCAGAGAGTGACACAGATACTGAGCTAGGTCAGGCGTAGCCACCATCCCAATTCTTGGGAGAACACTATCCAGTCACTGGGGGTATGATAAAGAGTTTCAGCTCCTGGGCAGGACAAGCCTGCAACACGTAACTACTTATAGAAACGGCTTCACTGAAGAATTCCAGCCCCAGAAGGTGAACCAGAATACTGACAACAAAAATGAGGCAAACTCAGTTCTGGAACTTGCTAAGTATGGTAAGTTTGTGGCAGAGAGGCAGAGTTTGACAGGATGGAGAAGAGAGAAATGCTGAATTGTTCTCTCATTTGGAATAAATACTAAAAATGTTTATTAGTATTTTAAAAACTTTAAACTCAAACTGTTAGACAAATGAAACCCAAGTGCCTAAGGAAGTAGTCATTACTTCCTTAGACATTAAATAGTCATAAATTAAACCTAGTATGGATTTCACTTTTGAAATTTCATTAGGGATTGAGAAACTTTTAGTAATTTAAAAATACTGTAATGCAGTAATTAAACATGAAATAGTATAGCTTGAAAGGGAGAAACTGCACCCCCGTCAGGAAATGATCAGGTCACAAAAATTATTAATTTTATATTGCAGCTGTGCAGAAAGTTTGAAGAAAAAGAATCCTTAGGGATTTTTACTTGTCTATCAGGAAGAAGAAACTGATGGAGTGAACCATGCCATTTAAAGGTTTAGTGAGCTGTAGCAAGAATATTATCAGTAAAAATGGCCACGTCTTATGTGGGAAAGCTGCCTCCTTCAGATTTCTTATAAATAGCTCCAGGTCTTGCTGCCATGTGGGTCCCGTTGATTTTTTTTTTCCTTTTATCCGATTCTCTATGGACAAATATGACATCTGTTTTTCTGAAGTTTGCTAAAGAAAGTTTTACTGCTGGAGCTGTGAATTGGTATAACTGCTGAGGTTGCTAGGGACCAATGTTGGGGAGACTGTAGCAGGTGCACAGAAGAGAATAATCTCCAAAGAACACAGCCTAAACAAGATACAGGTTTATTTCTTTCTCTCACAAAAATAGTCTAGGGCTAGAATATTGGCTTCCTGGCCAAAAGGGACCCAGGATTCTCTGAGACTAAGCTGTGACATTTTAGTTGGCTTTATTCAAGTCCATCTCCTTTGTTGCAGGCCATGCATAGAAGAAAATGTGGAAGGGCAAAAATATGCTTCTCCTATTCCATCAACTTTCATTAAGGGAAGCATTTCTATTCACATTCCATTGACTTAGACCTAGCCACATGGCCATGCCCAGCTACAAGAGAAGGTAGAAAATGCAGAACTTAACTCTAGGCAGCAGGTAGGGTTTCCTACTATTCTTCCAGTAAAAGGATAAAAACTAGATATGAGAAAGTAATTAGCTATCTTTGCCATAACTACCAAAGCCACTGGCACAAATGCTATTGATAGTTTTTTATTTCAATGTCTGAGTTTTTGTCCTAAGTCAAAATAGTATATATTGTTTATCAAAAAATATATATTCATTATATAGCACATGGAACAAACAGTGACATAAAAAGATTATTAAATTTTTTCTCTAATTGTATCATTTGGAAGCAACACTATTGATATTTTGGTATGTATCCTTTCATTATTTCGTATATACTGATGCACCTATATATCCATCTACATAAACTAATGAATATATATAGGATATATAGTATAGTATATAGCATATATACTATAAATATGTACAAATACTGATATATGAATGTATATTTAATTGGGTCACATTATAATATTACTTTATACATTTTTTTACTTAGTAAAATTTCCTTTTATCTACGGTTATTTTTTGGAACAGAATTCAAAACTTTTTATTGGTCTATAGTATTTACTAATTTAAATGATACCCAAATATTCTATAGATATATTATACTTAATATACCTTATGTGATGATGAACATTGTGTTTTTATTTGTTTGTGTCCATTTTGGATTAATTCCTTAGTATGAATTGTTAAGAATAGAATTGTTAAACCAAAGATTTTATATTTCGACAATTTAATATTATGTGTCCCACTTATATATTTATATTTAGATAACTTTTATAAATGAGGGTATTTAGCAAAACTAAATCAAAACAAAATCTAAATTGTACAATTCCTTAGGAAACTAAAGGGGTAGCCACAGGCAATTTTTTAAAGAGTACTTTAGGGTGTTGGTGTTTATAAGTTTGCTTTAAAAACAACAGCACAGGGGCGCCTGGGTGGCTCATTCGGTTGAGTGGCCGACTTCGGCTCAGGTCATGATCTCTCTGTTGTGAGTCCGAGCCCCACGTCAGGCTCTGTGTGTCGGACTCTGTGCTGAAAGCTCAGAACCTGGAGCCCGTGTTCTGATTCTGTGTCTCCCTCTCTCTCTGCCCTTCTCCTGATCACGCTCTGTCTCTATGTCTCAAAAATAAATAAACATTAAAAAAAAATTTAAAAACAACAGCACAAACATAAGAAAAGATGACTGCAGCAGACACTTCTGGCATCACTACCTTTCAGAAGATGTAAGCAAATAATGAATGCTATCTTCTTAATATTTCTTTTTGATATCAGTATTGAACAAGATATTTTCTTTCTTGAGTAAGGAAATACTAACTGTGTTTATGTACACAGGAAATGGTCACTTACCAGTAATGCAACAGAGAGCATGGGAAATTAAGTGTAGGACCGTGTAAGGGAAAATGACTCGTTTACTGGGCATTGTTCTTAGCATGTGAGAAGATACCATTTTTTTCTGCCTTGTGAATTCAGGCCTCTGTCATTAGCTTCAGGTTGATTGAGTGGGGCAATGCCAGAGAGAAAAACACTTCATTTATAACCAATTCAAACTCTTTCTTAAGGCACTTGAAAGCAATACCAAACTTAGAAAAGTCGGATATTTCAAAGTAGGCTGCTTATAATTATCTTTGGTATATCTTATACATCTTCTTAATTAACAACTTGGAGAAAGCTAATCACCCAGGGACCCTCAGAATAATTTAATTGTTCATAGAAGAACTGAAGCCCTGAAGGTCTTTCTAAAAAGATAATGCTGAATATGTGTATTTGACTAGCAGGGGGTTGAAAGAATTTTTAAAGATGTGGTTATTAATATGGACAAGGGCTAGAAAAGGATCTGCTCAATAATTATAAGTAGAAATCTGCATTTGGGAAGAAGTCTTTAAAATTTGCTTGGTATTCCCTTTGCTTAATTTCATCCCAAATGAGCAATTTAACAAATCTCATCCTTGAGAGGTTACTTATTTTTATGGATTGGAATATAGAGCATTTACTCCAGGAATTATCTCTTGATTTTTTTCAAACTTCGAAAGAATTACTTTATAGTAAAGCTTCCAGTTAGGCCATTTGCATTTAAGGACACAACACAGTGCACTTCCTTTTTCTTAAGACAGTACTGAGACAGAAAAAGGGCTGTTTATTAAATGCTTATTCTGGATCAAATCCTTCATGTGTATTGCTTTTAATCTTCACAACAAATATGCAAGGGAGGAATTACTATTACTCTTTTATTAATATTCATTTATTTTTGAGAGAGAGAGCAAGAGAGCAGGAGAGGGGCAGAGAGAGAGGAAGACACAGAATCTGAAGCAGGCTCCACGCCATCAGGACAGAGCCAAATGTGGGGCTCAAACCCACAAACCATGACATCATGACCCGAGCCAAAACCGAGAGTCAGCCACTTAACCAACTGAGCCAACCAAGTGCCCTGATAATTCTTTTATTAATAAGGAAACTGAGTTTCAGACAGGATGGAAAGTTGTGTCAGGTCTCATAGCTACCAAGAGTCAGAGACAGGACTAGAACTCAGGGTATTTAGGCCAAAGGCCAGAAAGATTCCCTAAGGAAGGCACTGGCTATTGCATGGAGAGGATAAAATAAAAAGTACAACTGCATAGAATGACTCTATGAAATGTACACAAGAAGATTAAAAAAACCCAAAAAACCCAACACCTTCAAAATATTACTTCTCAGTTTTTTTATTATTTAAAACAAAAATCTAGTTAAAAGGGTAAGTTTCAGAATCAGATATCAGTCAATACATATACTACTGTGAAAAGGACACCTAGCATCTTAAATTTCTGGAAATTGTATGGTCTTGAGCATTTATCCTGACTTGATCTATCTGTAAAATAGAAGGAAACATGTTTTGAGTTCACTAATGATATAAGTGGTTAATTTTCTTCTGAGGGCCTCATTATACGACAAGGTTTATGGCAGCGTCAGCTCGCATTAATGAAGGCTCCACATGTATCAAATGCTAAGTAGATGAGAACTTACACAATTTAGGAAGGAATACTTTGAGCAAGATGGACCTATAAATAGCATCATATTTTCATGTAGGGCTTTTTATTCATTTGTAATGTTTAAATGCTTATTGGGTATCCATAGTGTAGTGTTTAAGGAGTCTGATATGTTAGCTCTTGAGAGGCAACATAGCTTAGTGCTTATGGTCTCCTGAGCAAGATTTCCTGGATCCTGAAATCCTGAATCAGCCATTTGCCAGTAGTGTGTTGTTTATGAATAGCTTAACCCCTCCACGCCTCGCTTTTTTAAAATTAATTAATGAATTATTTTAAAGTTTATTTATTTTGAGAGTGTGTGTATGCATGAGTGAGTGGGGGGGGCAGAGAGAGAGGGAGAGAGAGAATCCCAAGCAGCCAGACATGGGATGTGATCCCATTACCATGAGATCATGACCTAGGCACTCAACAGACTGAGCCACTCAGGAGCCCTCTTATCTTTAAAATGAAGCTAATAACAGTACTTTTTCACAGCATTCTTAAGAGGATTATATGTGATAATATTTGTAAAGCATTTAGAATACTTCATAATATATAGCAAGTACTATGGGAGTTTGATACTTGTTTTAGGAAACAATATATAAAGCTGGATCACTCAGGTGAACAGGAACTTTACTCATAATACATGAATAAAGCAATTCAGTGATTTCTTCAATTTCTTTAGTTTTAAAGAGGTGACGTGTTAAGTTCGTGTGGTGGTATGATGGTGTTTAAAAGAACTCATTCAAACACAGTTTTGGAGGGATTAGAAATCTTTAAGATTATTTTAAATTGATTTTCTATCTCAGGTTTCGATTCTTAAATTAAGGAAGTGGTAGAGTGAGATTAAAACTTTGACTTTTAGGAGCACCTGGGTGGCTCAGTTAGTTGAGCATCTCACTTCGGCTCGGATCGTGAGCTCACAATCCGTGAGTTCGAGCCCCACATCGGGCTCTCTGCCAACAGCTTGGAGGCTGGAGTTGCTTCAGATTCTGTGTCTCCCTCTCTCTCTCTGTCCCTCCCTTGTGTTCTCTCTCTCTCCCTCAAAAATAAATAAAAACATTGAAAAAAAAAAAACTTTGACTTTTAGAATATCAAGAGCAAAGAATAGATCCTAGGTAATGTCAGAGAACACAACAAGGGACCTGAAACTGTATATACTTCTCAACAGGTAGATGTTGTGCTAGACAACAAGGAGGGAGTTTCAAAAATGCAAAGGAAAATTATTTTGACCTAGAATTTTTTACTTAGTCAAACTTTTAATCAAGTGTATGATGAGATACCATTTTCAGACAGTCAAAGGCTCAGAAAGCATACCTAACATACTTCCTAAGCTTTAATTTAGAAGTTACATAAAGCCTGGACTAGGGCAAAGTGAGGAGTAAACTAAGAAAGAACAACATATGGCAGCTAGGAAACATTTGATCTCCCTCAGGAGAGTAATGAAGCACCTTCCCATAATGATGGCTGGGCAGAAGGCCCTGAGGACCGTTGTTGGCTCAGGGTAAGCAAGAGGATAGACTACTAGACGGAGGAAACTATGAAAAGGAATTTGAAGAAAATTGTTAATGATCTTGAAAGACTAGATGTGTTTAGCAGACAATATAAGGAAGATGGAAAGACAACTAGGAAAAATGTGTAGAACCTGTTCACCACTCTTTGGTCCAAGGGCAACATTGTGTTTTTTTGTTTTTTTTTTTCTTTTCTATCACTTCTCTCTTGATTGTGTTGTTGACTTCTGTTTGGTACATTCATTGAAATAAACCCCTCTATCTGCTCACTTTTGTGTACTGGGAGTTGGGTGGGGGTGATCTGCTCACATTATCCTTCACGAAGAGGTGCATTGCCTCTTACTCGAGCTGAGATGGACCAAATTCAGTGTGTGGCCATTACTGCAGCAGCACCCTGCCATAAATTTGACTAAACAGAACTGATGGCATAGTGAATATGCCTGTGAAGAGGATGGCACACTGGTTAGTCTTTTGTTCAGGACAGAACGGCTTTTCTTTTCTTTTTTTTTTTTTAATTTTTTTTTAATGTTTATTTTTGAGACAGAGAGAGACAGAGCAGGGGAGTAGGGGAGGGGCAGAGAGAGAGGGAGACACAGAATCCGAAGCAGGTTCCAGGCTCTGAGCCATCAGCACTGAGCCCAACGCGGGGCTCGAACTCACAGACCGCGAGATCATGACCTGAGCTGAAGTTGGCCGCTCAACCGACTGAGCCACCCAGGCGCCCCAAGAACAGCTTTTCTAACCCACATTAGGCAACTGCTTTATTGCAAAGGGTAGAATCTGTCATCTCAATGAACTGAGACTTTGTTTTTGGTATGTGTTTTCCATGTGCTTGCTCTAGGTATGATGCTGTACCACAGGCTTTCAGCGCATACTTCCATTTACATACTGTGATCTTGTTAGCAGCATGCATTATTTTAAGATCATAGTTTGATCAAGTTTGCAGCAAGTTAAAAAGTTTGGACTATATGCAGCGTATTTGGGCTCTAAATAATGACAAAGTATTTCTTTATAAATAAAAAGTGAATCACTATATCAAAGAACACATTCAATACAGGATGCCAAAAGTGGCACTTCATATTGAAATACCTTGAGTTCCAATGATGACTCATTCATTATCAGACAATCAGTAATATATGATCATTTTGCAATCAAGAAGGTTCAGGAAAGATGGCTGGAGGTGCATAATCTTGGAGCTTTAATTAATGTTTTCCTCATCATTTTTCCATAAGTTATTGTGTCAGGTGATAATAGCTTCTCTCAGAAACTGGCTTCAACTCTGTATTTCAAACTTCCATAGAAAAATGATATAATAATTCTTATGAATTATACCAACTATGACCTTGAGAAGCTTATTTTAATATGACAGAAAAGCTCCAGGTGATTAGTTCATGAAGTATCAATTAGTTTCTCCATTTTCTTCCTTTAAAGGATTTGTATTAATTCTCAGTGCAGCCTTATAATTAATTTGTAATTATTTTTAAAGAATTGAGGAGAGATTAATGTTCCAAATCTAAGTTAAAAAGAGTAAGAGATATCTTCCCTGAGAGAAAGAACTCTGGCAAACCACCCGATAGTCTCATTACTCGAGAAACATGATTGCTGACAGAAATAATGATAATCTTATTTACTAAATGATTTTTCATTAACAAAAACAACAGGATTAAAAAAACAGAAATAAACAGCATATAGAAATTGAAAGCACACAACAAATGTGCTATTAACCTAGTCCAACAGAAAATCAATAGCAGTGATATATTTAGGTCAGTGGTCTAGCAGTGGAAAAGATGAAGGATAAAATTTAGTTATCATTTAGCCAGAGAAAGAAAGAGTAAATTGTTTCACATTTTTTTAATTTCTTCTCATAAACTTTATTTTTTTTATGAGAGAAGAGTTTCCCTATTCAAATGGCAATTCTGCACATATATAACATTCAGTGTTTTTCTGCCTTCTTAAAATAACCTTCTCAAATGCAATTAGTGTGACAGAGACCCAATTAGAGGCAAATGAAGTGAAGTGAAGGTCAGAATCTGGAGGACCTGTGATACATGGTTGATGAGATAATAACAAAGATTTGGAAGGATGACATTGCTTTTATAAGCATCAATTTAGAGTTTTCTCACTTCGAGAATAGACAGAGGATAAATTGTAAGCTGCCTTTAGGACTGACATCACCAGCGTTTATCGAATCTACTGTTCATCTGACCCTGCCATATTCTCACTTCAGTAGTAGCTCCATTAAATTACATTTTCAGGATCAGGTGGTCACCATTTTCTGATTTAAGTCCAAGTAATTTATACTCTGAAACCTATCAGATTGCCCTCCATTGAAACTTGACTTTACATTTACCTAGAATCAGCAGTGTGATGTTTAAAATATTATGTTAACCAGCTTATGTCCTAAAATTGTTACTATTAAATACTAAGATTTCTCTAATGTAAAGTGGTGATATTTTATGGTGTTTTATAACAATTCACTTATTTTCTTTTTCTTTTAATCAAAATGTTCAGATGCTAGTGCTAGAAGTGATTTTAAAAATACAAATTAATCTAAATATTTCATATATCAAGAAGTTATAGTTTATGAGGTTAGAAGTTTTTAAATAAAATAGCTGTTTAATTTTTGCAATTATGTTTTTCTTCTTTCTGTAATGTACTTGTCTTTTTTTCTATCTCCTTGTTTTCAATAGAGTTTTTTTATCTGTATTGCATCAGATACTGTTGGCTTCCTATCAGGCATCGAAATTCCTTCTTTATTCCTGATGATTAGATGCTGATTTCCCCAAACATTGGAGAGACACTCTGTTTCTAGGCCATATGTAATCCTTATTAGTTTAGTGATGGTTATCTTACCTCCTTGCCATTGGTTGGTTGATGAATGGGAATAAAATCTAGTATGGGCCAAGGAGATAAGAAGGGTTGTCTTGTCTGAGTTTTCTAGGAAAGATTGCCATACATGATTCAGAAAAATGTGTCCAGAGAAGTAATAAATCACATTTCTATGACAATAGCTATGTGGTAGGCCCAGAGAGCTATTGGTGTAAATTTGAATAAGCAATGGAGGTAGAGAGGGAGGATACTAAGAAAAATGGTTTGAAAGATTGGTTGTGTTAAGGCAAACAATAGAAGGAAAAAAGGGCAATTAGAAGTATTTGAAAAGTGTATTTTGTGTTTAATGAGCTCAGAGGCATTGAGACATCTCTTTTGAATCACTTCCTTCTTGATTATGTTGTCAACTTCTGTGTCTGTGTCACCCATTCGCTGAAATAAATCTCTCTAGCTCCTCACCGTTTCTAACTGTTTTTTATACTCGTCTAATAAGTGTTCTGTTTTTCTATTCTTGGATATCTGGCTGTCAGGTCAGGAGCAGCTGTGACCATCTGGGTAGTTTTCTGAAGCCTAAACCAATGTGGGGAAGAGAGCCGCGGCTAGAGAATCACAGGGAGGCCTAGGTGAGCCCTGTGCCCTGCCCTGGGTCTGCTTTAGGTTTATAGTTATGTGAGGCAAACAGTCATCTTCTCATTTATTCCAGTTTGAGTCCTGGTATGTTGTCAATTGTGGCTAAAGGATCCATTCACAAAAGCAAACCCTCATTGAACTTTACAGACCATGTTAATGTGCTATGTGGATGGGAGAGAAGTAAAATCAGAAAGATTTTAAAAAATCTTGTGAAAAATGTGAAAAATACCAAAAATCATGTAGGTATGTGAGACTCATCTTTATCCTTGTTTCTTGAAGTCTTCAGGCTTATTGGAAGTAGGAATTATCTTGCTTTTTCTGAGACCCTCCCCTCAAGATAAATACACTTATTGTATGATAAATGTACTTGTTTTTAGATGATTCCATGTTTCAAGTACCAACTATACACTAACACTTCTAAATTGACTGTTCCGGCCTGGAAATGTCTCCTGAACTCTAGACTTCTGTCTTTTGGAATCGAGTGGTTTCTTGACATCTCTACTTCGGTTTCTAAGAGATGGCTCAAATATAGGAAGTCCAAAAACCAAACTCTTAGTCCCTTACCCCTCAGAGAAATCTGTTCTGTCCATAATGTACTTGCTAATGCCAACTGTTTCCTTCAGTCTAAAAACCTTTGAGCCATCTTTGATATATTTTCCTCACATCCCACACCTGATCCATCAATATATCCTGTTGCCTCTATCTTAAAATATACCAATAACTGGATCCCTTCTAATGACTGTAAGCTAACGTTCTTGACCCCACTCAGACTCTGGGTAAGTACAGATTGGCCCCATTCTCCACCCTCCTCTCTACTACCCTTCCCTTCTCATGCATCCTAACGTTGTGGCATTCCTTAGGACTTGAAAAGGCAGGAAGGTTTCCGCCTCCAGGGCATTTTGTACACTGTTCCTTTGCCTGTGGCTGTCTACCCTTCCACCACCATAGCCACCCTTTTGGTCACTTCCTTGAGGCTTTTGCGCAAATGTTAATGAGGAGTGAGGCTTTCCCTGAGGCTTTTCCTTTTTCTCCATTTTTGAAATTACAGGGGCACCTGGGTGGCTTAGTTAAGTGGCTGACTTTAGCTCAGGTCATATCTCGCGGTCTGTGAGTTCAAGCCCTGTGTCGGGCTCTATGCTGATGGCTCAGAGCCTGGAGCCTGTTTCTGATTCTGTGTCTCCCTCTCTCTCTCTCTCTCTGTCCTTCCCCTGCTCACACTCTGTCTCTATGTCTCTCAAAAATAGATAAAAACTTTGAAAAAAATTGAAATTACATTTTATCTTTGTCCTCAGACTCTTTTTGTGTCTGTATGATTTTACTTCTAAACACTTATCACCATCTCGCATACTATATATTTTATAGATATATTGCTTTACCTTCTGTTTCCCTCTCTAGAATATAAATTCCATGAGGGTAGGGAATTTTTGTTTGTTTTATTACTGTATCTCCACTGACACGCTATAGTCATTCAATAAATATGTGTTTAATTAAGAAGCAATCCCTGCCTCTAGGCAATAACTAACCTAAGTGAGTTTTTGCTAGTAGGTGTCAATGGTAACATAGTAAGATTTTAATCTAAGGATATGCCTTAATATGCCTAAATATTTAATTTAAACACAAGCATTTGAAGTCAGTATCTTAACAAAAATCAATGATTTTACTAGTGTATATTTCAGTAGTTAAGAGAAAATGAACCTTGCCTTAAACTTTTGTAGTCGATAACATTATTTCAGTTGTAAGTAATAGAAATCCACTTCAAATTAAATAATATAAAAATATTAGCTCATTTAATGGAATTTCTAGGTATAGGGTTTTGATTACGGTTCTTATAATCTTGGCTTCATTTCTGTTTCCCAGGGGTCTTTTGCCTAAGTCTTCCTCCATACAGTGATTTCTTTCTCAGGCTGGTAAAATGTCTGTAGATATTATGGCTTCATATCCATGCATGGCAGTGTTCAAGAAAAAGGAGGGGAGGTTGTTTTAGAAAAATTCTTAGGAGAGTCAGAAGGACTTTTCCTAGCAGTTCCCAGAAAATCACTTCTCACATACCACTTGTTCAGTGAAAGTCACATAGTCATCCTGAATAAATTATTGCCAAGAGATTTGGGATTATATATAGCTATTAAGCCCACTTCAAAAGCTGGTAGGAAAGGAGGACTCTCCTGTGGCACATGGAATTTCTGGAAAAAGGGGAGGGCTTAAGATCTTTCTCCAGATAATTTTGGTTCTATGAGGGAGGAAAAAGTGGGGAGACAACCAAATGTCAGCTGTACTTTTTTGTATCTTATGGACCACTTGTTACCATTTTTCCAGCTTTAGGAACAAGTTTGTGATCTTCAAGATAATAGCTATAAAGTATTCTCCTCTTTAGATGTCCTCTGAAATTCATCTAAATTGCTCCTGTGTGTAAAGAATTTAATTGTTTAAATTAACTAAATGAACTGAATTCAATGTCACCTGGAGGGAAAAAAAAACCTTAATTTTTATTTTTTCAAATGCTTTGAATTATGTAGCTAGTGCTATGTGAAGTGTGAAATGAATTCATTAGTTCTGAAAATTATACTTGCATTACTATTGCTATTGATATTTTTCATTTTATTATAATGATAAATACATTTAAGTTTAGAAAATAAAAATGAGATAAATGTATGTCTTCTCATCTTGAAAATTATATTATGTATTCTTTTTTAAAAAGAGTATATCGACAGTATGTATTTAGGATCAGTTTAAGGACTATTGAGATAAAATAACACAAATCTGTCATTTGCACCTTCAAATGTAGGACATAAAGAGAAATCTTAGAGAATTTTAGACCATGTAATTTGGGTTCTCACTATAAATCCAAAACTAGAACCCAGGTTTCATGGGAATTTTCCAGGTATTTATAAATCATTTAAAGTCCCATGGTCTTCCATTCAGCATTATTTGATTATGTCTGCACATAAATTTGACAAGGTGTCTTCTTGTTTCATACAGCAAGACCTAGAAAGTTGGCCTGTGGTGAAAGAATTCTTTCTGACCACATTGTCTATGGCTAAAGCTGTGACAAGACCATTATCACACCAGACATTGGGATCATCAGTAGTAAAATTGCAAGGCACTCTCATTCTCAGAGGGTGAAACGCTGGCAAAATAGAGCAGAAGCATTCTCTCTGGGGCTCTCTCTGGAAAAGGGATTTGCGTATTCCACAAATCCTTTCAGTTTATTCGTGAGTTATCATCCTCTGTGCTAGAATTCTCTACAAAGAGTCAAATCTTTATAGAAGGGAAGCAGAAATTAGCTATCTTCAGTATACTAGAAGATTCCTTTGTGAGATTTATGTCTGTAAAATCTGAGAATGAAACTTTTGCCTTTTCTTTCTCCTTCTCCTGCCCCTGCCCCTGCCCCTGCCCCTGCCCCTGCCCCTGCCCCTGCTCCTGCCCCTTCCCTGCCCTTCCCTTCCCCTTCCCCTTTCCCTTTCCCTCTCCCTCCTCCTCCTCTTTTGAGGCTACTCTGAAATATCAGATAGATTAGAGTGGGTTGAGAATGATTCTGTCACTCAAAAGAAGAGTTACTTCAAGTCTAAAACCCATTCTGGAAATGAGCCTGGTCAAGCTAAACTCTCTAGCTTATTATAAGAGACAAAAAGTCTTGCACTCTAAACAACGCTCATAAAATCATGTATTTATATTAAAAGGAGCATTGCTTTGAAAGTAGTCTAAGAAAATAGATTTACATTCGCCCTATTAAGGACCACCTGTTGTGTCTCCTAAGAATTCTTATTGAGAGGTTTTGGAAGATTGACGCACAATTAATTGTGAAAGTTAAGTTTTTGAAGAAAACCATCTCCTGTATCTTGTGGTATAGGGGGTTGTTTGGATGGCCTGCTCAGCAGTCATTCATAATGTTTTGTTGGAAGAAATGACTGAATTAAATATTATGAATCGATTGAATAGTACGAGGTACAAGATAGCATCATTCTAATAATTCAAATCAATTGATGCAAGAAGTGGGCTTTCGGTTACTCTTCAAGAGAACTGTGGCCTGTGGTACCACTGGATTGTTTAAGTATCAGGAAATCATCTTGTCAGTCAGTGGAAGATCTTTGTGGGAATAAATGCCCGGAAAATCCTTGGCATAGTTTATCTTCCCAAGGGATGGCCAAACACTACATGTTCTGCTTTATGAGAGTAAGTTAAAAGGATCTATAAACCTCTTAAACAAATAAATTGATAGCATAGTAATATTTTTAAGGTTTGCCAGTTTTTGAGTCTGTTGATCTTTTCATCCTTGTCTTGGCTAGAATGGATTTTGATACTCATTAATTGCAAAGAGACTGAAATTTTAAGGTATTTAGAGGCATAAACAATAAAAAGAATCTTACAAATATTATAGTTCCTATTAAATGTAATATTCCCTCACCTCAGTAATGTAGTATTATCTATCATACTTCTAGCCTTCCTTATGTCTAATATGGACCCCAGAGCTGGCATTGCCTTTTGGTGAATTAAAAGGCAAATGGCAGAAAGGTTTTGAGCCAAACCCCTCTGAAGAATAGTGAAATGCTCTTAAAGTAACAGGTGGGGAAGATTCCCCATGGCAGGATTGTGGATCAGTAAAGAAATCTGCTTATGTCTTTTCATTTGCCTTTTTGGAATACAAATATAAAAGTTATTTCTAAATATGTTTATATGAACTGTATCTCCAAAGACCAAGCCTGTACTATTCCTAAATGAAAAGTAATTTAAGTAGGTGATATGTATATGAAACTCAATGTTTCCCAATTTAAATAGCGACTTAGGTCTATATAATCTATTAGTTTCATTTGTCCTGTGTAAGAAGAAAAGGCAAATAAAATAACAAAAGGCAATAAAATTATATGGAAAGGATAAAGAGGATAAGAAAAATTATGATGATTAATGAAATTAAACATGAAATGAAAATAGTAGGGGGGACGAGATAATTAAAATAGCCAAACTTACATAAGAGCCAGCCAGACAGGCACTAGTATGTAACTTGTGAAGGCAGTTACCTTTAGGTTACCATTACATCCTTGGCAGTTAAAAAAATATTTATGAGAGGAAAGGATGATGTTATAGAATAAAATCCAAATGGGTTAAAAGGAAAATAGTTAATGTAATGTCTTTATGTAAATGTATCTCAACCTATTTTTTTTATCACCCTCCACTCCCAACCAAGGAGCTTTCTTAAGCATTTTCTTCTATTTGTCCCCACTCTCCATGAAATTTTAAAACCACGAATATACTATATATCTCTTTATGTACTGTGACCCTTTGCAGGACCACAAACCACTGTAACAGCTAAAAACTTTTTACCTCCCAAAACCAATTTTTGCCCCCTTAATGGAGATTAAAATTTAATTACAATTCCATTCCATTAAAAATCCATGCTTTATGGAATAGTTTTAATTAATTAATTTATTTTTATTATTTTTTTTAATGTTTATTTACTTTTGACAGAGAGACAGAGTGTGAGCAGGGGAGGGGCAGACAAAGAGGGAGACACAGAATCTGAAGCAGGCTTCAGGCCCCCGAGCTGTCAGCACAGAGCCCAACGCGGGGCTCGAACTCACAAACCATGAGATTATGACCTGAGCTCGAACTCACAAACCATGAGATCATGACCTGAGCCGAAGTCAGTGCTTAACCGACTGAGCCACCCAGGTGCCCCGGAATAGTTTTTTATTATGAACATGGTTCAAAAGTCAGATTAGGCTTGAATCTGCTTCTTAACACGTGGGGAAGTCACTCAACCTCTCTGAATCCTAGGATAATGTCTACTGTGGAAATTTGTTGTCCATGTAGGAATGCCTGCCACTCTGGCATATGAACTGACACTTCATAAATCATAGTTCTCTTAGACACTGTGGTGTTTTTAAGAAAGTGTGAAATGTTGGCTGATATGCCAATAAGTAATCTCTCTGAAAGATGGTACTTCCCTGAAAAGACCTCTAAAGTGTACATTTTAATACCCAGAGCTTAAACAAAACCTGCCTTTTGCCTTTTCTCTGACTTTAATCTCAGTCTAAATTGATGTATGATGTGGGTCCAAAGTGAAACAGCTAACAAACACACCCCTTTCTTTCAATATTGAACTGAAGCCTAATGTGTAGAACAGATTAGAACTCAGTGACTGTGACTGGATCCGGTGGAAGGGCCCCACTTACCACTGCATGTGGCGAAGGCAGTTCTCAAGATCCTTCTCTAGAATCCCTAGGGCTCTATAGACAAACTGGAAAATGATGTTATTCTGTGATCCTTTCTAGTCTTAAGGTTTGAAGACATTGATTCATGTACAGTTTGTATGTTGGGTTGAGTTTCTAGTTGTTCCGATGTTGCTATTTTTTAATATGGTTGATACGTTTAGAAACAAATGACAACTCAAAGTGGTTGGTTAACTTTATGAACATAGAAATTAACATGTGTTTTTTTTTTTTTTTTGGCCATGGATTAAATTAAAAGCTTTCTAAGAGAAAATAACTCAGTTATAGGCAATAACTTTATTTTATTCAGGTACTTGCTAAGAAGAAGTTTCACTAATTAACTTTATAACCTAGCAGCCAGTATAAATATTGAATTCAGCAGTTTAGAAAAGCTTGGGCCCTAACCCAAGAAAGATGATTTCAATGATATTTTCTCTCTCTTTCTTTTTTTTTTTTTAAATTTTCTCTCCTTTTCTAATAAAAGCAAGAAAATTTCTTGATTATTTTTTCCATTCCCTCATGGATAGCCACAACAAATCATATGGTGTGGAAAAGGGTGAAATTGCAAGACAGTGTAGGTGGAATAGATGTTGACATTGAAGTTGCTGGTGATGGGATAGATATGTATCATTATGATACTCTCTTACTGGTACTTATGCATCTTTCGCTATGTGTTTTGTGTATGTTTAGCATAGATTGTTTGTGAAACTATTGCATGATGAATATTATCTAGGAAGCATGTTAGCCATGATGGATGGGGGAAAACAGTCTTTACAACTAGTGGTAAGATTATGCCAAGGTCTTCATTAAGAATAATGTAATAAGTGAAAGGCCTCACAAATGAATTTTTCTTTCCTGTTTCAAAGTATTATTCACTCCAAGGCTTCCATAGATCTTTTAGGAAACTAATTCTAATAATAGTTGAGTGGGTTCCCACGGGAATAGCGAATAGCAGTAAAGAATTTTATGTAGGCATATGGTTACTTTAAAGATTTATAAAAATGTCATAGATAACAGACACATGGCTAAATGCAGAACATTTTGAATAATTAACAGTGCATGAGTAATGGCCTCAGATGTATAGACATCACACAGGTGAAGAGAGCTTGTTGTTGAAACATTTTTATTAGTATAAACAACAGTCTTTTTCTCACCCACAGATGTGCCAAGTATAAGCATGAGCCAATGCATCGCTGTCTATCTTGAAGGGAAATTTGTTTTTGGCTAAGTGACAATTTCTATCCAGTTTCCAACTTGTGAAATAAAATTTCTTGAATTCTACAAAAATTTTCCTTTTCTTCTGTGTGTATCCATTCATTTTTGTTGAGGTTTTGTAATCTGAAAAGCACAAAACAAGTGTTTCTTTTAACATTACCAAGATGAAGAGTGATTCCATTATTCTAAAATGATACACTTCCTTTTACAAGAACCACGATAACAAGACATGCAACTTGACTTCTAGGGAGAGGTGCATTCTTCCTTTGACATCAAGCATAGAAGGACAAACTGGCAAAAATAATTTCTACTTTCTCTTTGCTCACTCTCCCTTGAATACAAAGTGTGTGTATGTGTGTGTGTGTGTGTGTGTGTGTGTGTGTGAGAGTGTGAGCTTTCAAGATGTTGATGAGAAACTCTTTTTGCTAGTTAGGAGCTTTCTGCAAAACAAGGTACCATTAGAAAGGCAGTGCCAAAATCTAGCAGTTTGACATTCAGGAGACTAACCAATAAAATAATTTAAAATTAGTATTAGCCGGGGGTACCTGAGTGGCTCAGTTGGTTAAGCTTCTGAATCTTGATTTTGGCTCAGATTATGATCTCATCGTTCTTGAGTTTGAACCCTGCTTTGGGCTCTGCGCTAACAGTGGGGAGCCTTCTTGGGATTCTCTCTCACCCTCTCCCTCTTCTCCTTCTCTGCTTTCTGGTCTCCCTCTCTTTTTCTCTCTCAACATAAACATTCGAAAAAAATTTTTTAATTAGTATTGACATCTTGATTCTCTCCTGGGCTGTCTCTTCGTAAATGCTCAGCACTTTATCTATTTGTTTTATTTTGTTATTTTATTTTATTTTATTATTTAATTTTATTTTATTATTTTATTTTACTTTATTATTTTATTTTCTTTTAATGTTCATTTTTGAGAGGGAGAGACAGAGCATGAGCAGATGAGGCAGAAGCAGAGAGGGAAACACAGAATCTGAAGCAGGCTCCAGACTCTAAGCCATCAGTGCATGTCTCACAAACCATGAGATCATGACCTGAGCCGAGGTTGGATGGTTAACCAACTGAGCCACCCAGGTGCCCCTATCTATTCATCTTAAGTAGTAGATTTTAAATAGATATCTTAATGGTGAAAGAGAGAATCAAGATCTTGGTAACAATGATGCTATGTCTCCAAATAGGCTGATGGTAAATGGAGACAGCTGTTCTTGGGGTGGAAGAGGGGCTGCTAATTACTATTCATAAGCATATGGCATGTGATCAGTTTGTGAAATACTTTTACAATATTGCACGTTGCATTATAAATCCAGACATGGCATCTAGAGAAATGCATAGAATTTTATATGAAGAAGCTTTTCTGCCGGGGTCCAGCTCTGGCGAGTCCAGGGGTCCCCGAAGATGGACGGTTAGGCGAAAGGAATGAGAGAGCCACAAGATGTAGTCTGATCACCAAGCAGGCAGTTCTGGCAATTCTGGCATCTCCACCCTGCTGGTCTCAGCGTGTTTATTTTTAAAGGTAGTCAGTGACAATACATCAATGAGTGACATTGCATAGTTTGATATCTTTAACAATAATGCATTTTTACCAGCAAGGCGGCAACTTCCTCAATCCTGTATGTTGGTTTCATGTTAATTAACATATAAATTTAGGGCGGGGGCGGGGGAGGAGAAAACAGGGTGTTGCCTTGAGGCCTATACTTCTAATTACAATGGGGGAGGTGCAACCCATCTGGCAAGGGTGGAATTCTTAATGCTTGTCTTTTTGCTTATGAATAAGTACATTTACATAGTCTCCTTCAGATGTTATCCATCAATGCATCACATTCCAAGTTCCCTTTTTTACTTGAATGTCATAAAGCGAAAGAGCATTACCTCCCTTGAGGTCAACCAGGGCTGCTCAAGAAATCCAGGCCTGAAAGGTTATTTGAAGGAGGTGGTATTGGGGTGCTTTTTGGCTGGCAGGAGCTTTGCTTCGACTGCCTTTTCACACAGGGAGGTGTCTCAACCCGTGAGCCCAAGATGGCTCCCAACACTTTTCTAAGAAAATACCACAAAATTCAAGAAAAGTGTAAACTTCCACATATACTTGAATGGAAGCACAAGTTCGATTTTATTTATTTTGTTAAATGTTTATTTATTTATTTTGAGAGAGAGAGAGAGGGAGAGAGAGAGAGAGTACCTGTGGGGAAGGGGCAGAGAGAGTGAGAGAGAGAATCCTAAGCAGGCTCCACACTGTCAGTGCAGAGCCTGATGTGAGGCTCGATCTCACAGATTATGAGATCATGACCTCAGCTGAAACCAAGAGTCAGATGCTTAACTGAGCCATGCAGGCACACCATAAGTTCCATTTTAATGGATACTTTAGATTGACGACTTGAAATCTAGAACGAAGGTAAAAGTTACCTATTCCCAGGTGTTCTTACTTTCGTTGCATTGGTAATTTGGGATATTCAATGTAAATCCTCCAGGTATTTTTTTATTGAATCTGGCATCTACAGGGGTGGGAAGTCCAGACATTTAAGGACGCTGTAATGCAACAAAGTTCTGGGAAATGGCCAGTTTCCTACAGGGAACTGGGTTGCCGTGGCACTAGTTTGGGCACAGGCCAAGAATGGATACCTGCAGAGACAAAAACAGCTGCTATCTGGTGAGCTGGGATGGAGTGACCCCGAGAGGGCAGAGGGAACAACATATGGGCACAGTGCAACATACCTCAAAACAAAGTAAAACAGGGAAATAATAGCTTCTAACAGAAAAACAAGATGTGTGACTCTGACACAAGCCAAGTGGCTTTTGGAGACTGACTTCATCCAGAATAAAGAAGTACATTCTTTATAAATCTCATCTTGAAAACTAGCTATAGATAAATTAGTACATAATAAATCCAGAGCAAGGAGAAATTGTTGGGTTTAGTGATGTTATCCTGTATACCATCTGGCAGTCTTAGAGAAGTTCATTTCTGGAGTCTTTGTTGAGATTCATGTCAATTAATACAAAAAGTAAACAAGAAGCAAGTTGTATTTACTGTGAACTAGTGCAGGCAGCTGATCTATGGATAAGACCGTCAGTCTGGGAGTCACAAACTTGGTTGTACTTCTTCTATTCCCTCAAAGGTAGGCTTGGGGTGACCATGCTATCATCACCATCATCATCATTGCCCCCATGAGTTGAAAACAGGTTTGTCAGTCTCTGCTCTAACACTTGACACATATTATCTCATTTAATTCTTGCAAGTGATTTAGGTGGTAGTTACTGTTATAATCTCCATTATATAAAGCAAGAAACAGACCCAGAGAGATTAAATACTTTCTCCACTTTATTTAGCTACTAAGTAGAGCTGCATTTAATTGTGGGACTTCAAAAGTGTTGTCTTAATCACTGGACTATATTGTCATACTGTTGGCTTCTGTGAATTTCAGTTTGTCTCTTAAAATAGGAAACTGAGTTAGTCGATCTCTAAATAGCTTCTCCCAAATCCTAATTCTGACCCTTAAATTTCTTCTGGTTCCTCCAGTGCTGCCCCACAATAACCCTGAGGATATTTATACTCCTGGAAATGACCATTATCCTTCCTCCTTCCTTCCCACTCTTTTTGTGGGAGACATTTTTATTTCTTTGATATTCTTTTTAGTGCCCACTTATGTAGGGCTCGTTGTAATTCATGTGACCACCTCTCCACCTGCTAGGAGTCCATGATGAGATTAGAAGGTTTAAATTGTGTTAGCTCAGATCCGGGGAGCAAGTTGGATTCCTTGGAGGCTTTTCAAGCCAATGTGCTAACCCAGAGGTCCAGACAGGGAAGATGCATGTCTCTGCCCTTGCCTGATTTGCAGGCAGGAGAAGCTGGAGCAGTGATTCATTATGATATTTGTAATGAAACTAATACATTGAAAGAGCAAGTTATTCAGGTACAGTGAATTGAAGTCAAGGAAAGAATTACATATTAAAGTGGTAAATTTAGATATCAGAAAGAATATTCAGAAAAATCTAGACTAAGAAATTGGTTTTACAGTTTTACCTGCTTAGAGTAGCTGCCTTCACAGCACAAATGTCTTGAACATTTGTTTGACTCAATGTCATTTTTGCTGTGTAGACTTGACTTGGGGAGTCTGGACAGTGTAATTTGCATAGTTAATATGTGGTTATGCTAAGAAATGATGGCTTGGGAAAACTCTTAAATGTAACTGTCCTTAAAACATATGGTACTATGTAATTTCATGATATTAGATCTTGAAAAATACAGATGTGATAGTCTGTAAAATTTGCTTGGGAATACTGAACACAAATAATTATAAAATAAGATTTCTTAATTATTACATTAGACTCCCAAACTGAAGATTGATTTCACCAGTGACTTATAATGGTCTTTACTAATCAGATAAGATTAGCTGAGAAGTGGTATCATATACTCCAGTTTAAAAGTTCTGTGATGATGTACATGGTCTATATCCACTGGCCACATGTGGCTATCGAGCCCTTGATTTGTGGTTAGTGTGATTAGAACTGAATTTGAAATTTAACTTTAATTAATTTAAATTTAAAGAGCCACATTTACATAATCTACTAGTAATTGTATTATACAGCACAGAGTTAGAAAGAAGCTCACACTCGATCTATTTCTGAATTATACTTTGGCTTCAAGTTGAGACAATTCATTTTTTATTATAGAGATTACCCCATGGATAATATGAACAACAATCCTTAAAACAAACAAAAAGGGAGCATAAACCCTTTCTGTGTCTAAGACTTAATTGCCTCATGCCAAAATAGTGAGTCTATTTGTTCACCTTCACGTCGGTCTTGGAAAGTCCATCTGTTCTCTGGAAAAAGCATGTGGTTAAAATAGTTGGTTAACGGAACATTTCATACTTCAGCTGCTTGTGTTATGTCAAACTCAGACCTTTTTTTGGAAAATTGTAATTTATTTCAAGAGATAAGTATAGTATTCTTGAAAATATTAGATATTTAGAAAAATAACTCAGGCACTGTGGCTTCTGTGGCTAAGTTCTCAACTACCCTATAGGGCTTTTCATTTCATTGTGGCCGACTATTCTCTTCCACCTTCTTCACTTCCAGCTTCTCAATCCTTGAGTTCTTCAGGTAGAGAATGAAGGCAATATGGCTAACTATTCTTCTTCTTGCATTGAATATTCATTCACCAAGTAGGTGACCTTGAAAATGCATATTTCTACCTTTTCTTTTCTTTCTTTTTTTTTTTTTTTGTGTAGAACCATTAGGATGTCCTTGGAGCTGTCCTCGTTGCCAAGATGCCAGAGAGAATGTACTTGGGACTGTTCTGTCAAGAGTGCTACAAGGTAAGGATATCACTATGTCTCCTTGAGGTGAATTAACCTGAACTGCTATCAAAGAGGTAGGTACAAAAGCTGCAGGAACCACCAGAGTGATGACCTAGCTGTGACAGTCTTGACCATGTTTAGTGTCCAGATTCCATAGGCCAGAAAAAGCACAGAAGTATGGTTCTGCATAATGGCAACCTGCCCACAATGTCCAGGAAGCTTCTAGAAAATTTCAGAGTTAATGATCACCAGCATCTTGAGATTGAAGGTTTACTCTGTGAACCATTTAATATACCTTGTTCATAGTAGTCTGAGCTCACAGGATTAGTTGAATGATAGGTCAGAAGACACATGCTCCCTCTGTTATTTCTTAAAAATAATTGGACTTAAAATATTGTATTAAAGTGATTCTAGTACAAAATTTTAATTGCACATTTAATTAGAATGTGCGAATAGAATAAGGTAAGTTAGGCAACATGTTCATGAATGGTTTAGAGTTATTGAATGCGTGGGATTCTGGATGCATTGGGAATTTGCTGCTGTATGGATATGTGTATAATATGTCTCTCCATTTTTGTCACTAATGCATCTAGAACAACAATGGGATATACGGGGACATCTTTATTGTTTTATTGCTCTATTGTTGTTTCTGACTATCCCACTAAAATGCAAACCTTGTGTAGGCGGGGGCTTTATCTTATTCATGATGCTTCCTAGGCCCAAATGTGTTGTATGTCACAAAGGTTTGAATGAATGACCGAAAGGATAGTAGGAGGATTCGGCAGAATATCACCAGTATTTCTGATATTAGTAGGGATTTTCACAGGGGATAACTGGGGACTATAATAACAAAGGCGAAATTCCATAAAAATAGTTATTTGGAGCATTTGTGAAAAAGTATATTTAGAGGGGACCATTATACTATTTAAAGAGGTGAACCTAATGCTCCCCAATACCTCTTCTGCTTTCATTGTTTTGATTAAATGATGCAGGGTTTTTGGCACCTTATAACACTCTTTGTAATGCCAAATATGTCATAAAAATAAAAATGCGTGCATAATCATTGTGATGAATATCTGTAGATTCTACTGGATGGTCTATTGGAGAATAGACACTCTTATTTTCTGCTAGAGCCAGACAGGCTTCTTCCTTTCCAAACCTTATATCTTTTATTACTTTCCTTGTTCTACTATGTGGTACAGAATCTCCAGTTCACTACTGAAAATAAATGCTGATGGTATGCATCCTTAGCTGCTTCAACGTTATACAGGAAATGTGTTCAATGTCATATGTTTAAGATAATGTTTGCTGAGGGGCACCTGGGTGGCTTAGTTGGTTAAGCATGCAACTATTAATTTCACCTCAGGTCATGATCTCATTGTTTGTGAGTTCGAGCCCCGCTTTGGGCTCTGTGCTGAAAGTGGGGAACCTGCTTGGGATTCTCTCTCTGTCCCTCTCTCTGCCCCTCCCTTGCTCTCTCTCTCTCTCTCTCTCTCTCTCCCTCCCTTTCTTTCTCTCTCTGTCTCTGTCTCTCAAAGTAAATAAACTTAAAAAAAAGTTTAGAAAAAAAGATAATGTTTGCTGAAGCTTTGTTATGCTTAGAGAATTTCCTTCTATTCTTAATTTAAGTTTTTTAAATATTGTGAACAGATATTGAATTTTATAGGATGCATTTCTTGCATCTGTTGAGATTATAATTAAGTTTTTCATCTATAATTGATTATTTGTTGATTTTCTTAAGCTAAACCAACCTTGCATTTCTAGATGACCTCAAGTTATTTTTGCTTTATTTGATATTTTTTATATGATGCTACAGTCAATTTGATGGTAGTTATATGTTTTTGGCCCAATAAAAGTATGTTTTGAAAATTCATATGTAAGAAAAATTCCTACTAATATATATATAATTATATATACACAATTAGTAGGAATTATATATATATAATTCCTACTAATATATATATATATATATATATATATATACACACACACAGACACATTATTGATTTCTAACTTAATTGTAATCATATCTATTGTTAATTTGTTGACATTTGCTTTCTGGCCTGGCTTTTAGTACATTTTAATAAATATTTGATGCGTGCTTAGAAAAAATGGTGCTTTCAGATTTTTGGATGTAATGTTCTATTTGCTCTTTAGAATAAACTTGTTTATTAGAGTGTTCAAATGTTAAAGATTTTACCGATTATTTTTTTGAACTTAATCTATTAAATTCCAAGACATATCTAACCATTTTCCATTGTGGTGTTGAAATTCGTCTCTGCTTCTAGAGCTATCAATTTTGGATGATGTAATTGGAGGGTTTGTTATTATGTGCATAACGATTTAGAATTGTTTCATCTCTTCGGGTGCCTGGGTGGCTCAGTTGGTTAAGCGTAGGACTTCGGCTCAGATCATGATTTCACTGCTTGTGAGTTCGAGTCTCGAGTCAGGCTCTGTGCTGACAGTTCAGAGCCTGGAGCCTGCTTCAGATTCTGTGTCTCCCTCTCCCACTCACATTCTGTCTCTTTCTCTCAAAATGAAATAAACTTAAAAAAATTTTTCTATAAAAAAAGGATTGTTTTATCTTTCTAACGAATTGAAACTTAAGCAGCTCTTTTCCTTAGTTCTAGTAATATTTTGTCTGAACATCTATTTTAAACAGTATTTATAACACAATACCAGTTTTCTTTCATTTTGAACACAAATCTGGTATATATTTTTTCTGTCCTCATATATACAAACTTTCTGTGTCAATGTATCTAATGGGTATTTTGTAAATGACTTATAGCTAGATTTTTTAAAAAGTTGGTGTGACATCTTTATTTTTTAACAGAAAATTTTCTCTCTTGTAATTACTGATATACTTGGACTTATTTCTACATCTTAAGTTTTACTTTCTATTTTTAGACCTTTTTATTTTCATGTTTTACTTCCTTTCTTGTCTTCATTTGAATTGTTTTATTTGGTTTGGATTTATTTGTTTGTTTCATTTTGTTGGTTTATTTTTCTTATTGGTTCTCCATTACAAAACTTCACTATTTTGAAATTATACTTCATATAGCTCTTTTTTAATGATTATCCTAGATAGTTTCACATATATATTTAACTAAACAATGTCTGAAGTTATCAGTATCTTTATATATTTTGAAATATATTGGTATCACAAAATGCTTACATCTGTGGCTCAGCCGTTTAAGCGGCTGACTTTGGCTCAGGTCATAATCTCACTGTTGAGATCACTGTTGAACCCAGGTCATGGGTTCAAGTCCCATGTCTGCCTCTGGCCAACAGTTCAGAGCCTGGAGCCTGCTTTAGATTCTGTGTCTCTCTCTCTTTCTGCCCTTTCCCCACTTGTGCTCTGTGTCTCTCTCAAAAATAAACAAACATTAAAAAACTTAAAAAAAAAAGAGCTTAAATCTGATAGTAATTCCTTAAATTTAACCTATTTGTGTCTAGTGGTTTTTCTTAATCTGTATTTCAAAGCCATATACTCATACTAGACTTTATTATTATTATTATTTTTAAAACATTTACCAAAACAGTTTTATAGGTTTACCAAAATCTTTACCAGTCATTCCCTATTTTTCTTTTTTTTGAGTGAGGAGAACTTTTAAAGTTTTATTTGGTGAGAATTTTTGGTAAATTTTCAGTTTTCATTTAGATAGAAAAAATCCAAAATTTCATCATTACACTTGAAAGATAGTTTTGCTGGTATAGAGTTGTAGGTTGACATTTATTTTTTTCTAGATACATTAGAGAATCTTCCACTGCTTTTGTTTTCCATTGTAGCTGCCAGTTTAAAATCATTGCTTTGACTCAGGCTTCTCTAGATATCACACTCGCATTTAGTGCTCTACAGTTTCATTAAAAATGTTGGATGACTGTGGCGCTTGGGTGGCTCAGTTGATTAAGCATCCGACTTTGGCTCAGGTCATGATCTCACGATTCATGAGTTTGTGCTCTGCTTCAAGTGAGGATGAGCCCTGCTTCGGGTGAGCCTTGCTTCTCTCTCTCCCATGAGGGATTTTCTGTCTCCCACAAGGGATTCTCTCTCTCCCTCTCTCTCTGCCCCTTGTTCACTTGGGCCCTCTCTCTCTCTGTCTCAAAAAAAAAATGTCAAGTGACTATATAGTTATAGTCATATATGTATTTGTTATTTAAGGCAATCAGTGGGTTTCTGGAATGAGAGATTTTGTGTCTTTCCATAATTTAGGAACATTATTTGTTTTTATTCCATTGTTTATTGCCTTATTCAGATTTTTTTCTACTGTATCTTTTTGGTTCTCTGATTAAACATGTCACACTGCCCACTCTATCTTAACCCCTTTTATGTTTTCCATATTTTTGTATCTTTGGACTGCTTTCAAGTAACTTCTCTGTATTTAGCTTTTAATTCAATAATTTTTTCTTCAACTGTATCTAACATTTACTTCAATCTGTCAACTGAGTTTTACATTTTAGTTTTCATTTTAAAAAATTGTATTTAACTTATTTCAAACCTTTCTTATACTCTCTCTGTCTCTTATAATTTTAATAAATACTTTATTGAAACATGAAAAGTATTCATTTTATATCCTTTTTGTGATAAATTCCAATATCTGAAGTATTTACTAGTATCTTGTTTTTGCTGGCTCTCATTTACATCACCTTATTTGTTCACACATTTCATGATTTTCTTTGTGAGCTCATATTCCTTAGAACTTCAGCTGTGATAAATTTTTGAAATCTGGGTATGCTTGCATTCATCCAGAGAGCATTTCCATTGGATTCCACTGCTTACCTGATATCATTGCCAATTTGGGACCACTCAAAGATCTGTACATATAGTATGAACCTAGGCTGAAAAACCTCAGATTTTGAGAGCAAACCTGTGTTTACAAATTATCAGGGAGCCTTGGAGAATCAAGCTTGCTGACCCTTCAGTCTGTTAGATCTCATTCATCCTCCCAAATCTCAGTTTTATGCAGAGTCTTCTATTAGACCCTTCACATTGGATAGTTCTTGATTATATTACTTATTTCCCACCATCTGCACTGCTGTTAAAACAGAAGCTGAAATCATGATGCTTAAGCAATACTTCCTGGGGAAAAGCTGGCTTTAGGTATTATTTATTTCCCAGCTGTCTTCCTTTTCTTCATTTTCAGCTTCTGAACATTCTTTACTTTCTCACTCTCAGGAAATCATTGAAAAAAATGTTTTCAGTATGTTATTAAGTATTTTAAGTTATTTTTATTTATCAGGATACATGGAGTGGTTGTCACTGGAATTGAAATTCCTTTTCTGAAGTCTCTGGGAGAGGCATTCTGTGACCAAATGCCTTAGGAACCACTATGATGTACCATGAAAGGGTGAAGAAAAAATACTAATGGGTTGGCTGATATTCTTCAAAATCAATTCAGTAGTGTTATAGATTTTTATTTAATTAGAACAAAAATACCCTCAAGGAGGACACTATAAGATTGCAACAAGGAGATGCAAGCATTAAATTTAAGGTCATAGCCTCAATCTAAGTTGCTCAATGTAGTTTGTGGAACTGCACACTTGGCTGCTTTTAGTTATTCTTTTTGTGTTTAAGAAATTACTTCGGTTAAAATATTCTTTGAATATACATTTAAATGTGTGTCATCAAAAACAGATTTAACATGTAGTTTTTAGCCATGAAATTATATATTATATTAACCAAACAATATTATTGACCAAATAATATTGTATCAACTTATATATTATTGACCACACAAAGTCCCTGGACAATATTTTCACATGACATATGGCCCAAGAAAACCTGAGATTTCACCCTGCAGGTTCCCAAACTCAAAATTATAATGTTGTTTTGATACTGTGGTTGTTGCTGTGGAGATTTCTGTTGTTTTGTTTTTTTTTTAACACTATACAGCGAATTTTCAATGGAGCAGAGAAATAAGTAGCAGGTGCTTATGAGCTGCTAATATAAAAGATATTCTTTCAGTAGAGTTAGACTGTCACTGCTACCTCATTATTATGAGTTAAATGGGAATGTTTATTTCTGTCAAGGGAAATCTCTCTTTTCCTTGTTTATTCTCCTTGCATTAATTATTTTCGTACAGAGAATCTATAATAAGTCTTCTCAGGTAGCTCCAGGGGCCAGACTGAGCTGTGTAGAAAACATTCCCAGAAAATTGGTAGGCACTTTGTGAGGTCTACTAGCTCTTTCATAATAGCAGAGGACTAGTCAGGGCATTTTCTACGTTGAAGACATTGTTTTTCCATTGCGATAGTAATAGAAATATTCATTAACCTTCAAATATGCGTAGGGCATTGTTTAAGATTATATAATCACCATTGCTATTGTATTATTATTGCACAGTTCTCAAATCTGTTTTGAAGCTGGTAGGATATAATTATAAGTAAATATGAATGATTTCTGTGGAAATAGAACTTTTATTTCCTCATAATATTAAATAATGAAATCCTTTCTCTACCTGGAAATATTAACTCCATTGATTCCATGACATAATTCTAAGACTGCCATCTTCTTTGGATGAATGGGAAATCTACAGCATGAGAAAATGGGTAAGCAGTGTGGAAATACCACTATAATAGAGAAAACTTGGCTTACATTCCTGGATCTGCAGTATGTTCCTGGTGCAATTTTGCATAAATCAGCTAATCTCTCTAAATTTAGGTTTCTCACCTATAAAAAGTATTTGGGGAAGTTAGACATAGATTTGAGTTCTGAATCTGCCGGCAATGAGCTGTGTAAATATGAACAAGTTGCTATACTCCTCAGGAGTCAATGTTCTTATCTATGACATGGAAATAGTACAGTGTCTGGATTATCATTGGAAATAATAAGAGATTTGTCCCTTTTTTCCAGTGCAAATGCAAGTTCATCTTTTTGTTGTTGTTGTTGTTGTTGTTGTTTTGCCTCATCATTCTTCCTCCTACATATTAGGCTATCACCACTTTGGGTGGAACTGGAAAGAATGAGAGAACTTGAAGATAAGTCTATTGATCTAAGATCAGACAGGAACCTTGTATCACATTCTGAATAACAACATGGAAAAACAGGCCCCTTCACCTATTAAAAACTCGGTTAGTGGCAACTTTTCTTATCAAGCCATAAATTTGTTGAAATCAGAGCCTGTGTCATGCATACTAACTCAATAAATAATTATGGAATGCTCACATTTCTGTCACTGGCATAGAGCAATGTCCCTTTTTAAATGGAATCTATATCATAGGGTTCTTTATATTCATATCCCTTTCTAGACACTTCCATAATGTTGACCCATAGAACATACAAAATAAATATTTGTTGAATGAATGGTAAGTGAATGAGGTTTTTTATACCCAGATAGAGTTAGTAAGTCAGGAGACTTTCTCTTCTAAGCCAATAAAGAGGAATGACTTTATGTACATAAAGGTTAATCTAAGAAATGGCATGAAAAGTTTGAGATGAAATTAACAAATTCTACTTCCTGTTCCACCTCTACCTTCTAAATTGAGTATCTACTCCATATTGACATAGTCTATGAATAGATATTCTATTTGGCTTTTTATGAATGACCAATCCTTACACCATGGGAGACTTATGACTATAAATAAAGATTGACTTCAAAATTACATCAGCAATTCAACCATCTTATGGTGTGCTAAAAAATAGATTAAAGTAATTATCATCGATGTGCCATTTTAAGCTGTAAGAAAAATGGCCACACTGTCAGTTTGATAAATAATGCTGGTGTGAGAGAATGTGCATGTTTTAATTTTATCCTTTGGAGCTACAAACCCACATCCATTTAAAAGTAGTTCAGGATGATACAGCAGGCTTGTTATTTGCAAGGGAATAAATCATTATCATCTCTTTTAATAAAAGTGCCGATGGCCATTGTTCAGTAACCCTTCTGGTTAAGTAACAGATCTGTGGCTTCAACAGAAGGTTATAACTATTTATCAGCAATACACAGTTTTATTAGACAGAAATCTGTATTAAAAATAGTAATGAGATGTAGTTTTAAGCATGTGGGAGATGATGCCTGCCCACGATAAATAGTCCTTATACTGGGAAATCCCCCCAAGCAAATTTTTTGAGGACCTTACTGCATTCTTGATCAAGACTAAAATAGCATCCATTTCAAATTATGCATCAATTTTTATATTGACATTAACTTTTGTCTGGAAAGAACTTTGAGAAAATAGTCTAGCCTGCTCTCTTACTTCTAAAAAGGACCATACTAACAACTTTGGTATCAGGATATTAATTATGTGTTTAAAGTATCCAAAAAAAAAAAGAGATTTTATAACTTTCTGGATCTGTAAATTACCAGACTAGGTAAAACAAGGTCACTATATCTCATAGTTAATCCTGGAATGTTTGGCAGGTGGGAGAATCAGCAGGCCTCCTCTTTGGCAGACTCTCCTGCTTCCAGACCTGGGAGGCTGAACTACCATTACCAAGATTTTTTGCAACATCTCTAGACATAATATTGCTCTTGGCATATTGAATATGCTTAATAGATCTTAATAATTTATAAAATTTCTTCAGAGCTTTCTTTCTTGGTTGGCATTGAATATTATAGGTTTTTTGTTTTTGTTTTTGTTTTTGTTTTTTTTTTTGGAGGTAGCTTCTGAGACTCTGAGATTTGCATTCAGGAAGTTTCTTTGGGAGTTTGTTTATAAGAGTTAATACCTGTGAAATATTAGGGAAGGGGAATTAGGGAAAAAGAGAGGTGCATTGAGATGCAGTTGCAAACTGCATCCTAACTGATCCTACAGGTATCTCTGGAGCTGGTATGGACCTTCATTGCTGTCCTGAGTGCAGACAAGGGGGTCAGCCTTGTACCTACATATGTATCAATTATGGGATGCTAACTGCTCCTGGAAAGGGAGCAAATGTTGGGAAAGGTATCTACCTTCTATAGAATTAGATTTCTGGACAGATCACAGACGTGAATCATCAGCTGCCAACATTTCTGGAAGCTGGTGTACCAAGTGTCTAAGTCCAAAAGAGAGTCTAGTGGTATACTATAGCATTTATTACAAGTAAACATTTGTACCACAGTATCTACTACAAATAAGCATTTGTTGAATGAATTAACTGTTACATTTTTTTTAAAGAGTTGCTTCCAACATGATGAGGGCAAGAATCAACAAACAGAAAAAATCATTGTGATTGGAAAGTAGAAGTGGGGATGAAGAAGTAGTTTGATAGTGAGTGATATACAGGAAGAGTTTGGATTTTATGATATCTTTATAACTGACAGCAGAGGAAGGAGCAAGAATTGTATTGACAAGGGAGCAGGTAGGAGAGGCTTGTGCAACCTTTCTAATACTCAAGACCGACTATGCCATTTTCTAAGACACAAAGATCTGATTTTTGTTTCCCATCTACATCTTGTGTGCCATTACTCCCTCTCTGGCATTTGTGTATACACAACATACATCTTAGCATTTATACCTTTATTCTGTAACTTATTTCATCCACAATGACGTCTCCATCCCTACAAACTGTCAAACATGAATTTATCATTAAATAAGGTTTAGATAAAGGCCCACCCTTCTCGAAGCTTTTTCTGTTTACTCTTTTCCTGGTACTAGGTGAAATTTATAGCCTTGTCCTAATGGTGGTCTTTGCTTCATGTTGACTCTAATCATTTCTTTGCTTCATGTTTGACTCCCTGGCCTAGACTCTAAACTCTCTGAGAATAAGCAATCATATATCTCTTTGAATAACTACCAACTGATAATATGTCTGACGAGTGGTGGCCACTCAAAACTGTCTTCTGGTTGAATTAATGAATTGCATAATACTTGGGTAGGATTCCAGTTGTTACAGAGGATTAAGGGGATGTTGTAATTTATCAGAACATAATTCTCAAGTGCAAAGAAAAAAGGAATATATAAAGTAACTTTAGAAAATAGTTAGCAAGACTTGTCTAGCTGGGCCAGAGGGCTAATGTGGGCAAAGAGAGAGGTGAATGGGAGAGGATGTTGGACACCTGGATAAGAAACTCACACTTAAATATTTTACTGAATGTTTTTACAATATGGGCAAGTACCCAAAGTCTCATTTAAAGACTGAAAAGCTGACTTATCAGGTACAATGAAGGAATGAGTGATTGAGATATCGCATCAGTTATGCTGTTACTGCAATTACCTGGCATAAAGTAGGAGGGAACTTACCTCAAATGAGCAGTGTAGCAGAAAGATACACCGTCTAGGGTTACACTGAATATCCAAATAGGTCAAACTCAAGACAAGTCAGAAATGAATCATGGAGGGATACACATAGGCAATGGAGGAAGTTAGCGAATAGGCGATAAGAAGAAGACTGCATTATCTCATGGTGAACCACCTACAGATTATCCTACACTTCGCCATCTGGAAGGTCTGCTTGCAGGTGGATGTGATAAGAATTCATAGAACTTGGCAGCAGGTAGTAGGTAGATTCAGCAAGCCAGCTGGAAGTAGAGCAATCTGGCAGAAGTAAAGAGAAGCCAACCATAATATCAGGATTTAGAAGGTAGTCCATGGGATGCTGGAGAGAACAAGATAGGGGTCTCGTACTCTAGGACTCTCACAAAAGGTGAAGCATTGAGACAGGGTGTCAGTTATTAAAATTAGAATACAAGGTGTGAGTGTGATCAGAGTAATAGGCAGCATTAGAGTGTAAACTTTGTTCTTATCCATTCTAAGGAAGAAGGCACACCTGGTAACCCCAGGCAATGAGAGTCTTCTTTTAAAGATATTTAGAGAAGAAAACAGGAATACAGCCATAGTGTTACTAGTCTGACAGCAATACTAGTTGCTCAGTAAGAACTCTAATAATTGTCACCTCAGGAATGGTTATCATGGATCAGAGAGACTCAGCCACCTGTTTCTTTCCCTCTTGTCATTGAAAATCACCATTGCATACTGCTTCCTGCTTTCTGTCTGCATTTCTCATCTTTTGTCTTCCACTTCTGATTCTTAGCTCTTCTGAATGCCTCATGTTCAAACTTCCCAAGAAGAGCTCCAGTTGGCACAGTTAGTCAGTATTATAACTAGTTTGTAGGACTGTCTCATAGATATACTTAATGGGCTCTGGACAGGCTGATAACCTGGCTGCCCTTAGGTCAGATGCCATCATTGGTTGAGCCAGCTGTGGTCTTGGTGATTGGTTTGGATTAATTTGTGATTGGTGGTTAACTTCCCTTTACCAAGTGTAGTGGAGGTAGCAGGCATTCAGTCATACTGGGATCCTCTGCCCCACTAAAAGAGGAGTAGAAGATCAAGACTATAGCAAGATCAGGAAGGCTGATGGGATGTTGACCAAGGATTCTGAACATTCAAACCCAAGATGGCAGTGACAGGCCACCAAGAAGGTAGTTTCAATGTGATATGTGTGAGAAATATTATAAAGAAGACTTGGAAAAGTTTGGTTGCTAAGTAATTTGGTTGACTTTTCTAGTCTCTCTCTTTCCTCCAGAATAATCTCTGAACAGAGCCTTTTAAAAAGGTTTTATTCATTCTAGAAGAACTAAGACAGCTCTGAGAGTGGTAGTATATATGCCATCTCTTATTTTCTTTGCTATATGAAGGCCACATTAAACAAAAGTTTATGAAAAATAAAGGTTCCTGGGTAGATTAAGATGATAATAAATTTGGGGGGAAAAATCCGTGATCGATCAGTAAGATTCCAACCAGTATTTAATACAAAGTCAAAAGTAAGTATAAGTTTTGTTTACATAAAATAAGCCATGAGGATTTTGAAATGCAATTTTTCTGTTAGAGTGAGCCAACATAGGCAGATCTAAATCTACTTGTTAATACCTTATAAATCCTGTGGAGTGAAAAGGAATATCATCGTATTTAAGAAAATGGAGGGTTTCTTGGGTGGCTCAGTTAAGTATCTGGTTCTTGATTTCACATCAAGTTGTGATCTCTGGGTTCCGGACATCAGGTCCTGCATCTGGCTCTGCACTGATAGTGTGGGGCCTGCTTGAGATTTTCTCTCTCTGCCCCTCCCCTGCTCGTGCTCTCCCTCACTGCTTCCTCTCTCTCTCTCTTGAAATAAATAAATAAACTTAAAAGAAAGGAAGAAAATGAAATTTGTTAAATCTGAAATGGGCCGAACAACTGAAAATTTTAGACAAGAACTTTAAGAAGAAATGGCAAAGGTTTTTTTCATTGTCCCCCAAAGAATAATATACCTAATTTCTCTACATCATTTTGTAATTAACACAACTCTTTGCATTCCTTACATTATAAGATCTTTACCAAAGCCTTTTGCATATAGGGAAACTGTAGGTCCAGGAAAGGTGATTTGCCCAACGCCATATAGCTACCAAGTGGCTAAATCAGAACTTGAGCTCAGAACATCTTTAGTCTGATTCACTGGGTTTCCCTGCCTCTCCCAACCCAGTCCATTTTTGTTCTCAGGAAAAGCTAGATAGAAGGAGAAATAAGTAATAAAGTATTAGTGGCACACTAAACTGTTTCTACTTTGTTAATATCAAATTTAATGGTATTCAGGGATTCTACATAAGTGAAATTGCATTTGCTTTAACTCTGTGTGCTGCACAGCAACCACCTGCCTTCTTGGGATTCTTCCTCAGGAGTACCGGGAATTCCAGCAATGTCCCCCCAGATGCCAGCCTTGGATTTATGGTCTTATAGCAAAAATAATATTCTTTAAAATGTGTTTTGTAATTTTCAAAACTTTTCATATACACCCTGTTTAAACAAACCCATCCTTACCCACACTCTCTTCCTAGCAAGAGGAAACCTAGCATCTATTCATGCAAGTTTAAGCAAATAAATAGGATAATACTATGCATACATTGTTATTTAATACATTTTAAAATGTTTCATGATTATATGAATATATTCCTTTTAGATTCAACCTCACTGCTATCTCTGTTTTGAATTTTCATATAAAATCTATATACTCAGGATATATTAAGTTTTCAAAATGAGTTAGTATCAATTTTAATGTTAAAATGATCCAATATTCAATCTGTAGTTATTGAGGGACTCCTATTGGTCAGGCACTGTGCTAGGCACTGACGCTGTATAATAATGAACAAGACAGGTGTGGCTCTGTCCTCCTAGAACTCATACTCTGCCGAGTGAGTTAGATATCAAATAAATAAGCAAATAATTAAAAACATAAAATGAGTTATGAATGAAATGAAATAAACTGAATGAATGAATGAAATAAACTGATTTCTATAGTAGAAAATAAACAATTTGATAATGGGCGTTCAGGGAACTTCTCTTTAGGTGGGGGTCAGTTAAGTTAGGCTCTGAAATAAGAAATGTCAGAAGGTCAGGAGAAAGAGATTCCAGGCAGAGGGAACAAACAGCTAGTGTGTGCGTTCGAGTCAGGCATTGAGGGAACTAAAAGAAACCAGCATGGTGGCCCTTAGCGGGAGCGGAGGTGAAGTGGTCATGGGCGGAGAGAAGCCTGCGGAGTACTGTGAGCTAGGGTAAGACTTTAAGTGGTGTTGGAGTTTAAGTGGCATTGGAATCTGCTGAAGGATTTGTAGGATATCTAGAAGTATGATGTTCATTATATCATGAGGTGAGTGTCCAGACGTCCAGAAAGTTCCAGGAATGGGCATCGGGCTGGACAAAGTGGTGGAGTTTTCTGAGCTTTTAGAATCCTTAGTAGGGTTACCCTGGCAGAGCCAGGTGTCCAAGTCCTTAGCCACGGCAGGAGACCTGTTTGGATTTGAATCCAGTCTCCTCTTACTCCCTGCTGTACATGATCAAAGAAAGAACCACATTCATTTGAATTTCAGCAAAGGGACTCAGGACAGAAGTCTGGCTCAGCGGGGGGCACCTGGGTGGCTCCATCTGTTAAGTGTTTAACTTCAGCACAGTTCGTTTTTCTCACCGTTCATGAGTTCAAGCCCTGTGTTGAGCTCTGTACTGATAGCTCAGAGCCTGCTTCAGATACTGTGTCTCCCTCTCTCTTTGCCCCTCCCCCACTTGCACTCTGTCTCTCTCTCTCTCTCTCAAAGATGAATAAACATTAAAAAAAAAAAAAAGAAGTCAGACTTGGGGAAAACCTAAATGTATATAAACTTGAAAAAACAGAATTTCTTCTTCAGAATCTATAGTGTTACTATAAGCAAAGCAATATTTATAAGAACTGTGTGCTGTGTCAAATAGAATTAAAAATTATTTTGATATTTGTTGAAAGTATTCTTCCTGTTTAACTTCTGATTTGCCCCAAATTTCTACTGAGATTTTTAATGAAAATTTACTTAAATGTTACAGGGGGCTGAGAAACAATCACAGCAGCCAGGACATGCTAACCCTGAAGACAGACATTTCTTTTCCAGATGCTCATAACATCTATGTTCCAGAATTTCTCACAATGTATAAACTAGTACAAGGACTCCCTTGTGCGTCAGTTTGTTCAGAACAGCTAAAGTAAAGATTTGTAACTATGGAAACCAAAGTGCAAAAATAATTAGTGGGCTTTTCAAAGAAGTAACTCAGGTATTATTTATACTGACTCCAAGTGATTTACACACACACTCTAACTTTCCGGGACTGTGTATGACTTTTAGTAGTCTTTGACAAAAGTTAACAAAATGATCATGAATTTGTTTTTTAATGAGCATGTATATTCAGAGATACTTAATACATATCTAGCTCTTAAAAAGCTTTGTCAGGGGCGCCTGGGTGGCTCAGTTGGTTGAGTGTCCAACTTCGGCTCAGGTCATGATCTCGCGGTCTGTGAGTTCGAGCCCCGCATCAGGCTCTGTGCTGACGGTTCAGAGCCTGGAGCCTGCTTCACATTCTGTGTCTCCCTCTCTCTTTGCCCCTCCCCCGCTCATGCTCTGTCTCTCTCTGTCTCAAAAATAAATAAACAATTAAAAAAAAAAAAAAAAAGCTTTGTCAGTAGAAAACTAGAATGGCATGGACGAATGAAGGAAAACTACATTTTCACTCATTGCTTAAATTTACTTACCTCTTGTTAGCTCATCCCATCCTCAAAACAAAGGATGTAAACAAAACCCCTAGACCTTTTGCCTTCACACACCAGTTCTAGACTGATTCAAGTTTTCTTTTCAAGTTATTCCCAAATGTTTTTAGTGAAGGCTTAAATAGGCAATGAAACAGCCTGTCATTTAGAAAAAAAAGAAATCATGAGTGCCTGGGTTGCTCAGTCAGTTAACCGTCCAACTTCGGGTCAGGTCATGATCTCACAGGTTCATGAGTTTGAGCCCCATGTTGGCTCTGTGCTGACAGTGTGGAGCCTGGAGCCTGCTTCAGGTTTGTGTCTTCCCTCTCTCTGTCCCTCCCATGCTCACACTCTGTCTCTCTCTCTCAAAAATAAATAAGTATTAAAATTTTTTGAATTAAAAAAATTTCTTAGTGTTTATTTATTTTAGAGAGTGAGAGGAAGAGAGACAGAATGCAAGCTGGAGAGGGGCAGAGAGAGAGAGAGAGGGAGATAAAGAATCCAAAGCAGGCTCCAGGCTCTGAGCTGTCAGCACAGAGCCTGACATGGGGCTCAAACTCATGAACCATGAGATCATGACCTGAGCTGAAGTTGGACAGTTTACCGACTGAGCCACCCAGGTGCCCCCCAAATTTTTTTAATAAAAAAAGGAAAAGAAACCAAAGATGAAGTAGAGGGGCAGAAAGAAGGTTTTCCTGTCTCTTAGGAGAGACTATGATAGGCAGCTTCTGGCATGGCTTTCAATGATTTCTTCTTCCTGGTACTCACACCTCCGTGTAATCCCCTTCCTTTGGGTGTGATTTGGACCAGCCGTCTGGCACTTAAATTACAGCCCTGTGAGAAATCCTGAAGCAAAGAACCTAGGTGAGCTGTGTCCAGTTCATAACCCATAAAAATTATAGGATAATAAATTCAGGCTGTTTTAAGCAACTAAATTTGGGAACAAATTGTTACATACTAATATATAAAGAATAGAAGAGTTTTTAAAATTATTCTCATGTACATGCCCTTTGCCCACCCTCTATCCCAGTAACTTGGCATTGCACCATAGTTTTTGAACATCTGACCATATTCCCCAGGAAATCTTGTTATAATCACCTCCCCTGTTCCGATCCTCTATCCACTTGAAAGCCACTGGCTCATCTTTACAGTTAAAAATAAGAACTTCAATAATTAAGAATATAGGGTACAAGGAAGCCTCCATATTTCTGAATTGAGTTTTGTAGTTTTAAATGTTCTAGTACGTGGCATACCTATTTACCCTCTGAATTGTTCAAGGTATATGGCTTAATGACATACTCTCTAACAACTGTGATGGAAGAATAGTAATTTCATCTTGGTGCAACTAGACGAGGTGGTGGAAGAGGCCAGAAGTGGGGAAATTGGAGAAAAGACTGGAAAAATGATGAAAAGTAGCAATTTTGGAATTAGAAAACTCTGAGTTTCAGCATATAATATGCCATGTGCAAGCTCTATGATTTAGGAGGAAATTATTCAACGTTCAAGGCCCTCTCTTTTCCTCATGGATATAAATGGGAAAATAGTTAATGTAAGTTAAAGAGCCCAGCCCCTGGGGAGTGTCCAGTGAATGGTGTTTTATGTCCTTTCTTCTTTGCAATGATGCAGGGCAAGCATATGAGTAGGAGAAACTGTCTCTTCACCAATTGACATTCTTTTCTTTGGCCATCTCATAATATCCTCTTTTTTATGTGGATTCTGAAGCTCACTTCTAGTTTTCTCACATCTCAGATCAGCATGATCTAGTGGTCAATGGATTCTGCATGTATTAAACTCAAACTTAATCTCTAGTGGATGGAACATATAAACCGTATCTGATTTTAGGAAGACAACTGTATTCACTCCCTTAGCATATAAAATTTATGGAATCTTCATCAGTTTCTTACCTATATATTGTACCTCTCTCTCACTTTCTCTATGCTTGTATCTTGGAGGAAAGACACACATATAGAAAGAGCTAATATAGTCTGGTCTGGTTCAGCTATGCTGAACACTAAAGCTACATATCTGGAATAGAGCTGCGATTAAGGGCAAGCAAACCTTAATGTATTCGGGTAGGAACAGGATTTAGCTTGGATAGGAGATTTCTCCCCATTATATCTTACCAATATCATGCAAGCAGTGGATTTGAAAATTGGGCTCTTCTGAGTAAAACATTGCCTAACCTGTTCTCCAGTGACATTCACTGTGTAAGTGGATAGGGATGTATTTTAGAGCTTTTGTCAGACTCCTCTTTTAGGAGTAAATCTTCTCACAGAATGGAACACACTGAATAGAAATACAACCAGGTTCTCAGAGTCCATCATTTCTAGTTAATTTGGGGGAATTCCTTCACTGCAGAGATCTTGAGCTTAATCCAAAGGTCTTTGCACCTGCAAGGGCACCTCCTCCTGAACATGGACTCATTAGTCTTCGTTTAGAGATACCTTTGTCTTTGGATTTGTTCCAAACATCACCCACATCCCTCCAAGTAGTTCTTTGGGGCTAGTTTAATGCCAACTCTTCCTTTTAATTTCTGATTTTACTCTACGTTTATTCAGAGAAACTTGATATTCAGCTTCCCATCTCCCCTTTACCTATTTAATTCCACCAGGTCCCCTTTTCCCTTTGCTTCCCCCATTCTCCGATTACAGGCCATCCCTGCCTACTCCCAGACCCAGTCTTTGCCTGCCTTTCACTTGGCAAGACAGAGCTGGTAAAAAATGGAAGCATTAACCAGCTGGCCAACTCAACTAATTCAGCAGGGAAAAGGCATTTATTGCATGTCATTAAGCCAAAAGGTTTATTTACCTTTTAAAAACAAATGGTGTACATGTTTCACTTCCCCATTTGGTCTGTAAACTTCTTTAGATCACATTGTCTTTATGTTTGTATCTCCTATAGGGCTCACTACAGTGTTTTAATTCTATAGTGTTAAATACACATTTTTCTTGAATGAGACTAAGAGAAGGAAAAGGAATTGGCATTAATAGAGAGAAACTTAATTTATCCAAGTCCACGTATCTAGCGAGTAACGGAGCAGACGTCAGAACCTAGGGTTGTCTGACACAAAACCTTCATGCTTTCTTTTACAACATGCTGCCTTACCATTGTGGCTTCACTGCTGCAATTATGCAAGATGCTTCTTTCTGCAATTTTTATCATTAAAACTTGTATGGACATTGCTTATTAGGGGAAGGTGGCAGTCTGAAGAAAATTGCTGAAAGATTAAAAAACAGATTTATAAAAAGCGAATTGGAGGAAACAACAAATGTGTTGTATTGAAGTCACTCATTTTGATTTTCTCAGTCTTTGATGCCTTGTTCACTTCATGAAGAATTCTTTGTCAAATTTTGGCGATAACACTGATGATGTGTTAGTGTAAATAGGATGTAAGATGTATATCTTATATCAGTATAAGAATTTTGATGATCTACACAGATTCCCATTTTATTTTATATTCTCATGTAAAATAGTAGTATTTAAAATCTCATTACTCTTTTAGGAAAACCTGACAAAAATAACCATTTTCCTTACTGCAAGTGTTTATTTTTTTTATAAGGAATGCTGCTTACATGTAAATGAAGCATACTTAGAAATGACAAAAACATTGCCAACTAGTTAAAATTGACATCCCTAGAAAATGAATTTAAAACAAAAATGGTAAATGGAAGGTAAACAATATTTTTAAATGTCTTATAAATTATAAAAGTACTCCTGGATCCAGAAAGTTACTAACATTACTGGTTCAACTAGCCAGTAGTTGAAAACATTAACTAAAATCTGAAGAAAAAAATTTTAAATTCATGAAGGCATTGCCAAATGAGCAGAGTTGGAGAGTGAATTATAAATTTAAGAACTGAGAATGAATTATAAATTTAAAAACTGTTTGAAAAGAAAACAAAAAAAGTGAGAAAAGATTAAAAAAACAGCAACACATTTTTGCAAAAAATTATAACATGAAAAAAATGCTTGAAACTATAAACAAAACTCAGAGACTATGTTATGGTGTGTAGAGTGTCCTGTAGACCTAAAAACTCCCTCTTGAAATCTATCAACTGTTTGGAACACTTTAGGTGCATAGTTTGCTTCCTGTGTGAACCCGCTGGGTTATAGAGTTCCCCTTTCATACTCTCTGAACCTTCCTCTTCAAAGTGAATGAATCTAAGAGCTGAGGATCAGGTATTGCAAGTTTATCCTTCCCTGGTTCTGTTCTCAGTAATCCACTATCTTTTCTTTTAATCTGTTTAAGGCTCTATTTCAAGGTAATTATGACGGAATTAATTTTTCCTTTTAATCTTCTTATTGGCTAGGAACTTCTGTCCTCCATGACTGTTTTGTACATGTGGCTGAAATGGGTAAACCTAGTCCTAGAACTTTGTCTCTTCTCTCAGACATAATTCCATATGACCAGTTCATTTTAATCCTAAAGGCTTCTTTCTGTTTGACAAACACCATGCTTTTTGCATGTATCCTTTTTTAATTTTATTTATTTATTTTTTTTTTAGGAATCTTTTAAGCTTCCTCTTATCTTCTTGAGTAACACTCTGCTTGCAGACCAGGAATCACAGAGAGGAGAAGTCATGTGATTTTTATCTGATAACTGAAAAAACCTTGTTTTCAGACCATGATTTCCCTTACCAACTCCCTAGCAGTATGTGACTTTGGTAACTTCCACTGTTAAAACTATTTCTTGAAAGATTTTGATAATTTTTGGACCACCTGGGTGGCTCAGTTGGTTAAGCGTCCGACTTTGGCTCAGGTCATGATCTCACATGAGTTTGAACCCTGCATTGAGCTCTGTGCTGACAGCTCAGAGCCTGGAGCCTGCTTTGGATTCTATGTCTCCTCTCTCTCTGCCTTTCACCCACTCACACTCTGTCTCTCTATATCTCTCAAAAATAAGTAAACATTAAAAAAAAAAGAAAAATTAAGATCATTTTTACTTTTGAGTATTATAACATGACTATTTTTAAATGAAAACTCTTCGATCTGATTTAAGCTGTATGGATTAAAATAAAGATAATTGAGGGATGTGATGATGATATACAAACAATTGAAAGATGTAAAATTTACTGAATAATCCCCCAAACAACTCCATTTTTCTTCCTATTATCACGATGGTGATGGAACAAGGAACCTTTAAACGAAATCTTATAAAACTTCCCATTGTTAATATCCCCAATGTAAATCTTGCTGGAAGTGGTACTGAAGGACAGTACTGGGACACATAGAGTGTCGGGAAAGAACAATTCATCTTCCCTCCTTAAGAGGAAGAATTCAAAAACAGCCTAATCTGCCTGAGAGGGAAAATGGAAATTATTGATGCTGAATGACAATTACAGTCTACTCTTTTGGTTTAAGTAATTCACGAGTCAATACTGTCCTGCTAATCAGGTTATTAAAATAAATAATAAAGGAATGAATAATTAGACCACTAACTTGTCAAACATAATACCAACCTGGTTATTATGTACCTTGGAATAGACATTGTGTTTTAAGCAGTCATTCCAGATATTCCATAAGCTGAGTTGTAGCAACTCTTGGCCACTGAATTTTTGGAATTTTTAGAAAAAGTATTTGGTTATATAAATGGACATGGATGATTGGGATAATTTTCATATCCAAATGTTAGCTCAGTAAAAGTTTTGGGTAAACCAAGTAAGATTATGCATTGAATTTATTACCTAAGTACAACATAAATTCAGTTAGGCTAAAACTACCCCACTTTAAAAAAATTTTTTTTAATGTTTATTTATTTTTGAGAGAGAGAAACACACACACACACAGCACAAGCGGTGGAGGGGCAGAGAGAGGGAGACAGAATCTGAAGCAGGCTCCAGTCTCTGAGCTGTCAGCACAGAGCCCAATGCGGGGCTCTAACCCACAAGCCATGAAATTATGACCTGAGTTGAGCCGAAGTTGTACACTTAACTGACTGAACCACCTTCCCCACCATTTTTTTTTTAAATAGAATACATGTTTCTAGAACTTGGAAAACAGTATGGAGAATATGTTGATGTCTGCTGCTTTTTATGTTATCTACCATGCTACTGCTTTCTTGCAGTGCTAACCACAGTTAGGTACAATATTTGAGAGAATGCCTAACAGTTAAGATTCATTAATAGCTTTGAAATGTAGTGTTCTCATCAGGTGTCCAAAAGTTGCAGTTCAGTTTTACCTTGCAAGCAGGGAATGTATTACATGAAAACTATAGTTAATTGAATTTAGTTTAAATGTATAATATTATATAATCATTTTCCTTACAGATTCAAAATAATCTTGGTTGGCGCATCATTATTATAATAGGTAGAAATCAAACAACTCTTGGTTTCCTTTTACTGTCCACATCCTGGAAGGAAACAGCTATGTACTTAAATAAGAGTGCTAGATGAGATATGTATAGCAAGTATCTCTTAAGGAGAGCCTTGATCGACAGATGATTATCTTAGAAGAGCTTCGGAATTTGTCTGGAGACTTGGGGTAGTAAATACTGATTTTGACCCAAATTTTCAGCTTCCCTGAAACCAACACAGAAAGGATTTATTATGTCATAAAATTCAGAATATTGTTCTATCAGTCAAGATAGGTTAAGTTTTATACTCCAGTAAGAAACAATACATACATTTCAGTAGTTTAATGTAACAAGGTTTAATTCTCACTTATGTTACATATCAGTCACACATTCTGCCACCTGTTGTCCTTAATTTGGGCCTGGGGCCATAGACATTACTGTTCTCTGGCGGTGGGAGAGAGAATGTGTGACTAGAGTACTGACTTTTCCTTATATCTTCTGTTTGCTGAGACTTTCTATTTTACATTTATTTCAAAAGTGTTCATGATTTTCCACTCAAGCATTTTAATTAAAATCACCTAAAAGTCCTTGTTAGATAATTCTAACATCTGTGTCATCTTGGTCTTGGTGCCTGCTGTCTATTTTCCACATGAGCTTTTTGGGATTCTTTATATGCTGAATAATTTTGAATTTTATCCTGAATGTTTTGAATGTTGAATTGTAAGGCTTGGGTCTTGTTTAAATACTACAGAGGAGGTAGAATTTTTATATTGGAAGAGTTGTTTGATTCAGGCCATAAGTTCTATTTTGTCTCCTGAAGGCTATGGCTCCAATTTAAGTTTAATTTTCAAAGCCGTTGTAGTGCTCTTCAGATATGTCCATGTTGTTCCCCATCCCACATACAGTCAGTGACCTGGGTGGTAGTGTACCCCTTAGTTTAGTTCACAAAGTCTTGGCATGCTAATTGAGATCAGGTCCTTGGGGCACCTGGGTGGCTCAGTCGCTTAAGCATCTGACTTCGGCTCAGGTCATGATCTTGGAGTCTGTGGGTTCGAGCCCTGCATCAAGCTCTGTGTTGACAGCTCAGAGCCTGGAGCCTGCTTCAGATTCTGTGTGTGTGTCTCTCTCTCACGGCCCCTCCCCCACTCACTCGCATTCTCTCTCTCTCTCTCTCTCTCTCTCTCTCTCTCTCTCTCTCAAAAATAAATAAACCTTAAAAATAAAGGATGAAGTCCAGTGTAGGAGGCTCTGAGATGAGCTCTGGGGCACATACACAGCTGTATGGGACTGCTTTCATAAACTCCTTCCTCCCTGCTACCTCCTTAGCATTTTCTGACTCTCTAGATCTCCTCTTTTCAGGATTCTGGCCAAAATCCTAGGGCTCCTATTGCCCCACTTTGCTGGACACTTTTGTGTTTGGGCTTATGTCTGTGCCCGACTCACAAAAGGACAGAGAAAGAACAAATAATGGGTGGCCTTGTATTCTTGATATCTTAGTTCCTTCAACTGGAGAAGAAGGTTTCCCCTCACTCAGAGATTTGACTCCTTCTAGCCCCCCTCACAGGTCACCACAGTGGCATTCCTTGTATGGTAGTGTGTGAGAGAATGGAAAAAAGAGAGAGAGGAGTAACAGAGAGGGTTTCTATATTCTCTCTGGGTGTTCCCCTTTTTGCTTCTCAAGTCAGAATTAGAGGGTTTTTACTGGAGCTCTCTTTGTGACACTGCTTACATCTACTCTGGGGTGATATTTTGGGGGCAGGGGAATGATAAGCCTAGTATGAATTCAGTGGTACTTCAAATTCTTTGTTCTTTTCCAATATGCATGGTATAATTTATAGAGTTTTCAAATTGCTACCCCATGATTTCTGTCCAGGTTTTGTGATTGTATAAGAGGTGAGAGATGGGTGCAGTCTGCTTACTCCATTCCTACCTGCTACTGAATGTGATAATTAACTCTTAAGTCTTTCACCAGAAATGATACATGTTATTTCTATTCACATTTTATTGGAAATAGGAAGTCAAGATAGTTCACACCTGTCTTCAAAGAGGAAGAGAAATGCAACACTACTCTTTGCCATGAAAGAGAATCATAAGTATTTGCTAAACAGCACCCATGGCTACCCACATTGCAATAGTTTGGACCTCTAGGATGAACTTCATCTTGAACCAAACCCAAGCACTAAATGATTATACCTAAGCTAGAAGTATAACAATTCTATTGAAGGTATAATTTTGGGATTCTATACCATCAAAATATATGGGTATCTTTGTAGGACTATCTATAGTCTAACTACCTAAAGAGGAATGGATGATGGTACGTTCCACTCATATAATCTTAAATTTATACATTGGTACAAAGTCAAGAAACAATATGTTTTGAAAAATCCAAAGATGATAGCAGTGGGAAAAATATCTGTAGGATTGAATACTAACTAGAAGTAAAATATAACTGATAGAAGAAAGCAGAGTTTAGTGGAAGAAACATTTAAAAGGAAGTCACATACATCTGTTGATACTATATATTTTGTCAAACTAGTCAATATTACAGTCTCATTAAAATTGATTCTAGAAACCTCCAAAAGAGTTTTTGGGACAGCTTATCTGTGATGTTTAATATTACTCTGTACCTATCCCACTAAGATTAATTAATTTCTCCACTTTTCCCTAAAGTAATTTGTTTGCTTCCGTGAAAATAGAACTTTCATTTTATTTGACTTAGGCACAGAGTTCAATTCCAAAGTTCTGCTTCATTGGAAGACAATTTAGAAACAGAAAGTTGTTACATAATCTCTCAACAGCCTGGAGAAGGTGCGGGACAAGGGTTTAGATCTAGTTTCCAGGTAATACAAAAGAAATATGTAATTCAGCAAGTAATTCTCAGTGAACTTATAGTAACATGACTCACAACAAGAAAATCGGTCAATAAAATATGCTGAATGGGAAATGATTCAGTGAAAATATTATTCAGAACAAGCAATTACTAAGTGAAAGTATTACCCACAGCAGACAATTACTCAGTGAAAATATTACAGGGAGCAGGCAAATATTCAATCAAACATTTGACAAGGAGAGCAATTATTCAATAAACAATCATATAATTGTACCCAATGGAGCATGCTTGCCATACGGCATACAAATCATTTGCAGACACTCAGGATGATGTTCTGACTGTTGCAAATATGGATAATTTATGGTCCTCATTTGTCATTTTTGAGATAATTTCATTTCAGTTTTACTTTCACATAAACACCATTAAAATGTGTACAACCATACTAAAAATCAATTTTTCAAATAATCCTATTTCAGATTTTTTTTTTGCTTCCTCTCATATCATTCTCTCCCTGTTTTTTTCTCCTTCTTTCCCTTCTTTCCTCCTTCTCTGGCTCTTTCTTCCTCTATCTCACTGTTGCCTCCTTTCTCTTAATATATTTTAAAGAGTAAATCTGAATATTAAAAAGCCCACATTTATTATTAATTCTTCTGTCTAAAAATCACTCATAAATGTGTTTTCTGGAAGGAAATATCACTAGAAGTTATTTATTAAAACATTGATGGATTGCAGGTATAATTTGCACTGTGAGACCCAGTGAGAATGTAACTGTATACCCAAGAAGTTCATTGCCTAAAATAGTAACAGTGGATGAATCAATGAATACATATTTCAATCAGCAACACTACTACTGACACTCCTTGTCAGTCACTGTGCCGAGAGATACATGTGACAGTTCCTGTTCAGAAGGAGTGCGTAGACTAATGCTAGAGACTGTTCCACAAACCAAAATGTCAACAAAATATAGTAATTGCTGAGAGAGGTATGCATAAAGGGATAGGAGAGCAAAGAGATGAGTTCAAGATAAGTTGCCTTGAGGTATTGGAGCCTCAGCTACATGTGGAAGAAACATAAATATTTAGCCAGGTAAAGAAAGACAGGGAAAGGAGTCTTTTGCTAATCAAACATGTGGTAAGTGTGGGGACTCCAAGCAGTTCAGTGTTGCAGCACGTGACATGACACTGGGTCCGTGGTGGGAAAAGAGGCTGGCAAAACAGGCCCATCGGAAGATCAATGTACAGCAAATTAATCCTCCTTCTTTACTTGCCTTTAAAAGGCTCTTGGTATATATTGTCTTCTCCATTTTCCAGTTTCTAAAGGAGAATTAAATATAGTTGATGCTCCTCGCATAGAGAACTGAATCCTGTGACATACTAGGCTCTGTAATATTTTCTAGGGCCCAACAGGGATGGCCTTCATTCAGCTTGCTTGATGATGGAAAAAGCTTGAAGAGGGTGTATGGTCACTGGCTGTTTTTGCACCTAGTATTCATATGCCTTTTCTTAATAATGCATTCCTAGTGCCCTGCTGGGGATCAACTCTCCCAATCACCATGTGATTTGAGTGGCTCTGACTCCCACTCCAAGTTCTAGGGGCTCAAGACAATCAGGGTTTCTCCTCTTCAATGGTGTCAGTGACTTCTTTTTTCCATGGGAAGCATGTAACCCGTTTAATGGCCTCAGGAAACTATTTTCTGGTGATCTGAAGAAAGGAAGCTTTCACTTATCATCTGAGTTGGGTAGAGTACTGGCGTGAGACAGAAGTGCTGAGCTCTTCCTATGATGGAGTGGCTAGCCTGAGAAGAATATCTAGATACACAGGACTTCCACACGAGGGATTAAGCCATTAGGCAGTCATCTGTCTGTTCCTTGAGCTTTCAGACTGTGCCACCTAATGTGTTTCCTTTTTTCTTTTTAACCCTGAGTTGGATTTTGTGTCTTTGGAAACCAAAACAACCTTGACACAAAGGTTAAAAAATTAAAATGGTTTGCCAGGTGACTGGTATAAATTTGTTTCGTTACATAATAAGCTAAATGAATCTGTAAAATTATCTCTTGATAATGGCAGTTCCTTACTATGAGTGGCTCTTTACAGTTGCAAAGCATTTTGCCTACACTATCTGGCTTAATCTTCATAATAAATATTGAAGTAGCTACTATTTGTACTTTTTGTTTTTAAGGAATTAAATGTTTGCTGGGTTATACAAAGCATGAATGTCTTGGGCACAATCTCACGCTTTCGTATTCTAACTTGAAGGATTTTGCCAAGATAGTTTTACATCTGCCCTGTGTACTTCAAAGACTCACATTATACTTCACATTTTTGTAGTTTTTAAGAGATGAGCATTAAGAAGAGTTTTCTTTCAGGTTCCTTATTTATAACCATGGAGTTTAGAGATTGATAGAGCAGAATGATTGGGAGGAGAGGATTGGTTTTTTTTTAAGAGATTTTTAAATGTTTATTTTTCAGAGGGAGGGGAGGGGCAGAGAGAGAGAGAGAGAGAGAGACAGAGAGAGACAGAGGATCTGAAGCAGGTCCCACACTGATGGCAGAGAGCCCGATGCAGGGCTCGAACTCACAAACCATGAGATCATGACCTTACGTTAACCGACTGAGTCACCCAGGCAGTCCAGGATTGCTTTTAAAATGCAATTTTGTAGTAAAATTTTAAAGTAAAATTCCCGGGGCGCCTGGGTGGCTCAGTCGGTTGGGCGGCCGACTTCAGCTCAGGTCATGTTCTCGCGGTCTGTGAGTTCGAGCCCCGCGTCGGGCTCTGTGCTGACGGCTCAGAGCCTGGAGCCTGCTTCCGATTCTGTGTCTCCTTCTCTCTCTGCCCTTCCCCTCTTCATGCTGTGCCTCTATGTCTCTCAAAAATAAATAAACATTAAAAAAAAATTTAAAGTAAAATTCCCAAAAATTGTTTTTTAAAGTGACTAATCAATCTTTAATAAAAAATAGTTTACTAGAAATACAAAATTCTTTTAGTAAATTTCAAATTTGCTCCTTGATCTTAACATCATCAAGTATATCATGACCCTGTGTGCTGTTATGGTCTTGAACAAAGGCCTTTATTTTCTAGGTCACCATGGTTTTGACTTTAGAATTATTTGTTTGTTTGTTCATTGATTGATTGGAGTCTCCTTAATTGTCTTCCTTTTTAGAGAAGAAAACATCAGAAAAAAATTTTTAAATAAATACTGTACATTCCTTTTTTAGAATTGCCGAAGAAGAATTTATAATTTTTGTCTTTGTTGTTTCTTATGCCGTTTTTTCTCTTTAGATGTAATGGACATATTGTATTAATTTCAGGTGTACAACATAATGATATGATATTTGTATACACTGCGAAATAATGACCGCAGTAAGTTAGTTAACATCCATCACCATACATAGTTGCAAAAATATCTTTTTCTTGTGATGAGAACTTTTAAAATCTATTCTCTTAACAACTGTCAAATATGTGACACAGTATCATTAACTATAGTCACTGTGCTGTACACTACGTTTTTATGGCTTATGTTACAATTATTTTATAATTGGAAATTTATACCTTTAGGTTAATATGTTTCTATTGCAGTATTTGATTTTTAATTCCCCTATGTTCTTGATATAAATCGTTTCTTGGGGGAATCATTACACTCATGAACTCTTTCTGCCACTCATAGATAGCTTCCCCTCCCGCCCCTCTCCCCAGGAACCTCTAGCTGGAGTCACAAGAGAGCTAGATAAGTCTGATCGGAACTTCCCGTCATGAGTTTAAACTCTGGGTCTGTTTTTCTTGAAATAAAAACCTTGGAGAAGTAGTGCATGAAACTTGGCAGTTAAAAATAATAGGTATTTTCCTTTTGAATAAAGTGCAGTTGCTGCACATTACTCTGTGTTATTTAATCGTACCCTTAGGGACTAGAAGGAGGTTCTTTGAAGAGTTGCTCCTGTCTTATGTCATCAAATTAATAGCAAAATAAAATAACCTGCAGAAACAGAATAAGAGGTCCTTCTCTTTTCTCACTTGAACTTCATCTAAGTATATCAAATACAATATGTAATACTTCTACTTGAACTTTAATAGTGCCCTCTGTGAAATTTTGATAAAATTTATTCACCCTTTGCCCTGCCAGTTAATTACTCATTTATGCATCATTTCTCCTCTGAATAACTTGTGAACTTATGAAGGCATAGATGATGCTTTTCAAAATCCTGTTATCCTATACCTCCCATCTGAATACATAGTATAATCCATCTTATTATTAGATGTTCAGTGTATGTCTGGTGACTGTCTTGGAAGTAGATCTGTACCATATTGGTTCAAAGCATTGCATTTGCAATTTTATTTAAAGAGAAAAAATGAAGATTACGTTCTGATGAGATGACAGTAAAACATAAATTCATACTGAAAGTGAAAATATAAAATAATATAAACTTATACTGAGTGAAAGGAGGATCTTTCAGGATCCATAAAAGTATTGAAGCTTTTCAGCCCTACCATTATATTAATAAAGATTTTATTCTAAGGAAATAATTACTCAGCAGAAAATGACATTAATTTAGTCAACAAACAATTATTGACTGACAGCTATATGTCAGGTACTGTTGTAGATACTTGGCCTTTATTATTCAAAAAAATGGAACTTATATTCTAATAGACAGTGACAAATAATGAATGTAATAATTATAAATGATTAAACTATGCAGTATATTAGGTAGTAATGAGTGCTTCAGAAAAAAAGAGCAGAGTAAAGATCAGGAATATGGAATTAGGGACTAAAATTTTAAATGGAATTTTGGGGTAGATTTTATTGAGAAAGCCATATATAAGCATTGAATAGAGACGGTTACCACGTAATGTCTGTGGGAAGATGATAAGCAGCAAACACAACAGTCCTAAAGTAGGAAAGTCCTTGCCATGTTCCAGGAAGAGCTAAGAGGGCATTTGAAAGTTGGAGAGTGAGCAAAGAGGAAGGCGGTAGAAGGTGAAGTTTGGGAGAAATGGAACCCCAGATCATGCAGGGCCTTCTTACCCTTGTAAGGAATTTGGCTTTTATGCTGAGTGAAATGAGGATTCATTGCAAGGTTCTGAGGAAAAAGAAAAAAAAAAAGTGGCCAAGATCTAACTGACATTTTAAAAGAATCACTCCTGTTGCTGTGTTGGGAATAGCCCATTAAGAGGAAATGACTGAGGTTGGGTGACTGGTTAGGAAATGTGGTAGGCCAAATACTGCCTCCCCAAAAGATATCTACATCAAATTCCTGAAACCTGTGAATGTTAGCTTATGTGGCAAAAAATATTAAAAAGTAATAAAAATAAAATAAAATAAATAAAAATCCTGTGGATGTGATCAAATTAAGGATATTGAGGTGGGGAGATTATCTGAAATCATCTTGGTGGGCACTTTAAATGCAAACACACGTAGTTTTCTAAGAGGGAGGCAACCACATGTATTTTTCTAAGAGGGAGGCAGAGGAAGATTCGACCACAGGCAAGAAGAGCATGTGATGGAATCAGTCAGAGACAGAAGATATTATAACATTGACTTTAAAGATGGAGGAAGAGGCCATGAGCCAAGGACCATAGGGAGTGCAACTGTAGTTGCTGGAAATGACAAAGAAACAGAAAAGGTAAGGAAATGAATTTCTCCCCACAGCTCTTGAGGGAGTGTGGCCCTGTCAATACCTTGATTTTGGCTCAGTGATAGTGATGTTGGACCTAAGGCCTCCAAAACCTTAAGAGAATAAATTTATGCTGTTCTAAGTCACCAAATTTGTGGTCATTTGTTATAGTAGCCATAGAAAACTGTTGCTCTTATCCAAGAAAGCCATGATGATGGTAGTTCGGATGAGGATGATAAAATGGAGATGATGAGAAGAACTGCATTTCGACTAAGTTTTATATGTAGAGCAAATAGGATTTTAAGTCGGATTAAAAGTGGGATTTGAAATGAAAGGGAATCAAGAAAAGCACCAATGTTTTTGCCTAAGTAACTGAAATGATTTTGCATTAGATGAATAAAGCTGCATATGGAAAATGGGCAACCAGGAATTCTGTTTGGAACGTACTGGATTTGAGAAATTTTTTTAGAGATCTAAATGGAGGTTTGAGTAGGCAGTTCGATACAAAAGCATGGAGTTAGAAAGAGAGATCTTTGGCTAGTGATGCAAATTTGGGAGTTATTGACACATATTTGTAGAATTATATTATACTTATTAGTTGAAATGCTGAAAGTCTTCCTTAAAAGGATCTAAGTTCAACTTTCTTGACATTTATATGAGCTTTGTTTAAGTTGCAATGCTTTTGTTAAATGATCCTCTAAACTACTGCATTTTCCTCCATCCTGTTGGTGTAGAGACTATTATAGTTTAGTATAAGCCATCTTATTTATAAAATGGGGAAAGGGAAGGGAAAATATCAATGTAAACATTAAACAAAGAATATAACCTATTGATATGGGTTTATATTAATTATATCAATATGGGTTTAATAATGGATATTTTCATAAAAGATGATCTACTTGCTTCTGATTTCTCAGAAATATGAATTTAGGCTGAGGTAGCCATGAATTGATTTCTGTCATATTAGTCTCGTGGTATAAATTTGATACTATTTGGAGATACATTTAGTGTTAAATTTTTATAGTGTTAGAATAGGTCATCAAAGAGAAAAAAGGAGTCTCTTAACTGTTAATATTTTAATGTCAAAAACCACTTTATTTATTTTTCAGTGATATAATTTCATTAACATTTTAAAAATTTCTTTGCTTGAATTTTACTTTTCCCACAAGCTGATTTGTAATGTGTGGATATAGTCTTGTCTTGAAAGAGTAGTTGGAACAAAACTCTTAGAGATCAAATAGAAAGAAATTATGTTATCACTAAGGAAAAGACAAATGGTTTAGAATTTTTCATAGTATTGTAATGCATCCAAAAACTTAGAAGACTTTTGTAAATTTGAAAAGGAATGTTGGGATTTCCATTTCTGCTCTGATGGAGTTTCTTGTGGAAGGCCTGCTAAAATCTACTAAGAGAGATAAATAAAATATAAGAATAACATTTCTTTGAAGGCATCAGAGAGCTTCTAGAATAATAACACTTCAGGGAAAACGTCCAGGGGAAGTAGGATTCACACACAAAGGTGAGCTGAAATGCTATAGCCACTTTTATTTTTAGGATATCTCTGATATTTGGTGCAGGCCAAGAGGACTGGAGTCCCAACTAAAGGTGCAGAGGACAATTAGTGAAAAGCAGAGAAAAACCAGAGATACTGGAAGAACACAGATTAAAAATATTAGAGACTTGGGGTGCCTAGGTATCTCAGTCGGTTAAGCGTCCAACTTTGGCTTGGGTCATGGTCTCACAGTTCTTGGGTTTGAGCCCCATATTGGGCTTCGTGCTGACAGCTCAGAGCCTAGAGCCTGCTTTGGATTCTGTGTGTCTCTCTCTCTGCTCCTCCCCAGCTCTCACTCTGTCTCTGTCTCTCTCTCAAAAATAAATAAATATTTAAAAAATATTAGAAACTTGAGATTCTAGGATCTCAGTGAGAAGAAATGGGTGACGAACTGACGTCAACCCCACTGATGTTTCTCAGTACACCTGTCTAATTCTAAAACTGTGTGTGGTAACCTGAACAGAGTAAGAAGCCAAGCAGAAAGCCCTTTAGATTCAGAGCAGAGCTGATAGCAGTCTTGGTGATAAGGGTTAGAATTCAAGACATTTCAGAGAGAGAAACTCTGGCGAATACCACGGACTCTTCATGGGGAACACTAAAGGGTCACCTTCTGTAAATGAACTCAAGGTAGTGGCAATCATACCTCAAAAGAGCTAAGTCCCAGTGAGATTAAGGTGATTGGCATCACACTATTAACTACCACAGAAAAAGTTAAACCTTCTGTAGAGGAAGATTAACATGGTTCACAACTTTTATAATTTTTCATACATAATATTTTCCATTTAGTTAAAAAAATTACCATGTATGCAAATGACAGGATTACATGACCAGAAACCAAGAGAAGAGAAAAATAGCATACCCAATGATGATCCTGACATTGGTCAAGGACTTCAAAATTCTTATGATTAATTTATGGAGAAATACATGGAGAGGTAAAAATGAAGAATTCACCACAGAACTGGTGTTTTTAAAAAGGAAAAAAATAGCAGTTTGAAATTCTAGAAGTGAATAATTGTGTTATTCACAATAACCTAAGAACTCAATAGTTGGGTCATAGCAGACTTCACCAGAGAATATAGGGTTAGTGAACTGGAAGGTAGGTTAATAGAAAAACAGAACAAAAAGGATGAAAAATACAGAAAACTCGTAAGAGTCTTATAGGACAGTGAAAAGATCTACCATAGTTAATGGACTCTCAGAAGAGAGGAGAAGAAAACTAGTGCAGAATTAATATAAGAAATAGCTGAGAACAGGGGCACTTGGGTAGCTCAGTTGGATAAGCGACCATCTCTTGATTTCAGCTCAAGGTTGGTGGGATTGAGCTCTATGTCCAGCTCTGTGCTCATGGGTGTGGAGCCTGCATGGGATTTTCTCTCTCTCACTCTCTGCACTGACTTTCCCCACCTCTCTCTTAAAATAAGTAAATAAACATTAAGAAAAAAAAAAACAATAGCTGAGAACAGTCCAAGATGGGTGGAAGATACAAATCTGATTCTAGAAGGGCTGCAAACCTCAAGTATGAAGAACACAAAGAAAACCATCACACTTAGACGTATCAAGTCAAATTGCTGAAACCAAAAAAAAAAAAAAAAAAGTCCTAAAAGCAGCTCAGGCAGTCATAGATTAAAAAAGCAAACAAATAAACAAACAAGACCTCCCCAAAGCCGTTATGAAACAAAAGGATAGTTTATTTTTCAGCAGAGATTGTGGAAGCCAGAAGAAAATGGAATAAATATTTCAAAGTACTGAAAGAAAACAACTGCCAATTAAGAGCTATCCAGTCAGAAAAAAATACCCCTTAAAACTTCAGTTGAAATCTTCAGACAAACCAAAATTGAGAGGTATCATTGTCAGGAGACCTATACTAAAAGAAATACTAAAGTTGATGTAAAACAAAAACAGTAAAGTCTTACAGAGTTTTGAATACGTAGTATTAAAATACACAAAATAATTCAAGAGTCAGGAGGAGGTAAAAGGAATTAAGATGTCGTAAGTTCCTGATCTTAAATTAATAATTGTATTAGAGAATTGTAAGTCAAAGACAGTGTAATCTCTAGGGTAGCTACTAAATGAAAAATTTGCCTTTGCCCTGGTCACTTCCTTGGAAGAAGGATGGCAATCTGTTGGTGATCTCACATGGGGAGCTATCTGATAAATGACTGGATTTTCAGTAGTTCATTCAAGATTAAAATAATTATGATTAGACAGCTTTGAAAGATATAATCTATGAATCCAGAATATAAACTTTAAAGAACATTGAGATGAGCTAGACCTTGGAGGAAAGAACCTGGATTTGACATTCATTATAAGACTTTGAGTTTGTAGGATAGCATGGTATTGCAGGCATGGCTAGTTGCATATGTAATATCCTGTTTTTCATTTTTATGTATTTTGTACAACTAGGATGCACATAGTTCAAAATATTCACTTTTCCAATTTCCTTCACATGAAGTGATCAGTTATGACCTTTAGATTTAAAATAAAAATCTACTTAGGAATTTTAGGAAAATTTCTTCCTGATACCCATATTACCCCTCCCTCCTTCTTCCTAACCCCTCTCTTCAAGGCTGGCTTGGCCATCTGGAGAGTAGCAGCCATCTTGAGATCGTGGTACAAAAGATATAAGGATGGCAAAACAGAAAAACAAATGGAGGCTGGGTCTTTACTGATGTCTTTGAGCAGTTAGCTGTAGAAGACATGAACTAATTACTTGAAGAATTATGTTTTTTTAATTTATTTTTTAAAATTTTATACATTCGACACAATGGTACATTAGTTTCAGGTGTACAGCTTAGTTATTTGACATTGTGTACATTATACTATGTATAGCTACCCTCTGTCCCATTACATCACCATTACAATATCACTGACTGTATTCCTTATGCTGTGCTTTTTGGTCCTGTGACTTGGAAATTCCATAACTTGAGACCTGTATCTCCTTCTCCCCTTCACCTGTTTTGCCCTGCTCTCCCCGATTCCCTCTGTCAATCATCAATTTGTTCTCTGTGTTTATAGTTCTGATTCTGCTTTTTGTTCATTTTTTTTCAGATTCCATTTATGAGTGGAATCATATACCATTTGTCTTTCCCAGTATGATTTATTTCACTTAGCATAATAACCTCTAGGTCCATCCATGTTATCTCAAATGGCACAATCTCATCTTTTGTTACAGCTGTGTAATATTCCATAGTATGTATGTGTGTATGTATATCACATATTCCTTATCTGTTTGTCCTTATCTGTTTCCTTATCTGTATTGTTGGACACTTAGGATGTTTCCATGCCTTGGCTATTGTAAGTAATGCTGAAATAAACATGGGGTGCATGTATCTTTTTAAGTTAGTATTTTCTTTTTCCCTAGGTAAATATCCAATACCAGAATTACTGGATCATACGATATTTCTATTTTTATTTTTTTGCGGAACCTCAATGTTATATTCCACAGTGGCTGCACCAGTTTGCGTTCTCACCAATAATGCTTGGGAGTTCCTTTTTCTCTATATCCTTCCCAAAACTTGTTTCTTTTCTTTTTGATTTTAGCCGTTCTGACAGGTGTGAGGTGACATCTGATTGTGTTTGTGATTTCATTTCCCTGATGATTAGTAGTGTTGGGCTTTTTTTCATTTGTCTGTTGACCATCTGTATGTCCTCTTTGGAAAAATGTCGATTCAGTTCCCCTGCCCATTTTTTAGTTGGATTGATTTTTTGGTGTTGAATTGAATAAGTTCTTTATATATTTTCAATATTAACCCTTGATTGTATATATAATTTGCAAATATCTTCTCCTATTCAGTAGTTTGTGTTTTTGTTTTGTTGATGGTTTCATTTGCTGTGCAAAAGCTTTTTATTTTGGTGTAATACCAGTAGTTTATTTTTGCTTTTGTTTCCCTTCTCTTAGGAGACATATCTAGAAAAATGTTGCTATGACTGATGTCAGGGAAATTACTGCCTGTGTTATCTTCTAGGATTTTTATGGTTCCAGGTCTCATGTTTAGGTCTTTAATCCATTTCAAATTTATTTTTGTGAGTGATATTAGAAAGTAGTCCAGTTTCACTCTTATATGTAGCTACTCAGTTTTCCCAACACCATTTTTTGAAAAGACTTTTTCTTATTGAATATTCTTGCCTCCTTTGTCATAGATTAATTGACTATGTATAAATGTGTATTTATTTCCGAGGTCTCTATTCTGTTCCATCGATCTATGTGTCTGATTTTGTGCCAGTACTATACTATTTTGATGACTAGAGCTTTGTAGTATATCCTGAAATCTGGAATTGTGATACCTCATGCTTTATCCTTATTTCTCAGGATTGCTTTGGATATTTTGGGTCTTTTGTGGTTCCATACAAATTTTAGTATTATTTGTTCTCGTTATGTGAAAAATGCTGTTAGCATTTTGATAGAGATTACATTGAATTTGTAGATTGCTTTGGGTGATATAGACATATTGACAATATTTATTCCAATCCATGAGCATGAAATATCTTTCCATTTGTTTATGTCATCTTTAATTTCTTTCATCAGTGTTTTATAGTTTTTTAGAGTTACAGATCTTTTACTTCTTCAGTTAAGTTTATTCCTAGGTATTTAATTCTTTTTGATACAATTGTAAGTAGTGTTTTTTAAATTTCTCTTTATGTGATTTTGTCATTGCTGTATAGAAACACTTCTGATTTCTGGGTATTATTTTTGTGTCCTGTCACTTTACTGAATTCATTACTTCTAGCAAGGTTTTGGAGTCTTTAAGGTTTTCTATGTACAGTATCGTGTTGTCTGCAAATAGCGATAGTTTAACTTAATTACCAATATGAATGCTTCTTATTTCTTTTTAATTGACTTATTTTTGTGGCTAAGAGTTCAGTACTATGTTGAATAAAAGTGGTGAGAGTTGTTTTCAACCTTAGAGGGAAAGCTATCAGTTTTTCACCATTGAGTATGATGTTAGCTGTCTGTTTTTCCTATTTGGCCTGCATTATGTTGAGGTATGTTCCCTTTAATCCCATTATGTTGACTTTTTATGCTGAATGGATGTTGAATCTTTTCAAATGCTTTTTTGCATCCCTTGAGATGATCATATGATTTTTTTTTAATTTTCCATTTTGTTGATGTGGTATATGACATCGATTTGCCAATATGGAACCATCCTTGTATCCTGGGAGTAAATCCTACCTGATCATGGTGAATGATCTTTTAATGTATTAAATGTTATTTGATAATATTTTGTTGAGGATTTTTACATCTATATTCATCAGAAATATTCGTCTGTAGTTTTCCTTTTTTGTGGTGTCTTTGTCTGGTTTTGGTATCAAGATAATGCTGGCGTATCCTACCACTTATATTTTTTGGAAGAGTTTGAGGAGAATAGGTGTTAATTTTTCCTTAAATGTCTGGTAGAATTCACCTGTGAATTCATTTGGTACTGGAATTTTATTTTTTGGTAGGTTTTGATTACCAATTCAATTTTGTTAATTATAACCAGTCTTTACAGATGTTTTATTTTTCCCTGGTTTAGTTTTTGGAGATTATGTATTTCTAGGAATTTATTCATTTCTTTTAGGTTGTCCAGTTTGTTGGCATATAATTTTTTATAGTATTCTTTTATAATCCTTTGTATTTCTATTGTATCCTTTGTTACTTCTTTCTTGTTTCTGATTTTACTTATTTTCAGTCCTTTTTCTATTTTTATTGATGAGTCTAAGGGTGTCTCAATTTTGTTTATCTTCTTAAAGAATCAAAGCTCTTGATTTCATTGATTTTTTTTCTCTTGTTCTTTTATTTATTCACATAGTCATTTATTTCCTCTTTGACCTTTATCATTTTCTTTCTTCTACTTAGCTTAGGTTTTGTTTGTTCTTTTTTTTCTACTTCCTTTTGGGGTAAGGTAAGATTGTTTATTTGAGTTGTTTTTTTTTTTTTCTTTTTTCTTGTGATAGGCCTGTATTGCTATATACTTTCCTCTGAGAACTGCTTTTGCTGTGTCCCAAAGATTTTGGACCATTGTGTTTTAATTTTAATTGTGTCCATATATATATTTTTTATTTCTTCTTTGATTGCTTCATTGACCCATTGGTTGTTTAATATGATGTAGTTTAGTCTCCATGTGTTTGTGTTTTTCCCGGTTTTTTGGTTGTGATTTCTTTTTAGTTTCATACTGTTGTTGGAAAAGATGCATGGCAAGATTTCAATCTTCTTAAATTTCTTGAGGCTTGTTTTCTGGACTAACATGTGATCTATTCTGGAGAACATTTCATGTGCACTTTGTTTTTTTAAAAATTTTTCATGTTTATTTATTTTTGAGAGACAGAGAGTGAGAGAGAGCACAAGTTGGGGAGGAACAGAGAGAGAGGAAGGCACAGAATCTGAAGCTGGCTCCAGGCTCTGAGCTGTCAGCAGAGAGCCTGACTCTGGGCTTGAAACTACAAACTGTGAGATCATGACCTGAGCCATAGTCAGTCGCTTAACTGACTGAGCCACCCAGGCGCCCCTAATATGCACTTTAAAAGAATGTATATTCTGTTGTTTTTGGTTGGAATGTTCTGTATATATCTCTTACATTCATCTGGCCCAGATGTCATTCAAAGACATTGTTTCCTTATAATTTTTTGTTTGATCTATTCGTTGATGTAGGAGTGTTAATGTCCTCTTCTATAATTGTATTACCATCATTTTTCTCTTTATGTCCATTAGTATTTGCTTTATATATTTACGGGATTCAGTGATGTGTACATAGATATTTATGATTTAGGTCTGAGGTAAGTCTCTTATAGGTGGCATATATATGGAACTTGCTTTTTTGTACATTCCACCATTCTGTATCTTTTGATTGGACTATTTATGTGAGTTACATTTAAAGTAATTATTGGTAGGTATGTACTTATTGCCATTTTTATTTTTTATTTTTTTTGTGCAATTCTGTGCTTCTTTCTTCTTTTCTTGCTTTATTTTTTTTGTGGCCAATTAGTCTCTAAAATGTCTTGTTTGACTTTCTTTCTCTTTGCTTTCTTGTGTATCAGTCATAGGTTTGGGTTTTGAGTTATCATGAGGCTCATATATAACATCCTAAGTAAACAGCAGTTCATATTAATTCAAGTGTCATTTAAGTTCAAACACATTAAAAAAAAAGAAAAGGAAAAATATTTTTTCCTGTTCTCTTACATTTTTACTTCCTTCTCCACATTTCATGTATATATTCTCATATTTTGCATCTTTTTATTAATAACTTTCTTATATCTAATTATGGCCATTTCTTTTCCACCTGAAGTCCCTTTAACATTTCTTGTAAAACTGATTTAGTGGTAATAAATGGCTTCATTTTTTGTGTGACTGAAAAACTTTATCGCTCCTTCAAATCTGAATGATAACCTTCATGGGTAGAGTATTCTTGGTTGTGGTTTTCTTTTTCTTTCAGTACTTTGAATATATTAAGCCATTCCTTTCTGGCCTGCAAAGTTTCTGCTGAAAAATCAGCTGAGAGCCTTAGAGGTTTTTCCTTGTAGGTATTTTTTGTTTGTTTCTCTCTGCTTTTAATATTTTCTCTTTATTTTTAACCTTTGACTTTTTAATTATTATGTGCCTTGATGTGTACCTCCTTAGGTTCATCTTGTTTGAAACTCTCTGTGCTTCTTGGATTTGGAGGTCTTCAATTTCCTTCCCTAGGTTAAGGAACTTTTTATTTATTATTTCTTCAAGTAAGTTTTCTATATCTTTCTCTCTTTCTTCCTGTGGGACTCCTATAATGCGAACATTTGTTTTCTTGATGTTTCCTAAGAGATATCTTAATTTATAAGATAAATTTATTTTATTTATTTTTAAAATTCCTTTTTTTTTTTGCTGTTTAACTTGAGTGCTTTCAATTACCCCATCTTGCAGATTGCTTGTGTGTTCGTCTAAATCCTCTAATCTACTGTCGACTCTCTCTAATGTGTTTTTTGTTTCAGTTATTGTATTCTTCAACTCTAACTGGTTCTTTTTAATATTTTCTATCTCTTTATTGAAGGTCTCACTGAGTTCTTCCATTCTTTTCTCCAACCCAGTGAATATCTTTATGATCATTACTTTAAATTCTTTATCAAGCATATTGCTTACCTCTTTTTCATTTAGTTCTTTTTCTAGGGTTCTGTGTGTGTGTGTGTGTTCTCTCTTTTGGAGGATATTCCTCTATCTTCCCATTTTGTTTGACTTTCTGTGTTTGTTTCCATGGATTAGGTGAAGGAGGGTCTTATGTTTGTTGTCTCCTATGCAGACTGTGTGCTTGGTGACTTTTGTTGACTGGCTGGAGCTATGACAGTGCATGTCAGTTACTGTTTTAAGCCATGGTGATTCTGTCTTTCCTGCTACTCTCTTGACATTCTTTTTATCTTTGGTTGTTCAGTAGCTCTTCAGTCAACCCTCAGTTCTTCAGGAGGAATTCTTCTATTAATAGATGTAATTCATGTGTTTCATGGAAGAGGTGAGTTCAGAATCTTTGTACATCACCATCTTGAATCCTGCTTGAAGAGTTCTTATTATGTCAGAAAAAGACACCACTGTTATTTAACTCACTGTGGTCTAGTGTTGTGTTGCTTAATGTTAAATGCCTCATAATTCACATACAAGTTTCCTTTTTCAAGGCCATTTTTTTTACCCTGACATCCAAGCTTAACTGCAGTCTGGTCTACTTTAGTTATCTCTTCCAGCACTTCTCTGCTCCTTCTAACTTTGTTTCACTTTTTTGTGGCCCTTTTCATTGAACGGCAAAAAGACACATCTGTTCCTCTTATTACAAATTACATCTATAATTTTAAGTTTCCAATATTCATCCAATACTTTTTTGTTTCTGTATCTTGGTGCAGTCTTTATCTCAACCAATATTTAATTACTGCACGCACAATGATTAGATTAAAAATTTTTAATGCTTATTTTTGAGAGAGAGACAGAATGTGAATGGAAGAGAGGCAGAGAGAGGAAGACAAAAGAATCTGAAGTAGCATCCAGGATCTGAGCTGTCAGCACTGAGCCCAACATGGAACTTGAACCCACAAACCATGAGATCATGACCTGAGCTGAAGTCGGACACTTAACTGACTGAGCCACCCTGGTGCCCCAATGATTAATATTAGAATTCATGAAATTAAAATGGCCTCTGTATCAAATTAATTCCAATAGATTAGATTATGATGGAATAGCAAATTAATCCCAATATGCCACCTATTTAAAACATAAAGATTTAATTCTCTCCTAGGCTGCATGTCCATTGTGAGTTTGTTGGGGTGTATGCTCTGTTTGGTCACTCAGCTCAGGCTAATGAAGGCTGGACCATCTAGAGCATAGCAGCCAAAGTAGAGAAGTGAGAATGCAGGACTCATGTCCCATCACTTCAGTGCTTTGATGTGGAAATGACACATATCTTCACCGCTCCCAGTCCATTGTTCACAACTAGTCACATGACCCTACCAAACTACCAGGTGTGGGAATGTTGGATCGCAGAAAAATCTTTGGGGAACCTTCCATAAGCTCCAGCAAGCAGAGGGAGCACTGGAAGCATGAAAGAGGAGAAAATAACTGGTTGTACCCTAGGGATCTGTGGAAAAGAGGAGAACCTGGCAAGTCAGTCGGTCAGTGTTGAGGGGTGACCTCAATTTAGCTATAGATAATCCTAAGTGGTTCTCTAGCATAGGTCCACAGAGTCAATTACTTGAAATATAGGCCTAATATTTATAGACCTAGGGCTTAGGTTGCCAACAACAGGATGACATTCAGCTCATTGCAAGCCTTAGCCAGAGGACTGGGGTTTGGATGGAGCTAGTGGTTGGTCATCAGTAAGGTTAATGCCTTAACTTCTCTCTCTGAACTTCCCTTTCACAGGCAACAGTATGTCCCAATGTTGCAAAAGTGGAACGTAGGGAAAAAAGGGTCCTGAGAATGCTGAGAATAATCGATGAATAATCTACCTTCTTCCTAGAACATTATGTTCTACCTAGAACAGTTATACTAAGTGTAAAGTTTCCTGTTTCACATGATATAGTTCAACCATAACTCTACACTGAAGTTTCAGTTTGAAGTCTACATTGAACTTTCTTTATTGTAGAAACACATCATAGGATTTCATTTTATCCTCATAACTGCTCTATTTAGTAGGTACTATTCCACTAGTTTTACAGATGAAAAACCAGAGGCCCAAGGAGATTGCTCAAGTTTGAAAGGTTTAACTAGCTCACACATTTCCATCCAGGCCTGTCTGCTTCCTTCATATTGAGAGAGTTTTCAAATTAGGCTATAAATCCTCATGTCTTTTTATGCTGATGAAACAAAACACTTGACTTTTTCAGCTAATTTTAAAAATAAATGATTGCTCACATATCTCTCATGATGTGTGCCTTTTGGCCATCTTAGCCTTCAGCAAGTTTTGCTGGCTAAGTGCTGGCTGGCACTTGGAAAGTTCCCTGAGATCTTGTCTTTAGGCAAGAAAATGATTATACCATTTGACAAATGCGACATCCGAACTTAGCACCCAGCAAAAATGAGTGTTCACAGTGGCAGGGCAATTCGAATATGTAGGTGTTTTTGTGGGTTGCAAGCACTTTATTTCTAGCACCAAAATACTAATTTACATGTTTGCATGTAGTGGCATAGAGATTGCAGAGCAGTTGAAAAATGGAAGCTTCCTCCATTGCTAACAAATCAAGTGTAATGAGGAAAAATTGACAAAATGAAAATGGAAATTACTTTCCCTGTAGCGAGTGAAGAAATTGAAAGTTTTCTTTCTTCCTTATTTCTTTCTCAAACTTAATTTTATAGCAGTTTTACTCTGCATTAACAAAATACTCTTCACTTTAAGTGTAATGACTTCCACTGAAAATACTATTAGAAACTGGAATACTTTCTTTTATAATCATGATACAGAAGAGACAGTAAAAAACCAGATCTCATGTATTTAAACTTTATTCTTTTGTTCTTTCACTTTTATATGCCTCACTGTATCATGTAAGGTGCTTTTAGTTACAAATAAGAGAGGACAAAAAACAAACTAGCTTAAGTTACTTGGAAATGCACTTCACAGCTGCAACAGTCTTCAGGTATCATTTGATAAGGGCTTCAGTTCCATTTCTCTGCTATAATTTTGTTTATTAGTTTCTCCATGTGATGGCTTTACCCTCAGACTGGCTTCCTTGGTGGTAGCAAAAGGTCCTTACCTTACATGTACAAATCTTTAAAATTAAAAGCAAGAGAGAAATATTTTCTTTTTCCAAACATGGGACAAAAGGTTTTGTGTTTCTCTATGTCTGTGCTAGAATAATGCATTACATCAATTAACCCAGGCCTGAATAATTTCTTGTCCTCGATCCTATCACTGTGATAAGGAGGACATATTTACATGTAGAGAAAAGAGTAGAGTAAATATCCCTTGAAACATAGCTGCAATTCACATGAAGAGGCATGGCTTTCTAAAGCAACAGTCTGGCGTTTGCTGGGAAGAGAAGAGAAAGGAATAGACACTGCTTGCATAATGAGTACATGACCATTACACCCATTGATGGTACTTCGTAGGGTCAAGAAATTTTCTTTCCACGGAGATAAAATACTGTCGTGAAACCTTTCATGTGATGGATTCATTTCCAAAATAAAAGGCAAATGCATATACACTTTATAAAATATTTGTCTGAGCTAAGGATAGTCAGGGCTTCTTTACCTATGTTGTATCGAATGTAAGCTCTTGGTGCACCTGTGAAAAACAGAGGCAGACAGGGTAAAAGGCTCACTCCTGGTCATTACAGCATTCTGTAGCTTCCGTTTCTGTTCCCTTCTTAGGTCATACCTCTCAGATTGTCTTTAGTAGTTTGTGTTCAACTCATCCACTCATGAAGTATTAGTAACAGCTCTTGTGACCTCCTACAGATTCTGTTTCTTAGAGCAAGATTCTAATTGCTTCAGCTCCGAATATTCTGAATGAACTAACTATTCATGTCTTCTAGCTTAGTTTCCACCTCTGTCTAGCTTTTAACTTGGCTATCCAACAGCAATTAAATTTTAATACTGTCTAAGTCATTGAAAATACATGTTCTTGTATAATATAGAAATATTTTGTGCCCTAATCCCTGGAACCAGTGAATACTATGAGCTATCCTTCCTCTAATTCTGTTATGTTATATGGCATGGTTGACCTTTCGAGAGGGAGGTTTTCTGGGTGGGCCATATATGATACATAAGCCCTTAAAAGAAGTAGAGAGCTTTCTCTGACTTACAGTAAGGAGGAAGGCAGAAAAACCAGAGGGATTTGAAGCATGATAGGATTTGACTACTGTTGCTGGCTTAAAGATGGAGGGGGCCCCATGCAAGGAACACTAAATGAGTCTAACAGTTATGAAGAGATCTCCTTCAGGCAGCAGGGAAGCAAGACCTTGAGTCCAACAATTGTAAGGAACTGAATTCTGCCAAAAACCTGAATGAGACTGGAAGTAAATTCCTCCCTACAGCCTCCAGGTAAGATTTCCACCCAACTAATATCTGGATTTTGGCCTTGTGATACCTGAGCATAGAACCAGGCTAAGCATAGCCAGACATCTACTTACAGAACTGTAAGCTCATAAGTGGGTATTAATTTAAAGCTATTAAATACGTGGTAATATGTTATAAATCATATAGTTAGACTGAACCTTCCATGAGGACAAAAGCCATGAGTAGCCTCATGATTTGAATAAGTAAATGAGGATAGTCGTTTGGTTCTCATATATGTAGTGACTTATTCCAGAGGAGATGGTCAAATAACGGAAGGATATGGTGTAAGTGAGAACGGAACTTAGTCATGGAGAATGGCCAGTTTCATGAGCAGGTAGACCACAGCATCTCTAGGCTTTGGTTTTAGAATATTCATCTTATTTTCTACATCTGAGTAAGGGCATTATTATTTTACCATCACATTTTCCCCCCTGATTTTAATTGTCCTCTAAATATGAAGGATCTGGTCTTTTCCTTTCCAGTTGTTTCCCCCATATAGTTCCTGGCCCAGTATACATGAGTGATGCTGACCCACTTTTAGCTTCACTTTCCAGCTGAAGGTAACTATGATCCCAACAAATCATTCTAATAGCCTCCCTTTAAGGTTGAATCTAACACTTTTTATAACACTTTATTTTTATTCCATTTCACACTCTATTAGAACAGTCCAGTCTCTCAAGAATATTATTTTAATGCAAGTTCTCAGCAACTCCTGACATTTGTAGTTTTGTTTTATTAATAAGTTAAACATCTTGATTAAGTTACTCTAAACACACCAAAATATTTCTTACTAGGAAATTGGGAGCAATGGGAATTAAAAGTAAAATCTTGACATTTGAACGAGAGGAAATCAGCTTCATGCCGAAGCTGCCATGATAAAGGAATAGAGAAAGGGTATTTTGCATTTCCTTCTTAGAACCCTAAGTTTAATGGGTCCTTGCATTTCATTATTTCAGTTTTGTATATTCTTACTCTAACACTTGTGAGCTTTAGACTTATCTTCCACAAGGGCACTAGAATTTCTTTCCAACTTATTATTGGAAATTTACATTCTTGTCTCCATCTTCAAAACTGAATGCATTAGTGGATCTATTGTAAGCATCTAGATAGTCACAAGTAGGCATTTTTTTGGAGTTCCTTATGCATGCAGGAGTAGTTTACATCAGTTGTGATTTGAGAAATAAAATATAATGGGCAGAAATTCCCTTTCATACCAGTCATGTGGAGACTGATAGAGACTGGTACCAACCTTTTTTTTTTAACCTTCATTTTAACTAGCACAAATATCTTACAGGGTTTACCCGAAACACACTATTAGGACTCATATCCAGGCAATCTGATTTAGACATGTTCTAAAAGCTAACGTTTGAAATTATGATTCTGCCATTCTAAGTGGGCAGAGGGCAGGGTTAAAGGGGTCCAAAACCCTCTGTGGCAATAAATGCCTTCTCTATCTAAACAAATCCTTCCTTGTTTGGACGTAAGTCAGCAAACAGAGCAAAAACAAAGAAACATCTTCTCTACTTCATATTAGAGAATATGAAAAACAAACAAAAACGACAGTGTAGCAAAACAAAATGGGGGTAGCATCTGGAAAACGCAAGAACATATTCCTTAAGAAGGATCTAATGAAGAATTAAAGAAACAATTCAGAAGCCTGGTGTCCTTCACAGCATGAAATAAGTTATGAAATGGAACAGAAAGCCAAAGAAGTGAATGGACTGGCAGAAAAATATTGAAAATGAGTACCTGAAATAAAAAATACTAAAATGAAAATTCAGATGCCAAACCAGAATTGAACTCTTATTTCAGTCAGGTAGGAGCCTAATTGTTCCTGCAAAAAAATTGGATTAATGATATGGAGATTAAGTTGACAAACTTTCACAGGATATGATGGAATCAATTCTCTTAACTAAATACCATTCTCAAGCATTTCGTTCAGTATATATGACAGGATTTCAGAGAAGTAGATTTGGAACACAGGGAATGGAAGAGGTCAGTAGGGGAGAGCTGTAGTCCAGACGTGTGACAAAAACACTTGAGAAGGCCACACTCCAAGGCCCAGGCCCGCTACAAGACAGAGACTAAATCATATTATAGAAAGCTGCTCTTCTGTCCCACCCACCATCACACAAACAAGCCTCTAGTATAAAAACAGTGGTTATAACTGAAAGACAAAGACTCAAAGGAATAGAACAAGGGAAGCCCCACAGCTAGTAGAGGAGGGAAAAAGTGAGTTCATTAGAGAAATTTCAAGCCTCTAATGTTTATAGTCATAACAAACATCAAACACAACCCAACTCCGTGCCAGATTAACTAAATCTTTACACAAAAGGCTCATGTAAACTCAGTACAGATTAAAGATACAATATGTTCAATTTTCAACAAAACAATTAGAAAAAGTGCCAAAGAGAAGAAAGCAAAAATACTGTCTGAAGAGAAAAAGAAGTCATCAGAATTAGATCCAGATATGGCATAAGTGTTGGAATTATCAGCAAAGAACTAAAAATAATAATGGCTAGTATGCTAAGGATTTTAATGGGAAAAATGGAGAATTTGTAAAACCAAATGGGTATGGTGCACAGAGGGATGGAAATGATAAGAAAGAACTGAAATTCTAGATATTACAACACAGTAACAGAAATGAAGAATGCCTTTAATGGGCTCATCAGTAGACTCAGGCTATTTAGGCTATTGGAAATAGGTCCATAGAAACTTCTCAAACTGAAATGCAAAAAGATAGAGGGGAAAAATCCAGGAAAGAACACTTAGGAATTGTAGGATAACTCCAGTTATAAAATAAATAAGTCACAGGGATGAAAAGAACAGCATAGGGAATATAGTCAAAAATACGGTAATAAATTTGTATGGTGACAGATGGTAACTACACTTATCATGGTGAGCATCTTGTAACATATATAATTGTCAAATCACTATGTTGTATACCTGACACTAATATAATATTTCATGTCAACTATACTTCCATTACAATTTAAAAATAATTAATTGAATTAAAAAGAATAGTAGTACAATATCAAAAGGCATAGCATAGGCATGATGTGAATACCAGGGGAAGAAAGAGAAAATGGAGCAGAATAAATATTTGAGGTAATAAAATCCGAGAACTGTACAAATTAATGACATACATAAAACTGCAAATCCAGGAAGCTCAGAAAACAATAAATAAGATGAATAACAAAAGAAAAACCCAACCTTGTCTTATCATGTTTAGACTGTACAGAAATAAAGATAAACTCTTACAGGAAAATGAGAGGAAAAATATCTTCTCTATAGAGAACAAGGATAAGAATTACAGGAGCCTTCTCATCAGAAAGCACGAAAAGAGTGCAATAAAAGCTTTAAGTATTGACAGAACAAGCAAAGCAAAACTGCCAACCTAGAATTCTTTGCCTCGTGACATTATCCTTCAAATGTAAAGAATATATAAAGAATTTCTCTAGCAGACAAATTCACTACTAGGAGACTTACCCTGTAAGAAATATTAAAAGAAGTTCTTCAGGCAGGAGATAAATGATATCACTTGGAAAGTTGACTGTACAAAAAAGATGAGTATCAGAGAAGAAATAAATGAAGGCAAAAAGAAAACGCTTTATTTTTATTATTTTTAATTGATCTGATGGATAACAGTTTGTTTGAAGTGACACCAGTAAACAATGCATTGACTGATTATAACATGTATAAGTAAAGCAAACAATATAAGGGACAGGAGGGAGGAATTGAGAATAATGTTTTAAGATAACTGCACCACACAAGAATGTTTTTTGAGGGTGAATTCAATTATTTAAAAATATATATTATAAATTCTGAGGCAACTGCTAAAAGAATTAAGCAAATAAACAAATTATACACCAAGAGAGGAAATTAAATGGAACCATACAAAATATGAAACCAACCCCAAATCTTAAAAAAGAAGGCATCAGGAAAATTTTGACTCTCTAGCTTGTGTGTGTTTCCCTTCCATTGTTGCTCTTTCTCACTACTACTGCTGAGCTGATTATTTTAGTCTTTTACTTCTTTTTCTTTTTAGGTAGACAGAAATAAAGCATAAAATGTACTATTAATTTTGAGTTAAGAAATATCTGTGAGAATCTTTCCCATCCATATATGTTCTGTATCTAATAAGATAATTCACTAAAACTAGAAGAGACTAATCATACTAATAGATTCTATTGTACATCTTCACCATTCTATCAAACACTACCACCATCTCCAAACAGAGACTGAAGAAGAAAGATAAAAACAATAAGAGAAAATAATGGATAAGGAGGACAAGAAGCAGAGAGAGTCACAGGAATAAATAAATGATCTATTCCTGAGAGATCTCAGAACAATTGAAATAGAGGCAATGTTCAAAGATGTGTTGTTGTTCTTTGAATGTAAGATGTATAGTAACATTTCAATGTTTCTGATATTTAGTTGCATCTTACAATCAATTTTCAGAGAGGAGTGTGTTGCAACATGATTGTAGTTGCTTTCACAAATGCCACTTGTGCAAAGTCCTGATTAAATTTCAGTTGGATTATCTGCACCAATAGACCACATGTGGTTTAATTTTTAATTAAATTTTGTCTTTAAATTTTAAAAGGCTTAAAAACTATATCAATGATACTGCCTTAAAATCAAAATAAATCCTCAGAAAATTTTTTGTCACATACCTTGGAAATCAATTAAAAGTCACAGATACGGCAAAATCTCGCACAGAATCAACTTTTAGGGTAGGAGTTGGAAACCTCTTCATTAATCCCTGTTCATACCACGTAAAAATTATTAGGCAGTTGTATCATATTTATCTATACACATTTCAAAGTCCCTCTTTTTTTTAATAATTTATTTTCAAACTGGTTTCCATATAACACCCAGTGCTCATCCTAACAAGTGCCCTCCTCAATGCCCGTCACCCACTCTCCCCCTCCCACACTCCCCTCACTCTCAGTTTGTTCTTAGTCTTTGAGAGTCTTATGTTTTGTCTCCCTCCCTCTCTGTATCTTTTTTCTTTTCCTCTCTTCCCCTCCCCCATGGTTTTCTGCTAAGTGTCTCAAAATCCACCTATGCGTGGAAATATATGGTATCTGTCTTTTTCTGACTGACTTATTTCACTTAGCATAATAGCCTCCAGTTCCATCCATGTTGCTACACATGGCCAGATTTCATTCTTTCTCATTGCCACATAGTATTCCGTCGTATATATATACCACATCTTCTTTATCCATTCGTCAGTTGAAGGACACTTAGTCTCTTTCCATGATTCAAAGTCCCTCTTAATAGGTAATGTTTTATTTCTAGGAATTAATAAGAATAAAACAACAGCAGCAGCAACAAAACCAAGTATGGGTTTTAGCAAATGGCAAATATAAGAGAAACTAATAATTTTATAATAGTCAAAAATTTTACTCTCGGTTCTAAATGTGATAAAGAGATAAAGATATGCATATGTTATAAAGTTTCTTCTGTCTCCTAGCTGTTGTAATTGTGCACAGTTATTAGAATAATTTAGAGGGTTGGTATGTCAAGAAATCTTGGATTCAAAATCTAATTGGGTTACATCCAGCTGCTAAAGAGGGATGGGTCTCTGCTGCTCTCTTTAGCCATCCAGGGCGGCATCCTGGATTCCACAGGCAGCAGAGTCCAGACACTGTCTCTCCTTGAACTTCTTTAGATTTTGACATCTTTCCTTTCATCAGGAACTAGTTTTTCTGTGTTCAGAATATATCCATTCTTACCATGGGCAAATCACATGGAGTTTGGTTTATTTCCTTGCTTTTGACTCAACGAATGTTTTGGTGGAAAATCAAGTAAGAGAGAAAACTTTGGGTCCCACGTATTGATACTACATACTTGTTAATTTTTTTTCTCTCCTAATAGAGTTGAATAGATAGACTGCTATGCTCAATGTAGCCAAAATTTAAGATACAAATTCAGAACCATATAGGACAGATCAAAAATCTTTCTCTAAAAATATTAAACTGTGCACTTTCAACAAGAATAATATTGTCCTCAAAAGTGGTAACAATTTGGTTTTGGGAAAAGGCAAAAAAATCTTGCTCTTTTTAGTGTATACATACAGTACAGAAATATATATAAAGCATATTTCTGGTATTAAAATTTCACGGAGGGGAGTTATGATTAATAGGAAGGTCCAAAAATGCTTCATAGAGAGTCAGTAATGAAAGAAGACAAAAGTGTCTCAAACCAATGACTTTTCTTCCTCCCCTATAACCATGTTCATTATTTTCTTTGAATATGCAATAAGAAAAAAGTTACTGTAGCTTATCTATAATACAGTCTGTGTCTACATGTGTACACACCCAGATATTTGAAAAAATTTTTAAGAATGTCCAATCATCTTGGTATTTTACTTTGAAAGTATCAGAAGGTATCAGGAGATTGAGAAAGACAAGCCACAAATTGGAGAAAATATTTGCAGAAGACATCAGTGATAAAGGACTGTTATTCAAAATATACAAAGAACTCTTAAAATTCAACAGTATGAAATGAACAACCTAATTTAAAAATGGGCAAAAGACCTGAACAGGCACATCACCAAAGAAGACATATAGATGGCAAATAAGCACATACAAAGATGATCCATATCACGTCATTAGGGAATTGCCAGTTAAAACAACAGAGAAATACCACAGCAATCCTATTAGAATGGCTAAAATTCAAGACACTGACACTACCAAGTGCTGGTGAGGATGTGGAGCAACAGGAATCCTTGTTCAGTGCTGAAGGGAAAGACTAATGGTACAGTCATTTTGGAAGATAATTTGGCAGTTTTATACAAAACCAGTCATATTTTTACCACATGTTTCGGTACTTATACTCCTTGGTATCTACCCAAATGAGTTGAAACTTATGGCCACAGGAAATTTCAAACATGAATGTTTATAATTGCTGTAATTGTGTAATAAACAATTTATTGTTTATTATTGGCTTTATTAATAATGGCCAACACTTGGAAGCAACAAAGATGCCATTTGGTAGATGAAGGATACACTGTGGTACCTTCAAACAATATAATATTATTTCACACTAAAAAGAAATAATCGAGTTATGAAAAAGACACAGAGGAACATTAAATAGTTATTATGAAGTGAAAGAAGTCAGCCTTAAGAGGCAACATGCTATGTGATTCCAACTATACAACTTTCTGAAAGAGACAAAACTGTGGAGATAATAAAAATATTAGTGGTTTTCTAGGTTAGTGGAGGAGGAGGGATGGATAGGTAGAACACAGAAGATTTCTTTAAGCCATTGAAACTATTCTGTATGATACAATAATGGTAAATGTGCATCATTATGCACTTGTCAAAATCTATAGAATGTACAATACTACAGTGAAAATTAATGTAAACTATGGACTCTGGATGACAATGATATATTGGTGTAGGTTCATCAATATAACAAATGTACCACCCTGGTGTGGGATATTGATAAAGGGGAAGGCTATGATGTGTGGGAGCAGAGATGTACGGAAAATCCTCTAAATTTTGCTATAAATCTAAAACCTTAAGAAATAAAGTCTATTAAGACAAAACAAGACAAAAACAAAACAGAATACCACATAGCCAGATATTTGACTACATTGTATAAAATAGTTAAATGGTTGGCTGAAAATTTATTCTGGGCATTTTAGTGTGGTGCATCAGAATTCTGTTTCTATAACTTCATTGCTTGACTTATTTAAGGGTATGAATATTTGAGCACACTGACTCTGCTCTTGTGACTTCTGCTGGGTGTATTTAATACGTCACCTTATAGTTTATAACTTTTATTCACATTGCTTCCTATGTCTTGGAGGAAAGAAGTTAGTGTTTAGGATTATATCAAGTTAGAATTGATACTTAATAGTAGTCATTTCACTTCCAATTAAAGATTATTCCCAAAAAAAGCAAGGTTGAGAAATAACAAACCTGGAGATATCACACACCCTGATTTCAAAGTATACTACAAAGCTGTAATGATTAAGACAGTGTGGTATTGACATAAAAACAGACACGTAGATCAGTGGGACAGAAGAGTAGGCCCAGAAATAAACCAATGCTTATATAAACAATGAATTTACAACAAAGGACCCAACGGTATGCAATGGGGAAAGGACAATCTCTTCAATAACTGATGTTGGGAAAATTGGACAGCCATATGCAAAAGAATGAAACTGGACCACTTTTTATATCATACACGAAAATTAACTCAAAATGGACTAGAGACTTGAATGTAAGACCTAAAACCACAAAACTCTTAAAATAAAACAGGAAGTCAACTCCTTCATATAGTTGATGAATTTTTTTAATGATGATTTTTTTTAATATGACACCAAAATTAAAAGAAACAAAAGCAAAAATGAGCAAGTGGAACTATATCAAACTAAAAAGGAAAGAACCATCACAGCAAAGGAAACTATTAACAAAATGAAAAGACTATTGAATGGAGAAAATATTTGCAAATCATGTCTAATAAGGGCCAACATTTAAAATATATAAAGAACCCATGCAACTTAAGAGCAAAAAATATATATATATATATTTTTTGATATATATTATATATATATATCTGATTAAAAATTGGGTGGAAGATCTGAATAGTAATTTTTCCAAAGAAGATATATACATGGTCAACAGGTACATGAAAAGATATTCTTTATCATTAATCATCAGGGAAGTGCAAATCAAAACCACAATGAGATATGATCTCACACCTGTTAGAATGGCTACCATCAAAAAGAAGACTAGAATAACAAGTCTTGGTGAGGATATGGAGAAAAGGGAACCCTTGCACTTTTGGTGAATGTAAATTGGTAGGGCCACTATGGAAAACAATATGGAGATTTCTCCAAAAATTAAAAATAGAACTACCATATTATCCAGCAATTCCAATTTTAGGTATTTATCAGAAGAGAACTAAAACACTAGCTCAAAAAGATATGTACCCTCATATTAATTGCAGCATTACCTACAATAGCTAAAATATGGATACTACATAAGTGCCCAATGATACAAGATTGAATAAAGAAATTATGATATGGAATATTATTCAGCCAAAGAAAAGAATGAACTCTTGCCATTTGCAACAACATGGATGTGCCCTGAGGGTGTTACGGTAAGTGAAATAAGTCAGACAGAGAAAGACAAATACCATATGATCTCTCTTACATGTGGAATCTAAAAATAAAAATAATAATTAAAAGTAATGAAAATAAAAAAATAAAAAGTAAAACTGCCAAATTTATAAATATAGAGAATAGACTGGTGGTTGTCAGAAGAGGGGGATTGGGAAAAATGGGTGAACTGTGTTTTTTTTGTTTGTTTGGTTGGTTGTTTTAGTTTAAATAAATGGAATTTTTTGAAAAGGAGAGAAAGTAGGAAGAAAGAATGAGCAAGAAAGAGAAGCTATCTGTATATTTTAACACTGATTTCAGTGTTTCAGCTTTTCCTCTCTCTTTTCTTCTTTTCCTTTAGTCGGAGTAGGCAATATAATAGTACAATGTTTTGGGAAGATGATTCTCCATGATTACATTTTCTAGGCAGTTCTATATTTTGGGCTAATTCCATTTCAAAATATCTCAGGCGCAGCAGAACTAGTACATTGTATTAAAGAGAAAAGGACCTCTGTTTTTACTAATTTATTGCTGTGTGACAAACTACCTCAGAACAGTGACTAAAGGCAGCCATTTATTTTACTAATGGTTTTGTGGATTAGGAGTTAGGAAAGTGCTCAGCCGTATAGTTAGTCTCAAATCCAGATGGCATTAACTGTGGTGGTTGGAACTAAATGTTCAAGATGGCTTCTCCACTCCTGTGTTTGGTCTTAGCTTCTTTGTTTCTCTCTGCCTGGCATCTCATCCTCCACACCCTCTTAAAGTGGCTTGAACTTGACATAGCATTTTCATGGTTGTTGAACTTCTCTTTTTTTTTAATCTTTTTTATTTATTTATTTTTGATAGAGAACAAACAGGGGAGTGGCAGAGAGAGAGAGACAGAGAGAGAGAGAATCTGAAGCAGGCTCCAGACTCCACGCTGTCAGCATAGAGCCCCATGTGGGGCTCAAACCAACCAACTGTGAGATCATGACCTGAGATCATGACCTGGGCCAAAGTAGGATGCTTAACCAACTGAGCCCCTCTGGTGCTCTATCATTGTTGGATTTCTTAATTGGTGGCTGGCTTCTTCTAGTGTGAGTGTCCCAAGAGCAAGTGTTTCAAGGGACTCAAATGGAAGCTGCAAGACTTGTTATGACTTGGCCGTAGAAGTTCCAGAACATTTATTTTGCTGCATTCTATTGGTCAAAATACTCACCAATATCAGAATAGATGGAAAAATAGACTACCCCTCAAGGGAATAGGGACACACACAAACACACACACACACACACACACACACACACGGACAACAAAAACTGATGGCAACAGTCTTGCAGATATATGACAACAATTGTTTTCTGTATAATCTGTCACTTATAATTAAAATAAGGGGTGGTCTGATAAAAAGTTATTATTATGTTCAATATGATAATAATATGAATCCCCAGATCATAATATATCTGAGATATAGATAACATGACGTTATCAGATTTTTCATGGGGTTTCAGCTATTGAAATAGCTCTGTTACCTTAAACTTTTGAAGGGTGTAAATTCCTAAGCTGGTATCAATTCAAGGTGAATATTTGTTTGAAAAATCAAATGAATTTTATTGGTAATCTCAAAGACATCAAAGGACCCAAGGTCAAGCAATTCTGGACTGTAGATTTTTCAGGATGTACATATTACCCAGACTAAATGATAGAAGGATAGTTTTGTTAAAAGCTCGTTAAAGTGTACATAAGTAACTCCTATTTAATAAGAGAGCTCATATCTAGGAATTATAATCCCATCATTTAATTATCTGATACCGTAAAATGAGTTTCTTTAGAGCAAAATAATCCTGTCCCTTTATGTTCCTAGCAAAAGCATCAATGTCAATTACAACATAAGCTAGCAATTGAAAACAGGATGCTAATTGTTTTCTTGGGTTTTAAAATAAACCAACTGATGTCTAGGAGCCTTGGTCCAACAAAAACAACAAAAGGCTATTTGGAGTTGGGGGTAAATGGTTAATAGTAAATATGTTCCACAAATATACAGGAAGTTCGATTTTTATCATGTGCAGGCCTGTGTAAAATCATCCAAACTTTTTATTTTTTGCGCATCTTGTTGTGTACCTTGATTCTTCCTGGTATTATGCCAACCTTATAAAACACTCTTCTGCTCCAAGTTACTACTAACACGGAATCCATACTTTAAAAAACCAACAGAAAACACCCTCCCAAAACCAAAATACTGATTATCCCCAAAACAAGCTATTTCAGTATTTGAGAAACTAATTTACTTACTAATCATGGAAGACTAATGAATACAGATGAAGTTCCTTTTAGCAGTGAAAGTGTTTATATTTCATTAAAAAAATTACTTCAATAATATATCTAAAAAAGGTAGTGTGATATAATGCAGGGAATCATAACTAAAGAACATAAATGCTGAAATTCAGTTGTGGTTGCTCACCTTACTAGTTTTATGGTTTTGGTCAAATTGATACTACCTTTAAAGTTATCAGTATTATCATTTATGAGTGTAATATTACCTGCTATTTATTTTTCTCTTTCTGTCCCACTATTTGTGAGCAGAAAAAAGATGAAGAATAATATATTTTTTACCAGGTATAATAAGAATACCTCACAATGAGAAAATTATCTTTGTTGGGAAGATGACTTGATAAATTCATTTGAAACGGCCATATGCTGGGGTCATAGCTTTTGAGAAGGACTTAAAATTGTTGGTGAGATGGTAGGAGGTGGCATGGATAGGCTTCTACACTTATACTTTTTCACAATGATGAGTGGAAAGTGAAAATTACTAAAATTTAAGATGTTTTATCTAAGTGTATTTGTTTATTTGGTAGAGATCACGGATGACTTGGTTTGCTGTGTAAGTTGATATGGGCAATATCAAGATAGCATATGTACATGGGAGTCAGAGAGATGATGAGAAACCAAGTTCTGGGGAGCTTTGCAGAAAGTATATACAAATATAGCATATTTGTGGTATTACAATTTGATAAGGACTATGATTAGGGGAGTTGAAATACCTTTGGTATATGTGCATTAGTGTTTATGTGTATATGTGTGTATCTTAATATAACTCCTCTATAGTTCCTAGGAATCTTGAAAAACAATAGCATATGGGCATAGCCTAAAATATTAGACTCTCTTCAATTGATACTTTTTGGTTAATTTACTGACATAAAGGGTTTACATATCCTCTAGGTCTTGGATTACTTAGTATTAAGTTGGGACATTTGGGACAATTGTTTCAAATGAGCAAAATATTCGACTTCAGTCTGGCATGCCCAATAATTAATTTTCTAAGAATCTTTAGAATTTCACATTAATACTTTCAAAAGCTGGTGATAGCTCGATAGCCTTAGAATTCTGCATGAATTTTTATTTTTGTGATGTGGAAACAGAATGGAAAAGAAATCAACCAGATCGAATAGGAATTCATGGTTCTGGTTTGATCTAGTTACACAGGCAGACAAAGCCACACACACACAAATATATTCTCAGAAACTAGGAAAGTATACTCTAGTATAGTTAAATGCAATGTTTGTTGGCCTTGGGAAAGATGGAAACTGCTTAATATACAAACAATAGCTCATTGTTATAATTTTTCCTTCTGGGAGCTGTTTCACTAGATAACACAAAGACGAGGTCAAAGAAGTTGAGTTTGGTATATTACACATGTAAAGGAGACAAAGCAAATTACTTCTTTTAGACAAATAACACAAGCCGGATGAACAGGGAGTAACAGTTAAATCACCTTTGTTTTTTGCAGTCCTGCCATTTTTTTCTCCCAGTGGGGAAAATTTGACTGTAGAAATATTTACACACCATCTCTCTTTAGTGCACATAAAACTTTATACTCTCATTCATACTGTTTTATAACAAAGGTATTCTAAGCTGAATATAACTGTATCTTTAGATTGGTCTTCGCAGTATCAAAACAACCTGTTTCAAACTGTCTAATGATGTTAGCAGATAAGAAGTTCTTCTTTAAAACTTTCTGATAGCCACAGACCTACAAAAACTAGGCTTCTGAGATTTTAGTAACTGTATAGATAAACTTAACTTGGGTGGAATTTTTCTAGGACTCTTGATCTGAAGAATGTACACACCCAGCTTTAGGTTAATGTAAATAGTAACAAGTAATTTTAACAGTGGAAGACAAAACTTTGTGCATTTAGTAATCAAAGGACAAGTATCGATTAAACTGAAGCTGCACAATCTTATATAAGGGCTTTTAAGATTCATGACTTGTTTAAACTGAAGTTGGGGATGTGCATCCCTGTTTCACACATGAAGACAAATGTTCATCATCAGGTTTGAAATAGCAAAAATTCATGTAAATGTAATTAAATTCTCAAAAGGAGGGAGAATGGATAAATATATTTGATATATTCATAAAATAGATATTCTTCTGAATTAAAGGAAATAAATGAATGCTATATATGTCAACATGACCACATTCCAAACTATAATGTTAGGCCACAAATACATTTAAAACAAATATAAATTACACATTTATGTAAAATAAATTTATTTAGGTTTTAAAACAAAAATTTATATAATTTTTTTAATGTTTATATCTGAAGGAGAGAGAGAGAGACAGAGCGTGAGTGGGGAGGGGCAGAGAGAGAGGGAGACACAGAATCTGAAGCAGGCTCCAGGCTCTGAGCTGTGAGAACAGAGCACAACACGGGGCTCAAACTCACAAACCATAAGATCATAACCTGAGTCGTAGTCAGATGCCCAACTGACTGAGCCACCCAGGCCCCCCTATTTAAATTTTAAAACTTAACAATAGTGAATGTTGTTAAATGGATATGTTTGGTTTGTTGTTTTTATGTATTAAAACTGTTAAAATATGCATTGAAATGATACTCATCATGGTCCAGATGGTGATGGCCCTGGGATTACGTACTGGTGTTCGGGGGACTTTTCTTTTAGATGTGATATTTTGTTTCTGTATAAACAACAGGTAGAAATATGGCAAAATATTAAAATTTTATGATGCTCAATGGTGGAGATACATGTGTTCATTATCTACTAAACTTTATTTTACCATGAAATATAACCTAATGTTGATTACATTTAAAGTAAATTCTTAACAACTCTATTTTCATACTTTTTAATTTCTCAGAGCATTGTTTAGCACTGTGAGTTCTTCCCTGAATCATAAGCTTTCTGAGTCTTTCCCTGAACCATCTAATGTGACAGTGATAGATTTTAAGGTGATAATTGCATTTATGATCTTATTTTAAAAACTATTATAGCTGTCATAATAGCATATATATAAATATAATGTGCAGTATATTATAATATATACTATAGAAATATAGTATTTATGTATGATAATATACTCTATACAGGTAACAACCTAAATCTACTCTAGTAATAGTATGTATTTTATGGTATATTTCTATTTTATGGAAGATAACAATTTCCTATTCTTCCCAGCAACTTAAAAATCTTTTCAATTAGGGGGAAAAACCCACATGCAGAAAATTTACTGGCATTATATAAAAAACAAGTATCTGCAACAGGGTTGAACCATTAAGCATCTGTAACCTTAGAGACTGCCTGCATGGCCCCTTACAAGCCCCCTTTTAGTTCCAAAGATAACTCTAATCCTGACTTTTATGTTAATAATCCCTTCATATTAGTTTATTTTTTATAGCATTTAATTATACAACAGTAAACATCATAGTTTTTACCTGCCTTTGAACTTCATATAAGTAGATCTATATTTTTTGTTCTTCTGAGTATGCCCACTTTTACTGTAATATTTATCCATGTAATTTTATATAGCTCTGGTTTATGCATTTTTGTTCAGGAATATAATTACATTATATGAATATATCAAAATTTATATTTATAGTCTCCTGTTGATAGTCTTTGGGATTAATATAGCCTGATATCCCTACAAATGCTGAGCATGTCAGACTTTTACAGTTAGTCATTTTTCTGACTCTTGAGTTCCCCGTGTTGCATATATTTATTTTTGAGGTTTCACTTACTTTGATGTGCCCTGATGAACTTTTACACATATGGATAAGCCTTTGTAAGTACCATCCAGATCAACATATAGATTATTTCCAGCATCCCTGTAATGATTCTCATAAATCCCCCCAAAGGTAACCACTAATCTGAACTCTGTCACAATAGAATGTTTTGCTGTGTTTAACTTTCATATTCACATAAACTACACTATACAGTTTGCCTTTTTTTGCAGCTGCCTTTTTTTGTTCAGAGTTTTGTCTGATATGCTTTTGCATGAGGTAGTTGTTCATTCTCTTAATTTCTGAATTCCACAATTTACCCACTTTACTATTGATGGACATCTGAGTTGCTTCTAGTTTTTATCTCTTATGAATAAAGCTCTATACACATTTCAGTGCATATCTTCTGGTGAATATAACTAATCATTTATTTGCATATACAGCTAGGAATGGAAGCACTGGGTCATAGGCTGTACCTTTGTGTGCTTTAGCAAATAGTGACAGTTTTCCGAAGAGGTTGTACTAACTCCCTCCTCCACCAGCAATTTATGTGAGTTCCACTTCCTGTGCATGGTTAGAAACTCTTGGGTCAAGTCTTTATAATTTTAGTTACTCTGGAAGGAATACAGTGATATTTCATTATATTCTTAATTTGCATTTTCCTTTTCATACATTCATTGGCCATTTGTGTATCCTCTTTTTCCTTTTTAAAGTGCCTTTTAAAGTCTTTGTCCTCTTAAAAACATTAGGTTAACAGTCAATTTCTTATATACTTATAGGAATATTTTGTATATTTGGTAATATGAATCCCTTATCAAAGATATATGATGCATCTATGTCTTGTGGCTTTACTCCCCTAATGTCTTTTGATAAATACATGCTCTAATCCTAAGAGAGGCCAATTTACTAAACTTTTCTTTAGTACTTTTTATTCCTTTACAAAAATACTTGTCTACTTCAAGATCATGAAAGTATTTTCCTATATTTTTCCCTAAAAGTTTTATGGTGTTATTATTCATATTTAGACCTGGAATTATTTTTGTGTTATGGTGTAAGGATCGAGATTCATTTTTTTTTCCCTATATGGATATCCACTTGACCCAGCATCATTTATTGAAAATCTAAATTGAAGTGTGACATTTGTCATAAATCATTGTTACTAATTTAATTGCTATAGCTTTTAATAAATTTTGAATCCTGCAGTGTAGGTCTTACAGCATTTTCGTCTTTTTCTTTAAGATTGCAAAACCTGTTCTTGGCCCTTTACATTTCCATAGAACTTTGAATATCAGCCTGTCAGTTTCCACAAAAAATTTCTTTGCGTTTTAAATTAGAATTTCCTCAAACTAGAAATGAATTCACAGACAACTGACATCTTTACGATATTGCATCTTTCAATATGCAAAGATGGCATAATCCTTTATTTGTCTAGGTCTTATTAAATTCCTCAATAATATTTTACAGTTTTTGGTTTAAGATATATTTTTATTAGATTTGTTTCTAAGTATTTGATATTGTTAGTGCTAAGATAAATTATTTTATTTTCCAATTATTATTGCTGGTATAAAGACATAAAATTAATAACTCTCCTAATCTTATACCCAGAGAGTTTGTATATTATTTTATTAATTCTAATAATTTAACTCTAGATTTTTTGAGGTATCCTATGTACCTAATCATGACATCTGCAAATAATGATTATTTTATAAGTTCCTTTTAAAATCTTATACATTTTTTTATTCTGTCGCAATAGTTGGGACCTCCTATGCCATATTCAATCATTTGATAAAAATTTCTCATTCTAGATCTCAGGGTTAAATCTTATAATATTTCATCTTTAAGTATGATGTTTACTACAGACATTTTGTGGATACTCTTCATCTGTAGTATCTACAAATAAACAATTGCTTGCTTAGCAATTTTTTAAATCATGAATACATACTGAAATTATTACATAAAGGTTTTTCTTTCTCTATGGAGGTATGCCTTTTCCCTCTTTATTTTTATTAGTGTGGAAATTTGCATTGATTGATTTTGAATGGTAAAGCTACTTTGCTTTTGTGGAATAAACTTAACTTTGTCATGATACACTTTCCTTTTTGTTTATTACAGACTGTATTTAATTAAAAAATATTATGTTTAGAATTTTATGCACTTATGTTCCTGAGAGAAATTAGTCTATAATTTGCCTTTTTGGTGATGCATTTGTCATATTTTGCGACTAAGGTATGACTATTTCATAAAATAAGTGTAATTACTTTTACATAAGTGTACGAAATTCACCATTGAAGTAATATGGGTCTAGAGATTCATTGTAAGAAGGTCTTTAATTATGGCTTTAGTTTCTTTAATAGATATATCAATGTCTTGAAATTTTAGATTGTTGATATAGCCATTTTTTGCTTTCTCTGTGTATTCATAAATTATATATGATATTTAGAAGACTTTCAAGCACAGCTTTAGCTGCTTCCCACAGATTTGGTTGGGTGTATTTCTCCCATTATTATTTAGTTTAAAATATTTTACATTATTAAGTTAATTTCTTTGATTCATGGGATATTTACAAGCACAGTGGTTAATTTCTTGATATTTGGGCATTTCCAATTATATCATCAATTCTTACCTTAACAGTACTTAATTCTTTGCTGTTAGAGAACTTACATGATATAAAACTTGTGAGTGTTTTGAGGTATATGATCAAGCAGATGGCTAAGTCCAGTTAAATAGTTTTCATGACCAGTTGAAAATACTACAGAGTCAGCTAAAAATCAGAGTCACAAGACTCAAATAAGCCCATTTGATTTCTAGGGGAATAGTACTAGAAAATTAATAAAGATGAAATTCTCATGCAGGAAGAGAATTAACCTATTTTTTTATAGAAGACCAATGTAAGTCATTAGAACACTTTCACTCTATTTACCATCCCATATTTTTGTGAATATTTTCTTGCTTTTTAATTATCCCCTCACCTCCTTTTACCACACATATTTGTTAAAAATTTATATATATATATATATAATTTCCAACTTACAGAGAAGTACGAGGACATCTCATATACACCCACACACAAATTTACCAATTGTTTCCATTTTTGCCCCATTCTCTTTATCATTTTTTCTCTCTATATATTGCAAGTATCAATCTACCTATAGTCCTTCTATGGTGCAGTTCTCCAGGGCTCCTGAGACCTATGGTATTCCCTAAGCCTCCTCCTTGAATCCTGAGCCTACTTGTCTCTCTTCTCAGAGATGTGAGGTTGCTGAAAATTCTCCTTTCTGCCACTTATTGCTTGACTTCTTGACTGCTTGCCTTAAGCAGTTTAATTAGAACATGCCTTTACTAGAAAATGAGTTCCAAGAGTATTTCTGACTTCACAGTGCCTCCCCTTGCTAAAGGGTCTTCATGTCTTATTTGGTATGGGAGTACCAAACTCCATCCAAATCTCTGCTGGTTTCTCTGGTCTTAGCAACTACCCTCAGTCCAGCCTTTATCCTCTTACTTTGCAGTATGGATTGGCCAATGACCTAAGTAGAAAAGCTGATTTATGAATAGAGCTCAGAAAATTTCTTTCCCTTTAGTCTGACTGCTCAGGTCTGGCTGTCTTGGCATCTTCTCATGTCATCAAACACATGTTTTTGTAGTTTATATTGCTTAAAAGTTTTTGTTTTTTTGTTTGTTTTCGGTGGCAGCTTTAGCCTGGTACATTGCTGAGATCCAAATTTCTTACCTTCATATGTCTAACAAACATGCTCAAAGCTGTTTTTTTTAATTATATATGTAGTCTATTTTCTTTCTATTACAAAAAGTGAAGACTTATTTTTTATACCTTCTCCTTAGAAAAATGTACACACTTCCCTATTCCCAACACTTCCTAAATGTATACATAATTATTTTAAAATAATATTTAATAAATATTTAGATTTTATTAAAAATATGAGAATATTTTTCTTTTGACCCATGTACAATGATTACATTTCTTTTCATATACTACAGTATGTTTTTCCTGGACTTGATAATTGGATCTACTTATTTTTATTTTCTTTGGTCACTGTTTCAGTTCCCTGTTGTTGCTGTAACAAATGACCCCAAACTGGTGGCTTAAAATAACACAGATTTATTCTCTTAGAGGTCGGGAGGCCAGATGTATAAAATCTGTTTCACTGAGCTGTCTAGATGTCAGTAGGGCTGATTCTTTCTGGAAGATCTAGGAGGAAATCATTTACTTGCCTTTTCTAGCTTCTGGATGACATCTTCATTTCTTGTCTCATGACTCCTTCCTTGTCATTCCAATTTCTTGCTTCCGTTGTCATATCTCCTACTTCTCCTTTGTCCATCTCCATTTCTTCTTATAAGGACTTTTGTGATTATGTTTAGGGCCCATCCTAATAACTCAGAATAATCTCTCCATTTTAAGGTAATCACTCTATTCACATCTGTAAGTTTCTTTGGCCATAAAAAGTAACAACATATTCACAAATACCAGGAATTAGAAGTAGATACCTTTGAGAGTCCATTATTCAGCCTAGCACACTAATTCAACCTCAAACTATCTCATAAAAATAGAATTCTTAATAATACCAATCATATCAGGAAGGTTTTCAATTCATTTTATTCTTGCATACATACTCCTTAATGAAGAAAGAAATCATTCTCTAATCTGGCTATGCTATTGCTGGCCTGGTTTCTTTTTCATCATTTTGGAAACATCATTTACTTTTCTGTTTCCTGGATTCCATGCTTTCTCTTCCTTGATTAATTTCCTTATTTTGGTGAAACAAATCTTTCAGCAACTTCCTGAGAAAGAATCCATAGATGTCTTTTTTTTGGTGCCCATACATATCCAAAAATGTTTTTATCCTTTCTTTCCACTTATTGACAATGTTGTGTAGAGATTTTTGGTCTCTGTGTCTAATTCTCTTCTGTTACCTCAGATGACAATAAGGTGATAAATCCCAGCCCCTTTGCAGTTAGGTAGGGCCTTGCTATCAGTTTTGGAGGTGATATGTCACTTCTGATCCAAAGAATTTAAGAGCTAGTGCAATTTGTTGAACTTTCTTTCATCATTTGCAAAAGTTACACTGGATGCCATGGATTGAGATGATGGAGCCACAGCTGAAACAGCTCATCTTTGCATTACTGAGTCACTGCTTCTTAGAAAGCCACCTGGGAGAGCTGCCCAACTAGAGGAAGTCTTTGTATGAGTAAGAAATAAATTTATGTATTTAACTTCTGAGATTTGGGAATTATTTGTTACTACCAAATAACCAAGCCTAGTCTCATGTAAGCAGGTATGAAATTTTAGATTTCATTTTTTCCTCATTATTTTGAAAGTATATCTCCATTGTCTTCTAGCTTTCAGTGTTCTGCTAAGAAGTTTAAGATTCTTAAGATTTCTGATTCCTTTTTACAATTTGTTTTCTTCCTTTCAAAATAGTTTAGAATCTCCTTGTTAATCTCAGTTTTCAGAAATGCCATGAGAATATGCCATATGAGTTTTTTATTTCCAGTTGTGGGCACTTTATAGTCTCTTCATCCTAGAGTATTTTTTTTTTTCGGTTGTAACAAATTTTGCTATATTTGAAAAATATTTCCCTTTCATTTTCTTTGTTCTATCTTTCTGGAACTTCACATAGCTGGATATGATGCCTACTAGATTAGTCCTTTAATATTCTTATCTGTGTTACTCAGTTTCCATTACTTAGTATTTTCTTCTGGGATATTTTTTCAACTTGATGTTCCAAGCATTTCATTAATTTTTAAAAATTACTTTTCATATTTTAAATTTTAAGAGCATTGTTCTTGATTTATGAGTATAACTTTTTTGAAAAGCACCCTTTTATTTTATGGATGCAATATTTTATCTTTCTGAGGGTGTTATATAGTTTTATAATATTCTCATCTATATAATCTCTATTCTCTAATTAGTTTTTTGTTATTTTTTTATGTTTTGTTTTTGAGGAGAAGCTATTTGCCATCATATTAAAGCTGTTCATCAAATGCTGGCTGCCCATTTTTATTTGTGCATAAGGCACTGAAGCTGATAAGTTACTTGAGTTTAGGTAGGACTTAATGAGTGTCTGGATTCAGTTATAAGTGGTGAAACAAGGCTGGATATTTGGTTTAACTAAAAATAAACTATTATGTCCTGCTTTGGTGCTATAAACTGGCTATTAGTTTTTTGAGAAGTATGAGCTATTAGAATTACTTTTTCTTTTTTAAGTAAAACATTTAATTTGTCAAGTGTTGCCAAGTCCAGAGTCTTCCCTGATGCAACTTGTCAGAGAGTAAACATCTAGGCTTTTTGTGGGAATGAAGGAGTAATTATCTGTTGCCCTAGGGCAGGAAGGATATCTGGGATTCTATCTTTTTAAACTGGCCTAGAACCAATCCTCTTGTTTTTAATCCTATTTGCACTCTTTTAAAGATAGCTGATGCTTCCAGTTTCTCAGCATGTTTGGGATTTTGTTGTGAGAATAAGTATGTTTCTTGGCTTCCTCACCTTCACAGGTATTTATACTCTCTCTACCCCAAACCTATACTTTTGGCTTTCAACTTTCCAAGATCAACTAAGTCAGCTACTGCACCTTCAATTTATTTTCTAGCTCCCATAATTTTGTTGACATCAGTCCTTGGTTATAATGTCTTCTCCCTTTAGTTTGTGTATGTTCAGATTGATATGCTTTAATCGAAGTCACCTGCCTCAAATTATTCACTGTACCTTTTGTGACTTTGACCATGGTTTCCTTATTCTTCATTATTCTCTATTTCTCATTCTAGGTGAAAACATAGTTTTAAATTTAGAATTAAACAGTAAAGTCTTACCTTCCTTTTGCCATAAGATATATTTACCAAGGAAAATGTGATAGATTTCCACGACTCTGATTAGTCCCTGTGATTTCCCACAAGATGACCTTGTAGTTAGCAAGTAGATTAATATACAATGATGGGCCAGAGTCAGGATTGTTGTCATATATTCGCAGAGATAATATGATGTCTATTACTTACCATATTGCTCTGAAATATAGGCGTCTTCTGGCCGTAGTGATTTTGCTGTTTGTTTTTAAATACTCCAACTCCCTATTTTTCCTCCCCCTGTATACACAGAATAAATCCATAATGGCTAATTTATCTGTATAATTAAGATTTGATTGCCCTGGGATAGGTTAGAAGGCATCTAGGAATGAGGGCGAGAATGTGATGAAGGTTTATCTGTCATGCTCTGGTCTAAATAGATTCTGTCATCTCTGAGGTGCGAGCCAGCAGCATATCTGAATGATTATTTCTAACCACCTTCATGCTTGCTATTCGGTTGGCAATTCATTATTTTTTATTGTTTTGTGCACATTTCTTTTGGGATCTGGTTTCTACTGCCTTTTCAACTTTGTTTTAATAAGTAATTCAAAAGGAAGGAAACTTTAATCTGGAAAATCTCCATCATGTTTGTTCTAATAAAGAATACCATAAGAGACTTAAATATAGAGAACAAAATTAGGGTTGTGGGGGGTCGGGGGATTGGGTGAGGGAATGGGCTAAATGGGTGATGGGCATTAAGGAGGGCACTTGATGGGATGAGCACTGGGTAGTATATGTGAGTGATGAATCACTAAATTCTACTCCTGAAACCATCACTACACTATATATTAACTAACTTGGATTTAAGTTAAAAAACAGAAAAGAACAAACAACTTTGTTAACAAATACAGATTCTTAAGTAGCTTTCAAAATAAAAATAAATGTTTACTCGTTAGAGCTAAGACCTTTTGTTTTTCTAAGTTTTATCTAATTCCTCACAAGGATCATATTAATTGCTGGTTAGGTGATCAATTATTTTCTGATAATATTCTCTTCAGCCTCTCAAACATCAGATCAGTTTTTATTTAAAATATATTAATATCTATTAGTATTATTAATATTTTTTCTATATTCATGATTTAAAAAAACAGATGCCAAGTTACTTGTGTTGTAAATGATGTTCTCTTGAATGGAAAGGAAAATTTTTTTGTCAAATTAATGCAGTTGATTAAAGATCTAAAAGTGAATTGCAGGGGGGCCTGGGTGGCTCAGTGGGTTGAGTGCCTGACTTTGGCTCAGGTCCTGATCTCACATGGTTGGTGAGTTTGAGCCTCACATCGGGCTCTGTGCTGACAGCTTGGAGCCTGGAGCCTGCTTCAGATTCTGTTTCTCCCCACCCGTGTTGTGTCTCTGTCTGTCTGTCTGTCTGTCTCTATTTCTGTCAAAAATGAACAAACCTTTAAAAATTAAAAAAAATGATTTTCAGGTGTTTGTTTCAAATCAAATTGAAGCATAGCAGGTGATAGATTTAAAATGCTTATGTTGCCCATATTTCCCATTTTATAGGTATACTTTTCTTAGCTTTGACTTAAAGTAGCTATAAAGACACTTTGCAGGCTATCTGGCATCTAATGTCAATAACTTGCTCCATCTTCTGAAGCTTCAGTAACATAACGTGATGAAATGCATGAGAAAAATAATAGAAGTTGTTATTCATTTTATCAAAAGGTCTCCTGTCGTGCAATAATGGTCTCCATGAGTCTTCTTAGAGTCATGGACAAATCACCCCAAAGTTACATATTTCATTTTAGATGAGAGAGTAACAAACCAAATCAACCATGTTCTTTTGACTTCAGGTTTTATATTCTTAAATAAGATTCTTATAGAAGTAGAGAATTTATGGATAATCTATAAAATTTCTGTTTGGCCTTTAATCAGAGTTTACATTGCCTCATAAAGTAAGAAAGATTCCAATATTAAGCACTTAGGTTCCTTCCATATCTTCATTATTGTTAATAATGCTGCAAAGAACAGTAATGCATATGTTTTTTCAAATGAGTCTTTAGGTTTTCTTTAGGTAAATATCCAACAGTGAAATTAGTGGATAGTATGGTATCTCTACATTTTTTACTTTTGAGGAAACTTCATGCTGTTTTCCATAGTAGTTCCACCAATTTACATTCCCACCAGCATTGTACAGGGGGTTCCCTTTTCTACACATCCTCCCAACACTTTTTATTTCTTGTATTTTTGATAATAGCAATTCTGACAGGTGTCAGGTGAGATCTCACTGTGGTTTTGATTTGCATTCTCCTGATGATTACTGATGTTGAACATCTTTTCATGTGCTTCTTGGTCATCTATATGTCTTCCTTGGAAAAATGTCCATTCAGGTCCTCTGTCCATTTTTTAATTAGACTTTTTTTTTTTTTTGGCATTGAGTTATATGAGTTCTTTATGTATTTTGGATATCCTTTATTGACATATCATTTGCAAGTTTTTCCCCCATTCACTTTTTTACCTTTTTTTGTTGTTGATGGTTTCCTTTGCTGTATGCAAAGATTTTATTTGATGTAGTCACAATACTTTACTTTTGCTTTGTTTCCCTTGTCTGAAGAGATATATCAGGAAAAATGTTGCTAAGGTCAGTGTCCAAGATTTTACTGCCTATGTTTTCTTTTAGAAGTTTTATGGTTTCACGTCTTACATTTAGGTAAATACCCAACAGTGAAATTAGTGGATAGTATGGTATCTCTACATTTTTACTTTTGAGGAAACTTCATGCTGTTTTCCATAGTAGCTCCACCAACTTTAATTTTGCGTATGGTATAAGAAAGTGGTTCAATTTTATTCTTTTGCATATAGCTTTTCAGTTTTCCCAACATCATTTACTGAAGAGACTGTCTTTTCTCCAGTGTATATTCTTGCCTTCTTTGTCATGTGTTGATTGATCATATAAGCTTGGGTTTATTCCTGGGCTCTCTATCTTGTTTTGTTGATCTATGTGTCCTTTTTTGTGCCAGTACTCTACTGTTTGACTACTACAGCTACTATGCCATTCTATGTCAACTATACTTCAATTAAAAATTAATTAATTAAATGTAAAGGAGATTTCCCCCTATAACCTGGGTGGGCCTGATACAATCTGTTGAAAGGACATAAGAACAGAATTGAGGATTCCTTGAGAAAGAAATTCTGTGTTTGGACTATAATTTTAGTATATACCTAACAGTTCCAGTCTGTCCTTCCTGCCTGGTTTAGGGATTTCAGACTTGTCTAGTCACCCCAACAACTGTGTAAGCCAATTCTTTGCAATAAATCTCTTAAAATATAAAATAAATAAATAAAGTCAATTTATTGCAGGTTTTTAAAAAATATTAAATATCATTGATAGAATTGGATCTTATGCTTCCTATTTCTATTTCTCCTTTTCTGAAATTAGCCATTATCCCGAAGTTGGTGAAATACTTTTTTTTTAAGTTTATTTATTTATTTTGGGAGAGAGAGAGAGCACAGGCATGCACACAAGTGGGGGGAGGGACAGAGAGAGAGGGAGAGAAAGAATCCCAAGCAGACTCCAAGCTGCAGGGCTTGATCTCACAAACCAGGAGATCATGACCTGAACCAAATCAAAAGTAGGATGCTTAACCAACTGAGCCACCAAGGCACCCCAGTTGGTGATATGCTTTTGATATTTTCTACATATGCATATATCCTTAAATGTAAAATTATTTTTAGGGTTTTTCTTTTGAAATTTACACAAATGTTACAATCTGTATTGTTTAGGCACTTGGTTTATTTTCTTGATATTATATTTTTTTAAATGTTTATTCATTTTCGAGAGACACAGAGAGAGAGCATGAGGAGGGGAGGAGCAGAGAGAGAGGGAGACACAGAATCTGAAGCAGACTCCAGGCACTAAGCTTGACATTATATTTTTAATATTTACCCCTCTTGATATGTGGCTCTGTCACATTCATATTAATACTATAAATAAATTTATTACATATTTACACCATAGTTGTTTATGCATTTTTCAACTGAGAGGATATTTAATATTTCTAACATGATATATATAAAATAATATTTAATTATTATTTTAATTTTTCTTCCTTTTATTACTAGTGAGAAATGAATTGCTTTTTATCATATTTGCATTATTTTCATTTTTTTCTTTTTATTTATAAGATATTATAAGATATCCTTATCACAAATAACAACCTTTTGATAGTTCCATAGTTTAAAAATCTTTTCTCATTTAGTATCTTATAATTGAATTTTGTCTATGAATCTTTTATCATTTAATTATAATATAGAGAAAGTCATTATTACTCTTGTGCATTTTCTGTCTTAATTTTTTTTTATCCTTAGGTGCATAAGTTTTAAAGTTTTGTATTTTCTCTTTAAGTTGTTAATCTATCTGGAATTTATACTTCTTTATACCAGGCTACAAGTCTTATTTTTTTCCTGTATGTGTACCCAAATGTTCCAGGACCGTATTTAAATAGTTTATACTTTCTCCTGATGCTTTTTAATGGCAGTTACAAAATTCTGATTGATGTGCGAATCTGTATCTAATCTCCTTTTTCTTTTCTGTTCTTATGCATCCATACCACATTGTTTTGTTCTGAAAGTAATAGTAACTTGATATTTATGCTCTTTATTTTTCTTATTCAGAATATGTATGACTACTCGTGTCCCCTAATCTTCTATAGGAATTTTGGGATCAGTTTTCAAGTTCTATGAAAAATCTTTTAGGCATATTGATTAAAATTATATTAGTATGGGAATGCCTGGGTGGGTCCGCTAAGCGTCTGACTCTTTTTTTTTTTTTTTTAGAAATTTTATGTTTATTTATTTTTGAGAGACAGAGAGAGAGACACGGAACACAAGTGGGGAAGGAGCAGAGAGAGAGGGAGGCACAGAATCCGAAGCAGGCTCCAGGCTCCGAGCCGTCAGCACAGAGCCCGATGCGGGGCTTGAACTCACAAACCGTGAGATCATGACCTGAGCCGAAGTCAGACACTTAACCGACTGAGCCATCCAGGTGCCCCAAGCGTCTGGCTCTTGATTGCAGTTCAGGTAATGATCTCATGGTTCCTGGGTTGGAGCCCAACATTGGGCTCTGCACTATCAGTGTGGAGCCTACTTGGAATTCTCAACTCTCTCTCTCTCTCTCTGACCCTTCCCCACTTGTTCTCTCTCTCATTCTTTATCTCTCTCTCTCTCTCAAAATAAATAAAGTTAAAAAATCATAGAATTGTGTTAGTATGGAGAAATGATAAAGGACTTCTCTAATTTCAAAGTAGTAAACATGGAAATGATCTTTTGTAATATATGTAACAACTGTTATTTGACATGGAAATAGCTATACTTTCTATACTTTCTGTTGAAAAAAAATTGCAAGCATTGCTAATTCTACTCTAGTTTGTAAGCTATGGAAAGATTGTCAAGTTTTATTAGAGGTAAACTCTTTCTCCTGTCCAATGTCATGGACAGCAACACTATTGATTATCTTCTGTTGCCCTATATTTCCTCTCTGGGGTTGGGGGAGAAACAGCACAGAAGTAAATCAGAGGTGTTCAAGTGACTTTAGAATTCATAGAAGTCACTGGCCAAATTAGTGATTTTCAAGATGTAATTGGTAACTTCATCAAGAATTCAGAACAAAATGATAAAGACATGAAATCATGAATGAAAGGATATAAGACTTAAAGAGTAGAGAACTAAACTACATACACAAATACAACTTTTACATCCTTACATAACATTTTTATCATATAAAAAGAACAAGTACATACATTTAAAAAGTACATACACATGATATGAAGAGAAGGCGATGAAAAGATATATGACCTGATGGAATGAAGCAATGCTGAAATAAGTTACAAGAAATTTCTAAGCAATTTAAGTTCCCACATTGAAGGGACTCTCCAAATAAAATGCCAAAATAATTATATTCGATTGACATTTTTACCATTTATCCCCAGGATAAAATCCCCAGGTTATCAAATAACCCCATGAGAACATAAGAAGAAACAGATAGGCTGTTTGCCATGGAAATATAAAATTATGGCGTCATATTTCTCTGTTAAAAACATACATGAATTCATATGGGTATATGTTTCCAGATGGCAATGAAATCTTTTAGGGAAAAAAATTATAACAACAGTTTCTGCGTACAATGTAGCTATAAAATTAGTGTGTAAAAGGATAAAACACCACCTCTTTTGGAACTTCTAGCAGGTAAAAGTTTCAAGATCAAACAGTAGATCCATATCTTCAAATTCAGACTCTTTACTATATGCCAGACTTCTACCTTTATTCTTTTCGTGTGTCTTTTTAGATCTCCAGGTACATTGTTTTGCCTGAGCTTATCAACAAGTCAAGTGATTGATTGTCTGATTTTTCTCACTGGATTGATCAATACAAAGTCTAGACATTGTGGATTGTCAGTGGAAAACTTATGGTAGTTTGAATTGGCACTGCAGATAAAATCTCTAGAAATTATCCTTTTAATGAAAGATTATAGCAGTACATATCCTTTCATCTTCCCCACAAATGTTAAGGACAATTGCCATGTGTATAGACTCTAGGCCATTTGTGTGAGTTTGGGTTCCCCAGAATCAACCCTTTAGATAAAAATTGAAATTAAAGCAAATCTCCAAACAGGAATAATCTCAAAACTGGTATAAGGGGCCAGGGAAGTAAGCCAAAAGAATAAGGCAGCCAGTAAGCGGTACATTATCAAGCTAGTACCACTGTTGGTAATCAGAGCTTAAGGCTTTTAGAGAACTCTGGAATTCCTTGTATAACATGTGCCTCATCCGTGAGGTAGGGACTTGGGACCCTTATACACTTACCCCCATCAGGTATTGTTGAGGAATGTTCCTGGGTGGTAAGGGGAGCTTAATTTTTCTGGCACCTCTGACCTACTCCAAAGCAGGAAAGAGAGTACTCTTTTCTGAGGGAAGGTACTCAGGCAGTTGAAAGACTTCTGTGTAAGGCTCAAGGGGATATAGTTAGGATGTCAATGGCATTTATTACAACATACTTTGGATAATTGGTCAGTAGACATATTAATTATGTATATTGGGTGCTTCTAGAAGAATGTGAATATCAGTATAAATTTAATGTTTCTGTTAGCAGGGTTGAAGATTTAGGATACCAAAGATGGTGAGGGGAATAAAAACAATGGTATAACTGCAGCCATACCTTATAATGCAAAAGCCAGATAACATTTTGTTACAATGGTAGGTAAGGCTAGCCAAAAAGATCATATGAACTAATAATCAGATAATTATAATTAATTAGTTAGTTAAAATGCCACCTCAGATGAAACTACATGTTGTAATACATGATAATAAAAATAATAAAACTTTATTTTAGAGACTTGGAAAAGAGGAAGACTATATTTTAAAATGGATCACTTTAATTAATTTTCAGATATACAGAGGAAGAGAAATTTATGAGAGCAAGAGAGCAAATAAGATACAGTGTGAACAAAATTCTGCCTATGGAAGTTATATGATTCACAGAGGTGCAGTTATACAAGGTAGTTAAACTGGAAAGTTACAATGTCAAAATAGGACTGAAAGAAATGCCAGATTTTTTTACCTTTCTAACTTATTTTATTAAATTTATAGTCTTATGCATTGCAGACTGTAAAAATATCTGTTTTTTCATGGATCATGGACAATAGAGGAAAATGCTGGAAAGTCCTAAAAGTGAATCAAAAATTGTGTATGGCAATTGAATTAAAGCAACTCATCCTTTTTGAGGACCACATCTGTGAAGATACAGGATCCTGATTAATAGTACCTCATTTTACTGTTGGCTGAAGAAGTGCACTCTAATACAACTCTTTAGTGTTTGGGTCACTGATGATTAGGGCCACAAACATCATTCTTGGATCCTAGGAGTGGAGGAGAATTTGGATTCTTTTCAGTTTTTGGTCATTTTATTCTGAATAGAGCTAAAATCAAGCATTCTTTCCTGGCAAGAAGTAAAATGCTCATTAAAACTGGAGAACTTTAGAGTTGGAGATTAAACTCAACCCTAAGCCAAAAATATTATTTCAGTAACCTGTTGAAATACAATTTGTGAATGGTACTTTCTGAGCTGTTGGGGTAAATGTACCCATGCCTGGAAACTAGGATCTTTGTCATTATTTTACTGGGACTATGATCTTGCTAAACCAGATGAACATTCTTCTTGGTCAAACGCAGGAATTTAATATGACCTCAAGGACTCCTGCAGCCATCAAGAGAAAGGACTGAGGTGGGGGTGTGTCTGGAGGTCTTCAGCTTCAGTTAAACTAAAGAAAAGCAAAGAATCGAATAAATGAACTTGTGTTTATCCCATATAGTTCCTACTATACTGTGAGAATTTTTGTATACTTACTATATCGTACTTTTTAATTAAAGGAGTGATGTAGATAGTCTTCCATCATCCTGAATAGAGAGGAAAATTTGCGATTGGATGGCATTACTCTCAATTATTGAAGATATAAAAGATGGAGAGGTGATTTTGTAAGGAGGAAGCACAATCCTGACTGTGACAGTGGAAGCTGAGTGCACACAGAGCTCTTCTGCCCTCCCCCGCAGGTGGGAACATGTGCTTTGGTGTGTGGTGAGGGTCTCCAGTTTGACTCAGATGTGTGGAACAATCAGGGAATGAAATCACATGAGCAGAGGGCTGAGAAAACAGTGTGATTAGTATCTGATTATTAGTTAATATTATCTTTAAAAAAACTTGGTCAAAAATCCTTATCATTCATGCTTTTCTTTTGGAGTTTTGAGACTCTTTAAAATTCCTGCCTTTTTAAATTAACCAATTTATCAAATTAGGGAGGAGAGAAAGAACAAACCCTGTTCTGACTTCTGGCCAAAAATTTCTCCTAAATGATGTACAGTGATTAAATTGTAGTCAGTTCTGTAATAAGTGCTCATACTTTTCATTTTCCCTCTTCTCTAATTTGCTGAGAACCTGCTTAGAAAAAAACCTTTCACATGAATTATTTTATACATGCTGAAAAAGTCATTTGAAACAATTTACATGAAATATAGGTGGTGTAGGAGAAAAATTGAATGATGAGATTTCTAAAAATCCCCCATTGTTTTTGAGGAAAGCAATCAACTCCGCAGATACTTTGAAAAGAAGGGGAAAATATGAAACCAAGAGGAGTGTGTTTTAAAATAGCACATCCTGCAAATGATGTGGCATACTTGCTTGAACCTAGCTAAGGACATATCAAAACAATGAGACAAAATGGATTACAAATAAAGAAACCATGAAAAAATAAAAACTAGATTCTAAAATCATACTTTCTTTTTAAAAGTAAAGGTTGTTGGATATATTAGGGTTGTCCAGAAAAACAGAACCATTAGACATGTATGTGTCTAATGTATGTGTGTGTATAATTCCTGTGATATATCTAATCACAGAAAATTGGCTCATATAGTTTTAGAGACCAAGAATCCCATGATCTGCTGACTGCAAACTGAAGAACCAGGAAAATGGTTGGTGTAAATTCAATCTGAGTCCAAAGGTCTTAGAATGACAGGTTGAGAAGGGAAGCAATGGCCTAGGTCTTCGTCTGAGGCCAAAAGCATGAGAACCAAGAGCAGTCATGTCTGAAGGCAGGAGACGGTGGAAGTTCCAGCTCAAGCAAGGAAGCAAATTCCTCTTCCTCCACCTTTTTGTTCTGTTCAGACTATCAGTGGCTTGGATGATGTCCACTCATGCCTTCGTTACTTAATCCACTATTTCAACTGCCGATCTCTTCTGGATACACTCACGGAGACATGCCCAGAAATAATGTTTTATCAGCTACCTGGGCATCCCTTGGCCTAGTCAAAGTGACACGTAAAATTAACCATCACTTCTGAGATAATTCCGAGATCAAAGTCACAAAATACTGGATATAAAAAGATAATAAAAGTTACTTTGGGAATCTTAGGTTTGTATCTTATACTCAGAACAAAAATATCAAATTCAAAAGCATACACTAAAATCTGTTATTACGACATTATTGGGTGGAAGCGTGAGGAAGTAGGGTTACAGTACAATGGCACTCATGAGGGGGAGGTCGAGGTTTTAAGAGGATGATCTGACCAAAGAATCATTAGGCAGGAACGGAGGACATGCCCTAGTTCAGACAGGTTTGTTTCAAGTTTCATGGGCAATTCCCTAAATAAAGGCCTGATTGATGAGAATAATTTTGAAGGTGCTCTGTCACCTAGAGCAGAAGCTCAAACAGAACTCCAGACATTTCTCCGTGCCTGGTTTCATAGGAAACTGCAGGGAACTTATCTTCCACCTGGTCATGGAGACACACCAGTGACATGGTGACTAGAGCAGGGCTTAGCCAGGCAAGAATTTGATTCTACCTGCCCATCCATAAAAAACACAAACTAATATTTCTTAGTTTTGCTTTCGATCTAGTTGGATCTTATGTACTTAGAACTACTGTAAGCTTATAAATTCAATTTGGATATCCAGGTCTCTGACATCCTTTATTCTCCTTGGAAACTTGCACAGGAATCCTGATATGATATGGGCAACTGTATGCCCAGAAAGGGTAGCAGAGCATGCCACACCTACATATGTTTCCTCTACACCTGCAACAGGTATGCTGGCATGGGCAAGATGCTTGGAGGTTTCAGGAAAGCAAGAATTCTCTAAAACCTGCAATCATTTCAACATTACTTAGGGATAATTTTTGGTAACGAGTAACAGAAGTTCAACTCAATCTAGCTATAAATGGTAGATAGATAGATAGTTTTTACAGTGATAACTGGAGTATATTCTGTAATCCAGGGTCCAGGGTGAGACCAACAAAGGAAATGGAGCAATGTGTGGGCCCCAGTATGGTTATTGCTTTCTACTTTTTTTTTTTTTGATATTTTTTATTTTTATTTTTGAAAGTGAGAGAGACAGAGTGTGAGCAGGGAGGGGCAGACAAAGAGGGAGACACAGAATATGAAGCAGGCTCCAGGCTCTGAGTTGTCAGCACAGAGCCCAATGTGAGACTTGAACTCACAAACCGTGAGATCATGACCTGAGCCAAAGCTGGCGCTCAACTGACTGAGCCACCCAGGTGCCCCTCTACTACTTTTTTCTTAATGTCTCCTTGCATATGAGTGTATCAGATTTATTAAATATATATACTTAATAAACATTTCAAACACTAAAAAGTTAAGGAAATACTTTATCAGAGAGGTATATACCCTTCACTATGAATGAATGTATGTTAACATTTTATGGTATTTGCTGTAGCCCTTCTGCATCTTCATTTTGAATAATCACTATTTTAATTTTTTTTTTTTTTTTGAGAACTGGCAGAGGTCGTTTATTCAGAACTTGCTAGACAGTCAGCCCCCATCACCTGTGTTTTGTCAGAGAATCAATGCCAGGCAGGGGGAGTAGGAAAGCTTTATAGTGGAAAAAAGGGAAAACTTTAGCTGTGCCCTGATTGGAGGCTGTTGGCATGGGGAAGCTACATGTAGACAGTTACCTATAAGTGGGGTGTTCTATGCGATTTGTTAAGGATAGATAGTTGACTCTGGATGAGTCTACTCTTGATCTTAGCCAAAAGGCCAAGAAGCAATCTCTCTGGATGATTCTAAGTCAGAAGTGAGACTGAATATTTTTAGATCATTCTAACATAGTATCTGTACTTTTCTACCTGGAATGTTATAGATACTAAACAACATTTGGGGAACTTAAGTATTACATAAATTGTATCATTGGGATGCACCTGTTTTTCAATTTCTTTTTTCTCTCCATGTATCACTGCTTTTGAGTTCTGTTTATGTTAACATACATATCTATAGTTTATATATTTTAAATTATCAATAGTATCTGTTGTAGAAATAAGCTTTAGTGTATACTCAGTTGTGTGCTATTCCTATTTTTTGTGTTTACAAAGAGTGCTGTTTGTGGCAAACATCTTTGTTCATCTGTGTGAATGTGTTCTCTAGGGAACATTTTGAATTGGAACTGTAGACTCATAGATTCTGCACCTCTCACCTTCGGCTTTATTAGGTGTTTCTAAATTGTTCTCTGAAATGACTCATCAGTTTATCTTTCCACCGGTTCTGTACTAATTTCTCCATCTTCACATCCCCATCCAAACTATTTTTTTGCCCGTTAGAAGGAAATTAGGTGATACCTTGTTTTTATTTTCTCCTCCCTGATTTTTAATGAAGTTGAATATTTTCTTCATGGGCCAAAGAATATACCATATTGGAAACTGGAAAATGTTAGAACCAGATCAAAATGAAAACCTTACATATGAAAATATGTAAGGGTCAAAATATCAGGGAAAGGTAACTTTGTGGCTTTTGCTCTGGGTGGAACAAAGAGATTCTCCCCTGAGAATTCTATCTGCTGGTCTGTGCCTCACATGGATTCAGCTTCACAATGTGTGCTAAGTATATGGTCCAGGAAGTCTGTAAGTGCTAAACATGCGGGTGGGGATGGAGTCGTCTCCAGGAAACTTTGGGATCTTTATTTTCCTCCCCTCCTGTTTTTTGTTATTGTTGTTTCCCAAATTTATTGAAACAGACATATAACATTGTGTAGGTATAGAACTGTGTTGATTCACACACTCGTATATTTCAAAAGGATCATCATGTCATATAATTACCATTTTTTTTTTTGTGGTAAGAAATCTTAAATAGCGCATTATAAACTGCATTGCCCTTATCATGGCCAAGAGTCAAATTACCAGATGTCCAGGTGTGCCTAGAGATAAAGCTTGCACTTTCCTGTCTAGCTGTCAATTGTTCTAACTCCACTCTTGGTATGTCCCATAATGGGAGAGTGGGAAGTAAGTGCGGGGAAATAGGCAAGTTCCCAGAAGAGGAGGGGCTTCTTGGCACACACAATAGATGATTACTGACTTTCCAAACTTAAGTTTATTCTTTAGGCAGCTACACCCAGTCTTGGCTTTTAAGAAGAATGGAATGCAAGGACCAGAAAAGAATCCCATATACGTGATCAGAAGAAATTCCTATCATTCTCTTTTTCTTTGCCAGAAAGACTAATAACTTCAAAAGGCAGTATCAGCCTCTTCCTCTATGCATGTGTCCTATCTGTATTGGTTGACAGTATCTGAGTCTATATTCAGAAGAACCTTAAGACTTATAGAAAATATAAAGGGAAGACTGTGTTCCTGTGATGCCATGCTCCCTACCAGGACTCCCTTAGGCCCCGAGTCCCTGGGCCTGTTTCTACAGCGCTAGGTTTGCTCTGTAGCTCCTGGAAATAGTTTGTTTACCTTCTCCCTGACCTCACAGACTGTTTCTACTGAGGCCTTTTTTTCCCTCCACCTCAGGCTCATTTTTAAATCAGAACAAAACTCTTGGAACACTGGTTACAGCCTGCTGTGTCCTTCAAGCTATTATACAACTACTTTGGCTTTTCCAAGCTTTTAAAGTTAGCTAAAAAGGGAGAAAACAAACGGTGTGAAATAAGAAGGAGGAGGTGTAAAGTTTTGAATAGTTCCTGACAAGACAAAGAATAGGATTGATGCATGGGTTTCAACTTTCTTACCAGAGTAGATCAACTGATGATGCCGCATGCAGCAGTGGAAAGAGCACAAGTATTGATGAGCAGAGTGCAATAGCCCTCAACAACAATAATAATTGTTGGACATGATAAGGATAAGAACAATAGCTTCATCTCTTATTTATTTAGTATGGGTCAGGCATGCTACTAACTATTCTAATACATCATTTCATTCAGTCTTCACAACAATCTTATTATGTAGATACTCTTACAAGATGAGAAAACAGGCTTACCTACTAAAGTTAATTAACTTGTTCAAAATCAAACAGAAGTTTTGTTATATGACAGGGAGGGATGGGAGCACAAATGTCATACACTTGAGTTGATCTTTGGGTTTTAAATTCATTACAAAATGAGCTAAACTTATTATAGGGGTTGGCAAATAATAACCAGTGGGCAAGAGATGGCTGTTTTTTTCCAAAAAACAAACAACAAAATTAAAAAAAAAACCTTATTGCTACATAGCTGTACCCATTAATGTAGATATTATCTGTGGTTACTTTCGAGCTACAATAGTAGTGATGAGTAGTTGGGACAGAGACCCTGTGGCCTGCAAAGCCTAAAACTTACTGCCTAGCCCATGCAGAAAGTTTGCCTAGCCCTGCTCTGTTGTCCACTTTGTTAGAGCCTTTTGGAGACACCTTGCTTTTATGTCCTACTTTTCATTCCTTCATGCTGTATTCTAATATCCAGCCTATGTTGGAGGTTGAGTATTCTTTCTAGATGATTCTCCAGTCACTTTTAGATTCTCCATCCTGCTCTACAAGGTTCAAATTTCGCAGTTGGCCTTTTACCATCTGCATGGTAAAGTTCCCAATATATATAGCTCTGTATTTTTTCCCTTAAGGCTTCAAGTAAAAGTTTATTTTTTGTGTGTGTGAAGCCTTTCAACATGGGGTTCTTGCATGATTCCTAGGTCTTTGAAGGAGAAAGGTTCTTAAAAATCTGAGTATTCATGTTATTTGCTTTTTACTCTCATAATTTTATATCTCTTCCTCATTTTTTTCATGGTGGCCATGACAGAAATCAGTATTCATGTCATGAAATTCTGCTTTTATCTCCATATGTATTCTGCCTTGCTTGAGTGTATATTTGTCTACAGAGCATCTCTGTTTTGCTGTTTTAGCATGTGTAGATAACTCAGCTCCCAATGAGAAAAAAGTGAGGAGAATGTTCCTTCCCAAGAAGGTTGTCATGCTAACTCAAAAGGAGCTTGACTCACACAGCTCCTTGAGGTTATGAATCTTAGCTATCCTATTCATAGCTCTGGCTCTAGCATTCAGCAGCCTGTTTCACTAAGTGTTTGTTGAACAAATGAATGAGTGACTGTAAGGGAACACCTCAAATAAGGAGATGTCAGAGTTGGTTTTTTGTCTGTGGTTCTACTATTTCCCTAACTTCTTGTTTAGCATCTCTCTAGGTTCTGGGACCAATCAAACCTCTAGACAGAAGAAATATATGGAGCCCTGGTTCTAGAGTTTTATAGCTTGGCACCATCTGTTTTGCTCCTGGTCCCACGTTAAAATTTCTAGACCTTTACCTTGTAACCAACCACCATCTTGAACCTTATCAAGGTTCTGACTTTCAGAATTATAAGATAATAAATTGTATTGTTTTAAGGTATCAAGTTTGTGGTAACTTTCTACAGCAGCAATGGGAAACTAATATGAATGGATGGACACCTGGTCTTACAAACATGGTTCTGAAGGTCAGAAGTCCAAAATAGGTCTCACTGGGCTAAAATTAAGATGTCAGCAGAGATGTGTTTCTTCTAGAGGCTCTACGGAAAACTCTGCTTCCTTGCTTTCTCTAGGTTCTAGAATCCACCTGTATTCCTTCTTCCAAAGATAGCAACCTAACATGGTCAAATCAATCTGTCTCTTCCTCCGACTTCTGCTTCCCTCAGCACATATTCTCTGACTCAAAACCTCCAGCTTCCTCTTATAAAGACCGTTGTGATTACTTTGGGCCCACTGGGACAATCCAGACAATCTCCTCATCTCAAGATCCTTAACTTAATCACATGTACAAAGTCCCTTTTGCCATTGAAAGTAACATATTCACAGGTCCTAGGGATTTGGAGGTGGACATCTTTGGGAGGAGAATTATTCAGCCTACCACACTATCCCTCCTTATTTGAACAGACCCTTGGCTCCCTACCTAGTAAACTGAAGCTAGCCAGAGGAAGGAATATCACAAAAGGAGACCTGAGTGAACTTCTGCCTGTATCTTGCTGCAACATTCCCTGAGATCTTTATGCATGTTCTGGACACTGTCTTCTGTCTACTTCTAAATCTCCCTGCAGCCTATCTATGTCTCTGCCAGGAGTTTTCTATGTTGCTCCTGCTGAGATCTACATCAAGTCCACATTTAAGGTACACTCCTAGCTCTCCCAACTCCTGACTCTGACAAGAGACTTGACAACAGAGACTGTCAAGTAGCAATGATCCCGAGACAGAGCTCTGCAAAAGTGCTTAGGTCAATCCAAATACCTAGGAATGGAGATAACAGAAAACTATAGAAATTCTATTTGATGTAGTCCATGCTTCAGCCTCCTTCTTTGTTTTCTCTTTGGTGATATATGGATAGCTTCATTGTTTCCGATTTGGCTTTACTTCTGGATATTGGATTTCTGGCTTTTTCTCTACCCACAGTGTAGTTTCCAGGACCCCACTAAAGCACAGTTCCTGAATGTGTGCAATCATTACCAGCCTACTTTGGCCATGACTCCATTTATATCCTTATCCAACTGCCTCACTCCAGTCAAACATGGATTTGAAGAGGAGCTGGGGAAATTAATACAAGTATTCTTGGGACCTCAAGTGATTGTATTAGTTATAATTCTCTTGTCTGCAAGTGTTAAAGATGGAAAACAAAAGTAAACAAAACAAAACTGAAACTGAACTAAAATCTTTGCCACATTTCTTTTAAGGAAATTTATCAGAGAAATCTTTGACAGGAAGAGTAAAAAATGAGATTGCTCATTTTAATCATTAGGAGATAAACAGAGTTTTTATAGTTGGAAAACAAAGGCTTAAATATGGAAACTTATCATGTGTTCTGCTGATTTCTTCACCAATCAATTCAAAGTTTGACCCATTATTAATTATTTTCTTGCTATTCATTTTTTAAACTGTATGCAATTATTTTAAAATATTTCAAAATATTTGATGGAGGGTGTGTTAAAATTCCCTAACTACTGAGAGCATCAAAGTAGAGGACATAAAAAGAAATGTGGGAGGGATATGTAGAATGAAGGACCTTTCATTGGCTGATTGGCTAATACTTAGATATGCCAATAGTAAGTTTCATCCTTATAGCACTTCAGTTGGGCAGGAGGCAGATGGAAGATTGGGTGAAGGGGGAGGTTGCTATTTTTCAGTCAAAAGGTCTTCTTTAACTACCACCTTTCTGGGAAGTAATCCTGTACTTGCTACCTTGGTATCATAAGAAGGATATACAATTTTGCAATCCGGCTTGGTCATCCTCATCTTTTGGATATTCTCTATCTTGTATAATGAAAGGTTAGTCTGATTGTCTCCTTCCCTTCAGTGGTCATGGAGTACACCCCCCAATATCCTGTCATTATTATTTTTAATAAAACTAGGCTTAAGATGTCATCAATCTCATACATGTGACTTTTCATTGTGAAACCTGTGACCACATAACCTACAAGAGTTCACTGAAGAAGCTCACAGAATAGTTCTAACAATTCTTTGATTCCCCTTTGCTGTTACTTCCTTCCAAGGAAAAACAGGTTGTTACATTTGTCACTGGCCTTAGCTTTCCCATACCCTACTTCATGTAACTGGGCATGTAGTAGTTCTATACCGTCTTGAGCTCACCATTCTGTCTCAGGAAGACAGTCAGAGACTCTCAAAGAACCCTACTGGGTTCAAATCATCTGCTATTTCTCCTCTAAGGACTTGTTGGTATGAGTTACTTTCTACTATCCTGTGTGGTTGCTTATATTCTCCTTTAGTGAAATCTGCCCCCTCCTGAGCAAATTCCTCCAAGCTTGTTAATAACAAGAGATATTTTCCCAGGTGACAATTTCTGGCTTTAACTCCTCCCTCCAAGTCTCCTGTTCATGGTGGATCCCAGAATAGGAGATCCTCAGGGATTTCATCAAGAGTTCTCATTTTTTTCTTTCTGTCAGAGAAGTCCTTCCCATTCAGGGATATTCTCTCTAAAACCACTGGTAACAGCCATAGAATATAAGTTATCATCAGGAGAATGTGTTGACTGGTAGATGCATGTGCCAACCCAACCATGAATGTGGTTTTCCATTTGGAACATTTCCATTTGAAAATCTTGGAAGTGAGAGGTAAGGCTCTTTAAAGCATTTACTCTTCACTGTTTTTACATTTCAAATCCATTTGCAGTGAAGGAGATATCAGAAATGACTCTGGTTCTTTGGAGGAAGATTCTATACAACTGAAAGGCAAATTAATTTGCTTTTCTCTTTTTTCTGTTCTTAACTGAAATAGTTTTGATTTTAGTTTTTTCCTTCTTTCTTTCCTTCCTTACATCTTTCCTCCTTCCTTCTTTCCCTCATCTCTCTCTTTTAAACTGAAGCTGATGTCATTTCTAGGAAGATAAAATTACTTTCTCAAGATCATGTCCCTCAGCAGGAACATAATTGAAACTGGACAACTATAGGAGTTGCATTTATCTTAGACGACATATTCAGCATATGATATGATCTGTGTAGTACATCATCAGTTTCTTATGCCTCATTCCTCTGTCCATTCTTGCTAACCAATTCTAGTTCAGACTCTTCTTAACTTCTCTTCATAGAGTTGCAAGAGCTTCCTATGGGGTCACATTATGTCTAATTGCTCTTCCCTTCAATCCGTCATGACCCTGCTGCCAAATTAACTTCCCGAGAGCACCATTTTGAATCCAGACTCTTTTTCTTAAAAATCAAAATGACTTACAGTTTTATACCAAACTCCTTAATTTTCATTCAAAATTTTTCACATTCTCTATATACAGAGGGTATGTGTATGTATACAATAATAGTTCACTCATAGCATGTTGTTAGAAAGTTACTGCATGCCCATGACAGCAAGTAGGTATTTGGAGGGGGGGTGGGGAGACAATCCATTTGGATGTAAACAAATGTGTTTTTATTAGCTGATGCTGTGTGTTGATTTTGTTCTTTTTCTTCTTCTAAAATAAAATCGCTTACTTCCAACTTTGTTTCAAGAGGTTGTTTTTTGCACTAAGGGGAATTTTCAAGACTAACCCATCCTGCCTATAGTATAGATAGACTGATAATAAAGCATGTGAGAGTTCCACCATGTTTTATAAGTCACATAGTTACTTTTATGAGTATTTTCTATGATTAAAATTTCTTCTCATTATAGGAAATTTTAAAACAATGTAGATAGTAGATCCATGAAATTAAAAAGATGACTTATTATTCACAATTTCAATGTGTATAAATATCTTTGGCCATAATCATTATTAGAGTTTTGGTTATATTACATTTGGATATATTTCCAGACTTCCTCAAATAATTCAAGAGGTACAAGACCAAGAGATACAAATAAGGTCATATTAATAGTTATGCTCAGTTTTTGTGGCATCTCTCTAACCTATACAGCTGCAGGGAGTAAACCCTCAACCCAGCAGGACTTATGTTTCTAGTATTCTGCGGAGTTTCTAAAACAGATTCATGTTCTCTGAGAGTGAGATGAGTCACTGCCCTCACTACTCTTTGGGGCCATGCCCCAAGTCAGTATGCTCACTAGCTTCGACAGTCCAAGTTTCCACCATTCTGGAGGAGTCTCAAAGCAGAGTTCCTTCGAGGTCAATTTATTAAACAGGTGAGTCAACCTACGTTATTTGGGGAAAAGGACAGATTTCATAAATGACATTTTCTTCTCCATGACAATGAGGCCAGCAGGTTGCTCCATTTGGAACAGAATCAATTAACATCCACAACTCAAAATTCAAAATCTTTTCAGGCTGGTGTTCAACCCTCTTGTCTAAGTCTGATTTTTATTGATTTAATATGAAAACTATTTGATCTTAGCAGCCATAACAGTTATTTCCTGATGTTTAGTTGCTTAGATGTGCATCTGTTTCCACAGGCTAGATGCTAATTGCTTTGATTGAACATTATGAATTCCTATATGAAGAAACTCCTATTGTGAAGGATGTATGAAAAAATGATAATAAAAAGCACAAAGCAGTGCTGTTTGAATGATAAAATTAACACAATTGTATGTGTGCAGAACCTGGATAGAGCTTTCTGTGCTTAATTGCCACAATCTTTTATGAATGAAACCTATACATGTGGGCTGGATAAAGTACCAGATAGGATTAGGATTCAAGATTGGTTGATGACTAGGATCCTGTTGTTGAGACCATTACCAACTTCAAGAGAAATGTGTGTAGTGCTGAAGGACTCTGTGACCTGCTGGGCCTTGATTTTGCTCTCAATGAGAATAAAGACACTGGGGAACATGGGTCAAAATTCTACATACTGTGAATATTTGATGGGTGGTTAATCCATATCCAAAAGGATGTTTCAATAATCAAACAAATAGACATAAATAATTGTGAAAATCTAATAGGATAACATTCATTAGGAATGAAGTTCTTAGCATATGTGCCAAAAGGCTATTTCTCAGGCATGGGTAAAAAGAGGCATACCTTACCCGCAGAGCTTGAAGAAAAAGCCTGGGATTTGGGTTGGCTCAAATATTTGTGGCAAGTAAAATGCTGTACCAGTTGTCGTAAGAATCTCAGGGGTTATCAGTGAAAGTGTTTTCAGATCAAAGGAGATTACAGTCAACTTTATGCTAGACATATCATACCTATAATATTATGTTCTGATCTAGACACTGCACTTCATTTGGGATGATGAAAGGCTAAAGAGACCAAGATCATAAACTAGCTCAAAACAAGATATATTAGAAAAACAATAAATGGATGCATCTGAGTTTATAATAGAAAAAAATTTAGTGAAGACATTATAGCTGTCTTCAAGTATCAATATATACTTTTTGATATAAGCGTAGGTACGTTTACTCTATATCACTCCTGAGAGAACAGGGAAAAAACTAATGAACATGTATTTAGTACCTACCATGTGCCCAGCCCGAGGTAGATTATTATATGTGTATGTATATAATTTCATTGAAATTTCACAGCTACTTACAGTGCCTGGCAGGCTCACTTGTTGGAGCATGTGACTCTTGATCTTGGGGTTGAGTTTGAGCCCCACATTGGGTGTGGAGATTACTTAACATCTTTAAAAAATTTTTTTCACATAACTTTACAGGGTAAGGTATCTTATAATTTAGAACTCTGGGACTCAGAGAACTTAGAAACATCTTTAAGGTAACATGGATAGTTATGGGATATTAAGTTAGAATAGTAGAGTGGATTCCATGGTAGACATCTGATTATCTAGGGAAATAACTCCTCTTGTCCTGTATCTGTGAAGTTCAGAAGGCTCTGTGTTTCCTTCCTGAATCCAGAGGTGGGCAAGTCATCCTGTTCTGAATGACTTAATCCATGCATGTGGTATCAATTCTAGGGCCTTTGGTTATTGGGGAAGAGTCATTCTTACTTCTCAATGGGATTCTTAAAGGCTAAGACATAAAACCTAAGCTGGTGGCAGACATTTTGCCACCATGAGGCAAAGAATGGTGCCTGACAATAGTGCCAACAACAAAGGAAAGCAGACCTTTCCTTAGTGCCATGCTAAGCACTTGAAATATATTTTAAATTTATTTACTATGCGTGTGAGGATGATTCCATCATTATCTTAATTTTGGAAGGGAAAAAACAAGCTTGATGACAATAGTGAGTTCACAGTATTTTTCCTAGCAGAGCCAGGATTCATACCCAGATTTGTCACATTTCTTAGATATCATTGATTATCACCATTTCTGTTTATATTTCAATTTTAGAGATCAAAATAAAACTATGTACATGATTATACTGCAGCTCTTAACTTCATCGTATAGATGAGAATATATCTCATTTCTCTACATGAAGTTATAGAATTTCATGTATAGGGGATAGATTAATATACTAACAAATTTAGGTGGGAATGAAAATTTAGATAATTATTCAGAGAAAGTTTATATTAGAATTCAAGAGGTCATTTAAATCAACATTTTACTTTTTGGTTTACAGTTTCTTCTTTGTCTCTGCTGCCGAGAAAGCCAAAGAAAATTATTATCTGTTTGCATTGCCAATTGTAATGGGATGCATAATGGTTGCCTTTTTGATTATGATTTATTAGCAATTGTATGAACACCTAGGAACTAACAACAGGTGTTGAACCATTGCAGTTTGCTTGGAAGTGGTGGGAAAGGGTAATAGTTATTCATAGATCAAAATGATTTCTAAGCTTCTATTCTAAGTTACAGATCTCTGGATAAGAGAATTCACATTGGAAAGAAAAATTTGTGTAAATTTCAGGTGAACAGAGTGCCCTTGTACAAAATCATGTCTCTTTAGATCAAACTATAACTCCTACTTAATGGTTATGAACCTTCAACTACTAGAAAAAGGTAAAAATACCCGAGGTCATTATATAATAAATGAGAAATATTAGTAGCTTGTAATTTGTCAAATTTTACCAGGTCCATACTCTTTCTTTTAAAAAAAAATGTTAGTGTATTTTAATATTATGTGATAGTGAGTTTCTGCATTGACAGCCTATTCATCTGCAAGCTATTAACTTTTGTGGCTTACTAGAAGACAAGTTGAAGGTGAATTAATTAAAAAAAAATTAAAAATGATAGCATGTAAACCTTAAAGATACATGATACTTAAATATATGACTTTGTTAGTCATAGAAATATAGAAAAAGTTGAAATATATTAGGCACAGATAATTGATTTGGAACTGAAATATGCTATAGATAACCTAGTTCTCATAATCATTACATTTATAGTTGCTTCCCTCTTGTGCCTGCCAAATCCAATGCATAGGAGAATATTGTTAATTATCCAATTGTATTTGAAGTGCAACTACTTTTTCTAAATCCCTATTGCCCTATTTCCAACACTCAGCAGCCCTTGGCTAGGCTACTATCATAGTTTTCAAACTAGTGTCCCGCCTTCTTCAATGGACCTCCAATCTTCTTACAGTAGCCAGGGTGATGTTTTTAAAAATATAAATCATGTTGTATCAAGTCCCTGTTTATAATTATTTGGGGCTCCCTATGACACTTGTGATAAAATCCTGAGTCTCTTAACTCTGTCTCCAAGGTCCTGTGTGGTCTTTCCAACTTCCTGACTTTCCAACTATATAGCATGCTTCTCTTCTCCTTGCTCAGCAGGTTCCAGCCATAATGACCTTCTTTCTGCTTCTCAAACAGACCAAGTTTATTAATGCCTTGGGGCATTTCCTTCTGCTGCCTTTTCTTCCTAGTATGCTCTTGTCTTAGATCTTTTCATGTCTGCATCCTTGTCATTCAGCTTACAACTTCTACAACCATCTCATGAGCTACAGTTTTCCTGACTGTCCAGTCAAAACAACCAGTTTCCGTCCCAGTACCCTATTTAGTTTTATAGCAATCAGTACTTCTGTACTTTCTCATTTATTTGTTTATTGATAAAATATAAGTTCTAACATAACTAGAGTATAAGTTTACTAGAATGTAAATTCCTCAACAATTTAGGACATGTTTGATAGGTGAAAGAGTTTAATTATATTTCAGTTAGGAGACCAGTACTTGGAAATACTACAAATAGAAATATAGTATAAATATTGTATATAGTGTAATGATGTATAATAGTAGAATTGTGGTAAAAAAAGATTAGACAAGATTATAATAAAATGTTATAATTGGTTAGTTCTAAGGTAGGATTTTTTTCTTGTTAATTTTTAGGTTCATATTCAAAACTGGAAATAAGGGTTTAAGAATTTCTGGGTTAATAAGGAAGGTTGCATTCTTCTTTAAAGTCAGTTTTGATATTCAAAATATTTTAATAAAGTAGGCATATGAAAGTAAAACAAGGAGAAATTAGTCCATCAAAGCCATAGAATTTCAGGTAAAACAAAAAAGAATATACCAAGGACCTCCACTTCTATCTTAAAAAGTGAGGAAGATAAGAGTCAATTAAAACCAAAGCAAGTGAAAAGAAATAACAAAGATCAAAGAAGAAATCAATGAAATATAAAATAGGGGAGATTTTCAAAAGACAAAAGGGAATGTCAATGACACCAAAAGCTGATTCTTTGAAAAGTTCAATCAAATTGATGACCCTCTACAAAGACCTATTAGTAAAAAAAGATAGGTGATAAAGATAGAGATAGGGATAGAGATGAAAAAATGGGAGAGAAAAGAGAGAGAGAAGTGGAGGAAATAGGGAAGGAAGGGGGGGAGAAGGAGAGAAGGAATGAGAGAGGGAGAAATAGGGGTAGGAGACAAATTCCCAAAATCAGAAAGGAGAGAGGTGACATCAGAATAGGTTATACAAATATTGAAAGGAATATAAGAGAATACTACGAACAATTGTTTGTCTATAAATTTAATTAAGGAACGTAGATAAAATGTATAAACTACCAAAATTAGTTCAAGAAAAAATGAATAATACTGTCTTATGTATATTAATAAAATTAAATTTGTAGTTAAAATGATTCCTACAAAAGCAAAAGACAAAAACAAAAACAAATAAAACAAAAAACCCTCTGGTAAACCAAATATTTAAATGGAAATAATATTAATGCTACCCAAAGTCCCCCAGAAAATTAAAGGTGCAATACCTACTAATTCATTCCATAGTTCAAAATTTCTCTGATATACAAAGAAAGAGATATATAGGAAAAATTCAGAACAATTTTCCTCATGTATATAGATGCAAAGTGTCCTAACAAAATTTGACATATCAAATTTAACATTTTATAAATAATATGTCATGACCAAATGGGTTTTACCCAGTGATATAAGGTTAATTAACATTTGCAAATAAATTAATGTAACTCAGCATACTGAGAAACTATAAAAGAAAATCAATACAATTATTTCACATTGTTTATTAAAATAATATACCAAATTCAACATCTTCTTTGATTGAAAACCTGCAAGAAACTGGGAATAGAGGGAACTTTCTCAACTTGATAAAGAACATCTATGAAATCACTAACACCACATAAATAGTGAAAAACTATACACTCTCTCTCCCTACAGTTAGAAGGTAAATAAGTCCTCTCTCACCAACATTTTACTGTAGGTGCTAGCTAGTGCAAAAAAAAAAAAATCAGAGAAATGAAATAAAGGGAATTCAGACTGGAAAGGAAGAGGTAAAACTGTTAATTCCCAGATGACATGATCAACTAAGCAGAAAAGCCAGTGGAATCTACAAACAAAACAAAAGTACTTCAACTAATAATAAGTGAGTTTAGCAATGTTGTAGGATAAAGGGTCACTATACAAAAATTTTATTATATTTTTAATATATAGGAAGCAAACAAAACTCAAAGCAAAAAATATAATTTTACCATTAAACAGTGTGTAATACCTATACACTGAAAGCTGTAAAACATTGCTGAAAGAATCTGAAGACCTAAATAAAGGGAAAGATTATGACATCATCATCGGTAGGAAGACTCAATATTTTTAAAATGTCAAGTATCCCCTAGTTGTTCTAAAAAGTGAATATAATCTGATTGAAAATATTGGAAGCTTTTTCTTTTTTTTAAATAGAAATTATTCTAAAATTCATATGAAAATAAAAGGGACTGGGAGTAACTCAAATAATTTTGAAAAAGAACAAAGTTGGAATACTAAAATTACCTGATTTCAAAACTTATTTAAAAGCTATACTAATCAAGACAGTGTGATAGTGGTATAAAAATAGGTTAATAAATAAAATGGAATAGAAAATCTAGTAATAGATTTACACACATGGACAGATGAGTTTTGAAATAGTTTACAAGGGCAATGATGAAGAAAGGACACTTTTTCCAACAAATGATATTGGAACAATTGGATATCCACATGCAAATAGATGAACTTCGACCAATGCCTTACATCATGTTACAAATATGAATTAAACATATATCATAAAAAAACAACACATGAAATTTGCAATTGATGCAGGAAACAATTTGAGAAAATTTAAATGATAAAAAGACTCAACTGAGAACATAAGGAAACTTTTTCAACATAATAAAGGCTATGAGAATGATATCAGCATCATGGCAGCATAAGACAGCTTTCTTTTCTTTTCTTTTTTTCTTTTTTTAAAGTGTTTATTTACTTTTGAGAGAGAGACAGAATGCGAGCGGGTCAGGGGCAGAGAAAGAGGGAGCCACAGAATCTGAAACAGGCTCCAGGCTCTGAGCTGTCACCACAGAGCCCTATGTGGGGCTCAAGCTCACGAACCGTGAGATGGTGACCTGAGCCGAAGTCGGATGCTTAACCGACTGAGCCACCCAGGCACCTGAGACAGCTTTCTTTTCATAATTTAAGTCGTATATAAAAAGGCAACAGTTAACATCATACTTAACGGTGAAAGACTGAAACTTTTTCCCTAAGATCAGAAAAAAGACAAGCTATCCCAACTTTTACCACTACCTTTCAGTATACACCTGAAAATTCTAGACAGAGCAATTAGGCAAGAAAAAGAAACAAAAGGCATTCAGATTGGAAAGGACTAAAATTTTATCTGTTCACAGATGGCATAATCCTATATGTAGAAAATCCTAAAAATTCTACCAAAAATACTTGTGTAAAATTAGTAAATAAATTAAGCAACATTGAAGGATATAAAATCAAAACTCAAAAATCAGCTGTATTTCTATGCAAATGAATGATTTTTAAAAAGAAAATTAAAAAAAATTCTGTATACATATGTTCATAGCAGCTTTATTTTTAATAACCAAAGACTAGACATAATTCAAATCTTCACTGTTGCATAAAATACAATCTTTCTAAAAATAGAAACTCAATCTAATGTTAAGGAATCTTGTTTATGGTTTTGTGACTGTTTTGTAGATGGTTTTATTGATACATTTTGAGTGCATGGGAAAAAATTTATTCAAGAATCCAATTTCTTTGCCTTGGATAAAATTTGGGAAATAAATCTACATAAGAATCGATTTCGTACTTTGTTTTGGATCCCAAGACAAATATAGCCTCCAGGTTTTCCTTCTCAATTGCATTGCTTAGAGGTATTTTTTTTTTGTCTTTCCTCCCTATAACAATATAATAAATTTATTCGCTGTAATAACCTAATAAACTATAAATCAGTTCTGTACAACTTCATTTTAAAGTAATCACAACTATTTATATAATGTAGTGTTAAATGCTTATCTTATATATACTTGTATAGTTTTCTGTTTTAAAACATATGTTTTTAGAGAAACAGTCATATATTTCAGAATACTAATACATCATAGCTAATACATCATGGAATAGGGGGATCTTTTGTGCTCACTGTGTTCTCATTACTGTGCCATCGTTATTTTTTTCTGATACACTGTATATTACACTGTATACTAAATACATTGTAAACAATGAGATTTTGATTAAATCATCCATTTTAAATCAGTTTCTTCTGCTTTTTGTTGAGTACAATATGGCCCTAGGAAAACAGACCATCTTCTCTCTCTTTTCTCTCCTTTTTTCCCTTCCTTTTCTAGATTGAATGATGTAAAGACTTATAGAATTTTATTCCATATTTTATGTTTTAGAAATGACTTTTATTTGCAAAAAGGTAGATAGCTAAACCTTACCACCCAATAAGTAGGGTTTGAAGCTCATTAAAATCTGGTGGCTTCTGAATTAACTCGTGGGTCCCTACAGTGATGGAAATTGCTTCTTTCCAGTAGTATTGACTGACTAAGCAGGTGATAACTTGTTTGCATCTTTTGAACAAGTTCATTAGTTTCCCATAAAGGCTGTTTCAGGTAAACACTCCAATATTTAATTAGCAGATTTTCTTTGGTGAGCTTATAAACAATTATAGGACCTTTTCTCTTCCATTTGCGTTTAGGGCTCAAATGTTTTTTATGGTCAGTCTGACTCATCTCCAGTCAATAGGTGTATGCCTGACAGCTGCCATTAATAACTATTAAAGCAATTGCCTATTTTTTTTAAATCTAAAAATAAGATTCCAGCAATCTTCAAGATTAACTGCCTGGGCACCAGAAGTTTTAAGTCTCTTCAATCCAAGTCTTCAAGTTGACACCACTTACTCAGAATCTTCTTTGTCAATGCCTAATAAATTGAAGCAACATATAAGTGTTGAAAATCTCTATACTAAGCACATACATATTCCATTAACAATAACCTAGTGCAAGCAGACGTTCAGTTTCAATAGATGTCGAGTCCCTGCCGTCAGCTTATCCCTAGGAATACAAGGGATTCTGAAGCGTATTCTCTGCCTTAAAATAATTCCCAATATATGGAGGAAGTAGATAAGCATTTAACTATAGTATGTTTTCAAAATATTTTAATTTTGTCATGAGACTCAGAGCATTGAGACTAAGAGAGATGTTGTATATTGAAAAGTGTGATAGAAGTAATTTCTGTCTACTACTTGTAAAAGGAAAGATGTAAACAAGAGAGCCACATCGCATTGAAAAGAGGGCTTGAAGAAAGAAGATAGCAGTATTTAAAATGGCTCTTTGAATGAACCTCTAGTAAAATGGAGATATATCTGAAGAGGATTTTAAGAAAGTTTTCTTCATGATGCTTTCTCTCAAAAAAAAAAATAAAATCTACAATAAATATTTAAACTATTTTTTTAAGGATTCTTGTGTTGGACCTGTTTACCCAGATTGTCCACTGTAGACTTAACCTTAATCGACATACATTTTAGAAAACACCATATTAGATTTTAGACAAGGCAAAAACTTAGTGGCATTTTGAATAATATCGTTACCCTAGAAACTGAGCTAGAAGCATGCCTTTACAATGACCACTCAAATGTTGGAATTACAGTGCAAGAGATTTTGAATATTAACAGGATAAGAGATGTAGTTAGTTTTTGAAATAACCCAAATCAATGGAAATGGCATAGAACTCTCTGGGATTAGAATTTCAATACTGGAGGAATTTTTTTTCAAGATTTTGTTTTACTAGAATTTTTCCAGAATTATATTAGCTCAATAAATTAAGGGAATCTATGAAACTTCTTTATGAAGTTGTACATTTAAAAGTGTTTTTTTACCCAATAATCTTAGACACAAGATTTCCTAGGTAATTAAGTCTTCTTTGGGCAGTGTTTCAGTTGAAGAATTTTACTTGCTCAACCATCAGCACATGAATCTTCAGGAACTGGCAACTCCTGGGAGATTTTAAGCCAAACAAGATTTGGAATTACTGGTATAGATTGTTTGCTACTGGAGAAAAATAAGACTATTCTAAACACCTCTAAAGCATGCATCTCAAATTCAGTGTCAGTATTGCTCAATATAAGTTAATGCAGCAGGTGCGTATTTCAAGAGATAGTACTGGAGAGCACAGGCCTGACCCCACCAATGGGTTTAGTCACTCTTCCAGTCTAGTGGATTATTGGTGCTATACTGGACCTAGGGCTTAGTTGTTGTCTCATCTTAAGATTTTAAAGAGAAGCTAAAATCTAGTTTTTAAAAGATATTAAATCCTCCAATTCTCAAATATTATATTTGAATAAAACCATTTATTTTCAGCATGCTATAGATAATCATTATTAAGACCAAAAGAGGACATAGGCAGATAAAATCTTGAAGATAATTAGTATATACGGTCAATAATTATTTGTGGAAAAATATTTGGGAATTCATCTACTTACTAAAATTTATTTGTAACTGAAATTTAATACTGTGGCACTTTCATGGTCATTTGTGGACATGAACAGTATATTAAAAAGTTTGAGTTGCCACATACAAGGCAAAATTCTGCCTTCTTTTTTCAGATCTCGTAATTCTAATGTGTCTTTTTTGTGGTCTGTTTAGTGCTACAGTTTTCATATTTTGGTGCTTTTTGTTGGTGATTTCGCTGTTAAACTGGCTCCAAAAAATAGTGCTAAAGTACTGTCTAGTGTTCCTAAGTGCAAGCAGGCTATGATGCAGAAAATATTTGTGTTTGATAAGCTTCATTCGGGCATGAATTAGTGTTGTTATCTGTGAGTTCAATGTTAATGAATCAACAATATATGTTAAATAAGATGTCTCTAAGTAGAAACACATAAAGCCACTTATGTATTGATTGATTCATGAAAATGTTGTGACCAGAAGCTGACAGGAACCTAACCATGTATGTTTTCTAAGAGCACTGGTTCAGTGTTTGCTAACTGAATACTTGTGGGGACTTTATAGAGCATAATTATAGTGAATAACAAGAACTCACTATAATTTCTTATTACTGCCATGAGTTTCTAAACAAAACCAGACTTCATAAAAAACCCAAGGAGTGACAGTTGGGTAAGCCAGTTAACACTAAGGAGAAATAATGGATCAATAAATGGAGCTCTGACGTAAGTTACCCAGGCAGCAGTGAGGACCTCTGTGTGATACAAGTGTCCCTCACACTCCTATAGTTGATTCTTCTTCTTCACTTGATCCTGCTGAGAATAGGAGAGAAAGGGTTGGGCCGAATTTTTCACCAATCTGGTACTCCCCAGAGCTAGCCAGGGCTCAAGTCAACCTCTTATACTTTGTTTCTAGAGTGACTGGATTGATAAGATGTGTAATCACTATGTCCTTCTGGTTGTAAGTCCCTGTGCTTCCCAGTTCTCATCAGTACATTGAGAGGTGAGAGAATCTCCCATCACTGCATCTGTGAAGCAATGAAGAAAAGTCTCTTTGGGCCAGCCACACTAACAAGGCAAAGAACAGGATGAATCCTCTACTTTTTCTCCAGACTGGTGACATACACAGTGAGGAGCTGGACTAAAATTAAAGTTTAATGAGTTTGCTCTTGTGGCAAACACAAATACTTCAATTGCAAGGTTTAGAAGAAAGATCACAGCAAGGTTGAGATAAGTGTCATCACAGAGATAATGGGCTACTATGTGAATTAAAAAAGGGAAGTTCGGTGGTCAATCAGGAAAAGCTCAGATATGTCAAATCGATATGGAGTTTCCTCTTCTCTTCATCTATTCATCTGAAAGAGAGTTGCATCATAGCTTTGTCGAGGATCAACATATTTTCAGGGCAAGAGATAATGAAACGATTTTATTCTCCAAAATTCCAAGCTCTTTCTCTTGAGAAGCAGATAGATCAGGAGATAAATCACCTTTTTTTACAGAGACTGAGTATAAATTCCACAAGGACAGGAATCATGCTTGTTTTTGTTCACTGTTGCATCACTAGTACAATGCCTAGGGCATAAGAAATGGTTGACAAATGCTTATTAAATAAATAAATACAAATCTTGATAATCTTGATAATATTAAGAGTTTCTGTTAATTGAATATATGTTGTGTGTCAGGGATGGTACTAAGCAAAAGTTTATGTACATTATTCCATTTAATCTATAAATGTATGAGATATAATCCCTGAATTCCATATAAAGAAACAAAGATTAAATCATACAGACAGATGGTAAGAGGTAGAGCTAGAATTTGAAGTAAGATATAACTCTAAAATCCATGCTTTAAACCACCATTCTATAATATACCTATGAGTGTGAATGAATTATTACCTGTGCATGGTTCATGGCAGGAGGGGAGAAAATGTATCTTGGGTGGTAGCTATGAATTATGAGATCAGGTTCAGGAAGTCGATGGAGACAAAGGAGGGACATTAATAGCCAGAACCAAAGTCAGAGATCCAGCTAGAGCTTTGGTATGACACTGCAGAGATGCACCTAGCAACTTCCCAGGTATAGCAAAAGGCAAGGATCATCTGAGTCAGGTATAATTGGCCTGCCATCTGCAAAGAATAGTCACTCTTGCTGTCTAAAAATGAAAAGTTTAATCAAGAAAAAAATCCAAACAATTTTTAAGGCTTCGTATGACTTGAATTTGATGTATAAAAAATAATAACTTACTTTTGATTCATCAATTCAATCTTACTTAGATCAATAGTTATTCAGTATCACTCAGATATACTTGAACACCTTTGAAAAATATCTGCTTAGTTTAAATCCCATTATGCAGACATCTCTGTCACTGTTACTTTTAAATTTCTTATCAAATCCCATACTGCAGTATTTGTTCCAGCCCCAGTTATGCCTTGATATATCCTTTGGTTTATCAAAGATTCGCCTGGTTCTACCAGGTACTGGCTTAAATTTACAAACCAAGGCATGCATCATGAGACGAGCTTCCTTGGATAGCACATCCCTTCCCTCCTTTGAACTCGGTTCTCTTCAGAGCCTGGTTTTTCTTGTCATTTTAGAGTCCCTGGTGACCACCTGTTTGGGAACATCTGAACAACAACTCCCACCAACATTCTGTTTGGATTCCCGAAACAGAAATGGAGGCTTCAGAAGAAAGTGTTCGCACTGCTGACCTTGTTATGCTTTACACTTGGGATTTGCCTCCCTCTGACTACAAACTAGGTCACTTAACTCTGCCACACTTCTCATCTTGTCATGTTATGCTAGCAGTAGTAATTTAAGGTCTGCAATGGGTTCAGTTATAGTTGTTTTATGTTATGTGCTTTCTCCACTCCTGTCTTCTTCCCAGTTTTGCTTTCCCTCCAAACTTAAATTTTACTCTGGCCCGTATGATTAACAAATAGCCTATTATAAATAAATACATCTGTTTTCTTAGTTCTCCTCTGTTTCCATTAATCCTTTGGTAGAAAGGATCATCACTGCTCTCATGTGCTCCAGGTACAACCTCCCAGACAGCCAGAACTCCTGATTTTTGGCTTATTACTTCTCCATACTTGGTCCCAGGAACAAGAGGCAACTATTCTTTTTTTTTTAAATTTTTTTAATGTTTTATTTTATTTTTGAGAGACCTAGAGACAGAGCATGAGCAGAGGAAGGGCAGGGAGACAGGGAGACACAGAATCCGAAGCAGGCTCCAGGAGCCCGACACGGGGCTCGAACTCACAGACCGTGAGATCATGACCTGAGCTGAAGTTGGCCGCTTAACCAACTGAGCCACCCAGGCGCCCCTATTCTTCTTGCATAATGTCATTGGATTGTCATTCCTTCTGTGCAAAATCTTATTCTTTTATGAGGCCCACGACATTCTGCCGTACTTCCATCTTCCACTCTATCTTTGTTGTCTCCTGATTTAATATCTATTTTCATAAATCATTGAGGCTCTTGGCCTTTGCTTCCTTGTTTTCCTCTATTCCAACCACTGCTCTCTTTTTCTTGTCTTCTGTATATTCAAGTGGAAGATCCATCTAATGCTATAGCTTCAAAGTTTGTGATCTCCTCAGTGTATGCTATTACATCTTGTTAAACAAATCCTTCTCTCTCCAAGGTCATAGAAATTTTTTCTTCTACTGTTTTAAAATATTTTATAATTTTTCCTTTCACATTTAGATCTTAATTACAATGGGATTGAAGTTTATGTATTGTGAGAGGCAGGAGTCTAATTTCAAAAATAATTTTTTTTTGGGAGGGAGAGAGAGCACAAGTAGGGAGAGGGACAGAGGAGGGGAGAGAGAGAGAGACAGAGAGACAGAGAGAGAGAGACAGAGAGAGAGAGAGAATTTTAAGCAGGTTCTATGCTCAGTGCAGAACCTGATGTGGGTCTTGAACCACAGCCCTGGGATTATGATGTGAGCTGAAATCAAGAGTTCGACAGTCAGCCAACTAAGATATCCAGGTGCCTCTCACACTTTCCTGTAGGTAGATTCTAATTGTTGCTCCATTTATCTTTGGGGAAAAACTTTCCTGAAATTCCAGCTGTGTGATAAAGCAAGTTCCATTATCTATGGGTAAATCTGTTTCTAGGATCTTTGTTTTATTCTATTGTCCAATTTATCTATGCTTGTTACTACTGCCCTGGTATTATTATCACAGCTTTATGGCAGTCGTTGATATCTGTTAAGGCAATTCTCACTCCTTTGTTAGTTTACAAGCCTTTGGTGGGGAGTCATAGGCCTTTTTCTCTACCAGTTTTAAAGTCAGCCTTCCAGGCTTCCTAAACAACCAGTTGAGGCCTGTTGGGATTTTACTGGAATGACATTGAAACTACAGATTATTTTGGGGAAAATTGACCAATATCCTGAGACTGTTAATCCATAAACATGGTAAATCTCTACATATTTAATACTGCTGTTTTAAGTTCTTTGTATTTGCTACTAGGGTTGGTACAAGTAAATGTGCTTGCCCTTGGGCATTTCTAGAGTGTGAGTGTTTAGCCATTGAACACCAGTTGACTATGTAGCCTGTTCCCTATCGTCTTACTCAGTAAGTCATATATGTGGGTGTAAGTAGTAGTAATTAGTTGCTATGGAAATACAATGGGCTTAGGCAGGTATAGAAGCTACAACTAAGTTGTATGAGTGGGCATCTCAGATACCTTTAGCACCTGTTACATTGCCTCCTCTCTCTCAGTTCATCATGGGGAGTGTCTTAAAACCAGGTGACAGAAGAAAAAAACTCAAGGACACAGATAAGTAGCTCTGGAAGAAATGCTGGTACCAGTGGAGAATGGATGACTGTAGCATTATAGCTTGACTCAGAGGTAACCCTGAAGGATAGCAGTGAAAGAAAATTTTCTCAGTGGGCAAAATTTGTTTAGTTTGTCTGGAGTGAATTGCTAGAAGTATATATCTGCAGTTTTGAGGGCAGTTCCTGACAGTTTGATTGGATGGTCAGGGACTTGGAAGAAACTGGATTATAAAATGGATGACAAGGAAGTCTGAAGGAAAGGATCACTTGGGAGTTGGAACACTGTGAAGACATATGTGTTGTCTCATGTGACACTTAAAAATGTCATCTTATTAAGGAGATGTTAGTAATTAGAAGGACAAAATGAATTCAGAAGATGTCAGCCTCTTTCGTTAGCCACCCAGCGTTTGCACAGGAGGCCCATGAATGAAGTGTCACAGTGGCAGTGATGAAGGCTATGCATGAGATCTATCTACAACATGGATGTCCTTTTACTTTATCTGACCTGGCTACTGCTCCTGATGAGTGTCTAATCCGCCAATAGTAAATACCATTGAGCCCCTAATATGACATCATTCTCTTGGAGGACCAACCAGCTACCTGGTAGGTTATTGATTACATTGACTTCTTCCACTTGGGAGGAGGCAAAATTTCATCCTCACTAGGATAGACAGTATTCTGCAAGAGCATTTGCCTTCTCTGCCATATACTTCTGCCAGCACCACCATCCCTACACTCACAGACTGCCCTAGGCCATATCATGGTATTCCATGTAGCATTGCTACTGATCAGGGGATTTATATCACAGCAAAGAAAGTGCCTTGGTCATAGTTTAGTTAAATGGCATTATTTTTTCTCTTTCAAAGGCTCATACAGTGTACTCTGAAGTAATGGCATATTCTATGACTATGATGGGACTCATATGACAAGGGAACATGTTACTACCCCAGATTGCCTGGACAGACATAAAGAAAGATGTCAGAGTTTAGAGTTAAAAAGGATTTATTTCTGTCATTCATTTTGTCTCCTGAAGCAATTCACTTAACTGCTCCAGGATTAATGTCAATTTTCTCATGGTCAAAATTAGGTAAACAATGTCTACATTCACAATAAATGAAATGAACAACTCAGTAGTTGCTGGCTGAATAGAGAATGTAAGCTTTATAAACCTTCAGTCTATGACACTATTGTTGCCTCTAACAGAGGGTATTTCCCGTGGAATCAGTATGTTACTGACATCAGATGCCATCCTGCTTGCTGTCCAACCCTAGGAAGTACCCTCATCTGATTCATTACTGCTTTATGTTAAGTATATCATTCAGTTTAGGGGACAGAAAAAAAAATCTTAGTTCAAAATTCTTAATCCACTGATGGGTGTGTGTGTGTGTGTGTGTGTGTGTGTGTGTGTGTATTTTATTCTAGAAAGTAGTTTTCCTATAATTGGTACTGGACTGTATTTTACAACAAAAGAATGAATTAACCACTCTTTGGGAAGCTAAATTCAGATATTCTGTTAGATTTCTCTTTGGGCCTATTTGTAAATATTTCCTAGTTGCTGTTTTATAGCCATTTAATACTGATCAAGTATATTTTAACTCTTGATATTTCTCTTTTTCTTTGTACTATAGAGATATATCTTGTGCTAAGAACTATAGATGAAAACAAAATACAAAACCCCTTACTACACAAGTTTTATTCATAAGGAACATAGAAAAGTAAGAACTATTATGTGGTAGCAGTATTTAATATGGGCAGCAAACAAAATCTGTGTATAAAACATGTATTTGCCCTTTTTTAAAGCTTCAATGTCTTTTAGACAGATAACATATCCTTAACTTGTGTGTATTAGGTTAAATATTTTTGTGATTATTGATACAAATAAGCACATTTGCGTTTTACTGGTTTTTTACCCCTGACCTAAATATCTGAAGTAATTTCTAAATATGTGTCTTTTTATACAACTTTGGGCAGTATAAACCAGAGTATAAGTATAAATATATTTACTAATATATAAGTTAGTTATACCATGTAAGTTTAAGTGTATGTAGAAATTAAGTATAAATATGTGTAATTAAGTTGAAACCTAGAAAAAAATGAATTAATTAAAATCATTTTAAAATAGTTAAACAAAATGGTAAATATACAAATGAGAACTTAAAAATAAATGTATATTAAAAATAAAAATTCTATAATATCAATTTTGTTCATGTTTGCTTATAATCATATTTTATATAAAGTGAGAAAATCATTCTAATGAGGTGTCTATGCTACTTAAACAAGATATTTCAGCATTTGTGGTCTACCTAAATACTGTATGTCTGATTTTTACCAACAGAATAAGGTTTCAGACTTGAATTTAGAGATTTATTTCTAGTTCTGGGGTTATTAGAATACTCGGACAAATAATAATTGCTTTGGACCTCATTATTCTTATTTAAAAGCTGAAGAAGTTATATTAAATGAGTTTCGAAGTCCCATTTGTTTCTAAAAACTAAAATCATCTAATAAAAAATGAATTTCAAAGCTATTTAGATCAATCTAGGAAAATTATTCTTAGGAAAATATTATTTGTTTGCCTATCTGTATCCCTCACTAGCTTATAAATTTCACCAGGGCAAGATCGTGACATATTTATTCTAGTAAGCCAGTGACAAACATGATGTCTAATACATATTCAGTGCTCAGTGAATGTGGAATAAGTAATTAGTGTCATTGCAGAAAAATTAAAACCAGAAAATAGTGTTCTGTTGTGCCTTTCTAAAAGCCTAATCATTTTACTTTAAAAAAGTAAACCTAGTGGAAACACACACACACACACACACACACACACACACACACACACACACACACACACACACACACGCACGCACGCACGCACACACACACACACACACACACACCTTGAACCTTGTTTAAGTCTTAAGAGATAACGTGAGAACTTTCAGTTGGCAATTGTTAAGTTAAATCTTAAAGACCGTGACATTGTAAGTGGTGCAAACATTCAATTAAAACTATAAAATCCCAAATTATAAGATCATGTGTAATTTATTTAAACTACCAGTGTCTTCTAGCTTAATGCAGATTCTTCTATTATTAATGAACTAGACCTTTAAAACCACTTGGCAGGACAGTTTTATTGCTTGCTAATTAGGATCCACATTTTAAAGGCATACTTTTAAATAAAATAGAAAAACTGAACAACTTTTCTGGCATTTGAAAAACTAAGTTTGATATTTGCCCATTTAATTGATTATTTTCTTATTCTTCTTATTTTAAGTTAGTTTTCTTCCATTTAGGATATATAGGTAACACTAAAAATGAACTCAAATTATTTCTTATAAAGAACTCTAATTTGGGTCTTTTATCATGAATTTGTATCGTCATTTTTCTTAATACACTTCAATGTTACTGAAAATATGCCATATACTTCCTATTCTGTTGGAAAGTTGAACACCAAAGATTCATTATTTTTATAAGAAAATATGTTTCATGATTTTAGGGTCAATTAGGAATTGATCTTACTGTCTTTTCAGACCCCAACAGCTGTTATCATTATTTGAATGTTTTTTTCTTTCAGAGAACCTATCATCTATTACATATGGAACTTACCCATTAACTTCAACTGGGTGGTCTCATGAGTAAATATTAATATGTTGTTTTGTTGAAGTCACTGACTCTGTGATGGACTTGACGAGAGAATTAGCATTATTTGGAAATAATCACATCATATATATCAAGCAAAGGACTCTTTTCTCAAACCTTATAAATTCTGATGACTTAAAAAATTAGCCTGATAATTAAATTTGTTCAAATAATTTTGTAGTTTTATTTTGATGGCATTTTGTCACAAGGTAAAAAGGATTTTATAAAAAATAAAAGCTTCTAAGTATTTGTGGAAGATAATTCTACATGGGTCTCTCATATTTCTAACCATTTTGTAAGCAAAGCACTAGCTGCTTTTATTCTGGAATATTTTTTCAACAATATTTGGTTAGCAAAAAGCCTTAAGAAAATAGAGATAGTGTCTCCCTTGGGAACAAAGATCAGACATGCTTACTGTATACTGTAATAAATTTAGTGATTATGTTTTCCTCTTACTGACAAATATAAAAATTTGGTTTTCCTAAGCACAGAATTCCTTTCTTATAGTGATATCCACTGTATTTTCATATGCCATCTAGTCTTCTTCATGTCATCTTGCGGAAACTGGAGCTTGAAAAATCGGTGAAAAATTGATGATGCTCATGCTACTGCTATTGCAGTAACAAAGTATGAGTAATAAAATTTCCTTCATCTCTGACCCAGGAATCTTCTGTCTTCTACTAGCATCCACAAAACTATGGCAGGATAGCTTCTTATCTTGCAAAGAAAGCTCTCACTCTCTGTACTCAGAAAAATCATTGATAGTACACAGAAAAATTTATGTGGTTATATTGACCTTGGGTGAATATAGTCTATAATTAAATCAAATTTTACCTGAAAGCCATACAGTTCTGTCTACTTCTCAAGATTCTCTAAAATTTTATTCCATCTTGCTCAACCTAATGGTGTTACCTAGTATATACTCCATATCATAGAAGACTTTCTTCATTGAACACCGACCATATCTACTATTTTTATGCTTTATTCATATTTCACTAGTTTTTCCCAAATACCCTTTTTTTCTATTTAAGATCCCATGTATATATATTTAGTCATGTCATTTTGTTAGCCTCCTCTGGCTTATGACAGTTTCTTAGATGTTTCCTATTTTTGATGACTTGGGCATGTTTGAAGAATACCAATCGAGTAGTTTGTAGGATGCCCTTTAGTGGAATTATTTGATGTTTTTCTTCTTGCTACATAAAGGTTATAAATTTTGGGAGTGGAAGGTCGCAGTGGTCACCATGCCTATCAAGTTACATACCATCAAAATGACATCATTGGTAATATTAACCTTGATCACCTGGCCAAGGTGGTGGTTGCCAGGTTTCTCCATTGTCAAGTTTCTTTTTCCTCCTTTCCAAGCTCTACTCTTTGTAAGTGATTCACTAAGTGTAGTTAGCATTCATAGAAGGAGGGGAAGTCTCCAGTTCTACAAACTTGGTGGGGCGAGTGTATAAATAAATTATTTTAATTTCCCCTACATGGGAAACTTTTTTCTGCTCTTATTTTTTTAATGAAATCTTTATACTGGCATGGGCTTATGACTACTGATTTTATGCTTTGGGTTATAATCTAATAGTGTGTTATTTACTTAGTTGTTCAAATTGTTATAGTGATGGACATTGGGGGCTCTTTCAGGAAAGATTCTGGACTCTTTTGACATATATATATGATCCCATTTTTATTATATTTATGCATATAATGTTATAGATATATAATTTTTCAGTACACTTCCTTCCTTTCTGACACTATAAGATGCTCTGCCCATTCCCAGAATCATTCATTTCTCTAAAGATCTTTGGTTTCATTTATTAGAGAATGTTATTAAAAACCTAGAATGGGGAGCTAGATATACTAGCTAGATATACTCATTGCTAATGGGGTGTCATGTTTCTATGCTGTCTCAGTGGGCAGAGCTAAAAATAGATTACTAATTTCCACCTGCAGACATTTTCTCAGGTTAGTCTTCCTGAGCACCATTTTTCCCCTATTTGCACATATTCTCCATAGTCTTAATATTTAGATCAAGTTCTGTTTCTTGAAGATTTCTTTATCTATGCTATTATTGATTTTCTCCAGTGGCTACCATGTATAACAGCCATAATTCTATTGAAATTGATTCAATATTTAAAATTTTATTTTAATTCCAGTGTAGTTAACATACAGTGTTATATTAGTTTCAGGTATACAATATAGTGATTCACCACTTTCATACAACACCCAGTGCTCATCACAACAAGTGCCCTCCTTAATCCCCATTATGTATCCAACCCATCTCCTCTCCAAGTTCCTCCTCTCTGCTAACCATCAGTTTGCTCTATGCAGTTGAGTCTGTTTCTTGCTTGGCTTTCTTTCTTATTTTCTTCTTGCTTATTTGTTTTGTTTCTTAATTTCAACATATAAATGAAATCGTATGGTTTTCATGTAAAGATATGTGATACGATAATTTTTGTAATTAGTTATCCAAACTTCAAAGAATTTCAGGCAAGAATAAAATGAGAAAGCACTAAGAATATGCTTAATGGTTTAATCCATATGTCTTAGTTCCATTGGACACTAAAGGAGCCCTAATGGGAGAATCAGAAAAATTTTAGTTTCTGGGACTGCATGGCTTATATTGTTTTACTAATAAAATAAGAAGTAGAAGAATTTTTTATTGTCAAAATTCTGTCATTTGTGTAAACAAAACCATTCTGAATTTATACTACTTATATAATCAAAGCATAAAATTACAGAATAAGAATGAAATGGGACTATTGGTTTTATCATAGCAGAGTAAAGGTATCTTCACCTTTTCTTGACTTAGAAGCCACTCCAAAACAATGAGAATGAGAAACAAAAACTTATGTTCTAAAAACAAAACAAAAAAATAAAGTTATATTCTATTTTTCATAAATCTAGGAATCATTCATAATTATGAGATATTTTATATGAAAAACTTATCAAATATAGATCAATAAACATACATGGACTGAACTTGTCTTTTTTTTTTTTTGGTTGGTCAGTTTTATTGAGATATGATTGACATAAAACATTGTATAAGTTTAAAGCGTAGAGCATAATGATTTGATATATATTGCAAAATAATTGGTACATTCTTTAGTTAACATCCATCACCTCTCATAGTTACAAATTGTGTGTGTGTGTGTGTGTGAGATGAGAACTTTTCAATTTACTCTCTTAATAACTTTCAAATATATAATACAGTATTATTAACTGTAGTCATCAAGTTTACATTACATCCGCTGGACTTATGTATCTTATATCTAGATCAACTTGCCTATCAATGAAAATGCTTTTAAAATTAGATAGTAGGGTGCCTAAGTGGGTCAGTTGGTTGGACTCTTGATTTCAGGTCAGGTTATGATCTCATGGTTTGTAAGTTCAAGCCCCATGTTGGACTCTGTGCTGATGGTCTGGAGCCTGCTTGGAATTCTTTTTCTCCATCTCTGCCTGCCCCATCCTCCCTCCCTCTCTCAGAATAAATGAATAAACTTAAAAAAATAAAAAATAGGGGCGCCTGGGTAATTCAGTTGGTTAAGCATCAGACTTTGGCTCAGGTCATGATCTTGTGGTTCTTGAGTTTGAGCCCCGCGTGGGGCACTGTGCTGATAGCTCAGAGCCTAGAGCCTGTTTGGAATTCTGTGTCTCCCTCTCTCTCTGCCCCTACCCCGCTCACACTGTGTCTCTCTTTCTCTCTCAGAAATAAACATTAAAAAGTAGTAATAATAATAATAAAATAAATAAATAAAAATAAATGAAGTTAGTAAAAACAAACACAACTCTAAGCTCTAGACAAGTGTCAAAATTAAAAACACAAAGATTCAAAAAGACTAAAAATAAAGGGATGGGCAAAAATATATCAGGTACCTGGAAACAGTAAGTGATCAGGGTTTGCAACCACAGCAAGATCAGGACTGAGGACAGTGGCAAGGAAGGCCACTATTTGTTACTATTTAACTTTGCTCTGGTGTTACTAACTAATGCAACTAGACCAAAACAAATAATTAAAGATGTAAGAATTGGAAAAAAAGGAATAAAACTATATTTGCAAATGGGATGCCAGTATACTTTTATAATTCAAAAAACTCAGTGATGAAACAAATCAAACAATATAAGAATTTAGCAATGATACAAAACTAACATACAAAAATTAATAGCATTAACATACATAAATAATAGTCAGAAAATATAATAAATGAGAAAATTCTATTTATAGTGGAAAAAATATAAAACATTAGGGATAAACTTGGCAAAGAATGTTTCAAAACATTTGTACAAAACTATAAAACACTAAGAAACACAAAGGTTGGCTTGAATAGAAGGAAGGACATCCTTTATTCTTTGTTTGGACGGATCAACATCATCAAGATGTTAATTCATTCTGGTTCAATTAAAATTGAATACAGTTGAATACGAATTGAATATGAAGCTAGAAAAATTGAACCTTAAATTCAAATGGAAAAATACACAAGGTTGGCTAAGAAATCGCTGAAGAGAAAGAGCTCCAGGAGAGACTGATTCTGCTAGATAGTAAAGCACACTACAAAATCAGTATAATTAAAACAGTGTAGTACTGGCATTGAATAGATCAACAAAATAGAATACAAAGTGCAGAAACAGACAATGACATATAAAATTATAGTATATTATCAAGGTATGTCTTATACATATCATTTATATCTTTTTTCCCCCCAATTATGTTGTTGAATTTCTGTATATCTTTGTTGATTTTTTGCCTCCTTATTCTATCAATAATGGGTATAGGCATCTTGAAATTTCTCCTATGGCAGAACAGTTGTTAATTTTCTTGCATTTCTTAAAATTTTTGATGTAGCTGAGAGCTTCAACATTGGCAACATCCAAATTTAGAGTTGTTGTATAGTTCAGATAAACCGAGTCTGTTATTAACATTTAACAGTGACACTTAACTCTAGTGATACTTTTTGCTTTAGATTCCTTTTTTTTTTTTTTTTGTATTTATGTAAGCCTTATGATTTTGGTTTAGTTTTGTGTTCTTTTTCGAAAATTTTCTTTTAACTTATTTATTTTGAGAGAGAAAGAGACAGCATGAGCAGGGAAGGGGCAGAGAGAAAGGGAGGGAGAGAATCCCAAACAGGTGCTACACTACCACTACAGAGCCTGATACAGGGCTTGAATTCATAAAACTGTGAGAACATGATCTGCGTCAAAACCAAGAGTCAGTTGCTTCACCAATTGAGCCACCAGGTGACCCAGTTTTGTTTTGTTTCTTATGAGCAACATAAAGCTGTATCTATTACCCAGCATGCCTTTTAATAGGAGAGTTTGGTCTATTTTACACATTTATAATTGATTAAGAATTTAAAATAGACCACGATCTGTTTGGTTTCATTTCTGCCATATACATTTTTTAAAGTTTTTATTTAAATTCCAGTTTTCACATAGTACGATATTCGTTTCAGGAGTAGAATTTAGTGATTCAACCCTTCCATACAATACCCAGTGCTCCTCACAACAAGTGTAAACCTTAATCATCATTACCTATTTAACTCATCCCCCACCCATCTCCTTTCTGGTATACCATATACTTTTAACTTTTCTTTTTTCTACATTTTTTAGTTTTCTTTTTCTCCTCTCTTTTTCCTTCCTTTGAATAAAACACATTACTCACTTATATTCCATTCTGTTTTAAGTTGTTACACTAAAATTTTTAATATGCTTGTTTAACTTAGATTCTAGCTTTAGTAACTATCTTTGCTCTCTTCTCAAATAGTACAAATATGTGCTTTGCTAATTATGTGGTTTGTTTATTGAGAAAATCAGAATTTCTAAACTGTTTTGAAGAATCCCCAGTTCAGCCTCACTAACTGATAATAACAACAGCGGAATCAGGAGAGGTCAAACTGATGCCTGAAATTATCCATTTGAACTTGGGCCTGTGGTTCAAGATTTTACTCTCTATTAGTCTGTGAACATTTAAGGAGTTTCTGCATTATTCCAACTACATATAGATTGTCAAATCTAGACTTTATTTACATTGAAGAAAAATAAAATATTTTCTTTAATCCTCCTTCTTTATGTTTATCTACTGTATGTAGTGAAACAAAATTATAACCAATGCATAGTTAGTTTAGTCTTTTATTTTTTAATATTTATTTATGACAGAAAGAGAGAGAAAAAGAGCATGAGCAGGAGCAGGGGAGGGGCAGAGAGAGAGGGAGACACAGAATCTGAAGCAGGCTCTGGGCCCTGAGCTATAAGCACAGAACCTGATGCAGAGCTCGAACCCTCAAAGCGAGAGATCATCACCTGAGCTTAAGTCAGATGCCCAAAGTCAGACTGAGCCACCTACGTGCCCTTTAGTCTTTATACTAAAATTGATACTTAATCCTCTATTCTCTTCTTCTATCTTATTAACAGAACTCCTGTTTTCTTTTAAGGGATAGAAGTTCTGTCCATACATCCAACTAAATATAACATTTCCTTGCTTCCTTTGTAGCAATGTGAATCAGTTATATCCAGTGAAATATAACTGGAACTCTCCTCGAAATTTCTAGGAAGGTTTTGCTTGTATTATACACAAGCTCTGCGCTTGTTCTCTTCTGGAGTAGGAACATGACGGCTGAAGGACAAGCACAGTGGCTCCCAGGAATATGAGAGAAATGCCAAAGGAATGAGAACAGTCTTGGACTTTCCATCTTTGTACAGCTGAACCAAAGCCAGTAACCACCAACACTGGTCTTGCATCATGAGAAAAAATAAACCTTTATATTGCCTGCCATTGAATGCGATCATATTACTGAATTTATATACACATATATATATATAATTGTCAAGATATATCAGTTATATATATAACATATTATATATATATATATATGTATATATATATATTTAATTGGCTCCACAGTTTAATTATTTCTCCTTTAATGGAACAATTAATATGTATGCTATTTAAACTTGTCTAAAGCACAGATTTAAAAAATCACTATGATTAAAAAACATAGCACTACAAATAAGCAATAGGAGCAAAATATTTTACTTGTGGGCTTTTCCCACTAAAGAGTTTAGGGTATGGTGGAGAAGGCAGACATTGGCAAGTAAACAAATAAGTACATAGGTGCAAATTATGATGCATGATGTGAAGAGAAAGAAAATCCAGCCCACCATTATCCTTGTGTTTAACACTGTAATACACTCCAGACAGACACTTTCTTGGGAACCCGGAATCATCTTTCACTTTCAACAAGTGCAAATCTGATCTTGCCATGTCTTTGCTTAAAGGTCCTCATTGGTTCCCCACTATTGTTAGGAGAAAAACATGTATTACCAAGACGAGTATTACTCATTAGTAAATGGCCTTTAAATCCCTGTATGATTGGGGTCCCTTCCTTATCACCCCAGCATCACCCTACCTTCCCTAGGCAGGTAGGACAAAAGATCTCTACCCCTGTTTTCTGCACCTCAGCCTCCAGGACTCCCTGACTCTAAGTACCCGTCTCCTGTTCCTGGACCATGTCCCTGCCCATTGGCCTAGTTCACCCACAGATCTCACCTCAAATCTCATATTTTTTTCTGTGTTTAGGCTACTTGATCAGGTCCTCATGTTTTATTTATTTATTTGTTTATTTATTTGTTTATTTATTTATTTATTTTTGTTTGTTTACTTAGAGTGTGCTAGAGGGTCAGAGAGAGAGAGAGAGAGAGAGAGAGAGAGGGAATCTCAAGCAGGCTCCACACTGTCAGCATGGAACCTGATACGGGACTTGAATTCACAGACTATGAGATCATGATCTTAGCCAAGATCAAGAGTCAGACACTTAACCGACTGAGCCAATCTGGGCACCCCAGGTCCTCATGTTTTATAATCTCATATTTTCCTGTTTTTTGTCTTCAAAGTGATTTTTCAATTTTTGATGATATATCTGAGCAATAATTTGATTATTATCTCATGTTCTAAATGGAAGACTCCATGAGAATAGACACAATGCTTTTTTTTTTTTTTTATCATCGAATCCCCAGTAGTAGTATAATGTGTGACATACAGAAAGTACTTAATAAACATTTGTAAACGCAGTGTGAATTCTCTTCCTTAGGTTGGAGTTGGGGATGTGTGGACACTCTTATTCCTAAATCCTCCCTTATACTTCCTACTATGAGTTTAATTGAAGTAATACCATGAAAGGCGGGGCTCTAGAAGAGACACAGCAGGGTTGTATTTTGCAAGGTAAGGAGAATCCAGAAAGGTAGAAACACGGGGTTTGGAGACTTGCATGTACAGTGCAAAGTGTGATGAATGAATGAAGGCATTGAATTTAGTGCTCTCTTCTGACCGGAGAAGTTCTATTGTCTTCACAGAATAAGATTTTGTTAATAAATGACAGTTGCTGTAAGAGCATTTCTGTGAGAACCTGCACAGATCCTTAATAAAAGTTCTTGTAGGATATACCCCATTTTAATTATAATAGCTCTCATTTTTAATTCAGGCCTTAATATGTGCCAAACACATGATAAGGGCATTTAACATGTATTACTGCAATTAACCTCAAGCCTTAACTGTTAGCGTTGTTTCCATTTTTATTAGAAAAGAATCTCACTCAATTTAAGATTCTGACTCAGTTTCATAACTGGCCGTCCTGGTAGATAGTACTGCTCTAAAACTCAGACAAACAGGGACTCCCAACCTGAGTGCTGGGATGACTCTGCCCCTCAGGAATGCTGTATTTTGGAGCACCTTCTTGGAAATTGTTAGTCCACTTCAGATGCTTGGGACCTGCTAGACTGGCAATGCTGACAGGGTTACTTCACTGTGAGGGGCCACAGGAGGATAAGGTTCGGGGAGGGAAGGCATTAACAGCTCTCTCATTCTCTCCTACCCTTTATCTCAGGTATGGAGTCCACCAGATACCCCATAGAGCTCTTAGCTTCAGCTTCACATCTTTGGCATTATTGGTCTCCTCAGTTCTGGGTCGGGGGGGAGGCGACTGCCAGGCAAAAATACCTCTTCCATTAGGCAGAACTGTATTTATTTCCTGGGATCATATGAGATTGGCCCTCCAGAATAGTGCTAGCTTGTTGATTTTGGGTGACTCTATTTATATAGACATCAGCTCTAAGAAAAATATTTGCCAGGGGCCCCATGTACTCTAAGGGTGACCTAGCTGTTAAGCCTCTTGATTGACTCCTTACTTTAGGTCAATTGTATTGTCTTGAAATGAACTGCATAAAAAACTGAGAAGGAAAAATATTTATTGCAAAATAAAACTTGCAATAGAAAACTTTTATTCTTAAGAAGTTAGCAATAAATTAAGTTCTTGTTTTTAAGCAGAATAAGAAATTTGGCATTTTTTTCCCTCCAGGTAATGGAATGACTCACTTGCATCATGTCATCAGGCAAAACATGTATCCCCCTAAATGGAAATAAATTCTGATAACAAAGTCATGTCAGCTAATCCAGAAGGATCCTCTTGGAGGATATCAATTGCAACATCCCGTCTTTATGAAAAAAATTAATATTCCTTTGAGTTTGTATTCTTAATATATATATAACCTTATTTATACAATTTTCCCAACAGAGGTTTTCAAATGGATAAGTTGTGAAGGATGAAGCACATTCTCAGCTGCACTGAGAATTAGAAAACTAATTGTTTTCTGTGATAAATAAATATATATACATTTGCCTTATATTCCTAAAGAAATTATATACTCAAGTCTTGGGAAATCAAATGGAATTTCTGGATGCATTTGTCATAAATCACTGAGATTTCAAAAATTATCACAAATATTTACAAAATGTGGAAACCTAAGATATCTAAAGCATCTCTGAAGAAAGGGTCAGTAAAGTCACTGCTTAGGAGAGGCAGGAATGGTTCCTGATAGTTTTGCCAAAAGTTGAAGCTCCTTTTACCCTTCAGGACTTTGAATCATGCCCCCCTTTCCCAAAACGAAACAAAACAAAATAAAAAACAAAGCTCTTCAAGTCTTCTTGTTTGTTGGGATATTCTTAAATTCATCTTAACCAAATTAGAATTTGAGAAAGAAAGAGAGAGAGAGAGGAGAGAGAGAGAGAGAGAAAGCAGTTACCACAAAAGCAGTATTGAAAGCATACTTTTCATTTCAGTGTGGAAACTGCAGAAATCACCAACATGTATTTGCCAGCAGTATCTGTAATATAATCTTTCAATTCCTGCTGTCTGAGTCATGAACAGCTAACCCTCTGTACATATAAAAGGAAAGTTTTATGCCCCATACTCCTTTCTCCCTGTACCCTCAGCATGCTGACCTTGTCTGATAACCACTTTTGCAGTAGGGATGGCTCTGGCCAGTTGTGGCTCCAGTGGTATACACAAGGAATATTCTTTTCCTCATTAGTTCCTTCATCTTCTCTCAGACAAGTACTGTCCAGTAGAACATTTTTTGATGATCGAAGTGTTTTTCAATGTGTGGCTATTGAGAACTTCAAATAGGTTCATGTGAATGAGGAAATGAATTTTTAATTTTACTCAATTTAAATTTAAATTAAATTTAATAGATTGAAAATTTAATTGAAATGTAATTTTTATTAAACTTTAATTTTAATTAATTTAAAGTTAAATTAAAATTAATTTAATAGCTACATGTGGCCCAATTGCTACCATTTTGGACGATGTAGCTTAAGCCCTGGTAGAACATGTGGTCAAGTTTCCACCTTATCATCTCCTCAGTCTCATCATTCTCCCTTATAATTTACTTCAGCCCAGGAGGGCTTCATTCTTCATATTGGTGATCGTAGGAAACTATCTGAAAGTTAGGGCATCTTTCAGGTGAGTCCCTTTTCTTTTCTTTGAATCTCATCCATCAAACAACAGGACATCCATTCAGTTGCAAAACTGAGTCAGTTCTCTTTGGAGATATATGCTTCTTTACCTACATCTTTATGTCTTCTAAACTACTTTAGTCAGCTTAGCCTTAAGGAAAATTTTCAGACATTCCAATTTTCAGTTTATCTTAAGAGTTTATTTTTTTCTGTTGCAGTGAAATATCTACTTCTCATGCCTACCTTCCCCTCTTTTGGAGGTCCTTCTAATTCTCTTCCCTTTCTTTTATGTTTTCTTAGGTAGTGGTCTACACATAACTGGAAATGGCACCAGCATCATACAGGTGACCAGGCAGTCAGATATGGATGTATGGTCTTGTCACCTAGTATTTGACTCCTCTCTCCTGTTTCCAGTTTACAACCTACTCACAACTAGAAGTGAGACCTGTCCTAAAAGGTAAGATTACTATTTTTTATTGACACTAATAAATGCAAATATGCAAATATGTTAATTCCATAGGTAACCAATAAGAGCATGGTAAAAAAATGTATAAATTATATTCAAATAGGGGGGGAAAGTGAAATAATTCAAAATACATGATCGACCTACCAGTAGGTAAGAAAATAAAGAAACCGGTGACACAAAAGAAAATAAATAGTGGGATGGTAAATTTAAATCCAAATATATCAGTAATTATATTGAATATAAAGTAAGCTAGTCTTGGGGTGCCTGGGTGGGTCAGTTGTGGAAACATCCAACTTCAGCTCAGATCATGATCTCGCAGTTCACGTGTTTATGTCATTAAATTTTGAAGTGCTTTGTTTAGTGGGAGGAGATAGCCAGAATTGTCTTTTGAATTAAGTTATGAAATGTTATTAGAAAATTTTTTAAGCCCTTATTGATGTATTAGAAGACTTAAGACTGTGGGATGCCTGGGTTGCTCTGTGAGTTGGGCATCTAACTTTGGCTCAGGTCATGATTTCACAGTTCATGGGTTTGGGCCCCATGTCAGGCTCTGTAATGATAGCACAGAGCCTGGAGCCTGCTTTGGATTCGGTGTCTCCCTTACTCTCTGCCCTCCACCACTTATGCTCACTCTCTCTCAAAAACAAACATTAAAAAAATTAAAAAAAATACTCAATATTATAAACATGTCATTCTTTTCAATCTAGATTGATAGTATCAACACATTTCTAATAAAAATTCCAGACAGATATTTGTGGAAGTTGACAAGTTGATTTTAACATTTATATGAAATGCAAGTTCTAAGAATAACCAAAATAATCTTGAGAAGAAAAAATATGATGATTCTACACTATCAGATATTAAGACCCACTGTAAAGCTACAGAAATTAAACAGTGTGGTTTTAGCTACGTGGATAGACAGAGCAGTGGAACAGATTCAGAGGGTTGAGAAAAAGATCATACGTACAGGGTTCTCTCTCTCATGTTGATGAGGTTTTGGAGTGATGGTAGAGTTCGTGGGTTTTGGAGCTGACAGCCAAGAATCCTTGAAGAGGTCTTTGGTACAAAAAGGTGATTTTATTAAAGCATGGGAACAGGACCTGTGGGCAGAAAGAGCTGCCTTGGGATTGTAAAAACTGGGTCATTATATACTATGGGGCTGGGGGAGATAAAGTCAAAAGAGAAGTTTCCAAAGAGATTTTCTTATGCTAAAGACTCACTGATTACTGGAGGCCTAGCTATTGTTCAAGTTAAGTTGTTTTTCCCTCTAGCAAAGCATTAAGGTAAGACAGTAGGGAGTTCCTAGACTTTAGGCTATTGATGGGATTGCCTTTTTCATGTAAACTGGTGGAGACTCTTATCAGCTTAACCATTTGTTTTTTTGTCCTTTCCTGTTTTTGGGGAGCCTGGAGTGTCCAAGGAATATCACACATATTCTACTTGGAGGTGGGGGTGTGCTAGTTTGTACTTAGCCCTCAACCTGCCTTATGCTCCCTCATCAATATGATAAAGGTAACCCTGCCCAGCAGTAGTGAAGTATTGGTCTTTCAATAAATGATGCTAGGTTCATTGGATATCCAGATGTGGAAAATAAAAAATCTGACCTCATACCAAGCACAACAATTAATTTCAGATTGTAGATCTAAATATATAAGGGTTCTAGACAGGATGGGGTTTACCAAAATCCAATGTTTTGTTGTTGTTGTTGTTGTTGTTTTTCAAACATAATTTTATTGAGGTGTAATTACTGTATAAAAAGCTGAATCTATTTACAGTCGGTTGTTGGTTAATTTGACATATGGATGCAGCTGTGAAACCATTTTCACAATCTAGATAAACTCTCAATTTTAAAAAAGAAGAAAGCAAAGAGAAGTAGAGAAAAAGCAGTATAGATGGAAAATACAAAATGATAGAAGTAAACTCAAATATATATTGGGCATTAAAATCATTACAAATGAACTGAATTTAGCAATTACAGGAATAAGTGAGACAAAAAAAGCCATGAGATCAGCTATATGCTGTGCTCAAGGGTCATGTGTAAAACAAGAAGACAGCAAGATTGAAAGTAGGGAGATGAAAAGAAACTATGGCAGACAACCATTAATTAAAAGAAAATTATTCAAAATATAGACTTTGAGGCAAAAAGCATTATATAAGGAACACGTAGATATTTCAAATGATAAACAGGAAAATTCAGCAGGAATTTACTCCACATCAACATTGGTATATAGCAATAAGATAGACGCAGGTACAGAAAACTTAAATTGACAAATTTTGAGAACAAATATACACCTCCAAAATCACAATGAGAGATGTCAGGATATCTTTTTCTGTAATTGGAAACGAATCAGACAAAAGATTAGTAAGGGTATCTATGACTTGAACAACATAATTAAGTTTGATAATACTGGCAAAATGTAGACTTTAACAAACTCTAATTAGAGAATCTACATTCCCTCAAACATACACTAATCACTTGCCAAATTTTGTAATATATAAAGCCATAGAACAGGTTTCAACATACTTCAATAAACCGAATATCACATAGACCATATTATCTCAACCCAATGTAATTAAGGTAGAGATCAAAAATGCATAAGATAAAAAAAAATTATGTTTGGAAATCTATAAAAGGCATCTAAATAACTGATCAAAGAAGAACTCATGCTGGGAATTATTACTATTTTAGCTTTTAGTTCTAGCCCCAAATCTCTTTTGATTTCCCTCACATTTCTGCAAGTCTTAGAGCTTGCTTTTTAGCTTTATGAAAGCATTTGTACAGTGGCCTCAGTGATGCGAGTATAGCATATATTACATATCCCTGTGAAGATTTCTAGAGGTTTCTTCTGGTGCAGCTGCCTCCTGTCTGGTATATTTTTATGCAAACCCAGCTGCTTCAGCCACTCCCAACAGTGACTGATCGACCTCTCTTTCTGCAGCTCAGGGCAATAGCTTCCTTTGCTTGGGTTGCTGTCCTTTGCTCCTTGCTGAAAATGCCCCAAGGCTGGAAGCTATTGTTGGCTCAAGCTAGTTCTTTTCCCTTCTCTTAGGGAATAAAATCCTGTGTTATCTATGGTAAAACATCTTAAAAGTGCTGGATTTTATATTTCTACGTACCATATTATGTATTCATGTTTATATAAAAAATATATTTTATCCTGTTTCATGGCAGTTTGTGGTGAGAAGGCTTATGTCCATACCATTATGTTCCTGTTTAAGACCTTTCAGATCTTGTAGCTACTTCTGGTCTCAGGCAACCTTTCTTCCAACTCCCTTTTTGGGCTCATGTGCCTTGTCCCTCTCTCCTCAGATCAAGGGCAAGCTAACGTAGTCTCTTCATGTGCTTAGTTTTTACAGAGGAGAGAAAAAGCCAAAAATTATTTCAAAGTGTTTTTGCCATCTATCCAAAATTTGCAGAGTGAAGATCTTTCAAAATGTGTGTATGTGTGTGCATGGGTATGTGTTGGCAGAGGGGCATATAAAGAAAAACATAAATTGAGATTTTTATAAAGTATGCAGGCTAAAAACCATTTGTAATTGCAGAATTAGTAACTATATATATAGTTTTATATACATATGTATATATATAGATAGATATAGATATACGTATATATATAGAGAGAGAGATATATATAGATAGATATCTATATCTGTGGTTTGGCCACAGAGATTGTTGAATATGATATGCCTAGGATTATTAATTTTATGTGTCAACTTGAGTGTGTTATGCCCAGAATTCGGGAACCCCAAAAACCACCAGGGAGCTGAGTCCAATGCAAGAACAAAGAGCCTTTATTTGAGCTAGTTCGAGCTCAATCTCATACCTGCACCGACACAGCGGTGGGTCCAGAGAGAGAGAGAGCGCCGTTCCAAAAACACAATAGTTTTAAAGGGGTCTAAGGGCAGTGGGAGGGGTGATGGTCGTGGCCCTAGCCGATTGGCTGAGGAAGTGCAGGGTCCTGTTCCATAGGTCAAGCTTCTGCGCAGGCGCTAGGGACTCAAGGTGGAGGACACCGAACACAATGCAGTCAGTCCCAGTTTGCGCTTAAGCAAAATGGAATCAGTCCAGATTTGCCCTTACAGGTGAACCAGAGGATGCTCAGATATTTGGTTAAAAGTTATTCTGGGTGTGTCTTTGAGAGTGTTTCTAGAGATTAACATCTGAGTCAGTAGAATGAATAAAACAAATTGCCCTCCTCGCTGTGGTGCACCTCATACAATTCATTGAAGGCAGGAATAGAACAAAAAGGCTGAGTAAGAGAGAGTTTATTCTCTCTTTGTTTGACTATTTTGGAGCTGGAACTTTGGTCATCTTCTGCCTTTGTACTCAGATTGGATCTATGCCATTGGTTCTCTTGGATGTCCAGCTTGCTAACTATAGATCTTTGGACTCTTAATGCCCATAATCCTGTGAGTCAATTCCTTATAAGAAATCTCAGATGTAAGTATAAATATATAAAATCTCCTGTTCCTGTTGGTTCTCTGGAGAACCCAAACTAATACAGTGTCTTACTGAGTGATTTCAGTTTCATGAAGGTTTTTTGGCCAACTTACTCTGGTGTATCCCTGGTAATTTACACAGTCTTTTGGAGACTGCTCTGATTCTGCTTCACTTCACACTGGAACTACTTTTGAGAATTAGGGGGGAAAAGAGAGGAAGGCAGTTATAAAAGGAGGAGAGCCAGACTTACTGAGTGTCATATAGATGGGGACTAAGTGGTATCAAAATTGAGATTGGAACATTTCATATTTTCCACTAATATATCTAATACTTTGGGTGAAAAATGCTATTCAACAATATCCAAACTCAGAGTCGGTGGAGAAAAAGGGCACGTGGTTAGAAATCAAACTTCATTCTAGCTATTTAATGGAAAAAATAATTTCCTAAACCAAGGTTTTAAGAATTTTTGATAGGCCACATTTTTGTTACATGTGACATTTTGTAAATGCATGAGATAACATTTCGTGATCTTCATTTGTAAATGTGCGAGTTTTCTGAGATACCGCTTTAATTTTCTGAAATGTTACCTGTCTTCCCCTGTGTTTATTAAAATCTTTTGAGGCAAATCTTAAACTGTACTTCCTCTTTGTAGCCAAACTTGACTTTGAACTTCTGTTTCCATTATAATGATTGTTTTCCTGAGGAATCAGATTTCCCTATATTAATTTCATGTAAGTACGTCTGTCATATGTAGAGAGAATACGAGAGTGCAATACAGCAGGGAGAAAAGAAAGGAAATTAGAAAACAGAATACTTAACACATAGGAGGATTGAGGGAAGAACACACTGGACTGGTATTATGGTTTGAATTGTGTCCCCCAAAAGTTATATGCTAGAGTTCTAACCCCTAGCACCTCAGAATGTAACCTTATTTGGACATAGGGTCATTGCAAATGTAATTAGTTAAAATGAGAATAGGCTGGAGTAAGGTGGACCCTCAATCCAATATGACTAGTGTCCCTATTCCTCTAATGTCCCTAGAGGAAAATTTGTACACAGATATGCTCACAGGGAGAATACCAGGTGAACACAAAGGCAGGAATGAGGTGATACATGTAAAAGCCGAAGAATGCCAAAGATTCCTGGCAAATACCAGAAACTAGAAGAGAGGCATGAACAGATTCCCCCTGCTGACACCCTCTGATCTCTGACTTCTGACCTCCAGACTATGAGACAATCCATTTCTGTTGTTTAAGCCACCAGTGTCTGGTACTTTGTTAAGACAGCCTTAGGGAAGCTAATATAACCAGAATTCAGAAGACCTTGATTTTTGAACTGTCATTCTCCTAATTCTGTGACTTGGGTAATATTGATTAACATCTTTGTGTTTTGATTTCCATAGCTAAAAAATGAAGGATCATATCTGTTAATTTTTTAAATATAGGTATCCTTTTATGTCAAAAAGTAGTGAGAAGCCCCAAAAGCTTATATGTATATGGCCATATAGATATATCCATTTTGCTATATTAAAAATTAAACTTAGAAATTTTATAAGGTATTTATTTCTGAATTTATTTAAAAATAAAAAAATTCAGTATATGTTAATATATTTACATGTTTTCTGACAACTATATTTTACTAAACAAATGAAAACTTAGGAGAGTGATAACGTATTACATTTTTGCAAATCTCTTCATTGACCAGCTTATAGTAAAGCTAGGCTCTTGAATACAGCTGGGTTCTTATATCTATTTCTGCATTCAACCATTAGCAATATGTTGTTTTCATTTAAGTACATAGGGAAAACCCAAGTTCACATATGCTTATCGTTGGAAAAGTGAGGAGTATTTTAATTGCTTTTTTAAAAGTATGTGGATATTCTTTAATTTTACACCAAAACTTATTTTCATTTTCTTAAAAGTAAGGTCCACTATGGAATCTGAAAGCTTATCAATGACATTTTTGTTCTCTGTCAGGTAAAATCTCCTGATCTATTTTATATATTGAATGACTGTCTTACCCATTGGAAGATTTTGTGTCATGATGCTTTGGTCATTTGGAAAACATTGACTCACTGATTTATGCAGATATTCCGAACGTTGACACATTTCTCTATTTTTAAAAAATGTTTATTTATTCATTTTGAGAGAGAAAGAGAAAGACAGAGAAATAGAGAGATATGAGGGGGGAGGAGCAGAGAGAATCCCAACTGCGAGGAGCCACTCATGGGACTTGATTCTACAAACCATGAGATCTTGACCTGAGCCACAATTAATTAAGCCAAGAGTTGATCACCCAAATGACTGAGCCACTCCAGCACCCTGACACATTTCAGTCTTTAGTATCAAACATCACATTTGTAAATAGCCTGTTAAAATTTGTGGTTGCAGATATGTTTTCCAAAATTCTAGTTTTTGCTTGAAAGCTCAGATCCTATTGAAAAAGTAACATCAATTGTTTTTCTTAAAGTGACAAGCTTACTTTGTTCATTTTTGAGAAAGTGACTGTTAAATTACCAAGTGTGAAAAATTGTAGTTTGTCTATCAGTTGTTTGTTCAAACTGATTTCCAACTGCTGTTCTGTGGGGGGAAAAAGAAAAGCTAAATCAGTTCTCAATTTGAATAATGGCACAAGTAATTTTCCTCTAGATAGCCCTTACACTTTGATATGGTCAAGAACTACTTATATGTATCTCTCATTTCATCACACAGAAAATTAAAAATACATGGATTCTGGTATAGACATCTAATAAAATTAATAGTTTTCACTGTATTATCAAGGACATTCTTTAGTGAAGCTGACTTTTTTTTTGGTCTGAAAGTGGACAATGGCAAAAAAAGAAGTCTATTAGTACAGTTTGGAGCCTCGATATGTGTTAAGGAGCTAGTAGACTTTCACCCACCATTGTTTTTTGCATCACTGGTGTGTTAGGGAGTAAGAATTCCTGTCCCCTTCAAGGTCCTTCTAGCCAGACTGAAAATCAAATTGATATGAGGCAGATTAACAGAAGAAAATCAAATTTAATGGGAACATATGGGGAACCCGGGAAGACATGGAAATTCCAAAGGCAGTAAGACAAAATGAGGTATATGTATCATCCTGAAGTAAGGAAAAAGAGTAGGGGTCTGGGACTTCAGAGGAAAGGAATGCAATTTACAAGAAGGTGAAAGAGTAAATGTGTGATAAGCAAAATTTTTTGAGCCACTCAGAGCCAATAGGACAAAGAGAGGACTTTGATCAAAATGACCGTGCTTGCCTCCTCCCTGTCTGCCATGTCTACCATACCTACTTCATATCATAATGTGGTGATCTGTGGTGATAGCTCTCTTCCTGGAGCAAGTCCTGTAAATTATTTTTATGCAACTGAGGGAGAAGTAAAGAGCTTTTCCTGAATCCGCTAGGTTTTAGTCACTTTTTAACTCAAATTAATCTTCATGTTAAAGTGGCCCAGCTTGTGGCAGCCTGTTTTGGGCCCCTACAAATGCAAATGTTGATCCAGGAAAAAGACAAATAAAGTCTTTTTATTATTGTAAAAATAGTTCCTGTCTCATGAGCACTGGGCTAGATGGTTTGGGGGTTCTTAATGTGCATCTCTTTTGTTACCTGTGAAATTATTCTATGAGTCATTTTGTAACATGTAAAAAACATTGATCACATTTCTAATTTATTTACTCAATATCCAAGAGTAGAGATACTTTGTAAACAAGAAAAAAATCACCTGAACTCCATGGGGCACTGTAGTCCTGGGAGACTTGGAGAGACACCCCTCAAAAGTCAATGTTGGCAGCATAGAAGAGGTGCAACACTGAATTGGCAACCCCAGCCATCATACAGGTGATCAGGTGAAACGTTTACTTTCTCCTAGTGGGAGGGCACCCTGAATTGTCCTGGCTAGACATCAAAGAAAAGATAAGACCAACTTAGTACAAATTTTCTCAGCATTGAAGTCTTCTGTTATTTATGAACTTGAGCCAACGTATATTTTGAATTATATTCTCAACAAAAACAAAAAAAATGTTTTGAGAAACCAAATTCCTGGGTTTGAATACAAAAAACAAAAAACTTTGTGGCTTGTACTTTTCATATCTGAATAATTAGCAGTATTCACAATTTTTCAGCATTAACATTTAACTCAAAGAAGCAAGTTACAATTACTGTGAAACATTTAATGGATATTTTAATAAAAACATTTACATTCCAAAGTGGATGAAAATGGTTTCCAGACTGACTCATACATTGAGATTTACTAGGCCTGTGCCCTAAAGGACACAATGGTAAAATTCAATTATCTTGTATCTATCTATATCCATATATGTCAGAAGGCATTAACTGTTGGTAATAAAATAATTTAATGATGCATATAGAGATTTTTAACGGTGTTTTCTTAGAAAAATAAATTACTATAAAATATAATAAAATCCCATTCGCTTTTTGTAGGTAGTAAGAATCCTGAGTAGCTTTTGTTCTAAGATCACAACTGAAGATAATTAAGGAGAATAACAGAATTGATCCTACAGAAAACTTGTTTCCTCATATTGCTTCAATTTTATTGGTCATTCATTTACATGCATTTGACAGAGCATTGTTGATGGAATCATTTTTCCTGATTAATGTTTTAAAGGATTGCTAAATAAATGCAATGTAGAGAAGAATCCACTGCAGAAGGCACTCCTTAAAAGAAAATGTTTTTGTCTCTTACTTAGTCATCTTAAAAGTGAAATAACCTATTTACATGAAGTGGAGGTCTGAATTACTAAGAGTGTACTATCTTAGAAAGGAAGCAAGGAAGAAAAGAGAAAAGGAAGGGAGGCAAGAAGAGAGGAAGGATTTAAGAGTACTTGTTTCATACTTCTTCCCATCTCTCACAGTGTCTACTGTAGTACATTGCACATAGTAGGTATTGAAATGTTGTTCATCTCTCAGTGGTTCAAAGACAATTTCAAAACATTATGATCTAGATCATCGGCTATATCTGTAGTTTATTTAAAAATGTGATTATTACTTATGATTATAATATAACTCTATCACTAACCTAGAGCTTAGAATCAGAGGGCTCGTTTGGAATACAGTCAGTGATGGTTTGGGGAATTCAAAAGCAACTTTCAAAAATAAAAATAAATCAACAGAGCAAAGATAGTGAGAGCCAAAGAAACATTAATTAAAGCCTTATGCTTTGAGAAAATACAATGTTCTGCAGGGATCCTGACATTGGAACAAAAACCTTAAAACAAAGTTGATGCTTACAGATTGTGGGAGGGCAAAAAGTAAGGCAAAGAACAGTTCCCTTGCTCAGGTTGGGGGAGCAGTGACAAGAGACTTCAATACTTGCCAGGGGAAGAAGTGATATTGGTAGTTGGGATTGTGGTAGCAAAGGAACCAAGCAAAGGACAATTGTCAGCTTCTTATATCAACCACTGAATTAATTATTTTTACTTTGAGTATAGTTGACACAGAAGGTTACATTAGATTCTGGTGTAAACATAGTGATTTAACAACTTTCTCGTTATGCTATGCTCACCACAAGTGATAACCATTTGTTATCATACATGAGTTAATGTCTTTTTTTTTTTTTTTAAGATTCTTTTTAACCAAACTTAACAGTCTTCTGTGTCCATAGTGGTAAACAAAGTAAGTTTGCTGGTATGTTGAGTAAGATCACCACCTGAGTGACAGGGATGATTATTACAGGGTATGACATATAATAAACAAGGTATGACATATGAAAAAGTGGGAATTTGAGAAATTCTTACTTTGTAAATATTGGCCAGGAACAGGAAAGGCTGTATTTATTTTGTATTTAAATAATTGTGTTGCTTTTCAAAATACTTGCAGTATCATGTCATTTTACTTATTATCTGGAAGTTTTTTTTGTGTTCTATCCCAGAACACCAAAGGTTTCTATATCATTCTGAACAAGTGCAAAGTAGGCTCCCAGTGGTAGTGACGTTTAAGGACAGAAAGAGAGTGGCATGAACCCTTTGTGGAGATTTCCAGTTTGAAAACTGAGGCAGAATCACCGCTAACATTTTTGGGCCCATCAGGTAAAAGTATAAATAGAGGACGACACTTTTGGTGTTTAAAATTTTAGAAATGATCAATCATGTTAGCTAACTCCTAAATAAAATATGTTCAGTTCTTCATAAATATACCTCCATTATGTATTCATAAAAATATTTGTGAAAATCCATGGTTCTAATATGATTAAAAATCAGGAAAATATTAAAAAATCACTGAGTATCTTTATTCTTGCCCATGCCTGAAGGTTATCCCTCCAGAAAAGTGATTTGGGAGAGTAATAAAATAAAGGCATACATAGCTCATGAGTTATTATAGACATTTATTTCCTGAAGTACATTTCCTTGACTAAATATCAGCAAAACCGTGACTTACAGTGTCATGATAAAAATTTTCACACAGTCTGTAGTCTATTGATAGAAATTCCACACTATTCAATCTTTTTTGAGTTATTACTATTTTTAGACAATTTTTCATTAATTTCACTTTACAGGAACTTTGATCTGCTAACATAGTAGCAACTGAAACTGTCAATAAGATTTTTAAAGCAATATTTAGATTTGGAAATAAGCCATTATTTTTCATGTCACGTTCAAAACACTGTGACAGTGTCAAATATGACATATCATCACAACCAAAGAAATTACAAGTTATTTCAATTTTATCATATAACTTATGTGGTGATTTTTACTATTTCTTAAAGCAATAGCCACAAAATATTCTTTAAGGTTTTATTCTTTTCTTAAAAGAATTTTTTGATGTTGATTCATCTTTGATCGAGAGAGAAACAGAGCATTAGTGGGAGACAGGCAGAGAGAGAGGGAGACAGAATATGAAGCAGGCTCCAGGCCCCAGGTTCAAAGCTGTCAGCACAGAGCCCATTAGGACCCTGTGCTCAAATTCACGAGCCATGAGATCATGACTTGAGCCAAAGTCAGATGCTAAATCTACTGAGCCACCCAGGCACCCCTAAGTTTTTATGCTTTAAAATATTGCACTGCTAAGATAGTAAAAATAAAACAAAAATGGCATTTTGCAGCTCAAATCTTTTTGTGTTCAACACTTTATCTCAATTTAAGTCTGAAACTATATTTGTCTATTATTGCTGGAAAATAGCCTTTATAGATTCTAGGTTATATGCACATAAATCTTCTACTTGGTAGTTATGAAATAATTTTGTTTCATTTTTCTAAGTTATATTTGATTAGGATGTCAGTTTGTTGTATTGCTGATATGTAGTTTTGTTCATTTGGAAAACTTTGTGTCAAAAACTTAAATAGAATTTTAAAAATCATGTTAAAAGTTAAAGAGGAAACCTTGAATCCACTTTACTATTTTGGTATACTTTGTAAATATACTAGTAGCAAGAAATGTTTTATAAAAATAATTATGGATAGCACAAATTCAATAATTTCATTTTTTGGCCAAAGACCATAACTTTTCTTTATTTGGGGATCTTCATTATTTTGTAAAACTATTCTCATGCATCTAATTTTATTCTAATGTATTTTGTCAGGATGTTCTTATTTTTCAAAATTGTTGGCTAGTATATTGTTTGGAAGATATATACTGTCTTACGAATGTACTATTCTATTTTTAGTTTAAGAAGAGATTTAAAAAGATCAGCAGCAGCAGGTATTGAATTTTGTGACAGTATTCTATATGCATTTGAGACTATCATAAGGTATCTATCTTTTATTTTGTTAATGGCATGAGTCACAATGATTTTCGAATGTTAAAGGAACTTTTCAGACCTGGCCCAGAAAAGAAACAAGAAACAAAAGAAACCAAAACCAAACTTGGTCACGATGTGTTAACATTTTTATATATACTTAACTATATTTAGTTTGCTAATATTTTATTTAGAGATTTTTGATTCCATGTTAATGAGAGAGTTTGGCATGTGCTTTTCCTTTCTTGTAAAGTCCTTGTTAGATTTTTGTCATCAAGGTAATGTTGGCTTCATAACATGACCTGGAAGGTATTTTCTCTTTTTCTGTAGTCCAAGAGATCTTGTATTAGAATTGTGGGTTTTTTTTTCCCTCTTGTATGTTTGGGAGAATTTGCCAGTGTCTGAGCCTGAAGTTTTCTTTTGTAAAAGTTGATTACAGATTCTTTATTAGATATAAGACTCTTTTATTTTTACCTAGAGTCAGCTGAAAATGTATTTTACTAGGATTTTTGGGTTTTATCTAAATTTTAAAATTAATTGACATAATTATATACACACACACATAATTCTTTACTGATATTCCCTTCTTAAACTTTTGGTGTTGATTATTAATGCCTTCTCATTTTTTTCCCTCGATCAGCCATGTGAGGAGTTTATCAAGAAGCCAACAATTGTCTCTGCTGATTTATTTTTTGTTGATTTCCATTTTATTGATTTATTTTATTTTTTTCTTAACTTTCTTAAGTTTCCTTTCTCTTTCTAGCTTCTTGAAATTAATCTTCACATAATTGATTTTCAATTTTTCTTATTTAATACTATAAATATTTTTCTGAATATAACTTTAGTTTTATCCCACACATTTTGACTTGCTATATATAAATTATCTTTAAGTTCAAACATTTTAAATTTCATTCTGATTTCTTCCCTGCCCCTTGGGTTATTTTGAATATATTACATAATTTCCATAGATTTGTGGGTTTTCTAGTTTCCTTTCTATTATTAATTTCCTGCTTAAATCCACTGACTTCTGAAATATCAGTTTTATTTCATTCTTTAGAAATTTATGATACTTGTTTTTTGGCTTAGGATATGGTCAGTTTTTGCAAATGTTCCATGTGTACTTGATAGTAATATATACTGTGTAGTTATTGGATTCTATGTTTTATATATAAATTATTTTGTGTTTAAAAATTTTATATCATTTTATCATTCACCATGCCAAAATTCCCTTCTATGCTTGTGGATTTATCTTTATCTCCTTTAAAATTTTTGCTTTATGAGTTTGAGGCTATATGTGTAGATGAGTATAAATGTGTACCTTCCTATTCAATAGACCTTTTTACAATTTTGCTTTCTTTATCTGTCAAAGTGAAACTCGTAATTATGGAAGAACTGATACTAGAAATGTAATCCACAGCAGTAATTAAGTATTTATTTAGTACTGTCTATAGTTGATAGTGCGTTCAGATTTGATCCAAATTGATTCAAGCCTGATAACATTTTAGTTTCAAAGAAAGCCAGGCCTAATATTAGGGGACATTCTTTCTTGAGAGGAATTTTTCCTATTCTTATAAAGTGAAAAAGGTAACCAAGATGAACTCATCTTAATTATTAACAATTTAGTAAAGATGAGTTAGAGAGCCTTAGTTTAAAATGTGTGCCTTATCTACTTATTGAATGAACCACTTACATTTATTTTGCTCTTTACATTTGTTTCCTCTTACTCTAGATGTAACAGAGTAGTCATAAAAAAAAGAGAGAGAGCTTTGAATTAACAGCTGGGCAATACATTGAGTTATAAATACAAGCTTGCATTTTTTAAAAAAAAGTTTAATGTTTATTTATTTTTGAGAGAGAGAGAGACAGAGTGTGAGTGGGGAAAGGGGACAGAGAGGAAAACACAGAATTTGAAGCAAGTTCCAGGCTCTGAGCTGTCAGCATAGAGCCCAACATGGGGCTCGAACTCATGAAATATGAGATCATGACCTGAGCTGAAGTCAGATGCCCAACCACCTGAGCCATTCAGGTGCCCCAATACAGGCTTGCATATTAAATCGTAGGTAAATTTTTATCCCAATTATAATTTTTTAGGTAAAGTATCTTAAATATTTAATCTTTTGATATTTGCATTTTGTTTTGTAGTGAAGCTTTTAACCACTCATTCAAATGTTGAGCACTTCCTCCTATCCAGTCATCCTATGATCCTATTCCCTCCAAATATAAACAATTCTATTGACTTAATGCTTATTTTAAGTCATAGAAAGATTGTGGGTTGAATTTTACAGACATAAAAGCTAAAAAGAATATACTCAGATATTATAAAGTTGACTTGGCAAAAACTTCCTTCGTTTGAAGACAAAAATAGTCAATTTCTCATCCCTGCAGGGAAAAAAGATATCTAGAATGAGAAAAATAGGTGACTTCCAATTACATTTAGATTCTTAACTGTGTGTATGAACAGAACAAAGAATAGACTCAGCAAAGCTAGTTATAAGCACACTATTAGAAATAGAACATTTGTTTTTTTGGGTGGTAGCAAAAATATTTAGAAATATGCAAAATGCATACAAAAATCTATATTTATGAAAAATACCCATAGGATCTCTAAATCAGCAAACGATATTGCAGCAGATATGGAGCAGAAGTAACACACCAAAAAAGGCAACTGTTAATTTACAGATGGCCTTATCTCTAGTTGGCTGAAACCTCTGTGACTTGGGAACAAGAGTGTAAGTCCAAATGCTGGAAGCCATTCCGGATGGCACAGCAAATCTACTAAAGAATATATTTCAATAATCACTTACATTGTAAGAGTAACATTTGAGGAATTTGAAATTCGTTTTCATTTCCACGTACCAGTATCATTCTCTCATGGGGCATTTAAGGCATATCTAAGAGCCAAGATTTAGAGAAACAAATTCCACTAGGTTCTCTTTTTGAAACTAAGTATCTAAGCATGAAGGCTGTAGGGTCATCTGTTTAAGACCACAACTTAAATAAAATGGATAAATGCATGCTGAACACATTTCTAGGCATCTCAGGAGAAAAATAAGGTTGAAATGCATGGTACATGTTGCTATATTCTGGTAACCAACCATCACCAGAGAAAACCATATAATAGTACGTATATGTGTACAAATTTATGGTTTTCCACCTCATTCTGGTCCTCAGTACAACATGACAATCATTTATATATTTCTATTTCACTTGCTCTCTTTTTCCCACATAGGCAAGTCCTAATGAATAACAATCCTTTATATGGTACCCAAACTATCCCAACTCTTTTTCCTCTCAGGAGGTGATTTTTGCCTTCACTTCATTAAGAAAGTAGAGGGTCCATCCACATTACCAAATTGCAGTATTTGTCTTTTCGTCATTTCCTTCCTTTTCAGCAAAAAACACTTGATTTCTTCTTCTTGTGTCATATCCTCACTCCTCTAAACTCCTACACAACTTAAAATGATCTCTTTTCTAAGCCATTACCACTTCTGCACTGTCTTCTCATTTCCTATTTTAAGAGTAGTCTCCCATTAGCCACCACTGTTTTCACAGCCATGCTTCCCGAAAGCATAACCAATGTCTGCTTTCTTCAGTTCCTTCAGTCCATTGATTCCTTGACCCAATATATTCTGCCTTCTGCCAATACTATTCTACTCACACCATTCCTGCCAATGTTCATTTTATGTGAATGAGTTCATTTTAAGTGAAAAAGTCCCTTTTTCACTTTTGGGCCTGTTGAGTCATTCTCTATGCTTCACCCATTCTACTCTCTTGGATCTACAGACAGTTTGACTCAGTTTCTTCTCCCACATCTCTGTGTAAATCTCCTGTGCAGGTTCCTCATGCCTCTGTCTCTGAGTGAGAATGTTCTTCCAAGGGCCAATCTTAACTTTGTTTTCCTCTTAATCTTTACTTGAATATCTCTTCTACCTTGATGGCATCAGGAGTCATAGTTATAGAACTCTGCACCTTCTTTAGACTCAAATGTACTCAGCTTTCTACGGCTCTCCAGTGAGTATTCTGTAAACTTTTCAAATCCACTCTGTGAATTTGTTATCTTGCATCTGGGACTCAAAACTGATCTTTCTTCTTAAAATTAATATTAATAAATAAGATCTCATGAATACTATCCTAAATCATTAATAAACATTAACACTTTTAGCTCCATTTTCAGACAAGCACAAGGAGACAGAAAAACATTGGTTAATCCAAGATTACGTGGCTAGTAAGTGAATGTATAGCTCCTGGGGCCATGCTCTTAAGCATGACACCCACGGTTCACAAGTATATCTCTGCCAATTTCATAGACTAGATTTTCATTTATTTCTTACCTGATCTAGTCTAATACTCTTCTAATTGGTTGTTTTAGATCTAGTTTCATCTCTCTCAAATCTATTCTCTACATTGCTTCCAGAGTTATCTTTCTAGAAGATAAACGTGATCTCATTAAAATGTTTCAGTGACTTCTGGTGACCCATGACAAAGTACCAGATATTTTACATGGATTACAAGATGTTTCAAAATGTGCCACTGGCTGTTATGTCCCATCTTCAGCTGATGGCTCAGTGATCTTCGCTTCTGTAATTTTACTTTTGTTTTTATTGCTGAGTTGTCCTTCTCCTGCGTCTCCCTAGGGAGCATCTCCTTATTTTCAAAGTGTTCGCTCAAATGTAAACTTCACGACTCCCATACTATATTATGCATTTCTTTTTTAAATTCCCATAAAAGTTTGTACATATTTTTATTATAATGTATGCTAAATTGCTATACTTGTTGTTAATATATCTCTCTTACACTAATCTGTTAAACTCTGATTTGTTTGTGTATATGTCTTTTTAGCACCAAGCATATTGCCTAGAATACAGTAGGAATTTAATGCCCTGTTAATGTATGTATGGAAGGTAGGAAGCAAGGAACAAATGAACAAATGAACTGAATTCTGGAAATATAAATCGATGTTTTTAATATTGAATATAGCAGAGTTTTAGAGGAGGTTATTAAATATATGTTTCTAAATATTAAAAAGTACAGCATGACCATTAAATCAGAATACACATATTGAGTTTTACATTTATTAAGTTTTATTTATTTATTTTGAAAGAGAGGGAGTACATATAAGTGAGGGAGAGGTAGAGAAAGAAGGAGAGAGAGGATCCCAAGCAGGGGAGAGCCCAACACTGGGCTCTAACTCACAAACCATGAGATCATGATGTGAGCTAAAACCAAGAGTTGGATGCATAACTGACTGACCCACTCAGGCACCCTGAAACTATTACTTAAAAATTAAAAGTCAGGGCACTTGGGGGCTCAGTCAGTTAAGTGTTCAACTCTTGATCTCAGCTCAGTTCATGATCTCACAGTTGGTAGGATCGAGCCCTGTGCTGTACTCTGTGATGACAGTGTGATGCCTGCTTGGGATTCTCTCTCTTCCTCTCACTCTCTCCCTCTCTTCTCCCCCTCTCAAAAATAAACAAAGTTCGTAAAAAAGATTAATAGATTCATAGCTACAAAATAATTAAAGTGAATTGAGATTCTATAAGGCATTCGGCCAAGATACTCTTATATACTTGTAAGTAAGATAGATAAAGCTGAACAAAAATAATAATGCTAAGTGGATTCATAGCTGATTCTATTGTCCCTATTATGTAGATTTTGGTTTCTACATTCTTTCAGCCTTATAGAAGGTCTTTACTTACATTTTATTCATTTCACATTTTATCATGTGTCAAATGGTGGAGTGACATAAAACTGTAAAAGACTGTACACTGCTCAAAAGAACTAAGATTTTAGAATCAAAACACATGGGTTTAAATCTCACTGAAACACATGGGACCTTAATCTAACTGACTCTAGTTTTCCTTGTATGTTAAAAGAGAATGATACCTAATTTGTAGGGTTTTTGTGGGCATATATTAGATAAGACTTATAATGCCTGAGAAATTACAGACTTATTAAAATGTATCTCTTGGTTATTATTAAGGATTATAATTTTAAAGAATCACAGTCTTTTTAAAATGCTCAGTTAGTGCTAAAACTCACACTATGTAATCTAAACAGGATAATTGTTAACTCCCATGTCTTAGTTTAATATTAACTGCCATACACTGCTCTGACTTATCAGCTATTTATGTGAGATCAGGGATTTTAATTGAGTCTAAACTTATTATAAACGAGTCAATAATGTGGCATGATTGACATATAGAAAAATAGCAAGCTTAATTTTAGCCTATATAAACAGGAATATAGCATCTAGAACAATTTGTGAGAAATCCCCCCCTCCCCCGCCATTAGTCAGTCCACAGCTGGTATATTCTTTCCTTTATGGGTGCCGGAGAAGTGTGACTGGAAACCATGTTATGAGGAGCCATTTAAAGATACAGCATTAATCCCACCCAAAGTCAGGCTTTGGGAAGCATTATCACTGTCTTTCCATTTTGCAGGTATCATTATGTGAACTAAGTACTAACTTTATTCAGTGTGACCTGAGACTAGAAAAGATAGACATTTAACAGAGAGATATTTTAATTCAGTGAGAATAAAACACTTTCTTACATTTGGGAATTTCCAAACATTGAGTGGACTATTTTATAACACAGTGTGTTCTTTGTCACTGTGCCCCCAGGAGTGTTCAAAGATTGAGCAATCACCTGCCAGGTCATCACAGAAGAGTTTATTCCACTGAGATAAAGGGGGAAAAGATGAGCTCTAAGGTCTAATATGTTTTGAAAGCCTATAAATTTTCGGAGCCCTAACAGAGATTGCATTTTTTTCTTTAACTTCTTTTGTACATTAAAAACAACAAAAAAAGATACATTAGGATATATGTCATAAAACTCTAGAAAGTAGTTGTAGGGAGAGTTTTTCCCTGTGTTTATAAGGCTTGGGTTTGATTCCCAGCTCTGTCCCTTGCTAGTGTGTGAACTCCATCAACTTACTACCTCCAAATAGTTTCTTATTTGAAAAGGAAGACATTGAAAAGAAGTCATTTTAATGAATATTTCTGGAACATATTAGTTCTTAATACAGATCTTTGTTTTGCTTTTAGCCTAGGTGTCGTGGGTGTATGTGAAAATTACATTATAACATTGGAGAAAATTTCCTGCCAAATGATTCATTGACACGTGGCAAATCTGTAAGCGTCTGTCACATACATTTTAATACCAGGTGGGCTGTTGAAGACAGCTTTGTTTTCAGGGCGAACATTGTAGACCTGGGCAAAAAATCTGAATTCTCTGAATTCAGATCTGAATTCAGCTTATTGGGGAGCTGACATACCATTGACATGGACTACATTAGATGTGGTCAGAGGCTACATTTTTATATATCATCCCAGCCTGGAGAGTGAATACAGACTAAGTTGGCAGAGTAAATCAAGGCAAAGCAGTTGAGGGATTTTCCAGTACTGTCGCTCACATTGAAGGGCAGGTATTGCTTAGGTAACCACTCAACTGGTGACATATGCTGTGACAGAGTGCATGGCAGTAGTAACAGTGCTGTGCAAGCAAGATCTTTGACAGGCTTAAAATGAAGACATCTGTTTCCCTTTGGAAAGTGTGAGACAATGTGGTTGATATAGAGGCACTATTTAAATCTCAGGCATGCATATTCTTGAGCTCACTCAATTATGTATGATAATAGGGTATTATTTCCTACTCTTCTCACTAGTTTTATTTTGCTAGTAGAAGAAGTGAGTCTGAGCAAGATTAAATGACTTTGGAGGAATAGTTACTCCTTTATCTTTTCTGTGATGACTTATTATATAGCACAAGTTCTTCAGAAGTTGAACGGGTAAGTCAAAGAAATAAGCGTATAGAATTTTGTGTCATTTTCTTAATAATAAAGGCTAATGATATCTTCTGAAGGCTCCCAAGGTTCTGCTTAATTGCTGATTGGACTTGTAGATAGGGGTAATCTCTTTGACTCTCACTCTTCTCTTCTGTGAACTGAAGCTCACTTGTCATTGTGATTGTGAGATAAATTTGAGTACATAAGCGCTGCCTGGCTCCTGTGATTCCCTGTATAGATCCACCATCTCAGAAAGAGAGATTCCTTCTCTCTAAGGTTCTATATTGTGCCTAATCAAAAACTTTTGCTTTGGGGTATGACTACTCCTGGGCATATCAATGCATCTCTGGGTTATGGGACATCACATGACCCAGGCTGGTTTTATAAGACATGGAAGCAGGCATATGATTGACAGTCTCACTATGTGGGAGAAGAACATTTCCAGGTTACAGAGAAAAGCCTTTGTTATCAGAGATAAAGGGAAGTGCGACTGAACAAGTGAGACAGCAGATAACCACACTGATATTGTGATTTATAAGAATATATGTATTTGGTCATTAAAATGACCAAAATATTTTTCTCAATGTGTATTTGGTTTTCATTCAAGGTTCCTGGCTCCCAGCTCAGAAAACCCCTAGAATTTCAAGTGATAAAAGTGATAAGGGATCTTATATTTAAAAAAGGTAACTTTTGGACCCCCCATAGGTGTGGCTGGTTGTCAGGAGAACCAACCATGTGATCAGAGGGTTGGGACTTCCGTTCCCACACCCAAAGGAAGAGGGGGGCTGGAGGTTGAATCAACCAATGGCCAAGTATTTAATCAACCATGCCTAGATAATGATGCCTCCATGAAAATCCAAAAAGATAGGGTTTGGAGAACTTCTTGGTTGGTGAACACGTGGATGCATGGGAAGAGTGGCATGGAAAGTGCATGGAAGCTCCATGCCCTTTCCCTCATACCTCACCCAATGCATCTCTATCTGGCTCTTATCTTTTATCATATTCTTTAATAAATTGGTAAGCCTAAGTGTTTCCTTGAGTTCTGTGAGCTGTTCTAGCAAATTAATCGAATTTAAGGAGGGTATTGTTGCAACCTCCAGTCTGTAGCTGGTTGGCAGAAGCACAGGTCTCTGCCTGAGGCTTGCAATTGGCATCTGAGGTAGGAGATTGACAGGCCTGGGGATGGTCTTGTAGGACTGAATCCTTCACCTGTGAAATCTGAAGCTATCACTGGGAAGATAGTCATAATAGTCAGAATTGAGTTGAATTCTAGGGTACTCTGCTGGTGTCTGAGCATTGCTTGTAAACCACTCCCATATTAGAATTGGATCTAGGAACACTAGAAGATCCACTTAAAAAAGCAAAACAAAACAAAACAAACAAAACAAAACACTCGTTCTGTTTTTTTATTGCTCTACATTTCTTCCTTTTTATTTCTTTGGCTTTTAAAGTACACATTTTCTTAGTATTTCTGTGTCAAGATTAGGAGATGGATCAGAAATGTATTCTCTCTTATGGATCTGAAATGATGCTTATTTCTTTTTGTGTTCAGTATATTTATCTGATCTCATATTGTTTTTTTTCCTGTTTATTCATTGTCCAATGTTATCAAACAGATAAGCTACATGAATTGTATTAGACCTATTTTCCATTCAATTGGTTTCTGTCCTATTATTCTTTCCACATTGAGAACTGAATCAGAAGTTGATATGTACAGCTACTAGAACTTTCCGAAATACTCCAGATAATGCATATCTGAATTATCTCCTCCTTTCTACTTCATGTCTTTTTGATATTTTGAACACATGGAAATATGAAAAAATTATAACCCCCAAATCAAAGCTCTTACTTTTTAATTGTCCCCTACCTCCTCTGAGGATGCTTTCTCTGGAGGGGAATTTCCCAGAATTTAATGTGCCACTACCACAATCATTTTCTCCACTACCACCTCCACCAACATCTCCTAAATCACCACTGCCAAAACTGATACTTACCCATCCAGTTGCTTCCTTCAGTCCTGATCTCTAACAAGAAGAACAAAGAGGAGAATTAGGGACATAGAGGAGCCAACTTTCAAAAGCAGCTCCCAACACTAGCCCCCCACCTCCCAGGAAAAAGAACCAGCATTTCATTTCCTGTTCGCTAATCCAAGGACAGACTGGAGGAATGGATTAAAGACCTTATATTTAGTGGGCTGCCTCACCAGTTCAACAGCAAAATGGTATAAAGAAGTTTGAAATCTCTGTTGTTAGCTTTACAAGTAATCCTTCCTTTCTTCATTTTTTTTTTTTTGTCAAAATGTTGATTCTCTAGCCTAATTATTTAAGTTTTTGTATTTGGGATGAGGATTTTGGATAGTTGTGTTGAGAGCAGTTAATATAACTCTATTTTTAAACCAGAAGACTAATCCTCCCATAATTTGTCATTAAAAAACGATTTAGAATTTAATGATGTTAATGATCTATATGTAACTTATTCTATAAAATACAAAACTGTCAAATGTTTTTGAAGTTTTCTTCAAAATATTAAGCACCTAATTAGTGGATTTTACTTTTGGGTGTTTTTTTTCACATTTTTTAATACACCCAGTTCTCTCTCATCTCCAGACACAAAATAATCCTTTAAAATACTTTTTTTAATCTTTTTCATTTCTGTGTGTGTGTATAAATACACATATATATTAAAGAGGTATACATAAATATATACATATATTAGCTTCTTAAAATTCTTAATTCCTAGTAATTCCTTCATTTCTCAACTTCTACTGTCTTAATATTTCATCTCATAAATTTTAATCTTTAATTTTAATGATTCTTTTAATCTTTTATCACACCACAATTTAGTTTTTTATTTTTTGAAAAATAAATTCACTTTAGAATAATTATTGATTTACAGAACATTTGAAAAGACAGTACAGAGAATTCCCATATTCCCTTCACTTTGCTTCATCTAATGGAATACCTTAATGATATACTCTTATGTAACATGGTACATTTGTCAAAACTAAGTATTAACACTGGTAAATCATATTAACTAAATTACAGACTCTATTTAAATTATACCAGGTTTTCCTCTAATGTCTTTTTTTCTGTTTTAGAATCTAATCCAGGGTATCACATTGCATTTAGTTTTCATATCTCTTTTGTCTCCTCTATCTATGACAGGTTTGCGGTCTTTATGTTTTTAAATGTTTGCTTATTTATTTTTATTTTGAGAGAGACAGAGTATGAGCAGAAGAGCAGAGAGAGAGAGAAGGAGAGAGACAATCTGTACTGACAGCACACCCTACCCTGGGCACAATCTCAAGAACCATGTGATCATGAACTTTGTTGAAACCAAGATTTGGTCACTCAACCTACTGAGCCACCCAGGTGCCCCAATCTCTGTGTTTTTTAAAACTTTGATCATTTTCAATATTACTGGTCATTTGTTTTGTAGAATATTCCTTAATCTGGATTTGACTGATATTTCTCCATTGTAAACTGGCCTGATGGGTTTCTATGGAGAACACCGCAGAGATGAAGTGTTTTCACATCTCATCATAATATGAGCTGCATGAGCTCCACCAACATCACTAATGTCTATCTTGATCACTTAGTTAAAATCGTGCCTGCCAGGTTTCTTCACTATAAAGTTAAACTCTTTTTCCATTGCCATACTTTATTCATTTTTTAAGTAGACTTTAATTTTTAGAATAGTTTTAGACTCACAGCAGTATTGAGCAGAAGGCACGGAGATTTTCCCATAAACTCCCACACATCCACAGCCTCCCCTATTATCAACAACTCACAGCGGTGTGGTACATGTGTTACAATCAATGAATCTATATTGGTTCAGTATTATCATCTAGGGTCCATACTTCAGATTATGGTTCACTTTTGGTGGTATATGTTCGATGGGTTTGGATAAACATATAATGACATGTATCTACCATTTTTACAGTATTATACAGAATATTTTCACTGCCTTAAGAATCCTCTGCTCTGCCTATTCATTCTTGCTTCCTTCCACCCCCACCCCAATCCCTGGCAACCACTGCTCTTTTTACTGTCTCCATAATCTGCCTTTTCCAGAATGCCATATAATTGGAATCATACAATATGTATACTTTATTCTTTGGAAATGAACCACTAAGTCCAGGCAACATTTAAAGAGAAAAGACTTAAGGATCACCTCCTGATGGGGTAGTATCTACATAATATTTGAAAATTTTTTATAACAATGATTCTCTCTCCCATTCATTTAGTTAATCATTTTATTTATTTAATCATAATTTGTTGATCTCAGTATCACTAATGTATATTTTATATTATAATTTGGGATGAGAGCCAATACATTAAAATAATGTGTTGCTCAAATTATTCTAACCTGTTGCCATTGACAGCTCTTTCAAATTGGCTTCTGTTTCTTTTAAAGCTTCATTCTTTGTTTCTGGAATACATAAGAATGTATTTTGGAACAATTTTTGCTTCATAAATATGAAACAAAAGGATTGCTAATTCATGGGACTCATGTCAGGTACTTGACTTACATTTATTCTTTTAATCTCTAAATAATAATATCCAAAGAAGAAATTATATTCGATTGTAGATTAAGAGACTGAGACTTAACTGTGCAAGTCATATATTATAATAAGTAGTAAATTCAGGATTTAACCTTAGGTCTGTTTGAATTCCTGCCAATCTATTACTTCAATAAGTTGAGAGAAACATGGTTAAAACTTAAACACAGGTGACTTAGGATCTATTCCCTTTATCTTTGCAGCAATTTTAGAACTTCATTTTTGGCCTTTTCATGTTTGGGGAATTTATCTTTTGCTATGTTATTTATATGTTTTATGGCAATGTGGCAGCTAGATTAATTAAAGTTGTCCCTGTTCTTTCATCATATGCTCCGAACTCTTCAGTTCATCTATTAGCCTCTATTCCTACTACTGGCTGTTTTTTTCATCATTATTTATTGTGGCTATACTTCATCATTATTTATTGTGGCTAAGCTTGGATTTGTGGATTTGTTCTGCTTTATTACTTTCAGTATTTATCTTTCTAAATCAAGAAGATTGTTGGCAACCTATTAACTACTCCAAATCTCAGGGTCTATTTTAGCATATTTTTACAGTTAGAGAAAAATTTTAAGATAATTCAGATTTAAGATAATTCTCATATATCCCATATCCAGTTATTAGCATTTTACATGAGTATGGTAGATGTAATGTAATTATTAAACCAATAGTGATACATTATTATTAAGTAAAATCCAAACCTCATGCAGATTTCCTTAGTTTTTACATAATGTCTTTTCTCTGCTCAGAGTCCCATCTGGAGTATCGCATTATATTTAGTTGTCATGTGTCCCTAGTTTTCTTTTCATTATGACAGTTTCCCAACTTGACTTGTTGTGAATGACCTTGAGAGTTTTGAAGAGTCCTGGTCAGATATTTTTTACACTATCACTAATCTGGAATATGTCTAATGTTTTTCTTACGATTATTCCAGAGTCATTCATGTTTGTGAGGAAGACCACAGAGTTGAAGTACCTTTTTCATTGAAATGTATCAAATGTGTATATTTATCAACATGATATTGCTATTGATATTAATCGTGGTCTCCAGACTGATAGTGTTTGTCCAATTTCTCCACTTTAAAGTTCCTCTTTTAGTCTTCCCCCTACCCCTTTGCATTCTCTGTTCTTGGAAAGAAATCACTATGTGCGCCCCACACTTAACAAATAAGGCCTTTGCTCAAGGGCAAAGTAGCTCCATAAATTATTTAAAATTCTGCTGCATTGGAGATTTGTTTCTTTCCATTTATTTATTTATTTATTTAATCGTTTATGTATAACAATATGTACTCAAGAATATTTTATTTTATACTTTGTGTCATAATCCAATACTACTTTTTCTCGTTACTGAAATTTTTCCAGGATTGGCCATTAAGAGATCTTTCCGTTGACATCTGGGCCCCTTTGATATATCCCATTATTATGAAATTTTTAAAACAGTTTCCTATATTTTTGGTACTATAACATGCTTTAGACTCACTTTTATATTTTTTGCCCTGATCTTAGAATCAGCCATTTCTCTAAGAAGCCCTGGTTCCTTTTATTGGGGAATGGTGTTAGAAACCAAGATCTGGCCATTAGATGTTCCCATTGTTACTAGGATGTTATTGCTTCTAGACACCCTCTTCAGATTAAAGCAAGGAAATATCTATATACTAACCTGTGTGTATACACATATCTATAAAATATTACTATATATATCCATTTGTATATCTGTATTAAGCTAACATGAGTTCATAGTGATATTTACAGCTGTAATCTATTACCATATAGATTATTCTAGACTGTCATTCAAGCCTCCCCTAATCACTTATTTCTAAATTCCAACTCACAGCACCTGGGTGGCTCAGTCTGTTGAGTGTCTGGTTCTTGATTTTGGCTCAGGTCATGATCTCATGGTTCCTGGGTTTGAGACTCACATCAGGTTCCACACTGACAGTGCAGAGCTTGCTTGGGATTCTCTCTCTCTCTCTCTCTCTCTCTCTTTCCTTCTCTCCCTCCCTCCCTGTCTCACACACATGTGTGCATGCTCTCTCTCTCTCTAAATAAATTAAAAAAATATAAATTCCAACTCAAACAGCAAGAAACCTGGCTACCATCATCTGCCATTCATTTACTAAATTATCCAATTCCAGGATACCTGTAAAGCCATAGCAGAATTGTTAGTCCATACTCTCATGGGAGCTCAATTCCAAAGTTACATAGATTAGCACTTTTTTCCTGAAACTCATCAGTTAGGTGGTTTCATACGTTTATTACTATTATTATTTTTAATGTTTATTCATTTTTGAGAGAGAGCGCACGCATGCTTGCATGAGTTGGGGAGGGGCAGAGAGAGAGGGAGACACAGAATCTGAAGCAGGTTCTAGGCTTTGAGCTGTCAGCACAGAGCCCAACACGAGGCTCAAACTCAAACTGTGAGATCATGACCTGAACTGAAGTTGGACACTTAACTGACTGAGAAATTCAGGTGCCCCTGTTTCATACATTTATAAAGCAGCTAAATTCTTTCATCACATTCTACTTTCCATTGTGAGATCCCTCAATTGTTTTTAAATTATTTTTTAAAATTTGCATTCATTAAGGTTCATTAAATATAGTGTAAAGTTTAGTAGATTTTGACAAATGCAGTGTCATATATCCACCATTATATTATCCCAGAGAGTAGTTTCATTGTTTTTAGAAATTTGACTGTGCTTCCTACAAATTACTCTCTCCCTCTATCCCTGAGCCCCTGGAAACCTAAGTTTCTCTAAGTGTTTTATTTTATTTATTTAATTTTTTTTTGCATTTAACCTTTAATTCCATAACATGTCTTGGTATGATTTTTGTGAAAGCTCTAAGGTCTGAGTCTAGATTCAGTTTTTGCATATGGAAGTCCAATTGTTCCAGCACCATTTGCTGATACAATAATACTTCGTCCATTGAATTATCTTTGCTCCTTTTTCAATGGTCAGTTGATTATACTTGTGTGAATCAATTTCTGGCCCTCAATTTTGTTCTATTGGTTTATGTATCTATTCTTTAGCCAGTACCACATTGGCTTAATTACCATAGGCTTATAGTAAAATCTAAACTAAGATAGTGTGAGTCCTACAACTTTGCTCTTCTTTTTCAGTATTTTGATAGATAATCTATATAAACTTTTCTATATAAACTCCAGAACGAGTTTGTCGATATCTACAAAATTGGTTGCTCGGATTTTGATTGGGATTGTGTAGAATCTATAGATCAACTTGAGAAGAATTGGCAGCTAAATATTGAGACTTCCAATTCAAGACACAATTCTTGGTGTCTTTTTATCTTCTCTCTCTTTGTTTTGTTTTGTTTTTGTTTTTTGATTTTTGATTTTCTCTTATTATTGTTATTTTTATTTTTATTTTTTTGAGAGGGAGGAGTGGTAGATAAAGAGAGAAGATCCCAAGCAGGCTCCACACTCATTATAGAGCCCAACATGGGACTCAGTCCCACGAGTGTGAGATCATGATTTGAGACAAAAATCAAGAGTCATGCTTAACTGACTGAGCCACCGAAGTTCTCCTCTCTTATTTTAATTAAGTATTGAATATGATTCTTTTCAATCTCACTTCTGAGTTTAGAAATTATAATTATTTAAAAACTTTTTTTTGTCATTAATGAAAATTCCAAATTAGCCAGGATGAAGAAGAAGATGTTATATTTTTCCTCTCCAGATTTTCTTTAAGGTAACATTTGAATTATTAACTTAAACCAATCACATGCTCCTACCTATAACCTTGCTGTCCAGAGGAAGGAGTAGTAGTAGTAGAAGTAGTAGTAGTAGTAGCAGTAGTAGTAATAAACAGTTCAGAATTCTGTCTGAAGTGGTGGCAGTAGCAAGTAGCACCTTGTGTATAGAGGAAGGGATGTTAACAGTACCATATGACGTTCAGTAACCTCAGTGTTTCACTGATGGTGACATAGGAACTGTAAGTGTTGGCAGTGGTGAACTCCATGTCTTACACACACACTGGTGGCTAAACTGGTAGCAGTGGTGGTAACCCGTGTCATTAGTGGCAACCATACCAGTGGTAGTGGCAGAGGCATTTTGACTAGATTCAACTGATGGCATAATTTCAACGGACGTTTCAATTACTTGATTTCTATCACTTTTGTCCAATTGCTTCTTCCTCTTTTGTATTGAGTCTGAGAGATTTCCGGTATTCTTCAGTTACCAAAGTAACTTAAGCAAAACTCTGGCTAGAACGGATAGGAGCAGAACTTAAAAATAAAATCTCACACAATTAAATTTCTAAGGCAAACAGAAATTTCAGGTGTTCCCTGGTCATGCTTCTAATTGAGTTCCTCTGTTTGAGTTTTTAAAGAACTCTTTCAGTTAATTGCCCCCATATTCATTGTGAAGCTTGAACAGCACAATATTAAATCTTTCCAATATCTTGCCTGCTAAGTCTAGAAGCGATGGTATACATTCGGCATCCACAAGTTTGCATTTGTGGGCTTGGAATGGACAGAATTTGGTAGAATATATCTCCGAGTGAAAATAAAATACAAGATTCCCAGTAAAGTTCCAAGTGCATGAGGAACTTACTAAATGCTGACTGTCAAGATCTGTGGGCTAAGGGGAAAAAAAATCAAAACTTTAGAATACTTAGGAATTTAATACTGGGAAATTATTTTAATATATTTTAAATATCCAAAAGGCACTGGTGTTTGTTTTTAACATTGTCTGTTTGTTTGGAAATATGTCTTCCACTCTTAAAGATTCATCTCAAACTTCCTTTCAACTTTCTCCAGTGAGTACTAATTGTGTTCTTGTTGTCAGCCAGTTCTTAGTCCTTGTCACTATAGGTTCAGCAGCTGCAAAGGTGAAATGTTTTGACAAATATCAAACGTCATACATTTTATACTGTGGATCAGCATGGATGTTTTTTAGCTTCTTCAGATGGTTCTGTAATGGGGTTATATTTGGAAGTCTCCCAGTATGGTGCAAAAGCCTCATAGAGGGAGGAAGTTTATAAACTGCAATTCTACAAGAAGAAGAAAGGCCAGCTGCTCATCCTGTATGATTCCTCCTTGAGCCTTTGTATTTTCCCAGCCAGACCTTTCAAGCTTCCTATTTATAAATTTATCTTCATACTGATTGGTGACAAAGATTGGCCAGCATATTTTTCACTCTGTGGAGAGAAGCTGTTTAAAGACCAAGATAACATATCAATGAAAAAAGATAAAACCTGACAGTAAGGGAATATGAGGGGAAAAGGGTAGCCTTGGCTGTGGTTCTGCCAGTCATAAAGTTTTAACCTATTCACTTTCCTGAAAAGATGTCCTCATAACCCTGTTTGGTTTATACAAAAGTCTATAGGCTAAAAGAACTGTTAAAAAAGTTTCCGTATCTGTAAATTTATCTGGAAAGTTCTTCAGAAATTTATATTTTTTCCTCTTGCAGGAATTATAAAAATAATGTGTGAAGACCTTTTTTAAAAAAATATTTAGTCATTTACTTCCAGGCTTATTTTATGACCCAGTTGTATATTGATAAAAAAGATAAGAGAATTATATTAGATAATTACTAAAAGTTATTCTTTATCAACTAGAGCAGTCAGCATTGAGAGGCAACCAATTTAATGGAAGAAGGTACTTCAGGTTATTTCTTTAAATATATTTTAGTTCCATTTCATTGACAGTTGTAGTGACACTTGCAAACCCTAAGTTTGAATTATCCCAGTTCTGCCTACACATTTGAAATGATCCATGGGAAAGATAACTCATGGTGATAAATTCTCTTTCCAGCACTATATGGAGGAACATCAAGAGCCATCTCCTATTAACTTTGTTCTCTTAGCCTAAGAGTTTATTCTGTTGTCTAACCTTAAGTTTAGCTATTTATAGAAATTAAATATTTTTATTAGATAGGTTAGTTAATAGCTCTTGCTGTTCACCATGTATTGCGCTAAGCTTTTCACATATATTAACTCATTTTCTCCTCACGACAACCCTAGAGAATAGGTTCTGTAATTATTCTCATGTTACAGATGTAGAGATTGAGGCAAAGAGAAGCAAAATAATTTGGCCAAATGTACAGAGTAGGTAGCAGAGAAAGAATTTGTACTCTTGCCACTATATTGCCTCTAATTTTTAAAATTAGTCTCATAAGAATTATATTCGACCTTCATGAGGTTCAGATATGGTACTTTGTACCTTCTAAGAATATTATTTATTATGTTTTAATCCTAACTTGCCTCTGTAACCAATGCATTAGTGGTAGGCACAGTGTCCAGTCCTAGGGCTTTGCTATTAAATCAAAGGACTTATGTGTCATCTAGAATTGTGTTTGACTGTGAGTGACAAAGTCTCAGAGACACATCCAGCATCAAGGGAGGCTGGGAAATGTAGCATTTATTTGCACAGTCATATGCCAGGCTGGAATTGGAGCTTCTATGATGGGAGAGAAAGGGTGAATGGAGAGCAAGCGTTAAGGACCGTCTAGTAGTTTTGCCACATCTCGGGTAGAACTCTTGAGTTTGTAATTTGGGAATGGTAAATTCTGCAGACTTTTCTAATAACGAAATTTTAGTTATTAAATTTTTAGCATTCTCATCTCTTACATTTAATCAATTCCTTTGGTTATATCACCAGCATCTTACTTCTCAAACCCTTATGCAGCTGAAAGATCATGGTTACTATCATTCTCTCTTCCAAAGACCACTTCTCTCCTATCATTTTCCCTGCGAGAGGGCCATGCCTCTCCTCCCACTGACTCACAGAAGAGGCAAGATGGACGTATTCTTTCTTTGCATTCTTTCCTTTGTTATGCCAGATGACTATACCTCCCAGTCCACCCAAACCTATTGCTGCACCCCTCTCACCTTCCAGGGAGTTTCTACCTTCCTCTACATCATCCCGCAGTGACTCACTTCGCCTACCCTCTCCTCCTCTCCTGATCATGTCTGCAGAGTGCCCCCCTGCTCATCATGGGATTTCAGACCCTGGGGACATGGGAATTGTGTTAAACTAGGGAGGTGCTGGGAAGTGATGCAGTTTGGAGAAGAGAGGTGACTCATGTAAGTCTAGATAACCATGTATTTTTTGAAGTAGTCTTGAAAAGGTGGATGCTGCACCTTGTAAACCTGTAAAAACTTCATTTGTTCATTAACAAAAGGACAGAACTTATTTCTGCAAAGCCCAAAACTATAGACTTTCAGAAACATTGCTATTTGATACCACTTACACTAGGAACAGAACAGCCTACTCCTGCTTGAGTGATCTGAGTCTCTGATGCACAGATGCAGTCTTGCTGAGTTCTATGTAAGGAATTTCCAGACATAACATTGTATTTTCCAAGGAAACATAACCTGAATCTACTTTGACGCCCAAGACTGATATTAACCTTTTTACAAACAGACCAGCTTTCCCCTGAGCTAAGCACTGATTAATAAAATTATTTGAACTCCTCACTTCTCTACCCCACCCTCAATTTCTCTAATAACTGTATCTATTTCTTTGGGGAGAAGCATTCTTTTTTATAGAGTGTCTTCCTTTATTGCAACAAGACAATAAACCCTAAAGTTTGAACTACAGGTTGGTCCCAGGAGTCATTATCAGACAGGTTATTATAAACTCTGTCATGGTACTGAAATCCTGAGGTAAATAAGATGTCATAGATTTTGTAAAGTAATTCTGTTTAGTTAGCCTAAGACTCAGTGGGACCAAGATTCTAATCTGGCAAGTCCCAGTGTGAGTAAAAGTTTCCAGGTGAGAACTGTAAATAGAGAGGAAGGAGAGTAGTGGTAAATAGGGTCTAGAGTTACACAGATGATGCATTTCTATCTTGACTCCCACCACCAAAATTATGTGCCCTTGGCTGTTACTTCATCTCTTAAACTTTGTTTTTCTTCTCTGTAAAATGGGAAATAATAACACTTACAGAATTGTAAGGATAAATGTAATTTATTTACCATAGGCTTGAAACACTATACACTCTCAGTAAGCAATAGGTGTGATGGTTTGGTACAGTGACTTCATTTATAGTCAAATAGAAACTGATTCAAATCTCTGTTTCTATTTATAGTTTTAAAAATCTTAGACAATTCAATCTATCTCACTTTGCCTTGTATGCAAAATGGGAATAAGACTACGAATTTGACACAACTGTATTTTTAAGTGTGATGATATAATAAGCATGTCTGGTATAATGCCCAGTAAGCAGTAGGCATTCCATTAATGTTTTTCTCCCTACTCTTGCTTTCTAATTCTGCTTTAAGAAATATGAAAATTGAACAGAGTAATATTGAAGAAGATAATATTTCAGTTAATATGTATATGTTATGTGAGTAGGTCTGTTTTCCCTGATCCTTTTCACACAGTATGCCTCTAGCCATCATCTGGAGAAGGTGTTATTCCTGTAGCTGAGCAGTCGTGTGTGGGTGCAACCACTTCCTGACATGGTGTCCACCAGAAAAGTGTTTCTGAGTCTTCTGATAACCACACATATGTGTGTGTGTTACAGATAGGGTTGATGGTGATATTTTCATAGAAATTCCAGATATTAATTTGATCTCTCTTCTCCAGAGCAGGGACAGATAAAATAGCCATTAGAAATGTTCAACAGCTTTTTACTCAGGGATTCTGTTAATAAATATAATTTACAGAGTGACAGAAGCCTGAACATATTGCCCTAGTCTGTTTTCACTCTTTAATCAGCTAGGATTTTATGCTTCTACTGAGGATATCCCAAATGAATGTTCTTTTTTTCCCTTTAGATACTTTGTTTTATATATCCTGATTTCTTCTGTGTCCAGTGACTCAAGAACCTTCAATCAGAATTTATAAACCCATAAACCCTCAAATGCTCTCTTCTGTCTTATACATATTTTGGCACTTTCTGTGAATCAAAGTTACTCGTGTGTGTGTGTGTGTGTGTGTGTGTGTGTGTGTGTGTGTGAAGCCATTGAAAATAGCTTGAAATTAGATTTCATTATTATAAGGTATCCTTTATGTGATTTCATTATTTTAAAGTTAGAGGAAAGGTATCAACATCCTTCTTGTAACCAGAAATGGTATCTATTTTTGTACCTGAAAGTTTCCTTTTCATCCTCAGTGGTTTTTCATTTGTTTGTTTTGCTTTGTTTTTGATACTAATAAGTTCTTTAAAGATCAAGAAAACCAAGACATAGGTCACTGTATAACTTTAGGTCCCTCCTCCTCCTCCTCCTCCTCCTCCTCCTCCTCCTCCTCTTCCTTCTTTCTTCTTCCTTCTTTCTTCTTTTTTTAATTTTAAGTAGGCTTCATACCCAATGTGGTGATTGAAGTCATAGCCCTGAGATCAAGAATTTCATGCTCTACCCACTGAGCCAACCAAGCACCACTACAACATTTATTCTTAATTTGAAAGACAGTTATGATTCCAAACTATCTTTCAGATACTGAAGAAATTAAGAATAACTTCAGAAAAATTAGGCATATCATTATATATTATAAAATAGCCACTCTGATTCAGAATGACAGGTGAGGTATTCAAGTGAGATTTTTGTGTGATTATTTCAGTAAGTAGGGAGCATTTCGCTTATAGAACATCTCCATTTTGTGCTCTAGTCTGTGTGATATTTTCCAAAGAGTCATTCTTCATAAATCCATACATTCTGGGAATATTTCCATAAGCAGTTCTTAAAGGGAACATACTAGCGAAATGCTCAGTCTAGGGTCACTTTACTTTCTTAATTAAAAAAAAATTATAATGCAGATATTTCAAAATTCACATGATACAAAGGGACCCTGGAAATTCTCCAATCCTATGAGCAATGTTACTAGATCAGAATCTTGTATATCCTTTGGAGCCACTTTAAACTTAATTCCTGACCTGAGCTTCTTCAAAAAATCCAAAGTTAAAGGTTGGCTGCAAACCCATGTGAGACCTAGTGAAGATTTCAATTCTCAGGGACATGTTTTCACCCCATAATCAACACTAAATGTAGAATGTCTATTTAGTCTTCTGTCCTTTCAAAACTCTCAGGATGAGGAAAACTAAAACTAAACATGACTTTATCTGGTTCAACAAAATGGCTTCAAGTATACATTGACTCTATGGTGACTCTTAATTCTCTGTTCCCACCATCATTATATACTTGTTCTTAGTTTAAGTTCCTTTGCTTTTTATTCAGCTCACAAATGCATGCAAGAATATTTATTTTACACATATTTCTCCAGTACTGCATACATGCACACATTTATTTTCCTTTTTTTTCTTTTTTGTTTTTGGTTGGAAAAAGGGGTGTCCAGATTTGTGCTCTTCAGGGTTGCTGGAAATAGAAATTTTGCCTCTTAATTCTTGATGACCCTTGCATTCATTCACAGACAAGATTTTACAGATGCATGTTTTTGGAAAAAAGCAACTAAATTCAGTTTAATGAGTAGAATTAAGGGTAGTTTTATAATAATAGTTAATAACATTGCCTTTGTGTGTGGAAGGAAATAATTTCTTTACCCTTTCTATATTACCATATCCTTTTTTTTCTCTTGTTTTATCTTTCCCTAAAGATTGAGTTTTTATCCATACTATATTCTTCTACTTTTGAAGAATGTTATTTAGTGACGTATATTTTAGAATATTTAAGAATTATTATTGACTTGGGGCACCTGGGTCGTTCAGTTGGTTGAACATATGACTTTGGCTCAGATCATGATCTCGTGGTTCACGAGTTCCAGCCCTGCATCTGGGCTCTGTGCTGACAGCTTAGAGCCTGGAGCCTGCTTTGGATTCTGTGTCACCCTCTCTCTCTGCACCTCCCCCTTACTTGCGATCTCTCTCTCTCTCTCTCTCTCTCTCAAAAATAAAAATAAAACATAAAGAAAAATTTTTAAAAAAGATTATTATTGGCTCAGAATCTTGCTGCCTAATCTCTTATTCTTGTCTTATTTTTTAGCATTATATCCATAATAACATACAATTTTAATTCACATTACTAATGGTTTATGTCTGAGTTTATGAATAGCCACAATAGCAAACAGGATATAACAAATTATATAGCCACAGTTTTTCTTGCTTTGACATATATTCTAATCTTATGTTTAGAGGCAACTCATTACTAAATTGTATAAGCTTTTATTTAATTTTGAGAAAAACAAATGTACATTTAGGCAAATTTATAGAATCAGGGTAAACATTAAGATGGAATAAAAATATCCCAGAAGCAGAAGAACCTAGGGTATTACTGATTTTTTGTTTGCTTCATAGGTTTCTTCTTTTTAAATAAATTTTCATTTGAAAGTTGAGATCATTTTGTATATACCGTTTTCTGCTGGCTTTTTAAAAAAGAAACCTAACTATACAGAGCTTTTGAATATTCTTTACATTTCTGGTTTAATAGTTGCATAGTTTTCTGTTAAAGTATGTAATACTTAGATTCTTTAACCAAATTCCTCTTGTTGGAGATTTATATCGTTCCTAATTAAGTATATTATTCATTACTGATGCAATAATTAACTTTTGTACTTAAATAATTTACCCATATCTATTTCCTTAGAGTAAATATTAAGTGGAATTCCTGGGTCAAAGGGAATTTTAAAGTTTTTGAAATGTCATTATATCTTTTATATCTGTTAATATTCCCCAGTGTAGAAGAATTCACATTTCCTTAAATACTTACTAATAACAGTGAATATTAAAGTTAAAAATTTCTCAGTAAGCCAACCATGGGTATTATTACTGAGGTACATTATTTTAGTAATTTGCCAAAACAAGAAACTGGCAAAAGTTTCAAACTTATTGCAAATCACTTTCAAAGGTTCCGAGAACTTTTTATGAAACATATCTCTTTTTAAAGGCAAATAGCATTTGAAAGTATGGTGGTTATCTTTTTCTCTCTAAACTCCTTTATTCTTCTTGTGTGTATTTTTCTTTTTTTTAAATAATAGTTTATTTTCAAATTGGTTTACATATAACACCCAGTGTTAATCCCAACATGTGCCCTCTTTAATGCCCATCACCCCTTCTCCCCCCTCCCTCACCCCCCTTACCCTCAGTTTGTTCTTAGTCTTTGAAAGTCTCTTATGTTTTATCTCCCTCCCTCTCTGTGTCTTTTTTTCCTTTCCCCCCTTCCCCTCCCCCTGGTTTTTGCTTAGTCTCACAAAGTCCACCTATTTGTGGAAACATATGGTATCTGTCTTTTTCTGACTGACTTATTTCACTTAACATTATACCCTCCAGTTCCATCCATGTTGCTACAAAAATATGGAATGCTTCACGAATTTGCGTGTCATCCTTGCGGAGGGGCTATGCTAATCTTCTCTATATCGTTCCAATTTTAGTATATGTGCTGCCGAAGCGAGCACTTGTGTGTATTTTTCAAATGTATTTGACCATCATTGTAGAGCCCTTATTAATTCTTTCCATTTATCAGGACTTCATCAATTTGAAAAGTTCCACATGTTTGGTATACACTCTGTTTTATTTTTTTTTTAAATATATATATATTTAAAAATATATATATATTTTTAAATACATATATATATATAATATGATATATATTATATATATAAATATATATATATTTATCTTGGTATATTTTAGTTTATTCATGAGGTATCATTCAAAGAAACCACAATAGACACACAAAACAATAGACACACAAACTTAGATTTTTGAGTTTTACCTGAGTTTATTCTTCTGTCTCAAACACTTACTGATTGTGAACCTTGGGCAAGTTATTAGACTTTTCTGTGCCTCAATGTCTGTATATTTAGAAAGGATATAGTAATAGTAACTTACCACATATGAATGCTTGAATAAATGGATTAGCTGATGTGTGTAAAGTCCTGAAAGGAATGTCTAGCATGTTATTATAATTGCTACTGTTGTATATATGGGTCAAGAATTTTAATTTTAAATGGAGAAAACAAATATTCCACTAACGCCTCCCACTCTTGAGTTCTGATAATGAACATGCACAAGAATCACAAACTGCTCATTTTGTTGGTTTGAGTATATACACAACAATTGAAAGTTGGCAAAAGCTGGCTAAAAACATCTTGGCTCAGGTTTAAAGATGAAGCAAAGTTTGGAATAGATTTGTCTTTGTCATTACATTCCTAGGAGTGTATAAAGAGATGAGAGAGAGAAAAGATGAAAGCTGGTCCTTTGCAGAGCAGATTTAGGACTGTCAATTACAGTAGGAAGGATAGCACTCATACAAGTCACAAATGGAAAACATCCAGGATGATGGATACAGAAAGTTCTGGAAGAAACTGAACATTAGAGATGCCTTTTAGACAATGGTATCTCAACTGCTAGTGATATAGCCTAATGAATGTCAGATTCTGATGAATAAGATTGGCCACCATAGCCCCGGGAAGGTGCAGATAATGTGCGGAGGGAGGCCAGACATACTCTCTCCAAGGTAGCCTCCAGAAGTCCAGAAAAGTTCTCCCCTCCATGGCCTGAGGCTAAAACATGACAAGGGACTATGTCCCTTACTTTCCTCACTCCAAGAATTTACAATTTTGCTTTGAAATATTGTAATCCCATGAAAGCCTTGGCAGAGCCATCATAGAGTTTTACTGTTCACAGTGTATATTGAAAATTCTCAGCCTATTCTTTGTGCTGAGACGATACAAAAAATCATGAATGATGCAAGGTTCAGAGTGATGCCTTCCCATGACTTTTGTGTAGCTTCAACTTTGCTGGCGTTTAATTTCTGCTGCCATGGAAACTGTCAGCACAGACTCTCAGTGATTTCCTGCAGGCAGAGTGACAACAAATCTAAGAAGAGTGATACTGTCTCTATTACCATCAATCAATATTTATTGAACTCCAGCAGCCTGTCTTGAGCCACATTAGGAACTTGCATTGAGATTTGCCCCCAGCTAGCGCATGGTTGAACCTGTCTGACATAGGAGGTCAGACTGGTGAAGCAAAGCAGCTCCAGAATATGGCCAAGAATTAAGTCTATAAATTCTGTAGAATTAGAGCTTTAGTGACTGAATCACTTGGGTCCCAATGAAAATTTAAGAGCACTCTAAACGTCAGTGTGCGAACCGGAGAAATTTAGGTTCTGTCAGAAATAGTAACATTGGAATTATATACTTTTAGAATACACACGTTTGACAGATTCATTTTTCTTAATGTACCTTATAGACTTTTTGGTTGATATTTGAGATTCTTATTCTATGAATATCCTTTTGTACTTCTGGAGTCTTTGTTATCTACCAAGCATTTTACAAAACCACTCAGCTAGAAGCATCTACAAGTCAGGGTAAAGTTTCTCAGCCAAATCATTCTTTTTAAAATATGCATGTTTATTTATTTATTTTTGGGAGAGATGGAAGGAAGGAGGGAGAGAGTAGGAGAGGGGCAGAGAGAGAGAGAGAGAAAGAGAGAGAATCCCAAGCAGTGCAGAGCCAGACTCTGAGAGCATTGATCTGAGCTCTGATCAAGAGTCAGAGTTGGATGCTGAACCAGCTGAGCCACCCAGGTGCCCCTCAGTCAAATCATTGTTGAGATGCATGTCTTAATTATTTTGTCTCTGTCATATGCTGTTTTCTCATGACTTTATCCACTATTTCTGTACGTGCAGTTTGCTCAAACAAAGCATCTCTAGGCCACCTCAGCTGTGTCCTTTAGTCTTTCCTCAAGTTTGTCCTTTTGTGAACTTTTATTTTAGTTCTCCTGGCACATCTCTTGGCTCTGTTGCTTTTTATGTTTCTTCTCCTATGACCAAACAGAGTTAAAGTAAAACAGCATCAAATCCCAGGATCATACCCTCCCCACATACCTTTCCTCCAGTCTAGCATTCTCTTCCCTCAGCTAACATTGTTTTCTTGGTCTTGACTATTCTCATTCTACAGGAGTTAAAATGCCTCCTCCTCAGTGAAGCTTTGTTCCATTTCCTGTGTCTGGTTATGTACTTCCTCCCTGTTACCACTACACTTAAAAAAAAATTCAGTTATGGCATTTAATTCATTATATTGTACTTACTCATTTAAATGTCTGTCTCTGCATTTCCCTGAGAGGTCCTTAATGCAAGTGGCTATGGCTTATTTGTCCTGGCATCTTCTGCTTATGCTCAGTGATTGGTATCAATACTGATTTGTTTGTTGAAATAAATGAAGAATAAAATATAATATTTAGTAAAGAAAACAAACCCACTCTCTGTAACCTTATTGTTTTGTTCCTTCAGAGTTGTATACTACTTTACATCTATAACCTACTAGAGGAGTCATTCTTATTGACTCTATGTCAGCATGTGATACATACTGAACCGGAGTTAATTTATATTAGTTTGTTAGGTCAGTTTATAATGTTGAGATAGAATTTTTTTTTTGACAGAGAAACAGCCCAAGGTGAGGGGTAGGGCAGAGAGAGAGGAGACAGAATCCCAAGCAAGCTCTGAGCACAGAGCCCTATGTGGGACTCAAACCCACGAAACTGCAGGATCATGACCTGAGCCAAAACTAAGAGTGGGACATTTAACTGACTGAGCCAACCAGGTGCCCCTTGAGTTAAATTATTAAACACTCACAAAATAATGCCTGGACCCACTGAATGGTTGAGTGACTCCCATTCTCAGCAGCCAATGATGACATTTGCATCCAGAAATACCACAATTGCATCCAGAAGGCTTGATGACAAATATCATACTCTGCATTTCAGTTTTTATGGAGACACGAAGGCTTGGCAGTGGGGTAGAATAGTTAATGTTTTGAGGCTTTCCGCTAGCACCTGACTGCACTCTTGATTACTCTTCGTAGTAAGCTTACAGGTAAAATATATTTTTTTAACCTAGTTATCTTTTCCATTTTTCAAATGGAGAAGTTGAAGAAACAGGAAAGTATATCTGTTCATTTGTGGAAACTTTTATTAACATCTTAATGTCATCATTATATTCTCTGCTATAAGTATTTTGTTAGTATCATTACCATTTCTTTAAAAAACCAACTTTATTGAGATAAGATTGACATGTAATGTATACAACTTGATGAGCGTGGGGATAAGTATTACTCAAGAAAGAAACTGTCACCACCCTCAAGGTCATAGACATATCCATCACCTCCTGAAGTTTCTTCTCACCCTGTTGTTGTTATTATCATTATTATTATTATTATTATTATTATTATTATTATTATTTATGTGGTAAGAGCACAACATAAGATCTACCCTTTTAGAACATTTTAAGGATACAATATAGTATTGTTAGCTATAGGCACTATGCTATATAGCAGATCTCCACAATTTGCTTTTGTATAAGTGAAACTTTGTGCCGTTTGGCCATAACCTCCCTGTTCCCCCTCCTCCAACCCCTGGCAATCCCACTCTACCTTCTGCTTCTGTGAGTTTAACTGTTTCATATTCCACATAAAAGTAAGATCATACAGTATTTGTCTTTCCTTGTCCAGCTTATTTCATTTAGAATAACATCTTCCAGGTCCATTCATGTTGTCTCAAAAGTAGTATTTTCTTCTTTTTTTAGAGCTAAATAACATTCCATTGTATGTATATATAACATTAAAAAAATCCATTCATCTATCTATGGACATTTATTTCCATATCTTGACTATGTGATTAATGCAGCAGTGAACATGGGAGTGCAGGCATCTCTTTCAGATCCTGATTTCAATTCCTTTATCACCATTTCATTGTGATTAGAACAGAAAAGGTAGAAAGTTTGAGATCTTCTCAGTTTGAAATTATATTTTCTTTCAATTTGAATGAAAGAGCTAGGCAACAGAAAAAAATGCAGCTTCCTCCATGTAGGTTGGCACCCACTAAGATAGGTGGTATGATTGCAAGGATGGGTTAAACATAGTAGTAGAAAGAAAAAAACACAGCTTTTTGAAATGTTGTATATGCAATTTCATCATGTATCTGTGAGGTGTTGTGATAGTCTAACATAGCAACTATATTCAACATATTCTAATGTAAAATTTAAGCAATTTCAAAATTAAATGCAACAGGAATTTATTTGCTATTTGGGTTATTGAAGATTTTTACCCTTGACCTGGGTAAGTTAACATGATGTTATATAGCTTGCTGATGAGAAACAAAGCTAGCATTGAGAAAAAAAAATCAGAATTAGATGCTGAATTTCAGTTGCTAATCTGTTGCTTAGTTACTAAACCATGCGGTTTCCATAGTATATTGTGTCACATTCATTAGTTCTGGCATTTTACATTTGTAAAGCTACCTTTGTTTTGGTCATTTTCATAACAGTGATAAAATATTTACTCCATTGTGTTAAGTCAAATGGTTCAAGCTCCTAAAAATTTTACCTTTTACTTTAAAAAAAATCCTAAAGTCATTCCAAAAAAAATGGTTTAGCAAAATGTACAAGTAGAGAAATGATGTTCCTCATGTTGCATTCTTAAATCCTAAATGAAATATAGCAATTAAAATATAGCTGTTATTGGGACTCATAATTGTAGTCTTTCAGATCATTATATCATCCTGTTAAATGTCTTCAAGCATTTTCAAGCATATGTTGCTGAATGACCATATTTTTGAACATATTGAAAACACTCATCACCATATTTTACCAGTGGGTTCCACTATGTTTTATTGCCTTAAGTACCCAGCTGCTTCTTTCTCTGCAACCTGCCAGAAGATTCATTATGGAGCCCTTTCTCTTAATGCCTTTGTTCCTCTTCTTTCAATTATATAATTCTTTAGCATATGCCATCCTTCTGTTGACCCAAGGTGTTAGAAAGAATTTAATGATTTGAACAAAGGACTATTCCTTTTTTTCTCCCCATTTTCTAAATTGATTGCTAAGCAAGAATAGCTATAGTTTAGGAAGAAGGGAGAATTCATGAAAAAATTAATTACATAAGTCAAAGAGGGAAGAACATATAACACATGGAGAACACATACACATGGAGAATACTCAAAGTTCGGCATCATTTAGCTGTGATTGGTAAACAATGCGATTGACAGAGGGGAAAAGAAAACACTATAATATAAAATGGAGGTTTTCCCATGGTCAGTTTTCAACTATAAAAATAAAAAAAAAAAATTAAGAGAATACTATGCATGTCGCTAAGACCACACATATCACTAAAATCTTGATAAATTCTAATAAAATAGAATAAAAAATAATTGCAGCCAAAGAAGATAAAATGTATTCATTCAATCACCAAATGCCCAAGAATGCCTACTGGGTGTCAGAAATTGTCTTAGATATTGAGTATAAAGTGCTGAGCAAGATGGACAAAGTCCTTGACCTTATAGAACTTAGGATGTAGCTCTTTTGACATTATATGTTTATTTCCATGCCATTGTCAGTATTTGTGTTTTCACAGTTGTTGATGGGTCTAAAGATGCCTGGAGTCTAAGATTTAAAGAGAACATTGGCCAACTTCCACTTTATTTCTCTATGAATTTCTCAATGAACTCTTGCAACCCCTCTTCCACACCAAGAGAGGTTTATCTTTGTATTGTTCAGCAGAGTATTTCTTCTGGATCTAAGATATATGAGAAAAATTAAAAGGAATAAGAAAAGCCTAGTCATATTTACATTGATCTTAACATCAGAGTAAACTAAGTGTGTTTTCATTGTCCTCTGCTTTAAATTTCTGATTATCAAAGCTACTGTTGAGAACTTTTTCAGAAATAATACTCTTCTTTATTATAAATCTTCAGGATAAGATTTTTTAAATTAATTAGTTTATTATTTTAGAGAGAGAGAGAGAGCAAGCATGAGCAGGGGTGAGAGGTAGAGGGAAAGAGAGAGAGAATCTTAAGTAGGCTCCATGCTCAGGATGCAGCTTGACATGGGGCTCAATCCCACAACCCTGGAATGATGACCTGAACTGAAACCAAGAGATGGGCACTCAACTGACTGAGCCACCCTGGCGCCCTAGTATAGATTCTTTATCTGAAAGAAAGCTTTGAGATCTAGTCTAAACACCAGTGCTTGATTTCTGACAAATGTCCATTTAGGTTCACTTTTAAAATGCCTCCTGTGATGAAAGACTTACTACTCTTCCTTTTTTTTGAACATTGTTTGGAGTCTATTTTTCTTAACAATGCTCCTGCTGCTGTGGGAATTATTAAAGGATTTATACACAAATAAACAAATAAAGAAAAAAGATAATAGCACCACATACTTATCCATTAGTCCCATGATGTTTGTCTCTATTATTCAATAGAATGTCAAAAGATATACCTGTCCTCAAGACATTCTTAGTCTACTTAGAGAACTGAGATATGTATGCTATAAAGGTATAAGATCCCAAATGTTCTGTGACAGTAGTGCCAATTGCACTGTGTTACTGTGGTCAGGTAATACCTCACTGAAGACATGAAATGTAACCTGACCCTTAAGGGCTAGATGAGAATTAAACTGGTAGATCTTTATGAGTGAAATCATTACAGTATTTGTTTTGACAGATGCCATATGATTTCACTCATAAGTGGAACCTAAAACAAAAACAAGAAACAAAAAATCCACAAATAAATAAACAAACTAAAAGCAGAATCAGACCTATAAATACAGAAAACAAACCTATGGTTGCCAGAGGGGAGGGGAGGAGGATGTTGGGCAAAATGAATAAAGAGGAGTGGGAGATATAAGCTTCCAGTTATGGATTGAATAAGTCATGGGAATAACAGACCTAACATAAGGAACATAGTCAATTATATGGTAACAGTGATGTTTGGGGACAGATGGTAGCTACACTTGTGGTGAACATAGCATAAGGTATAAACTTGTTGAATACTACAGTTGTACACTTGAAACTAATGTAACATTATGTCTCAAGTATACTCAAATAATAAATAAGCAAACTGGTAGATCTTTGAGGACAATAAAATTAGTAGAAACAGGAGGGTGAGGATACATAATATTTGTTCAAGAGCATTTAAGAATGGCCTGGCATATGAGAGTGTGGCAGAGATTGGAGTATAAACTAGACATCAATTTATAGGGACTATTGAACTTATACCCATAGACACTAGAGCACTGGTGAAAGTTGTTGAAAACAGAATGATGAATGATGAACATGATGTCAAGTCTATAAGATAAAGGTAGAGCCACACAAAAGGGTCGGTTGGAGGTTACAAATCTAGGGAAGTGGTAGTGCTAGTAGACCTAACATAAAGGTTTGAGAGACATTAGGAAGGAAACAAACTGGATGTAAAGGCTGACGTTTGAGACTAATCATCTGAACACATTTAGTGAGTTTACTCAGTCAATAGGAAATAGGAAAACTGCAGTGAATCATTACTTCTTTTTAGCAGGAATTTTTAAATGTAATATTTTGAATAATATCATGAGGCAAGAAAGATGTTAACATCTCTTTAACCCTTTTCTATTTTCTTTATGTATTGGCTTTCTTTACCACTTGGTTCTTAATTCAGTGAATAGAAACTGGTAAACTCTACTAAGATTAACATCATTCTTTTGACCTTAAACTGACCATTTTATTATAAGTGTCTCTTTCAGCCAGTACAATTAGGCAGTGAGACAAACAAATAATTCTTAACATTATTGTTCAAATGGCATACACTCTGGTCCTAAAGAATCATTAATTATCCATTCTGGAGACAGTCCTGACATTGTCTTCAAATAAGCCACTCATATTCTAGTTAATATGCAAAATGGTTTCTGACCTTTGGTAAAAACTGTTTAAGTGGATTGTACTCAGCTGCATCTCAGCCAGGTTGGGAATGACAGGGTCTCATTTAATCACACATAAATAAGTGATGAAGACTCAAATGAGGCTTTAAATGGCTGTCATTTTATTTCAATCCCCAAATTTATTTTAAAATATTATATATTATTAATGATCATTCTAGGACTATGAGTAGAAGCTAAATTTTTCAATGTAAGTATCTAAGTCATATGGACAGTGTTTGCAAGTGCAACAGAAAGCTATGTCTTTCTGTAAAGTCAATTCTGTAGAGAGTTGAAAGTAAGCAGTGTTCATTTTTTAAGAGTCAAGCAACATTTTAGTGTTGATTGAGTTGCCTCTTTTGAGAAACAGTTTTGACATATTCAATATGCTGTATGGTGTAACTGGTACTAATTGAAATAAAAAGGAAGGACTTGTGTATAAATCTCTGGGACGGCAATCCACAATAAATAGTATATTAAATTGTGTATGATGATGACATGTGTGATAGGCTTTTTTACACTGTGAAAGTTTCATTTGTTCAGGAAAAAAAATCACTGTTTTACTGATATTTTAAATAGTGAAACAGTTCACTTGCAGAAATGCTAGAGGATAATTTCCAATGATTGTTAATAGAATTTCCTGTTTCATCATTCTTATTAAAGTTTGATATATTAAAAATATCAATATTTTCTCAATTCCTATTTAACAAACCTTTCAGAAGTATAAAACCACACAGAGCATATGTGGTCTTAAATGTAATATAGCTTGATGATAATGTAAACATTTCTAGTGTGTTTGCTGTGTTAGATACTTTAAATATATTAAACATATATGTTTATTATGTTATATTACATATAATATCTGTATTACATATATTAACCATATATATTGGTTTAAATCTTTATACCTGTGAGGGAGGTACCATCATTATCTCTGTTTTGTAGATGAGGGAATTAATGTAGAAACTAATAAACTAGCAAAGAACACACACAAAATGGGAGAAGCAGAAGTAGAACCAAAGCTTACTAGTCTGATTCTAGAGTTAATGCACTTAATATACCAAATTGTCTTTAGTATGCTAGTGATACTTTTTTCAAGTTCATGTTCCACACTAATAAAGGAGTTGGCCTTGATAGTCCCTTTCAAGTGAATACTTAAGACATTTTGTTGTTGTCCACACTGACAAGTACCATTGAGTTTTATTAACTGATTTTTTTTTAATTTGAAAAGCATAATTGATTGGCAAAATCTAAAAGATACATTATTATGGCCACTGAGACAGGAGAACAGGTGGAATAGAGGTAAGTTTCAGAAAACAAAGTCATCGTCCAAAATTATTGGCTCATATAAACACAAAAGGTATCTCAGGCTACAAAGCATTCCTGTCCTTCACCTTTTGGTGGCTTTCCCCAGTACATATTTAAGCAAGAACCAGGGCCATTATACGAATCTAAAGATTACTTAGGGTAAAGAGCAGAGGTTTGCCAAGGCATATGAAAAGCTACTGTGTGTGTGTGTGTGTGTGTGTGTGTGTGTGTGTGTGTGTGTGTGTGTTGAGTAGGCATCTACACTTCTAAGTGTTCGAAGTTCTACAGATTTCTGCAAACCATATCCAGTAACTCCATCACTCACTAGTCAAATGTTCTCATTTCCTTTTCATTTATCTTTAAAACTTCCTTTGTATGAACCAGCATATTATGGATTCTAACTTCTGAGGTTTTCAAAACCTACCATTACTAGAATGTAATCCTAAAGGAAAATATGTTTTTCAAAGAGTCAATGGCAACATTTAAAATAGCAATAGGAAATGTATTATGTATGTATGTATGTATGTATGTATGTATTTATTTATTTTTAGTGACTTTCAAAATGAAATAACCTTTAGAGCAAATTGAATTCAGAACCCCATCTCTGAACTAGAATGAGGAATAATTTTGTTTGGTCATGTTCCCATTGAATTGGAATTTTCTCAGTGGAATCATTTTAGAGAGATTATAAAACAACAAATAAATACACGAGGAATGAGGAATTGCCCTGTCTTATAGTATTAAAAAAAAACAAAAAACTTAGCTGTCCCAGAGGTATAAACAGACATACAGACATGCATCTCGTATTTAGTTTCCATGGCCAAATTTTAGGGCTTGAAATGTCCTTGGTTTTTGGCTTTTTTGTGTGTTTTTTTAACCAAACATATTGTGTATTTAGATTTCTGACAATAAACAGAAAAGTAGTAAAAAATTAAATCAACTTGGATTTTCTCCCTCTTTTTCCTCTGAGTTCACCCTCCCCCCTGCTTTTTCCTGGAATATTTTCATGGAATTAATTTGAATGTTTTTTCTAGATATGTCAGAAAATAAGAACATGACAAAGAAGATCTCACAACCCAGGAATAGTGGTAACAGATACAAGTACATTCCAGGAGAAATGGTGGGCTATAATCCATCTGGAAGTATTAAGGGGAAGTGGAAAACATTTATTATCCCCTGCACTCCTTGCTTCTCTTTCCCCTTCCCTCCACAAATCCTATGCGCCATATTGATGCCCTGCCTTCTAGTTGGAGAGGCAGTTCTTATTAGAGTAAAAAGTGAATCAGGAGATTCATTGATACCTTTTGATCAGTAGTGGAAGGAAGAGTTGCTGTGAATAGGTTAGGTGTGACAACAAAGAGAGGCTTTTGAATAGACTCTGAGTTTCAAGGTTCTCAGATTCAAAATCCTCTCAGTTCAAGTATTCAAATGAAAAGATTTGCAATAAAGCTGCATTTCTTCTAACTAGCATCCTAATTCCTTGCTTAGTAATAAAGCCGTGAAGTCCAGCCATCATAAGAACCCCATCTGTCTGCAAGGAACTTGACCATCTACTGAAAAGAGAGCTGCATTGTGCCTTTCTTAGCCTCCCCTTTCCACTTAACCCCACCTCAGCTTTGATCCCACCAGTCCTCAGGATGTGGGCTTCCTATTGTTACCAGGCAATGTGGCTGTGAAATCAAAATGGCCTTCTGACTTCCAGAATCATCGCTGTCCTCACATCTCTTCCTTTGCTGGATTCTGCTTAGTGGATCTCATGTTTCTACAAGGTAACACTCTCAAGCCATGCCTGAGCTTGCCCAGTCCTTTGAATGCCATGAGTTAGTGTGTCTTGAACTGTATGTACATACAAGTCACATGGGAAGGAATTATGTTTGTTAAAATGCAAATTATGGGGCACCTGGGTAGCTCAGTCGGTTAAATGTCCGACTTTGGCTCAGGTCATGATCTCATGATTTGTGAGTTGGAGCCCCGCATTGTGCTGTGTGCTGACAGCTCAGAGCCTGGAGCCTGTTTCAGATTCTCTTTCTCTCTCTCTCTGCCCCTCCCTTGCTCTTACTGTCTCTCTCTTAAAAATAAATAAACGTTAAAATTTTTTTAAATGCAAATTATAATTCCATAAGGCTTTTGGGGGCTAAGGGCTGCAATTCTTCATGTCTAATACGTACTTGGTTAGTAACCGTGCCGCTTGTCTACAGGCCAGACTAGTAATAGTAATGTATTAGATTGTCTGATTACCTCCAGCTTAATATCTGATGCCTATCTCAGATGCCTGCACTCCACCCACCCAACTCTTGGAAATGTGTAGCTGAGGACCTGGTTTTAGTACAGTGTTAGGCCCAAGTATTAATGAATGCACTGCTTTATCTCATTGTCTCAAGAAGCCTATTACCTCAGATGGGAATTGGCATTGCTATTATTATTCTCATTAGGCTGAGGAAAACTTTCTGCAATATAGGGACGAAAGTCATTCTATTTATCCTTTTATTCCTGCCAACAGTCACCTCTAAACTGCCACACTTTCTTGGGAGCAGGCTCCCACCTGTGCTAGGACTGGTAAAAAGGACTCGGAGTTCCCTTTTCGTGTCCTGGGTTTCCTTCGTTTGTGAAACCTATAGTGAGGCATTTCTCTAAGTGCCTCACCCCACTTGTACTCAGTGAAAGAAATTGTTACTTTCCCTAGAAAAGCCCAGTGTTCTTGCAAAAAAAAAAAAAAAGTGTTAGATTGAATAGATTGACTGCTCTGCGGAGCCACAGGTCAAGGAATGTTTAAGTCCTTTAGACCATCAGGATCCTGCAAATTTATAGGTAAGGAACACAATGTTGCTTGCTTCCCAGACACTATTTACTTTGAAATCTTGAATACTGTAAAGAGAAAGTTAGACAACTTGTGGGTTTTAAGTTTTTTTACCGAAATTCTTTTTCCATGGAGAGGAATGCATCAGACACTAGTAGATTGAGAAAACACCAGAGAGCATCAAGCCGCGTAATGCCCTTAGCAGTTTTTCTTCATCACAACAGTGAGAGAACCATTCCATCTGAAATAAAGACTTGGCTGAGAGCTAATGCTATCTGAAGATGGGGAATTAGCATCCATGTTTGAGAGACACCCCTGAGGCCACTAAGAATTTGCCCAGTTAACAACTCTGAGGTTGCAAGGGAACGTGATAACAATACTGACAGAGGCTGTAACTGTTTTAGCTTTAGAAAAAAATACTCCATGGAAAAAAATGATAATTCTTTTTATCATGTTTGGTTCAAAAAGGGTAAAAGTGCTATTAGCCATTTTTCTCCATACCTACCCTGACTGAAGTCTTCCTCTTAACATTAATCTTACTGCTTAGACTAGTTTAAATACTTAATGGTATGAAAACTTCTGTTTTCAGGCAGACATATGTTTGCCTTCTGCAGACATGTGTATTTACATATAAGTATTTTCCTACATTCTCTAATATGTCAGATGTTCTAAAACTTCAAATATGTCCTAGGCATCATTGACTATATTGATAAACCACTGACTAAGGATATGTTTTTCTTCTATCTGATAGTTATCTTTTGTCTCTGGGCATATATTTGGACTTAGTAGAAGTCTGACAGAACCTCTTTTCAACTTTAGGTTGATAAATCTAAATTATTATTCACATCAATCACTTATTCATTAAGCATTATTCTTAATGCTTAGTCTTTTATGTCAGTCACTATGCTAGGATTAAAGGTGGGGGAGACAGGCACACAAGAAAAAAATGAACTATTTCATTCTTAACTATGATGAGCTCACAATCTATTGCTAAAATTTGCCTAGTACAAAGTTTAAGTCTTTGGCAATTCTTGACTATTTTTTTATTTCACTAACACCCATTTTCTTCAGTTTATATCACTGTTTAATTTTACTTCACTTTTTCAGCTTAATTGAGGTATAATTGACAAATAACATTATAAGATGTTTAAAGTATAGAATGCGATGATCATTTTACCATATTTTGAACACTGTAGATGCAGTTACTTAGTTTTAAGGTTTTATTCTCAATTACCAATGAGATCTTCTCATGTTCCAGTATCCGCTGTAATTTCATGTACACACACACACACTCACCTCTTACAATATAAAAATTATTATCTCAAGATAGCATATATGATTATATTTATGTCAATATTGTATGTTCTACTTGACATTTAGCATTAAATTATATCTGGCATGAATTTTAACTTTTAATTTAATTATGTTTGTTTATATATAGCTATATCAACAGCTATCATGAAGAAAGTAGTGTGTGGACTGAGTGGTTTGAATTCTTTTTTTTTCTTTTTTTTTTTTGAAGTCTGTAGTAAGTATGTGTTTTATAGAACCGACATAAGGTGAATAAATATGTTCATAGAATGTCTTTTTCATTGAAAATTAATTCTCTTTTAAGGTAAGAATGCATCAGAAATTCCTTGCCTCCAACTTTAGATACAATAACAGCATTGTTCAGAGGCTATACAGTGTTGGTAAGGTGTGTGCCTTGGGTCCTATCAATCATGGCTCATACCCAGCTTCTCTGGGGCCCCAGTTTCTTCTCTCATTAAATGTGCACAGTAGTGTGTAACTTGCAACATTGTTGTACAGATTAAGATATTAAAGGCCTCCTTTCCAGAACACTGAAAGCGCTAAGAAGTAGTAGTCAGGATCTCATGAAATTTGGGCAATGGTTCATTTAGGGGCTGCACTGCTTTGGTCCACAGGGTTCTTGGGGACTGGGTAGAATTTGACATGCAAAGTGTGAACTGGAACCCGGACTCTCAGTCCCTCCAGTCAAACCCTCACCCAGTGTGGAGCTTCCGGTGCAGATCGCATCTCCCTGAGGGTCTCTGCCCATTCATTGCCTCTGCACCCTACACCTTCATATTTTGATCAATTTCTCTCCTGAGCTTTATTTTTATTCTCAATTTTGCTCAAGATTTTTAGTTAACCTGCAGTTCATTAACTAATACAAGTATTTTCTAATTCATCATTTTCACATCCATCAACCCATACTTAAAAACATTGTAACCACAACCTTTATCAAATGGAAAAAGAATTATTGCAAATTGATAGAAAAAAATGCAAATTGATAGCAAAGGAGGCCTTTGTCAGGTTGAGAATTTTCTCTTCCTTTGCAGCTGGCTCCTTGAATCACTGCTGAAGCCATTTGCTGTCACCCAGATTCCCATACTCTCCGGCGGCCTCAGGTCTATGACAGCAACAAGATAACCTGAGAAACCAGCCTGTAGCTACTGTCTTTCATGGCCTCCCTGTCTCTGCTAACTTGTAGAACCTTCCCTCTTTCCCTGATTTGGGAAACTTGGACATGGGATGTGTGTAGGAGCTCCAGTTTCCATTCTCCTCCTCAGGTGACCTGAGGGTAGAGAAAACCCTCTCTCCCTGCCTCCCTACCTCCCCACCTCCCCTTCTGCATTCCTCACTCTGAAATTCTCACTTACAAAAGTCATAATCAAAGTGATATTAAGTAATTTCCTATCACAGGAAACTAAAATATACATAAAATAAGAAAGAAACTATTAAAAAGCTGTACAAGCCCTGGCTTTACAAGTAAAAATTTTATTTTTAAAAAAATTTCTTTATTTTTGAAAGAAAGAAACAGAACATGAGCAGGGGAGGGGAAGAGAAAGGAGGAGACACAGGGTCTGAAGCAGGCTCCAGGCTCTGAGCTGTCAGCACAGAGCCTGACATGGGCCTCGGACTCATGGAGTGTAAGATCCTGACCTGAACCAAAGTCGGACACTTAACCGAGTGAGCCACCCAGGCTCCCCAACAGGTAAAAATTTTAAATGCTGCTTTGCCCTTGCATAGAAAAATTAATTATATAGATATAAAGATATGCTTTCCCCTTTTGTCTCCAATCTTCCCCTATTCCTCTCACTATCTAGAACTTTAAATAGATAAGCCAGGAGGTTAGCATAATACAAGGATTCTTGGAGGTATTGCAGGTAGATTTTTGACATCATAGAATTCTCAAGAATGTGGCTGATGAGTTTTTCTCCCATAAGGTGTAGGGGAGGAACTCAGTGTATTCAAAGGCCCCAGTGTCCTCATGTGCCCTTATTGATGTACTCGTAAGTGGATGGCATCTGAAAAGCAGAAAGGAGAAACCAACATGTATTACTGACATCATGATGTATAACATTTTCAATAACTAAATAATATCATTTGAGAAATGTGATTTTCAAAACAAAACTATTAAAATGGAAAAAAAATTCTACTTTGGGTCTATAAGTGGATATGAAGGCTAATTGGCAATAGCACTTAAATTACATTTTTGTGGTGTACTTTTACTCCACACAAGAAACCAGTGAAAATAATTGATGTCAGAAATTGAATCCACTTTAATATTTTAAAAGTCAAGCACAATCATGCATATCTGAAATTAAGCAAACTAAATTTGAGGTAGAATGAGGTGAATTTGAGTGTAAAGGAAAAACACTTTTACTCAAACATCCCAAAAATCTTTAATATATATTTTTTTCACATATAAAACAAGCAAACAAAAAACAAACATTAAGATACTGAACCACTTTTTGTATTGATGGAAAGGCTTATATTTGTTTATTGTTTCAGTGTGAGGAAATCTGTTTTTGTTAACCTGGAGGAATGAAATCTCTAAGCCCAGAGAGTTCATAACAATGCATAGGATTTGTAGTACCCGTTGCTATGGATACAACCACTGCCCCTGCTGGGAACTGCAAAATTGGCCCAATCGCACTGAGAGACTGACCAGTTATACTGTAACTGACCAGTGCATATGCAATGTTTTGTAAACTATAGCATTTTCACATACATGGTTTGGTTTTATGTAAAGATACCTTTACTTAAATAGCTGAAGGTGTCAAACCCTCTGGCTTTGGTAGTGGTGTAAAACAATTCCAGCAAAAGCAAACTTCTAGGCATATAATTTTTGCTGAGCTATTCTTCATTATGTTCTAATTTTGCTGATAGAATGGTAGTTTCAATGCATTTGGTTTATAAGTGGCATTTCTTTTCAAATGAGATGACATTATCCTAATGTTTGAAATGTGTCTGATTTAACCCACTGGTGCTGTGAATCTATAGTGCCCTCAATATAGTTTTGTCTATAAAGTCTTAGACAAGTTACTTCATCTCTGAACCTCCTTTATAGAATAAATAAGGTAAGGATAATAATATTATCCAACTTATAAGTCTTTTATAAGCATTAAATGAGATAATTCATGTAAGTGCTAGCCCAGTCCCTGACCCAGGGCAAAATTCAATAAGTGTCAGCTATTAGTGTATGGGAAGAATCATTGGCAATAAACTTTGAACCACTTTAAGGTAAACCAAGTAACAAGCCAAGGAAACCCATCAGTGACTATGCATATGAAATATTGTCAGCCCAGGAAATAGTCAGAGATGTCTGTGTTTATGGCCTTAAATATTAGTCATATGACTTCATTTTTCCTGTCACTAATCAGTTAATTTTGGCTAATTAACCACTCATTCTCACCAAAATGTTTGAGGCAACTTTATTAGTAGGACGGTCTAAATATATAGACTCCACTTCCTTTTCTTGTTATGTCTATGACCCAGACTAAACTCATCATGGCTGAAGGTTAGGAACATCATCAATCTTAGCATGAATTTAGCCTTGCTGTGAAAAACACAGAGTAAAAAGAAGAGCAGAAATGTATTTAGGTCTGCATCACGGATCTATCTTTTCCTCTCTATGTGACCTTGGAGATTTGCTTTCCCTAAAGATCAGTTTACTTATCTGTACAATAAAAAATAACACCATCATCCTTGCTAGTTGTAACAAGAAAATACAATGAATATAAAGTTCCTTTTAAATAGCAGATGCTTTATTAATTCTATTTATTACTTTTAACATTCGGGAAAGCAGAAATTCTTAGTGTTTTCCTTATTCCTATTTCCTTACCTTTAACCCTAGTAATTTTAACTCGACTTCAACTCTAACTGTAATCTGATTTGTCTAAAGAAAGGCCTGTAGACCTGATCTCAACCTTTTTGTGGCTGGTAAGTGGCCACATCCAGTTTCAATTCACTCACTCTTTTTCTTTCCATTATCCTGAAGAGGCATTTGCTCTTTTCCCAAGTACTGCACCTTGTCTCATATTAATTTTCTAATAGCTACTAGGGACCACTTCTGCCCCAGGAGAAGGGAAAAAGACATGTCAAAATAAGGATTGGATTTGGTACATGGTGGGTCATTTAGCAAATATTGATAGGTCTTTCCTTAAGGAATACCATCTCATTTACTCTCTCTAGCTCCCTTGGCCATTAAGAATCATTGCTCTTACACAGAAGGAAGTTAACAAACTTAGATATATGTGACTGGGAAGTTGGGTGGGAGGAAAGTACTAAGTTGGCTCCAACAGCTGCATGGAACCAATACTTGAAGAGCTCTTACATCCAGGATATTATGCATTCCACAGTCAGGCAAAGTGTGTTTGGAAGAGGAAGTCCTATAGAGGAAGGTTATTCTTGGGATAGAGGGAAGTGAGAAATTGTGTAAGACCTCAGAGAAACAGAATTCTCATAAAGCAACTGGAATACTAATCAGAAAACAGAATGATTTGATAGAAAATTTGTGAGTGATTGAACAGGGGTGAAACCATGAAAGGAAGTAAAAAGTATGTGATTATGTACACTGTAGAATGTATAATCCAATAATAAATTAGAGATGGGAAGTAGAAGATTATTATATAAACAGGCTATAGTGAACTGTAAGTAGGTAGCCAGTCCTTAGTAAAAAATTTTATGGCATGATTTATATTCATTCATTTATTCATTTATCATTATTGTTACGGTTGTTATTATTTTTCATTACTTTAATTCCAGAGGATACAAAATAAGACATTTCTTACTCTGGAAAAGCTATATGGTTTTAAAAAGCTACGCACTTCACCTTTAGGCTGTGCTATATTTTTAAGTAGACAGCAGAAAATAGCTTTACAAGACACCCACATTTTAGTTTGGTTTTGGCTTTCATGTTGATTTTTTTTTTCAAGTGCAGATGGTGAGAAATATTTTTAGGCCAATAGAACAATACGATTCAAGTCACAAAGGTATGAAAGTATATGACATGCTCAGGAAACCACAAAATTCTAGTGTAGCTGTAGAATAGAATTTATTGGAAAAATGATGAGAGCAGAGTTTGGACATGTAGCTGGATCCAGATGTTGATGGAATGATATGACCTCTGAGGAGTTCACATTTTGCCTTGTGTCTAAAGGGAGGCCTTTGATGTTTTATTTATTTATTTGTTTTAACCCACATCAAAGTGTTCTCTTTTCTAGTGTTTATAAAAGCAGCTTATATTCATTATCTCTCAGAAAGATCGAAGAGAGAAATAATAGAAGATCCCAAGCTCACTCTCTCTGAAAAGTACAGTCATGTTCGAACCACAAGGTGCTACTGCTTCCTATTTGTAATTGAGTAGATGGGGATAAACATACAAAAAAATCAGATATAGAAGATATATGTAATATATAAAGACATATACAGGTATTTACTAAAGATATCTACCCCTTTATATATAAAGATATATAAAGTACAAGATATATAAAGCAAGAGGGAGCTACTGCTTCAAGCTGGAGGAATCAGGGAATACTTTGTACAGAAAACAGCATAAAAGTAAAGACTGATTCCTAACTCTGCAAATTATTTGTGTAGGGTTCTGGCCAATGTATTTTGAATTCCTCCATATATGTGTGCTGCTGAGGGACAAGGCCAGCACTGGCCTTACTTGCCAATGAACAGTCATGCTCCTTTGCAACCGATGTTCTAAAATTTAAGAATTAAGTCTCGAATTGTACCCATGCAAAGTTACTCATTACTTTTTAGAATTCACACTTCCACATTAGCCTGAACAATTTCACCACTTTTGGATGACGAATTATGAGTTACTGAGGGTTACATAAGTAGTCCAGTGGCAGGACTAGGCCTGTAGTACAGAATTCACGAAATTATGCCTAATTTTGAGCCTCTTAAAAAAGGTTTAAATACTCATTAAAATAAAGAGAATGGGTAGTATGTAAAAAGGGTCTAACTATTGTTATTGAATACTCTTTTTAGAAGGCTTAAAAACATAAGTTTTATACAAATATAACATGATTATATGTCCAAGATAGTGTTAAACCTATCGCATTAATGAATAACCAGAAGATAGTAAAACTAGCCTCAAGAGACATGAGCAGGCAGGTGTTCACTTGCAGAGTAGCGATGAAATGTTAAAATAAAGTAGGTGAGTTTTGGTAGAAAACTGGTTACAACGAACTCTAATTTGGAGATTTATCTCTTCCACATAATGAAATTATTTGCATCTCTACCAGAAAAAAAATCTTCAAATTAACCTCTGCTCCAAAGGAGTTGTAAAATACCCAGACATGACAAAGTTAATCAAAGGTACAAGACCAGCACTGAGACAATACCTGGTAGTCTTTTCCTAGTTTCAAGTTGCAGATATTCTTCCTCAGAGTGATTTTTAAAGCTCCTTAACTTTGACCTCAGTTATCCTTTTTGAAGATTATATAAATATGTTGATTTCTCTCTAGTACAGAACCTTTCAAATATAAATATCCATCATTCTGGGAAACAAATAATATTGAAAGGGCACAGACTCGTGTTTTATTTTCTTGGATCTTAATGTTGTTACAAGAATCACAGCTCTAGCAAAATGTGTTTGGGAACTTGTTATAATAAATGATTTCTTCTGCAGTTTTATTTCGTCAAAAGGCTGAAGACAGATCTCTAACAAACAGCATGAAGAATAAGAATTAGCTCAGTTTCCTTTAAATGAGAATTATCTTACTATTTCTTGGTGGGCTGAGAAGATGGTATGAGTAGCTTCGACTGGAATATGCACTTTGGAAACCCAAGATCCCCTTCAGCTCACTCACTCACCAATATATTTATCTATCAGACATTTGAAAGAAATTGCTAAAAGCTACTTTTATGAAAGATGTTAATGTCTGTAAAAGATTTTATCATTCCTTAATGAGAATGTCTCAAAATGGTGGCAAATGGTATTCACTGTGTATTTGATACCTTCAAGTCATCTACTTGGTGGCATTTCCATATTTCAGTCCCCTCAGCTTTCCTCATAAAATGAAACTGTTTTCTCCTGTCAGATGTGGAGGAACATCAAAATGATTAATGAAATAGTTGGAGATGTGTGTTTTTGAACAGTAGTGCTATTTCTCTGTAACCGGTGTTCTGAAATTTAAGTAAGATAGCGAATCTCAAACTCTACCCATGGGAAGCTACTTGTGCCTTAGACTTTAGAATATGCTTTTACACAGCAATGAGTACAATCTTATCATTTATGAACGGGGACTTATGAGTACTCAGGGTCATATAGGAGATTACAGAACATGCTTTAAAAGGATACCATTCAAGAATAAGTATAAATGACTATATTAGAAGCTCCCTGAGGGCATGGATTTTTGTCTCTTTAGTTCCCTATTGTATCCCTAACACCTAAACATTTAAACAAGAAGCATTTTACTGTTTCTCAAATGCCTGGCACATAGTAAATAGTCCAAAAATATTTTTAAAAATATATCACATCATATCAAGACCCAGATTCATCCAATGTGTCAAATTCACAGTGAATATATAGTGAGTCAATATGCAAAATATAGAATGAGAAATGTCCATCAAGTACCCTAAATCAAGTAATGTGTATCTAGTTTCAGAATATTATATACATATTGTAACCACATTTTATTTTAGTATAAATTAATAAGTTAATATAAGTTATAAGTTAAATTTGGGGTACCTGCATGGCTCAGTGGGTTAAGTGTCTGACTCTTGGTTTCAGCTCCGGTCATGGTCTCCCAGTTTGTGAGTTTGAGCCCTGCATCAGGCTCTGCACCTGCCACATAGACCGTGCTTGGGATTCTCTCTCTCCTTCTCTCTCTGCCCCTCCTTTTTTTAAAAACATGTTTACTTATTTTTGAGAGAGAGAAAGAGAGAGCACGTGTGCACACGCACACAGGAGTGGGGGAGGGGCAGAGAGAGAGGGAGACACAGATTCCAAAGCAGACTCCAGGCTCTTAGCTGTCAGCACAGAGCCCAGTGTGGGGCTCCTGGACCTCGAGATCATGACCTGAGCTGAAGTCCAACGCTTAACTGACTGAACCATCCAGGCACCCCAGAATGTGGTTTTACTTTTATAGAGACACATAAAATCACTTGTACCAACATTTGGATTACAGAATATAGCCTTAGTAAAGGACAGCATCCCTTGCAGGAGGGCGAGTGAACCACTGAGAAGCTTCTCACCTGTGTTTGCTTAGCTTAGTCCCCAGGACTGTGGGATCAACTAAAGAGAATATTAGAGACATTTTGGTTAATGAAGTAGGTGATGGCTTGAGTCAATAATTGTAAAATTTTTTCAAAACTTTAAAAATTTTCTTCTTTGGGGCGCCTGGATGGCTCAGTCGGTTAGGCGGCCGACTTCAGCTGAGGTCATGATCTTGAGGTCAGTGAGTTCGAGGCCCGCGTTGGGCTCTGTGCTGACGGCTCGGAGCCTGCTTCGGATTCTGTGTCTCCCTCTCTCTCTGTCCTTTCCTTGCTCACCATCTGTCTCTATGTCTCTCAAAAATAAAATAAAAACACTAAAAAACAACAAACGCGAAAAATTTTCTTCTTTGAATTTGTAAAGCAGTACATCCAGGTTATACTTAGCCATAGTAGATTTAGGTTTCAAAATACAAAGCACAATCAAGAAAAAGAAAATATTTGAATAGTTTTTGCAAATATAAGACACAGAATAGATAACCCAGTTATGTGATTTTCTAAATCTAAAGCATTTAGATCAGCTGAAATTCCATTTGATCACAAACACTTTTCATGGAACCCACATACATGTTAAAATGTTTTCTTTTTAATTTTTATTCTCAAATATTCCACCTTCTGCTGCTCTCTGTAGTAATGAAAAAATGGTAGTTCTATAGATTTACATGAAAGCCAAACAACAGAGGAGGAGACAAAGGAGAAGGAATTTTAATGGGAACTTCACTGCTTTAGAAGACTTTGAGGTATGCTAACTTGAATAGAGAATTAATGACTATCTAGCACCAAACTGCCAACAAGCATCTGACTTTGATTTCCTAGGTGAAGAGGCCAGAACTATACAAGACAGAAGTTACTGAGGCTAGCACAAGTATGCACCGTTAGTTAGTTCTCTACACTAGAATAAATTTCATAACTTTATCAGACTAAATAATGTTTATTTCTAAGACTAAAGTGAACCATTCATTCCTGCTTAATTTACCTTCAGGTTCATTTTATTTTGAACAGAACTTCTATACCTTTTATTTATTTTTTTTCATGTATCCTTCAAGTGCCCCCAAACTCCAGAAATCCCAACTAAATATTTGCAGCTTTTTCCTGCTGTTATTTAGGTAAGTGTAGTGGAGACTTGGATCCATCAGGCTGCCAGGGATTAGGCACTCTTCCTTTTCCAGCTATGGTATTGTGACTTCCACCAGGTCTGTGACTCTTAGAGCTTTGGTTTATTAACCCCTAACTGGACAAAGAACAGCACTTATCCATAAGGTGTTGGGCCAATAGTTTCATATTACATAAGAACTTGGATACCTTTGTGAGGTCTCTCTTCCTTTAGACTAATTTAAAATACTTATTCTTACTCAGAAAAATAGCAAAGTAATAAAAGGGTGAGCAGTATACTTATCTGCAGAAAATCCATGATTTTTTTTCTTCTTTTTTTTCTTCTTTCTTGTCAACTAGTAGAGGGTTCTGTGGCCAAAGTCACTGATTGATTTCTCTAAAACTTCAGAATCTATTTAAATCTGTTAAATCTGTTCAAAATCCATTTAGAATCATTAATAATTATATAAGTATATAATTTTCTTATTAAATCCAAGCTTTTAAAGATAATTGCTTCAGTGGAGTTTTTCAATTTTTCCTTATGTCTTTTAACCTCTTAAACGTATTTGAAGAGTAGAGGCCAATTTTTACATGAAGCTGAGATATATAAATTTCCTAAATGCGTGACCATGGGGACGTGTGGCTTCTTAACTTCTTAAAGTATTTTAAAACAGAGACTGAGAGTCTAAGACAAAGGGGCCTTTATATATTTGATAAATTTTATATCTTTAAAATATTCTATATAATTCCTATTTATATTTTAGTTCATTTGGCATGTTATGGAGTGATGGCTAGAGATAAGGGGGAAATCCCCTTTATTCACTGTGTGGGCCTTAGGTAATTAATTATAAAGGCAGTGAATTAACATTTCAAATTCAATAGATAGAAATCAGTCTAAATCAGTCTTGTGAGGTTGCTATTTGTAATAATGTTCATTAATATTCTGATACTCCCTCACTGCTTATTCAGCTGCTATAATTACAGTTTCTTTTTTTTCAAAAGGTTGTTTAACAGAGACCACTGAACTACATAGGTAGGGTGAACAAAAAAAAAAAATGGTTTACCTGTGGTCAAATTTGGTCCCTGCTTTTTATGGGCAACATGATCATATCTTTTATGAGTCAGACAACTAACAATGATTATACCTAGTCCTATATGTTAGAGTCTTAATTTGGGGAACTAAGAAGTACCTCTGGGGGCGCCTGGGTGGCTCAGTCGGTTGAGCGTCCGACTTCGGCTCAGGTCATGATCTCTTGGTCTGTGAGTTCGAGCCCCGCGTCGGGCCTGGAGCCTGCTTCAGATTCTGTGTCTCCCTCTCTCTCTGCCCCTCCCCCACTCATGCTCTGTCTCTCTCTGTCTCAAAAATAAATAAAAACATTAAAAAAAAATTAAAGAAGTACCTCTGTACTAGAAGTGAATAATTAAATAGAATGCATAGATATACTTTTAAAATGCTCTTTCTTTCTTTCTTTCTTTCTTTCTTTCTTTCTTTCTTTCTTTCTAAGTGGTCGGGTTTTTTGTTTTATTTTATTTATTTGTTTATTTTTGAGAGAGAGAGAGAGAGAGAGAGAGAGAGAGTGCTAGTGGGGAAGGTGCAGAGAGAGAAGGAGACACAGAATCTGAAGCAGGCTCCAGGCTCTAAGCTCTCAGCACAGAGCCCAATGTGGGACCCAAACCTGTGAACCATGAAATCATGACCTGAGTCGAAGACAGATGCTTAACCAATTAACCCACCCAAGTGCCCCAAATAGTTATTTATTTTTGAGAGAGAGAGAGAGTATGTGTGCACATGAGTGGGGAGAGGCAAAGGGAGAGGGAGAGAGAGAGAATCCCAAGCAGGCTCCAGGCTGTCAGTGAAGAGCCTGATCTGGGACTTGATCTCAGGAACTGATCATGACCTAAGCCAAAATTGAAATCAAGACTTGGACGCTTAACCAACTGAACTACTAAGGCGTCCCACACAGATATTTTTTACCAATGGAATAAAGGATAAAATTACTTTATTATATATATATTCGGGGAGGTGGGGTGGATAAAGATGGACAAGGTTCTAAGGCTCATAGAACCATGATCTCTGTTATACAAAAAACTTGAGACAATTTATCGTTACCCATCTCTTCAGATATGAACAACAAACTGGTGAGTGGTAGATGGCCACAGAGACTTAAAATGCAATATTCTCCAAGGATCTACTGCCATCTCCATATTTTTTATTGAGATTAATTCCATAATACTCTACAACCTTTTTCTATGGAAATGATCCTCAGTTTTTATTAGAAGCACTTGAAATTGTAATTAAAACCTGAATTACTTCATATTAAGTGTACAGCTTGACTTTAGTCAGATCCATACTCACTTTATTTATGTTTAGAAATATTTACTTATGGGGTTACTTAAACACACACACACACACTTAAGGGGCACCTAGATGCCTCAGTCAGTTAAGTGTTCAGCTCTTGATTTTGGATCAGGTTATGATCTCATGGTTCATGAGTTTGAGCCCCGCTTTAGGCTCTTGGCTGACAGCACTGAGCTTGCTTGGGATTCTCTCTCCCTCCCACTCTCCCTGCCCCTCCCCTGCTCATTCTCTCTCTCTCTCTCTCTCTCTCTCTCTCTCTCTCTTAAACACACACACACACACACACACACACACACACACACACACTCCTTAAAACAACAACAACATAAGCATCAAAAAACAATTACCCTACACTTGAATATTCCTACTTTTGTACTAAGGAGTGGCATGTGCATAATCTAGAAAACTCCCTATTTTTTCTTTCCATCACAGAGCTAGAATTTTTTTTCTTTGTTTTTATTTTATTATCTGTATTGTCAGTACTTATAACAAATATGTTACATATCGCCTGTCTTTGTGCTAACAGTCAAAAGCCATCTGTCGTTATATGTAAAACGTAACTATATTTCTATGTAGATTTATTTTCAAATCAGCTATTGTTGCAACTAAGAATGATATCAGAGTATCAACCTTTTTTCCCCCTATTTGCATTTATTTAGTAGAAAAGCCCATTTATCTTAAGGTAATATTTATCCAACAATCTGTCCATGATAATTGATGAGGTTTTGGGGGTAATAGTTGGGTTTGTGGGGTCTGGAGCCGATGACCAAGAAAGAATTCTTGAAGACGTCTCTGGTGTAAAAAGGTGATTTTATTAGAGCACGGGGACAGGACCTGTGGGCAGGAAGAACTGTCCTGGGACCATGAAGAGAGACTGGTTATATACTATGGGCTGGCAGAGTTCAAGTCCAGGGGAAGTTTCCAGTAAGATTTCCATATTCCAAAGAAGACTCATAGGATACTGGAGGCCTAGCTATTGTCAAGCTAACATGGATTTTCCCTCTAGCTAAGCATTAGCATTAAGACACTAAGGATATCCTGGAGAAATGTTTTACTCTGCCAGCCTGAAGTATTTGTCAGTGAGCTGCAGGTTATGAGGAAATTTAGTTCTATCTGCCATTTCTTTCTGCCTTTGATTCCTACATCACTTTGGAGGATGATAGAGATCATAGTCCTGCAGGACCTAAAAGTCTCCATCAGTCAACCATTTATTTTTCTCCTTTCCTTTGTTTTTGGGCAGCCAGGAGTGCTTAAGCAATATCACACATATACCACCTGGGGAGGTGGGGGTGTTTGCCGCCTGTCAGATTGCCTTATGCTCCCTCATCAATAATGAATAGTCATGTCTGACTTACTGAAAGAAAATAGTTTCAAGACTAAGTTGCAAAAATTTATATTTTGGTCAAATCTTGTAACTTGAAGTCATGGAGACAGCCTACGAGAAAGCACTGCTAGTTTGTAATTTTACCTATACTTTATCTGATGAATAGAATTGATGGCCAAGATAGTCTTGTAATTGTAACCTTGACATAAAGGTTGCTGGCAAGTAAATGTTAGTTTAATTAATCTTTACATGGAAAAGAGGAAAATAACACCTTTCTTATTAAACTTTATATAAAAGTCATGGTAGAAGGAGAAAAGAAAGGACATAAGGATGTGCTTTATGTCAATTATAATAGAAGTAATATAAGGGGTAATAAAGGAAATGTAAAAAAGAAAACCACAGGCCCAAAATGGAGTCACTTATGTTAACCCCACATCAGCAAACCAAGACTTTATACCTAACCTAACTAGTTTCAACCTCTCAGGCAATGTAACCTTTAACCAGCCAACCTGGAATTTCCTATTAGCACCAGGAGATAAGCTATGAACAGACTCCTTCAGTTCCCCTTAAGAGGACAACCTTGTCTAAAATAATTCATTCTTTACTAATATCCTTTTTTTTTTTTTTACTCCCTCTCTGTCTTTAAAAGCCTTTTCTTTATCTTTAGCACAATGGAGCTCCTTTCTGTTTGCTAGATAGGATGCTGCCCAATTCGTGAATTGTTGAATAGAGCCAAGCCGATTATAGCAGGATTCTCTCACAGGTAGACAGGGCACTGAGGCTTTCTTTGTACAGGAAGCAACTTTATTCATCATGCTGGCATAGACTCAGTGGGTTCGTACCTGAAAAGCTGAGTCCCAAACACAGTGAGGTGTAGCATTTTCCTCAATTTCTATTTCTTTGTCTCCCATATATGGTGACACATACAGTCTGACTGGACACAGTCCAAGTTACAGAGTCATGTCAGAGCAATGCATACTTGTATAGGGGTTGATTGGGCCACGTTGCATTTCTTTGTTCTGAGAAGGCTTCCACCACATTCCTTAGGGTGGGACTTTACCATGCGATCTTTAAATTTACTCGATTTTTTTTAACAGTAGATAACAACCATATAAACATCTATAAGACTCACAATTCATACTAAAAAAGTATTTCAGAATTGTTTGCCAATTTCTTTTTAAGCTATAGTGTACCAGTGTGCCTGTTTCCTTGTACTGTTAATGAGCACTGGTTAGGTCTCATTACACAATTAACAAACAAAACTGCTGATTTGATTAATGAAAATAGAATATTATGCTCCAGTTCCAGCTAAGATGGAGTAAGATGGGTGCTTTACCCTCTTTCACCCACTGATAACTACACAACCTCTACAAAGTGCTTTGATCTCTATTGGAAGAATCTGAGAAGTAAACATCAGCAAACAGATGAGGGACAAATACTGGAATTTGAAGTACCACTGAATGGGCAGTGAGTTTACCATTTTATTTTTCTCTTGTAATTCCCAAGGAGTAATACTGTGGGGTAGATAGAGAGTTCCAGAAGCCTTCTACTCTGGCTAAGGAACTGGAAAGGAAGCTCCTAACATGCAGAGTATGGAATTCTCGCATTTTACTCCTTCAATTCTCCATTCTCTCATGTACTAGCACCCAAGAAATCGAAAATGTGCAGTAAAAGAGGTTAACTAGAGTCACAAGTTTATTTTTTTTTTCATGTTTGTTTATTTTTGAGACAGAGAGAAACACAGCATGAGTGGAGGAGGAGCAGAGAGAGAGGGAGACACAGAATCCAAAGCAGGCTCCAGGCTCTGAGCTGTCAGCACAGAACCCGATGTGGGGCTCGAACTCACAGACTGCGAGATCATGACCTGAGCCAAAGTCGGACGCTCAACCGACTGAGCCACCCAGGCGCCCCATAGAGTCACAAGTTTCTAATCAGAGGATAGAAAATGGCATCCCAAGGAACCAGAAAGTAATAGAGAGGTTACAAGAAGGAAAAGTTCAGGCAAGTAACTTTCTAGAGATATTTACCAACTTCGAAGCTCAACCTGGAGCCATACATACATGGATCTGTGTCTAATTGGCACCAAAAAAACCTGTGAGAACTAGACTAATGGGTAGACCTCCACTGTGTGCCAACTGATCAGTAGGCGGCTCTAAAAAGACAGATCCCCAAAATTCTTCAGACTTTGAAAAGTGAGTTGACTTTGGCATCAAGGCCCACAGAAAGCATGTTGGACCTTGCAGCCTAAGCCCAAGTCAGTTTCTTATGGAATAAAAAAATACCAACATTTTCCATAAGATTTAAGTTAGACATAAACTTTCATAAGATAATATTAAAATTTGCCAGTATAGTTCTCCAAATCACTCAGAATACAAAGAACCACAAAAATTTCAGCTTGCAAAAGACAACAAATGAACACAAAATCCTGAGTCTGCTGCTTGTTAGTTGTTAAGCTGGAGAAATTACTTAACCCCACTGTTCCTACTTTGCTCATCAGTAAAATGTCAATAATAGGAAATGTCCTTAGATTGTTGCAAAAATCCAGTGAGATTATATAAAAAAATATGTTCACATTTTATCAAACTGTACACCTATAATATGTGGAGTTTATTGTCTACCAATTATGTACCTCAATGAAGTTTATAAAACAATAGAATATCATTGTGATTTTACTTACTTATTGACATATTTTTAATTTGTAATTCTATTTTTATATCAGGAACAGATAATATCATACTAAAGCAGCTAGAATTCAATTTACATAAAAGCTTAAAGAAAAAGAATGTGTAAATATAATTAATTCTCTGAAATATATAATGTTACTGTTCACTTTGAACTCAAGTAAGAGTTTACTATTTCTCTAGTCACTTAACAAAATATTTTATAAAATATTTGTTTGAGTTATAACTGCATATGTTGGAAGTGTACAATTTGAGAAGTCATGACATATATATACACATGTGAAACCAATACCACAATCTAGATAATGAACACATATATCGTTCCCCACAGTCTCCTCATGTTTTTTAATCCCTCTCTCCTGCCTCTTTATTTCCTGCATCCCCTCCTCATCCCTAACCACTGCTTTTAGATACACTTGCTTTATGTCATTATACTTTGCTTTATGTCATTATACTTGCTTTATATCATTATGTCCTAGAATTCTGTGTAAATCAAATCATACGATTTGTACTCCGTCTTGACATCTTTCATTCAGCATGATTATAAGGTTCTTCTGTATTGTTGTGTGTATCAATGGCTTATTCCTCTTCATTGCTGAGTAGTGTTTTGTTGAGTAGGTGTTCTAAAATTTATTTATTCATTTACCTGTTGATGGGCATTTAATTTCCAGTTTTTAGCTACTACACATAAAACTGATAACAATACTTGCTCACACATCATTTTTATGGATTTGTACTTCTCTTCTCATAGGCGAATACCTAGGATTAGAATAGCTAAGTTTTTAAGAAACAAGTGTTTTCTAGAGTCACTGTACCATTTGACATTTCCATTAGGAGAATGTGAGAATTCCACCTCCTCCACATCTTCACCAAGACTCCGCCTTTTTAACTGGCTATTCTAATGGGTGTATAGTGGTATCTCATTGTGGGTTTTTTTTTTTTATAAAACTATTATTAATTTAAAAATTATCATGCAATTAAATTGAGTTAAAAACTTTTGTATAGTTCTATCACCTTGAATGCATATCTAAAAATCATAGGGCACCTGGGTGACTCAGTCAGTTGAGTATCCAACTCTTGATTTTGGCTCAAGTCATGATCCCAGGATCATGGGATCAGTTTTAAGTCATATTGTTTTCTAAATTTCTTTTTTTGCTGCTCCATTATTGGTGTATAGAAATTCAACAGATTTCTGTACATTGATTTCGTATCTTGTGACTTGACTTAGTTTATCAGTTCTAGCATTTTTTTGAGTCTTTTGGATTGTATATATATATAATATCATGTCATCTGCAAATAGTGAAAGTTTGACTTCTTCCTTGCTGATTTGGATACCTTTTATTTCTTTTTGTTGTCTGATTGCTGTGGCTAGGACTTCCAGTACTACGTTGAATAAATGTGGTGAGTGGACTGCCTTGTCTTGTTCCTGACCCTAAAGGAAATAGCTCTCTGGTTTTCCCCATATAGAGGATGTTAGCTGTGGGGTTTTCATATATGGACTTTATTATGTTGAGGGATTCTCCCTGTAAACCTACTTTGTTGAGGGGTTTTCCATGAATGCATGCTATACTTTGTCAAATGCTTTTTCTGTGTCTATTGAAATGATCCTATGGTTCTTATCCTTTCTCTTACAGATGTGATGTATTACATTGATTGATTTGCAAATATTGAACCACCCTGGCAACCCAGGAGTAACTCCTACTCAATCATGATGAATGATTTTTTTTATGTGTTGTTGGATTTGATTGCTAGTATTTTTGTTGAGGATTTTACCATCTATATTAATGAGAAGTATTGGCCTTTAGTTCTGTTTTGTTGTTGTTGTTTTGTTTGTTTTGTGGTTCTTTATCTGGTTTTGGTATTAGGATGTCAGCCTCATTGAATGAATTTGGAAGTTTTCCTTCCTCTTCTATCTTTTGGAATAGTTTGAGAAGAATAGGTATTAACTCTTCTTTCAGTGTTTGGTAGGATTTGCCTGTGAAGCCATCTGGTCCTGGACTTTGTTTTCAGGGATTTTTTTTTTATTACTATTATTACTGATTCAATTCATTGTTGGTGATTGGTCTGTTCAAATTTTCTATTTCTTCCTGATTTAATTTGGTAGGCTATATGTTTCTAGGAATTTATCCATTTCTTCTAAGTTGTCCAGTTTGTTGGCATATAGGTTTTTATAATGTTCTGTTACAATTGTTTGTATATCTGTGGTGTTGATAGTTATTTTTCCTCTTTCAGTGGTAAATTTGTTTATTTGGGTTCTTTCTCTCTCTCTCTCTCTTTTTCAAATGAGCCTTGCTATAGGTATCAATTTTGTTGATCTTTTCAAAGAACCAGCTCTTAGTTTCATTGACCTGTTCTTTCGTGATTTTTTTTTTGTTTGTTTGTTTTGTTTTTGTTTGTTTTGCTTTGTTTTGTTTTTAGTTCCTATATAATTCATTTCTGCTCTAATCTTTATTATTTCCCTCCTCCTTTTGGGTTTGGGTCTGGTTTGACCTTCTTTTTCTAGCTCCTATAGGTGTATGCTTAATGTGAATTTAACATTTTTCTTCTTTTTCTAATCTAAAATAGGAGCCGAAGTCTATGATTTGATATCTTTCTTTTTCTCTAAGATAATTAATTCTGTAATTTCTTTCTAATCCTGACTTCAGTTGCATTTCACAAATTTTGATAAAGTGATAGTCATTTTCTTTCAGGTCAAAGTAAAATAATCCATGGGTCAAAGAAAAAAATCAGTAAGGAAATTAGAAATATTTTACTTATTGTCCAAATAGTTGGGAGATTTTCCAGGGACCTTTCAATTACTATTTTTCTTTAATTTCTTAAAAGTTTTATTTATTTTTGAGAGAGAAAGAGACAGAATGCAAGTAGGGGAAGGACAGAGAGAGAGGGAGACATGGAATCTGAAGCATGCTCCAGGCTCTGAGCTGTCAGCACAGAGCCTGACATGGGGCTTGAACCCACAAACAATGAGATTTTGACCGGAGACCAAGTCAGATGCTTAACCGACTCAGCCACCCAGGTGCCCCGACTATTACTTATTTTTAATTTAATTTCATTGTGACCAGAAACAGATGACTTGAATCCTTCAAGTTTCCCCACAGCTCAGGATGTATGTTTGGATATTTTTGCATTTATCTACATATTCTTTAAGCTTTTCAGATATAGTTTAACTAGTCAGAAAGCATTTTGTGTCTTGCTTTTAAGATTTGTTAGTCTGGTGCAGAGCAGCACTTAATTTTGGGCTAATTTTCCCCTCCAGCTAAGGCAAGGTCTTTATGATCATCTCCCTTGTGAACTATGAGTTTTTCCTACTTGCCTGGCGAGAACTGGGTACTATTCTAGACCCTGTATGGAAACCGGGGATTTCTTCCTCTCTTCTTTTAGATGGTTCTTTGCCTAGCCTCAATTTGTTTTCACACATGCATAGGCCAATCAGTACTCTGCCGAATCTCTGCTGATCTTCTGAAGATCTCCAGAGTTACTTCTTTGTACAGGTCTCTGTACAGAGATATACATAGATGCCTTGGCCCACTGCACTGTCAGTTTCTCCTCCTTACATCAAAGAGTCTTCTGCCTGGGGTCTTCCTCACTCTGCCAAGCTCCACACTCTCAAGGCATTAAGCAGTAGCATTTGGGGGACTCAGTCCCTTTGATTCTCAACTCCCAGTGTTCACTGTCCTTTGTTGCCTAATGTTCATTATCTTGAAAAGCATTGATTTGTATATTTCTCTCTCTTTGTCTCTGTCTCTCTCTCTCTAGTGCTCTCTCTCTGGTTTGTTTTCATGAAGGAGGGTATTATTGAAGACTGTGTTATTACATCTTCACCACAGAAGTTTCTATCTAAACAAGCAGAACTTTTAAATAATATAAGGAAGAGAAGATGGATTAAACTCTCTGAGGCAAAGAGACTTCATGTAGTGCTCCATTGTAAATAGTCAATATGGTCAGGGAATGGCCTTTTAAAGAGTCAGGAGGTTTACTGCTAATGTACTAAATGGAGTACTGCTGCTTTTGTAGACTATGAGGAAGTAGAGCTGTTTAACATCATGGAAAGATTATTTCATCAACAATATAAATCAGGCTAACTGGCCACTGAGTACCTAAACTGTGTTCTTATTGTGAGTCCATTTGGTCCAATTTTTTTAGTATCATAATTTCACAAAATAAAATATTAAAGGATATAACCACTACATATTTCTTCACTGAACTTACTATCATATGCTAAACAACATTATTATTTACTAGTGACTACTTTGTAACCTCATATCTTTTGTGTCTAGGTGTTGCACACACACAATACGTAATCAGACCATTTTAAATATAGAATTCTCTAAACATGAACTGTCTTGAGACTGGAAGAAAAACAAAAGCAAAAACCGTATTCAGAGCCCAACTGACCTTTGCTGTTACTGATTTAACAAAATATTTCAAAGAAATTCAAGACTGACCTTTCTGCACCACATCTTGTGGCTGCATTTTTGCTCAAGGAGCTAATCAGCACAAGTCCCATTGTTCTGGGAACCTGGGAGAGGAAGAAAGGAAAGACAATTTTGTATAGCAAAGATGGACAACACAGAATAAGAAGGAAAAAAGTCAGTATCAGGTAAATAGCTATGTGAAAGCAGATATTCTTATTAGAACATTTATAGCATTCATTTCACTCAAACTTTCTAATCTTTTTTTCTCCTCTCAGAGTGTGAGCATGGTGCTGGAGAGGTTATTTTGGTATGCTTTTGAAGTCAGAAGAGAATGAAATTACCAAACTTGACAAAAAGGAAGTTTCAGAACAGTGAACATTAAATAACATTTTTTGGAAGTAGAGAAATTGAATTCTTTTAACTATTCTTATGTAGCTCTCTTTTCATTCTTATTCTAATGATTCATGAGTAATAAACAAGTAGAATAATTCATTATTCACCATAAATAATGAATACGATTATTCTTTATTTTCCCTCTTGATCCTCACGTACACCAGAGCACAGTGACCACATCAGATTCATCTTGTGAACTAATTTAAGGAGAATTAGTTACCTAATAATTCTCATAAATCATCAAGCTTCCTGGGAATCATAAAAATCTCATTGTGTTTAGTCTCTCTTTACCACAGTCACTAGCAACTACTCAGTCATTTTTGTTTCAGATTACATTTATTAATGATGGTGCTTGCATAATTTTATCACTCCATATTTCCTGATTTTAAATATTAATTGCTTACATACCTGATGAAGCAGAACAATGGCTTACTTATGCAATCAATTTGGGTCATGGACATAATTTCATGTGAAAAATTCAAAAACACCCATATAACTGTTAATTTTTTTTTGTTTTTATTTTTTGGAACATAAAGATTTTCTTCTAATTGTAACTTGTTATATTTTGTTTAAAAATCATGGTGGAAATTTAGAAACTTGCAGTCATATCCTCTCCTAACTTTTTGGTGTCCTCTGTGTCCAGAAATTGATCAATTAATCAAATCATTAAATATATATTAAATATTAAATGTGTCAGACATTGCCCCAGGTGCTGAGAGATGTACAAAAAGAGCCATACATGATTTTTATCCTTTAAGTAATGTTAGTCTGTTATTCAATCCTTGAGTTGTATCTTAGTTGTTGAGTTGGTTTTTTGCTTAATCATGACAAGATGGAGAGATTGGGGAGGGGCAGTGCACTCCAACCAGCATAAACAGGTGCATGCCTGCAAGCCTCTGTATGCAGAAACCGAGGCAAGTACGGCGAGGCTGAGAAAGGATGACTGGAAAGTTAGGCAGGAGACATAATTCTTTAATATACTAAGGAGTTAAAATTCTTGCCAGATGTTAGATAATGGTAAAGGGGCATGGGTAGAAGGAAATTGATTAGAAAGAAATTAAAAAATATTAATCTAATAAATTTGGCTGATTGGATATGGAGTGCAGAGAGAGGGAGAGATGTGGGACAATTCTCAGGTATATGGTATAGATGATCAAGAGGATGACAACTAAGGTAAATTAAATGAGGAAATTAAAACCTCATTTTCAGGGAAGATGTTGACTTCAATTTGGGGCATGTGCAACTGAAGTTTACCGTAAGACCTACAAGCGAAAATGCCCCACAGATGTTTGACAAAAAATTTAAGCATCCCATTGAAATGCAGCAATTCTTGGATTCAGTGACCAGCTAATGGAATTCTAACCCCTTCTCTGTTTTCTAATAATTGAGTAAGTTAGTAATGCTCCCTGGGCTCCAGTTTCCTCTGCAAAGAGAACGACAACATTGTTTTTTTTTTTTAATTCCTCTTCTACTCGTCTACAGTTATAAAATTAGTGGTTGGAAATGACTATACCAGGTTTTACTTTACACCATTTTATATAATGAAAAAATTATATTAATTTCATTCTCAAGCTAAACTAATGTTTTGTAGGAAGAGAAAATGACTTAGTTCATAAATCTAGCCTCAGAATAAAGAACAGGGACTTGTAAGAACAATGTCATGATCAAGTCTTCAGGAAAAAAATACCCATTGTTGACTCTAACTTCTTTGTCTAGATGTGTTAATTTACCATTATCACCCAAATGGTCATAATTGAAGCAGGACTTGTAATTAGGGCTTTTAATAGAAAGTTTTCATGTATCTTGCAGCTTCATAACTTACCAATATTTAATATTCAGCTAATGCATTTTACATGAACAACTTGCTTAATTATTTCTTTGAATTTACTGATAAACACAGTGAAACTATTAAGCATTTAAATTTGATTATATTGGAGCACCTGGGTGGCTCAGTCAGTTAAGCATCTGACTTTGGCTCAGATCATGATCTTGGGGTTCATGGTTTTGAGCCCCACATGGGCCTCTATGCTGACAACTCAGAGCCTGGAGCCTGCTTTGGATTCTGTGCCTCCCTCTCTCTCTGCCCGTTGTCCCCTGCTCGCCCTCTGTCTCTATCTCTGAGCAGTAAATAAACATTTAAAAAAAATATTTAAGAAATAAGGAACAGTGAAACTGAGAAAAAAGAGGTGGTGGTATGATTATATGCCAGGATATCTAAGAGATTCCACTAAAATATTAGAAACAACTCAATCATCTGATTAGCACACAAGTAATATAAAAATAGCTTTATTGTGTACAATTTAAATGCAATGTTATCAATAATTACAGAAAGAAGGAAGAAAGTATCCGTTTATCATAACCAAATCAAAACTTAAACACAAGTCAAAGAATACATTCATAGGAAGAAATTTAACAAGATACCCTAGGATGTATTTTTTCAACAAAGATATATATTGAGGATCCATGGATATTGTTGCAGATTCAGAGGATAACGATAAACAAACAAAAACTCCTACCATGGAATTTATAATTTCATCAGAAAAGTTTGGCAATAAACAATAAATGACTATTGATTATGTCAGGAGTGATAAATGCTGAGAAGAAAAAAAGCAGAATGAAGAGGCTCACTGGTGATGAGCAGAGGGAGATTTTTTTGTAGGACCATCAGGAGATACTGAAGACCTGAAAGACTGAGGGACCAGATGCTGCAGGTGCTGGGGAAACCAACCCTGAGCGGGGAAAATCCGTATTTTGTGTTTTTCTCTAAGTGAAATGAGAGTCATCAGAAAGTTAAAGAGATGGGTGATATAACCTGTCTTGAGTTGTAAATAGCTTATTTTAGAATGTGTGTGGCTCACAGACCATACACTTACAAGGATATAGCCGGGAGACTGATGCAGAGTCTCATCCAATTGTTCAGGTGAAAAAGGAGCCTAATCTAGCGTGAAAAGAGTGAGGTCATGAGAAAGAACAGACTTCTGGGTATATGTTAAAGATAAAACCTACGTGATTTTCTGATTAAATTTATTTCATGTTTGCAACAAACATAAGAATCAACTAGGAGTCCCAGATTTATGACCAAAGCCTCTGAGTTCAGAGAGTGCTATGACAGAGTTGGGGAGGCCGCAAGTGTAGCAGCTTTGAGTGAGGTGGATTATTGTGTTTGGGAAGTTTGAGATGACTGTTTGTTACTCAAATAGAGAGGCTGTAGACAGTTCGGTATATGAATCCAGAATTCAGAGGAATAAACAGGGAGAGGAATACAAATCCAAGATGCGTCAGTATTGTGGAAAGCATACAAAGACTTAGGACCACGTGATGCCCATTTTAAAATTACACTAAGAAACCAAGTTGATCCCTTGAATGAATATAAAGATATACATTGTTCCTGGAGAGGAAGGTACAATGGGATCATCTTATTTTTATCCTTGATTAAAAAAAAAACAAAAACAAAAACATGCTTAATGTTAATACAAGCAAAATGCTACAAGGATTTTTATTCCTTTCCTTCCTCAGAGGAGGAGACAGTGGGGGGAAAAAAATGCAAACTCTCACTATTGTTTCCTACTATTGTCAGATTTTTTTTACTCTCCTCCAATCACACCAAAAGAAAACAAAATTGAAAGAAAGAAAAGAAACAGACCGAAAATTTCCAATTTAATTAAATAATTAAATTGCTGTTTAAAAAATTAAACTATAGCAAATGCCTGTGAAATCAGCAAAATCTTGACAGAGACAAGGAGGTATGCTGAGTCCTACAAATATCACGTAAGTCCTGAGAAAGACAGAGATTTTCCCCAAGATCCATCTCAGAGTAGTGAATGTCCAAGAACTAGTTTGATTTTTGGCTAAAACCAAGGAAAATTTCTTTTTTTTAATTTTTTAACGTTTATTTATTTTTGAGAGACATAGAGACAGAGTATGAGCAGGGGAAGGGCACAGGGAGAGGGAGATACAGAATCCGAAGCAGGCTCCAGGTTCTGAGCCATCAGCACAGAGCCTGACGTGGGGCTTGAACTCACAGACCGCGAGATCATGACCTGAGCCGAAGTCGGCCGCTTAACCAACTGAGCCACCGAGGTGCCCCGAAAATTTCTTGATATTTAAAATTACCATAAACTCAGAAGATAAATTATAAAACAGTAAAAATATGTGCAACACAGAGTTTTCCTAGTATGTAAACAAGCTGTTACAAATCAGTAAGAAATTACAAGAATGAGACCAAAATGGAAAAGGTAGCAACCATTTGTTGAATGAATAAAATTGACTTTGCAGCATATAACATATGCTGGGGTGCCTAGGTGGCTTAGCCAGTTAAGTGCCCAACTCTCAATCTTGGCTCAGGTCATGATCTCACAGTTCATGAGTTTGAGCCCCTTATCAGGCTCTGTGCTGATGGTGTGGAGCCTTCTTGGGATTCTCTCTCTCTCTTTGCCCCTCCCCTACTTGTTTGTTCTCTTTCTCTCTCTCTCTCTCTCTCTCTCTCTCTCTCAAAATAAGTAAATAAACTTAAAAAAAAAAAAAGAAGCATGTAACACATGCTTGAGATAATTGAAAGATTAAAAGTTTGATAGAAACAACGTTGAATGGAGTGTAGAAAACAGGCACTTTTAGCCAGTTCTTGTAAGTTTAAAATGTCCTGTTTTTGAAGGGCAGTATGGTAATACTCTATTTATTGTTACATAGCATGTCGATGTATAACACATATCCCAACTTGTCACTCTACCAATGTGAAATTAAATATTTGCTTTGATGTTTTGTTTTGCTGCTCTTTTCTAACAGCAGCATTTTATGTTGCACAGAACGATATGCTTAAGTCTGATGCTCAATGTGAATACATAATTTATGTATCTCTATTGTGAGTTTAATAGACAGTAGGTAAAAATAAGTACAGAATTTCTGAAAATGATCATTTAGCTAGCTCAGTAAAAGTCGTGGCAAATAAACACATTCTTAAAGTGATCTCAATCTATAACTGTAGCAATTAGCATGATCATTGGCACTCCAGAGCTTAAACCTCACTTTCGGCTTTGGTTGGCTTTCCATCCATTCACCATAAAGTAAGCCTCGCTTAGTCACTTAGAACTTGGAAAAGCAGATTTCTTAAATATGAATATACAATCAACATCTCCAGATAGTTACAGAAAGCAAAAATGGGAAAGACAGACATTAATTAGCAGGGCACCAAAGAAAGAGTTAATTCAGGAAAGAGAAATCACTAACATACACCTTTATATTCAAGAATCTATTTCATTCTTAAGAACACAGTGGTAATGATAAGAACAAATTAAAACCAAGATCATTGAAAATCAAAAGTGGATTTTCAAAATAATTCAGTAGGAGGGCAGAAACATTAATAGGTCCTATACTTCTAGTAAAAAGGGATCAGAGAATTATGAGTAAATTAGAAATGATGAATTACCCCAGAAAAAAGTAAAAATTGCCTAAAAGCTTCTGCAAAGAAGTAAACAGTTGTCTTACAAGGCTCAAGAATCAGACTGGTGTCTGACTTGCCATTATCCATGTCAGGATAACAGAGGGCAGTGGAATAAGCTTTCTGAGTGCTGAGAAGAAGAAAAAAAAATTCAAGGAGACATTTATAGCCAGACAAACTACCATCAAATGTGAGGGAGAAAATGTCATTTCAGTCATGGAAAAGCTAAATCTAAACTGAACCTAAAATAAATTCCTCCCATTAACATTTCTTTAGTGATTGAATTGAGAATAAATTCTTGAAAAGAAGAAATAAATCAAGAAGACAGTCATGGGTTTCAAAAACACACGAAGCGAACTGAGAGAGTAGTTCGCGCCTGCCCCAGTAAGACAGGTGTGCAGTAAAACCAGGAGCATCTTTTCAGGCCTGAGCTGGAAAGGGAACTCCTCCAGGGGGCAAGTATTCAGTAAAGGAATGGAACTGCTAGCATATGCAAAATGGTTGGAAACATGAGGAAGTACTGAAGGCATTAGTTGGAAGATTAAAAACCATGTGACTACTTTTCAACTTGACATCGTATGACATTGGAACTCTAGAAAAGGTTGTAATGTTTGCAGGTAGCTTGGCACTGTGGTAACAACATTATAATCATAAAAATGTAAATACTATTTATTGTTTTTATTCTTAGACTCTACCTATGGCTAAATCTCAAAATGCAATATTAGCAACCATGTTGAATTAAAGTAAGTATAGAGGTGATGGGGTGGAAGACAAGGAAGGAAGATTAGCTAATCAGAGATATTGTCCGTATTCGATGGGAAAAAATATTTAGGTTTGTGAATTGTTTTTGAAATTGCAAAGCTCACTGGTGATGGAAGTGATAATTGTGGTAGAATTTTACTAGTTAAAGGTGGAGTTCAGAGAGCAAAGGTATAATACACTGTAAATGATCTAGAAATTGTGTCTCAGGAGAAAAGTCAATAGATAAGGTAAAAGTTTGACCCATTTATACCAGTGCAAGTATAATACTGGAAGATATGAAAATGACTATTAGAAAAATTCAAAACAGAAATGCCCAAAATTATTGCCATTGGGATTTAGGCCTAGAGAAGGGAATATTAATTTAACTTTAAAACTTTAAAGTGTATATATTATTTGACAACCACACCAAAGGGGTCAATTTTTTAAAATTGTGTTAAATCTAATCCATCTAGATGTTCCTTCACAAGCTACCATTCACTCAACAAGTGTTATCTGAATGCTTGCCATGTCCTAAGTATTTTAGGAGCTGAGGATATAGCGAAAACAAAATGGGTAAGCTTCCTATAAGGCTTATGTTCTAGAGACAATAAGCAATAAGGCAAAAAAAAAAAAAAAAAAAAAAAAAGCAGGGGAGGAAAGAAAAAGAAAATTTCAAATAATACATGCTATTAAGAAAACCAGCTAAGACTGGGATAATGAGGGTTTTATCTGGGACGGTCTGTATTTTTTTTTAACAAGAAGCAAATCTTATCATATACCTTATCATGTGTTATATCTATGTTATATAATTACTAAAGGACATATTTTCCCCAAAATATATCCAAATATATATAAATGTATCCATTTACATTTAAGTAGATGTTGATGTTCTTACGTGATAAAATAAATTAATAAAAAAATGACTGAATATGACATTGAAAGAAACCTACTCATTCACACACACAAAAATTAAATACATTATGATACAGCCCCATGGTCACACAAAAAATTTAGCAAAAAAAGTAGATTAATGTTTATTGATGTGTTTATGAGATACAGAATATTTACGTGTCAGTATTGTGAAGATTTGCCTATGGTGTAAATATTCTTCCAGTGCCTTGAATACCAGAATATTTTTGTCTTAAAATATAAAGAAATCTGCATTACTATGACTTATTAGCCTGCCAAGAAACTGCAGGAAAATTTGGCAAGTTATCTAGATTAAAGGCAGATGCCAATATTTTATTTTGATCATTCAGAAAAGGATCAAAAGTAAATCTTGTCTGAATGTAAAGTGAATGTAAAGCATTTTAGATTGTTCTTTTCCTTTTTATGTATTATATTATTTTGGAATTGGAAGAGTTAGTTGTTAATTTTTACACTCAAATGTACAGTGCTGTGTTTATTAACTCTTCATTTGATAGCACACTATCATTAGTCCCTATAGCTTCTCTCTTTCTTGTTTTGTGAGTTTATGCATGTATCTTACATAGGAGTTTGTATGTATATTTGCATGCATGTGTGATTGCTTAGAAGCATGCAAGGATGTTTGCATTCCCTTTTATCTCCATTCCCTAAGCTCACATTTTCACTCACAAAGTCCAAAGTTGTTATCTCTGATTAGTGGTCATCTCTCCTATTTGGGGTAATTCGGGGGGGGGGGCAGTGATTATAATAAGCCACTACAGTGCAAAGGAGTGTTTTTAGACACGTGGCATGTGTCTAAAATCATGTTCTATGAAAGCAGAACAGATTTGGATGGATAGGTAGTCTTTTTTTGCCTCATTAAAATGTGCCAATCTCTCACAGTTTTTATTTTTTATTTTTAATTACTTTTGAGAAGAGAGGCACCTTAGATTCATCACAGCACTTTTCATAAACTGTGTGTGTGTTCTATTTCTCAAACCTATACACAAAAATACACTTATACACACACACACTTACAATACTTGTTAACCTCTCAAGCAAAGCAATAAAAGTGATGGAACATTTTGCTTTGGAATTGAAAAAGGAATGGTCTATTTTCCTAGTTATTTAATGCTGTACAAGAAATTACCTTCCCACAGGTAAGTGATACAACACAAACACTTATTGTGATTGTGGATTTAGTGGGTCGGAATGCAGAAAGGCATAGTGAGAATTTATTATTACTTGGAGGTCTCTTAAGCAATTGCAGTCAGATGTTAGCTGAGGCTACATCCTTTGAGGACTTGAATGAGACTAGAGGATCCACTTTTGAGGTGCCCCACTCAGATGGCTGGCAAGGGATATTGGCTCTTCTCCAGCTCGGTCCCTCCATAGAACTGCTTCCATTTCCTCATGGCTTAGCACCAGGCTGCCCTGACCATGAGAGTTCCAAGAGACCAGTGCTGTGCATTTTATAGCTTACCAGAAATCATACATCTTCACTTATACCATATTTATTGATTACACAGAGACAAAGACAACAATGATTCAATATGGCATTTGCAAGGGCATGAACCAATGGGGGCCATCTAGAAGATTAGCTACTAGATACAGGCTAGGGGAATTAATCATCATTTGGGCATTGCAACTCTCAGAAATACCGGGGCCAATGTGCTTATGACCTTCACTAAGATGAGGACCCCAGATGTTAGCAAAAAGCCTGTTTGTAAAAAAGTTTCTTAACATATCAAACATTGAGAAACTTTTCTGGGAATCTTAAGAAATCTTATTGAGATATCCTTAAGATAAAAACTTCTGTTTCATAGATAACAAAACTAGATGTTTCTCCTGGATGGCTTAGGAGTTACAAATAGCTCCACTGACTTGTCTTCTTAATAGTAAGACTTAAGCTGACAAATATTAATTTAGCAAGATTTGTGTGTACTTGTCCTGATCATGTTTTTTTAATGTTTATTTATTTTTGAGACGGAGAGAGACAGAGTGTGAGCTGGGGAAGGGGCAGAGAGAGGGAGACACAGAATCCGAAGCAGACTCCAGGCTCTGAGCTGTCAGCACAGACCCTGACGCAGGGCTCGAACTCACAAGCCGTGAAATCATGACCTGAGCTGAAGTTGGAAGCTCAACCAACTGAGCCACCTATGCGCCCCTGTCCTGATCATTTTAATTACTCTAAATATGATATTAGTAATTATCTTAAAATCAGAATATAATTACCATTTATCAGATTTTTTCCCTACATTAAAAAAATTCAAGGCAGGCTCATCTTGACTTATTTATGAACTTTTGCTCTATGCCTAATTTGTGGTCACTCAAAAACATTTATATGATGGTTATTTGTTTATGAACTTATAACCATCTTCCATGACAACCTTGCCTCTAATTAGACAAAAAGAAACTTACAATTTGGTTGCATAAAGTGAAATTTGGCACTCTCTGTTCCTTATACATTTGAAGGAGCACAGTGATAATGATATGACATCAGTGGGTTGATGGTGGTGACAATGATGATTGCAGTTGGTGTGATGGAAATCATGGTAATGATGGTAATGATTTTGATACAACAGGGTTATATTTTTGAATACCACATGCTTCTCACTGGTGTTTTTTCATTATAGTTCTGTGAGATAGATATTCACTCCATTTTACATATGGAAAAATATAATTCAGAAAGATTAAATAATTCTTCCAGCTTCACATGTGACTCAAATGTTTCTTTCAAATAAAAAGTTAGTTTCTTTCCGTGATTGTTATGTATCAATGTAGGTTCATCAGTTGTAACACATGTATCACTCTGGTGAGGGATATTGCCAATGGGGGAAGCTGTTCACGTGTGGACCAAGGGGGTATAAGGAAACTAGCTGTATTTCCTCTTAATTGCTGTGAACCTAAAATCACTCTAAGAAATACAGCCTTTAAAAAAAATTACTGACTGCAGGGAGATGTCCGAAGATTGCCCAGGCTCTGGTTGGACTTAATCTAGAAACTGAAACTTCTAAATTGGGGAAATTTGCCCATTCCTTTATTCTGTCATCTATTTATCAACTATCTAACATATTTATAATAATTTTCTTGTAATTGCCTATTTACTTATTGATTCCCTCCACTAGTCTGAAAGCTTCTGGTGAAACTTGTTCCCAGTTGTATCTTCCATGCCTGACATAATAAGTACTTAGCAAATACTTACTGAGTGTTGGAACTTTCAGTGGACTTTTAATCTGGGAAGGAAGATAAGACCTGTAAACAGCAATAACAAAAATATTATGTTGGGCTGGGGCAACTACCACAAAGGAGTTATTAGAATTTTGAGGACAGAGGGGTGCCTGGGTGGCTCAGTCAGTTAAGAGGCTGACTCTTTGATTTCAGCTCAGGTCATGATCTCATGGACATGAGTTCAAGCCCCATGTCAGACTCTGCGCTCACAGCGAGGAGCCTGCTTTGGATCATCTGTTTCCTTCTCTTTGCCTCTTTCTCTCTCTCTCTCTCAGAAAAATAAATAAATAAATAAATAAATAAATAAATAAATAAATAAATAAATAAATAAATAAATAGAAATGTTTTTTAAAAAAAGGATTTGAAATACAGAGGGAAAAAAAGTTACTTTCTAGCATTACATCACACTGAATCTAGTTTTCCCACCGTCAACATTATGAAGTATCTAAAGTATTACCGCTAAAATCATTTTACATTTCTTGATTGCTATTTGGTTTTCAAAGTCTTTACGTTTAGGTTTTCATTTTGTTTGTCCAATAGGAAAAGAGACACTGGTATTATCACTATCTCAGTCGGTAGTATAGATGAAGGAATGGAAGCAAAGAGGAGAGAATGAGTCATTTGCTTCATGTTACTAAATCAAATAGCTTACAAGTATACTTTGGTGTTCCCTGAATTAGTAGCACGATGGTAATAATAAACCAGCTTCACATGCTTTCTCACTGTAACAATTCAGTCATTTTGATATATAACTCAACGGTTCAATTCCCACAGAGTTCTGCTTTAAGATTCTTTCCTACACGAATTTATCACACTACAATAAATTTAGTTTGTGTAACTGAAGAGACTGTTTAATAGCAATTTCCTTACTAATTTCTTTCTAATGACAAATTACTTTAATATAATAGATTATAATAATTCACCCTCTACCTTAAGCAATGAATAAATTGCTATTTGCATATTGCTTTTCAGTTTTTAGTATTACTTTTTGTTTCCAAATACTTATAATTTTCACTAAAATTTTGTGTTTTGACTTTTTGGGAGCATTATATTATAAAAATGTTCCCAAATAACTTTATTGTTTATTATTCAACAAAGATAGACCTTTTACAGTGTTGATTTCTTGTTCTGTGTAATTGCCTTTCTAGTTGCTCAGTATTTTAAATACTCATTGCACCAAGGGATTAGAGGATGAACCACGAGCTGTTAGGATCATAAATCCTAGTGACACATTTTGATTAAGAAGAGCAACAGAGACTATTGTATATACTGTGGTACATTGGTCAAATCCTTCAGCTTTGTCACTGAGGTGTTTATTTCTCCAGCTGTAAATTAGGTTGTTGACAATTCTCAGACCACCTCCACTTGGGGAATTGCTCTCTACCAAGAGAGCTTCCTCACCCAAGTCTGTGCCTATTCTTGGGGTAAGCTGCAACCAATGAATGGCCACTTGAGAGCAAAAAAGCTCAGACCCAGTCTCAATCTGAGACATCTCTGAAGGCATGTCCCAGCTTCAGAGCTTGGCATGGATGTTCTGAGGGCCTCACTGCAACTGTGTCCCAACTTTGACTTCTCCCTCTGTTCCTGAGATTGCATCTGAATAAATCTGCACAGAGTAGTTAGGCACAAATATTACTTTCCCAGCTTGAAAAATGGCACTGGAGCTCAGCTCCTCCAGGATTTTTCCCATGCTAGGGAGATCTGAGACTGTTTATAACCTCCAAGGTCCATAGTGGTCTTAAAATCTCCAACTGGAGGGAAGGAGTCTTTCCCAGGAAACTCCCTAAAGAGTTGATATCCCAAACCCAGACTTTCAAGTACCAAATACCCTGTGTATTACCCACTGATGAGGCCATTTCCTCGTATTTTAGAGGGAGGACACTCAACGTGGCAGGAGAGGATTCTCCAAATCAGAACCTACAACAAACCTCTTGGCTGTGACATAAGGAATGGGAAGGTTGGAGAACCATATGATCTCTGCCTGCTGGCCCATGGTTGTTTGAACTAGCTTTCCTTTCATAAGAGCTATTCCTTAACCCACATCATGTGACATGAAATTTATCTGACCCATGGCACTGAGAAGACCCACCTGTGTTATTTTCAGACTGAAATGATAAAATACATGAAAAAGTTCTTAGCCCATGACCCTAGCACTAATTAAGTATTAAATAAATAACTTCTAATATAATTATTATCATTAATGTTGAATATATTACCCTTTTATTTCTGATTGTTGCAGGTAATTAATTTGATTATTTAATAACTTGTTTAAACACCTAGTATAGATGTGGCAATCTTCTAGGCCCTGGCAGTGAACAAAACACAAAAATCCTTGTCCTTATAGAGCTTCTATTCCATGGACAGACAATAAACAATATAGCGTATAAAATTTACAACATGATAAATGAAGATATAAGTTCAAATGAAAAAATAAAGCTTGGAACAAGAACACAGTGCTTGGGCTTGGGGAAATGGAGAATAAAGCGTTGTCTTTTTAAGTAGAGTTGTCATTGCAAGGAATCACTAATACAATGATAGTCGAGCAAAAACCTGAAAGAGAAAGAGTAAGCCCAGCGGATGTGGATAAAGGACAGGTGTTCCTGTTAGAAGGAACAGCAGGTTCCACTTGTTTCTCACTTACATGGCTTTTGATGAGAAGTTTGCTGTGTTCTTATCTTTGCTTTTCTAAATTAGGGAGTTCATTTGTTTTGCTTCCTTCAAGATGTTTTTTTTTTTTTTTTTTTTTTTTGTCTTTGATTTTCTTCAGTTTGAATATGATATACCTAGTTGTATTTCTGTCTCCCTTGCTCTGCCTTCCCTCCCTCCCTCCCTCCCTTCCTTCCTCCCTCCCTCCCTTCCTTCCTTCCTTCCTTCCTTCCTTCCTTCCTTCCTTTCCTTCCTTCATCCTGCTTGGTATTCTTTGACCTTCCTGGATCTTTGATTTGGTGTCTGCATAAAATCTGGAAAGTTCTCAGCCATTATACTTCAAAAAATGTCTTCTGTTCTATACTTTTCTTGTTCTCCTTCTAGTACTCTGATTCTGTGTGTGTTAAACCTTTTTAAGTTGTCTTGTATATGTTCAACATTCTTTTCTGTTTGTTTTCATTTTCCTTTCTTTTTTTCTCATTGCATCTCAGTTTGGGTAGTTTCTACTGACCTACCTTAATTCTTTTTAATGTTTATTTTTGAGAAAAAGAGACAGATCATGAGTGGGAGAGGGACAGAGAAAGAGAAAGACACAGAATTGGAAGCATGCTCTAGGCTCTGAGCTGCCAGCACAGAGCCCAATGCAGGGCTCAAACTCACAAACTGTGAGATCATGACCTGAGTCGAAGTTGGACGCTGAACCAACTGAGCCATCCAGGAGCCTCTCTACTGACCTACCCTAAAGCTCACTGATTGTTTCCTTAGCCATGTCCTGTGTACTCATGAGCTCATTTAAGGTATTCTTTATTTCTATTGCTATGTTTTTTATTTTAATCATTTCCTTTTGATTCTTACTTTCTATCTCTCTGCATCTGTTATTGCATAGTAAACTACTTAGAGCCCTTAACATATTAATCATAGTTATTTTAAATTCTCTGTGCAAAATGTGTGTCACATCTAGATCTGTTTCTGATGCGTGATTTGACTCTTCAGTCCATGTTTCCTTCTTACCTCTTGGCATGTCTTATAATTTTCGTTGAAAGCTAGATATGATTTATTGAGTAATAAGGGTTGAGGTAGATAGACCTTTATTGCAATAGGTCTTTAAAGCTAGATATGATGTATTGAGTAATAAGGGTTGAGATAGATAGGCCCTTATTATAAGTAGAGTGTATATCGTACATTAATCTGACTAGGAACTGGGTTGTATTTCATGTCTGTTCTAACTATAGGTGCTAGAGGCTTCAAATTCCTCTGGTATAATTTTTTTCCCCTCCTCTCTTGACTTTGATTATACCTAAGTATGCTCCTCAGAAAGACTCTGTGTCTTACGGTTCTTTCTGTTGTAGCTCTCTGATGTTATATCAAGTCCTGCTGGTACATTGGTAATATATGGGCCTGAGGAAGTTTTCCATGTTCTTATGATCAAATCTTGGCTTTCTTAGTGGGTCTGTATCTCTAGACTGTGACCTCACAGAGTGTTTCTCCAGAGATACAGCTTCCTTATTCATCATGTAATATAGGAAAGCTTGACGGTAACTGGAGCAAGAGGAAACCCCTTCCCCCAGATGCATATGGGTTTGGTAAAGACCCATTAATCCTGAGTAGTAGGATTTCATAATGGATAACAGTTTGAGTCTCTTTTACAGTGACCTCTATTCTTTCCTTCTTTCTGTCAGAGCCAAAAGGTGGGGCTACTGGAGGTAAAACCTACAAAAGTGTGTCTCCCATGTGTCCCTCACTCTTATACTCATCAATGCTCAGGAGTAAAAATTATTGTTTGAGTGTTCTTACCAGTGTACGGCTCTGGTACAGTGACTTCTGTTCCAGGTAAGCAGATGTCGGCTGGGACTCTGAATTCACCTGTCTCTCTGGATTTCAGGGTAGCACTTTGCCCTGTGACCTCAGTTCTCTGATGGAAAAAAATGTTGTTTTTCATATTTTTCTTGCTGGAATGATGACTTCTATGTCTAGAGTAGAAAGTCCCAGTAGTTTAATTTTGCTTTTTGTTTCCATTGCCAGAGAAGACATATCAGAAAAATGTTTTTTTACAGCTGACATCAAAGAAATTGCTGCCTGTGTTTTCTTCTAGGAGTTTTATGGTTTCAGGTCTCACATTTAGGTCTTTAATCCATGTTGAGCTTATTTTTATGTATGGTTACCTTCTTTTGCATGTAGCTGTCCAGTTTCCCCAACACCATTTGTTGACTGTCTTTCTCCCATTGTATATTCTTAATTTTTATTAATACTTCATGACCTAAAGTCTGCTTGGGCTGATATTAATATGACTATACCGACTTTCTTTTGGTTCGAGTTCACATGATGTACCCTTTTCAATCTTTTACTTTTCACTGTTCTTATTTTTAAGATGTTTCTTACAAGAATCAGCATGGTTGGAGTTTTGTTTTTATATAGATTGATATTCTTTTATTTTAATATGAGAATCTAATTTTTTACATTTACTGATCTATTTAGAATTATTTCTGCCATCTTACTATTTGCTTATTGAGTTATCTACTTTGTGTTCTTTTTTTTTTCTGTCTTTTCTTTCTTTAATTTAGGTGAATCAATTATTTTAGTATTATTCTATATCCCCGATCTATTAGCATACTAATTATTCCTTTTTTTCCTCGATTTTATTAGTGGTTACTTTACATTATGAGAATTTAAGAATCTTTTTTTAAAATATTTATTTATTTTTAAGAGAGATTAAGACAAAGCAGTGGGAAGGGCAGAGAGAGAGAAGACAAAGAATCTGAAGCAGATTTCAGGCTCTGAGCTGTCAGCACAGAGGCCAACGTGGGGCTCGAAATCACAAACCATGAGATCATGACCTGAGCGTAAGTTCATTGTTTAACCAACTGAGCCACCCAGGCACCCCAAGAATCTTTAATTTATTCCATTCTAAATGTTGTTTTTTGCTTTACCACATCCAAATAAACATTAAGATATTTGAATACTTTAGCTACACTCTTTCATCTTCTCTATAATATTATTATGCATTTTACTTCTTGTGATAATTTGTTTTATGTGTCACATAGTCTAGGCTATAGTATGCATCGATTTACTTAAACACTAAGTCTTGCCGTGAAGGTATTTTGTAGGGTAATTAACATCTACAGTTAATTACTTTAAGTAAAGGGGATTATCCTCCATAATCTGAGTGAGACTTAAGTAATCAATAAAAGACCTTAAGAGTAAAACTGGGGTTTCCCATGGAAGGAGAAATTCCACCTGTGGACTGTAGCTTCAGCTTCTGTCCAGGAGTTTCCAGACCTGTTGACTTGTCCTACAAATGTCAGACTTGCCAGACCTCCTTATAAGCCCATTGTTTGCAATAACTTACCCTCTATTTTTTGCTGTCTCTCAATGTGTGTGTGTATGTGTGTGTGTGTGAAAGAGAGAGAAAGAGAGAGAGATCTATTTTCTATCTATATCTGGGAATTGTCTCAATTGGTTCTGCATTTTGTGGTATTGAAATCTGATTATATTTAAAGACACTAATAATTCTGTTGCCAGTGGTAAAGAAGTTACTAGTAGTCCATGTATGACAATAGACATGCACAAAATATTGGCATTGAATACTCCTAATCAGCTACTCATAAAAGGCAAAGTTCTAGTTGGCCATGTATTTGATACTTTAGAACAATTTTTTTTCTAACTAACCACTATAGTGAGCTTGGCTGTTTGCTCTTCACTGCATTGGAGAAAGTGAGAAAAGAAAGGATGATTTTGGAGGCAATTTATTTCTCACTGAGTGTCCTACATGGGTCCATGACCAAGTGACCCCAAAAGCTGCTAGTTTTGAATGTAGCCAGAGCAAGAGGAGGTTCTGCCACTCCACCATATGCTCCAGCAGATTCCATGATGCTTGAAGTGTCGGTGGTACAGACAGATGATGTTTGGAGACTTTGGCAGGCCCTGTAGGTACGTAACAGGGAGAACTCAGACCTTCGGAGCCAATCTCTGCCACACCCTATGGATAAGTACTCTTCATTTTGAAAAAAAAAAAAAAAGAAAGTGTTGGCTTCTTCTGGGACTTAGTGTAAACTGGACACTTAACAACAAGCCATGCAATGAGTTCCCATGCAACCCGATCTGAGGTAACCCCACTCCTAAATTCTCTGGTTTACTCTCACATCTGTACTCCACTAAACCTGATTTTCTGATATCAAGAGACTTACTGTTCACTTTCTACAAAGAATTTAATTTTATTTGTTTCTAGGGAAGGGGCAGTCATAATTGCCTGGCTCCTTAGAATGCAGATGGGGATCTGAATGACTCAGCCTTTTATATGTGAATTTTCAACCAATTCCACTTATTCCAGCACTTTCTTCATCTCTTTTTTCAGGGATTCTGATAACTTCATTTCTACTGGAAATTCTTAACAAATTCTTAACTTTAAGTTTTGCTGATTTCTGGCTTTTTATGACTAATTCACCTATTCTTTGCCTTGCAGAAAGTATTTAAAGTCTTCTGATGCTCTTATTTCGTCTCCCATTTCCTTTGTCCTGGGTACCTTTCTTTTTCATTCTTCTTTGCCATTTTAGTAAGGCTGAGGAAGAAGAGAAGATAAATTCATGGAGTCAGTCTATCTTATTTAACAGTGTTTCCATATTGGCTTTTTAGAATGAGATTGTAATGCCACATCTGATGTCTTGAAAAATTTTTATGGAATAATAGAAAAGGAAAATAAAATGCTATTAGAGTTTGTTACTAGCAAAGGCATCACTAATATTAATTAAATAGGAAAAGAAAAAGAGAATTTTTAATTTTATCAGTTATTTGGAATGAGCAACATAGAAAGTAATCTAGGTCTTTTTCATTGTGTTTTATAACATTTGGACAAAATTTTCTCTTGTACTTAGGGCTGTTTGGCTTCTCTTTCAGAATGAAAACTTGGTGTTTGCCTTCACAATCAATTCCTATTTCTTTCAATTTGGAGCTGTTAAATCTTTACTGCAAATGGCAAATGAGGTCAAAAGACATCTCAGGAGACACGTCTTTGGTCTTCTACCAGATGCTCTTTGACACTCAGGGATCTGGTGAGAATGGTCATGAGGGAGACAGTGAGGAATGGGTAGTCACTTGCTAAAAGTTGTCTGGGTTTTTGGTTGAAAATATTGGTGATTTATTAGGTCCTTGTAAGTTATAAATCTCCAAGAGTCTAAAAGAATAAACAGCCATCAAGACAGAAGCCTAAATGCAGAGTCTACTTCTAGCCCGGAGGAGATTTTCTATCTACTACAAATTTCTGTAATTTACAGTATTACAGAAATATCTAAGACCTGTCTGGTTATGTTCAGGTAACACATAAATAGAAACGAAGATAAATATGTTGCATGAGAGAATAAAAAGATCACAATATCTCATTAAACTTAATTACAGGAATAATCTAAAAGTTATAACATGTTTTGTCTTTACATTTTCAAAGTTCAAATTAATAATATTCACCATTTATAAAGAGTAAAAAATACTGTGCTAGTCCAAGGTATTATGCTAAACACCCACATAAAATATTTCTTTTAATTGTAGCAATCCACTCAACAATTTTTTGAGCATTTGCTATGGACCAAGCTCTATCTTTTGTGCTTAAGACACATCACTGAACAAAGAAGATAAATAGCTTGGCCTTGTGCAGGCCTAGAGATGAATATCAATTCTATTATTCACAGTTTTTGGATGAAGAGACAAGGTAAGACATATTTGTATATCAGATTCTCAAAGTGAAGTGGCAGTTAGTAGATTTAATCCATTTTCTCAGAATCATGCAAGTTAAATTTTAACAAAACAATAATTACATAAAGAAAAGAGGCAGTGGGGGTGCCTGAGTGACTCAATGGGTTAAGCTACTGACTCTTGATTTTGGCTTAGGTCATGATGTCACGGGATGTGAGTATGAGCCTCACATCGGGCTCCATACTGATAGTGTAGAGCCTGCTTGAAATTCTCTCCCTCTCCCTCTCTTTGCCCCTCCTATGCTCTCTCTCTTTTTCCAAACGAGTAAAAAAATTTTTTTTAATTATTAAAAAAAAGAGGAAGTGTATGCTTGTGAAATGGACAAATGTAATTGACAGCAACCTCAACATGTATCAATATTCTAATGAGGTTGTAAAAGATCTACAAGGATAATAAATATGAAATAAGAGGCAAAAGCCCAAGATTTGAGATTAGAACAACTTGGTTTCAAATCTCGGTGTCCCTATTAACTAGCCATGTGACCTCAAACACATATTTTGCTTTTCTGGCCTCAATTTCTTCCAAATCAAGATGAAGATTAAATGAAGTAACATGTGATGTAATTAGCATGTCCTAAGTGCGTTATAAGTGTGCAATAAATGGTAGATATTAATCCTACATTTCATCAACGTATGCGTATTATCAAGAAAAGAGAGGTTTTACAACTCCTTTTCGATGCACTGCGTAGGTGTATCATAATTTCCCATTTAATTCTGAATCCACAATTGAAAAAGTTTTGAGATAAATTTGGGATACTTAAGGGAAAGACTATGATATTGAAGGAATTCAATTCCAATTATCAACTTATTAATTACGCAATAATAATATTCAGGCACTGCGCTGAAGACTATCACATGAGAAATACTGGTGAAAAAGCAAAGAGCGTTGAAGCCCCTGTGAGTGGACATAATCAATGCCTTCCAACAACTGTGGGAGCAGTCAGGTTGGAATATTGACTCCTTGTAGGAAAGATCGCAGGGCCTTCCCTAGGTCTGAAATGCTATGATTCTAATGAAACAGTTGAAATTTATACATGTGACCAAATCTGGCATTTCAAGTGTGAGATTGTCACTATTGCTTCACACTTTCAGAGCATGCTATACTTACTCTTAATTGAAGTGTTCAGTTCTTCTCAAAAGCAGATGCTGATATGGAGCTAGGAATGCAAGGTGTTTATCATGGAATAAAAAGATCAAGGAAGAGGAACCAGGATTTAACAGATAAAACTGTTAGCCAGCAATGAAAACCTATAATCTGTGGAAACAAAAGAGGTGAGAAAAGAAAAATGGGCAGGGAGAGTCTCAGACAGTGAAGATCTGATCAAGTCTCCACCAACATGAAAGAGAGGCCTAGAGAGAAATACTGGAAGAATTCCATGTTGAACAGAAATGTCCAGACCCTACTATTCCCATTTTCACCACCCTCCACATTCATTCTCAGTTCATTGGCTGGTGGTTGCCTTGAAAGAGTGTAGTGGCTTAAGATTGAGTACAGACTAGGCAGATCTCAAAGACACTGTGCATTCTTACTTGTTGGAACCATGTTGCTTACCTCCCTGTCATCCCTATTATACCAAATTGAACATTTTCTGTTTACTCTCCCATTTTCATAGCTAAGCTACAGGATATTTGAATGTGATAACTATATTAATCTCCATTGTGTCCCTAGCCCATATAACAATGTCTGTAGATACTTCATAGTGATAATATCAATGAATATAGACTGAGCTATATTGAGAGCTATGAAGGGACCTCAAAAGGTGACCTAGTGAAAAATAACAACCAATAAACCTATTAACCTTTTGAATCTTCTGGTAATACACATTTTTAACCAAATTGGATAACATTTTAATAGGTAATATTAATTATACGTTTAGCTAAGTAACATCCTTTTTACAATTATCATCTAGAATAAAGCAGAGACAAAGTAAAAAAGAAAAATGGAGAAGAATGCTGGTGCAATTTTGATTGGGATTGCATTGAATGTGTAGATTGCTTTGGGTAGTATTGCCATTTTGACGATATTTATTCTTCCGATCCATGAGCATGGGATGTTTTTCCATTTCCTTGTGTCTTCCTCAATTTCCTTCATAAGTTTTTTATAGTTTTCAGTGTAGAGGTCTTTCACCTCTTTGGTTAGGTTCATTCCTAAGTATTTTATGGTTTTTGGTGCAATCGTGAAAGGGGTTAGCTTCTTTATTTCTCTTTCTGCTGCTTCATTGTTGGTGTATAGAAATGCCACCGATTTCTGTACATTGATTTTGTATCCTGCAACTTTGCTGAAATCATGGATCAGTTCTAGTAGGCTTTTGGTGGATTCCGTCGGGTTTTCCATGTAAAGTATCATGTCATCTGCAAAAAGTGAAAGTTTGACTTCCTCCTTGCCAATCTTGATGCCTTTTATTTTGTTTTGTTGTCTGATTGCTGATGCTAAGACTTCCAGCACTATGTTAAATAGCAGTGGCGAGAGTGGACACCCCTGTCGTGTTCCTGATCTCAGGGGGAAGGCTTTCAATTTTTCCCCATTGAGGATGATATTAGCTGTGGGCTTTTCATATATGGCTTTTATGATGTTTAAGTATGTTCCTTCTATCCCGACTTTCTCGAGAGTTTTTATTAAGAAAGGATGCTGTATTTTGTCAAATGCTTTTTCTGCGTCTATTGACAGGATCATATGGTTCTTATCTTTTCTTTTGTTGATGTGATGTATCACGTTGATTGATTTGCGAATATTGAACCAGCCCTGCAACCCAGGGCTGAATCCTACTTGATCATGGTGGATAATTCTCTTTATATGCTGTTGGATTCGATTTGCTAGTATCTTGTTGAGAATTTTTGCATCCATATTCATCAGGGATATTGGCCTGTAATTTTCTTTCTTTGCTGGGTCTCTATCTGGTTTGGGAATCAAAGTGATGCTGGCTTCATAGAATGAGTCCGGGAGTTTTCCTTCCGTTTCAATTTTTTGGAACAGCTTGAGGAGGATAGGAATTAACTCTGTTTTAAATGTCTGGTAAAATTCCGCAGGAAAGCCATCTGGTCCAGGGCTTTTATTTGCTGGGAGGTTTTTAATAACTGATTCTATTTCTTCACTAGATAAGGACAATAGGGATAGGGAACTGAGAAAAGTTCAATGATGTGGCTGCTGGAGGTGATGGGAGGGCTACTCGGGAACCTTGGTGGAGAGTGTAGGATGCCAGATAGGATTTATGTCAGATATATTTTTCAATCCCTCTAGATCACTCCTCCACTCTGTTCTTTTTCCCAGGAAGACGAGGTGTGCGAATTATAGCAATATGTCTTGTGTCTTCTGATTTCTAGTTGAAGATACTGGCAGAAAAGTGGGGGAAGGAAAGCGGGTTAGGTCAGGGAATTTATCCCCTGGTTCTATCCTGGTGAAACTACCTTTCTCTGAAGGTGGCCAACTCTGTTACCTCTCTTTCTGGGTTTTGATGACTATTCCCTTGTCCATTTAAGCCTGGAATTGTAATAGTTCTGTTGCTGCTAGCCCTGGGTTTGTATACTTCTGGTTTGCCTGTATAAATCCCACTAATACCTTCACACTTAATACACAACTATGACCCTCCCTGATACACATGTTATATATTAACCCTTTTGCCCCTAGATTCGACCTTCATGTATGCAAGGGACTAAAACAAGATTATGACCTATTTCATTTCCTATGTTGTTAACCCAAGAGGTCAGACAGGTCATCTCTGGCTCACATTGACTTGTCCCAAATGAATGGACTTGGCGATCTGTAAGTCAAGAGCAAATTGGTTTTAGAGTATAATTATGGTCTCCGTAAAAGGTTAGGTAGGTCAAATGGCTGGGGTCAAGGCTAAAGCTCTCCTGCATGCGAAAGGAGTTCCCAAGGCTCACAGCACAACTACCTTCTCATGACCAAACTCTATCTAGAGTTCAACACTCACTTTTTGCAACAAAGCCTCTGCTAGAATTCAGTGATGGCTTTGCAATATGTTTATACATCCTATCCACTTACATGTATATAGAGAGAGCTCTAACTTTAAGTGTTACTCTGAAGGTCTTTAAACACAGTATGATTTTCCCTTTGATTACACTGAAACAAACAAACAAACAACACCCTAAGTCATCAAAGTTTCAGTATGGCTCAAAGTCTTTAAAAGCATGTTTCCTGTTACTCCAGATGACAGTTCAGTCTAAACCGTTAGAGAAACAAACAAACAAAAAAAACACCAACAGATTGTAGCTGAATGTATATTTGTTTGCCTGATTCTACCTTTCTTTTTTGTTATTTCAGACCATACTCATGGGCTGTGGAGGTCAACACCTTCTAACTTTGTCTTTATGCTCTCAGTTTTGGCGTGTATGTGTGTTACACCCCTAGACTTGTAGAAGCCATCTACTAAGTTCTGACTGATACTAAAAAGCTAATGATTTAAAAATCAAACACCTAATTCAAGTCTCAGTATGAAATTCCTAGTGATCCTCATAGACTCAATGTCAGCAGCAATAAGTGACAGAAATTACATTAACCAGCACCTGGTGTATTCCTACCCTGCTGACACTTGAGGCATGTATTATCAAAAGAGCAGTGGAGTTTAGTAGATAGGACATCTTGCAACTGAAGCTTATTTGGTCAGCCAGACTGTTATATATCTATTATGTTAGAAAAAAATCTTAAAAACTCTTTCTCTTGATCAAATGTCATTGAGAGGGTTTTTATAAATTATTCATCAGAGAAGAAAGAACACCTTATTTCTTTTTGTAAAGTGTATTTAAAAAGAAATTCTGTGACAAATTTCAGGGAAAGTAAAGAAAATAAAGAGGAAAATTTCCTTCTACATGGATATAACCTAGCTATTTGTGAACTAAGGCAGTTTAATAGGAAAGAGTGTAATATCTCTTTTGTATCTGCTAACTTAGGTGCATTTCCCAAATGACTTCTCTAGACCATAGTGGTTCCAAAGCCAGTATTAGTCTCCATCAGCTATCTTCAAATTTTAAATGTTTAAATAGTTAAATTGGATATCAGTCTTTAAGAATACTGTTAAGTGGCATCAGAGAATTGGAACAGAAACTGATACTTAGAAGTGGATTGCAGTCCTAACACATACCTAAAACATGTCTTTGTCTTAGAAGCTAGCACTGAGCAGAATCTGAAAATGTGAGTGTAAGATGGAAAAAAGAGAGACTCTAATTTTGGATGCCGCAGAAAAGAAATACGTGCTATGTTTTGACAGAAAGCTTAGCCAGACTGTTACCTGCAGTAACATGGAAAATTGAAAGACATCGTGGGTCTGGCTACAGAGATTTCCAGGCAAATGTTTTAATGTGCCAAATCCTTCCTCTACCTGTCTCTGATTAAACACGTGGAGAGAAAGATATCCCAAAGAAGGGACTGTTCATATTTTAAGCATAATTTATAGGATATACAAATGCACTGGGCTCAAAAGAAAGTTTTTTTTCTTATCCATAGTCCCTTCTGGTAAAGAATCTCAAATTTAGAAATGACCTAGGACACTATCGGTAAAGCATCGCTTTGGGATAAAGATCTCAAGGCTGTGGATAAAAGACTATTGAATTATCTGAAAGATTTAAATCATGCCTATTTGGGCTTCTAAGAATACTCAAGATGAGCATCTTAGACATCTGTGATAGAGAAGAAGAGATTCTTTAAAAATATTAAGAGTATGAATTACAGACATTTTAGACTAGATGGAGATTTTAAAGAATTGTAAAGATATTGTCCCACAAAACCCTGGGTATCAATGCAATCCACTGAGGGGCTTGATTTGAAGATGCTTGTGGGTGTGGCCTTTTTCCAGCAAAGTTTAACCCAATAAGATTCAAAATAAATCCCAAATATTTTATGAAAACTGCATTGGAGAAACACTACCAATTAAAATTGAAATGAATTAGAAACATTTTTAAAGGGAAAGAGCCCCCCAAATGCCCTGGGGTCCTGTATAGGAGGGAGCAGTCTGAGAATATCACTTAGGTGTAAATTCACCTGTAGTTTCTGTGAGAAAGGAGGCATGACTCAGAGGGCAGGTGAAGCTTAGAGAGTGGAGCTAAAGCAATGGCAGTGGAAAGGGACTTCCAGGGAACAAGACCTGGTCCTAGTCCAGGAACTGGCAAAATGCATTCAGCTGGATTTCAAAATCGCAAGGACTAGTGACTGGTATATTTTTTTTATCTGGTCCTTTTTGAACTGAAGTACTAGTTTTTGTTATGCCAGCCATGTGTCACCTTCATATGTGGCTTGTATGTGTATTTGAAGGTGGCGTGTAATCCATCTCTTTAGTTCACAGATTGTTCCCAGCAAGAAGACCCATATTTGGGAGTTTGCACCTGAAATCTTACCTGAGGAGCTTCGTGTTTGCCTAGATTTTACTTAATTAACACAATCCTGGGATTGGGACTTGTATCATATTGGATGAGATCTGGGGGGGGGGACAGGGTGAGTGCATTATTTATGTGGGAAACATAAATCATTATATTTTTAAGTTTATTTATTTATTTCAAAAGAGAGAGCCAAGAGAGAGTGAGTGGAGGAGGGACAGAGAGAGAGAGAGGAGAGAGAATCCAGAGCAGGCTACGCACTAACAGCGCTGACAGCCCCATGCTGACAGGAGCTCTGACACCGGGCTTGAACTCACGAATTGTGAGATCATGACTTGAGCCAAGACCAAAAGTTGGACACTTAACCAGCTGAGCCACCCAGAGGCCTTGAAACATAAATTATTTTTGACTGCAGAATGAAGTGGCAGCTTGAAGATGGCTGCAAATTCCTTGCTACCTCTCCCACTGAGAGGTAGGCTCTCATTCCTTTGCCCAGGAGTCTGTGATGGCTGTAATGACTTTTTTTGAATAACAGATTATAGAAGAAATGACGTTCTGGAAATTTTGGAGATAGGTCATAAAATGTCTCACAACTTCCACCCCGGCCTGTTGGAAGGTTTGCTGTTAGGACCTTTCCTCTGAGATCCATCCATGATGAGAGAAGCCCAAGCCACATGGAGATGCCTGGTCAGCAGGCCTAGCTGAGCTGTCGGTAGACAACCAGCATTAACTGCCAGCCATGCTGGAGAACCACCTTGGATGTCCAGCCTTGTGGGTCCTTCAGATGCCTCAAGCCATGACTTCCATTTAATAGCAACCACATAAAAAAGTCCAAATGAAAATCTTTCAGTTGAACCCAGTCAGCCCAGAGGACTATGAGAGATAATAATAAATTGTTGTAAGTTACTAACGTTGGGGGTTGCTTGTTATGAAGAAGTGCATAGAATATTGAAACATGAAGGGAATCATAACATATTGAGTCTGTTTTTTAAGGAAAACCTTTGAAAACATGGGGAAGTGGGAAGACTGATAAGAAAAGGTTAGAAAACTGTATAATTCTGTATCCTTCTGTATATAAAGAAAACATATACTGCAGTTTCATAGATTCAGAGACATCATTGATTGCAAAATGCCCCTTCCTTTATTTATATCATAAAGAAAAGAAATCAGGCTTTAGACTATGACATAATGCTTCCTTTTGAATTAGAATTTCATGTTACGCTCATAAAAAGTTTTTTTTTAGTTTATTTATTTATTTTGAGAGAGAGAGAGAGAGAGAGCACATGCAAGCGGGGAAGGGGCAGAGAAAAATCCCAGGCAGGCTCCGCACTGTCAGCTCAGAGCCCAATGTGGGGCTCTACCTCAAGCACCATGAGATCACGACCTGAGTAGAAGTCAGATGCTTAGCTGCCTGAGTCACCCAGGTACTCCTCATAAAAAGATTTCATACTGATTTGTATATAAAATGTTTAACCATATATCACTTTTATAATGTAGAAAAATGAAAATCTAAGCAAAATAAATTATTTAGCTTTTTTCTAAAATACGTGTTTTTTGACTTTTACATTTCAGAATTACTTTCCAATTCAAAGTCATTGATGTTTGGCGATTTTCCACATATATTCCTATTTCATCAAGAGCATCTATGCAGCAGCATTTCTAAAAAAAAATGTTTTCCACTAGTGTTTCCAGTAATTTCTTGTAAGTCACTTATCCTCATTAGACAGTTTTGATATAGAACCTTTCTTGACTTTTACCACAGGTTTTAAATAGAAGGCTTTCCGCATAATAACCAGAACCCACATTCCTTCTTCAAATGAATCTGAAATGGTTTTATTGACTGAGATATTAAGGGGTTGCAATTGCCCATCAGGATTAGCAACCACGTCACTATACTTTTTTAGCGGGTTTATTCTTCAGTGGTTCAAATAAATGCTCACAAAGTACAATATGAACGACATCCTTAGAATTCTATCTCAGATAGCTTAGCCAGGCTCTCTTCTTTCCATTCCCTGAGCACGTGGAATCTCTGTCTCCTTTGAGAGGAATCTTTTCCCCTTCATGTTTATTTGAGAGGTCTTCCATGCCTATGGATTCCCTTCTCAGGACTGAGGCTTTTCTTGGAAACAATGTCTAAAATTCAGTTGAACTGCTATCTATGTGAACAGCTGTGACTAAGTTTGCACATGTGCCAGCAATGACATTTATAGTATGACCACCACCTTACCAAAAGTGATTGTGGGTTGCTGTTGTTGCATAGTTAAGTTTCAGAGATGTTAAAATGCAGAAAAATTGTGCATCTTAAAATTGATGAAGTGCAGCAAATGCTTATTTTTGTATGTGTTTGTAATATATTTGCAAATGCATAAATATATTTATACATACATGTATATATTACATAGTATATATATGTGTACTATTACACAATATATATTACAAACATACATTGTATTGCATGTATTGTTGCTGCTACTGCTCTCAGAGGATGCATAAGTGTTAAGAAAAACATTCTCATAATAATTCAGAAAGCCCACTAATCATAGGGTTCTTGAATCTTTGATTTGGAAAGAATTCTAGGGAACCATCAATCCAGGTGCTTTGCGTTACAGATAAAGAAACAGTTCTAGTGAGGGAAGTAGTTAGTTGAACATCATACAACTTATGAATGTCAAAGCTGAAATAATGTATTCTGATTATCTGGCTCAGTGTTCTTTTTACTATGTCAGTGATCCTTTGGTGATATATAGAAATAGTCTAATTAGATTTTTTATAGCAATTACTTGGTTTTCTCTAAGTGCTCCAATGTCCTTTTAAGTAAAAGAATTCTTTTACTGGGTAGATATCCTTTAATAAAGTTTTTGATGGGAACTAAGATAGATATATAATTGGCAATACACTGCACTAAACCTGACTGTATTCACTGATGTTATTACCTTTCTTCGGCCATTTTTTTTTCTAAATTGGTCCCAAATTGCAAATTGAGCCAGGGCACCATGTATTTAGAAAAAAGAAGATATCTTTAAATAATCGCAGTTATAAATCAAGACTCTAAAGTACTGTAATTGCAGCCTTTAGACAAATATTTCCACATTTATGTATTCAAATCAGCAGCGACCCCTTCTAAGCAGTCTCTCTGGGAGACTATGCCTTTTCTCTATTTTGTTGTTATGTCAGGGTCAGGTTTTGAATTCTTTCTTGACATTTTGGAAGCTGTGGCATATTTTTTCTGAATATTCTTGGTGGTGACAAACTTCCATCTCTAAGAGTAAATGTATCCTTTTGCTTTTCTTCCATAACAGATCATCCCAACAATGAGTGGTTTAAAACAATAGCATTATTTAAATTATAATTCTGTGATACAGCAATTTGGGCTGGGTGCAGTTGGCAGTTATTCTGGTCTTGGCTTCATCTTGTCATAATCAGAGTCTGGGTTGGTTGGGGTTGTAATTTAGTTTAGTTGTTTACTTTAGTTTTTTAAGTATATTGCTGTCTCGTCCCAGTTTTTGAGACCCTGGCTAGAGACGTGTCAGTCCTCTTTTGGATCAGATAATTAAGTCCACATTCCACCCCTCCCCTAGGCTGGTGCTCACACTCCAGGCCACTATGCACCAGACCTAACTGCTCTAGGGCCAAGTATTAGAGACCTGCCCCTATGCCCACGAGCCCAGGAAATTATTCTAGCTGGCCAATCCATGGGGAGCCTGTGAAACCTAGCTAACCCCACCCCACTCGCCTTACATAAACTACTCACTACTCTATCCCCAGGTGCAGCTCTCTGGCCCAGCAGGACAGATTTTCCCTTGTTCGGAGGTGTAAGTAACAAAAAATTCTGCCTTTTATTTATCTGAGTATCACTCTGTTGTGTCTTACCATCAAAAGAATCTTTAAACCTTATTTAACTGGAGGTCTGGCTGGACTAGCATAGCTTCAGTTGGGATAGCCTGTCTTTGTTCTGTGTAGCCTTAGATTCTTCAGCAAGCTAGCCTGGGCTCGTTCAGGTTACAGTGGCGGGATTACATGAGAAAAAGCAATGCCCCTTAAAATCTCGGTGTGAAACTGGTGTATTGCCACTTCCGCTGCTTTCTACTGGTTAAAAACATCATAAGGCCACCCCTTCTCAAGGGTTAGAAAAATGCCTCCTCTCTGCAAGAGAGGAGCTGTAAAATCATGTTTTAAAGGCCATGGATATAGAGAGGGTTGAAGAATCGGGGCATTTTTACAATCAGCGGGCCATAAAGGCTTTGATTTTGGCGATCATCAAGACGTCATTTAGAGTGATGAGTAAGATAGCTTATCAATATAGAGAGTACTTTGCAAACTAACAAACTGCCCGTAATTATAGCTTATGTATTCACTCTCTCTTGCCGATAACTGTGACTATTTCAAAACCTGTTTTAAATATGTTTTGAGACCTAGTAATTGTGGTTTAACAAATAGTTTTAACAAGCATCTATTCTGCTTACTACTCAAATTTTTCAGAAAATTTTTACTGAAATGAACTGTCATGGGGTTATATTTCATTGAAAACTAAAAATTACAACAGAAATTAAGTAACAACTGTTGCTACACTGATCTCCTATCCTCTGGAATGCATTACGCAGGGGTTTTAGGTACCTTGGCAATAAATCAACAAATTTTACTAAAAGCTTATTCTTTCAATCAGAATTAATGTCTCAAATACCATTTAACACTTTGTGTAAAACTAACATATTCCTTTTTGTATGTAAATGTGGAGCTAAGATACATAGAATTGAGTGGGTCATTGTCTGTTCAGGTCACACTAATGTCAGACTCTTTTGGAGATTATTTCATTATTTCTCATGCATTGACCCCATCTCTTCCTGTAACATAACATCATGTGTGCATGTGAATGTGTAAATAGACAGATGGAAAGATAGATTATTATATTCCTAGTGACTTTCTGGCCATATATTTTTTAATTTACATAAATGATCAGTATGCTTCTTTTTTTGCTCATTTTGTTTTTCAGATCTATTCATATTTCTAAGTGTAAATTTAAGTCAGAATTTATGACACCTTACCCCAAAACAGTGCTGCAAAGAATAATCAGTCATATGTCTCCTAATGCACTAGAGCAAAAAATTAGCAGAAATATATACCCAGGGCCATGATCATATGTTCGTGTGGATGTATGTGGAACAGTTATGTTCACTCCTATTTTTCACTCTTGACTGAGTCCACTCAGGCTGCCATAACAAAATAGCATAGATTGGGCGGCCTCAACAAGAGAAATTTATTTTCTCATAATTCTAGAGATTGGATGTCCATGATCAAGGTGTTGGCAGCATTGGTGTCCAGTGAATACTCTCCCTTTGGGTAACGGATGCCTGTCTTCCCTCTCTGTGCTCTCAGTGTGCATGTACAGAAAGTGAGGGAGCTCTCTCTCTTCTGTAAGGACACTAATCCTATCAGGGTCAGGGCACCATCCTTCCTATATCATTGAAATTTAATTACATTCTTAGAGGCTTCATGTCCAATACAACCACATGGTGGGTTAAGGCTTCAACATATGAATTTGGTGGGGTACAAACACTGTTCATAACAACTATTATTTTGTATTATACTTACTTTTCCCTCTGAAAAGTGTTTCAGTTTTGACAATAAATTGTATGGTTACTTTAGGTATATGCATACTTCAATTCTCGAAGTCTTACTGAGTTACTCTTCAAATAGATCTTTGGACATTATGCTCCTACAAAAGGGAAAAAAAAAAGATTCCTTGTTCTTCCATATTTTATAAGGAATTTTTATTATCTGATTTTTTGTTTTGCCCCTCTTAGAGATTATAATGGGCAGCCTTGGAGCCAAATATTATGTCCTTTAACTTACAGTATTGTCCTTTGTGACAGTTTCCATTTGGAGCTGAGGAGTAAGGGTATAGTAGTACTGATAATTTATCATCTCAGATATTAATATGAGTCCTACATCTATTAAATGGCTAATATACTGCACAAAGTTAACATTTGGTAAATGAGACTTAATACTGTGCAAAACAAAAGAAAGATGTATTTTAGTGGAACCAATATACTGCGGTTGCATGATTTTGTTCAAGCCTGTGATTTTGTGTTCTTAGGAGAGATATTAATAACTAGCTGGTAGAGAGCATTAAATGAAGTCATATAGAGAGTGCCAGTCAGCTATATAGCAGATCATCCGTATGTGTGGATTCTCTTCCGTCTTACAGGCAAAAGGACAATGAATTACTTGGCCTTTTACATTTTGCTTCTGGCTCTTATTTCTCTGACTCTCCTTTCCAGATTGTTTTTCCTTCCTTGCTAAGAAATTTCATTTTAGTTTTATGACTTCTCTTTGAAAGACGTGGCTTTGGTTCATGTTTATTTTCTTCAATCTCATAGTAACTTTAGAGGCTTAAATGTCTTAAGTTGGGAACTGAGAAATTGGTATGAAAATAGCCTCACTAACTGCTCTGGAGGAGAGCTTCTCCTGGGGCTAAACCCTATCTCACACTCAGGGTTTAATGTCCTCACTGGTGTATGGCAAAGCAGCTGGGTCAAGCTTTCTTTTAGCCATAGTCAAAAACACATGGTCTTCTGAGAACTCTAGATAGACAAATGGCCTGTGTCCTAGGAGGAATGGACAGCAGGAAAGGACAAGTGGGAGTCGGACAGGAGCTCGAATGTGGAGAGGGTGACTGACTGGGACAGTTTGCTAGAGTGCCATCTGCCATGTGCAGGTTAGGCTATGGATACATCTCCACAAAATTCCTTCCACCCACCATGATGTCTTGGGTCTGGTCAGGCTCTCTGAAGTCTTCCTGTCTCTGCCGCATGCCTTTCAGAGATCTTGGGCACAGGGTCTCTTTTCTCTTGTCAATATTCATCCCAGTAAAGGACCTTTGGAATGACAAGGCATAGTTGGAAGTTGACAAATATCAGTTCAGATAAAAGGTCAGTTTTAGAAAATCTCTATAGATTTATGCACATATGGTCAAATCTAGTAAGATGGGCTATAATGGCTATTGGTTTTAACATTAGTAACAGTTTTGCTTGCCTCAGTTTATGCCCATCATCTCATGGACCTGCAACACACTGACCATAGCAACTATTAAACCTTCTGACATAAATCCTTTGTCAGCTTCTGAAAACCCAACAGTAGAAAGAATGAAAGTTATTTCCAACAACATGTACATTTGAAGGCTTTTTGTTATTACTCTGCCAAAATGGAACATACATGTAACTTGTAGAGCTTAAATAATGGCTTAATGTATACACCCAAAATGTCTCTGTCCATGTTAGATTTTTTTTTAACAATTAATTAATAAAGGGCCACTTAGGTAGTCAAGCTGGTGTGACAAGATGAGTTGACATTAATTAGTTTGAAGACTGATTATGAGGTTCCAATAAAGAAAAAAAAAAAGGAAGGTGTCCTGTATAGTTACAATTTGGGATTTTTCTTTTCTTTTTTTTAATGTTTATTTTTGAGAGAGAGAGAGAGAGAGAGAGAGAGAGAGAGAGAGAGAATGAGCAGGGGAGGGGCAGAGAGGGAGAAACAGAAACTGAAGCAGGCTCCAGCTTTGAGCTGTCAGCACAGAGCCCGACGTGGGGCTCAAATTCACAAACCATGAGATCATGACCTGGACTGAAGTCAGATGCTTAATTGATTAAGCCACCCAAGCACCCCAGGGGTGTTCTATTTAATATAGTCTCTGCACATAGTTGTCATAGCTGCTAGTGAAAGACAGCAGCCTTCTTTTAAGAACCATAGAAATAATTAGACATCATTCCTATGAAAGAAGCCCTCAAACTGTCTTGGCTTTTCTCCATAGGATACCTTGTGGGTTTTGAAACTTAGACTGAAATCAGCAGAGGAGAGGTTAAAAAATTGCTATGATTTTAACTGCTTTTGCATTTTTTTCTTTAATCAGATTCAGTCTGTTTATTAGAATTGATTGATTTGAATTGATGAGTTTTATTGATTTTCATCATGCACAATTTAATTTAATCAAATTGTCTTGTTCCAGGTTGTGAAAACAAGCTTTCTTTTCTTATCTGATTAGAAACAGCCTATGGAATGTTGTTCACATAAGAACTGGGGAATAACCAATTCGTTTGCTAGTAGCTGAAGCCAGAAATAATAGAATCCTCATGGTACAATCCTAAATCATATAAATACCTGTGCCTGAGAGTATCTGAAATAATGCTATCTTTAGGGAATGGTGAATCACAGAAAACAAATAGCCCAAGTTACGTACATTAAGGGATTTACTCTACTGTTTGTTGGGCCCAGGAATCTGACTAGTAATTCCAGATATTAAGTGTCTGCCAGGCTGAACCTAAAAGTCATAAAATCAGCCTTAACACTCTCAAGGCGTCTAAAGGCACAACCTGGAAGGACTGTCCTTCCCCATTCTCCCACTCTGCACCCCTTTCTAAAACTGACCACAATGTCTATTTTAACCTAATTTTGCCCACAGAAAAATATTAGGTATTACAGTGTTTGTGGGAAGCCCCAATATGATAAGATCTATTCCAGCATCTCATATGTATGGTTTTTTTTATCTTGACATTACAAAAGGGCCTTTTGCTGAATGGTGCTGAATGTTTCTGAGAATATCCTTTCAGATTTTGGCTCAACTTGGTTGTTGGGTAAAATACTGATTTCACCATCAAACTTGTCCTGATTCATATGTGATTTTGCTTTAAACCTCCTGGTTTTGTTACACAAAACCCAGGACAGTTCTCCTGGGTTTTGTGTAAAGGCACTTTCACATGAGTTGGTGAAATACATGGAAATATCTCAAGTGCAAATATTTTTTTCTCTTTCATTTAATTCTCAAAATGAAAGTATTCAGGAAGAATATTACCTACCTACTATTGTTATAGATGTTAAACAGAGATGTATATGGCTTCGCTTAAGCATTCCTTAAAAACTTTTAAACACATTTGATCTACTGGAAAATGTCAGGTGATAAAATTGCATTTTTTATTTGGTAACTGCAGTAATTTCTCATTAAGACCTTCAATCCTCAAAATTATAGTCAACATAAACTTAGGATAGAAAGAAGGTAAAATGGCACACAAGAATAATTCATTCCTAATAGTTTTATATCAGTCATTTGAAGTGTGAGATTGTGTTAGGCTCTGACTTAACTGCCTTATACTGCATTAAACTACAAAGTGTAAACTATATTACAATTAAGAGTTCCAAATTAGAATTAATAATGCACACAGATCTACAGTAGTAAATAAAAAATATGTGAACACAATTCCCTTTTCTTATCTAAATACTAATTATCAATGAATTTCTTTGAAATTTTCTTGATTGGCTTAAGGTTTATTCATTGAATCAAAATGTTATTTACACATTTTGGTGTCTATGAACTGTATCATACACAGCTCTGCTCCTGTTTCTGCTTTCTTATTTTTTTATTTATTTTTTTAATGTATATTTATTTCTGAGAGAGAGAGACACAGAGCATGAGTGTGGGAGGCGCAGAGAGAGAGACACAGAATCCCAAGCAGGCTCCAGGCTCTGAGCTGTCAGCACAGAGCCCGATGTGGGGCTCAAACCCATGAACCAGGAGATCATGACCTGAGCTGAAGCTGGATGCTTAACTGCCTGAGCCACTCAGGTACCCCTCATGTTCCTGCTTTCTGAGTGGCACTATTAAGTTTTCCTTTCAGTATATTTTCTCTTGATCATCTTTTAACTTTTTGTTTATTTCTCAGATAAATTTTATTTTTTTTCTATTTTTTTTAGGTTTACTCATGCTTTTCTTTTTTTCCCATGTTTTAAAATCCATTTCCCTTCTTAGTTTTTGAATTTCTGATCAAAGTGGCTTTTAATGTACTCAAATTCATATTTGGATATAATTAATTCAATGTGAAGTCTTGTTTTATCTTTCTCTCTTTCCTTCTCTCTTGATTCGTGCTTACTTTTCAGAGAGAACTTTCCTCATTTGATATGAATTTCTTTTTTCTGATTTTTTTCTAATGTCTCCTTATGGATTTGCTAGTCTTTTTTCATACTCATTTTTGTAGAATTGGGACATTTTACATGATTCCCAATTGAACAGCATCTTGTGTCGGTGCAGCAAAAACCTCACACACTAGAAGATTTATATTTTGTTTTTTGTTGATGGAGGAAGGGGTTACATGTCCTTCAAATTTTTTTACATTCTTTGGTTTTCAGGACCCTAAATCTCCCTTTTGGCTACTTTTTCCCTTCACCAGTCTCCCTTCCTTTTGATGTTTTCTCCTCTCAAAAGCTTTGTGGTTCAAAGACCACCACTTAAAATTGCATGCATTGTAAATCTCCTTCCTGTAATCCTTGCTCTGGTTCACCCGGATACCTTTTTAATGTTCTCAGACTTAGGATGGATTTAGTATTGTAAGTAGCAATTTGAAATCAGTCTTGGGCTCCATTCCTAGCTCCCTTCTTCTCTTTCACCTACAATTTTCCCTTGGTCTGATTTTTCTCCTTGCAAAGTGATGCCACAGGTTGAGGGTAGGGCAGGACCATAAGAGATCATGTGTCAGAAGTGTTTTCACTTTTTCCTTTTACTTATAGTTACTTGAAATCTACACATTCTCTCTTATCAAGTTATGCTGAGGACATAGTTGTGTGTGGTTTAATTCTTTTTCTTGCTGTTTCATGTTGATTTAGGAGGAAATGCCGGGAGATGAAGACCTAGGCAGAGCCACCATTTTCTCTCAACTAAAATTAACTTAACCTGGGTTGCTTTTATGAATATGAAAACTAATCACAGGTATACAGCTTTTCATTTTGTATGCATTTTGTAAAGGAAAGAATTGGATAAAATAGGCCAAGACAGGAAATGATTAGGACCTGAGGTCCCTGGGTGGGGAAAGACATATTTTGGAACAATGTTGGGAGTGTCTGATCACAGCAAATGCCCCCAGGTGTAAGGCTCCTCTTATGAATGTAACAGACACCACCTCTTCCTCCTCAGGTTTCTCTCAGGAATTTGACAAAAGACCTGACTAAAAATAAGTAGACTATAAAATGTGATGAAGTTTTGGGGTGGGGTTCATGAGGTCCAGAGCCAGAGGCCAAGAAAGAATTCTTGAAGATGTCTTTGGTGCACAAGGGTGATTTTATTAAAGCATGGGGACAGGACCCATGGGCAGGAAGAGCTCCACGGGAGTTGTGACAGTAACGAGGGTCAGGGATAGAGTATGTCTCTAAGGAATTTAGGAAGAAAGGTTTCCAGGACCTTGAGGGACTAGCTGTTGCTAGGGAAACACCATTTATCACTGTTTAATAAACCTCAGTCATGAGACCCTTCAGATGCATATGGGGGGCCATAAGCTTGGAGTATGACTGCTAGCATATATCTTGGGGTGGTTGAAACAAAAGAGTAGATTTACAGGATCCTTGAGGTTGGGACAATGTTAAGCCAAGATTCTCTTTTGCCCCTAGCAAAGTGTCATTATCAAGGCAGTTGAGCTCCTAGAGGGAGGTCACTTAGCAGGTTTCAAGGACTTGTCAATTGGCTGTAGGCAGTAAGAGAATTTAATATTTCATTTGCCTTAGTTTCCCACAGTACCAGGCAAGCACTTAAACTCCTTTCCTTTGTTCCTGGGTAGCTGGAAGTGTCCAAGGAATATCACACATATTCCACCTAGGGGGGTGGTGTGTGTGTATTTTGCCCTCAGCCTCCTCATCAAAATGTATGACCCACAAGGAATGATATGGCCATAGACCACCCCTCATACAATGGAAGTGAGTCTATCAGGAATGGAAAACCCAGCACCTAGAGTTATCTAGCCAATAAGGGTAGAACCTGAGAAGGAACAAGGGGGAAAGGAAGGGGAGGGTGACGAGAACCTTATAAAACAAGAACCCTTTCCTATAGTCACAGGCATTCACTTTCAAATGTCTCCTCCCCATAAAGAGAGCTTTTCTACTATTCTTCCTTTCTGATCTTATACTCGAATAAACTTTTGCCTGCTGCTCATTTTGTGTCCACCTCTTCATTCTTTGAAGCAGCAGGACAACAAACCCCAGGGTTTTGTGGTGAAAAATCCTGCAACAGTTATACCCATGGAGTTAGTTTCTAAAAATAAAACTGCTGCTTCAAAGAACCTGAATCTCTAATTTATATGGATATTGCCAAACCATTCTTAGTTACCAATGGAACAAAATATACTGTACTGGAGTAGAAAATAATATGAGAATGCTTGTTTTTTCCACATGTTACCAATGTACTGACAGTGAAATATTTCCCACTCTGATATTTCACATTGTTTTTTATATTTTTATCTGTGAGTGAAGTTGAGCATCGTTTTACCTGATTAAGGGCCATTTTTCTTTCTGTGGGATGTCTATTAAATGGTATCCTTAAGTAAATTCATTTACTTGGTCACTCTATAGAAATACAGTGATTTTAGTACACTGATTTTTTTTAGCCATCAACCTTGATAAGTGCTATATTATTTCTTATAAGTTATGTGTACATTCTCTAGAACTTTTTTTATTATCATTGGCAAGGAATGACATTTTTTTTAATGTTTATTTTTGAAAGAGTGAGAGAGAGAGTGGGGGAGGGGCAGAGAGAGAAGGAGACAGAATATGAAGCAGGTTCCAAGCCCTGAGCTGTCAGTACAGAGCCTGATGTGTGGCTTGAACTCATGAACTGTGAGATCATGACCTGAGCTAGGGTGGGATGCTCAACCACATGAGCCACCCAGATGCTCCTGGCATTTTTGATTATTTGTTTTGTCTTGCTTCTATTCCTGCACTTTTGATATTTTCTTTTTGTCTTATTACAACTGCAGGAATTGCAGCAATATAATTAATGGAAGTGGTAATATACTGCATCCATCCTTGCCTGGTCCCCAATATTGAAGGGAAGATTTTCAGTATCGCACTATTAAGTATAAAATTTATTCTAGTTTTTACAGAAAACTTTTAGCAGTTTAAGAATTCTTTTTCTATACATAGTTTGCTAAGGGATTTTATCATAATTGGATACAGAATTTTATTCTCTGCATCTATTAAGATGATCATACATGATGATCACTCATCAACACATGTGATGAGTTGCATTATTTGTTTTTCTATTGTTAAACCAACTTAGCCTTCCAGGACATCCCAGACTCAGTCACAATGTGTTCGTTTGTATCCTTTATGCCTGGGTTTGGTTTGAAAATACTTCGTTTGAGGTTTTTACATCTATTTTCATGGAGATGAGGCAATGATTTTCCTTTTTTGTCTAATTTGAATTTGCATCATTGCTAATCTCATAAAACTGCCTTAGGATGTATTCCTTTTTTTTATTCCCTGGAAAATTTTACATAAAATTGGAACTATTTCTTGCATGAATTGGTTTAACTACTGCATAAAACCACCAGAGACCCAAATTTTCTTTTGTAGGAAGATTTTGGTCACTGAATCCATTTACATGATGGCTGCTGGAGATTTCTAGCTTTCTATTTCTTGGATTTTATGTTATCTGAATTTCACACTTATCATAAGGTTTTTCACAAATTTTCTTACATTCTTTTTACTGCATGCACTATCTGTAATTATGTCTGACTTTCATTCCTAATACTGATTGTTATTGCTTTATACTTTCATTGATCAAACTTGCCAGAGGATATCTAATACAATCAACTTTTTTTTTAAAAAAAGTCTTCCTGATTTTTATGCTGTTCATTGTTTAGTATTTCAATAATTTTTTCTGTCAGAACTGCTTTTCTTTCCTCCTTTGTAATTTCATATGGAGAATGTACTTAATATTCAAATATTTTCTAATTTCCATTTCTCCTTGGACCCATGTGTTAATTAGAAATAAGTTTCATAATTTATGAACATATATATTTTCTAGTTATATAGTTATACTTGTATATTGATATCCAGCTTAATTGAATTTTTTAAAATGCATGTTTAAATTAATTGTTTTTAAAAATGGATTGAGACCTTCTTATAGTAATATATGTCATAAATATTTATAACTATTGTCTGTGTCTTAATGAAATTTGTTCTCTGAAATTGTAGGAAGCAGTGTTCTACATATATGCTTTTTGTAGCATATATTGTAGCAATTAAATTTTCTGGATTTTTCCTCATTGTTGTCTGCTTACTTTTTCAGTACCAATGGGGGACATTAAAACACCTTGTTATAAAGGTAAGTTGGTCTGTTTATTTCTGATGTTGTATTGATTTCTACCTTATTCATATTGAGGCTGTATTATTAGGTACATAAATATTTAGAATTGGTATTGCTAAGTAATTTTATTTTATTGTTGTGTTAACTCCTGACCATTGTTATCTTTAGTAATGCTTAATGGTTATTAATGTTAATAGAGTTTTTTTTTAATTTATTTATTGAGAGAAAGAGAGAAGGTGAGGGGCAGAGAGGGAGAGAGAGAGAGAGAATACCAAGCAGGCTCCATGCTCAGCATAGAGCTGGGCATGGGGCTCAGTCACGACCATGAGATCACGACCTGAGCCCATATGAAGAGTCGGGGCTTAACCAACTGAGCCAGCCAGGCATGGCTAGGAGTTTTTTAATGAGTATTTTCTCGTTATATTATTTTCATGCAAATTTTCTCTTAAGTTTCAATTTTCTTCTTTTAAAAGTTATTTAGCTGTATTTAGTGTTTTAATCTGGTCTGAAAATCACCTTTCATTTTAAATTCACTAGAGGTGAGGAAAATAATTACCGATATTTGTTTACCAGATTTACAATAAATACACCACTACACTCAATGTATTAGGGAGAAAATAGGTTTTTTAAAAAATTTTTTAAAAATATTTATTTGTTTTTGAGAGAGAGACAGAGCATAAGCAGGGGAGGGACAGAGAGAGAGAGAGAGGGAGACACAGAATCTGAAGCAAGCTCCAGGCCCTGAGCTTTCAGCACAGAGCCCAACACCGGGCTTATACTCACGAACCGCTAGGTCATGACTTGAGCCAAAGTTGGATGCTTAACTGATTGAGCCACCCAGACACCCCAAAAAGAGTCTTTTTAATAAATTATAGTGAATCAATTCAGCAAATGTATGGAAAAATTTAAATTTACCCCATCTCATAGCATACCTGAAAATATTAATTAAATATGTATCATGTCCACAGTTCTTGGAACAAATATAGGTATTCAGGACTTTTAAGTTGGCAAATATTTTCAAGAGAATTAAAAAGCTATACATGTAAAAAAAATTGATAATTTGAACCAATTTAAAATGGAGAACTTATAAGTTGTCACTAAAGGGGAGCCTGAGCTGGGTGGCTCAGTTGGTTAGGCATCTAACTCTTGATTTCAGCTCAGGCCATGATCTCAGGATCATGGGATTGAGCCCTGGATAAGGCTCTGTGCTGAGTGTGGAGCCTGCCTAAGATTAAGTCCGTCTCCGCCCCTCTCCTCACTCTCTCTGGAATAAAAAAATATATGAAAAATTTAAAGTTCATCACTAAAATATTTGCCATGAAGAGAGTTAAAAGCCAAGTCATTAATTGGGATGTTATATTTGAAGACACATATTTGACAAAGTGCTCATAACCAGATTAAACAAGAAGCAACTTCAAATCAGGAAGAAAAAGAAAGTGAATTAAGATAGGCAAATTTAAATATACACTTCATAAAATAATTATGCCTCAAATTATATGAAATGTTGCTCAACAGCACTAGTAATTAAGGAAGTGCAAATTAATGCCATAATAAATTACTACTACACTTATTAATATGTCTTAAAATAGAAGGACCAGTGTTGATAGGAATGGAACACCTAAAACAACACAAGTGAGAGTATATATTGGTACAATCCCTCTGCAAATATTTTTGGCCATATTTTTGGCCATGTATATGAAAGCTACACATATCCTACTCTTTACCAGCAGTTCTAATTTTAGATAGAATGGAGTGGCATGAATGATATTAAGAGAATATTTATAGCAGTTCATTCATGGTAGTCAAAACCTATGTCAATTCAAACAGTCATCAAGTATACAAAAAAGAAATGGAATGTGGTAAAATCATATCATAGAATTCTACAAAACAATAAGAAAAAAATACATTCTTGATATATCAGCTCGCAGTCCATTTGGGCTGCTATAGCAAAAATACCATAGACTGAGTGGCATAAACAACAAACATTTATTTCTCACAGCTCTGGGGCTGGCAAGTCAAAGATCAAGGTGCCAGCACATTTGGTGTCCTGGTTCAGAGATGGCCGCCTTCTCCCTGTGTCCTCACATCATAGAAAGAGCAAGCCCTTTGGAGTCTCTTTTGTAGAGACACCTATCCTGTTCATGAGGGTTCCACTCTCATAACCTAATCACATCTCAAAGGCTGCACCTCCTAATAGCATCACACTGGAGGTTAGGATTTCAACATACGAATTTGAGGAGGACAACACATTCAGTTCATAACAGCAACAGAAGAATGATTTCCACAGTCATAATGATAAGCAAGAGAAGTGGGAAATAAAAGAATACTTGTGGGGCGCCTGGGTGGCTCAGTCGGTTGAGCATCTGACTTTGGTTCAGGTCATGATCTTGCGGTCTGCTGAGTTCGAGCCCCGCATCGGGCTCTGTGCTGACAGCTCAGAGCCTGGAGCCTGCTTCACGTTCTGTGTGTCCCTCTCTCTCTGCCCCAAAATTAAATAAAAACATTAAAAAAAAAAAAAAGAATACTTGTACCTATGGGGTGATTCCATTTTATATGAGGTTCAAGATTAGCCAAACTTGTTTGCTGAAGCTGGAATAGTGGTCATCTCTAGACAAAATTATTACTAGATGTGCCAGAGACCCTTCTGAGATAGTGAAACTCCTCCCTAACTTTATCTGAGTTCTGGTTATATAAATGTGTGCATACATGTAAATTCTTCACATTGTACACTTAACTGCATGTAAATGTCAGTACAGCATTTATAATAATGCAATTTTTATTAACAAAGGTAAAAATATATAATCATTAGAGGCAAAAAAGCTTTGATAATATATAATTCCCTTTTGTGATTATTATAAACAACACAAATTTTAAAAATTCCTCCAAAAAACTATAATGGAGGGCAAAATCTTGAAATCTGGTAATAGGTAGTTAGTAAAAGCCTATAAGAAGCCTCATATTTAATATTGAAACATCATACTGTGATTTATCTAGTAATGTTAACTGGAGAGGTCGCTTTTAGGAAACCAACCTGAACAATGGAAACCTGAATAAGGTAGAAGGGTCCACAGCGACCCCGAGTCCCTGGCTGAATACAAACAGGCCCATGAGGTGACCCACCTAAAAATATCAGTAAGCCCTAGCCAACCAATGGGTTGCTTACACCTGGGCACAGGTAACAAAAAAGGAAAATTCCTTATGTTCACCTTACCCCTTTAACTACAGCCCCTCCACCATTGCCTTTTGATAGACAGCCACTGCTTTGCTGTCCTGCCTGCTGCTGCCTTGTGGTGTAGTCAGTAAACTTCCATCTCTCTTGTTCTGCCTTGGGTGAATTCTTTCATCACTGGAGCTCCAGCTTTCACCCAATTGTTTCCCCACATTTGTTTGGTCCCCCATCTGATAGGGATAGACACGCCATTAACTACCTTGTGTTTACTTACTAAATTCAGATAAAGATGACCTTTAACGTTACCTCCTTAATATTTTACTAAAAGTTCTACCTAACCCAGAAAGACTAGAAAAATAAGTGAAGGTATAAAGTTTAGGAATAAGATTTAACATTATCATTACTTGTAGATTACATAATTCTTTACTTAAGAAAAACAAAGTGGGGGCACCTGGGTGGCTCAGTCAGTTAAACATTCAACTTCAGCTCAGGCAATGATCTCACAGTTCGTGAGTTGGAGCCCCACATCTGGTTCTATACTCACAGTTCAGAGCCTGGAACCTGCTTCAGATTCTGTGTCTCCCTCTCTCTCTACCCCTCCCCCACTAACATTCTGTCTCTCTCTCTCTCTCTCAAAAATAAACATTAAAAAAAAAACAAACAAACAGGGAGAAGCCAAGATGGCGGAACAGCATGGACTTTTTTTTCCATCTCTCGTCCATGAAACACAGCCAGATCAACACTAAACCATCCTGCACACCTAGAAAACTGGTTTGAGGATCAACACAACAGTCTGCACAACGTGAACCAAAGAACTCAGCAGGTGCATGATGCGGAGAGGTGAACTGGGGGAGAGAAGACAAAGACAGGGGCAGAGTATGGGAAAAGCACCCCCCCTGCCCCAGAAAAGCAGCTGGAGAGAAAGTGGAAAAGTGGAAACAGCCACAGGGTCTGAACTAAAAAGGGAGAAAGGAGAGGGTTTAAATTCCTTTAAGACTCTATAAACAGGAGGAGTGCAGAGTCTGAAACTCTGTAGCTTTGTACCTGGTGGTGCCTGGTGGGAAGGGCGAATTCCCAGGAGCAGAGTGGGGTCTGGAAGGAGTGGTTCCACTGCTGAAAGGACAGCCTCAGGAGAGGCTGCGTGGCCACCTGGTCCCAGTAGACCCCAGAGAACAACCACATTCACTGGTGCTGGAACATGGACATTAAGGGTGAAGCCTGGTGCCAGATTGTTGTGATTTTCCATAATCCCTGAAACATTGCTGCTACATGATTGTGTGAACTTTTTCTGGGGCAGGCTGGCACCCAGCCGCAGTCTCTGGGTATCAGCAGCAGCACGGTGCCTCATATGTTCCTGGGTGCAGCCAGCATCTGGCCATTGCTCCGTGAGACTCTCCCTCTAAGGATCTGAGCCGGTCAAAGCCTCAGTCCCTCAGGAGCAAGGGGTCAAGAAACACAGCAGCATCTGAAATAAAACTCAGGAAGTGCCACCTGGCAGCCACCTGATGGCTTGGTCATGGACAGTGTAAAATGGAAGCTGGAGACAAAGTACAGGTGTGTGATTGCTGGTTGGGGAGAGCACAGTGTTCCTATACTAGAGACTGGGTAGCTGGGTGATGCCATTTTCACGCTGCCCATGCATGAGCATTCACACCTACAGAGCCACAACAATCTGCCCCAGCAGCGCCATCTAGTGGAGAATGGAGCAGTTACACTAAGTAAGCTCTGCCAACCTGGGCCAGCCTTGCTCTTCAGAAACACCGGAAATCTCTCCACTGCTTAGATAACGGACTATAAAGCACTTCATAGTTTGACTTCTAGGGGAAAACAATGTAATATCAATCATATTTCAGTCTGTTCACTGGTCCATCTGTTCAATTTTTTTTTTTCTTTTTCGTTTTTTTTTCTTTTACTTCAATACAGAAAGAAAAAAATTTTTATTTTCAATTTTTATTACAAATATTTTTTCCTACTAAATTTTATTTTTTTGTAAAATTTTCAAATTCTATTTTACTTTATTCTATTTCATTATATTCATTTTCTCAAATTTTCAAACACTGTCCTTTTTTTTTTTTTTCATTTTCCTTTTTTCTCTAATCAATCAAGCTCCTTTCAATAACTGGACCAAAACACACCTAAGGTCTAACATCATCTATTTGGTTTTGTGGGTGTGTGTTGTTTTTCTTCCTTAAAAATAACGAAAGGAAGGAATTCACCCCAAAACAAAGAGCAGGAAGAAATGACAGCCAGGGATTTAATCAACACAGATACAAGCAAGATGTCTGAACCCCAGAATTTAGAATCTCAATGGGGGTCGTGATGGAGAATAATGAAGCAGAAAAAAACAGGGAGACTAAAACAAAAGAGCACGATTTAAGAATAAGAGAAATGAGTGACTCAAAAAGGAACAACATCAGAATCATAGGGGTTCCAGAAGATGGAGAGAAAAAGGGGTGGAAGGTTTATGTGAGCAATTCATAGCAGAAAGATATCAAAATCCAGAAAGCACAGAGGACTCCCACAAGATTCAACAAAAAGGGATCATCAAAAAAGCACATCATAGTCAAATTCACAAAATACTCAGGCAAGGAAAGAATCATGAAAGCAGCAAGGGAAAAAAAGTCCTTAACCTAGAAGGGAAGACAGATCAGGTTTGCAGTCGATCTATCCACAGAAACTTGGCAGGCCAGAAAGGAGTAGGAGGATATATTCAATGTGCCAAACTGAAAAAATATGCAGACAAGAATCCTGTATCCAGCAAGGCTGTCATTCAAAATAGAAGGAGATATTAAAAGTTTCTCAAACAAAAATTAAAGGAGTGCATGACCACTAAACCAGCCCTGCAAGTAAGTTTAAGGAGGATTCTCTGAGGGGAGAAAGGACAGGGGGAAAAAAAAAAAGACCAAAAGCAACAAAGACTAGAAAGGACCAGAGACCACCACTAGAAACTCCAACTCTACAGGCAACCTAAGGGCAATAAATTCCTATCTTTCAGTCCTCACTCTAAAGTCGATAGGACTAAATGTTCCAATCAAAAGACCTAGGGTAACAGAATGGATAAGAAAACAAGATCCATCTATATGCTGTTTACAAGAGACCCACTTTAGACCTAAAGACAGCTTCAGATTGAAAGTAAGGAAATGGAGAACCATCTATCATGCTAATGGTCACCCCAAGAAAGCCGAAGTAGCTATACTTATATCAGACAATCTACACTTTAAAATAAAGACTGTAACAAGAGATAAAGAAGGGCATTTGATCATAATCAAGAAGACCAAGACATATCAATTGTAAATGTTTATGCGCCAAAAGTGGAAGCACCCAAATATATTAAAAAAAAAAAAAAAAGACAAAACAACAACCAAAAGCCAAAGTTGCAAAGGTACCTGGGTGGCTCAGTTGGTTAAGCGACGGACTTAGGTCATGATCACGGTTTGTGAATTCAGGGCCCACATCAGGCTCACCGCTATCAGCCTGTCAGCTCAGAGCCCACTTCAGATGCTCTGTCCTTTCCCTGCTTGTACTCTCCCAAAACTAAATAAATATTAAGATAAAAAACAGAAAAAATTGAGTTGCTGACTCTGATTTCAATAAAGTATATCAATTGAATTATATTTTTTCAACAAATTATTAGAAAACGTGATTTCACAAAAACATATTACAATAGGAACTAAAATTGTAAGATTTCTAGGAATTATTTTAACAAGGTTTATTTAGAAGCTTAATGGAGAAAATTATAAAAAATTTATTTAGTGAATTTAAAGCAGTTCCATATAAATAGATACATACAGTTCAGATGTAACAGAATGCAGGGTTAAAATTATAGTTCTTAGCCTGAAATATTTAATAGGGCTTTCAAATTTATTCTAAAATATTTGTGGAAGTACAAAGGAGCATGTATATTCAGGAAAAGATTCAAGAACTGTGTGTGTGTGTGTGTGTGTGTGTGTGTGTGTGTGTGTGTGTGTTGCAACAGTGGGGCTTGTCTTTTCAGATAAATGCCTAGTCTCATTTAAACTTAAAATAATCAGGATTGTGTGGTGTGTGGTATAAGTCTAATTATGGAAAAATAGACTAGCAAAATCAAAGTTTTAAATGTATAAATAGATGCATGCATTTATGGAAACTGGGTAAATGACAGATGGAAAATATGATAAGTGATTGACTGGAAAAGAATGTACTATTCAGAAAATTCTCCTGGGGCAAATGGTTATCATATGGTTAAGATAATTGGAAACCTGGGTATGCCATTAATAATTAATTGCATAATGATAAAAGAGCTAATGGTGAGAAAAGATAATAGCTTCACGAACTTGGTTTAGGAAAGGTTTTTTTAAAAAGATACCTGAGTATTTAAAGCATATAGAAAAGAAACTTAACTTTTTACATTACAATGTAAAATCTATATATTCATGCACAAGAGGCACCATGAGCGAAACAAAAAGTTACACATTTATACTAGCAGATTCCATACACAGATTTACTAATTATTGAATTGATACTCTGGCCAGAGATGTTCAGAGTCCTAGGGATAGAGCAGTTAACAAAAGAGACAAAAATTCATCTCTCATGGAGTTTACATCCTAGTCCTAGAGCTGGTGTGTGGTAAAATCAGGGTTTTAATCTATTTATGCCAACTCTAAAGCTCCTGCCTTATGAAGTAATAAATACAATTACATCCTATGTTGATGCATCACTTTATAAATATTGTGAGCTTGGTTAATATGGATTCATCTCCAATACTTGGACCCACACTCAGCTGAGACAGAATCGGAACCTACAAAGATCAAGCTTTTACTTTTAATGAATTTTCTAAAATAAAAGTAATCTTGAAAGCATTCAGCCTTTCCAGAAGACAATCAATCTTGTATATAAAGATACAAATGTAGGAGAGCCTGGGTGGCTTGGTCAGTTAAGCATCTCATTTCAGCTTAGGTCATGATCTCATTGTTCATGAGTTTAAGCCCCACGTCGGGTTCTGTGCTCACAGCTCAGAGCCCGGAGACTGCTTCAGATTCTGTGTCTCCCTCTCTCTCTGCCCCTCCCCCAGTCACATTCTGTCTCTCTTTCTTTCAAAAATAAATAAACATTAAATTTTTTTAAAAAAACATAAATAAAAAATTTTAAGAAAGATACAAATGTATCAGGAACACCTGCAAATAAGAAAGAAAAACGGGAAAATGTGCAAACTATAGGAATAGGCAATTGATTCAAAAAAGAGGATCACTAATAATATAAAACATACTTCATCTCACTAGTAGTCAGGTAACTTGACATTCAAAGCAAAATGAGATATATATATTTTTTAATTTTATAATAGTTTATTTTCAAATTGATTTACATACAACACCCAGTGTTCATCCCAACATGTGCCCTTTTTAATGCCCATCACCCCCTCTCCCCCCTCCCTCACCCCCCTCACCCTCAGTTTTTTCTTAGTCTTTGAGAGTCTCTTATGTTTTATCTCCCTTCCTGTGTCTTTTTTTCCTTTCCCCTCTTCCCCTCCCCCTGGTTTTTGCTTAGTCTCACAAAGTCCACCTATTCGTGGAAACATATGGTATCTGTCTTTTTCTGACTGACTTATTTCACTTAACATAATACCCTCCAGTTCCATTCCTGTGGCTACACATGGCCAGATTTCATTTTTTCTCATTGCCACGTAGTAGTCCATTGTATATAAGTACCATAACTTCTTTATCCATTCGTCAGTTGATGGGCACTTGGTCTCTTTCCATGATTTGGCTATTGTCGAAAGTGCTGCTATGAACATTGGGGTACACGTGCTCCTATGCATCAGCATTCCTGTGTCTCTTGGGTAGATTCCTAGCAGTGCTATTGCTGGATCATAGGGTAGCTCTATTTTCATTTTTTTGAGGAACCTCCACACCGTTTTCCAGAGTGGCTGCACCAGTTTGCATTCCCACCAACAGTGTAGGAGAGTGCCTACTTCTCCACATCCTCGCCAGCATCTATAGTTTCCTGATTTGTTCATTTTAGCCACTCTGACTGGTGTGAGGTGTTATCGCAGTGTGGTTTTGATTTGTATTTCCCTGATGATGAGTGACATTGAGCATCGTTTCATGTGTCTGTTGGCCATCTGAATGTCCTCTTTGGAGAAGTGTCTATTCATATCTTCCACCCATTTCTTCACTGGGTTGTTTGTTTTTCGGGTTTGGAGTTTGGTAAGTTCTTTATAAATTTTAGATATTAGTCCTTTATCCGATATGTCATTTGCGATGATCTTTTCCCATTCCGTTGGTTGCCTACTCGTTTTGTTGGTTGTTTCTTTTGCTGTGCAGAAGCTTTTTATCTTGATGAGGTCCCAATAGTTCATCTTTGCTTTTAATTCCCTTGCCTTTGGAGACATGTCGAGTAAGAAATTGGTGCGTCTTAGGTCAAAGAGGCTTTTTCCTGCTTTCTCCTCTAGGATTTTGACGGTTTCCTGTCTCACATTCAGATCTTTTATCCATCTAGAATTTATTTTTGTGAGTGGTGAGATGTATTTCTTACTCATCCAATTGGTAAGACTTAAGGTCAGCCATCAAGTGTTGGAGTAGGTGTGGAACGGTATGAACTCTTATGCACTGCTGGTGAGAATGTAAATTATACATCATTCTTGGGAAAGTGCAGACTGCTAATGTTTATTAAAGCTGAATCCACCCATACCTTATGACCCTACATATCCAATTCTACGTATGCAGCCTGGAGACACGTACAAAAATGCTTACTGTAACCTTGTTTTCATTAGGGAAAATTGAAAAAAAAAAAAGACCAACTTAACTATCCATTAACAGAAATATACATCCATTATATTCTATCCATCTAATGAAAAATGAGTAGCTATGTTAGTGAATGACCTACAGCTCTTTCTATAAACAAAGACAAATCTCACAGACATAATTTGGAACAATACAGATTAGAAAAAAGATTTTTTTAAATATTTATTGGGAGAGCACAGCTGGGGGAGGAACAGAAAGAAGGGTACAGAAGATCTGAAGTGGGCTCTCCATTAACATGCTGACAGCAGCTAGCTGGATTGTAGGGCTCAACTCATGAACCATGGGATCATGACCTGAGCCAAAGTCAGAAGCTCAACCTGTTGAGCCACCCAGGTGCCCCAGAAAAAAGATGCTTTAAATGTCCTATTACATGAATTTGAAAATATGTAAAACATTACTATATACTGATTATGGATTTGGGCATAGGTAGTAAATATATTTTTTAAAAGTATGAGAAACTCCTTATCATGACAGTGTTTTTCTTTTTGAAGGCGGAAGGTAAATCCAATTGCAGAAGTGAATTATAGAAGTTTCCTGTGATTTAAAATAATTTTTTTCTTAATTTGGGTAATATATATAATTTATACTATTCTTTATATATTTTGAATGTCAGAAACATGTTATATGTGTAATATATAAAATCATAGATATCTCAAAAATTTGTTTTTATTTTCTTTCCCTAAATGCACCATTTCTTAGATCGATATGATAATATATTCTAGTATTACTGACATAAAGCCCAGTGAGTCAATTAAGCAAAAAATGTTTACTTGCTGATCTATTTTAAGATATGAAGGTAATACTGTGTTTTATAATGTGCTGGGATTTTAACTGTAGCCACAGGAGATATTTCAAAGGATGGTACTGCTGACTTATTAAGCCATAAGTGTAGAAACATCCCACAAGTTAACTATTCTTATGGTGAAACAAATACAGATGGATATTACTTGTTACCCTTGAAGAACACAACATACCCAAGGTTATCCAAATCCAATAGTCGCTACTCCCTTTCAAAACAAACCATTTTATCCAAAAAGAAAGAGTTGTGATATGTGTCCTAAAAGAATGTTATATCCTCATCTTTAATGTTTGGTATAAAATTGAACATATGGGAAGCTTTTACACCATACCCTTGCCCAAACCCCATGGGAGTCCCATTAAGTAAAAAACTCAGTATGGATTCTCATTATAAATATATTGAAGTACATAATTCCCCAGGTATTTCTAATGTGAAATCCCAATTTTGAATGATTAATGCTATCAAAGTCTAATAAACAAAATTACATTACCTGTACTTACATTTATTTTTGTGTGTACTTCTGGAGAGACTTTTGCTGGACTCAACACCATGATTATGTAAAGGGCCATGCTTAGAAAGAACTTCAAGAAATTCAGTATACTCTATGTATACTTCTACTCGTTTTCCTGAATCCCAGCTCCCTGTTTTTTTACATAGTAAATAATTCATAGAACTTTATTTAGAGACTATTTAACCCTAAGAACAGGTAGAGTTTAGAATTAATTAAAGAATCCTTTGGAAATTAATATCTCATTCTGATAATGTAAGTATTGATTCATTTACCTTCTATTTGTCATTTTTAGTAGTGATTGATGGCCTTGTTTTTTTAAATTTTATGGATTATAATTTTAGAGCCAGTAAAAAAGCACTGATACATAGTTTATAGGGAAAAAGAAAAATCAGTAACCTCTCTACAAGGTGAATAAGCCTCAAAAATTTTAGTTTATTTTCCCAACCAAGAAGAAATTAGGGAACAAAAAATAATACATTTTAGCTTCATACTAATCATTTAGAATCACCAGAAGGACAAAACCCATCATCCTTTTCATAACTATCTAAGTTCATAAGGTTTCAAAAGAATAGTCACTTACTCAAATTCAACCCAGAAGCAGTTTTCATCATAAAGGTAATGGGAGTTTGTACCTAGTTACCTTTTGGCTGAAAAACAAAAAAAAACATAAGAATATCACTTCTTCCTCTTACTTCTGTTTGATGTTCTGTGTATCAAAGGCCAAAAGGTTCACTTCACTGGCAGTCTACCTTGCCAGTTAATTTGTGTGACTAAATGGTCACACAATGTTTCTATGGGAGGCATCATATCAGAAATCCTTAGGGGCATTGGATGCCAAAGTGACAGCAGGTGTTGATACACAGTCAACACACATTGGGGCATAGATGTCATTTATTCCTCCTAATAATCCTGTACTATAATTGTGAATATATAGTTGGCCCTTGAACAACATGGGTTTGCACTTCACAGGTCCATTTAGATGTGGACTTTCTTCAATAAATACAGCACAGCACTGTAAATGTATTTCTTTTCCTTATGATTTTCTAATAACATTTTACTTTTCTTTCTAGCTTATACAGTACCTAATATGCATAACATACAAAATATGTGTTGTTCATGTTATCAGTAAGGCTTCAGGCCAACAGTTAATAGTGAAGATTTGGGGAAGTCAAAAGTTATACATGGATTTTTGACTGCACAGGGGTTGGTATCCCTAACTAACCCACATAATATTCAAGGGTCCACTGTAGTAGTTTTCTGAGGGAGAAACAGGGAAACAGATGCATACGAAAGACAATATCATCCTTTAGGAGACACATATAATTTAGGGAAAGGAAAAAGTAGGAGGCTTCCACAAAATGACAGTAACAACAAAAATAGATAAAAGAGAAAAAAAGAAAGAAAGAAAGAAAGAAAGAAAGAAAGAAAGAAAGAAAGAAAGAAAGAAAGAAAGAAAGAAAGAAAGAAAGGGAAAGGAAAGGAAAGAAAGGGAAAGGGAAGGAAAGGGAAAGGAAAGGGAAAGGAAAGGGAAAGGAAAGGAAAGGAAAGAAAAAACAATGTAAGAGAAATGACCTAGAAGTCAGAAGAGAAACATGAAAAAATAAGCTTGAGGGAGGGGGATGAAACAGCATTCTACCATAAGTCAGCCAGGTGCCTTAGAGAATTCATGTCAGTTAATCATTATATCATCTAACTGCTGTGCATGGTAGGTAGTTTTTCTCAATTTATAGATTTTAACATTTTGGTTTAGATAAAAGTTTCAAAAGCTGTTTAAAGAAGAAATATGGTGTGTCCTTTTATAATTCCTTCTATTCATGTGAGAAAAAAGGAAATACCAAGGCTCAACTTCTGGCTTTTCAAAGAAAATCCCCAAGTAATTATACTTTATACCTCTGAAAAAAACGAAGATATCAATTTAAATGTTATTTCAGGACACTATGTTATTAAGTAAAGAAATCAATTAGAATTACACACCTCTTAGAGTTTAAGGGTTAGTTTAATTAGACAACCACAGTATCAGAAGTCCGGGGGTTTTACAAGGTCTCATTACTGAATTTAAACTCCTTAAGAATAATGTTTTGATGCAGAATATTATTTGATTTTCCTGCAGAGGTAATATTTTTGTCTCACCTTTTGCAAAACAAAACAAAACAGAACAAAAAACAGTGATTAGAAAGTCTTATGTTTCAAGACTAAAAATTGGAATTGCATTGGTTAGCCCTAAGGGAAAAAGAGGATGGCTGGAAAACTCAGCTCCTATGATATGGAAAGAAAATGGTCAGAACAGGATAATTAAAGAAATAACATGTGGAAGGTGTAACGGTTAAGAGCTGTATTGTTTTATATCTATTTAAGTAATGCATAAAAGTCTGTAAGTGACAGCATGTTTGGGGACCTAGGGCTGCCTAAAGCCAAAGCTTATGCTGGCTCAATTATCCCTTGCCCTCACACATCCAAAGAGATAATCAGAGGATATACTCCAGAGACTATAAGATGAATAAAAAAATAAAAAAAGGAAGTGTCAGAAACTTGATACGGAAAATTTAATTTAGATTCATAACTAAGGGCAAATAGGAAAATAGTAGAGACTGTAGTTTCATCAACATGGCAGAAAACCCAACCACAACCTAAGAAATGCTGGATTCCCTATGAAAATTAATGTATAACCAAGCTTGCAAGAAAGAAAGGAAAATATAAAAGATGACAAAAAGTAAGAAGAAATGAAAATGAAAGTGGAAAGCAAAATGAAATGATACTGTAGCAGCCTTGGACTATCTGACTCGGGAAACTAAGGGCATGAATTCCAACTGTACCCGCATAAGGTGGAGGTTTGAAGCTGTGCCCCATTCAATAAAGCCAGGACTTCAAAGGGCTTCCCACTCTGTAAGAGCATTCACTAGAAAAAAATCAGTGTTTGGTGCAGAGTGATCAGAAGCTCCATTGTCTGGAGCACCTGGGTGGCTCAGTCAGCTAACTCTGGACTCTTGGTGTCGGCTCAGGTCATGATCTCACAGTTTGTGGGATCCAGCCATGCCTCGGGCTCCACACCAACAGCAAAGAGCCTTTTTGGAATTCTGTCTCTCCCCATTTTTCCTCCTCCCCCATTCCATTGTCTCTGTGAGGGGTATTGGTGAGAAAGATTAGTGCCCTGAGGAAACATGGAACTCCAAGCTTGTGTATTATTTGGGTCCAAATTAAAATTTCTAATGTATGAGTAGAATAGAAACCCCCATACCAAGAGAATAATTGAAACATTTTCCCAAGTTTCCGATAGCTCAGATATTCCTAGAAGAACTACCTACAAAACCTTTTTGAGTTAAATACTTATAACTGAGACCACACGGAATTCTTAAAAAGGAAAAATAATGTCAATTGAAAATGAACTCAAAGAAAAAAAATGAAGAACAAATCCACATATTAAAAAATTAGCAGACACCACATAAAACAGAATCCCAGAACATGAAGCACTAAAGGGGCATTGTTAAAGGACAGAACTTTGTGTTTAAAAAGTACTAATGAGTTGGGGTACCTGGGTAGCTCAGTCAGTTGAGTGTCCAACTTCAGCTGAGGTTATGATCTTGTGTTCATGAGTTCGAGCCCCACATCAGGGTCTGTGCTGACAGTTCAGAACCTGGAGCCTGCTTTGAATTCTGTGTCTTCCCTCTCTCTGCCTGTACCCTGCTCAGGCTCTATCAAAAAAATAAAATAAGTAGTTAAAAAATTAAAAAAATTACTAATGAGTCAAACCCTAAGGGATAGGTTATAGAAGAAATTAGATACCAGCTGAGGATGTAGTTATTGAACTAGAAGTTAGACCTGAGAAAAATGTACAGAATGCAGTGTGATGAATCAACACCATTTTAAAAATACAGAAAAGAGAGTAAAAACCTGGATGATGGGTTTCATATCACTCATAATAGTTTTATAAAAACCAGAGTCTCTGACAGAGAGTGAGAGCAAAGAGACATATTTAATAAGACAAAGGCTTTATGAGAGTTCATGAAAGAGTCTTCAGATTCAAAGCTATATCAACCTCAAGTAAGATGAAAGTAAGGGAAATGAGGAAAACCAAAGGCAAGAAAAAGCTCTTAACAGAACTAAATTAAAGGGAGAATTCACTCAAACAGGAAAAATAATTTCACTGAATACATGCTTCATAGTAGCAAAACCATAGGGAAGAAGACAATAGTGTTGAGAGAAAATTGTCCAACCAAAACCAAATCCCTGCTAAATAATCATCCAAGAGTAAGAGCATATAGACAAATATAGAGTGAGATAATTTACCATTTTTGGCCTGTACTGAAAGAATGAAAAATGGGTAGACTTTATGAACAAGGTATTTGGATACAGAATCAGGGAGAGAAATGTCAAACACAGTGGTAAACAACTGAGATTGGTAAACATGTGGGTAAATCTAAACAAATATTAACTGTGCAGAATCACAGTACTTGTTGGAGAAGGAGTCAGTATAGAATATCCTTCTTCTCCACCTGAATTGAAATATGGGAAATATTCATAAGGTCTACGTAGATGGAGATGAAACCTCAGTTTTCATTAACCAATATATCTGTATTTTGGAATATATGGCTTAGGTGTAGAACTAGACTAGTTTGAAAATCTATTCTGAAGTAAACTTACTCCTCAAAATGGCAGGCAGGGACTCTGAGATTTACAAGTGGCCAAGAGCACATGTACACTTTGTGAGAAGTCTAATGCCAAAGAGCAAGGAGTTTATCAGACCATATTCAACTCCTCCCAAATTCACTAATAAGATTACTTACTTCTTCTCCTCTTGGAAGGTATATCAGTCAGGTTAATATAAATCATGTGGCTGTAATGAATAATGCAGAAATTTTCTTGGATTATAACCGGAGGGCTTTATTTCTTGATCATATAAAACTCACTATTGTTCAGCTGTGGACTCTACTCAACGAGGACTTCATTAGTGGCTGACAGAGAGGGACATGATATTCTTATGGCTCAGAAGGCAAACACATTCCAACTATATTATAGCTCTTCCATTGTGAGGCTGCAGAAATCACATTTTTATATTTATATTCCATTGACTAAAATTTCCACATCCAAGTCTGATCTGAACAAATAACATAACCTACCAAATAATGAGTGAGGGGGTAAGGCAAGAGACATGGCATAGTGTCATTCTGTCAATATGGAAGAAAGAAGCAAGAGAAAAGATCTGCTCTCAAGATAATAGTAACCAATTTAGTACATATGTGGATGTGTGGGGAGGCAGGTGATTACAAAATAAGATGAGATTAATATTCTAGACAATACAATGGAAAGTAGAGGAGTGATTAAAAATAATATTTTTAAAAGAAAGAAGTACTGATTTTTGACATTGTTAAATTTTTACGCATTTAAAAATTTTAATTACAATAAAAATTCTTAGAAATTAAATAGGGAAATTTAAAAGGGGAATAAATTAAATTAGAGCAAACAAACAGATTACTGGTAGTAGATGGAATAAGTAAAAGTAAAACAGGTTAATTGAAAGCATAACAGGAGATGGTAGACATAAAATCACATATATTAGGAAGCATAATAAATGTAAATAAAGCAAACTCAGCAATTAAAATCCAGAGATAACCAAACTGGACAAAACAAAACGAAAAACATCTGTATGTTTTTTTTTCCCCAAAATTCAAAAACATGGAAAATTTGAAAGTTAAAAAAAAAAAGGAGAACTACTATCAAGCAAATACTTAGCCCATGCAAAGATAGGAAGCTATGTCAGTATTAGACAAAATAGACTTTAAGACATAACTCCTACTGTGGATAAAGAGTATACTTAGTTATACAATCTGAACTTGTACACACTAAACACAATCACAAAACATTTAAAGGAAAACTTGACAGAATGGCAAGGAGAAATGAACAAATCTGTAATGATTATGGCAGATTTTAGCATCTATTTCTTACAATTTTTAGATAAATCAGATGACATATCAGTAAAGATATCAAGATTTGAATACAATTATTTTTATATCTGATGGCTTAATAACAATTATCCGAACACCTACTTCTAACAATTAATATGCTTTCCTCTCTCGCACACATGAAACATTCAGAAAATCAATAACTTCAGATGGAAAGATTCTCACTCTGTTTCAAAAATTGGTATTATACAGACCATATATTCTCATCAGAATGTAATAATGATGGAAGCCAATTACAAAAAGACAAATTTAAAATCTCACATACGAGAAATTAAAAACATACTTCTATATAATTCATGGTTCAAAGAATAAAGCATAATGAACAATTTTAAATATTCAAAACTAATTTCTAAAATAGTCTCTGCTAGTTTCTTATTAGTGCTGTAACAAATTGCCAAAAGCTTTGTGGCTGAAAACATCCTGGATTATTAGCTTACTGTTCTGGAGGTCAGAAGTCTGAAATGAGTCTTGGCTAAAATCAAGGTGCAGCAGGGCTGTGGACCAACAAGGAATCTCTAGGGGATAATCTGTTTCCTTGCCTTTTCCAGTGTCTGGAAACAACTTGCATTCCTTCATTCATGGCCCCTTTCACCTTCAAAGAGTCTTGAGTCTTCATATCTCATTACAGGATTCTGACTTCTGACTTCTCTCTTTCATTTAGTAGAATTCTTAATCATTACAGTGGGTCTACCTAGTTAATCCAGGATAATCTTTCCAACTGAAAATCAGCTGGTGGGCAAACTTGATTCCATCTGCGACCTAAATTCCCTCTTGCTAGGTAACATAACATATTCACAGGTTCCAGGGATTAGGATATGAACATCTTTGATGGGGTTAGGGAGGCATTATTCTGCCTACCCCACAGCCAAAGTATTATTTTGAGGGAAAAGTAAAGACAAATACTATAAAGAAGAAAGGCCAAAGTTTTGAGGTATGTATCTATTTTAAGGAGACAGAAAAAAAAAAACAAAAACAAACAATAAACCAAATAAAAGAGGAAGAAATATTTTCAATAAGGAAAAACAATCAATGAAACAGAACACATAAATTTTAGAGGATTGCAAAAGCAAAAGCTGCTTTTTGAAATAAATAATAAAAATGAAAACAAAGCCTCCTGCAAATTCAGTCTAGAAAAATGAACTACTCAAACAACATTAAAGATGGTGTGAGGAAGACATAATTAATATTGAGTAGAGATGACAAATGTAGCATAAAATGAAAATTTTAAGACAATAATTTGAATATTAACACTTTTCATAAAAAATATAACTTATTAAAAGTGCCTTGAGAAGAAATTTTTTAATACATAAACCTATAATCCTTAAAGAAGAGAAATCAGTATTGAGAAATTTACCATCTTCATAAACACACGGTAATGTTTTCAGCCGGTAAGGATTATAAAGGCAAATTCTACTGAACCTTCAAGGAAGACACTTCAGAGAATTGAAAAATAGGCAGTATCCGCCAAACTCATTTCATTAGGCCAGTGAAATTTTGGGACTCAAATCAGACAAGTCTATAACAACAACAACAACAATAACAACAACAACAACAACAATTTAGAGTACAGGTCACTTTCTTATATTAATATAGATTCAAAAATCTGTACCAAACTAAATCAAACAATGTAGAAAATCATGGAATGTATTAAAAAATTTGTGTCTAACAGGAAATTTATTGTCTTACTGTTCTGGAAGCTAGAAGTCTAAATCAAGGTATTGGCGTGGCCATCCTTCTTCTGAAACTGATAGGAGAATCCTTCCTTGCCTCTTCCTAAACTCTGGTAATTTGCCAGCACTCTTTGACATCATTGTAGATGCATCCCTCCTATCCTCCATCTTCAGATGACCTTCCCTTGTGTGCCTACACATCGGCTTCCCTCTATGAATGGTGACTATAACTATAGTTATATACAATACAGTGTTGTATTGTATATTTGACAGTTGCTAAAAAAGTAAATCTTAAAACTTCTCACAAGGAAAAAATTGTATTTTTGTGAGGTAATGGATGTTAACTGTATTTATTATGATAATCATATTGTAGTGTATCTACATTTATCAAATCATTTTATTGTATACCTTAATTTGTGTTTGGTAAGCAGGATAAATAACAGGAATTGTTGAGTTCAAAAGGCCAATGGGAGACCTCCTGTGTCAGAAAACCATGCTATGAAAGGGAGCCAGAGGTCTCTAAGCATATTCATGTTTGAATATTTGTTTGGTAATGCGGGTTATCGATCCCACATTACTCTTGCCCAAGTTAACAGGCCAAGGAGTTTAGAGGAGACGTAAAGCTTCTCTGCCTATCAGCAGGGCGCCTGTGGGCATGTTCAGGTGTGCCATACATTGTAGAAAAAGGATCCGCTTCTACACAGTGACCATACCGTGGACCCAACTAAATGCTAACAGATACATAGTATAAATAGTTACCAAAATACAGCCTTGGTTCCATTTGAATGGGCCTGAATTTTAGATTACTGATATTCAGATTAGGAAGGATTTAATATAGATCAAGAGTACCTCAGTACTTTCAAAAAATAGAAAAAAGAAAACAGAAAAGAAATTAAACAAGGACTCATGTGTTTGTATGCCAATGTTCACACATTGCAGCATAATTCACAACAGTCAGCAATTAAGGTCAAATAGTCAAGGGGAGAAACAACTCAAGGGTCAATCAACAGTTGAACAGATGAATAAGTATATAGACATACAATGATACCTAGCCTTAAAAAGGAATGAAGTTCTGATATATGCTACAACATGAAAGAAACTTGAAAACATTATACTAACTGAAAAAAGCCAGACACAAATTCTATATGATTCCATTTATATGAAATATCCAGAATAGGCAAATTCGTAGAAACTGGAGTAAAACCTTGATTTGCAAGCATAATTCATTCCAGAAACATGCTTGTAATCCAAAGCACTTGTATATGAAAGTGCATTTCCCCATAAGAAATAATGGAAATTCAGATGAATTGTTCTACAGCCCAAAAATATTCATATAAAAATGATTGCAATACTGTAATATAACACAAAAGAATAAAGTACAAAATATAAAGAAAAATAAATTAACCTGTGCTTACCTTTGAAAACCTTTGTGGCTGGTGTGAGGGAGAGAAGAGAGAGGAGGGTTATTGTGTAAGATGACTTTCACTATCACTAACAGAATCACTGATTATCTATTGACTGAATGGAATCTTTTTCTGCATGGGGGCCATTATATATGCTTGCATGGATGTTGACTACAGTACAATAGTAATACACTCTTGTCGTATTCTGCATTTAATGTAACTGGCAATAAAGCAGAAGAGAAAAGGGTCTACATCTGCAGGCAGCCTGACCAGGAATGAAGCAAAGCATTCCTAAGCTTACTGTTGTATGGGAAAGCAAAGGACTGTCCATAGGTGCTTTCAAGTGACAAAATCAGTTGCAGGCACCTTCCAACATTCTGAAAAATAACTGATTTCTGCCAAACATCACAGATGCTGCCTAAGACCGAGCATCTGAGCATAGGAGATGATCACCCACAATCCCAGCGAGAGAAAGAGAGAGAGAGAGAGAGAGAGAGAGAGAGAGAGAGAGAGAGAGAGAGAGAGAGAGAGAACATTGGCTCAGTTGTGATCCTGTGATGTTTGGCATCACGTACTACTCATATTGCAGGACATTGCTCATTTATCAAGTTAAAATTTATTAGAAATGTTTGCTTATCTTGCAGAACATGCACAGAACAAGTTACTCTCAATCCAGGGTTTTACCTAGTTTACAAGTTACCAGGAGCTAGAGAGAGGAGGTAATGGAGAGCTATTGCTTAATAGTTACAGAGTTTCTCTCTGGAGGGATGATAAAGTTTGGAAATAGATAGTGGAGATGGCTGCAGAACACTGTAAATGTAAGCTAATGCCACTGAACTGTACACTTAAAAATTATTTAAATGGCAAATTATATGTTATGTATCTTAGTATAATAAAAAATGAAACAAAGAATAACTATAGTTGTAATGATTCATCCCCATCTGGTTTCTCTCTTACCTCGTAGGGGATTAGAATTTAGGTACTATAAAGTAGAACATCAAGGACATGTATCATCTATATTTTACTAGACAGAATATGTTATATGATGCTATAATATATTATATTCTATTTTGTCCTCCTTCGTATCATTATCCATAATTCTAGGCTTCTTCTTTTTAAAAACTGAAGTATAGTTGGTACATAATGTTACGTTAATTTCATGTGCACAACATAGTGACTCTACAAGTCTACACATTATGCTACGTTTACAAGTGCAACTGCCGTCTGTCACCATACAATACTATTACAATACCATTGACTAGGATGTATCTTTTGTCTCCCTGACTTATTCATTCCATAACTGGAAGCCTGTATATCTCCCACTCCCCTTTACCTATTTTGCCCATTCCCCACCCCCTAACCGCTCTGGCAACCACTAGGCTTCTTTACAGAAGTAAAAATATTGTATGAAGGCTTTTATTTATAATATTTGACTTCAAGTCACCACAAAACCATGTAATAACAAGCCATGTTATTAGACAATTCTGCCTCCATGATTCTAATGAAATTGCTCCATGAGATCAGCACCTCATGTACCTATTCTCATCCTGCACGATAGAAGCCGTTCGTGTACTCAATGTATCAACATCCGTATCAACATCATATCTTAGAAGGAACCATTTAGGGCTATAGATTTCTTGTGGAAATAGTTCTCTTTATACTTCCTTGCACGGCAAGAGGAAAACTAATCCCTTATCTTTTCTCTAGGAGCTGAAAAGGGAATACACTGGCAGGTGAAATAAATTGTCTTTCTTCTGTTGAAATGAAACTAAATCTATGTGCTCAGCAACATATGCAAACGGCAGACTGAAACTTGGTAGCAGAGAATCTTCTGTTCCCAACAACATCTGTTGTACTTGACAGATGCGCCAGTGCCAACTTCGCACCAAGTAAAGTGAGACTACAAGAAAGTAGAAACTCCCAGTGTTTTAGCTTCTATTCTGAACAAAAACACCATTAACCCAGAAACTAGGCTCTGAACTGAATAAACTATATATAATGTTTGCACCTTGTGGATGCAGAAGCATATGTGATTTCAATGATTAAAATATCACATTCCTCACTCCCTGCTTCTTGACAGACAGAAGGTCTGGTTTCCTTAATCTTCGATTTGAGTTCATAACATTTCAAAATGTTTTCATTTTTTCCCTATGACTATCAAAGAAATAGAACATCTGAGAAATGTCAAATGTTTCTTCCCAATCTTAAGAACAGCATTACAATGCTAGTAAATTCATGTGCAAGGAACATGAACAATAAAATGACTCAAGAGGACCTGCAAATAATAAACACATGATAGACATTACTGGCTTTTGCTAGTACTGAAATGAATGCAAGTTAAAACAGAAATGAACTGTAGTATATAAAGCATATACTTGAAAAAGCAACACGATTCCAAAAACTTGTGAATGGTACGTTAAATCCAGAGTACTGCTGCATCAGTTGTAAAATAGTAGATTTATATGCTTATTTTGGAAAACATTTTGGTATGTCAAAGGTCACTAACATTTTTTTAATCTTCCTTAGGAAACTGCTGGTTAATTTTGTGCTGAAAAACAAACACCAATTAAACACCATTGTGTTTGTTCCTCCACAAAGTTTGATCCTAGAGAAACAAAAGGAAAATATAGATTTCAAAAGTAAAAACCTGAACAACCAATTCAGAGCATTGAAAATGAGTGTAAGCAAGCATATGAAAACATATTCCACATCATATGTTGTCAGGGAAATGCAAAATCAACAATGATATACCACAACAAACCTATTGGAATGGCCAAAATCCAAAATGTTAACAACACCATATGCTGGTGAAAATGTGGAGCAACAGGAACTCTCTTTCATTCATTGCTGTTGGGAATGCAAAATGGTACAGTCCCTTTATTTGGCAGTTCTTATGAACCTAATTGTACTCTTACAATATGATTCAGTGGTCACATTCCTTGGCATTGACTCAAACTTGTGTCCATACAATACTTGCACATGGGTATTTATGGCAGCATTATTCATAATTGCCAAAATTTGGAAGCAACCAAGATGTCCTTCAGCAGGTGAATGAATAAATGGTGATACATACAGACAATGAAATATTGCTCAGTAATAAAAGGAAATGAGTTTCAAGGCATGAAAAGACATGGAGGAAACTAAAATGCATATTACTAAGTGAAAGAAGCCAATCTGAAAAGACTACTTACTCTATTATTTCAACTATGTGACATTCTAGAAAATGCACAGCTATATGAGACAGTAAAAAGATCTGTGGTTGCCAGGAGATGGGGTGAGGAGATGAACAGATGGAGCACAGAGGATGTTTAGGGCACTGAAAAGACTCTGTATGGTTCTACAATGGTAGATACATGTCATTATACATTTTCCAAACCCATAGGATATACAACACCAAGAGTGAACCCTAAGGTAAACTATGAATTTGGGTGATTATGGTGTCACTATAGGTTCATCAACTATAACTACTGTACCACTCTGGTGCGGGATGCTGATAATAGGGGAGGCTCTTTATGTGTGGGGCAGAGGGTATGTGGAAAATATCCGTACCTTTCTATCAATTTTGTTTTGTTTTTGGTTTTAGTTTATTTATTTACTTTGAGAGAGAGAGAGAGAGTGGGGAAAGGTCAGAGGGAGGGAGAGAAGAGAATCTCAAGCAAGCTCCATGCTATGATCTTAGAGCACAACGTGGGGCTTGAACTCACAAATCATGAGATATGAGCCGAAATTAAGAGCCAGATGCCTAACCAACTGAGCCACCCAGGTGTATCCCTTCCATTCAATTTTGCGGTGAACCTAAAACTGCTAAAAAAATTTAAAGTCTAAATTTTTTAAATTACATAAATTTTATAAATAAGGCACAAAAGACAACAGCAACAACAAACATAAGAAACATAAGAAAACTTAAAACATAAGAAAAACTAAACTGTCTCATATATTTTTAAACTAGAAAATGGTTTCATAAATGCGTGTTAAAAAAAATTCGCATTGGAAAATTAAAACAAAATCTTTAAATATTAAATATATTCAACATTTATATTTAACATATTAAATATCTAAATATATTTAACATATTAAATATTTAAATATTTAATAGAAAACACTACAGATCAGGGTTTGTAAAGCACAGCTACAACAGTAAAAACTTGTTATAAAATCCCAATCAAGATTTTAATAGAATATTATGAGAAAATTAATTTTCTCTAAATTAAAAATAAACACATTGCAAAAGGAAACACATTAAAGCTTTTAGGATGGTGGTCTATGAGATAAGAGTTGAAGAGAGAAAATACAAAGGAAAATGTATACTTTGCTCCTGGATTCAACTAATTTCAGTAAATAAAATATATATGCATATATGATATATGTGATTTTTATAATTATATAATGCAGAAGAAAATCTACATATACAGATTGGTTTATTACAGTGTTATCTGTAGTGAAGACATAGTGTTTCACCCTCCTTGTTGTCCAACAACAGAGGAACAACACAGAGGATGAACACAGTATAATATTATGCCAGCCTTAAAATAAAAGGGAAGATTAGGTAGATGTACCTGATAAGAATTTTTAAAGAAACAACTGTTTACATTAAAAATAAATTTGTTTCATAAAATATACTTAATGTAATCTGTGATGTTAAAGATCCCAATTATATGTAAACCAGATGACATATGTATGAATAAAAATAAAACAGAGATAATATAAAGTATTATGTGAGAATGAGTTTAAGATAATAATATACCATACGATTTTCATTTCTTTAAAAACTATATTATCTTGAAAAGAAATATAGTTTGAAATCCTAGCAGTTTGCTATAAAAAGTTTATGAAAGCAAACATGAGTTTCACATTTTATTTTTATTCTTTTTTTAATGTTTTTTTAAATTTATTTTGAGAGAGAGATAGAGAGTGAGCAGGGGAGGGGTTGAGAGATAGAGAGACAGAGAATCCCACCAGGCTCCGCAGCTGTCAGCACAGAGCCTGACGCGGGGCTGGAGCTCACAAACAAGACGGTACTTGGATGGTTCAGTTGGTTAAACATTCAACGCCTGATTTTGGCTCAGGTCATGATTTCAGTTTCATGAGTTTGAGCCTCATGTCGGGCTCTGTGATGACTATGCAGGGCCTGCTTGGGATTCTCTCTCTCTCTCTCTCTCTCTCTCTCTCTCTCTGCCCCTTCCCTCCACCCCCGACGCTGTCTCTGTCTCTGTCTCTCTCAAATAAACTTTAAAAAAATCAAACAGACAAGATTGCTTTCCTGATGAAATTTCATCACTTACTGAACTTAGTATGTATCAGGTCCTACACAAATATTGTACATGATATTCTATTTATATTATGTAAAACTAAGCACAGAGGAGTATGGCATGCACAGCGATAAAGTATGTGAAATTATGCAAGCCTTTTGTACAGTGAGCATGGCATTATGTGTTGCATAGATAACACAAGGAACTTGAGTAATGTACTGGCTGAATATGTATCACTGTGTCATTGCAGTGGTCCTCAACTGGTGTGCCTAAGACACTGGTGAACCCAGAACTCTCAGAGATTTGTGTTCATATTATCATTAATGTATGCAATTTATTTTTCTGCAACTGATCATACCTATTACCATGGCAACCAGTCAGATGGAATGTTTTCCTGGGAAGGTTATGTGACTTGGTATGAGTATGGACTTATAAGAAAATATTTGAGAGATCTTTGCTTCTTGAAAGAATGAAACTGCATATGGGCAGAGAATATTTTTAGAAAAGCAGCAAAAACAGGTCTAATGAGAAATGAAGAAAATTTATTTTGTAGACAACGAGACAATCTTATGTCATAATAATGAGATGGAGGTAACTATTACTGATCTGCTTATGTGTTTTGGATTTTTTTTCCCCTCCTGTGGATTACTTTGAGAGTGTCACCCAAATACGAAATATGAAAGAGAGTTGTCCTCCTAAAAAGGATAACCACCAGATTTATAAATTCCCTAAATTCATTATCTTATAATATCAAGCTCCTTGCTAGTAATAAGAGGAAACCACTAAAATAAAATCCAACAAAAATGACACCAATAAACAAAATAAATTATCTTTTTGACCTGCAAAGTCTTCTTCCTCTTGTAATTTACTAAGCTCTTTTCCTAGTTTCTCAATTTCTAGGAAAATTATCTGTTACCCTGTCTCTTAAGACTTCACAGTAGCTTTCTTTGTATCTATAAATGTCCCATTATGCACGTGCGTGCGCGCACACACACACACACACACACACAGAGTTAGACAGACTATATAAGCACTTCAAGAAGTCCTAGTTGGCAACAGCACAGTTTGGAATATCTGTAAACCCAGAGGCAGCTCCAGAATTGGCATGAAATCTGGGGTTGAGGTGAGCAGCTGGATGGGAAAATTTGGGTAGGAGAATTGCTGTACAGTTTGTTGAGTGAAAAACACATTTACCTTGTGGTTTGTTTCAAGTGCTAATGGGGTATCTGGTGGAGATTGCACAAGGGACTAGAGCTGCACACACTTATGAGTAACTCACTGTCATTACTCCTAGTTAAAATCTCTTCTCCTGTTGTAGTTGGATGTTAGAAGTCCCTTTCAAGATTTGAGCTTGTAGGGAACATTGTGATTTAAGAATAGTCAGTATAATAAGTATTAAAGATAGCTGTTGCTTTAAAACATATTCTTTTAGAGAATATTTTAATAGTTTTTTGGAGTAGATTTTGGAAAATGTGCCGAAACCTGGCAAATGGCAAATCCTTCAGAAATAAGAAACTCAAGGAAGCCTTATCTCTGCCAGAGAGATGACTATAGCCCAATGTCCTCAAAACACTATGAAAATATTGATATTGAAGCAACAAGGCAACATGCGTGCACAGAAATATGCTGAGAAATACAGATCACACTATTGCCAAGAAGTGTTTAGAATATTAAGAGCAAAGTCTCTGGTGATAAAATATCACCAGTATGAAATCATTAAATAATGGGTATCACACCTTTTAAATTACATGGTAATTATAATTACTATTCTAAAAATGAAGGATAAATCATGATTTGACCTTGAGAAATAACTGAACATCTTTGGAGAGCTGCCGCATCTGTTGTATAAAGTGTTTGGATTTATATTCAGGTTCAACAATGTTATTGAGAGCCTGGATATGCAGACGCTTTTAATATAATGTTTTAAAATACTGATTTTAATAATGTGTATTATTTTTTTAAGTATGCTAGCATGGAAGAATGAACATAGTTCATCAGTAGCTTGGGTCCTATTTTTCCACTGGTGTCAGCACAAGACTGGTGACCAGCCCAAAGGTACATTAGACGATAATCACATCAGAAGATGCTGGTGTGGACAGATGCCTTTTCCTAATGCCATTCTGTTATAATTATAAAATAAGTTAAGGGCTGCTCTTGCACTAATTTAAGATCTTAATAAAGAGACTAAACATAACATTTATATTAGCATTAAGTTTTCCCATAAAATAACAATAACAAGTTAAAATACAGGAACAATCAATGGTAAAAATAAGGAAGTGGAAACTGATGAAATACTTCAGAATATTTTCAAATTAAATATATATCTTGGGGCCCTTGGGTGGCTCAGTCATTAAGCATTTGACTTCGGCTCAGATCATGATCTCGAGGTTCATGAGTTGGAGTCCCACATCAGGTGAGCTCATGGCCCACTTTGGGTGAGCCCTCCTTCTCTCTCTCTCTCCCTCTCTCCCTCTCACTCACTTATGCCCTTTCTCTCTAAAAATTTATATCTTCTTTAAAGAAACCTGTAACATTTCACAGTCACCTATAAATGATGAATAGTGATTGTTGAGAAGACTGAGCAAAATGCAAATTCCTGTCATATTAAATTGTAGATTTAAGACATTTGAAGTCAATTTATGAGTAACTTATACTATATTCTTAAATTGATTTGGAAGAATTAGCAAGTTACTATAATAAAAAATTATATAAACAAAACCTAAGATTGGCTCCAAATTTCTAAATTTTTAATAATTCTATAAAATAGATTTAAATCTGGATAGAAAAATAGAACTAAATTTTGTCTTAGAAAAAGACACTTCTTTTGTAAAGAGGAGCTAAGATGGTGGAGCAGCATGGAGACCCTGAGCTTGTTTCGCCCCTGAAATGCAGCTAGAAATGCAGCGAGATCAGCACCAGACCATTTTGAACACCTAGGAAACTGATCTGAGAATTAACAAAACAACCTACATAATGTGAGCCACAGAATTTGGCAGGTACACTATGTGGAAAAGTGAACTGGGGGAGAGAAAAGCCATGGAGGATAGAGAGCTGTTTTTCAGAGCGGACAGAGAAAGAGAAAAGGGGATAGTGGGGCACATCAGGATCGTGCAAGAAAAGCACTCTCCTGAAAGTTGCTAGAGGGAAAGAGAGAGAAAGAGTGAAAACACTTTCTGGAGCTCAGTGCTTGGTGGTGCTCTGGTGAGGAAGTAGAGAAAATCCCTTGGAGCAGACAGAGGGGTCTGAGGGGTCAGTGTGCCACACAGGGAGAAGGTGTTCCCCTGCTTAAAGTGCATTTGGTAGAGGCCATATGGCTTCACCATAGGCAAAGGTCCCAGGAGATCATTGAGAACAGCCATGTTTGCTGGTATTGGAACAAAGATAACAGAGAGTGATGAAACCTGGTGCCAGCTGTGTGTTGTTATTTGCCATAATTTCTGAACCTCTACAGTGGTGCAATCATATGAACATTTTCTGGGGCAAGCTGACACCCAGCCATTGCTCAACGAGACCCTTTTCCAAAGAGTTGGTACAGATCCAAACTGCAGGGGTCTCTGAAGTGTGGGGTTTTGAAACACAACCCCATCTGAGATAAAACTCTAGAGGGAGGTGCTACCTGGCAGGCTTACAGTTTGGACACAGACAAGATAGAGGGAGGGAGTGAACAGAGACCTGAGACAAAGGAGGGGTGCTTGGTCACAGTCCACGAGAGTACAAAGTTTCTGTGCCAGAGACAAGGGAGCTGCGTGAATCTATTTCGACTTCTCCACAACGTGCACATGTCTGTGACAACTGAAACGTTCCAGTAAGCTAAGCAGCACCACGTAGTAGAGAACACCAAGCCCTACCCAACTGCACCCTCCAAACACATCCCCTAGAAGACCAGAACAAGTAATTCTGCCTGCTTAGTGTATGGACTATAGAGGGCTTCATAGCTCCAGGGGAAGCTCTTTTAGGGGGAAACTGGATGTAACTTCATTCAGGTTTCATTCTGTTTGTTGGTTCATTTATTTGTTCATTTTCTTTGCTTCTGTTTTTGTTTAAATTGTATTATTTTTACTTTCTTTTTTCTTCTTAAATTTTATTCTATTTCATTCTCTTTATTTCATTTTATTCTATTTTATTATATAATATTTTTAATTTTTATATTTTTTCTTACCTTATTTTTTCTTTCCCTTTTTTCTCTATTCTATCAAGCGTCTTTCAACAAGCAAACCAAAACACACCTAGGATCTAGCTTCCTTTATTTGATTTTTTGTTTCACTTTTAACTTTTTAATTTTTATATTGTGCTTTATTTTTTTCTTCTTCCTCCAGAAAGACAAAATGAAGGAATTCACCCCAAAATAAAGAATATGAAAGAAATGACAGCCAGAAGTTTAATCAACACAGATATAAGTAAGATATCTGAACTAGAATTTAGAATCATGAATATAAGAATACTAGCTGGGGTAGAAAAATGCATAGAATCTCTTTCTGCAGAGATAAAAGAAGTAAAATCTAATCAGAATGAAATTAAAAATGCTATAACTGATATGCAAACTCGAATGGATGCCGTGCCAGTAATGATGCATGAAGGAGAGCAGTGAATCAGTAATATAGAAGATAAAGTTATGGAGATAATGAAGCAGAACAAAAGAGGGAAACAAAGGCAAAGGATAATGATACAAGACTGAGAGAACTCAGTAACCTAATTAAAAGGGAATTATATCCAAGTCATAGAAATCGCAGATGAAGAGAGAGAAAAGAGGGCAGAAGGTTTATGTGAGCAAATTACAGTAGAAAACTGAGGAAGGACACAGACATCAAAATCCAAGAATCACAGGGAACTACCATTAGATTCAACAAAATAAACCATCGGCAAGGCATGTCATAGTCAAATTCAAAAAATACACAGAAAAGGAGAGAATTATGAAAGCATCAAGGGGGAAAAATGTTATTAACCTATAAGGGAAGAGAGATCAGGTTTGCAGCAGGCCTCTCCATAGAAACTTAGCAGGCCAGAAAGGAGAGGCAGGATATATTCAATGTGCTGATTCAGAAATATATGCAGCCAAGAATTCTTTATCCAGTAAGGCTGTCATTCAAAATAGAAGGAGAGATAAAGAGTTTCCCAGATAAACAAAAACTGAAGGAGTTCATAACCACTAAACCAGCCCCGTGAGACATTTTAAGGGGGACTCTTTGAAGAAAAGGCAAAATTTAAAAAGACCAAAAGTAACAAAAAATAGAAAGGACCAGAAAACATCACCAGAAACACCAACTCTACAGGCAACACAATGGCACTAAATTCATATCTTTCAGTACTCACTCTAAATTTCAATAGACTAGGATGCCTGGGTGTCTGAGTCAGTTGAGCGTCCAACTTTGGTTCAGGTCATGATCTCACGGTTTGTGGGTTTGAGCCCCATGATGGGCTCTGTGCTGGCAGTTTAAAGCTTGATGTCTGCTTCAGATTCTGGAACTCCCTCTCTCTTTGTCTCCTCCTCTGCTTGTACTGTGTCTCTATTTCTCTCTAAATCAACATTAAAAAAATTAAATGTCAATGGACTAAATGTTCCAATCAGAAGACAGAGTGTATGAGAATGGATAAGAAAACAAAATGTATTTATATGCTACTTACAAGAGACTCATTTTAGACCTAAAGACACCTGCAGATTGAAAGTAAGGGGACAGAGAAAATCTATCATCTATCAGTCTTCAAAAGAAAGATGGAATAGCCATACTTATGTCAGAAAAACTAGATTTTAAAATAAATAATGTAACAATAGATGAAGAAGGGCATTATATCATAATTGAAGGGTCAATCCACCAAGAATATCTAAGAATTGTAAACATTTATGCCCCCAAACGGGAGAACACCCAAATATATAAATCAATTAATCACAAACATAAAGAAACTCATTGATAGCAGGGGATCTTAACACCCAATTTACAGCAATGGACAGATTATCTAAGCAGAAAATCAACAAGGAAACAATGGCTGTGAATGACACACTGGACTGAATGGACTTAACAGATATCTTTGAGCATTTTATCCTAAAGGAGCAGAATACACATTCTTCTAAAGTGCACATGGAATATTCTCCAGAATAGATCACATACTATGTCACAAATAAGCCCTCAGCAAGCACAAAAAGATCAAGATCATACTTTGCATTTTTTCAGACCACGACACTATGAAAGTCGAAATCAACCACAAGAAAAACTTTGGAAATACCATGAATACTTGGAGTTTAAAGAACATCCTACTAAAGAATGAATGGGTTAACCAAAAAGTTAAAGAGGAAATTAAAAATACATGGAAGCCAATGAAAAGGAAAACACGGCAGCCCAAGACCTCTGGGGTACAGCAAGGTCATCCTCACCCTTAAGATAGCAATCCAGGCCTTCCTAAAGAAGGAATAAAGGTCTCAAACACACAACCTAACCTTGTAACTAAAAGAGATGGAAAAAGAACAGTAAATAAAGCCCAAAACCAGTGAAATTAATGATACTGGGGAAAAAAAACCCAATAGAACAAATCATTGAAACCAGGAGCCATTTCTTTGAAAGAATTAACAGTATTGATAAACCCTTTGCCAGTTTGATCAAAAAGAAAAAGGAAAGGGTTCAAATAAAATCATGAATGAAAGAGATCACAGCCAACACTGCAGAAATACAAACAATAATAAGAGAATATTATGAGCAATTATGTGCCAACAAATTGAGCAACCTGGAAGAAATGGACAAATTCCTAGAAACATAGAAACTACCAAACTGAAACAGGAAGAAATAGAAACTTAAGCAGGCCCATAGCCAGTAAAGAAGTTGAACAAGTAATCAAAAATCTCCCAAAAAACAAGAGTCCCGGACCAGATGTCTTTCCTGAGGAATTCTACCAACATTTAAAGAAGAAACCTATTCTTTTGAAGCTGTTCTAAACAATAAAAATGGAAGGAAAACTTCCAAACTCAGTCTATGAAGCCAGTATTACCTTGATTCCAAAACCAAAGACCCTACTAAAAAGGAGAACTACAGACCAATTTCCCTGATGAACATGGATGCAAAAATCCTCAACAAGATACTAGCAAACCAGATCCAACAATACACTAAAAGAATTATTCACTAGGATCAAGTGGGATTTATTCCTGGGATGTAGGGCTAGTTCAATATCCGCAAATAAATCAATGTGATACATCACATTGATAAAAGAAAGGACAAAGACCATATGATTATCTCAATATATGCAGAGAAAGCATTTGACAAAATCCAGCATCCTTTCTTGATAAAAACCCTCAAGAAAGTAAGAAGGATCATATCTCAAGATCATAAAAACCACATATGAAAGACCCACTGCTATTATCATTCTCAATAGGGAAAAACTGAGAGATTCCTCCTTAGGTCAGGAACATGACAAGGATGTCCACTCTCACCACTTTTATTCAGCATAGTGTTGGAAGTCGTAGCTTCAGCAATCGGACAACAGAAAGAAATAAAAGGCATCCAAATTGCCAAGGAGGAAGTCAAACTTTCACACTTCACAGACGACATGATACTCTATGTGGATAACCCACAAGACTCCACCAAAAAACTGCTAGAACTGATACATGAAGTCAGCAAAATCACAGGATATAAACTCAATGCTCAGAAATCAGTTGCATTTCTATATACCAAAAATGAAGCAGCAGAAAGAGAAGTTAAATAATCAATCCTATTTACAATTGCACCAAAAACAATAAAATACCTAGGAATAAACCTAACCAAAGAGATGAGAAATCTATATACTGAAAACTATAAAAAACTTATGAAAGAAAGTGAAGACAACACAGAAAAATGGAAAAACATTCCATTCTCATGGATTGGAAGAAAAAATATTGTTAAAATGTCAATACTACTCAAAGCAATCTACATATTCAATGCAATCCTTATCAAAATAACACCAGCATTCTTTACAGAGCCAGAATAAACAACCCTAAAATTTGTATGGAACTAGAAAATACCCTGAATAGTCAAAGAAATCCTGAAAAAGAAAACCAAAGCTGGAGGCATCACAATTCCAGATTTCAAACTGTATTACAAAATTGTAATCATCAAGACGTACACTATTGGGACAAAAACAGATCCATAGATCAGTGGAACAAAATAGAGAACCCAGAAATGGACCCACAAATGTATGGTCAACTGATCTTTGACAAGAGGAAAGAATATCCAGTGGAAAAAAGACAGTCTTTTCAGCAAATGGTGTTGGGAAAACTGGACAACGGCATGCAGAAGAATGAACCTGGACCACTTTCTTAAACCATACACAAAACTAAACTCAAAATGGATGAAAGACCTAAATATAAGACAGGAAGCCATCAAAATCCTAGAGGAGAAAACAGGCAACAAACTCTTTGACCTCAGCCACAGCAACTTCTTACCGGACATGTCTCCAGAAGCAAGGGAAACAAAAGCAAAAATAAACTATTGGGACCTCATCAAGATAAAAGCTTCTACTCAGCAAAGGAAACAATCAACAAAATTAAACGGCAGCCAATGGAATGGGAGAAGATATCTGCAAATAACATATAAGATAAAGGGTTATATCTAAAAATCTATAATGAACTTATCAATTTCAACACCCAAAAAACAAATTGTCCAGTGAAGAAATGGGCAAAAGACATGAGTAGATATTTTTCCAAAGAAGACATCCAAATGGCTAATAAACACATAAAAAATGTTCAACATCACTCATCACGAGGGAAATACAAATCAAAACCACAATGAGATATCACCTTGCACCTGTCAGAATGGCTAAAATTAACAACTCGGGAAACAACAGATGTTGGCGAGGCTGCAGAGAAAGAGGAACTCTTTTGCAACGCTTGTGGGAATGCAAACTGATGCAGCCACTCTGGTTCCTCTAAAAATTAAAAATAGAATTACCCTAAGATCCAGAAATTGCACTACTTGGTATTTATCCAAAGGATACGAAAATACTGATTAAAAAGGGCACATGCACCTCAATGTTTGTAGCAGCACTATCAACCACAGCCTAACTATGGAAAGAGCCCCAATGTCCACCGATTGATGAATGGATAAAGAAGATGTGGTATGTATATATACAATAGAATTATTACTCTGTGGTCAAAAAGAATGAAATCTTGCTATTTGCAACAACATGGATGGAACTAGAGCATATTATGCTAAGCAAAATAAGTCAGTCAGAGAAAGACAAATATCATATAATTTCACTTGTAGGTGAAATTTAAGAAACCCAATAGATGAACATAGGGAAAGGGAAGCACAAATAATATAAAAACTGAGAGGGAGACAAACCGTAAGAGACTCTTAAATACAGAGAGCAAACTGAAGGCTGCTGGCAGGGTGTTTGGTGGGGGGTGGGATAAATGGGTGATGAGCATTAAGAAGGGAACTTCTTGGGATGAGCACTGGGTGTTATATGTAAGTAATGAATCACTAAATTCTATTCCTGAAATCATTTTACACTATATGTTAATTTGGATTTAAATTTAAAAAAAAGAAAATACACATTTTATGTAAAAATTATTTCATGATAAAAGCAAGCAATAGCATGGTTTGTTGGACAGGGAGAGAATATTCTATAAATCCTATTATGAAAATCATTTAGTGCAGTAGAAGCTTTACAGTTTGCGAGTATCGAAAACTAAATTAAAAAAAAAAAAATAGGAACTGCCGTTAACAGAGGAAGAGGAAATTGACCTTAGGGACAGAGAAGAAAATCAGGTGTGTGCAAGAGTTAGTTATTTAAGGGTGAACACAAGATAACAGATAATTACATTTACTGATACAATTAAAGACTAAATGTGAAAAAATCAAATCATAAAGAATACAAAATCAAATAAGCATTAATATTTGTTAAATTCTGAAGAGAGAACTATTTTGAACTTAAAATTGATAGGGGCGCCTGAGTGGCCCAGTCGGCCGTGTGTCTGACTTTGGCTCAGGTCATGATCTAGCTTGTGAGTTCAAGCCCTGCGTCTGGCTCTGTGCTGACAGCTCAGAGCCAGGAGCCTGCTTCGGATCTGTGCGTATGTGTCTCTCTCTCCACCTTCCCTGCTCGTGCTGTCTTTCTCAAAAATAAAAAATAAAAAATAAAAATACTTAAAAAATTATTTTTTAATTTAAAGAGTCATTCAGTAAGAAAAGATGGCTACCATAGACTTCCAAACTATTTTTTCTCTGTATTCAAAATGAATACAGCCACTTCTGTAGCACTTGTTCATTTGTTTTATTTTGATATTTTTAATACATAAAATTTTAAATTTTTTTATTTAATCAAATATGTAGGTTTTACAGTTTCTTCCATTGATTTTTATACTTGACAAATCGATCATTGTTCCTAGATTAGGTTAAATATTTGCAACACATTTTTACAATAAAATATGAAATAATGTACGCAGAAAAAATACAGACTGTACTAAAAATATGATAGATAAAATAATATTACATTATTGTAGTGAATCCACTACAGATTCATTAATTTTTAAAATAATATTTATTTCACGTTCACTATGAGCTAAGCACTATTCTAGGCACTGGACATAACAAAGCAGGGCAGTGGTGCCCCCCTGATACCCAGTTTCACTTTCAGTGGTTTCAGTTACTCATGGTCAACTGTGGTCTCGGTAGCAGATGATTCTCTTCCTCACATTAGAAGGTCAGTACTCAAGTAGGCTCATGCTATGTTACAAGGCCTACGTCACTCACCTCACCTCGTTAGGCAGGCATTTATCATCTCAAAGCACCACAGCAAGAAGAAGGGAGAGTGCAGTATAATATGTTATTTTTTGCACACAAGAGAGAAACCACATTCACATAACTTTTATTACAGTATATTTTTATAATTATTCTATTTTATTATAAACTATTATTGGTAATCTCCTGCTGTGCCTAATTTATAAATTAAACTTTATCATAGGTATGTATGTATAGAAAAAAACAGTATTTATAAGGTTTGGTACTATGTGTGGTTTCAGGCATCCACTGGGGGTCTTGGAACACATCTCCCCTGTAGATAAGGGGGTACAGCTATATTTAAAACTAATGAAAAACATCCCATTCTTCAAGGCAAACTTCTAGGGGAGAAGATTGATAATAAAGAAAATAAACATGTAAAAAAAATAATGAACTGGATACTGATAAATGCCAGGGATAAAAATAAAGGAGGGGATGTGGCATGGAGAAAATGAAATATGAATGAAAATCTAAACTAATTCAAGTGAAAAAATATAATTCTAGGCAGAAGAAATTGCTAGTAAATTGCCTGCATGCCTGACACATTTGAAGACAGTAAACATGAAAAGTTTGTAGTAATAAAGCAAAATGAGAAACTGTTTTTAAAGATGTAGTGAAAATAATATGGCATATATTTGTGCACAATTTGTTCTCAGTCATGTACAGATATGTACAGGAAAAGCCCAAATGGAAAAACAGAAAATGGTTAAAAGTAGGATTAAGGGTGATTTTTGTTCAATTTTCACTTTTCTGTGATTCTATTTCTTTTTTTCTAACAGCCATAAGTTCCTCTCACACTAGAATCTGCATTATTCAAAGTCATTGGACTGGAATGGATTCAGCAGCTGGAAGAACTGTACAATTATAAAATGTGGAAAATAAACCACACGTCTGATGTTAAACACCAAATTTTCCACCTAAAATCGTGCCAAGTTCTTAGTCTTGTACAACTGATGAAAAGAGAGTCCTATCAATAAAATATTTTTTATTCTCTTCCCAGAAGAATTGCTCGGCCAACAAATACCCAGACGAGAAACTTACTGTCTCATAGTGAGAACATCAGCCTTATGCTTAATTTAATTTATGACTTCATAGCAACTCACCAAATTTGAGATAATGTCTTCACATTCCTTATTAGTTTACTAAAGTATCTAAAAAGGCACACTTGAAGCCTTAGCAGATGGCAAGCTTCAGTCCCTGAAATGGGATTACAGTTCTTTCTTTGCTGGGAGTTGACAGATGGGTCTCATCAGAGGGATATCATCACATACCTCCAGGGCAGAGAATGAGTGCACAGAGATTTCATGGGGACAAATGTGTTTAAAGAGCACATGCTGGTTCTGCCAGCTAAATCAATAAGGGACAACAGATAGTTGGAACTATCAAGTCATGTTGGGTCTGGAAATTGCTCTTAACCTTTGCCTTCATTTGTAGACTGCCAACTCTGGAAAGAAACATCCAAAATATAAGGGGATCAGATGGCATGCTGCGCAATGGCATTTTGATTAGGCTGCTATTTTTTATAGAGGGCTTCTCAGGGTTGTTAGATGCTAAACCGAGTTTCTTTCTCTTCTTATTGTGTCCCCAGCACATTATCTAGAACATAGTAGGTTCTGCATTAGAACATAAACACGTGTGGTGAGACTTGTTCTTTCACATGTTGGATGTCTTCAGACCCACAGAGACAACTGCACATGCTGAGCACACTAAGAAGGTCAGCCAAACATTTAGCAGAAGCCTAACCTTCAGTCTGTCTTGAGCTAGGATTAAACTGAGCTCATGTCTATGCCCTCAGTTGTGCAAATTTGTTAACTCAACCTGGAAGTACATCGCCATCACATGTTCCTGTGATTCAGCTGAGTGTACCTTTTATTCTTCCAGTTTGTTTATTCCTTATTGTAATTAGTGATATTTAATTATTTTTGTTGATTTTATGGATCAGGGTAACATCAACTGCCATAACCAGCAGTGATTAATACTTTAAAAAGTTTATATTTACTTCAACTTTACAGTGCTCTGTGGAGTTCCTAGTCAGTAGATGGATTTCCTGCAAATAGTAATTTAGGGATTGAGGTTTGTGTCAAGTTGTGGACCTGACAGCTGCTAGGAAAACAAAGCCCTGTACATCCAACCTAGGGGAGTAAAACAGTAGAATTTAAATGCCCCAGCTGATTCTTACAAACTCTAAGTTGAGACCTGTCTCTTCCAGTCTAATTTCAAAGAAAAGCAGTCATATGGCCATACTTGGTTCCAAGTAGGATTGGGAAATGTAGCCCCTTGCTGAGCAGTTTGTCACTTCTAGAAGGTGAAATATGATTTTGGTGAACATCTAGTCATTTCTGCCATAATGACTTTGATTAGGTCCTTGTCAGTGTCTGGAAATCTTTGTATGATGGTAAGTCAAAGTTTGAATCTCTTTCCTTCTTGGTTCAGAACCTTGTTGAGATAAAGAGATTGGAATAAAGAGGACTATGGGTGAACTTTCTTCTAATCATCTCAAGTCCTAGAGCAAGCATATAGGTGGTAGACCTATCACTTATCTGATCATACAGTCAGGGAAGAGTCTATTGCTGACTCCCTTATAAGACACCTAGTTAGAAACAATAGGGTCTTGACTATTGGTAGCATTCCCCATCATTTTTCTTTATAGATATTTCATACTAGTAATGGTCTTAAAATCCAAAACTGGAAAGATTATGGGCTTTGAGATTAAACAAAGATAATATTAACAACCTGGTTTTGAATCCCTGTTACATTGGGTGATTAAATGAAACTGAACCTTGAATTCTCCATCTTCAAACTGGTAATGCCTCTTATCTCACTGAACCTGACACATATTTGGGGCTCAACAAATGGTCTCTATTTTGACAATAACTAGAGCGAATTATTCAAAAGCAGAGCATTAGTCAGGTAACCACTGAACATAACCTTTTGGTAATGAATGCAGCTAAAGTAAGTATAGGATTCATAATCTCAAGGAAAAAAGTTGACATATTGGTCATTTTTTAAAAGTAGAAAATGTTTTTTAAGGTCTACTTAGCCTTCTTGAAAGTATTTCTAGTAAACTATTTTGGGGACTAAAAAGATAGAAGAATCAAGAATAAGGAAGGAAATGTGTACTGTCCAAAAATAATTCCTAAGAATAATGAGTGATTTGGGGTCCTATTTATTCATGAATAGTAACATCTACTCCTTAGGTAGGGCAATTGCCATCACTTACACTTTTCACTGGTGATGTCCAATTGTCCCACTTACTACTTTTGCCCCACTAGTCTAGAGGCATGGATTCCTGGATTACCACCACAAGCTCTTAAGTATTCTTCTGTGGGGTCATTTACTCTCTTATTGATAGTGTATCATAGAATGTGAACTTTATAAGTTAAATTTTCATTCAATATTTTAAAATACTTTACATGACTTTGGGATTAAATCTAGGTTCTTAATACATCTTATAAAATTCTTCATGATCTAAGTCCTTCTAGTTCTCTAGTTTTGTCTGTTATCAGTTATATGCTTTGTGCAATGCATCAACCATGCTAGATTGTGCTTAGTCTTATTATAATTGCACTCATTCTTTGGGTCCCAGCTTCCATATCTCTTAAATCAAGAACTAACCTGTCCTTCACCAGCAGAAATCATATTAGATATTTTTCCTACATCTTCCAGACATATAGTTCCCATTATATTCCAGTTGTCTACTTTAATTTCATTTATTTTCCAAACTATTTTGCTCTTAAGAATTTGGTTAGAGGCCACATTCACCATAATTACCCAGGGAGTTTATTAAAAATGCAGACTTCTAGACCCCACTCTCGAAATAAGAGGATGAGAGTGAACGTATATCTATTTTTTTAACAAGCAACCTAGATGACTCTAACGCACTCACATTGAGAATTATTGGCTAAAGCGTGTCTGGAATCAAATAAGCACACAACTCATTAAATTAATGGACAAATAAATACTATGCTTCATCAGAAATAATTTTTCAAGATCCTCATACCTTGTAGCTGACTTCTGTCTCCTAGAACAACAACAGAATCAAAATTACTTAGAATAATCAGAGGCATAGAAATATGTGAAAGTGTGGAGGTTGAGCATCTCCCTGCAATATTTTTAGCAACAATTTGGTCTGAGTTGCAGCATATTCCATTGAGTGAAATCACTGAAAACACAGAGGACAAATATTTGCAAAAGGAAATGATAATATTCTTAATGTCTAATGGCCCTTCATAAATACATAAGAAAAATTATGATCCCAATAGAAACATAAGCAAAGGCATGTACTGGAATACATAAAAATGAATAGACTTGTAAATGGTCCAAAAACTGCAAAATGTTTAATTCTACTGCTATTTCAAGAAATACAAAGTTGAATAACAAATAGACACCATTTTAGACTCTGTGGTAATGTTTTTGTTAATGATCCATTTTTTTTTTTGGTCAGTGCATGGAAATGGATATTTTCATACACTTGGTAGAAAGGCAACTGGTCCATGTTTTCTGGAAAATACACTGAAAATATGCATATAAATTTTAATAATATGCACAATATTTGATCCAGTAATTTCACTCTTAGGAATTTAAGAGATATCACAGCATTTCCAGCTTCCGGTTTAGCATATAAGAAGGTTGGAAGTCTCTACTAACTTCCAAGGAACCACAAGAAAGAAGTCTCATCTTAACAAGAACAGACTGAAAAATCAACATTTCCTGGATCCATACAAACGGGGAAGACACAAGGCAAACCACTACCTCTAAGATGAGAGACATACAGGCAAATACAGAAAGTTATGACTTACTGGATCAGACTCACAAGTAGAAACCACTGTGGGAACCAGCACTGAAGTGTAATTGATGAATTGCTGGACGCTCAGTGTGAACAAATCTGAGACTTAAAAACTCCAGAGAGATCTAGCCATAGGTGTCCCCACATATTTTTGAGTTTTACCTCCAGGAACTCAGCCAGGTTCTCACAATGTATATCACAGGAAAATCCCCTCATGCTACTGGCAGGAAGAGGGGAGAGGGAGCAATTTTGAAATACACTAGAACATTCTTCTTCTTAACAAGGCATGCCCTTAGAAGAAACTAGTTAAGCAGAACCTAGCTTGCTGGGATATTATCAGAGTGTAACTGAACTAGGGACAGAGAATTATCCAAGCTGCAGTCCCCTCCAACTTTCCAACTCTAGCCTAGCCTACCCTACCTATCTTGTTTTACCTAAGCAGGGAAAAATAACCGAGAAACCCTTGGGAAGTTCATATTCCAGAGGCATAGGCTTACTAACAGAGTGAAACCAAGTCATAAGATGACAGAATGCTTCCCCCACATAGACATGTTACCCACCAGTAAACAAGCCTTATTTACAGCAATTCTTTTTTACCCAAAACATCAGGTCCAACTACCGAAAAAATTACAGGCATGCCGAAAGGGAAAACAAAACAAACAAAAACAAGTGACCAAACAAAAAACCTCCCACAATTTGAAGAGACAGAGTAAGCATTAAAGCAAACATGGCAGGAAGAGAGCCCAGGCAACTATGTAGCTCATCTTTTAGCTGCACTTGCAGCAGTGCCCAAGCAAAGGACGCAGCCAGTGGCCCTGCCCATCTACAGAGCTGAGCCAGTGACGCCATATGGCTAGGGAGCTCAGTGGGCAATTCTACCTGATTTGAGTCCCCGATCAACAAGCCACACTGACTATGGAGACTATTCTATGCCCCACTCAGCAAGGAAGCAAATTCCCAGTCCTGCTCAATTGCTGAGTATATCCTCAGGTCCTACCAGGCCAGGAAGCCTCAGCAGAGAACCCAGGCAGCCATGGAGTCCATCTTACAGCTGTGAGGGCAGGCAGCCTGGTCAGTGGTATTGTCCAAGTGTTAATATAGCCTCTGGCCCACATAACCTGAGAGCCCAAGCAATAACCCTGATGGCCTGATTGCACAGAAATGTCTGAGACCTTTACCAACCACAAAGCCCTTCATGTGGCTCTGTCTGAAAACAGACACTAGCCAGCAGCACCATGTACTTGGAGCCTATAGCCTGAAACCCCACCTAAGCAGGTGTGATTGCAGAGCCCACTTTGTACCCTTAGCCTATTTTGGAGTCCAACCAGTGTTACCACCCTATCAGGGAGCACAGCCTGCACTTCTACTTGACCAGAGGTCATTAGAGAGCCAGACTAGTGGCATCATGTGAACGCAGAGCACAGCCAGCACCCTCCCTACCCTAATTAGAGAGCCCACCAAAAGCCCCACTTGAATGTGAAGTTCAGCCAGCAGGCCCACTCAACTATGGAGCCCAGCCCTGCCATAGAATGGGGAGTGGCCTTGCTCAAACAAAGACCCCAGAAGCAATTCCTATCTACCTTTGAATGCTATCAGCTGACTCATCCAGAACCCCAAGCTGAGCTGACTGGTGAAGTTCTGGTCCTGCTGAAGTAAATCTGTCAAATCTGAAAGATTTTTTTTCTCTCTCACAAAATAAATAAATAAACATTAAAAAAATTAAAAATAGAACTACTATATGATCCAACAATTCCACTTCTGGGTATATGTCTAAAGGTAGTAAAATCACTATAGACAAGACATGGAAGCAATCTTTAATGTCTATCAGTGGATGAAAAGATAAAGAAAATTTGGTATATAAGTAATGGAATATTTATTACTCAGCAACAAAAAAAGAAGAAATCCTGCCATTTGCAACAAATTTGTACCTTCATAGTTGAAGATTTTCAACCTCTGATTCAGAAACGGACAGATTCATCAGGCAGAAAATCAGTAAGGGCATAGATAAACTCAACAACACCATCAATTACCTGGATATAATTGGCATCGGTAGACTATATCATCCAACACCAAGACTGAACACCAATGTACACGAGGGACTCTGGGTGATTGTGATGTGCCAATGTATATCTGTCAATTGTAACAAATGCACCACTCTGGTGGGGGATGTTGATAATGGGGGAGGTTGTACATGTTTGGGACAGGGGGAGATAGGTACCCCTGTACCTTCCTCTCAACTTTGCTATAAAACTAAAATTGCTTTTTAAAAAGCCTTAAAAATAAAATAATTTCAAATACAAGGATGCTCAGTACCAAGTTATTTTTAAAAAAGAAGTTGTAAAATAGGCTAAAAGCCCCCAATGGGAGATTGTTTACATACGTTGAACTACATCCAGGCACCACGTGGAACACCATGCTTCTGGATCTGACAAAGCACAGTACAAATATTGGATGTTTACTATGTAGACTTGCACAACTTACTTTTATTCTCTAAATATTAGTAATTATAATAGATTTACCTTGTAGATTGATGTGTGGGACGTACTATTAAAATGTACTTAGTGCAATGCCAAACAGCTAAAAAGTTCTTGAGAAATATTAGCTAATTATTAATACATTGCAAGAATTAAAAATGTATTTGATAGCATGAGCAAATGTTCATGACATAGTAAATGAATCATTTAGATTCAGAAGAATATATGTAGCATTGCTCTTCATTTCATATTTTAAAAATATGACCTCTTTCTCTGTGTCCTTGTCTCTCTTTCTCTTCTATCTTAATCAAAATTTTAGCAGTGTAGATTTGGATTATGGAATTATGATATTTGTCTTCCATGTGAGTTTCTAGTTTCTGCAATGAGTGTATATTGCTTTTGTGAGAAAAAGAAAGCATATGATTAGTCAAGAGTGCCTACAATGAAGTCTGCTTTGTCTAACTCAAATTTAGGAAACCACACATTCCATGTAGTATAACTGCAAAAGGTCATGGGCCACTTAGAGACTGGAGGTTCCCAGATACAGAGAACTGAGCAGAGAGACTGTTGACACCAAGAGTACCATTCTGAAAGAAGGCTTGCCTTTTGGAGGACATGGCATCGCACTTTGTGATAGGAGATAGATAAAGCCTTGGAACTCCCTGGCTCTAGGTATTCACAGAGATTCATGGGGTCAGCATATTGCAGACTTCTTGCTCTTCTTTCAGACATTTTTGTCACTCGTATCAGACATGGACTGCTTTCAATTTAGCTGGTGACACTTAAAACTTACTTAACTTTGCTATACTTTCCATAACTCATCTGTAAAATGGAAATAATGAAAACACTATCACATAAGGTGGTTTTGAGCAGAGCAGCTGCTGTGTTATAAACAATAAGTATTATTGGTATTAACATGCTTCTCCTTTTTATGATAAGGAGAAAATGTTTATTTGCTCCTCTGACCTTTCAGAATTAGACAAAGAAAAACATGAGGTTTAGTTGCCTCAGTAAATATGACATTAAATAAGGAAACTGGATAGAATTTGTTTGTTCAAAAAATAAACAAGTGAACTAGCAAAAACTCTGCCAAAAAAATCTGTCTTATTTGGTAAGACAGTGTTCACTTTCTGGACAAAATAAGTTAATGACTTAGAGTGTTGATGTCATACATTAAACTTACGTTTAATTGGGGGAGTTTGACAGGTCTTCTAAAGTTCAGTAAAGAGTTAAGCCCTAATCTTCACATTCGTTTATTCAAGTATTATTATATATCTGATATTATATATCTGATACTACTCTAGATACAACGAACCCAGAAATGAATAACATAGGAGAACCTCTTTGAAAAGAAACCCTTGTCCAGCAGGGATAAAATGTACAGATAAACCATTTAAATGCAATGGTACACAAATAGTCGAACAATATCCAATATACAGAAATAGAAGAAGGATTGATTAATCATCTGTGAGTAGTAGCAAAATTTAAGAATCATTTATTGGGAAAGATGACACCTGAGCTAAATTTTAAAGAATGAATAGATGTTTGCATGTGACCAGGGAGGAGAGGGAGAATATTCCAGGATAGAATGATATAAAAGTGTCATAGGAGTATGAAATTAAATGAAGCATTTGGAAAAGCACAAAGTCTATAGGGTGACTGTGTGGCTCAATTGGTTAAGCATCCGACTTCAGTTCAGGTCATGATGTTATGGTTCATCAGTTAAAGCCCCTCATTGGGCTCTCTGTTGTCAGCACAGAGCCTGCTTTGGATCCTCTCTCTCTCCTCTCACCCTTCCCTCACCTGCTGGATCTGGATCTCTCTCTCTCTCTCTCTCTCTCTGACATTAAATAAATATTAAAAAAAATTTAATAAGAAAAGAAAACACAAAGTCTGGAATAACTGGGGTATCAGAGTAGGGGGTATTGGAAAAAGGGATCAGAGAGCCTGGTAGGACCCGATAAATTCAAGTCCTGAATTTCATGCTAAACTGTTAAAATTCCCCACAGTAGTAAAGAACAGTTATTGATGTTTTAAGTTTGTGATATAGTCACATTTGCATTTTATATAAATAATTGGTCAAAAATGGAGGATATCTGAAGTTCACTTTGAGCAAATTTATCATTTAGATTATTTGTATGTAAGTGACTGGCATTGCTACTTAAATGGTACATAAAGTTTGTCAGTTTAAGAAACCTGTATATGCTTTAGTGCCCTTGGTTATAAAATGAAGAACATAATAAGTTCCATCTCAGAGAGTCATAATAAAACTTAAATGGGTTAATATGTGTAAAGTACTTAGTGTAGTGCCTTGCATGTAGTAGAGACTCTATAAATGGAAGCTAATTAAATAAGTTTATATGAACTTATGTCTTTAGAGATCCACAATCTGAAAACACACACACACACACACACACACACACACACACACACACACACAAAACTAAGATAAGAATAAAGAAACAACTGACGAGTGCCTGGGTGGCTCAGTCGGTTGAGTGTCTGACTTCGGCTCAGGTCATGATCTCATATTTCGTGGTTCAAGCCCCATGTAAGGCTCTATGCTGACAGCTCAGAGCCTGGAGCCTGGTTCGGATTCTGTGTCTCCCTCTCTCTGCCCTTCCCCAACTTGTGCTCCCTCTCTCTCTCTTTCTCTCTCTCACAAAAATAAACATTAAAAAAAAATTTTAAAAAAAAGAATGAAACAATGGAGATTACTGGAGGAACCATCTTCCTGAGGAGGATTATAAATATAGTCATGAAAATTCTAGAGTGAATAGTATTACACATCCCATGATTTTATTTCCTCACCAACTGTGTAAACTTTGTGTTTGGCAAGGAGATATAAAAAAGTTCTGCAAACTCTTCTGGAGAAATATAGACAAGTTTTTAATCAGAGTTTGACATTCACTCTCATTCATTTGCCTGCCAGAGTGCAGTTTCGACTTTATATAAATACCAGATTATTGTTTGCTCAACAGCTTGGAAACCATCAGGTAGAAGAACAAAGGGCACATTTCAGGCTCAGAGAAACATGAAAAAGGTAAATGAACTTTGTGTGAATCTTCCAACTCTCATGATACTTTGTCTGGCCTCTTCCCCAGTATGCTTTATCCAAAAAAGAAAAAAACAAAAGCAAACGAGCTCTCAGACCCACCTCATCTATACTGGAATCAAAGTGCTGAAAAGAAAGGAAATTTGTTTTCAATATAGTAAGTGACACATCTATGAACTAAAACTTTAAAAGTTACACAATTTCTGAAAATTCTTAATCGATAAATTAATTTTTATGAACTTAAAAATACTATATGTACCCACCATACTATATCCTATGTATACATAAAACAAGAAATTGACAATAAATACATTCATTATAAATATGAACATGATTAAATTTCACCATTTAAAATGGATTCTGATGTTTCATAACAATTTAATTAAAAAGAATATATCATTTAATACTTAGAAATATGTGGGAAAGTACACAATGATTAGTATATCAAACAATTGTAGACATTTGAAAGTATTTAACTATTCAATTAAACCAGGATTATAAAATGTTAATAGTTTCTATATGGTGCCATGTTTCTACATTTCTATTTCAAAAAGGAAAATATTGCGATTTGCATTCTAACAGCTAGAATTTATACTTTAAAAAATGAGAATGTAATGCAAAGAATTGTTTAGAGAGAATATATCTTAAAATCCAAATATTTAAGCATGCCAATTATTACAGAAATTGATTTAAATTTCAGTCAATAGAGAGACGTCCAAAATTATGAAGAAAAATATGAAGAGAGAAACCTCTAGTAATTGTATCTCTTACAATAATGCAAATTAGGGAAGGATGAATATCATGCTGACAAACTATGTGAGGGTATAAAATTCTGCTTCGGAGCGTGTCAAGAATCTATAACTCCATATAGTTATTAAATGTGAGCAGGCAACAACTTTTATTTTCTTTGTATGTTGTTCTAGTTTCTATTGCTCTATAACAAGTCACCCTGAAATTTAACAGCTTTGAAACTGTGATTTTATTATGCTTATGGATTTGGGGGGTCAGGAATTTAGCGAAGCAGCATAAAGAATTGCTTTCCTTTGTTCCATATTATCTGCAGGCTCATCTGTGAAGACTGGGCAGCTGGAGGTAACCGATGCCTTGGGCTCTCTGGCATACAGTCTCTAATAAGCAGTATGAATTTGGGCAACACAGTGGATTATATAGATAATATTCTAATTTGTAAAACTAAAAAACGAATAGTGTTTTTTCATAGTTTTGTATGACATATATATGTTTGGATATGCAGGCGTATATATGTGCACATGTATGATAGCTCTATCTTTATATCAACTCACATTTCCTATTGTAAACTGAGCTGATTGCCTTAATTTATTTGGTAGGAAAATTCTATTTGCATATTATTATTACTTCATCTACCTACCAAAGCACTTACAGTGTGTTATGGTATTTCTTCATTAATAAATATGGAGAAGAAGTAAGATATTTATTTGTGTATGTATGTATGTATGTATGTATATATGTATGTATTTTAACATAATGCTCATTGTGTTACTTTTGGTGTTCTGCATAGTTGCCAAGTACCAGGGATAGCAGGATTTAGTGAGTCAGGAGATGTCAAGTTAGTCTTTGATTAGGATTCTGTGGGCCATTCTCAGTCTTACCACTTTTCACTTTCATCAAAAAGTTAGTTGAGGTAAGAACAATAATCCAAGCAAAGGGATAATTTCATTGTTGACACCAAATTGGGCAGTATGAGATGATTAACAGCGTTGACTCTGGAGCAGAATGATTGCATTCAAAAGTTGACTCCACAAATTAATGTCTGCAAGACTTTGGATAGGTTAGTTAACTGGCCTGTGCTGTAATCCTCACATCTGTAATATGGGGATAATACTAGTACTTATATCACAAATGTGAGATTTAACTGAGGATGTGTAAAGTCTTAGTTCAATAAAAGACATACGGTTCACACTCAGTAAATATTAGGTGTTATTATTACCATTATTATTACAATATAATTTAGGGACGTGGAAGAAAGTTTTACAAGGTAAATTTTATCTCACAGATGGATTGCCTTATTGCAAATACAATGCATATGATTGTAATTGTAGTCCTTCCTTGCATTTTTATTTCCCTATGTTGTTGAGTCATTCTGACAATGCTTTCCTGAATTTCTTGACAGTGTTCTGCCATAGGGTACAGGGAGGGGTGACTATCGGATACTTCTCTTTTCTATGCTTAGAGGCCTTTTTTGCCTTAATTTATATAAAAAACATTTATTGATTATATACAATATTCTAAACACAGTGAAGCCCTGGAAGGTATTATAATAACACAGTCTATTTTTTTCAACATATTCTCAGTTCTGTGGAGAGAAAGGCATGTAAAAAGATTACTTTCCACATGGTGATGCTCCATGATTCAAGAATGAGTATAATTCTCTGGAAAAAAAATTTTTTTCTTTTCACTTCTTCGGCTGTACATTTCTATTTCCTGACCCTACATCTTCTTCTCATTATTGGCAATATCCACTCCCCAGCCTGTCTTAGCAACTCATATCCTTTTTACAAAATACTTGGCTCATTTGTCACCATGCTTTGTAGGACTTCTCTGACATCTCCAAGCAGACTGTAAGTTTTCCGTATTCCTAAGACAGAACTCTTTATATGAGAATGGTGATGGATTTACAAGTATTTGTCATCACAATTTTAAGAAAGATATAATTTATAAAACTTACTGAAACATTTTATCATAATGTCTCCTTTGCCTCTGACACTCAAAATAAATCTGTAAATTTAAAAAGATGTGATAATTTATAATGCATCGTTTAAGGGTCATATTTCAAATTCTCTCCATTGACAAAAAAAGATTTTTGAAACATTATTTACAGAGTTTCCAGCTTGTGCCAACTGGTTTTCAGATAATAAAATGTTATCACCCATCCATTGGTGTATTGATATTTTAAAATCTTAAAACTAAATATAGGTTTTTATTGCTTCCATTTTGGAATGCTGTTTGTGATTGAAGCCTATTTAGGAGCAATTCCTATAGCTCTATGCTTAGAAACATATGCCATGTCTTTGTCTAACAAATATGTTTGAGTTCTAAATATACCATTGCTCTTGCGAGGAATTTAAATCCTACGTTATAAAATCAATTCATAAACTGGCATCAGACACTTAGATCTATTCACAGAACATGTTCATAAGTAAAAGCAGTAATCATGGGGTGTGTCTATTGAAACATTTTAGATATATGCGGCTTGATTAATATCATTTTGCTTCACATAAAGGCATACATATTTCATCACAATTTATTCTAATTTGCTTCTTTCAAACATCAGCCTAAAGTCTCAGTTTCTTCCTCAATCATATTAAGTTTCACATGACTCACATTTCCACAGAGACTGTTTTAAATATCTGAGTGCATCTCCTGATATAACTATCTCATAATATTAAAAATTGAAATAAAAGTGAATGTTTTAAGAATGCTTATGTGGAGTATCTGTTTTAATAGCTGTTATAAAATAGTGTGTGTGATTAGTGGGCACATAAGTCTCTGTTTGGAACGGCCAGAAAGTTCTGGAGAAGGATGATGGGGATCTTGCACAGCAATGTGAATGTATTTAACAGTACTGAATTGCTCACTTAAAAATGGTTAAAATGAAAAAAAATGTTTATTTTTGAGAGAGAGAGAGAGAGAGAGAGAGAAGGCATGAGCAGGGGAGGGGGCAGAGAGAGAGAGAGAGAGAGAGGGAAACACAGAATCCAAAGCAGGCTCCAGGCTCTGAACTGTCAGCACAGAGCCAGATGCAGGACTTAAACCCGTGAACCGTGAGATTGTGACTGGAATTGAAGTCAGACACTTAACTGGCGGAGCCCCCGAGGTGCCCCAAAATGGAAAATTTTATATGAAGTATATCTTACCAAAATAAAAAAGTAAAATCAATGAAACAGTGTATTTTAGCCCTCGGTAACATCTAAACAAACAGAAAACTGTAACAAATATGTATGCCTTTAAACTTGTATTTATAAAATTTGTATATATCTCTTCATCAGTTGTTTTTGCATTTGGTCCTTCATTCTACCTTGAATGATCACTAGTGCTTTATAATGAGCTCAAGTGGATGAAGCACTGTGAAGAGTACAGGCAAAACAGTGCCTACTTATCATTAAGAATGTTACAGTGAAGATATTTACCTTAGAAATACTAACATAAAGGACAGGATAAAATCATCTGGGCAGCCAGTGGAAGGAGGGATTAGTTATGACTGTGGAGGAGATTGGGTCAGGTCATGGTGCAGCTGAGATCTCAATGATGAAAAGGATTTTTAGGCGCGGGTATAGGATGGTGTTTTACCAAGAAGGAGCAGAACAAACAAAACGACAGAGTCAGGAAAGTGAAAAGCCAGAAGTGAGAGATAACTGAAATACATGCCGCGTGGAATAATGTCCTGAAATATGAGACTAGAGTAGTGGGAAACAGCCAAATCTTTGAAGGGACCAGACTGTTTTTTTCTGCAAATAATAACATGGAACCTGGAAGGGTGGCGGAGTCATAGTGACAGATAATGGATCTAATCACTGTTATTGAATAGACTTCTGTGGTATTAACAGATGAAGGTAGTAAAAAGGAAATTTGAACTTAAAACATGTTTCCTGTTATTTCCAAGGAGACAAGGAGATCAAGCTAAAGTGCCAGGCACTGTGGTAGACACTTCGAATACCATGTCATACATGTAGAATAGTTCTAGATTTAAATTCAGTTAGGCATTTGATTCACAGTATGGATTCCACGATTTAGTGAAGACGCACTGTAGGAAAAGAATCTTTTAGGTGGAAAAGCTACAGGTGCTGGGGTGACGCCCCACTTTCCATTTTGAAAATAAAAACTATTCAGGTTAACTCATAGACTTCTTGGTAATATTTAAACTTCCACCCAAGGTTATTCACTTCTAACAAACAAAACTATAAATTTTATTTTAGAAAGCCATATTCTTGTCATCGTAAATGCTGTGAATTTTCTATTAGATATACATGCATAAGGATTTATAATTTATTCTTCGTCACTCAATACTATCATAAATTCCATAATTAAAATTTTCTGATAAAATGTGTGCATGGCATATCTATTAATACCAAACCCATTTTCACACTGGATTTATGCTGTAAATTGGAAATATCTTTTGAAATATTTAGAATTAAACTTATAACAAAGGATCAAAGTTTTGATTTCTCAGAAGATTTTCAGTGAACTCAAATATAAAATATCAAAAAGAGTATCTTTTTTAATGATATTTAAATATTTAAACATTTCCAGTAAATGTTGAAACAATGCGTGCTTTCCAAAGTAACTGTAAGGGTCCCACTGCAGAGGGTGACTATGAAATATGAAGGATAATGAAAAGTAAGGCAGGCATCTGCAACTTATGTATATCGAAATACATTTATTGGTGGTTAAAATGCAATTCCCTAGTAGAACTTTTATAAAACCAAATAAATACTTATATAATCTGTCTAGCTAAAATGTGAATTTTCTACTCAATCAAAATTACTCTCATGCTACAAGTACATCTGTTTTCAAAACCACAGTTCTTCATGTTGAACACCTCCTATGTGAGAGTTTGGCCTGCACAGTGGCTGGGAATGTGGAGAGAGAAAAAAAGGAATGTACCTTCTGCTTTGGAAGAAAATAGAAAACTTCCTCACATGGCCTAGAAAAAGTGTAGTAAACAACACTGGAAGGGATGTAAGTGAAATGGCAGCCTGTGCCCCTGAATAATTTTCTGTTCTTTGGCAAGATACCAAGCCGGAGGTGTGGGGCCACAGCAATTAATTCTAATAAGTTGGCAGGGAGGGCTAGGAACACCCCATTTTTTGCACACATATGTGCAGGTTCTCGTGGTCTGTGTCAGAATTTCACAGTGGCTTTAGCAGACTCTGAATTTGATCCACTTTCTCATAATATCCAAGACAGGAAGAGAGAAACCATCTGTTGGATTACCAAGGTAGAAATTGCATTATAATGCGAGAAATTAACCATAAGGTCTGAGTCAGCTGGACCATCACTGCAGATCTGTCATAAGCAGAAAATAAACTCTGACAAATGTGCACCATCCTCAGGATAATAGTCAATCTACTTCATCCCAAATATGTTTATTTCAGCATATGGACTTAATACAATTGTTAAGTCCTTTCTATAGTGATGCTTAAAATTCTTTGGTGTCAAGTTGGAGCAAGAGCCAAAAGTACTTGACATCACCATGAAAATAGAGTCATCAGTCATCTGAGTCCCGCTTTTGGGGAAAATGCGTGCAATGACTGTGCTCTTTTGTGCACTTAGATCTACAACCTGATGTCCAAATGAAAATAAAGTGTGAGTAGAGCAAATAAACAAGACCTGCTTTTACGATAAGATTTAAACTAAACACAGGTGTGGGAGCCAATGGGTCCTGAAAGAGTGCCGTGAGTACAGAATTGGAAAGATTGATGAAGATTCTTATCCTTCTGTGAATTCGTAAGATCTGTATCATCTATATCTGTATCTGTGTCTATTTCTAGATGTAGCTCAGTCTCTTCCCCCTGTTCCCAACACATTGCTTCTAAAACCCTTATAAATCCTTAGTGACAGGAGCACTAGGAGAGTCTCTTATTCCAATATTTGGTCTCTCACTCATCTCTGTCATAAGACTCTGAAACCTGAATAAATTCCTAAGTGATAAGAGCAGTAGGAGCATCTTTTGTTCCAATGAGGAGACTCCTGGTGGGCTCCTTGAATGCCCCCCAGATGGGGGCTGGTCACCAGAAATACCAAGTAATAATTATAAGCTTGAAACTTTCAGCCCCACCCCCCATCCTCCAAGAGAGGGAAAAGGGGCTAGAAATTGAGTTTATCATTGATCATATCTACATGAGCAAGCCTCAATTAAATCTCAATAGGAGAGGGTTCAGATAGCTTCCAGGCTGGCAAACACGTCCATACCGGGAGGTTGATGCACCCCAGCTGCACAGGGACAGGAGAAGCTCCTGTGCTAGGAACCCTCTCAGACCTTGCCTTTTGTGTCTCTTCATCTGGCTGCTGTTCTGTATCCTTTATTAATACCTTTTAATAAACTGGTAAACATAAGAGTTTCCCTGAGTGTTGAGAGTTGCTCTAAATAACCAAACTGAAGGAGGGAATTTTCGGAACTTCCTATCAATAGCCAGTTGATCAGAAAGATGGGTGATGAGTGGGGCTTGTGGCAGGCATCTGCAGCCTGTGTTTGGGGTGTGGAGAAACAGTCTTATGGGGCTGAGCCATTACTCCATGGGTTCTGAGGCTATCTCTGGGTAGACGGTACCAAAATTGAGTTAAATTATAGGACACCCAGCTGGTGCCACAGAGACTTGCTTTGTGTGTGGAAAAAATCACACATTTGGTGACCAGAAACGAAGTGTTTCGTGTGAGTAGCAAAGGAAACACAGGAGGAAGAGTGCGGCTTTCCCTATATAGAAGAGGGAAGTACTGAGTTTGTCCTTTACACCTTCTTTTCTCCCCAACACACACCTGCTCCATCTCCCTGTGCTCGCAAAACTTTGCTGAAACACTGACTTCTCTTTTCTATGCTATTTAAGTCCTCACTATTCTTCAAGGCTCATCTCACTTATCTATGAATGAAGCCTTTGCTGATAGTCTCAGCTATACTCATCTCTGACATTTAAACAGTTGTAAGTTTCTGCCTACAATATACATTTCTGAATTATGTTTTATGATATATTTTGATCATCTCAAATCCTACCAAATTCTGAAAACATTTTCTGATTTATCTCCCTCGGCGATAAATGTCCATCCTCTATAGTCTCAGAGTACCTAGTGACTGTTTTTTTGATAGCACTTATTGCAGTGTGTTTAAAAATACTGTGTACTCCCTAAGGGAAGGAGCAATGCTGTATCTTCACTATATCCCAACACCTAGCAGAGTACCTTGCATAGAATTGCTATTCCATAAGTGTTTGTTGAATGAATGAGCACTTTTTTCCCAGATTCTAGCAGCCCTAGAGGTGAGCAGGTGCAAAAAATGGTTGTCAAATAAATAAAAAAATCTAAACTTGAGAAAAACAGACTTTATTCAACAGCATTATTGTGATGGTGAAGGAGACTAACAATAAGGTGAGGCATCTTTGCAAGAGGGAGAAAAACTGAGGAGAGGGCTTTTATGTTCCAATCATAAGGACCATAAGATCTATATAGGTGATTCAAATATCGGGCAGAAAAAAATTTTTTTCTTTTATAGGACAGATTAAACAAGGCAAGGAAGATTCAGAAGTGAGATAGTGGGATGAGCAATGGTCTGATCTGACCACTGAAGCTTTTCCCTGAGATCAGCACACTGGGAGGGGCTGTACAGGGAAGGCTGTTCTGAGTTCCTGATACTTGTTCAAGAGTGGGTCAAAGAAGGGCCTGGGGAGAGGAGAGAAATTTAACTAAAGTTTGGTCAAGTCAAGTTAAGCAGGTATTTTATCTAGATTGTTCAGTGGGTACAAACAATTCAACTAATCATTTATAAGGCAAAGAGGAAATTTGGAGTATCTTTGTTTGGTCCAGTCATGTTTAGGAAAGGGGAGTATCTTGGGGCACCTGGGTGGCTCAGTCGGTTAAGCATCTGCCTCTTGATATAGGCTCAGGTCATGATCTCACAATTAGTGAATTCGAGCCCTGTGTTGGGTTCTGTGCTGACAGCTCAGAGCCTGGAGCCTGCTTGGGATTCTGTGTCTTCGTCTCTCTCTGTCCCCACCCCACTTGTGCTTTGCCTCTCTTTCTCTGTCTCTCTCAAAAATAAATAAACACTAAAAAATTTTAAAAAAAGAAAGAGGAGCATCTGAATGTCTTAACTAACTTACATGGGGAAAAGTAGTTGTTTGCATTAAACCAATTCCTAGAACACAAAAAAGTGGGGAGATTTATTACCTGTTGACGTTTTCCAGGAGCATTCAGGTACAATTTAACACCGTCAGTGTAAAGTGACTATTTGACCCTGAGACCAAAATAGCTCTCGTATTGCTTATTTTTGAACATAAATAAGATCTCTGACCTGTTAGAGATCTGAAAGATGGCTTTGATTTGGTTAAGCTAATAACCAGAAGACAACTATCCAGATAGATAGGATACACATCCAGAGAGAAGGAAAAGTAAGAGTTAAGGTCCCAGAAAAGCAAGAGCAGTGAATCATCTGAGAACTGGAAGAAGTCCAAATGGAGAAAATATATATTAAAAAAACCTGAAATGTAATAAAAATTATCTCTGGTTAAGGAAGTTATTTTAAAGATGCAGTTGGAAACTAATTTTTTAAAAAGTCTATTACTTTTGACTTATGAAAAATACAAACTTCTATAAATCAAAGAGGTTTTGTGGATCAAATCTTTGTCCTTCTCTTCCTTGCTTTGTGTTACCAGAGACTGACCCCAATTGATTACAACATTGGGCTCCCACTGCCTTCCGGCTTCTGATTATATTGGCTTATGGGTGGTACCTGTAGCAGACCAGAAGGATCCTCTTCTTTGGTTCCAATTCATTTGGACTCTGGTAACATCATTCCTTCCCACTGATGCTCAGGCCTAAGGGGCACAACAGCTCCCTACAGTTACTAATCCTTGGGTGTTTCATTATCCCTTGTTTGGTCCCCAAACCATGCCCATATCTTTGTAAACTCTAAATTAAACCCTTTGGGTGCACCATCTGTTTTCTGTAGTGGACTGGACTGATATCACAACCAAAATAGCAAGTGGCAAATTTGGAAAGAAAATACAACCTGCCTTACAGAAGAAGAGCTTATTTTTATTTATTTTTAATTTTTTAAATTTTATTTTATTGAGAGAGAGAAAAAGGAATTGAGCATTGCAGGGGAGGAGGGAGCAGAGAGAGAGAGAGAGAGAGAGAGACAGACAGACAGACAGACAGAATTCCAAACAGACTCTGCACTGTCAGCACAGAGCCTGATGCAGGGCTTGAAATCACGAACTATGAGATCATGACCTGAGCCGAAACTGAGAGTCGAATGTTTAACCAACTGAGCCACCCAGGTGCCCCCAGAAGAAGACTTTATACCAATTTTATAGGTGCCATATTATATAGAGTTCTTAAAAACTATTATGAAACTTAAAGATGACTATCTCAAAATAAAAATGAACAAATTACCAGAGCATTAAACAATTAATAATTAAATAACTATAAGACAGATGTTTGTACACTTGAAAGATAGGCAGAATTTTATTTTATGTGAATTGCTGTACTTCCTAAGTTTTATATTAAGAATAGCTTTTACTTACATGAAAATAAAAATTAACATATGTGATATAAAAAGTAAACCTCACACAAATTTCCTTTAGGTATTTTTTATAAAGCTGAATTTAGCAACAGTGCGGTCACTCAGGGCCCCAAATGGGGCAAAGACCATTCCAATAGATGGAAGAACAAAAAGCAGGAGAAATATCCAGTGAACATGACCCATTTAATCCTCTATGAACCCTGCTTTGCAAAACTCATTCTTTATAAAATAGTCATTCCCTTGTTAGTGAATTCATAGCATCTTGTACATGATTCTTTTTTTTTAATTTTGTTTAATGTTTATTCATTTTCGAGAGATGGAGAGACAGAGCATGAGCTGGGAAGGGGCGGAGAGAGAGGGAAACACAAAAATGGAAGCAGGCTCCAGGCTCTGAGCTGTCAGCGCAGAGCCCAATGCAGGGCTCAAACCTATGAACCCATGAACCATGAATCGAAGTCAACTGAGCCACCAGGCACCCCCCGCATGATTCTTTATAAGCTCCTTTTTCCATGATGTGACTGCCTCTTTGTTGTGAAGTCCTTGAGGATATTTTGAAAATAATTTCTAGAAGAAAATAAGTTTTCTTGAAGTAAGTGTTACTCATTTCTTGAATGAGTAAGTGAATGAATCTGGACAGTAAAACAGAAGAGAGGATGGGAGGCCGGCCCTGAAGGTCCTAGGGGCACTTTAAGCAGTAACTGATTCTGGAAAAATTCTGGAACCCTATTGCATGCAAGTTAGAAAATCCTGAGTCGGAGTCACAAGGTGATGAAGGAAATAGGCTTTTGAGCAACACTTAATGGATTCAATTATCATTACCTGAGTCATTTCTTAAATTCTCTTCTATCATTGATCTTTGTGTGTTCTTTTACTCAAGAAGCCAAAATCTTGTTCCTTTCCCCCCCAAACCAGGAAAATGTATGCTTCCTTGAAAATTGTGTACCTGATTGTGAAGATATGAGTATTGTGTGTGTGTGTGTGTGTGTGTCTGTGTGTGTGTGTGTGTGTGTGTAAGAGAGAGAGAGGAAGAGAGAGAGTGAGCACTCCAGGGTTCAATCAGTATAACAGTACTACAAATGACATGGGGTAAAAGGTTCATTATTGGAATTTAACATATGCAGTTATCAAAGGAGCTTATAAAATGAATAATCAGAATGCGTAACTGGATGTTTACAGAAAAATCATTGCTCGCATAGAAACTGGAATAATCAAATCCAGTTGCCTACATAGGACGGTGACAGGTCTCTGAGGGTCTCAGAGACCTAGGGGAAGCTCTTGCTGCCGTGCAATTAACGCTTCTCTAGGTTCACAATCAAGAATTGGGTGGTGGACTTGACTATTGGTTTGCAGGTAGATGACTTAGATGAAAAGTTGGGCAAGAAAAGAAAGTTGGAAACCTCCACTAACCTCTGTGTTTGATCAAAAAGACCATCAGAGAGTGATGGCTGCTTCATTTCTGTTTTCTTTTGGACAACGCAAACCTGGACCTGTACAAGGAAAAGCATTCATGGAAATGCAATCCCCATCTTAACCAAAATGGCAGTAGAACAATCTGGCACAGTGTGTATATAAAGTGCCTAATATTTAGCACCATTGCTATTAGCCATTATTTTTGTCATTACGAAGGAGGGCATCATCCAATGGAAAGAGAATTTCAAAAACTACAATGTTTCTCTAAGGGGAGAGGAAGGGGAGGAAAAAAAAAGTCACAAAGAGGGAGAGAGGCAAAACATGAGAGACTCTTAAATATTGAGAACAAACTGAGGGTTGATGGTGGGGGAGAGGAGAAAGTGGGTGACAGGCTTTGAGGAGGGCACTTGTTAGGATGAGCACTGGGTGTTGTACGGAAACTAATTGCGCTACTATCACACATTTTATTTCTACATGTATATTACAAACCTCAAAATATATTATTTAGATAATAGGTAGGCTAAGGGAAATTAAAATATACTCTTACTAGAGTCTGAAATTATAATTTGTGTCTGATAGGGGCTATAGGGAGGAAGAACTGGGGAATGACAGCTAATGGGTATGGAGTTTCTTCTGGGGGTGATAGGGCCATTAGCATGCCTGGTTAATTTTGCTGAAAATGTGTCACGATGTATTACGTAACAGGAAATAAAGAAACAGGGGCACCTGGATGGTTCACTCGGTTAAGCGTCTGACTTCAGCTCAGGTCATGATCTCGCAGTTCGTGAGTTTGAGTCCCATGTCGGGTTCTGTGCTGACAGTTCGAGCCTAGAGCCTTCTTCAGATTCTGTGTCTACCTCTCTCTGCCCCTTCCCCTTTTGCACTCTGTTTCTCTCTCTCTCTCAAAGAATAAATAAATATTAATAAATAAATAAATAGAAACTGAAGAAATGAACCCTATTATATAGTGGGAGGTTCTATATTTATCCGGCTAGGATTTAAGCTATGTTTAATATTTGCTGCAGGTACAGGTGCCAGAGGTTCAATTTCCTCTGGTGTTTTTCTCTTTTTTTGTTTTGTCCCTCCTGTTGTCTTTGGGTCACCCCTAGAACTCATTCTTAAATAGAGTCTTACCGCTCTTTGCTCTTCCTTTGTATCCACTGTCACACTGAGGCACTGCTGATGTGGTGGTAAGATGCAGGGAAATCAAATCACTTATAATCCTAAGTCACTAAAGTCTCAGCTTTTCAGTGGGCTCGGAGACCTAGGCTGTAACCTTCCCAAATGCTTCTTAGCTTTTTCCTTCCTCTTTTAGGTGAGAAAGAAAAACTAGAGCTTACTGGTTTCATGAAATTGCCCTACTCCCAGATTGGGTAAATTCTATAATGTCTTTCACCCTGCAAAGTACGCCTTTTCTAATGTTAAAGAGAATGCCCAGAGCAATCTTCAGTGTGTACCTTTTCCTTCTTCCAGCCAGAAAAAATGACAGTATTCATTTGTTTTTGTTGCTTGTTTGTTTCTTTGTTTGTTTTTTGTCTCTTCACCATGAAAACCTGGTAGGGTTCCTGAAGGTGAAGCCCATAGAATGGTAGCCCTCAAAACATTGGGCATTCTATAGTTTCTCATTTTCATGAGAATCTATACTTATTCTCCAGAAATTCATCAAAATTAACATTCTGGAGTCACCTGGGTGGCTCAGTCGGTTGAGTGCCTGACTTCAGCTCAGGTTGTGATCTCATGGTCATGAGATCGAGCCCCACGTCGGGGTCTCTGCTGTCAGCCTATCAGAGCAGAACCCACTTCACTTCTCTGTCCTCCTGTCTCCGCTCCTCCCCCACTTGCACACTCCCAAAAATAAGCAAATATTTAAAAAATTACATTCTGGGGGTTCTCTAGATTATGGCTTTCGTGTCTTCTTCTCTAGCTAACTTGATCTTGGCTCTGGTTCTCTGTATTCTCCTTCTCTCCAGAATTCTAGGAGGCAGTATGCACGATGACCTTAATTTTCTGAAAGTATCTGGACACAAATAGTAATGCCACTGCCCTCCCATCTGTTGAAAAATCTACAATCCAATTGATATTAAGAAAATTTAATGGTATCTTTGCCTTTAATAAAATGTATCATTCCCTAAAACCTAGGAATCTACTGTCATCCTCCATCCTCCCACACTGAAAAGCTGAAGATGCTGTAAGAATGATTACATATATTTCACAATTAATTTTAATCTTTTGATTAATGCTGCATTTTCTATAGTAAGTAAATATGTTGTTAAAATAATAAGAATAAAAAAAACCCATGGAGACCAGTCTTGAAAATTCCCTAAACAGACAAAACCAATTTAGTGACAAAAACAAAGCTTAATTTAGCTTATTTTGCAAGACTAACTTGACATGGGTCATTTCTTGTTGATGCCTCTGGAACTCATAAGCAAAACTTAAACTAGTTTCCCAAGGGTGATATCAGGTAATCAATGACCAATTTCCCACCATTTAAAAATATTCTAATATTGTAACCAATCACTATGAAGAATAAACTGTCACTACTTTTTCACTATATAACCTGCCTCATATATAACAATATGCCTCTGAGTCTGATTTCATGTATTGGTTGAGTGCTTTCAGTTAACAAACTGTCTTTTTGGTGTGTGCACAATAAACTTTTACTAATTTCTGCTTCAGTAATTCACTGGTTTTACTTCGGTTATTTCTGAACTTCTGACAATGTATTTTCAGACACTGCAATGCCTTATTATTATGCATTAGAAAAATCAATCTGGATTATTGGTGTAATTTATCATGTTAAACATATACAAGCCCATGACAGAAATTATTGCTGTAAGTGTCTGTTAATATGTAAATGAGGATTCTATTGCTTCAAGCCTCATATAGTAATTACTCAGCTCCCTTTAAAGTGTGATTTATTGATCAGCAATTTATAAAGATGGAAAGATGTTAGCTTATTTTCCCTTGTCAGTTATTCCATTGGTTGGAGTTGCAAAATATGTTTTCTCTCTTTATAGCTGTGTTCACCATTCAGTGTAATGTCACTGAATTCCTCTCTGTGAAGTTGCATATGTATTATTGCAGATTCCTGGGTTTTATCAACAGCTACTTATAGAAATGTTGCACTTACCTTTTAAAAATCTGTCCTTAAAAGTAAGCCATCATACTAAATACCAACAGAAGGTATGGAGTTAAGAGTTATTGATTGATATAACTCTACCCTAAAAATGGGAGTAATTATAAAATAATTAGCTTTGTTGCTTTCTGACTTTGATGATTTTAAAAAATGTTTAAAATGTGTGGGCATGTAGAATTTTAAGGGAAGTTAGGAGAACTAGAGAAAGCAAGATATCTCTAGATATTGAAAAAATTAACAAGAAAAAGAAAAGACACAATAAATTACTTCAAAGAAAATGTTGATGTGATCACATTTACACAGGTTAGTCATACAGAGCCAATGAGGAGAAAATTTACTTTCTACTTTTACTATTTAGTCAAGGAAAGAAAGCTAATCCTGGCCATATAAGAGACATTATTTTCTAATGCTCCAAACCATTCTCTCAAATAAACTATGTGATCCCAAATCCCCCTGAAGAAAAGTCTATTATTTAGGTTTTCAGCAGGCATAACACAATCTAAACAATGCAAATGAAAACAAGATAATGATATTAATATATGATATTTATTTAGTTCTCATCTTTTTTTTGAGAGAGAGAGAGAAAGAGAGAGAGCAATGGGAGAAGGACAGAGGGACAGGGAGAGGGAGAGAGAAAATCTTTAGCAGGCTCCATACTGGGCATGGATCTTGGGGATTGATCTCATGGTGAGATCATGACCTGAGTACAAATCAAAAGCCTGATGCTTAACTGACTGAGCCACCCAGTCACCTGTATTTGGTTCTTATCTGAAAGATACTTGCTGAGGGTGCCTGGGTGGCTCAGTTGATTAAGTGTCTGACTCTTGATATCAGCTCAGGTCATGATCTTATGGTTCGTGGGATTGAGCCCCGCATTGGGATCTGTGCTGACTGTGGATCCTGCTTGGGATTCTCTCTCTCCCTCTATCCCTGCCCCTCCCCCATTTGCTCTCTGTCTCTGAAAATAAATGTAAGAACTTTTAAAAGTTTAAATAAAAAAAATAAAAGGATTGGCTAAGGAAATTAAGTAGATTTTTATTTACTGCTGTCAATAAAGAATTTTTTATTGACCCTAATTTCTTGAAGAAATTGGAATAGGTTCCAAGAGTCTTATAAGCAAGAAAGTATGAAGAAGAATTTCTTTATCTACGCAGGGATATCTAAGTAATAACTAATTGAAAGAAACAGTGAATAATGATAATGGAAAGCCAGCAGTACCCAATGCAACCTCTTTCATCCCTCCTCCCTTTCTCTTAAAATGCTTCTAAAAGTACACCTCCGTATCGATGAGCCATCAAACAGAGGATCTGCACTCACCACATCTGCATGAAGCCAGAAAGATATTAACTACCTTTATAAAATGGCAACCTACTTTACTGCATTAACATACTATACAGATATAAAATTTTTACCATCCAGAGGATAAAGACTAAACACACACACAGACACACACACAGACACACACACAGACACACACACACACACACACACACACACAACCTGTTTGCTATGATAGATAGCTGTTTCTTGGTCCAATTTCCTCCATTAATGCCTCTTTTTATTACAGTGACTCAAGGGTTTTTAGATCCTATAAGCAACAAAAGGAGTGAGAAGAAAGTGAAATATAGGCGGCACTTTATATTGGATAATGGAGTTGGGAGGGAATTAACTTGGAATAGTTCAAAAGTTGAAGTATTATAGAAATTGTGATTTTTTGTTTTTTGCAAGGAAAAAGAATGAAATGGCTGCTTTAGGTTACGTATACAAATAAAAATTCATAGTGAGAAACCATAGTAGAACCAGGAAATTCTTCTTGAGGCTAGAAAATGCACATGGAATAAGATAAAACATGAGAAGGATATTAAGAAATCAGTACATATAACAAATATTTTGCTTAAGAATCAGGTGAACATTAATGACAATCAGTTAAACATTGAAAGAAAAAATAGAAAAGCTCTAAGTTTCTGTCAATACATTAAATTAATAGGACTTAATAGGCTCATGAATGAGGATGAGTAAATGAAATTAAGAAATTGAAAAATTTAGCACACAAAAAAGAAGGAAGAATAAGAGCATAATTTGAAAATGATTTGACATTGGAAACTGAATTTTATTTTAGAAGGTATACATGGATGTATTTTTCATTTTACTCCCATGATCCATTTCTTACTTCCTTGCCCTTTGCCCGGAGACCTGTCTTGGCCCCTATTGATTGCATTATCCAAGCATTCTTGATGTCTGACATCCAATTGTCCAGACCTATGGGAAGCACGGGCCGGAGATTGGAAACTGAGATACAAGCAAAATCTCTGGATATTTCTTCGCCCCTTTCCTGCAGTGGCAATGTACTTCTGTCAGTGGCCTGGCCAAATCCCTGTATGACTATATAATCTGTCTTGTTGCACTCTTCTGAAAGGTTCCAACTCACAAGAGGCTCTAGAAACACTATTTTAATCTTCAGGTTCCTTAGGGCTAATAGACAGTAATAGCTGCCCACTGATGCTGGTTTCTGGGTGCTTCACTACATTTGACTGTTTATTTTACATGCCTACACTTTGAAAGTAGGACTTCCTTTAAAGTTTTTTAGTTGAAACATCTGATTGAAACTCTGTTACCAAATGGAACCCTATGCCACCGCTGCGCCTTTTCAGTACATTCAACAAGAGTCAGGAATTTAAAACATGAAAGGAGTATTAAAAGGAAACAAGAAGACAAACCATAACAGAAAAAGAAATACAGCTAAAAGGTATGTAGAAATGCAAAAAGAGCCAGATCAGATAAAAAAAAATTTTAAGGAAGCTAAAAAAATTGTGAAATATTTAAAACCTCGGGGTGCCTGGGTGGCTCAGTTAGTTAAATGCCCAACTCCTGATTTCGGCTCAGGTCATGATCTCATGGTGAGTTTGAGCCCCACATTGGGCTCTGCACTGACAGTGTGGAACCTGCTTGGGATTCTCTCTCTCTCTCCCCCTCTCTCCCTCTGTCCCTCCCCTGCTCATGCTTGCTAAGTCTCTCTCTCTCTCTCAAAATAAATCTTTTAAACAATTAAGAAAATAAGAATAAAAAAATATTTAAAAACCCATAAGAATGTACAACAAACTGTATCAAATCTGCACAAAAATGAAGGTCAAATATTTTATATCAAATTATATGAAAACCAACCAGAGCTTTTTCAAAATACAGAAGAAAAAGACAAGGAAAGGACAATAGTATCAGAAACACATATGCATACATGTATGCATATATGTATGCATACGTAAGTATACTGTACATATTATACAGTGTAAAGAGCAAAGATAACAAAAAAGTAAATAATGTGGGACAAAATGAAGTGGAAGCAATAAAAAATTATAACAGAAGAACTGTTTCCTAAAGGGTGATCTATTTTGTATTTGTTAATCACTGAACAGGTACCAATCAAACTGATTTTTAAAAATCCGGATATATTCTAGTTTAGTTTTTAATTTTATAGATCATACAGGGGAAACAATCAGGTTACCTGCAAAAGGAAAGAGAATAAAGCATACCTTAGGCTACAGGAAATGACAGAAGAAGGCAGAGCAATACCAAAACATTCTGTAAGATGAAGATTTAGACACAAACACTCCATAGCAAATTGAATAATTGTTAATTTAGAAGACTACTTAAATGACCTGTGCTTCAACTTCTTCATCTGTATATGTGATTAATAATAATTCTTTTTTCATAAGATTGTTGTAAAGAACAATGTAAGTACTATACATAAAACGCCTGCTTTGGGACTAAAAACTGCTTTCATGCAACTCAGACAACTATCTCATTATAAATATCAATAAAAATATTACAGAATAGTCTAAAAAATTATGGAGGACTAAAATGTTAAAATAAAAAATTTTAAAATAGTCTCAACGATATTAAATATTGCTAATGGTTATTCCTTTCCTGTTCTGCTTTATTTAATAAGAATTTTCTTTAAAGAAAAATAAATGCGTTAATGTTTTTTATTTTTGAGAAAGAGAGAGACAGAGTGTGAGTGGGGAAGGGGCAGAGAGAGAGGGGGACATAGAATATGAAGCAGGTTTCAGGCTCTGAGCTGTCAGCACAGCACAAAAATCTGCACAAAAATGCAGGGATTTTTGCAGGATGTGGGGCCCGAACTCAGGAACAGCCGAAGTCTGACGCTTAACTTAATGAGCCACCCTGGTGCCCCAGTAAGAATTTTCTTACAGTTCCACTATTAAGTATATAGAGTCAGATTATTATGTCTCTGAAGAGTGAATGTTTGACTTCCTTGCCAATTTCTATGCATTTTATTTATTTTTGTTATTTGATTGCTAAGCTAGGACTTCCAACACTATGTTGAACAACATCCTTGTTGTGTTCCAGACCAAAGGGGAAGAGCTCTCAGTTTTCCCCATTGAGAATGATATTAGCTGTGGGTCTTTCGTATATAGCCTTTATGATCCTGATGTATGATCCTTCTATCCCTATTTTCTTGAGGGTTTTTATCAAGGAAGACTGCTGTATTTTGTCAAGTGTTTGTTCTGCATCTACTAGGAGGATCATGTGGTTCTTATCTTTTATTTTTGGTGGGAATGCAAACTGGTACAGCCATTCTGAAAAACAGTAATGAGGTTCCTCAAAAAACTAAAAATCGAACTACCCTATGACCCAGCAATTGCACTACCAGCTATTTATCCAAAGGACACAAAAATGCTGATTTGAAGGGGCTCACGCACCCCAATGTTTATAGCAGCACTATCAACAATAGCCAAATTATGGAAAGAGCCCAAATGTCCATTGACTGATGAATGGATAAAGAAGTTGCTGTGTGTGTGTGTGTGTGTGTGTGTGTGTGTGTGTGTGTGTATGATGGAATATTACTCAGCAGTCAAAAAGAATGAAATTTTGCCATTTGCAACAATGTGGATGGAACTATAGTGTATTATGCTAAGTGAAATAGGTCAGTCATAGGAAGACAAATATCATATGATATAACTCATACATGGAATTTAAGAAACAATACAGATGAATACGGGGAGGGGAAGGGAACGAAAAATAAAGTAAAAACACAGAAAGAGGCAAACCCCAAAAGACCTTAAATACAGAGAACAAACTGAGAGTTGCTGGAGGGGAGGTGGCTGGTATGATGGGTTAAATAGGTGATAGGCATTAAGGAAGGCACTTGTCGGGCTGAGCACTGGGTGGTATATGTAACTGATGAATCACTAAATTCTACTCCTGAAATCAATATTACACTATATGTTAACTAATTTATACGTAAATACAAAAAATTATACTTACGCAAAAAAAGATTATTATGTGTCTAATATATTAATTCTTACTTAAAATAAGAGCTAAGAGTGCCTGGGTGGTTCAGTCCATTAATCATCCAACTCTTGATTTCAGCTCAGGTCATGATCTCACAGTTCATGGTACCAAGTCCAGTGTCGGGCTCTGTTCTTGGGATTCTCTCTCTCTCCGTCTCTCTTTCTCTCTCTCTGCCCTTTCCCCACTCATGCTCTCTCTCTCAAAATAAATAAACATTTAAAAAAGTAAAATGAAATTAGAGCTAAAATGCAGGCAATATATTTCAATGAAACGATGCAAACTTTTGAGTTAAGAAGTTGCTGATGTGATCTTCAGCATGCGAAGCACTGAGTTGACCATTATTCTGTTTAGAGAGATAACAGAGGCTATACGTTTACAAAACAGTACTATAAAATTAAGTTAAATCTGTTCTTATTCTGGATTTTGATACCTTAAAAGTGAATTTCAAATTAATACAAGTTTATTCTGTCTTTTGTCACCAAAAGTTGAATTCTCACTCAGCTTCGCTCTTCATTTTAGAAATTACCGATCAAGAACTGAAAATTCCTTGGTGATCTCACTGCTCTCACTGCAATCTAACATTTACATCTACAAATATGTGCATATATACATACACATACATACACATGTGGTTTCTCATCAATTTAGCAAAAGTCATCAGAAAGCATTTCCTTCTGCAGAATTTATTTTATTACAGTAAAATAAATGTGATTAATTTTGTAGCTACTGGTGAAATCTCATTATTCTATCAATTTAATGCTAATTCTGGATTTAAGAGAAATCCCCAGTTACAGCAATGGAGCATCTTTGTATTTGGAGTTGTTAGATAGTTGTATTTCCTCTCTAATGGCTTCTCCATTTAATAAATGTCACAGAGGAAAGCTGTGGAAATTGTTTCCAACTGTAAATTTTCTGTCCGTTTCAGAAAGCCCAAAGTTTCATTTTCCCTTTCCCTCCCATAACTAGTCTATTTGTGGAGGGAAGCAGGAGGACACTGCAACTTCATTGATTTTCTGTGTGTCTAACTTTCACTAGGACAGCTGGAGCAGCTTAATGTGGTTTGAGACTTCAATTTTCAAGGTAGATTCATATTTTCAGTGTCTTAAATATCCAACTTAACCCCTTTACACTTATTAGCCCTTCACAAAAATACAGATTCCTTGTAAAAGACTTGGGACATCATTTGTAGCTCTTTCTCCAAAAACCTTAATTTAGATAATCTGAGCATCATCAGATGGGAGTTTTAGTTGATTTTGCTGGTTTCTACTAGAAAACATGATAATTGAGGTTGATCCAAATAGTTGTGTCTGAACAAAGGAGTTCTGCTGTTTTATTACCAACGGACTTTATTTAAAACAAGCTGGAAAAGTTCTGGGCTGCAAAGAGCATTTCAGCCGCCAACTTCTAGGAGGAAATTAAGAAGCAATATGTACAACTGATATAACAGAAACCGAAATCAACGCAAGAGGAACACACATGTTTTGACTACTCTAGTTTGATACCAAGACGTGGATTCCGCAGCTTCTTAAACTTCTAAATAAGTCATTTGAAGGGATCTCTTCAAATACCCATACATATATATCCCTCTATCATTTATTCTACATCTTTGCCTTCTTTACTTTCTGCTCTCCTGTGCCCTTCTCCTATGCAGAAAAAAGAACTTATTCCCTAGGCAAATGTAACTTGTTGGAATATTCAGCATATTAGGTTTAAGTTAGCCTTAAACAATTATAAATTCTAAACTGAATCTTGTACTTTTGCTCTTTAAAAATCCATTTCCCCAAGAAATTTTAGGAACATTGTTTCATCTTATTAAAATTAAATTCTCCTGGTGACTTTCATTTGAAAAACTTATCTTTGAAAAGTATTGGAGAATGATGAATATTCTGTACTTTAATAGCATTTTCGGTTAAATGTGCCCTGAGGAAAGCGGGTAACCCTATTTTCGATGCAGCTCAGCCTCTTGCAATGTCTCTTCGAGGTGGCCCAAGGCGGTCTGTTTGTCACCTGTTCACTCCCGAATGGAAGTCAGGGGCCTAGGTTACAAACACTATTCTGCCGTAGATGGTTGAGTTGCCATTGACAAATCTCTTTACTGGTTTTTTCTTCAGGAGAAAAGAAACTATAAATCTCAGGCTTGGGATAGAATAAAATGAAATACAGTAGTCCCTCTATCTGTGGGTTCACTTTCTGCAGTTTTAGTTCCCCAGAAGCGGATGATTCCCTTTCTGATGATGATCAGAAGATGAATAGTAGCCTAACTTTACGTTACGTTGCTTATGCTCACTTCATCTTATCACACAGGCATTTTATCATCTCACATTATCACAAGAAGGGTGAGTAAGTACGATAAGATATTTTGATACACACACAGACTATAATCATACAACTTATTCCAGTATAATAGTATAATTGTTCTATTTTATTAGTAGTTATTGTTATTAACTTCTTACTGTGCCTAATTTACAAATAAAACTTTATCGTAAATGCGTATGTATAGAAAATCCTATGTATATAGGGTTCTGTACTATCTGTGCCTTTAGGCATTCATGGGGGGTCTCGGACTGTATCACCTGCAATAAAGTGGGGGCAACTGTAATACACAGAGGCAGTTCATAAGCTATAATTGTCACACATATGTATGGAATTATTACTAGGTCATTATTACTGGCCATCAGCATAGCTTTCTGTGATCATTGAAAGAAATTAGTAATCACACCTTGCAAAGTAATGGAAAATCACTCTTCCAAAAAAATTTTACTTAAAAAAATGCAGTTATTTTTCCATGATGAACTCAATTTTGTGTCTCTGTTATCACAAACAAGTAAATTTTAGAATAGGATAATATTTAATAATGAAGTATTTCTATGATAAAATGTATGATACAAGCCACTTAAGAAAACACTCTTAATGACTTAAATTAACTTAAATATTTATATCACAAACTTGTAATGAAAGTAGCCACTGCACTATAAAATATTCAGAGTCTGCCTGACTGTTGAGGTAGGACATGGGTCTTCTCCTGCCCTGAGACTGGGACTTACACCATCCGCCATATGGTTCTCAGGTCTTGAGATTTGGTCCAGAACTCACACCGTTAGTTTTCCTGGTTCTCAGGCCTTTGGACTGAGACTGAAACATGCCTCTAGCTTTTCCTGGGTTTCCAGATTGCAGACAGCAGGTCTTGGGACTTCCCTACATCCATAATCATGTAAATTAAATTCTATTAACTTAATCTTCTATTATTTAATTTAAATCTTCCTCTCTCTTGCTTTCTCTCCATCCTATGTATGTATGCTCACATGTGTACATGCAGGTATCTCTCTCTACACATGTGTATGTGGAAGCAAAAGTTTGGCAACTTTATCTCACTAAATGCTACTACAAAGATCTGTACTTTTACCCAACATTAATATATATTTACTACAACAAGTATTTTGTTTCCAAGGTTTCTGTGTATATTTGAGATGAACCCGGGGGTGGGGGGAGGATCAATAGTAGTAGTATTTCTGTTAAAATAAGATAAATACAAGTTAAGTCCTGGATGTCTTATTTTTTGTGCTTACTTTATTACATCTAGACTTTTTCTCCTTTTGGAAAAAAAGAGTAAATTAAGGGGGCGCCTGGGTGGCTCAGTCGGTTGAGCGTCCGACTTCAGCTCAAGTCATGATCTCGCTCATGAGTTCGGGCCCCGCGTCAGGCTCTGTGCTGACAGCTCAGAGCCTGGAGCCTGCTTCAGATTCTGTGTCTCCCTCTCTCTCTGCCCTTCCCCTGCTCGTGCTTTGTCTCTCTCTCTCTCTCTCAAAATAAATAAATGCCAAAAAAAAAAAAAAGAGTAAATTAGGACACTTTTTTTAAATCAATTCTATTTTTAAAATCTTATTCTATCATATTCATTTGTGGCCTGTCATCTTTTGTTCTAAAGGTTTTCAATGAATTTGAGAATTGAAACATCTATCAAGGTCAATTCCTCATGTGCTACACATACTTCTATTAATAATGAAGGGAAATCATTGTGTCATTTAGTATAAAATTTATATGATTCAAAATTTCCATCTTGCTATTCAACATTAATATTTTAGTCATTGTATTTTAAAATTAATATGAAGAAAAACTACTTGGGAGTGTGGTCATAGAATTGATAGTCCCTTTAAAAAGTATGAAGGTTTCTAAAAGCTTCACATGTAACATGATTAGTTGCATAATATATTTAAAGCATCACACCTAAAATATCCAATAGCAAAAGTGAGAAAGTATTCCCTTTATAGTTTCTAGTTAGAAATGAATAATGGAAATATTTCCACCTTTAAAATCTTTCATTAGGCTATAAAACAAAACAGAATCAGGTGAATGAACCAAAACTTATGAAATTTAAGAATAAGTGAGATTAGACCAACTACAACAAACAAACAAACAAAAATAAGAACATTGTAAAGAAAAGTTTCTTAAAAGTCCATAAATTAAGTTGTAGGCCTAAAAGTTCTTATTGGCCTTTTGCTGTTATATACAGTTTAACTTTAAATTTAGTAACTTTGCTTTTCAGCAGAGATTTAAATTTGAAAGGATGGTTAAGTGATTTCAGAGACACAAAGCAGCTTTAAAAAATGGACATGTGGGGGCACCTGGGAGACTCAGTTGGTTAAGTGCCCAACTCTTGACTTTGGACCAGCTCATATGATTTCGTGAGTTCCTGGGATCGAGCCCTGCATTAGGTTCCATGTGGAGCCTACTTGGGATTCTCTCTCTCCTTCTCTCTCTGCCCCTTCCCTGCTCTCTCTCTCTCTTTCTCTATCAAAATAATAATAATTAAAAAAAAGGACCTCTGAATGTATTTTATTTTGTTTTAAACTCAGTGAAGCAAATCCACTTATTCCATCTCTTTATTTTTAACACTAAATATTGCAAACTCTCTGGATTATAGAATTTTAAAGTGTATAAAGAAAGGAAAGGTGTTCAATCACAGGTCTAATCTGTTGTCCATACTATATATCAAATCCTTTCTCTTCCCAAATTAGGTAATTGTTGATTTAATATGGTAGTCAATATTTGCTATTAAAAAAAACATTAAAATCTACAAATAGATTTTCATACACAAACAGATATCAAATAAAACATGAAGGACTGAACACTGACCTTTTCTAATGAAGAAAAAAAGAATTGCTAACGGGTACATTGTCATGATGAAGATAAACAACTATTAGAGCAATACAGTGAGTAATCTTCAAGGAAGTTCACATTTGCAAAGAATATACTTTGATGAAAAAGATTGTTTCATCAAATCAAGGCTGCACAAACTTCTATAGCTGTTTTCTCACCAAAATCAAATGTCATCATAGATGATATTTTCATTTATGTCCCTGTTCTTCCATTATTTTGAACGCCTTTATGGTTTCTAGGCAACCATGCTAATACTTCTCTTTTAAAAATCCACTGCACAGGAATAGTGTTCTTAAAAAAGATTGGTGACCTTCCTAGGCATATGTAAAGTTAGAAATAAATGCTAACCAGAAAAGAAGAAAAAACTCACAATTATAAAAATAAGTTTTGAATGCTATGGTGCAGAGAATTACACAATGTGTAGCCTATAAAACCTAATGAGCTCAACAATGTCACAATAAAGAAGAAGAAGGTACAAGTAAGTTTATTTCCAAGAAAGATGCGCAAATAAACTCTGGCTAGTTCTTTCGGTATTCATGCTCATTGCTGCTCTGGTGAGGGAATAGAAGCGACTCATCTAGGAACAACCATGACTAGAAAACCATTTGAGATGAGGAATGGTAAGGGTGAAATGCTTAGCTTGGGCAAGAGAATATCAATAGGGTAAAATGATCTGTTTGCAAATTTGCCTAAGACTGTAATGAAAGAGAGATTAAGGTTACTTATATTTATTTCCAGAAAATGGAATAATGATCATTAAGTGTAAGTTAGAAGTGGGATAATTTTGGCTTAATAAAATTTTCTAGCAATTAGAATTGGTTGCAGGGGATTAGACTAACTCAGAAGTAGTGAAATCTCTTTAAGTGTTTAAGCAAGACAACTATATGTATCTACTGTATACCAGCATCCCTTCTCAGGATATCTAATAGATACCTCGAATTTAACAGGCCCCCAAACAGGCTCTGAATGTTCCCAATCTGCCCTTCTTCCCACTTTTCCGATCTCAATGGCAATTGTTTAGGCTGAAAATTGAAGACTAATCCACATCTCCTCCCTTCTTTTTCTCATCTTTCATTCAATGCAACAGCAAATCCTACAGCTTCACATGCATGTTAAATACAGACTATCTTACTGCTTATATCCAGTTCTCATCACTTTCACCAATGTAACTCTATGCCTCTACTATCATTGCTCACTTCGGTTGTTGTGATGGATTCTTAAAGATAGACCTCCTGGGGCACCTGGGTGGCTCAATCAGTTGAAGGTCCCACTTCAGTTCAGGTCATGATCTCAGGGTTTGTGAGTTTGAGTCCCACATTGAGCTCTTGGCTATCAGTACAGAGCTTGCTTTGGATCCTCTGTCCTCTCCCCTCCACCCCCTGCCCTTCCCCTGCTCGTGCTCTCTCTCTCTCTCTCCAAAATAAATAAACATTAAAAAAAGATATACATGTGACCTCTGAAGCCAATTCTCTTCAGAGTAACCAAGAAAATCTTTTAAAAATATATCTGATCATGTCAGGTTTTCTTCAAACCTCCACCCCCAAATAACATACCATGTCACCTGGAATAAAACCCCAAATTCTTACAATGTCTTCAAGTAAAGCCACATGCTGTTGCATGTCTGGGTAATTCTCTAACTTCACCTTCTACCACTCTTCTCTTTCCATCTGTTCCAAACTCAGACCACATTCTTGGCACAGAGTCATTGTCCTCGTTAAGCCTCCTGCTTGGAATGTTTTTCCCAATTATGTGCATTTCAATTAAAGTTCTACTCAAATATCAGCTGATCAAAAAGACCTTCCCTGAAGCTTCTTTACTACATACTATATCCACTTCTCATTACCTCTCTTTCGTTTTTCTTCACAGTTTCACTCAGTTTGTTATGCTTTTCTTTGTTTAGCATCTAAATCTCATCAATGAAATATAAATTGCATGATTTATTTTATTGACAACTCTATTTCCAAACCTAAAATATGCTGTCCCATAAGAGATTCCCCAGAAAACACTTTTTGGGTAAATGTTATGGGAAGTATTTCAGCATAAGATTAATATACACAATTTAATAAAGTTCCTCCTAAATCTGCAATTCTGTCATCACCACCAAGAAATATACTTTGTTTATCCTTCAAATTGCTTATCATTTGAAATTAATTTGGGTGTTCTCTTATCTTTATTTTTTTCTGGATGTATTTATCCTATTCCAATATCCCAACTTTTCTCATGAAATTTATTAATTTTATGGAAAATGTTTACAACATACTAAGTCTTATGTTATAAAATAGATTCTTTTCACATCTCCCATCATCACCCTTTTAACCATCTGACACTTTTCCTAAGGAAAATTTGAGCACAATTATAAGAAAGTTATAATGACCCTTACTTTACTAGTAAGATGGTCACTTAGACCATTTGTTACAGTAGTTTTAGCTTAACAGAAATACAAATGCTATTATTATCCCTCCAAATTTTTACTACAGAGGGTATATGAGATTAGTTTTAGTTTCTGAAGGTAACAATTTCTTCCATAGGCATATGAAGCTTAGACACCTTGTTTCAAAAGGATCCCTAAAAACCAGTGAAACATATTTTTCATATAGATCAGCAATTTGCTTTCTGGATAACTAAAAGTAAAAGTTGTATTGTATGCATTGTATTTTTAGAGCCTACATGATCCAAAGATATGGAAATGGCAGATAATAAAGAAGCTAAGTATTGCTAAGTGGCATCATAGATTTATTCACCCATTTTAAAATTTTTTCATATTCATCATAAATAAACATCAACTATGGACCACAAAACTTCCTGGTGATACAATGACTTAAAGAAGTTCAGATTATCTCTGGGAGACACATAAATGGATACAACATATTGTGTTTTTGCCATGGTAATAGTAAGCACAGGTTATAGGGATGAATGAGGTCATTTTTCTCTAGCGAGTTTATAAGTTTATAACAGGTCCATGTTGATTTTTTCAGCTCCATTATGAAAATAAAACTATGTTTGTAAGCAAGATGCAAAAAAAAATATTTGGAAAATGTTAACTACATTAAATATAGTGCTGAGTTTGGGTCTGAAAATGTACTATTTTCTTATCATAATGGAAATAACTTCTGGTAAGGTAGTTAGTAACTGATGATTTCACATTGATGTATTGCCAACTTGGTCATTTACCCTTTTGTTTCTCTGGTGGTAGTAAAGTATCAAGAGTGAAATAATCTTAAATGAGATAATGTGGTACAATAGATTAAGAAATAAACTTTACTTCAGGAGACTTAAATACCAATTTCAGCTTAATCATTAATTCACCAACTATTAAGCTTATTTTCCAACATATATAACCCACCTTGGGTTATCCTGTCTTTGTCTGATTACTAAAAGGGCTGAACAAAATCATGTCCAAGTGAGCTCAGAGCCCATGTTCTAAAATATGACATTCAAAGCAAAACAAGGATGAGTAACCTAAAAGCATCTTCATTGGTTTCTCTCAGAGCTAGTTCTCTTTTAATGAAAAGCATAAATTTCAATCTCAATCTGTTTAAAATTCTAGTCAGTGGTGTCCAAAAGAACTTTCTGTGATGATAAAAATGTTCTATATATGTACTGTTCAACATGGTAGCCATTGGCCACATTTGGCTATTAAAAACTCGAAGTTAGGTTAGAGTGACAGAGGAACCAATTTTTAAATATTAATTTTAATTAACCTAAAAGTAAGTAGTCATGTGAGGCTGATGACTAGTTTATTGGTCAGCACATCTGAAGCTACTGGGTACTATTAGTACAAAAAGGATCTTAAAACACTGCAAGTTTAAAAAGAAAAGGCAGTGTTCATTGGATCTGCTCTTAGCTGTACTGTTCTTCACTTCCACTTTAATGAAACACAATCGTTTGTAGAAACGGACTATTAATGAAAACCAGAATGCTAGTTAAAGAAAAGGATTGAGAGCACGTTGTACGTAATGGAAATTATCATCCACAAATGCTATACTTTTGTCATATGCTTTCGATGGCATTTATATAAATTGGAAAGGATCGTTTCTTACATTAACCTTTTAAGTCAGTAGAGTGATCCTTTTAAGGGTGTTCCACTCATTTTTTTCTTGAACATGCAGAAATGTCATTATAGCTTAAATTTAGGAAGGTACTGTAAAGGGCATGAGACTAGTGTATCTTCCATTTCTGTGGAAGGTAATCATATATTCCATATTTCAGATTTTAACCTGCATAAAATACACATAAAATAAAATAAACTTTGAATAAATAAGCCAAAAAATGATTCCATATTTCAAAAATATGAAAATATCATGGAGATTTATCAATAGCTTTAAAGGAAATGAAAATACATTTTTCTGAAGAGACAACTATCAACTATATACTTAATAAATGAGTAATAAACCATGAATACAAATACCTAATATTATATCTGTGACCAAACTTCTATTGTCACTATCTTTTTTTGCAAAAGTATTGTATATGCCTGAATTCTAAGATAAATGGCTAGACTTTAATTCAACAGAGGAGAATAGTAACCATGTAAATGAACATTAAAAGGTACAGAATTGCCTAGAATGACAAAAGCTAGAATTAATAAATGTAATTGATTAGCTACACTTATATGGCCAATAAAATGGTTAAGAGTCAAAATATATAAAAATGGAAAATTCGGGGTGCCTGGGTGTCTCAGTTGGTTAAGTGTTCAACTCTTGGTTTTGGCTCAGGTCATGATCTCACAGTTCATGAGATTGAGCTCCATGTCAGGATCTGTGCTGATAGTGCAAAACCTGTTTGGGGTTCTCTGTCTCCCTCTCTCTCTGTCCCTCCCCTATTCATGCTCTTTCTTTCTCTCTCTGTTAAAAAAAAAAAAAAAAAGATTCTTATAAGGATCATGTATTATTTTTATACACCAAGATAAAGATATTTATTGAATGCCTTACTTGTGCCTGGTATTCTAAAAATACAGAAAAAAAATACTAGTTTTTATCTTTGAGAAGTTCATAGCTTAATGAAGAGACATAAAGGAATTATTTAAAACAAGCCATGTGATATTTCATGTGCCATTAAGTTATACATAGAGGTGCACAAGATAGCTTCTGACAATCAAGAAATGTGAGGGGATTCAAACATAAAACTAGTTTCCCTCTTTGGATATTCGCTGAATCCTGGTGTTACTACAGAGTTAGGGAACTAAGCCAACTGTTTCTAAAAGCCAGAGTGAGAAGTCCTGCAGAGAACCTGAAATGATTAGGAAAAAGAATGTTTGACAATCAGGGCTTTACCAGATTTTGAAGATAGGAATGTCAGAGAGCTAGATCTTCCACATTCTTCCAGGAAATCAGCTAGATGGACTTGGCTCAGATGCAGAGCCACACCTGAGGATCAGTCGTTGAGCATACATGGTAGAGCAAGTGTCACTGACATTGCAATTTAAACTGACCCACGTCAATTTCCTATTTAACTGAGAGCTTGACTGAGGTGATCCACCTGTCACCCTATCTGCATAACATAAAAAAGAGAACCACATCTGACAGAAGATACGACTCTCAGCCTCTACTTCATTTATACCTAATGTTCAGTATTCAGTAAAATTTTACCAGATATGTGAAAATGAAAATAAATAGGACCAATAATCAAGAGGAAAGGCATATAATAGACACAGACTCACAACTGATCAGATAGTGACATTAACAGACAGGGACTTTTAAATGACTATGGCTAATTATGTTTATGAAAATTGAGGAAAAGAGGGACAAAGCAGAAGAAAGGATGAAGGATTTTCATAGAAATCAGGAATTTATAAAATTGAATTATATGACCATTCTAAAACTAAAACATATTATTTAATATTCAGAACTCAGTGTATGTATTTAAATGCAGACTAAAGAGAAAACAGGTTTAGTGAATTCAAAGACAGACCAATGAAAATAACCTAAACTAAGAAAACTTCTATTTTTATTTGTCTTATTCTGGAATAACAGAAAATGATGTTAAGGAAAATGAGGGAAGAGGAGAAGGAAAAAAATATAGTAGACTGTAGCAAGTTAAAGTGAATTCACTAAGACTACAAAGCCTAGTATATGAAAAGGAATGAATCTTATACCTTATGCCAGGGAAATAGATTAAACCACAGTATAAACTAGTCAACTAAATCTTAGGAGGGATAGCACAAGCTAGTTATTTTATTCAATGAAGACAGGAGCCTGCAGCAGCCAATAGGGGGTTTTAAATATACCTTGTGCTCAGAAGGCAGAAATATACATAAGAATACCTACCCATTAGACTGGAGCTCAGAAGAGAAAACTCTTAGAAGCAATAGGAGAGGACGTAAGATGTCACCTGCAATAATAGATCATGTAAAAGGCTGGGAAAGAGCTACCCATGTTCAGTATATGACTTAAAAATGATCATGGAAGAGTAGATAAATATACTAAATATAATAATGCTTTCTTAGAAAGAAAAGAAAGAGCAAAAAATTTAAAAAGAGAAAAGAAAGGAAAGGAAAGGACAGGAAAGAGAAGAGAAGAAAAGGAAAACAAAGAAAAAGAAAAGAGAAACAAAGAAAAAGAAAAGAAGAAGGAAGGAAGAAAAGAAGAAAGCTCGTAAGGTAAAAGTTAGTGTAGAAATAAAAGAAATAGGATTAAAAACAGAAGAAAATACCCCATCCTATCAGAAGACTATTTAATTATGAAATGGATTACCCTTCAAAAACATTATAGGAGCTCAAAGTTGAAGTAAAAGAATAAGAGAATGACATGAGAGCAGAGAAAATTTATGGATTAATCATCATTTGAAAAGGAAATATTATTTCTTGCTTAGAAATACTTACTAAGCAAGTAATAGAATGAACACAACTGAAATCAAATAAATGATAAAGAGGAAAAATTACAAAAATTAAGGTAAATGCAGAAAAATTAAAATGAAACTAGAAATAAAGATTATGAATATGGAATCCATACAAGAATGAATCAGTGAAATGTCAACTGGTGAACTGAGAGAAACACAACACGTTGAATGAAGAAAAATATTCAAAGATATTGTACATAGAATGGCAAAAGACTAAGGAAATCCAAGACAATCTTGAAGAACAAAATAGACATGCTTGCTTTACTAGGTACTAAAAATTATTATATGGGTCACCTGAGTGGCTCAATTGGTTAAGCATCTGAGTCTTGATTTCGGCTCAGGTCATGATCTACAGTTTGTGGGTTCGAGCTCCACGCTGGGCTCACACTGACAGTGTGGAGCCTGCTTGGGATTCTCTTTCTCTCAAAAAACACCGAAAATGTAAAAAAAAAAAAGAATTATTAGAAATATCTCATAATTAAGGTATGGAGAAAGACCATGTTGTCATGAAGATTAAAAAAATAGACAATGAGACAGAAGGAAAAATCCAAGATATGTAACAGTTTTTCATAAATTGTGAAATGACATCCAGACAATTTATAAACCAGTCAGGTAAATAATCAGCTCAGGGTAATTACATATGTGAAAGATGAAGCTAAAAAATAAAGCTTTTTAGAGGTGCAGAGGTGCCTGGGTGGGTCAGTCAGTTAAGTGTCCAACTTGGGCTCAGGTCATAATCTTGCAGTTTGTGGGTCCAAGCCCCATGTCTGGCTCTGTGCTGACAGCATGGAGCCTGGAGCCTGTTTAAAATTCTGTATCCTCCTCTTTGTCCCTTCCCCCCACCTCAAATAAACAAACATTAAAAACATCAAAAATTAATAAAGCTTTTCAGAAAATATCTGCATGACCTTTATGTACAATTCTTTCATGAAGACATAGAAAGCATTTATTATAAAAATGATTTATGGGGGCATCTCGGTGGCTCAGTAGGGTAAGCATCTGACTCCTGATTTTGGCTCAGGTCATAATCTTATGGTTCAGTTTGTGAGTTCGAGCCCCATGAAAGGGTCTGGACTGACGGCATAGAACCTGTTTGGGATTCTCTCTTCCTGCCCCTCTCCTGCTTGCACACTCTCGCTCTCTTGCTCTCTCTCTCTCAAAATAAATAAATAAACTTAAAAAATGATTTATAAAATTAACATTAAAATTAAGAATCCCTCCTCATTTAAGAGACCATAAAGTAAGAAGCAAGGAAGGCCACAATAAAATAAAGTTGGTGTAATTTTAGCTGTAATGGTGAGATACAATGTGTGTATACACATAACAGAGAAATGGTTTATATCCAAACCCTTCTACAAATCAGTGGGAAAGAGACAGGCTACCCAATGCGAGAATGGAGGAGACCTGATTAGGGACTTTGTTCAAAAGGAGGAAAACAAAATGGCTAAATAGAGAAAAAAAAGGTCAGATTTTCAATCAAACTAATAATCATGGAAATGCATTTAAAATTACAATGCGATACCACTACATATCTGCCAGAATGGATAAAATTGAGTCTAATGGTATCAAATATTTGGAAGGATGTGGAGCAGTGGGACCAGGCATATACTACTGGGAGAATAAACTGATAAAGCCACTTAGGAAAACTATCATTGTCTGGTAAAGTTGAAAAAACATATTACTCGGGACTCAGATATGTACTCCGAGGTATATACCCTAGAGATAGGCATGTACATTTACATTAGCAGACATGAATAGAAATGTTTAGAGCAGGTTTTATCATAATATTCTCAAAAAGGATACACTTCATATCCTTTAAGAGTAGAATAGTTACTGAAATAGTTATAAAATGACATACCAGTGTGAAAAATGAGTGAATATTAATATAACACTAACTGAAAGAATCATAAAGATCAAAAGGAGGTAAAACTAAATAATAATGTTTAAGGATTAATATAAAGATGATAAAATTATAAAGAAAAGCAAAGATAGGATGATCACCAAAATCATAATTGTGTTTTACTTTAGCAGAAGGGAAGGATTTTTGATTGAAAAGGACTGTACTTGTTTGCTCTAGGATGTTGTCAATGTACAATTTCTCCACTTCGATCATTGAAAGGACTCAGAGGACTCCACAGTGTGAAGTCAAGTAAGCCTTTAATGAAGGTAAAGGATATGGTACAGCATGAGAGGAAATCATGTGTAATCATCAAGGTACTAGACTTCAAAGATAGCTCCGTAGAGTCAGTCTTAGCACAGGATGCTCTTTGTTTTTGGAGAAGGAAGTCCCACGATAGGTGCAAGAAACAAGTTTTACGAGAAACCATGTAAAACCAACAATTTGTAATTGTGTCTTTAAAATTTTTTTTCCTATTATTTTCATTTTTTTAATTTAAAACTTTATCTTTGTATTTGTTTCAGAGGTACGACATAATGACTTGGCATTTGTGTATGTTGCAAAATGATCACCACGGTAAGTTTATTTAGAGTCTATCAACATACATAATTACAGATTTTTTCTTGTGATAACTTTTAAGATTTATTCTATTAACAAATTTATTGTTATTACTTAAATTTGAGTACAGTTGGCATACGATGTTACAATTTTTTCAAGTGTACAACAGTGATTCCACAAGTTTATACATTATACTATTTACATTAAGCTACTGAATTATACAATAAGCACAAGTGTACCTACCAGCTGTCCTGACACACCACTATTACAGTATCATTGATTATAATTCCTTAGCTGTGGCTTTTATTCCCATGATTTATTCATTTTGTAACTGGAAACCTGTACCTCCCAATCTCACCCTTTTAGCCCAACTCCCTGCCCCCTCCCCTCAGGCAACCATTGGTTCGGTCTGATTCTGTCATAGGTCTGATTCTGCTTTTGGTTTGTTTAATAATTTGGTTTTTGTTGTTCCTTGATTTGTTTTTTTTTAGATCCCACTTATGAGTCAAATTATGTAGTCTTTCTCAGTCTGACTTATTTCACTTAGCCTAATACCCTTTAACACCATGTTGTCTCAAATGGCACGATCTTGTTCTTTTTTATGACTGTATAATATTTATCTGTGTGTGTGTGCGCGTGCGTGCATGTGTGTGTGTTATATGCACATATTTGGGTCTTTTATACTCTGCTGATCATGTGACAAATCCAGACCATGCAACGCGTTAACCCAGGTAAAACCATGGATTTATACAGCCCTAAACAATGTGAACAAGTTATCCCAGTTTCCAGACAGTTTCTGATTTTAAGTGACATATATTTCATTCTTATTGTAGCCACATGTCAGTACTAAACTTTCATATGTCTTCAAAGATAAGAATATAGCTGTTTCATCTAGCTGTAACTCTACCTTACACAGGTTGTATACTTAAGCTGCACATATATATTATATGTACTTTTACAATTAATACGTTATTTTTTAGAATAGTTTTAGATTTATAAGTATTGAGCATATTGAGCAAAAAGTACAGTAAGTTCCCATTTATCCCCATTTCCTGCTCCCAACTTACTCTACTATTAATATCTTGTATTAGAATTATGCATTTGTTACAACTGGCTAACCAACAGTGATACACTATTATTAATTAAAATCCATAGTTTAGAGTTGACTCTGTGTTGTACATTCAGTAGGTTTGATGAATATATAATGTCATGTATCCATCATTGTAGTATCATACAGAATAGTTTCACTGCCCTAAAAATCCTGTATGCTCCTTGGTCCCATCTGTCTGAACTTCTGTCAACCACTAATATATTTACTGTCTTTAGTTCTGTCTTTTCCAGAATGTCATATGGTTGGAATCAAATGGTATGTAACCTTTTCAGAGTGGCCTCTTTACTGAGCAATATACACTTAAGTTTCCTCCATGTATGTTTGGTTTTTTAAAATTAATTAGATTTCTAAGGACATTTTTAGTTGCTTCCAATTTTTGTCCATTAAGTTGCTTTGAATTAAGTTGCTATAAACATTCATGTGCAAATTTTAAGGTAAGCATAACTTTTTAACTCATTTGAGTAAATATCTATTAGCATATTTGCAGGAATGTGTGGTAAGGCAATGTATAGTTTTGTAAGAAACTGCCAAACTGTCTTCCAAAGTTGCTGTACCATTTTGCATCCCCACCGTCCATACGTGAGTTTCGGTTGCTCCGAGTCCTTGTCATCACTTGATAACATCAGCTTAAATTTTTTTTTTACCCATTCTAATTGGTGTGTAGTGGTACTCATTATTATTAGTTTTTACTTTGAGTATAGTTGGCACACAATGCTACATTAGTTTCAGGTGTACAACACAGTGATGAACAAGTTTATATACTGTGCTTTGTTCACCACAAGTGTAGCTACTATCTGATATATCACTATTACAGTATCAGTGACTGTATTCCTTATGCTGTGTCTTTTATTCATTCCATAACCAGAAGCTTGTATCTCATTGTTATTTTAATTAATAATTTTCTAATAAGATGTGAGATTTACCACTTTTTTATAAGCTTAGCAATCACATGGATGGATGAGAGATAGACGGTAGATTTTTTGGTGAGGAATTTGTTCAGATCTTTTGTTTACTTTTTGATTGGGTTGTCTGTTTTTCTTATTTTTGAATTTTCACAGTTCTTCGTATATTTTGCATACAAGTCCTTTACCAGATATGTGTTTTATAAATATTGTGTCGTGGCATGTGGCTAGTCTGTTTTCTTAGCAATGCATTTCACAGAGCATAAGTTTCCTGTTTTTTGTTTTTTTCACAGAGGGTGTGTTTTATTCATTTTTCAAGAACCTTATTTGTATTTTACATTCTATCTTTTCTGTTTTTAGTTAATCAATTCACAACCATTTTCACAGGTTTAAATATTTTACTATTCTTTTTCTGCTTACTTAAGTTTGTTATTGTTTTTCTTCTAGTTTTTACTGAAACTCTAGTTAGTTAACATACTGTGTAATATTAGTTTCAGGTGTCCAATATAGTGATTCAATACTTCCATACATCAGCTGGTGTTCATCACAAGAAGTGTACTCGTTAATTATCATCATCTATTCAACCCATTCCCCCACCCACCTCCTCTCTGGTAACTATCAATTTGTTCTCTATTGTTAAGAGTATGTTTCTTGGGTCTCCCTCTCCCTCCCTCTCTCTCTCTTCCCTTTGCTCCTTTGTTTTCTTTCTTAAATTCCACATAAGAGTGAAATCATATGGTATTTGTCTTTCTCTGGCTGACTTATTTCACTTAGCATAATACTCTCTAGCTCCATCCATGTTGTTGCAAATGGCAGGATTTCATTCTTTGTATGGCTGAGTAACATTCCATTATATTTTGTATATATACATATACATAGTATGTATATATACATGTATAGTATGTATATGTATATATATAGTATTCCATTACATATATGTATTCCATTATATACATATAAAAGACCTGTAATATAATATATATATTATATATATTCCATTATATATATAGTATTCCATTATATATATGTATATATACATATACATATACGTATATATATATAGTATATATATAGTATATATATACACCACATCTTCTTTATCCATTTATCAGTCGATAGACATTTGGGTTCCTTCCATAATTTGGCTATTGTAGTTAATGCTGCTATAAACATAAGCGTACACGTGTCCCTTTGAATTAGTATTTTTGTGTTCTTTGGGTAAATACCTTGTAGTGCTATTGTTGGATCATCAGGTAGTTTTATTTTTTTAACTTTTTGAGGAACCTCCATACTGTTTTCCACAGTGTATGCACCAATTTTCATTCCCACTAACAGTGTAAGGTGGTTTCCCTTTCTCCACATCCTCAACGACACCTGTTTTTTCCTGTGTTGTTGATTTTAGCCATTCTGATAGGTGTGAGGTGATATCTCATTGTAGTTTTGCTTTGTTATTTCCCTGATTATCATTGATGTTGAGCATCTTTTCGTGTGTCTATTGACCATTTGGATGTCTTCTTTGAAAAAAATGTCTATTTGTATCTTCTGCCCATTTTTAATTAGATTATCTGTTCTGTGGGGTATTGAGTTTCCTAAGTTCTTTATAGATTTTGGACACTAACCCTTTATCTGGTATGTCATTTGCAAATATCTTCTCCCATTCCAAAGGTTGCCTTTTAGTTTTGTTGACTGTTTCTTTTGCTGTGCAGAAGCTTTTTATTTTTTTATTTATTTTTATTTTATTTATTTATTTTTTTTATTTTTCCTTTTGATTCCCTTGCCTCAGGAGACATATCTAGAAAGAAGTTGCTATGGCCAATGTCAAAAAGGTAACTGCCTGTGTTCTCTTCCATTATTCTATGATTTCAGGTCTCACATTTAGGTTTTTAATTCATTTTGAATTTATTTTGTGCATAAGTTAAGAAAGTGGTGGGGCACCTCGGTGGCTCAATCGGTTAAGTGGCCGACTTCAACTCAGGTCATGATCTCACGGTCTGTGAGTTCGAGCCCCATGTCAGGCTCTGTGCTGATGGCTCATCAGAGCCTGAGGCCTGCTTTGGATTCTGTGTCTCCCTCTCTCTCTGCCCTTCCCCTGCTCATGCTCTGTCTCCATGTCTGTCAAAAATAAATAAATGTTAAAAAAAAATTTATAAAAAAAAAAAAGAAAGTGGTCCAGTTTCATTTTTTTGCATGTTCCTGTCCTATTTTCCCAATATCATTTGTTGAGGAGGCTGTCTTTTTCCTATTGGATATTCTTTCCTGCTTTGCCAATTGACCATATAATTGTGGGTTCATTTCTGGGTTTTCTTTTCTGTTCCGTTGATCTCCATGTCTATTTCTGTGCCAGTACCATACTGTTTTGCTTACTACAGATTTGTAAAGCAACTTCAAGTCCAGAATTGTGATGCCTCCAGCCTTGCTTTTCTTTTTCAAGGTTACTTTGTCTATTTGAGGTCTTTTGTGGTTCCATACAAATTTTATGATTGTTTGTTCTAGCTCTGTGAAAAATGCCATTGGTATTTTGTTAGAGGTTGCATTAAATTTATAGATTGTTTTGGGTAGTATAGACATTTTAACAATATTTGTTCTTCCAATCCACAAGCATGAAATATCTTTCCATTTCTTTGTGTTGTCTTCGGTTTCTTTCCTCAGTGTTTTATAGTTTCAGAGTACAGGTCTTTTACCTCATTGGGTAGGTGTTGTTTCTGATGCACTTATAAATGAGATTGATTCCTTAATTTCTCTTTCTGCTGCTTCATTATTTGTGTATAGAAATGCAACAGATTTTAATTTTAATGAAGCCCAACTTATCAATTTTTTATTTCATGGACTATGTTTTGGTGTTGTATTTAAAAGCTAATTGCCAAACCTGAGGTCACGTACACTGACTGCTAGGTTATCTTCTCAAAGTTGTATAATTTTGTGTTGTACATTTATGTCTTTGATCAATTTTGAATAAATTTTTGTTGGAGAAGTATGTGTCTGGATTCATTTTTTGATATGAACAGTCCAGTTTTTTCTTGTCCTACATGTCAAAAAAACTATTCTTTCTCCACTGAATTTCCTTTGCTCTTTGTCAGAGATCAGCTGACTATATTTGTATGTTTCTGGGCTCTTTATTCTGGTTTATTGATCTATTCCTTTACCAGTATCACTATCTTAATCACTGTAGCTTTATAAGTCTTGAAGTTGGCTAGTTGAGTCATTTGCATAAAATCTGTGACGATAAAATTCTTCATAATATTCTTTTATTATCACTTGATTGTCCATGGGATAGTAGTGATGGCTCCTCTTTCATGTCATATTAGAAACTGATATCTCTATTTTTTTCTTAGTTAGGAAATATACTCTAATCCTATGATGAGGCCAGTCTTTTAGTGAGTCTTAATATTTAGGCTGTAACATTCATAAATTTTTCTCCATTATTTTACCAACTTACATGAGACAGGAAGGCTGGATGGGGCTGGAGGTTAGTATTTCCCTTCCTTCACATTGAGTTGGTTCTGGAAAGTAATTTCCCTAAGGGTCAGCATTTTGTGGAGAACATAATAGCACTGGGGGCATATTCCAAAAAGGTTACTTTTCCCTCTCTATCTGATGGAACTGTAAGGTGTCTTTTCTAATCTTTACTATGAGAACCAGCTGGGGCTCCTGGAAGTAAAATTAACAAAAGTGTAAAGTCCGCTTAATATTGGACCCTCAGGAGACCAATTGGAGCTGGTCCACAATCAGCGTCCAACAATCTGTCAGTTACTGTTTAAGTGTTCCTAATGGTGACTGCTTCAAGAGGTTTGATCTTTGTGTCCCCTACCTCTCTAGTTTGGGGGGGCAGCATTTTGTCCTGTAAATTCAATTCTCTGATGAAGCTGAGATTTTCGGTTTTCAGCTTGTTCAAATTTTTTCCTGTAAGAATGAGAGTGAAGACTTCTGACCACTTTTTGTGTTAGAAGAGATCATCCCCAAATGAAGATATGGAACATGAGAAATGCTGGCAGGAAGTTAACTAATATGTACTTTATTTTATATGTGTTATAGATCATGATTTTTTTAAGTTTGACAAAAGATGCTGATGCTTTAGAGACCACGAAATCTTCTCAGAAAAACTGCTATATAATACCAGAATCTGAGACACATATTGGTTAAATTATTGAACTTGAAGGACAAAGAAATAATTTTTTATAATACCTTCATGCAATAAGCAATTGTATGAACAACAAGAAAAAGTATAGGCAGACCTCGGAATTTTCCCACAAACGCATTCAAAGATGTAACACAATGGAAATGTGTCTACACATTTGTGAGACAAAATGTAATCCAAGATTATTATACTTAGTCAAGGTATCATTGAAATGTCGTGTCAGACATTCTTAAGCATGGAAGAATTTAGAGGCTAAAATATCCATGTACATGACCTATTAAGAAATATATTGCGGGGGGCGCCTGAGTGGCTCAGTCAGTTAAATGCCCGACTTTGGCTCAGGTCATGATCTTGCAGTCTGTGAGTTCAAGCCCCACATCAGGCTCTGTGCTGACAGCTCAGACCCTGGAATCAGCTTCGGATTTTGTGTCTCCCTCTCTCTCTGCCCCTCCCCTGCTCATGCTCTGTCTCTTTCTCTCTCTCTCTCTCTCTCTCTCTCTCTCTCAAAAACAAATAAAACATAAAAAATTAAAAAAAAGAAATATATTTGATGATGATCTCTATCTAGTAAAAAGATGAATCAAAATGAAGAGTTACTGAATGTAAAAGACATCGTGAATTTGCTTTGGTGCTGAGCAAAAGAATCATTCAAAGATTAAATTAAGATTAGCGCAGTGGGAATTATGGCTACAAAAGTGAATGTAACTGTCATAAATGTTGATAATATTAAATAATAATAAAACTGACAATAAGAATAGGGGAAAGGAAAAAATATGACCATGATAACATCCTCAGTTTTTCATATCACTGAGTCAATCAATAGTGCTTCAAGCATTTTCTTATCCTGTAATTAGAAAAGAAGTGGCAGAATATTATTTCTTTCTGAATACCTAGAAATAAATATTTTTCATGGGGTTGGGAAAATTGAAATGTAAGTTAGACCAGTATAACAGTTTTTGAGCAAGTATCGAGGCCAAGAAAATATTTCTATTGGTTGCTTTAGAAAAATAAAATAATAACAGGTTAATGGATTCATTAAAGAAGAGGATGTAACTAATAGCAATGAAATTTATGTATCAATTCTCTGTAGAAGGAGAACATTTGGGAAATTAAATTATTAGGGAAAGTAGTTACTACATTTAAAGAGAGGTGATCAAATATATATTTATAGGTATGACTCTGAATTCATTAATCTGATTTATAGAGCCTTTCGTGTACCAAATTATTGTGGAACCAAGACACAGAAATGAGTAAGGGAGGTACCACTTCAATCGTTAAAGAACTGAGAGTCTAGTAGGAAAGATAATGTAGAAAGACTGTACAATTAATACCTTAGTTAAGAGAAATATGTTAATTATATTAAAAAACACACCCACAGACCTTTATGGGAAAGAGCAGGAAGTACTTCCCTGATGTTGAGTCACTTCAGCTAAAATCAAGTTGATGAACCAAACTAACCATTTTAGCCAGACCATCACTAGCCAGGTGAAACAGTTCTCTAGTTAAAGAGAACGGCATGAATAACATATGTGAAGCAGAAAGGAAGTTGATGTTCTAAATGAATTGAAAGAGCCAGATTTATATTATAAAAACATTATACTAAAACCAAGGCCCAAGGTTGTGAAGATATCCATTATATAACGATATGGAAGAAGCAGGGAGCTAAAAGGAATTTGGAAGAAAAAGCCAGAAAAGTAGGATAAAATCAGAAAAACAAACAAACAAACAAACAAAAACACTGTCAGAAAAGCCACATAAGGAGATATTTTAACAAGGGTGATCAATTTGGTTACCTCTGTTGAATGTATTTGAGATGTAAATGAGAAAAATAAAGGGCTCTTTAATTTTCTTACATAGAAGCCATTATTGACGCAGGAAGAGACAATCAGTATATTAGTGGGAACAGATGTTGTTTGGGGAAGGGAGTAAGAAAGAAGAGGCAGAGAGTCTTTGAGCAATAGCAGTTAGGAATGCGCTACTGAATACCCTCAATATAAAGAGTATTCGCCAGTACTTTAATTCCAGCTATTGTTGTGGCCACCAGCTCTGCAGGAGAGCATCTAACCTCATAGGTGCTACATGTCTTGCATTCTGGACTGTAATTCTGGGAGTGTAAAGGGGGTTTTCATGCCACAAAGAAAGCTTTGACCAGTGTAGGACAGGAACTAGGGATCAATTTTATACCCTTTCGTCCTTCAGGCACATAATTCCATTAATTAATCATTTCAACAGCCTCTCAGAAATTTCCTAGCAGAATTGAGCTTCATTTACCCACAGCAGTGACTAGCTTTATAATATACACTTGACTTCTTATTCTGCTTCGCTTTTACTATTCACAGCATCTCATCACACCTATTCCTTAGAATCGCTTCCCCAAATACCCTGCCAGCATGGAAACTCTGGTCTCAGGCTTTTGTGTGAATATTAATTTCCAACTCGCTTGGCTATAAACATGTAGGTTTTGGATTGCTGGGTTGTATGGTAAATGTACATTTAACTTTATAAATATATGCCTACCAAACTAAATGTCTTTTAGAATGGCTGTGTTAGTTTGCATCCACAGTGGTAATGAATGAAAAATCAAAACTCTATGAACGGAAAATAAAGATTCCAAGGGATGGTGAGGAAGAAAATGACTGACGAAAAAGAGGCCACACAATGAAACTTTTGAAGTGACAAAACTGCCCTGTATGGTTCTTGGTAGTGAATACATGACACTATGCATTTGTCAAAATCTATAATGTACAGCAGAATAGTGAACTTTCCTGCAGGCAGATTAAAATCAGTCAGGATGTTATGGGATTCACTAGATAGAATACAGACAGTGACAATGAATCTGACTGTATTTCATTTGTATGGCATAACCTTATTGAAGAAGATGTGGATATAGGCACTATGTTTTGACTGAATATTGCTATGCTAAACACGAAAAGAATTCTACATAAATACTATACTCTAGCGGTTAAGTGTGTTTCTCATGTGGCTAAGGATTAGTAATTCTGAAACTACATTACATATATACTAGAACTGGATGAAAAAAGTGAATGATGGTAGGAATCAGGTTTTCTGTATTATAGGAAGTTACAAATAAGTGTGAGGGGAAAACTAGAATGAATCCTGTGGTGCTGGATTATGACATCACCACTATGAGTCCATATTCATACCAAAGTATATATAGACAGAAATGTATAGAAATAAGTAGATATGTATGTATATGTATGTATATATGTATGTATGTGTATATGTGGATGAGTATATACATGTATATGTTTCCTAGCTGAGAGGAGACAGCTTGACTTCTTAATACTTAATACTGTTTTCCAATAAATGGCACCAGGTATCCTTGAAGAGATGGCTGATTCTAAGGCTGGGACAAGCAAAACAAAGCAAAACACAAAATGAATCTGGAATTACAGGGCAGTGGCAGAAAGTCAGGAGGTGCTAAAAGAAATGATGAGTGCTTGTCAAAACAAAACAAACAAAACATGGGATATAACATGAAGGAGCTTCCAATCGTTGAAGCTGATACAATTTGAGGAACAAAATAAATCAATGTTACCTCCATAACATTTAGGTAGATAAACATATTACAAGAAAACTGTAGATTCATACATGAACAGACACCAAAATGCTTTGAAAGTTTTGCAAAACAAGTCCTGAAACATATATAAAGCATTCTACCTCATGACTAAGCAGTTATTATCACAGGAATGGAAAGTTGACCTAAAATCTGAAAATTAACTAATATAGCGTACCATATCAATAGAATAAAGGATAAAACATCATAATCATCTTAGTAGATTCAAAAAAGTATATGACAGAATCCACCACTATGCTAAATCATATCTTATTGCTTTAATTATAACAATCTTATTATTTCATTGTTAAACATTTTACTGGTACTCTGAGAGATAGAACATAGATGGATAATATATGGCTCAATAATATGAGGGTAAAATAGATATTACTATCTATTTATAAATAGATGATAGATAGATAACCTAAAGTATGCACCACATAAAATACTGTCAAGAAATAATCTTCCTATTTCATTATATTTGAGATAATCACATTTTCATTTCTCTTGACCTATTAATAATAAACACCACCTAATTTATAATGTTAAATTACCCTTGAATTTTGAAGTGGAATTCATTTTAATTCCTCACTTTAATGTACTGCCAAATTTTACTAATTAATATTTTGTTTAATATTTTATAATATTGTGAAGTAAGGCTGGACTATTGCTCTCTTTATTAAGCTTTAGTATCAGTATTGTTTTTCTCTTTTTAAAGTTTAACACTATGTTGATCATGATATTGGTAAATTTCTAATTGTTGAATTTAAGAAAGAATTGATTTGCAAATATAGCTCTGTCTGGCTTGATTTTTTTCAGCTGCAGGGTCAGAGCAGAATTAATTCATAACATTCTCAGCTTCTTTCTTCTCTTATTGATTTGTTTAAGATTTCTAATTTTTCTGATGCAAATTTTACTTATATATTCTCCTTAAAAGTCATATATTTCCTTCTTATTCTTAGATTTATTTCAATATAATTTGGTAAAATAATATCACAAACCTATCTTTTCTGTATGTTTTGTGTTTGTAACTATTTTACATACTAAAAATAATTTTCACAAATGGGTACTATTGATATTAGTATTTAAATAGGTTTGTTGGACAAAATTTATTGGGAGTCTGTTTATAAAACATCCTGCAAGGAATTCTGATTCTGATTCTAAACAATGGATTTTTAAGTAAGTTTAATATCCAACATTCCCATGTGTTTCATATTTCTTGAATCTCACAATTTATTGATTGCACAAGATATTTCAGAATTCCTCAAGTTTATTGATTGCATTTATAGATTTTTATTTTTTGAAATTTTTTGTTCTGCCTTCTCTGGTTTATTTGCTAAACTGCCCAGATTCCATGTTCTTTCCTCGGTTCCAGTTGATTACTTGCTTTTCTCCTTTCCCTAGACACCAATTTGTTAGCAAATCACTTGAAATTTTTAACTCTTTCTTTGTTGACTAAATCTAATCCTTGATTTCCCAAAGTAAGGAATTTTTCCTTGTTTGTTCGCAAATTCTCTTTTACAAACCAGAGTTCTCTTAAATGAAAACAGGGTCCTTGGGCAGTCTTCATAACTTAAAAAAAAATTATGATTATTTTTTAAAGCTTACTTATTTTGAGGGAGAGAGACAGACCAAGTTAGGGATGGGAAGAGAGAGAGGGAGAGAGAATTCCAAGCAGACCGGTGCTGTCAGCGCAGAGCCTGACACAGCACTCAATCTCACGAACCATGAAATTATGACCTGAGCCAAAAATCAAGGGCTGGATGCTTAACTGACTGAGCCACTCAGGTACCCCTATAACTTTTTAGATACTAGAATTTCTAGATTCTAGGTAGTATAGTGTATCAGTACTTGATATCCACACTTAACTTAATTGTGGGTCTTGAAAGCCTGCCTTCCAGATGCTAGAGCATTTCTAGCTTTGACACAAAACAAACAAACATGCAAATAGTATTTCAAGCACACACATAAATCAGCATAAAATATATGCAAAGCCTCAACCTATGCAGCATTTTCTCCAGAGTATATTTAGTGCCCTGAAATTTGTATTGATAGGAATCATGTCCTACTGAACTTCTACTTACATTTGATTGGCCCAACAAGTTACACAGCAATGTATAACTTTAAGGGGATGAGGAAGAACAAAACTACGATGTGCCTAGACAGAGGAGATAGACTTAATGGTGAACAGCACTAGTGACTACTAAAATAAGCATCATCCATTATGGTTCGGTGAATTTATCTTCATTTTTTCTAACCATAATGGTACAGTATTCAGAGGTGAGAGGTGTCTTACTTAAGATTACTATAAATTTCCCTCGTTTTACAAATTAGAAAATTGGGGTATAGAGTCATTTTGTCAAAGTCATGTGGATGGGTTTGGGGCTGAATCACAGACCTTCTGACACTTCGACTGGTATAATACACCATGTAGTATATCTAGAAGGTTGTAAAGACTATCCAAGGACCTCTAATTGCAGGACCTCAGCCAAAAAATGAGGTCTCATACTCAGATCTGTCTGTTGGCAACAAGTAGGTCTTTTTCAAGACGTTTGCTTAAAAATTCTAACCTTCAATTTAAGAAAGTAATTTACTCACGGGAAATCTTCACAAAAGGAAAACAAATATAAAATAATTGATATAAAGTATGAGGGGAAATACTCTTGAGATTGCTACATTTCAAAGTAGCATCCTTAGAAGATAAATAGTCTTGGACAGTGCGTTTATGGAAAGCGAATCAGATTTTGCTTTAGGCATTTTCATGTTTGATCTTGTTCACATCTTCCAAAGATGCCACATAACAAGTAAATTGAGATTATCCTGAGTGCCAGAGAATAATTTAGTCATATGAGGTGCTTTATTACTCTTGAGCAACACGCTATTAATATAGCTACTATAAACAAACAGTGAGGATTCAGCTAGTCATCAGAATTTCTCTCTGCTTTTCCTAAGTCTTCACTTGCTTTATTATCTTAAACAAACCTGTTACTTCCATAAGTCTCAACATCAGCGTTTGTTAAATAAAGTGCTAGAAATATATAAACTTTAAGGTTTATGTTAATTATAAAATTCTGAGGCTATTACCCCTTGCTATACACCACAAAAATCATAAACCAAATAAATATCAACCTATTAAGAAAAACTCACTAACTCATTATGCATTAGGAGAGAGAGCAAGTCAGTTTTGTTTACCATTGTATCCCTGGTACTAAGACACATGCTTGCAACATAGTAGGTGCTTATTGAATATTTGTTGAGTTAATTAATTGACACAGTAATTGAAACACCTTAACTGACTGAGAAAGCTTGGGGGTAAAACCAAATTCCTCTGACCTCCACTGTGTTAATTCATTTTATGGCTGGGTTGGACAAGACCCAGCAACTATGATGGGCATGAATTTAATGAAGATTTAACAAACATTAATATTGTCAGAACATAATCCAATGACTGTTAATACATGTATCCCAGAGTGCTGAGATTTTTAATTAATCTGAAAGACATGTATTTGGAAGTATCTATATGATGTTCAATGAGCAGTCCACCTTTTTTATACTACAAAAACCTCAGAGCTAGTGATCATCTAACCCACACCTTATTGGACCAGAGAGGAAACTCAAGTCCTAAGATTTTTAGATCCTCAAGTCACTTAATGACAAGTGTTTGTTTATAACGTGGTAAATTTCCAGAATGCTAAATTCATTGACAAAGGATCATGCTTGTATTCAGTCAGAATTAATGGAATCATGTCATTACAGTATTCTCCTTGTGGCCCATGATGATTTTTCCCCAACATCTCTGTCAAATTAGGGCACCCTGTTGACCATCAACTCTCAAATGCTCAAATGTGATCTCCATTCCAAAAACAGTAAATCATGAAAGTAATATTTAATTCTATCACAACAACCCAGTATGTAAGAAAATGCTGGATATATGATACAGCCATCTTGATAGTTATTTTAGCAACTGGAAACAGTTTTTGTTCCAAACATATAACTACTGACAGGTGAAGAAGAAAAAATGTTCCATATTGCTAGTTTAGTTTATAGAAATGTTTGTGTTTACTAAAGGGAGGTACAGAAGAAGCTGGAGTTAGTTCTTGCTCCCAGTCTAATTCTACTTATGATCTTAAATAATTTCTTTTCAATTTTAAAATGAACTCCTTAGAAAAGCAGGTATCAAATGACACAGGATAGCCATCTGGACTTGTGGTTCTTCTAAAAGTACTCTATGATTGAATCAGAGTTTGAAATGTTCAATCCTACACTAGTCAATTGGTATGTAAGATATCAATTTATGCACACAAGAAGGATTCATTTATTTCTTCATCTGTTTTACAAGCATTTATGGAATTTTTGATATGTAAAACTGTAAGTTTCCTAAGACACAGTTAAATTTAAGGTGTCTACCCTTGTGCAGTTTATACATGAGCTCATTAGTTTTCTCTTTTCTTTTCTTTTTAGTGTGTTTGTTTTTATTGTGACGACCAGGGCCTTTAATTTACCCAATGCTAACTTAAAAAAGAAGACCAAGATTCTGAGCTCATATGTATGTTTATCTTGATTCCCTGTTGTGTCCTGTAGATTTGGCATTACTGGTCATTATGATGAATTGTTCCACACTATGCAATTAGTAGAGTTAATCTAAAGACTGAAACTGCATGCAAGATTTTGTGGTTTACATCTACTTGTGCTTTTCTAGGGAAAGAAGCTTAACCCCCCAAACAGTTAATGTCCATACTGTAGACATATAAACATTTTAATGTAATAAGTCTCATGTTAGCTAACAGCAATACATTGAGTGCCTGTAAATAGAATGGACTAAGCAGTAAGGTAATAGTTATTTTTCATTTGAGGAAAATAGCCTTTGGATATTAGCTCATTTTGTAGAAGACAGAAATAAAGATTCTGACTTACGTTCTTATGCTTAGAATACAATTTATAGTGTTAAACATTTTCACCTGATGTGTCCAAAAACTGATTTGTCTTTTTTAAACTATAATGTTCCTTTGTAACAACTCTATTAAGGTATATTTCACAAATGGTAAAATTTGCAATTTAAAGTATACAATTCAAGTGATTTTACTATATTCACAGCGTTGTATAACATTACCAGAATCTAATTAGCCTTAACTCTCCATTCTCCCTCTCCTTAACCCTTGGCAGCCGTTAATCTACTTTCTTTATTTCCTATTCTGGACATCTTGTATAAATGGAATCATAGAGTATGTGGTCTCTTGTACTGACTGCTTTCACTGAGCATCTTCCCAAGTCTATCCATGTTGTAGAATGCATCAGTAATCCATTTCCTTTTTATCATTGAGTAGCATTCCACTGTATGGAAGGACCATTTTGTTTATCCATTCATCTGTTGAAGGACATTTGGGTTGTTTCCACTTTTTGGATATTATGAGTTATAATGCTGTTATGAACATTAATGTGCAAACTTTATATAGACATACGTTTCATTATCTCTAGAATGGGAAACCTAAGGAGTGTAATTTTTAGTTGATATGGTAACTCTAGGTTTAGCATTTTGAAGAACTGCCAAAGTGTTTTCCAGAGTGGCTGCACCAATTTATATTCTCATCAGGAAAGATGAAGTTTCCAAGTTCTCCACATCCTCACTAGTTACAATAACTCAATAGATGACACTGTCTGTATTTTTTAGGATAACCATCCTAGTGATGTGAAGTAGTATCTCATTGTGGTTTTAATTTGCATAAGTTTAATTCTCTTTTGCATTTCATATTCCCTGAATAAGACTCTTTCTAAACTCATTGATATGAATAAACCGAATCCCAGTTTCCAATCCAGTCAAGTCAGTGCTGAACTGTAAATATGATAAAAATTCTGAAAATGCAGATATTTACAGTTGTGTTCTAGCTTGCTGCAAAGACAATAATTGAAGTAAGCTACTAAAAAGACTTCCCTACAGAAAATTGCTTAATTTTTAATAATAATCCATGCCTAAAAGATAATGATAGTTTTTATTTGTCTTTCTCTTCATTTTTGCAAATTTCAAATATTACATAGAGATGTTAATGTATTATTTACAAAATTGTGGATTCATGTTGTCTTCTGAATCACCTTGTGCTTTGTCTTCATAGGGAGTAACTACTTCAGATGGCTCTATAGTTTTCAAAAATCATAAAAGTTCCAATGTAGTGTAACTTCGGAGCCTGCTGAATGTATTTACTGCCCTATATCCTAAACACCTGTATCTTGAAAGAAGCTGCTGTGCAAGGTACAACCTACTGAGTCATTTTCAAACTACAGAGTATAGGGAGCAGGTGTTCAATTGTCAGTCCCAAAATAAAACAAATTTACAACCTGGCTTAGTTATGAATGCAGGGTGCATATTCTCATAGTTTGGTTTTTTAATTTAATTTTCAAAATCTTAATTAGAATGTCCCATCTTTTAAGATGAGCTACACCCACCACAATAGATGTTTTACTACATATGAGTTCATCTCAACTGATTTCTGATACATAAAATCCAAGACAAACTCCTCCTTATCTCTCTCTTTAAGGCAACTAAGAGTCCATAAATATTTACTCATAAGAAGATGCAAAGACTCATTCATAAATAGTGACCTTTGAATACTAGTCAAAAAGACTTGTAAAGGTCCTATGGGTGATATCCCCTTAAGTACTAAAAAAGAAAATGAAAGAAATTTTTAAGGAAACAAAAAAATACTATTAAATACTATGATGTACTTAAGTTTTAGTGTCATATGTGACACTCTTCTTGAAAAGGTATGAAGTTCATGATATTTAGGCAACCCTATGCAATACAAGTCATTATAATAGCTAATATTTAGTGACCATTTCTGTCTAATAAGCATTTTGTAGATATGATAGATGCATATACTGAAAAACAAGAACTCTATGATATAAATATTATTAGGACCTGTACATTTTACAGACAAAGAAATTGAATTGAAGAGTTAAGTGATTTGCACAACATCAAATACAGAAGGGGCAGAATCAGGATCCAAACCCAGACAATCAAGTTCTAGAGCCCATTCTCTGAAATACCATGCAAGAAGAATACCTCTACATAAGACTGAAACTCTACATTTCTCATCCAAAAATAGCAACTGAATACAAACACTTACCTACTCTCCTTTATAAAATTCCAATGAAAATACAGTGAAAAATGAATAAAAAGAAAAAAAATCTGTAACAATACTGGGGAAAAAAAACCCAGAGGAGTAAAGACAGTTTTTTTAATTTCTAGAAAATGGAAACATATGGAGGTACATTGACAGTCTGGAGTACAGTCTATAAAACACTGAGGAGAAATCCTAAAAAAACAGTGGGAGTTATATGTCTAAGGCACCAAGCCCAGCTTAGAGATTCCGAGAACAAAAGTAGGAAGGAGAATGTATTCAGACCATACCAGCAACTGAAAGGCAGTCTGTGGGAAGAGCTATGGTGCCAACTAGGTTTCTAGCATTCCCACTTAAAGAGTGACTGTAGGGTCCGTGGTTCCCAGGATAAATCTAGGATGGCATTGATAAAAATGGCCTGGAGTAATTTTCTTGGGGAAAACTGGGCTCCTGCATTAAGAACCAATATTCTAGGATAAAGACATGTTTATTCTTGCAGTGAAAGTGGAGTAGAGTCTGTCTAAATCCAAGTCTGTTCTTCCTAAAGCAAAGGAGACAAGTAGACATTTGTTTACCATGTACACAGAGCTGAGAGTCAGTGTGGGAGACAGGGGAATAGGACTAAAAGTCTCCTAAGAGAATCCAGAACTTCTACTGAGATTTTCAGCATAGTTCTTCCTTCATAAACATGGTTATATAAGCAGAATTACCAGACAGTTGAGAAAGCACAAAAGAGAAGGACCAAGATAAATGAAGAACAGAATCTGGAAGGAAAGAGATTAAATGCAGGACACAGGAAAGGACGTTGGGATATAGAATCCAACAAAAGAGATAGAGACTCAATCCAGGAAATGTAGTATTCATCTAAGAGGTCTACTATATAAATAATCCTGAGAAAATAGAGAAGAGGCAATAATGAAAGAAAGAGCAGTTTACATTTTCCAAATGATGAAGAAAGGTAAGTCTTCATTATCTGGAGGAATGAAAAAAGACACACAACTAAATATCTCCTGGTGAAATATCAGGACCTCAGGATCAAAAGACTCTCCAAAAAGTTTCCTGAGAGGAAACACAAAATACAATGGGTTGCCTATGAGAAATTAAGGTCAGAGAGGTATCAGACACCTTGGTAATAATCCTACAAACCACAAGAAACTGAAATAGGCTTAAGATTTTGAAGGAAAATAACCTTGAATCTAAAATATATATCCAGATATGTAATTAATTATCAATCAAGTATAAGGGTAAGGTAGAAATATTTTTAAAATATGCAAGAGGAAACTTTAGTACTACGTACCTTCCTTTTAAAAAAATACCTGAAGAAACACTCAAAAAAAAAAAAAAAAGAAAAAGAAAAAGAAAAAAATAATAAAGGAGAAAGACACTGGATATAATCAATAGTAATATTAAATCAGGATTTCAACATAAAGAATTTCAGGGTGGTAGTTAAGCAGCAGTCCTAGGAATTAAATAATCTACGTTAGAAAAGAAGTAGGCTATAAAAGAAGTTAGAAAAAGAAATAGTCTATAAAAATACTGGCAACCAAGCAGATAGAATTCAAAAGATAAGATTAAGAAGTCAGGATAAGAGTGATTTGATCATATGATTTATCTTTAAAAAAAATAAAGCAATTAGAAATACCAGGAATAAAAAGCAACACAAATGCATTAGGATTAAGCAATATATATAGCACAATTTTGTCATTGAAAGAAAAGAATACATTTACACTGCATGTTCTAAACATTCTCCTTAAAGGATATGTTGAATATGACATGAAATGACATTTATGTAATCGTAAATTTTGGCTGGCTTTGAGTTTTAGAATAAACCTATTGCTATAGGCTCAATATATCCCTACAAATTCAGTGATACCCTAACATCCAATGTGATAGTGTTAAGAGGTGGGGCCTTTGGTCATGATGACCAAACTTTTGTGAATAATGCCCTTCTTGTTTTATTGATGGAAAAAAATCCTGTAATCAAAACGAGTTTACAATGTTGACATTTATGGCTTAATTGGAATAAATCTGTCCAAATTTAAATGGTATTAAGGACCAGTTATGATGTAATATCAATAGTTCCCTCAAAACAGTGAGTCCTGGTTCCATTGTAAGACCTCTCAAAAAGCAGAACTCCAATTATTGAAGTAATTCAAACTTTTCATCTATAGAAGAAAACAATTATCTGAGAGGTCAAAACATACAATGCATGTCACATGCAAACACTGGTATTAGTATTAAGTATTTTCCCCTATTCATAGTTTCAAAACATGAGAAGTGTCTTTTAACTACTAAAAACTAAAAACTGACCTAATATTCAAATTATTTTGGAAATGGTATCTTTAAATTACTCTTAAATTTTGTTAACCTTAGTTTACCCTGATTTAGTCCATATATATGAATATATAAACTATCAAAATACTCCTTTACTTTGTCTTACTACCTCGGAGCAACATGTATTTCTACTCCTTACAATTCTGTCACATGTAGGATCTCTAAATAATAGTCCTCTTCTGATACAGCCTTGTTTTCAAATAGTTGGTTTTCTTATATAGTATTTACTTCTATTTACTGCATAAGAATCATGGATTTTTTTTCCAATTAAAAAAAATCTTAGTGGCTTCCTTAATGAGTGTGACTTTTTTAAAAATTAAGAAACTTGAGTCAGTTCTCAAAAATAAACTTTTATCATTTAGTTTTTAGTTTCAGCGTCTAGTGCCTGCCTAAAGCCAGATTCATTGCTAAGCATACCTATTCTGCTTTCTGCAGGAAAGTCATATGACCTCACTGAATTACCAGACACAAAACTTACATTACCTTCAAAAGGTAATGTGAGTTTTGTGCTTTGTAGAATTGTCAGTTCAATGTCAGTTGGATATCTAGTTGTCATACAAAAAGGCATACAGACCACAAATTGTTATAATGCAGCAAGATAATACAGCACAATGTATACTGAAATTAAAATTAACTTTTGATAAAAGGAGTGAGTACTTGTATAGAAGTAACATTTTTATCTACCATAAAAATGTATAACCGTTTCTAAAAGAGACCTGAAAGAGATGCCTTGCTTTTCTCACCAAGTGAGAACACATGCAGAAGCTGACAGTCTGCTACTCAGAGGATGGCCTTCACCAGAACCTGACCATGCCAGTACCCTTAGTCTTGGACTTCTAGGCTCCAGGACTGTGAGAAGTAAATTTCTGTTGTTTATAAGCCACCCAGTCTGTATTATTTTTTTTTAATTTTTTTTAACGTTTATTTATTTTTGAGACAGCGAGAGACAGAACATGAGTGGAGGAGGGGCAGAGAGAGAGGGAGACACAGAAGCAGAAGCAGGCTCCAGGCTCTGAGCTGTCAGCACAGAGCCCGACGCGAGGCTTGAAACCACGGACTGTGAGATCATGACCTGAGCCGAAGTCGGATGCTCAACCAACTGAGCCACCCAGGCGCTCCAGTCTGTATTATTTTGTTGTAGCAGCCTGAGTGGACAAAGAGACCTGTATTCCAATACTAAATATTGCATTATTATTATGAAGAAAGGCAATAATGACTAAATGTCCATCAACTGATGATGGATAAAGAAGATGTGGTATATATATACAATGGAATACTACGTGGCAATGAGAAAGAATGAAATCTGGCCATGAGTGGCAACATGGATGGAACTGGAGGGTATTATGCTGAGTGAATCAGGCAGAGAAAGACAGATGCCATATGTTTCCATGCATAGGTGGGCTTTGTAAGACTTAACAGAAAACCAGGGGGGAAGGAAAGAGGGGAAGGAAAAAAACCACAGAGAGGGTGAGAGACAAAACATAAGAGACTCTCAAAGACTAAGAACAAACTGAGGAGAGGGGGTGGACGGGAGGGGGTAGAGCGGGTGATGGGCACAGAGGAGGGCACTTGTTGGGATGAGCACTGGGTGATGCATGGGATCCAATTTGACAATAAATTATTTAAAAATAATAAAATAAAATATGTATATAAATAAAATAAATAAAAAAATAAAATAATGCCAATCAAAAAGAAAAAAAAGAAAGGCGATAATGAAATTTGATAACATAAAGACAATGTATGTGCTAATAAAATAGAGGTGACATACTGGAAGGCAGTGTAGATGTACAATTTATTTGGGATTAATAATTTCTAAAATTAATGTCATAAGAAATACTAATTATGTTATTTAAAGTTGTAAATGAAATTGATAGGAGAATTAAAAATTATAGGATGACTAAGTGGAGGAGAATTGAAGAAGGGAAATGGCAAATGGGACAAACTCTTACTTTTTATATCAAGAAGTGAATAAATAGCCAAAGGTTAAAGTAGAGGAACATTTGAAAACAAAGCATTGTTTTAGAATTATCGTGTTATCCATCAGAAAAGTAAAGACACACACAATTAAGAGAGCTATCCTGTGGAGTGTGAACAGAAGTAAAACAGAAGATTTACATCATTCTGTACTCAGCATACTTTGTCCCCCATACATTTAAGATAATTCTACAATATTTTTTAATCAGAAAAATTCAGCATTACTCTTTGAACTCTAACAATTATTAGCATTGGTTTTCTTGGATCAATTGTGAATCAGGTGATATATTCAGAGACAAGGTTTTCTTCATGCCATTTTGGGCTCATTTCCAGAAATGTGATCACAATTCATGGTAAAGTCATGGAAGAGCAGACAAGGAAGGGACATGCAGTCCGACCAGTTCAACTAACTGAGGTAGCTGGCTATAATTTTAAGCCTTGTCTTCTCCCTTTCCTTCCACACAACAGTGGCTGGTGATCCAATTCTGGTCCCTAATAAATATATTCCTATTGAATTGCAAGTATTTCAATATCCAAATCACTAGTCAAACTTTTACACCAATTGGTACATGATTTACTACAAAGAAAAGTATGAAGTCTTGCACAAAATTTCAACAAATCTGACCCTTTAAAACACTGATAGCTTAAACGCAGGAATATTAACAGAATCTAAGTTGTGAAGAAGTTACTTTTCTTTACTGGTTTGTAATAGAAATGTCTCCTCCTCTTGAGAGGTTAAACATTTGTATCTGAGCAAGTTTACAATGATAAACTATAAAGACTTTTTACATAATGCCATTTTCCTGTAACTGTCCAACTCTTAAGTTAGATATTTCACTGCGTCTTTAATTGCACTGTAGATCTCTGTGCATTGCACTGAATGGCAGACAGAGGTCAATGTATATCCCTATAAAAATGAGGGGAAAAAACTTTATGATATTAATTTCATCCACTGACACCTGACCTTTTCGTTTTTTCAAATGAGCCAGCTAAGGTAAGATCAATAAAGATAATTGTTAAAATTGTCTTATTTAAAAGTTCCAATACTTGATTCTCAAGTATACATACACACAGATACAAAAATAAACTTCATATGGACTTTATATTGATAATAATGAATTGCAGAATACATTTAGAATGCCTTTCTTATTAAAATTTTTTTAATAAATTTACATGTGAAATTAAAATGTGCATATTCAGCTTAGGCTGTCATTTAAAAAATCTCTAGATATTAATGTTTTCTCAATTTTAGTAAAATTTACAATATTATTTCTCACTGCGATTAAGTTAAGGGGGAAAGCAAATGGTGTTTCTTAGAATAAGGACCATTTGGGTCTACCATGGTGAAAGAAATTCAGGAAGTTTTTGCTTGACTGCTATTTCTAAATGTGCTTTCTGTTTAAGAATGGCTACTTGGCTTTTCAGTATGTATTTTTCTGAAAAAAGGAAAAAGCTTGGGAAAGAGTGGTAAAAAGCTTTAACGTGTTAATGTTTGTAACTCTTTAGAAGTAGAAAGCATTTTCTAATTTGACCAATTATCTGCCCCCTTTTTATGTCTAGAGGTTAAAAGGAAGATTTTATAAGAAATCCTGCAACTGAAGAATAAGTTTCATAATCATTGAATTAAAAACTCATATTTGAAGTAGGTTTGGATTCAATATTAGAGATAAAGGGGACAGCATCTACTGAGTAAAAGAAGGTGGTGCTTTTCTTGCTGTTATTCTCATATATATATATATATGGTTAAACATCCTGCTGCTAGTTTGGACAGGCATTCATGCATAGTGTACAGGGCTCTGCCAACAATTAGAAGATTGATCTTGACAAGTCCCTGAAATTTCCTATGCTCCATTTCCATTCTGAGTGGAGACACAGATGCAACCTGGAACGTGCTGTACTGGGTCTCCTCTCGATAGTACCCCGTTTTCTTTATTGACTCTGAATCATTTGATAGATCAGGCTCATTCTTCTTGGCCCCACTTAAGGAATCAAACAGATATTTGGAAGATTTGGTTGGCAGTGGCAAAAGGAGGGTAGTAGGAAGATCCTCTAGGACATGAGAAACTAAGAAACTTCCATTATAATAGAGGTCAGAATTCAAAAGCCTTTTAATGTTTTCTTTTTGTTTTTTTTTTTGTTTTTTTTTTATTTTTGAGACAGAGAGAGACAGAGCACGAGTGGGGGAGGGACAGAGAGAGAGGGAGACACAGAATCTGAAGCAGGCTCCAGGCTCTGAGCTGTCAGCACAGAGCCCGACGCGGGGCTCGAACTCACAGACCGCGAGATCATGACCTGAGCCGAAGTCGGACGCTCAACCGACTGAGCCACACAGGCGCCCCTCAAAAGCCTTTTAAACATGCACCGAATGTACAAAAACAACACAATGGCATTTTAAAACTGATTATTCTTAACCATAATATAAAATCAAAATAAAACCTTAAGAGTAAATATAAAATATAAATAAGTTAAACTAATGAATACAGAATGATCTTTGATAAGTATACTCCAACTTAATTTCAAAATTTCCTTGTATTTATTTAACAAAGTAGTTGCTATTTTATTCATGAAAAGGGACTCTAGTTGTTGGTTCACTGATATAGCTTCAGTAGATGTCAAAGACGAGTGGGGAAAAAAAAATGAGTCTCTTATTTACATTCCAAAGGAATCGGAAGAATAAACTCATGGGCACTTAAAAAGTATGCAGAATGCCTGATTGCTCTAAAATTATGGGCTCAGGAGAAATTAGGCACATAACTTTTTGAGTTCAATGAATTGTGATTTTCCCCCCAGCTATGACTCATATAATATAATGCTGGTGACTCAGTCTCTTACTGCTCACTAACCTCAAATCACACCTGTGTATCTATTACTGAATTCAGAACTCTTCGAGCATTATGTACTAGGAATTTAAAGGCTTTTGGCAGAGTATGCTTTTTCTTACAGAAGGTCACAGGAGGTACTGATGCAGTAAGAAATCATCACATGTGGCCCTTTAATACCCAATTCCCTTATGTATCCCAACTTGCTTTCAGGTGAACAAGCTATCCTTATGATCCCCAAATGAACCTGTGTCATTATCAGAAAATTCTAAAACTCAGTCTCACAGTAGCTTTGTTCATTGAAGGCAAGTATTTCCTGGAATGCAAACCCCTAATGAAAGCCTGGTAGGAACAATTGACCTTGAGTTCCCTTGGCTCCTAGTCAATTTAATATGGATCCATCTACTTTTATCAAATATTACCTCTGTCCAAGTGGGCTTTAGTGATGCTATTAGCAAAACATCATTAAGTGAGGGAAATGGAGAGTATTAGAAAATTAACCACTGCCAACAGAAATAAAATTTGGAAGAATGCATATGTGTATCCTGTTACACCATCTTTGAAAGATGTCCAGATTCACACCTGTCTTCTTTCATCGAAGGCAATCTGAGTACTCCCTGAGAGCCCAGTGTGTGTTTAAAAATATGCTTTTTGGCAATTCCTTTGTTGAATTAATAATATTTAAAGAGATCATATAGGAAATTTGCTTTAAATATATGAGTGAGAAAATTATATTTTCTTGCAAAGACTCCATGTTAAATTATTTTAATTAAAGTCATAAAGTCAGACTGAATATATAAAGTGTAAGAATTCAAATTATCACAAATTTAATGAAGCAAATTACACAGAATTAATGAGCAGACTTTGAATTTTAACCATGATTTTAAGGGTCTTATTTGGTAAGTCTTCAGAATTATTTTGCTTATCCCACAAGGATTTGAGGGATCTCACATGATGCGCCAAAAATTACATCAGGAATTCTGCAGTCAGGGAAGGAATTAGGGACATGGAAGAGTACTATACTTAGCTGGACAAACATTTATCAGGATCATATCTCAGAAACTTGGGACCATTAAAAGACTTAGATTTAATTTAAAAAAAATGTAGAATGTTCTCCCTTCCCCACATCTTTCTATCAAACCAACAAGATTTCAATATAGTAACAGTGAATTATAGTTGAGGGTGCGAGACACTGTCTTTCTGATGAAGAGTATTTAGAGAATCTCAAAGTCAAGAGGGGAAACAAACACAAGTGCACAAGAGGATTCTGAAGCTTCTGGCATCTACGGTTACAGCAAAATTAAGCATAATGCAGCTGCTAGGCAGCATATGAATTCTCACACTAATTCTCACAATAAAGGCCTATTAACTTAAGTAGTTTCTGTTACTCAATACATGTCCAGCCTTAGACAAAAAAATGACACTGCATGCCAAAAGGCAAGAAAAAAACAGAGTTGAAAGAGACTAAGATAAGTGAAATAAATAACAGTAATATCATGAGGAATGCGACAAATTAGATATACTTGGATTTAAGATACCTATACTACATGTTATTGGAAGGAGGTCTTACATCACTTAAAAATGTACATTAAATAAAACCACCTTTAAAAAAAACAAGATGTGTAATTGATTCATTAAGAGATAAGATTAAATGGAATCATAAAATGCTAAAATGCTCAGTTAAAATCAGAGAAAGCAGAAAAAAAGGAAAAACAAGAGAACAAATGCAATTAATATATAACAGTTACAATCGGAGTAGGTATTACTACAGTTTTATCAGGATCACTTTAAATGTGAGTGGTATAAATACATTCATTAAACAACACAGATCGTCAGAGTGAAATAAAAAAAAAGATCCAACCGTATGTCGTCAACAAGAAACTCACATCAAATTTAAAGAATAAAGTGTGTCATTCAAAACGATTGTTTCCTTGTTGATTTTCTGCTTTGGTGATCTGTAAGTGAGGTGCTGAAGTCCTCTACTATTAAGGTATTAATATCAATGCATTTGTTTATGTTTGTGATTGATTTATATATTTGAGTGTTTCCACATTGGGGAAATAGATGTTTACAATTGTTAGATCTTCTTGGTGGATAGTCCCCTTAATTATGATAGAATGCCCTTCTTCATCTCTTGTTACAGTCTTTATTTTAAAATCTAGATATTCTGATGTAAGTATGACTACTCCAGCTTTCTTTTGGCAACCATTAGCATGCTAGATGGTTCTTCATCCCCTTACTTTGAATCTGAAGGTGTCTTAGGTCTAAAATGGGTCTCTTGTAAACAGAATTTAGATGGATCTTGTTTTCTTATCCATTCTGATACCTTATGCTTTTTGCTTGGAGCATTTATAGTTCCTCATGATATTGGAGTGAGTACTGAAAGATATGAATTTATTGTCATTGTGTTGCCTATAGAGTTGGCGTTTCTGGTGGTGTTCTCAGGTCCTTTTTAGACTTTGATGCTTTCGGTCTTTTTGTTTTGTTTTGTTTCAACTTTTCTCCCTTCAGAGAGTCCCCCTTAAAATTTCTTGCAGGGCTGGTTTAGTGGTCATAAACTCCTTTAGTTTTTCTTTGTCTAGGAAACTCTTTATCTCTCCTTCTATTTTGAATGACAGCCTTGCTGGATCAAGAATTATTGACTGCATATTTTTCTGATTCAGAATGTTGAATATATCCTGCCACTCCTTTCTGGCCTGCAAGTTTCTGTGGAATGGTCTGCTGCAACCCTGATCTGTCTTCCCATGTAGGTTAAGGACTTTTTTTTTTCTTGCTGCTTTCATGATTCTTTCCTTGTCTGAGTATTTTGTGAATTTGACTATGATATGCCTCATTAGTAGTCACTTTTTGTTGAATCTAATGGGAGTCCTCTGTGCTTCTCGGATTTTGATGTCTGTATCTTTCCTCAGGTTAGGAGATGTACCAAAAAGTATATGGAGACCAATGAAAATGATAACACAAAAGCCCCAAACCTCTGGGATGCAGAACAGATCAACAGAAAGCCATCAAAATCCTAAAGGAGAAAGCAGGCAAAAACCTCTTTGGCTTCGGCCACGGTAATTTCTTACTCAACATGTCTCCAGAGGCAAGGGAAAAAAATTAAAAATGAACAATTGGGACCACATCAAGATATAACCTTCTGCATGGTGAAGGAAACAATTAGCAAAACTAAAAGCAACTGATGAAATAGGAGAAGGTATTTGCAAATGGCATATCAGATAAAGGGTTAGTATCCAAAATCCATAAAGAACTTATCAAACTCAACACCCAAAACACAAATAATCCAGTGAAGAAGTGGGCAAAAGACATGAAGAGACAGTTTTCCAAAGAAGATGTCCAGATGGCGAATAGACACATGAAAAGATACTCAACATCACTCATCATCAGGGAAATACAAATCAAAACCACAATGAGATACAATTTCACATCTGTCAGAATAGCTAAAATTAACAACTTAGGCAATGACAGATGTTGGCAAAGATGCAGAGAAAGAACACTTTTGCACTGCTGGCGGGAATGCAAACTGGTGCAGCCACTCTGGAAAACAGTATGGAGGTTCCTCAAAAAATTAAAAATAAAACTACCATATGACCCAGCAATACAGGTATGCTGTTTTAAAGGGCCACATGCAGTGCAATGTTTATAGCAGCACTATTAAGAGTAGCCAAAGTATGGAAAGAGCTCAAATGTCCATAAACCAATGAATAGGATAAATATATATATGTATATATATTTACTATACACACACACACACACACACACACACACACAATGGAGTATTAATCGGCAGTCAAAAAGAATGAAATATTGCCATTTTGCAATAACATGGATGGAACTAGAGTGTATTATGCTAAGCAAAATTAGTCAGAGCAAGACACATACCATATGACATCACTCATATGTGGAATTTAAGATACAAAACAGATGAACATAAGGTAAGCGAAGCAAAAAGAATGTAAAAAATAGGGAGGGGGGGACAAAAGATAAGAGACTATTAAATACAGAGAACAAACTGAGGGTTGCTGGAGGGATTTGGGCGAGGGGATGAGCTAAATGTGCAAGGGACATTAAGGAGGACACTTGTTGGGATGAGCTCTGGGTGTTATATGTGGCGGATGAGTCACTGGATTCTACTCCTGAAATCATTACTGCACTATATGACAACTAAATTGGATGTAAATTTAAAAAAATTAATTAAGAAACATAAGTAAAAATAAATGTAAAGAATAAAATGTTAAAAGTAAAAGTATTTATCATGCTAACAATAATTAAATGGGCACTGGAGTGGCTATGTTAATTTCAGTCAAAGTAGAGATTAGAATAAGGAAACTACCAGCTATAAAAAGAACGTAATGACAATAAATCTATCCCCATAGAAAGGACAGCATCTTAAAAGTGTATGTACCTAACAATATAGCATCAAAATACTTCAGACAAAAACTCAAAGAATTTAAAAAAGAAATAAAGAAATCCACTATTACACCTAGAGACTTAAATAATCACTTTTAATAATGTTTAAGTGTTTATTTATTTTTTATAGAGAGACAGAGTGTGAGCAGAGGATAGGCAGAGATAGAGGGAGTCACAGAATTCGAAGAAGGCACCAGGCACTGAGCTGTTAGCACAGGGCCTGATGCAGGTCTGAACCCACAAACCATGAGATCATGACCTGAGCTGCAGTAGATGCTTAACCAACTGAGCCCCCCAGGTGCCCCTCCACTTTAATAATTAATAAATCAAGCAGGCAGAAAATCAATGATTTTATCTATTGAATGTCCTATCAATCAACCGACTACAATTGACATTTAAAGATTACTTAATCTAACAGCAGCAAAAATACACTTTCTTCTCAATCTCACATGGAGCATTCACCAAAATAAACTACATTTTGGGTTATAAAGAGTTGTACAAATTTAAAAAATAGAATTGTTCAGAGTGTATTACTGATAGAAATAACTAGAAGTCAATAACAGAAAAAAACTGAAAAATCACCAAATACAGTTTAAACAATACAATTCTACATTTCTAAATAACACGAGTCAAAAAAAGTATCAAAAGGAATTAAAGCATATTTTGAATTAAATGAATATGAAAATTCTACCCAGGAAAATTTGGGGATAGCGTGAAATGGTGCTTAGAGGAAAGTTTATAGTATTAAATTCATATATTGGAAAAGAAAAGAGATCTAACACTAATAACCTAAGCATCCACTTTAGGAAACTGAAGAAATAAGAAAATATATGCCTAAAAGTAAGAGAAATAAAGAATAATAAAAATTAGTGCAAAAATGAATGAAATTTTACAGTTCTTTGAAAAGAAGAAAATGAATTACCTTTATCAGAAATGAAAGAAGGGTTATTATTACTGATTTCTTGGACATTAAAAGGAATACTACAAGCAACTCTGTGTTCACAACTGATAACTTATATGAAATCAATCAGTTGCATGAAATATACAAACTATCAAAACTAAACCAAGGAAGTGTAGATAATCTGAATAACACTATATCTATTAAAGACATGGAATAAATAATAATAGTATCAATGGTGAATTGTCGCAAACTTTCGACTAAGAAATGATGCCAATTTTCTAGAATCCTTTCCAAAAAATAGAACTCAATTTATAGGTTTGTCCTTGCCCTAATACACAAAACAAATAAAGATATTACAAGAAAGGAAAACTACAGACTAATATGTGTCATAAACATAGACATAAAAACCAGCAACAAAGTAGCAGTGAATGGAATCCAACAATATAAAAAGAATTACATATTATGATTAAGTGAGACATACTCTAAGTATGCAATACTGGTTCAACATTTGAAAAAGTCAATAAAAACAGTGCATCACATCAACAGGCTAAAGAAGATATAATACAATCATATCGACTAATGCCAAAAAAGCATTTGACAAAATCCAGTGCTTGTGATAAAAATTCTCAGCAAACTAGAAACAAAGGGGGCATTCTCAATGTAATACAGAACACCTACAAAAACCATAGCTAAAATCACAGTTGGTACTGAGACTGGACACTTTCCCCCTAATACGGAGAACATGGCAAAGACACACTCTCCCTCCACTCCTATTCAGCATCATACCCCATGTAGTGAAATAAGACAAGAAAAAGAAATATACGATATAGAAACTAGAAATAAATAAATAAGTCTCTCTTTATTTGCAGATGATATACTTACCTATGTAAAACACCCTGAAGAATGAAAAAAAAAATCCTGAAACTAAAAAGTGAGCATATAGAAAGATCATAGGATAAAAGGTTACTATACAAAAGTTAATTTCTTCCCTATACATTAACAATGACCAACTAAAATTTGATATAAAAATATACCATTAATAATAGCAAGAAGCTAAATGAAATCATTAATTATAAATTGAACACATTAATGATCAGTATGCCAAAAATTTTAAATCATTGATAAAAGAAATCAAAGAATATCTAAGCAAATGGGGAGATATTCATGTTTATGAATTGAAAGACTCATTATTATTTATATGTTAATTTTTTATCAAATTGTTCTATAGGTTCAGTGCAATCACCACTAAAATCCAAGCAAACTATTTTGGAGATATCAACAAAACAACTCTAAAGTTTATATGAAAAGTTAAAATGTCCACCCTAGACAATACAATACTGAAGAAGAAAAACAAAATTGGAGAACTAACACTACCAATTTCAAGACTTAATGTAAAAATATAAAAATTAAAGCAGTGTGGTATTAATAAAATATTAGACAAATAGATCAACGGAACAGAACAGAGAGCACAGAAATAGACCTGCATAAATGTAGTCCACTGATTATTGACAAATACACAATTCAGTGGAATAATGGACAAATTCCAAATCAGTAGAAAAAGGACAGTGTTTTCAAAAAGTAGTGCTGGTGTAATTGGACATTCATATGCAAAAATAAAATAATCTAACAACGAAATTACATATTTCACAAAAGTTAATTATTTAAGATAATTATTAGGCATAAAAGTAAAATGCAAAAATTATAAAAATTCTAGATGATAGAATAAATCTACATGACCTTGTTTTTGGTGATTAAATTTGATATACAACACTAGAAGTAAAATCCGTGAAAGAAAAAAATATTGGTAGGTTACACGTTATTAAAATCAAAATTCTTCTCCCTCTTCTTTTTTATTTTTATTTTAGAGAGAGAGGAAGCAAGTACGAGTGGGGGAGGGGGTAGAGGGAGAGAAAGAGAATCTTAAGCAGACTCCATGACACAGGGATCAATCCCCCGACCCTGGGATCATGACTTGTGCTAGAATCAAGAGTTGAAGGCTCACCAACTGAGACACCCAGGCACCCCTAAAATTCTCCTCTTTAAAAGACACTGTTAAAAGAATGAAAAGACAGGCAGCAGATGGGGAGAAAATATTTGCAAGCACATGAAACACATATCTGAAAAAAGACTTAATCAAAATATGTTTGGATTTGCCAAAAACGTGGTTTAAAACCTCCAAAATTCCACACAAGAAAAGAACTGATTAATAAGTAGGCAACAGATCTGAATAGATACCTCACAATGAATACTTGAAAATGACAAATAAGCATATGGAAAGATGCTCAATATCATTTGTCATTGAAGAATTATAAATCAAAATAAAAATGAATCCTAGTTAATACATTACGACAATAAAAGGAAACAAAAGGCATATAGATCAGGAAAAAAAGAAATAAAATTTCCTTTATTCACAGATGACAAAATTGTCTATGAAGAAAATCTGAAAGTATTGGCCGAAAATACCCAATCAGCCAAATAAACAAATACACCTCTCCTAGAACTAATAAGCAATTGCAAGATACAAGGTTAATACACAAAAATCAATAGCTTTCCTACATACCAGAACTGAATAAGTGGAATCTAAAATTTAAAATATAGTACCATTTACATTAGCACCCCTCATATGAAATATGTATATTATGAGGAAAACTATAAAACTGTGATGAAAGAAATCAGAGAAATAGTGAATAGAGAAATATTCCATCTAAATATATAAGAAGACTCAATATTGTCAAGATATCAGTTCTTTCCAACTTGATCTAGAGATTCAGTACAACCCCAGCCAAAATCCCAGCAAGTTATCCTGGTAATATCTATAAACTTATTCTAAATTTTATATAGAAAAGTTAAATACCCAGGATAACCAACATAATATTGAATGAGAAGAAAAAAGTTGGGGCACTGACACCATCCAACTTCAAGACTTACAATAAATCTATAGTAATCAAGAGTAGTATTGGTGAAAGGATAGGCAAATAGATCTTGAAACAGAATACAAGTCCAAGAGAGACCCACACAAAGATAGTCAACTAATCTTTGACAAAGGAACAAAGACAATGGAGAAAGATAGTCTTTTCAACAAAAAGTGCTGCAACAACTGTCAAATACATAAAAAAAAAAAAAGAATCTAGACATAGATCTTACACCCTTCACGAAAATTAACTCAAACTGAATCACAAACCTAAATGTAAAACACAAACCTATAAGACTCCAGGAAGGTAACATCGGAGAAAATGGGGATGATACCTGGGTTTGACAGTGACTTTAGATACAAATCAAAGGAAAGAAAGAGAAAATTAATAAGCTGGAGTTTACTAGACTTAATTTTTTTCCCTCCGTTAAAGACACTGTCCAGAGAATGAAAAGACAAGCTACACACTAGAACAAAGTATTTGCTAAAGACACATCTGATAAAGGTCTCTTATTCACAATACAGAAAGAACTCTTAAAAGTCAGCATTAAGTAAACGAAACAATTTTTAAAAAGACCTAAACAGACACCTCACCTAAGAAGATATACAAATGTCAAATAAGCATATGAAAACATAGTAACATCATATGTCACTAGGGAAATGTAAATTAAAAAACAATGAAATAATACTGCACACCAAAATCCAAAATCCAAAAGACTGACAACAGCAAATATTGGTGAGGATGTAGAACAAGAACTGTCACGAATTGCTAGCGGGAATGTAAAATGGTACAGCCACTTTGGAAGAGTTTGGTGGTTTCTTACAAAACTATGCAATCCCGCAATCATTCTCCTTGGTATTTTGCCCACACAAACGTTTGCTCAACCAACATGCCCTCTGATAGGTGAGTGGATAAATAAACTGCGGTACAACCAGACAATGGAATATTATTCAGCACTAAAAAGAAATAAGCCATCGAACTATGAAAGACATGGAGAAACCTTAAATGCATATGATTAAGTGAAAGAAGACAATCTAAAAAAGCTGCATAGTGTATAATTCCAACTATAGGCATTATGGAAAAGGAAAAACTACCGCAATAAAAAGATCAGTGGTTGTCAGCAGTTCATTGGGTACGGATTGAATACATGAAGCACAAAGTCGTTTTTATGATGGTGAAACTATTCTGTACCACATTAGGATTGATAAATGACTCTATGCTTTACTCAAATCTCAGAACTTTACAGGACAAAGAGTGCTATAACTTTAATGCACACAAATTCTTATAAAAATAGTTTAGGAGATCTGAGGATCCCAGGAGAGAAGATGTGATCAGACAGAAGAATCTAACTATGTTACAAGTATGAAATGACTTCACTGAAGGCAGAGGCAGACAATATGCTAACCTGGGTAGCTCTGGAAATGAATGAAGCATATTAGATTAAAGGGAAAAAAAAACTATAAATAAGCACATAAATAAAGTTGTTTTCCATGGGTGAATGGCTGTTCTATAAACTGGAATTGAACAACTGAGTGAAAGGGTTATCAAATACTGGAAATCTATTTTCTCACTGGAGAAGGAAGTTTCCGACGAGCAAAGAAAGAGGGTTAGAATGACCTGCATGGTGATGAATTACAGTTGGAGAATCAGGGTTAAGTCATGTTTAGCCTAATTTAGAAACAGATGGTTATATACAGAAATACTTATAGATAAGTATACATACATGGGTCAGATGCTCGGAGGTTCTGGAGGAAATGACACTTCAGTAGCAACGAAAGGAGTTGGGTCTCCTTGGAGAACTAGCTGAATCTAGGATTGGGGCAGGGAATATGCAAAATGAGCCTCAACCATTCTGGGATGTTAAAAAGTAAACAAGCACCAAAACCAAAAAGTAAATACAATGATGGGGTGTCAAAGAGACACAGGTGCCAAGTAAAAGCGCCTCCAAGGCCAAAGTTGGAATAATTTGAATAAGAAATAAAGCAATATTAGATTTTAATCCGAAGTATGAAATAAATACCCATGAGTCCAGACTGGTATAAACAAATTATTGAACAACTAAATAAATGAGAAGAAACAGAGCTCCCATGCAGAAGAATTCTATATAATTTGTGTAGATATTTCACCTTCAAGGAGGTAGAGTAAAATTTTCCACTTCCTAAGTGTGGGCTGTTCATAGTGACTTCTTTCTAAGTGTATAGAATGGAAAGGCGAAGGAAACTGTAACTCTACATCAGAGAAACCTGGCAAACACCGCCACAGCCAGGAGATCAGGGCTAATGTGAAAAATAGGGTCATGTTGAGAGCAGGTACCCTTGATATGATGAACCGAATAAAAAAGACACTTTCCTTAGTGACCTTCCTCCCCAAAACCCCTAACTTCAATATAATTATGAGGGAAAAAATTGGACAAATACCAATCAAAGGGAATTCTACAAAATATCTGATCATTATTTCTCAAAACTGTCAAGGTCATTAAAAACATGGAAATCTCAGAAACTGTTGCAGTCAATAAGAGACTATGGCACCATGATGATAAAATGTAACATGGCATCATGGATGATTCTGGAACAGAAAAAAATGTCATTAAGTAAAAAAAAGGAATCTGAAAATAATTAAGTATGAAATTTTAAGTTAGTAGAAAATTTTAAACATAGATTACTTCTTTGCTACACAGCCTCTGAACAATTCCTTTTTCTTTGGAAGCAGCCACCTACACTCATTCTCCTTCATTCACATTGATAAGGCTACTCAGGGAGAGATCAGGCTGCACTCTTTGTGGCATGCTGTCAAATATCAGTGGTGTTTGCATCTGCTGCTCAATATGAGTCTTGAGACACTGATTCCAATTGCTCATTCTAAACTCCATTCTTTTTATGTTTACTCAAGATTGCCTCCCTAAAACTTTAAACTCTTGAGTGTCGACATAGGAACTGTGTTCTTGTTGATGCGTTTTACTCACTCTGCTGAACAGCAGGTCCGTGATGAATTTGACCTTCTGCCTGTGAACTCTGCTCAGTGTTTTGAATTTCTGGGCTCTAGCCTATGGCCTGACAATCTAACTTCAACTCTTCCTATTACTTTCCGCAGATGAAATTAGTTAGCAGGAGATAAAGATACCAGCTTGCCATGTGTCCTTGACAATATTCTCAGACTCCTTGTGTTTTACCTTCCCCATGTGTAACTAAGGGGAAGTGTATACACCAAGGCTCAGGATTAGAGTAAGTATTATGGGCTGAACGTACTGCCTGAAACATAATGGATTTCATACATTTTAGTTATCATTTTTAGTAATGCTGGATTTCATACATTTTAGTTATCATTTTTAGTAATGCTGTTACCTTTGGCCACAAAACAACTCAGAAACCTAACCATGTCTTGTTTTCTAGATTTTCCAGGAAACACTGGCTTGTGGCATCAATTCTAGCGATGAAGCTGCCCAGTCCTTAAAGCAGCTGGCACTCCTGCTTCTCAGCCTCAGTTCTGACCATGAGTATCACACCATCCCATTTCTCTCTTTCAACTTTGCAGCAGATACTGAGTTTCTAGTTAAAACCTAGTTATTTGTCAGGAAAGTGTCTTATTCATAATAAGCCAGGCCTTCAAATCTATTCTCTTATTCACATAGGAAATTATTCAGAAAGAGGATCAAAACGGGACCAAATTAAGAATCTGAGTTTAACATTTCAATACTTATGTTTTATCCATGATTAAATGTGCACTTTTTTCAACAGTGCCAGTGTGTTTGAGGGGATTGCCTTTGTATATACGAAAACATATGGCATAGTTGGTACGAGTAGTTAGAGATTTGGCAACACTTTTTGGTAATAGGGTTATTGTCCATGAGGAAGTCTACGTATGTTTCACATGGAGTAGACAAAAAGGTACCCTGATGGTCGATCTGTATTTCTGTTTTGTTCTTGACATTGCATAGATATGTTGCGAGCTGAAGCAAATACTTTTCCACTCTTGGTAAAAATTTAAACAGATAAAATGTAATTAAAAAACACTGCTTTGAAATCTAAGGTATTTTTTTTCCTCCTGAACTCTAAATTTTGAATTTACAGTCTAACAATTTATGGATCCTCACTTGTAACATACTTTTAAATGAATTCCCTTTCTTTGATCATAATTTTCCCCCGGAATCAGAGCAAGCACATTCTTTTTCTCCATACACATACAAAAACGGCAATAAAACAATTACAGCGAACTCAGAAAACATTTGAGGTCATACCACTCAATATTTTAAATGTAAAATTGAAATTCTTAAGTTTTTCCAAATGCTTATGATGTTTCCTCAGTAAGAGGAAAAATGTCTCTGCCAACACATTTTGGTGTTTTCATCTCCTTTCATAGGAATCTCTAAGGGTTTCCTAATTAGAAGAATTTACAGGAAATGCCACACAGTCTAAATAACTGATGTATTGTAATTAAAGTCTCAGCAATTTAGCAAATTAACCTTTATATTTTACAGCATCAAACTACATGGCAGGTTCCAGAAAGTTTTTAAAGCAAGTAATTGAAGAAATTATCAAAAGCTAGGAAATAGAGGAGAAGAAAACATTTCTGGGTTGTTACTACAGACTTTAAGTGTTCAATTAAGTTGACAACAGTGATCTTTCTCTAGGATTAAAAATAATAAAAGAGATCCGCTGTAAAATATAAGACACTAATATATTTCAACTTGTGTACAATAAGGCAAAGGAAATATCTATACTTTTAATTGTTAATATCTTAGCAAAACTTGTAAATTTCTATTTATGCTATGCCATATTAATAAAACATGTAAATAAAATTATTTTAAGTGACAGTAAAGTTACATAGAGATTGAAAAGATGAACTGAGTGGTTAAATAGTTGTTAAATTAATTTTTATACAAATCTTTGTATACTCAGATCAGTCCAGAATTGAATACAAAAGAGAATCCATTGTTTTGTGTTGGGAGCCGTTTTACGCTCGCAGGTTGAGACCCCTCCCTGTGTGGAAAAGGTTGAGGCAAAGCTCCCGCCAGCCAAACTGGCACCTAATCTTACCTCCTTCTAAATAATCTTTCAGGCCTGGATTTCTTGAACTGCTCCCATTGGCCTAAGGGATATAATGCTCTTTGGTTTTATGGCATATGGAAAAGGGGATCTGGAGCGCGATGTCTTGATGGATAACATCTGAATGAGAGTAACCTGGTCAGAAGTAACCTCAAAGTTGCCTCCTGGGGATAGGTTACACAAGTCGATCATACAGAATAGCAGTTATGAGTTGGCTAGAAATTAGGCCCCAAGACTCCTTGAACCAAACTAGATTTTCCCTGCAGGTATAGCATTGTGTTAATCATCCCCTCAGCCCCATCATAAAACCTCAAGGCACATCTCTGAAGCTTCTCTCGGTATTTGGTTAACAGACTGATAGGAGAGATTGTAAAGAGACTTGGGACCTTCTCCGGAGGTTGGCTTAGCCCAGAAGTTAGGAGCACTGTTTACAGATAAGGTACAAACAATAGCCAAATAAAAGTAGCTACACATATCTTCACTGATTAACAACAAATATTGAGTACCTTCCTGAGGTTAACATTTCACAAATCCTTTTGCTATTCCCATCTCCACGCTCACTTATAATAAAAAGGCAATAACAAAATACTTTTACAGAAACTGCTGTTTGTCTAAAGAACAGATAAACATGAGCTCTTACGATATAGGCTCACTCACTCACAAAGGAAAAGAACTTAGACAAATAGTAGAGATCATGTTTCTACCAAACAAATAATACCTCCTCCATTATGGTTAAAGATTAGGGATAGAATGATCTATAGATGGTCAACATAGGCAACAATGTATGCGCCCCCTGTTTACTGAGGGCTACAACAACCCTGCTCTCTTCTTAAACATCTTGTTATTTTCTCTGCTATAAGCCTACCTAACTCTGCCCCAAAAACTGTGCGTGGTCTATTGTTTGGAAGAGAGTCATAAAAACGGTTACTGCCTAATCTAAGATAAGACTTTCTCCTTCTAGGTCTGGGGGATTCACAAATATGCCAACCTAAGAAATATTGTTAAAAATACCTTGTCACTGATGTAATGTCACTCGCTACCTTTAAAAATAAAGACACTGAGACTAGCAGGTTGGAGATGCCAAAATTGCCAGGGCTGCCTGCTTGGTCATCAGACTCCATCTCTCATGGCTCTCTCACTTCGTTTCGCCTGACGGTCCGTCCTTCGTGGACCCCTAGATTCGCCGGAACAAGGACACTGGCAGTTTTGTTTGTTTGTTATCTCATTTGATTCTTTTAGAAGTCATAATAACTCAAAATCATGTTCAGTTATAAAGTAAAAATATCAATAGTATAAGTAGTTACTTAAGTACATGGACATAATTTTTCTTCTACCTTTAGCTCAATCCAGCAACTGAAGAAATCATCTAGAAGCTAATGTTGCATGTAATGGCAAATGAAAAGCTCCTTATTTACATCTGAATTTTCCTGGTTATGTGTCTACCAGAACAAGACAGCCTTAGTATTTGTATATTTAGGATAAGTTTGAGAGTTTACAAATAACTTATTAGAAGTAACCTCAAACTAATTCATTAAGTTCTACCTAGTTCTTACAGTAATGTTTTTCTGTCTTTGTTCTTGTTTTGAATTCATACATTTACAATATTAATATAACATATAATATAATATAAAAGTCAGGGAAAATTAAGATAAATGGAATATGTGCCTTTTCCTTTATACAGAGCTCTGAGCAGAAATGCAAAATCCATAGTGCAAGTATGAATTTAAGACATAAAGCTGACAAGGTAACAAGACTCTCTCAGGTAGTCTATATGAAGTTACAGACATAACACATTATATGAATTTCTTGGTCTAAGACTCAACTTGAAGAAAATATTTCCCCTCTTTTTACTTTTATATAAAACACTATATTCTTTTATATAAGTCCAGACAACTTTATATCTGTTTTAAAACTAACTTTAAAATCATAGATTTTCAAAGACATCAAAGTTTTAAGTAACAAATATATCAATCCTGGATGGGTAATATTTTCATGTTCAAAAGTTGTGTGCCATGGTAAACTGTAAGGAGATAAGCAGTGAGCATCTTCATGTAAAATATAATAATTTATTATGATAAATACAGCTTGTCTCATAAAATAATTCCTTAGGAGCAGTATCAACAGATTGTCTTAAGTTTTCCTGAAAAGTTTCCCTGAAAAAGAATCATATATTTTGCAAACAGAAATATTTTTACCTTTTCTTTATGTGAATGTGACATTTGTTTCTGTGCCTGAAATTACCTGGTGACTCTTACCACAAGGCTGCAGGTGGAAAGTCCTAGGAAGGTTGAATGGATTCTCCAGAGTGGTGGAGAATCAATAGAATACCTGCCACATGAATTACTTATTTTTTTTCCTTTGTGAGCATTTACTTTGTTATCCTACCAGTTTTCTTGTATGACCTCAAAGCTTTCTCAAAGTTGCCAAATATAAATTCATGGACTTTGAATAATAATTTCTTCTAAAATTTGAATTGGTTTTAAATTGACACCAATGAGACTTCCAAATCCTTGTGGCATTCAAATGATTTTCTTTCACATACTAACTTGTCACTATTACTCTGGTGATTTGAATGCAACTAGATGACACCTTTTTATTTTTATTTACTGTGACATTGATGCTGATAATTTGAACTTTAAGTGACAGTGTTAATATTGATAGTAGCAACATAAAGTCAAAGGATGTCTTTGCAATAAAATGTGAATTTCAAACTTATTCTAAATAAAGATGATAAGGGAATTATTTTATTTGGAATCTTCCAGAGATTAAAGTAGACAACGGATAACAAGAATCCCAAAACAAAATTCTTTAAAAAGGATAAAAGAATCCAAAGAAACATCATGGAGAGTTATTTTAAATCAAATATGACCAAAAACAAAACAAAACAAAACAAAACAAAACACAAACACAACAACATAAGGAGGGAAAAGAGAAAAGTTACAGAAAGAAGGTTAAGCAGTCTGGAAACTATACTAATGTATTTCCTTCTTCATTTGTTAATTTTGACAGAAAGGACAGAATATCTCAGTGTATTTAATGTGATAATAATGGCTTGCTTGTTTTGTTTTTCTCATCAAACACTAACTATGCCCCTTTGCCCTCTCTTTTTCTATAAGTCTGACAAAGTATTTCCCTGTTGCACTGTGGGAGAGGGGCTGTATAAAAAACAAGACTTAAGAAAACCTAACACTTTCATAAAAAATAAAAATTGAACCTTACAATATTTTTATTCCTTAGGAGAGTCAAATGGTAAGCATAATTAAAATCATCATTTCTAGAAATGTGTCTAAAAGACAGAGCATTCACACCCAGAATCACACAGACTTCTGTACTCCATGCCACAAAAAAGGTACAGAGCTTAAAGAGGTCCAGAGAGTTCAAAAACGTCATTATTCAGAGAATGGATGGGGCTGAGGTATATGGACACTTCATTCATTGATTATGCAGAACAATCCCCCACTTGGCTCCCTAAGTAGTCCATGTCCTAATCCTCAGAACCTGGGAATATGTTACCTTACATGGCAAACAGCCTTGGCAGATATGATTAAGTTAAGGATAGTGATTTGGAAGATTATCCTGGATTGATATAACCATCGGGATCCTTGTAAGTAAAAGAGTCAGAGAGGTATTTGAAGAAACTACATAGGCTTTGAAGATGGGAAAAGGTTCAGGAGTGAAGGAATGGAGACAGCTTCTACAAGCTGGAAAAGGCAAGTAAATGAATTCTTCCCTGGAGGCTTCAGAAGGAACACAGCCCTGCTGATACTAATTTTTAGCCCAGTCAGATCTATTTCAAACTTCTGACCTCCAGAACTATGAGAGAATAAATCTGTGTTGTTTTAAGCCACCAAAGTTGGGGTAATTTTTTTTGCTATAGCAATAGGAAACTAATTCAAGCACCTACAATGAAATAAGCACTGGACACAAAGATGAACCAGATATCCGTAGGTTAAAGAAATCAGTGTGAATTGGAGGAGATGTGGACTTAAGCACTGACAATACGGTATGAAAATATTCATATTTACAACACAGTGTGATATAAATATTCTCTGATGGTAGAGGAAACACAGTAAAGGAAGCATCTAATTCTGACTGGGAGAGATGAGATAGGTTTCCTTACAAGAGACAATGCTCAAGATAAGTCTTGAAAGATAGTTAGGATTTTGCCAGACAGACAAAAGAGGGAAATTCATTCCCAGCTGAGAGAACAACTACCTGAAAAACTAAAACCGCTCAGACCAGAAAATTTATATTTAAGTGAATATATTGAATTTGTTTAGTAAACCTTAATATTCTACAAAAAGAAGCCAAAAGGTTTTATAACTGTTAGATGTGGTCTAGGGAGAAAATGTTATCTTGATCTAATTAGAAGGTTTATGGATATTCTAGTTCTGACGGCAGTATCTCAGGAATGCTTACTTCACATATGTGAATTCATCTAAGCATGTTTGACACTTCATGCCATGATGGTAAGATCTCCCTATGAAAAATACAAATAAACTAAGAGGAGTGAAGGGGAAAAATGAATAGACCTATAGTACAATACCGAGGGAAATTAGCTACTGAATTATTTGTTCTATCATTCAAGCCGTTGGTTGTTGGCAAGTCAGCAAGTTTCTCGATGGCAAGGACTGTGTTTTAGATTTATTGTTGTATTCCTCAGGTTGTATAATGCAGTGCTTGTTCACAGGATGCATAATAAATATTTAAGGATTCAATTCTTTAAGGCGTGCAGTTGTCATATAGTAACCATGATTTGTGGTGATTTTCTATGCCACATAAAAACAGGATTATGGTTTGAAAGGACTCTTAAACCTGACATGACCATATGTTGCAATACTTTTTCCTAATTTCACAAATTAAAATTGAGTGTACAATGAAGCTGTGGAATAGATACAATGTGGGGATTTGTCGTGCGGTAGGTAGTAAGAGCAGCTATCATTTATTCCTCAATTTCTCTTCTATCCAGCTAGCACCACACCACTCCCTTCTAAGACTGTAAATTATGATGTTTCCCAGACTCTCCTTCCTTGATCATGGTGAATAATTCTTATAATATACTGTTGAATTTGATTTGGATCCATGTTCATCAGGGATATTGGCTTGTAATTCTCCTTTTTAGTGGGGTCTATGTCTGGTCTGGGAATCAAGCAATGCTGGCTTCATAGAATGAGTCCAGAAGCTTTCCTCCCATTTCTATTTTTTGGAACAGCTTGAGAAAGATAGGTATTAACTCTGCTTTAAGTGTCTGGTAGAATTCCTCTGGGAAGTCATCTGGCCCAGGAATTTCATTTGTTGGAAGATTTTTTTGAATTAATTAATTTATTGTTTAATTTACATCCAAGTTAGTTAGCATATAGTACAACAATGATTTTAGGAGTAGATTCCTTAATGCCCCTTACCCATTTAGCCCATCCCCCTCCCAAGTTCCTTCAGCAACCCTCCATTTGTTCACTATATTCAAGTCTCCCATGTTTTGTCCTCCTCCCTGTTTTTATATTATTTTTGCTTCCCTTCCCTTATGTTCATCTGCTTTGTGCCTTAAAGTCCTCCTATGAGTGAATCATATCATATTTGTCTTTCTCTGACTAAATTAGCTTAGCATAATACCCTCTAGTTCCATCCACGTAGTTGCAAATGGCAAGATTTCACTCTTTTTGATTCCCAAGTAATACGCCATTGTATATATATATACCACACCTTTATCTTTATCCATCGATGGACATTTGGGCTCTTTCCATACTTTGGCTATTGTCAATAGCACTGTTATAACATTGGGGTGCATGTTCCCCTTCTAAACAGCAAACCTATAACCCTTGGATAGATAACCTAGCAGTGTAATTGCTCGGTCATAGAGTAGTTCAATTTTTAATTTTTTGAGGAACCTCCATACTGTTTTCAGAGTGGCTGCACCAGTTTGCATTCCCACCAGCAGTGCAAAAGAGATCCTCTTTCTCCACATCCTCGCCAACATCTGTTGTTGCCTGAGTTGTTAATGTTAGCCATTCTGACAGGTGTGACTTGTTATCTCATGTGGCTTTGATTTATATTTCCCTGATGATGAGTGATGTTGAGCATTTTTTCGTGTGTCTGTTTGCCATCTGGATGTCTTATTTGGAAAAGTGTCTCTTTATGTCTTTTGCTCATTTCTTCACTGGATTTTTGTTTTTTGGGTGTTGAGCTTGATAAGTTCTTTATAGATTTTGGATACTAATCCTTTATCTGATATGTCATTTGCAATATCTTCTCCAATTCCATTGGTTGCCTCTTAGTTTTGCTGATTGTTTCCTTTGCTGTGCAGAAGATTTTTATCTTGGTGAGGTCCCAATAGTTCATTTTTGCTTTTGTTTTTCTTGCCTCAGAGGACGTGTTGAGTAAGAAGTTGCTATGGCCGAAGTCAAAGAGGTTTTTGTCTGCTTTCTCTTCCAGGGTTTTGATGGCTTCCTGTATTATATTTAAGTCTTTCACCCATTTTGAGTTTGTTTTTGTGTATGGTGTAAGAAAGTGGTGCAGGTTCATTTTTCTGCATGTTGCTGTCCAGTTTTCCCAGCACTATTTGCTAAAGAGACGGTTTTTATTCCATTGGATATTCTTTCCTGCTTTGTCAAAAGTTAGTTGGCCATACATTTGTGGGTCATTTCTGGGTTCTCTATTCTGTTCCACTAATCTGAGTGACTGTTTTTGTGCCAGTACCATACTGTCTTGATGATTACAGCTTTGTAATACAGCTTGAAGTCCTGGATTGCAATGCCTCCAGTTTCGTTTTTCTTTTTCAAGATTTGCTTTGGGTATTTGGGGTCTTTTCTGGTTCCATACAAATTTTAGGATTCTTTGTTCTAGCTTTGTGAAAAATGCTAGTGTTATTTTGATAGTGATTGCTATTTGTTGGAAGATTTTGATAACTGATTCAATTTCTTCACTGGTTATGGGTCTGTTCGAATTTTCTATTTCTTACTGTTTGAGTTTTGAGAGTGTGTGGGAGTCTAAGAATTTGTCCCTTTCATCCAGCTTGTCCAGTTTGTTGGCATATAATTTTTCATAGTATTCTCTAATAATTGTTTGTATTTCTGTGGTGTCGGCTGTGATTTCTCCTCTTTTATTTGTGATTTTATCTATTGGGGTTCTCTCTCTTATCTTTTTGAAAAGTCTGGCTAGGGGTGTATTAATTTTGTTTATTTTTTCAAAAAATCAGCTCTTAGATTCATTGATCTGCTCTACTCTTTTCTTTGTCCTATATTATTTATTTCTTCTCTAATCTTTATTATCTCATCTTCTGCTGGCTTTGGGTTTCTTTGCTCTTCTGTTTCTAGTTCCTTTAGGTGTGTGGTTAGGTTTTATATTTGGGATTTTTCTTGTTTCTTGTTAGGCATGGATTGCAATATATTTTACCCTTAGGACTGCCTTTGCTGCATCTTAAAGTGTTTGGACTGTCGCTTTCAATTTCATTTGCTTCCATATATTTTTTAAATTTCTTCTTTAGTTGCCTGTGATCCATTCATTCTTTAGTAGGATATTCTTCAACCTCCATGCATTTGGAGGCTTCCCAAATTTTTTCTTGTGGCTGATTTCAAATTTCATAGCATTGTGATCTGAAAATATGCATAGTATGATCTCAATTCTTTTGTATTTATTGAGGGCTGTCTTGTGACCCAGCAGGTGGCCTATCTTGGAGAATGTTCCATATGCATTCAAGAAGAATGTGTATTCTGCTGCTTTTGGATGAAAAGTTATGAATATATCTGTCAAGTGATTTATTTATTGATTTTCTGCCTAGATGATCTGTCCATTGCTGTAAGTGAGGTATTACAATCCCCTACAATTACTGTATTCTTACCAATAACTTTGCTTATGTTTGTGATGAATTGATTTACATATGTGGGTGATTCTAAGTTGGGAGCATAAGATTTACAATTGTTAGTTATTCTTTATGGACAGACCCTGTAATTTTGATATAATGCCCTTCTTCTATTACAGCCTTTAGTTTAAAATCTAGTTTTTCTGATATAAATATGGCTACTCCAGCTTTCTTTTCCCCCTGAGATCAGGAATATGACAGGAATGTCCACTCTCACCACTGTTGTTTGCATAGTGTTGGAAGTCTTAGCCTCAGAAATCAAACAATAAAATGAAGTCATACTTTCACCTTTTGTACATGACATGATACTCTACCTAGAAAAATGGAAAGATTCTACCAAAAAGCTGCTAATACTGAGAAATGAATTCAGCAAAGTTGCAGAATACAAAATCAATGTACAGAAATTAGTTACACTTCTCTACACCAATGATGAAGCAACAGAAAAATAAATCAAGAAATCAATCCCATTTACAATTGCACCAAGAACTATAAAATACCAAGAAACAGAGCTCACCAAAAATGTAAAATATGTGTATGCTGAAAACTTATGAAAAAATAGAAGAAACATAAGAAACATAAACATAACATAAGAAAACTTATGAAAAAAATAGAAGAAAACACAAAGAAATGGAAAAACATTCCATGTTCATGGATTAGAAGAACAAATATTGTTAAAATGTCAATACTACCCAAAGCAATCTACACATTCAATGCAATCCCGATCAAAATTGAACCAGCATTCTTCTCAAAGGTAGAACAAACAACGCTAAAATTTATATGGAACCACGAAAGACCCCAAATAGCCAAAGTAATGTTGAAAAAGAAAACCAAAGTGAGAGGCATCACAATCCCAAACTTTAACTTCTACTACAAAGCTATAATCATCAAAATAGTATGGTATTGGCACAAAAACAGACACACATACCAATGGAATAGAATGGAGAACCCAGAAATATATGGCTAACTAATCTTTAAGAAAGCAGGAAAGAGTATCCAGTAGAAAAAAGACAGTCTCTTTAACAAATGGTGCTGGGAGAACTGAACAGCAATATGCAGCAGAAGGAAACTGGACCACTTTCTTACACCATACACAAAAATAAACTCAAATGGATGAAAGACACAAATGTGAGACGGGAAACCATCAAAACCCTAGAGGAGAAAATAGGCAACAACCTCTTTGACCTCAGCTGCAGCAATTTCTTGTTTAATATGTCTCCAAAAGCAAGGGAAACAAAAGCAAAAATGAACTATTGGGACCCCATCAAGGGGCCCTCTGCACGGCAAAGGAAACAATCAACAAAACTAAAAGGCAACTGACAGAATAGGAGAAGATATTGGCAAGAGACATATTGGACAAAGTGTTAGTATCCAAAATCTATAAAGAACTTACCGAACTCAACACATGAAAAACAAAGAATCCAGTGAAGAAGTGGGCAAAAGACATGAAGAGATACTTTTCCAAAGAAGACATCCAGATGACCAAAAGACACATGAAAAGATGCTCAACATCATTCAGCATCAGGGAAATACAAATCAAAATCACACTAAGATACCACCTCACACCAGTCAGAGTTGCTAAAATTAATAACTCAGGAAACAACAGAAGTTGGCGAGGATATGGAGAAATGGGAACCCTCTTGCACTATTGGTGGGAATGCAAACTGATGCAGCCACTCTGGAAAACAGTGCGGAGGTTCCTCAAAAAATTAAAAATAGAACTACCCTACAACCCAGCAATAGCACTACTAGGAATTTATCCAAAGGATACAGGAGTGCTGATGCATAGGGGCACATGTACCCCAAAGTTTATAGCGGTGCTTTCAACAATAGGGGAATCATGGAAAAAGCCCAAATGTTCATCAACTGATGAATGGATAAAGAGTGTATGTTTTATATATACAATGGAATACTACTTGCAACAAGAAAGAATGAAATCCTGCTATTTGCAACAATGTAGATGGAATTGGAAGGTGTTATGCTAAGTGAAATAAGTCAGTCAGAAAAAGACAGATACGTTTTCATTCATATGTGGAACTTGAGAGACTTAATAGAAGACCATGGGGGAAGAGAAGGGGGAAAAATGGTTTCAAACAGAGAGGGAGGCAAACCCATAAGAGACTCTTAAATACAGAGAACAAACTAAGGGCTGATGGGAGTGGGAGTGGGAGTGGAGTGAGAGAGAGGGAGAAATGGTTAATGGGCATTGAGGAGGGCACTTGGGATGAGCACTGAGTGTTTTATGTAAGCAGTGAATCAAGGGAATCTACCCCCAAAACCAAGAGCACACTGTGCACAGTGTATGTTAGCTAACTTGACAATAAATTATTTTTTTTAATTTTAAAAATAAGAGAAAAGAAGCGATTAGACTCCTCTATCATTCCAAAACTTTCACAGCCAGTGAGTTTCAGGCTGTAGGAATCAAATGTCTTTTCTTTTAACCCCTATACCATGTAGTCACATACTACAATGCGTTTTAAAAATAAAGTATGAAACTTTCTCCATGATAAAGATGCCAAAGAGCACTTAGACACAAATCTAACAACAACTAAAGTCAGTGTTTTATATTTGAGAATCAACCTTTTTGAAAGATAGTCTAATATACTCATACCTGGATTGACTGAAAATGGTCTTGTTTTATTAGCTTATGATTTAAATGTCTGTAGCTTTCTAATAAGCAGTACATGCCTGTGCATGTTCACACACACACACACACACACACACACACACACACACACACACTTCCTTATGGAGAAAAATGAAGCAAAATAAAAAAATTAATACACGCTCCCAGTTCCACATTGCTATCTGTATTCCTTTTCATTCATTTTTGCATAGCTATCTATCCAAAGCTAAGTCTCCCCCTGGTCAGTTAGATCTCATTCTGTCCTAGCTGTTTAAGGACAATGTTCCCGAATTTCTCTACTTCCTTTCCCATTTTATCTTTTCTCCCTCTCTCTCTCTATTGGATCATTTCCACTGGCATTCAACATTCCCTGACTCCATTTCTCTCTCCAGTTAATTGGAATGATCATAGGATTTTTTGTTTTTAATCATAAAATGGGGAATAATATGAGGAATTCTAAAGTTATTACACCCTTGAGTGCCTGGATTAAAAATAATTTGGCTATTATCCTTTTTATGAATAGCTGGATTTTTATTTTATTATTTTAAAAGAATTTTTTAATTGTTTTTCTTAAGTGATACTGGCTTCATATAGTGAATTGGGTGCTGTTTCTTTTTTTATACATATCTGGAAAACTTCATGTAAATTTGTAATTCTTTTTAGGATTATTTCAAACAGCACATTCAAGTTTTTTAATTGTTATAGGGATGTGAAGACTTTCTACTTAAATCTGTTTTGGTAAATTTTACTTATCTAGAAATTTGATCATTATGTTAATATTTTCATTAATGTTTTAATGTTGTTTAATGTATCCTTTCATATTTTAAATTTCTGATGCATTTCTAATGTGTCTTTGTTCATACCTCATATTGTATATTTGTAACATCTTAATCTTGTTCAGATTGCCAGAAGTTTATCAATTTTACAAGTCTATTCAGACAACAAACTAGTATCTTTTCTAATCTTGTTTTTTGGATTTTTGTTTTCTAGTTCATTTATTTCTACTATCTTTATGTTTTCTTCTACTTTTTTTGTTTGCTTTCCTTTTTTTTAAGCTTTTAACTTGCATACAGCTCATATTTAGTACCTTTTCTTTTCTAATATAGCAATTAAAGATATAAATATTCCTTGATGTAGTACTTTTACTCCATTACAGAATTTCAGAAATTTAGCATTTTAATTATCTTTTATTCTAATAATGTTTTTAATTCTTATTTTGAATTCATATTTGATAAGTTAATTGGAATTATGTCTTTAAAGTCCAATAAATGTTTTATCTTTTTGTTATTGACTTCTGACTTAATTGCACAAATTAAAAATAATGTGGTATGCATGATTCTTTGAAAAACTTGAAATTTACCTAATGACTTAAACATTGTTCAATTTTTCTAATGGAACACTTAAGCCTGAAATACTTTATTCTGTAATAGTTGGGTGTGATATTTTTTATGTTTCTTACATATACACATTTAAATACAATGTTTAGCACTATAACTTAATATAAAATTGTAGGAGATATGTTGGAATCTCACAGTGATTGTGCAAGTCAATCAAATTTTCCTTTCTATAATTTGAGATTTTTTAATTGTTATAGGGATTTTTAACAGCTTTGCCGAGATATAACTTATATACCGTGCATTTCACCCATTTAAAGTATACATTTCAGTGGTTTTTAGTATATTCATAGATATGTGCAAGCTTTATCACAGTCAATTTTAGATTTATTTTACCACCTAAAAAGAAATCCCAAACTCTTTAGCCATCACCTTTTCTCTTATTCCTACCCCTGAGCCCTCAGCAACCACTAATCTACTTTCTGTCTGTATGGATTTCCTTATTATGGACATTTAATATGAATTGAATCATATAACGTGACTCTTTTGTGACTAGATTATTTCATTTAGCACAGTGCTTCAGGGTTCATCCATGTCGTGGCATGTGTCAAAACTTCATTTTTATGGCCGAATAACATCTCACTGTATGGATACACCACCTTGTGTTTATCCATTCATCATCAGAAGGATTTTGAGTTCTTTCCTTCCACCTTTCGGCTCTTGTGAATAACACTGCTTATAAACATTTATGCACAAGTATTGTGTGAACATGTTTTCTTTTATCTTGATCATATACCTAGGAGTGGAATTGGTGAATAAAATAGTAACTTATAACTAATCACTTTAGAAACTACCCATCTGTGCACCAAAGCAAATGTGATATTTTATATTTCCGCCAGAGGTGTATGAAGTTTGCAGTGTCCCTATATCTTCTCTAACACTTATTATCATCTGGCTTTTTTATTCTAGCCATTCTAAGGAGTGTGAAGTGCTATCTCATTGTAGTTTAATTTGCATTTTTCTGATGACTAACGGTGCTTTTTGACCATTTCTATATCCTCCTTAGATAAACATCTATTCAGATCCTTTAGCCATTTATTTAGTTGGGTTATTTGTACCTCTATTACTATTATAACAGCTCTCTATACATTCTTGATAGAAGTCCCTTATCAGGTCTAGAATTTGAAAGTATTCTTTTCCCTGGCTGTTAGTTATTATTCTACTTTCTTTTTTTTTCTTAATTTTTTAATGTTTTATTTATTCTTGAGAGAGGGAGAGAGAGAGAGAGAGCATGAGCGAGGGAGGAGCAGAGTAAGAGAGGAACACAGAATCCAAAGTAGGCTCCAGGCTCTGAGCTGTCAGCACAGAGCCTGACACAGGGCTGGAACTCAGGAGCCATGAGATCATGACCTGAGCTGAAGTTGGACCTTCAACTGACTGAGCCACCCAGGCGCCCCATCATTCTACTTTCTTAATGGCATCTTCAGAGGCATATATTTATAATTTGATGATACTCAATTTATTATTTTTTTCTTCTTTTACTCTTGCTTTTGATATCATATTTAAGAATCCTTTGCCAAATTCAGGATCGTGAATATTTACTCCTATGCTTTCTAAGAGGTTCATAGTTTTTGCTTTTGAATCTAGGTCTTTGATCCATTCTGACTTAATTTTTGTGTATGGTGTTAGATAAGAATTCTAGTTTATTCTTATTTTTAAAGTTTATTTACTTATTTTGAGAGAGAGAGCACACCAGAGAGAGGAAGAGACAGAATCCAAGCAGACTCCATGGTATCAGCTCAGAGTCTGACATGAGGCTTGATCTCACACACCATGAGAACATGACCTGAGCTGAGATCAAGAGTCAGATGCTTAAGTGACTAAGCCCTCAGACACCCCTCAAGTTTATTCTTTTCCATATGACTATCCAATTGACTTAGCACAATTTAACATTTTGTGATATGTGTACTAATTTAGAATTTTTATATCTTCCTATTGCACTGAAGTATTTATACATATAAAATCACCCTTTGTATCTTTAATGATGCTTTTTGTTATTACAGACTATAATGTCTGATGCATATATGGTGATTTACACTTTCATAAATATATTTATCTAGTATCTTTTTTCATCCTTTTAATTTAAACATTTTAGTTACCTTGGATTTTTGTGTACTTTGTAAATTTCATGTTGCTGAATTATTTTTGCATCTAACCTGAAAATCTCTGTTTTTTTTAACTTGTCAATGTGGCCCATTTACATTTATTGTAGTTATAAGTATATTTGGACTTGATTACATTGTCTTCCTTTGCTTTTTTCTATGTTTTATTTTTTCTACATTACTCATCTCTTTTCTTGTCCGTTTTAAGAGTCAGTTCATATTTTGTTTGTTTTGTTTTCCCCATTGGTTTTCTTAGTATCATGAAGATAGGATCAGTGTGTTTCATTTAATGTATCTGAAAAGCCTGGAACAGTACCTGTCACTTGTTAACTCCAAATAAATATTTACTGGCAGATCTATGCCTAGAAAGAACTTTGACAGGCTGGTCAATTGTTGGTTCCAATTTTATTTAGTGACCAAAGTGTTCTATGCTTTAGCAGAAGTGTTCAAGGATTGATGCAAGACCTCACACTAAAACAAAACAAACAAACAAGCAAAAAGCAAAAATAAAGAAAAATAAACATGCATTTCTTAGGTTTTATGTATTAATGTATCTGTATTGTATAGCAATTTTAAAAACATAAAAGAAATCATTATACATTTTATTTATTCATCAAGTTCTTTTCACGTGTGAGGAAACTGAAACAAAATGAAGTTATTCAAGTCTCATAAACCATCTAGCAAATACTAGGACTAAAAATTAAAGTAAATTAAATTAAGCCAAGGGTGTTGATATACAACAATTTTAAATGACCTGTCCTGTGAGATCACTGGTGAATATCACCTTTCAAACACTTCTAGTGCTAATGATTTCTATGACTTGATTCCAAGCACTACAGTGACAGTCTAGTGTTTGTGAAAAGTAAGGGCAAATGTATACCTCCCCAAAAGAAATAAAACACCTCCCATGTCATTTTCCATTTTTGTACTCCTGACTTCATTAAAATTGCATGCTGATCAAATCACTTGGTTTTGCTAATAGCTCCACAGAGGAATAGTCATTACTAGAGCATGAACACCACGATCCATTTTCTCTGATTATTGTTTTGCAATGTTGCTAATTTGACAGCCCCTGCTGAACATGGGCTCATTATTTTGTGTCACTGTTTTGGGAAAAGGAATATCAAATGAGTAGCAAAGTAACTTACAAAGAAGCATGCAGCTAATGATAGATTAGCAAATGAGAAGTTTTCTCCAAGCATGTGAGAGAATAGTCAAATTGAAATGGTAAGGAATGAACTGCTTGACTCCTATAAGATACCTTGTTTCAAGACTCAAATCCTCTGCAACTTTTTATGTGAATCCGTAATGACTTAACCCCATCCTCACCAAAATGAACATGCTAATTTTCCCTAGATTCGTTCTTTCGTTCTTTCTTTCTCTCCTTTCTCTCTTTTCTTTTCCTTCCTTCCTTCCTTCCTTTCTTCGCCCCCTCTTCCCTCCCTTCCTCCCTCTCTATCCTTCTAGAACCTCACATACATAACACTTATTTTTATGTATATTTACTTCTATTGTAGACTATTTTTTTCTTCACCCAATTGTTTTTAGAGAACAACAAACATTTGCCCTTGTCTGTGGACTTTGGTTTAAAAAAAAAAAAAGGTCTTGCCACAACAGGCCCCCACCTTCCTTTCTAACTTCAATTTGCTGTTTTCTCCTTTGCATTCTACTCTGAAGCCATACTTTACTTATTTAGGCTTCAGGGTCTACATATGCTCTCTCCCCTTTCGCGCCGACAGAGCTACATTGACTTCCCTCCATTTCTTCCTCCTTCGCCCATCCCCATCTTCATTAGTTACTATTTATCATAGATACCTGCTTAAAATTTTTTTATCAGAGAAGTTTTTCCCCTATCTTTCCCTATGTATACAAGATTATCTCCTACAAGATTATCTCTTACAAAATTTTTCCTTTACACCATATATCACATTGTTACTCTGTATTCAATGCTAGTACCCACTAGATTCTGGATTCTAGGAGGTCCTGTTTATTTTCTTCACCTCTTTATCCCCACCACATTGTTAGTGCTTGACACACAGTGCTTCCCATTAAATTTTTGTTAAATCAGTGGATAATGATGGCATGTTTTCTGTCAACTGAGTATCTCCAGTTAGTTTGGTCCTTCTGCTTTGAATTAGTTTCTCCTGCATGTTGGTTTACTTGTTCTTCAAGATCCAGCTCAGGCTTCCCTGTCTCCAGAGGTCTTCTGTTATCTCCTTTCTTCCCTACCTGGTTTTTTACCTTGGTCTATGCCCCTTTCTGTGTTCCTAGTGTATGATGTACAAACAGCTCTTCCAAGCCCTTGATATACAGGAATGCAGCTCTAAGCTAGGTATGCCGCTTGCAGAACTCCAGCACTTCATGGGCAGGGATCATAATTGTTTTTTCCTCATTTTTTTGGCCAGAAAAAATAAATCATATCTGAGCATAACATAGAGCCTCAAAATACTGTTGATTAAAAGAAAAAGGTTTAGACGCTAATAGGGATTTTTCCACTCAGTATTAAAGCTTGCCATAATCAACTAGAACTAAGAAATGAAAGGTAATGAGTTAAATAATGTATATTTGCAGTGAGGCTTTTATGACCTTTCTGGTACACACTGTGTAGAAATAGATTAACTTTTCTTCTTTCTCAATATTACTTACTTATTTGAGCTACCTGGGGATATTTGTCATTATAGGGTTTTGTTTGTTTGTTTGCTTGCTTTTGTTTTTGTTTTTTGTAAAGCCTAGTCAAAGTATCCCTGAAGAGTTGTACGTGAAAATTTTCATTTTTGAGAACAAGCAGTTGCCAGTCCTGGTTGCCTGGTAATGGTCAACCGAATGTAAGTATCTCACCCTGTGCTTAACACTTTTTCATCTGATTTGAGGACGCTTTGCAAGGTCTGCTTAGATGACAAGGTTACCAGGTGATGTGAAATACATGAATTCTGCTATTCTTATTGCCCCTTTGTAGAAGTGTCAGGGGCTTTGTCTCCTGTATTCATCATACTCTTAAAAAACTTTAGGATCTTTAAGGCTTTATACTCAGCAAGAGCTGCTCCAACCTAAATGAAACGGCCTAGACACCCAGCAAACCTCGATGAATGCTACCCTTAAGATTTGTGCATTTCTCTGCGGGTACATTTTACTCTAAAGTAACTGTGAATAAATATCGAACTCTAGTTAATGGTATGCATTATCAGATATTTAGCAAGCAGCATAGTGAGGGCTGTGACTTACTTAGACATACATCAAATTTTAAAATGCATAGATAATTAAAGAGGTGGAAAGTGAGATAAATATGTGATGAAATAAGATTGGTAAAAATGTTAATTGCAGAATCCAGATGGTAGGTATATGATGGTTCACTGCATATTCTTTCACTTTTCTGTATATTTGAATATTTTCATAATAAAATGTTGGAATATTATTAATGCAAGAATGAGTGAAGACCACTGAAGAGGATACTTTTGTTAATAAATCTTCTAAATAAATATGAACTTCTTAAAACAAACAAAAAATGGCCATTATTTTAATCATTAGATTCTACATGTTTATTTTGAATAGAGAACTTTGATTTATGTATACCTATATCCTCTTATTTTCCTTCCTTCTTTATTTATAACAAATTGTAAAGTAAAAATAATTATTTTTTCATTTCTTTAATGTTTATTTATATTTGAGACAGACAGAGTGAAAATGGGGGAGGTGCAGATAGAGAGGGAGACACTTAATCCAAAGCAGGCTCCAGGCTCTGAGCTGTCAGCACAGAGCCCGACGTGGGCTCAAACTCACAAGTTGTGAGATCATGACCTGAGCCAGAGTCAGATGTCTAACCAACTGAGCCACACAGGCACCTCTGAAAACTATTATTTTTTTAATGTTCATTTATTTTCAGAGTGAGAGAGAGAGAAAGAGTGCAGGGGAGGGGCAAAGAGCAAGGGAGAGAGAGAATCTCAAACAGGTATCCCATTGTCAGTGCAGAGCCCAATCGGGGCTCCACCTCATGAACCATGAGATCATGACATGAGCCAAAATCAAGAGTCAGACTGAATGAGCCACCCAGGCACCGCTAAAGTGAAAATTATTAAGCATAATTATTACTATAGGACATAAATGTCAAAATCCGATAAAAAATATGTATCTTTATGTCCCTCCAAAAAAATTCAGCCTGAAAGGGTATACCCTCCAATATACAAGTTAATTGTGATAGACTAGAATATTGTTCAATAAATATTCACTTACATCTTCTTCTCTTCTGACCTAGAATGTAATTCCCCACGCCCCTTTGGAATTAGTCATGTGACTTGTTTTGGACAAAGATTTGAGTAGGGGGTGATATAAACAGAGACATTAGAATGTTCTTGAAGAGTTTGATCTATACCTTGGCGTTCCAACATTTCTGAGATAATGTCCCAGATCACTTCTGATCCCTGAATTATGTGAAGCATACCTGAACCTAACCTTCAATCTGACCATAGACTGAAACACAGTTATTGGCCAACTCCAGGTAAGACTAGCAAAACCACGGCTGACCTGCAGACCTACAAGTGTGACAATGAATGCTTATTGTTGTAAACCAGTAAGTTTATTTTTCTAATATCTAAATGCATAGCTACAAAACAAATCAAGGAGTGCACAATAAAAAAAACTGATGAATGCTTTATCATTTCATTATTTCTAGCTCTTATTTTAGTGTCTCATTTTACTGTCACTAAATACTTCTCCACGATTTCCAAATGCAGTATTGGACAATTAGATTGATTATCTAAATAGTATCTTTGTTGATAAATTTGACTTTAAGAATTTAGTTCATAAAAAATGATTGCATAAAAAAACACCCAAAGATCATATGCTGGAAGAAGATATTTGTTACCCATATAGCTAACAATGGAATAACATCTGGAATATATAAAGAACTTCTACAAAATAGTAAGAAAAAAGAAAAATACCCAAGACAGGAAATTATACCAAGAAAAAGTATACAAAGAAAGAAACATAAGTAACCAACATATATAAAAATGTTCAAATCAGGGGTGCCTGCGTGACTCAATCTGTTGAGCATCTGACTCTTGATTTTAGCTCAGGTCATGATCCCATGGTCATGAGATCAAATCCCATGTCAGGCTTCACACTTAGTGGAGATTCTCTTTCTCCCTCTGCCCCTCTCCTCCACTTGTGCTCTTGCACTCGTTCTCTCTCTCCTTCTCAAATAAAAAAAAATGTTAGAATCCTTAAGAATCAGTAAAATAAAAGATTAAGCCATTAGATAAGCCAAACTTAAATAATCAGACAATACTATGTTTGGTAAATCTACAGAGTAATGAAATTTCTCATACTTTTCTAATGGGAGTGTTACATTCTTGCAACTATGGATGGCAATCTAACAACATCCAGAAGTCCAAATACATACACTGATCAGGATACAGCAATGCCGCTGTGAGAGTCCAACGCATCTCTTGCACATGTATACATGAAGACATGTCCAACATTTATAGCAACATTATTTTAAGAACAAAAACTTGGAGAAAACTCAGATGTCAAACAAGAGGTAAAATAGTAAAATATAACACTCTTATTTAATTGAATACAAGGGTATTTAAAATGAAAGAACTGGGGCGCCTGGGTGGCTCAGTCGGTTGGGCGGCCGACTTCAGCTCAGGTCATGATCTCACGGTCTGTGAGTTCGAGTCCCGCGTCAGGCTCTGTGCTGACGGCTCAGAGCCTGGAGCCTGCTTCGGATTCTGTGTCTCCCTCTCTCTCTGCCCTTCCCCTGCTCATACTCTGTCTCTATGTCTCTCAAAAATAAATAAACGTTAAAAAAATATTTAAAAAAAAGTAAAATAAAATGAGAGAACTAGGGCTGCAATGTTCCAGATAAAGCTCATAAAATCTCCAAGTATTTAAATATTTAAATAGCATTTTCATTTAATCTGAGGTTAGCTTTAGAGTTTCTGGTTCAGGTAGCAAAGTCACAAACCAACTTTTTCACTTTTCTCTCAGCTAAGCTTATAATTCTTCTCTGTCAACACAAATAAAATCTGGAGCATCACTTTTAGTTGCTTCTTCTCCCCTTCTAGGCTTCTCCACATCTAAGGATGTAAGGATGGAAGATGGGCTGAGGATGTATTATTGCATGAGATGGACTATTGTGAGTAAAACTGGAATGGCACTGAGAAGCCTTGGAGGATACTGGACTCTCGCTGCTGCATTTCCCACCTATGCTGGCTTTGTATGGTACACCAGGGAGGCATTTGTGGTGAACTCCCACCATCGTGTAACTGCTGTTTCTCTCCCCTTCAATGCTAATATATGTGTTTTGAGCTTTCACCTTTGCATCACTCAGTACAAATAGGACATGCCCTTCCAGTCTTGACTCTCTCCTCACAGTCCCATAGATGTATCTCATTTACTATTTTAATAACTCTATTAGAAACTAAAATGTGCTTTTCTTCTTCCTGATCTGCTGTTCATCAGTATCTGAGTGTCCAAGGCATTTTCTGTCTCCTCTAGTTGTTATTCACCATTTCACTCCTGCACTATTCTCTGATCTGTATTCTTGTTGCCTTGCGAATTTTTTCCCCTCATCTTCCTATCTCCAACTTAAAACTTAGAGTTTCCTAGCCATCTAGTAAATACACTGTTTTCTGACACTGAGAAATACAATCCATCTCTATGCAAGAGTTGCTCCTTCTGGAGTCTTAGGACACAGTTCAGCTTATCATTGTATTTTGCAAAGTAAACTTTTCTCTTCCAAAGCCTCGACTGTTGGTAATAAGTAATGAGAAGGGTCCAAGTGCTACTTGTTCTAAAGATAATTCCCTACTCATTTTGAAAACATCACCATTTTTCACATAAAAGAGCAGGAGCACATAGATATCAATGGTTTGTATAAATCTTGTTAGTCTCCCCAATACAGGCCAAGTTCATTACCCAGGACAGAAGTCCATCTTCTGACTAAACTTATCTTTGTATATTTCATGTTGGTGAAAAGAAACTCCAAGGCACAATTCTGTGGTAGTCACTTGAAGGAAGAGAGAAAATGAAGACAGTAGCTTTTAGTAGTATACCAATGGCTGACAAGTTTTGATCAAAGTACTATCACTGTCTAAGATTTATTTTTGGCCACCACTAGGAATATATGCTTTTTAAGGTGATTTAATGGAGTGCCAAATGGAGTATTATGATGAAAGGGTCAAGAGAAGATCTCACTTAGGAAGAATGTGTGATTAATTTGCTTTCTGAATTTATGAGACGTGCAGTCAAGGCAGTTCTAAAATAGCAACAAGGTGATTACAAGAGACTGAATAAACAATGTAATAACTGTGAGTGGAATTTAATCTCTTCATATGTTCTGCTTAAAATCCCAGTTTTTGAAAGAATGCCGTGAACACAAAAGGTAAATACTATTGCCCTAAGGGCTACTGCAAGGAAGAGAGAGCAAAAGGGGATGATCTCGTCTCAAAAGAGACATTATTTCCATCCTCTTGAAATATATGCCTTGAACTTCTAATGTGTAAGCACTTTTTCAAGTACTGTGAGATAGAGTCAAAAATTTGAATTCCTTACATATGAAATAACAAAATATTTAATGAGATAAAATGTCTGCTAATACATTTTCAAAGACTTTAAAATAATAATAGCTACTATTTTTCAAACACATACTGTATGTCTAGGACTCTACCTACATAATTTTATTTACATATTATATATATTTATTAATATATATTAATATATCTAAAATGGCATTAAGAGATGGTTCTTGACTCTATTTTAAAGATTTGGGAAAATAAGGGTCAGAAAAGTTAAATAATTTGTTCAAAGTCATAAAATGAGTCAGTTTTAGAACGGGAATTAGAATGCAAATGAATTGCAAAGTTTGTTTTTCTAAGCGAAGTTCACAGTCTATGCTGTAAATATGAGTCTAAGGGTCTATTTTAAGGATATACTCAGGACTCAATTTGTGATGAAACATGCCAGCTAGCATGATGGAAACAGGTATACCAAACGCTGATTCTAATATTATAAGCAATATGACTTGGGATTAGTGGCTATAGATTCAGGAGAGATTGAAGCAATGTAGTATATGAATTAAAACAGTCTCTTTCAAAATAAGAATGAATATAAATGTTCTTTATGGACTGCACTATGTTATGAAGTAGTTCTTTCTGATGGAGCTGGGAATGTGGCCAGAGTAAGATTCCCACGCAGCCTTGTACTTGTGATTAACCACTAGGTGGCACTGAGTCTACAGATCTAGGATAAGCATGAGCTAATCTCCATTGGATAAGCTGATATGGTTCATTTCTGGATATGAGCACCAATTTTCTTTAAAATGACCCTCAATATACAATTCTGAAATGTTGGATTCTAAACCATACTTAGCATCAGCTACTATTTATATTCAGCTCCAAGGCTCCATCACCTCCTCCCTGTACAGGTTGCTTGAGGGACATTTTTTCAATGGACATGCCAGAACTTGGGTAGATTGTGAAGGAAAATGTTAGCATAGTGATGTGGCCTATGTGTACTCTTCTGATAATGTGATGTCCCTAGGTATAGTCATTGACTCTCTTTCAGGGATAAAGTACATCTGTAGAAATTAACTCCTTGTAGGGCCATATGAATAAGATAATGGTCCTACTAAATATAACTAATCTCAGAATAAGACCTTGTCTCTTTACTGCTCACCCAAGTTCATTTATTATCAATATTGCATTTTTGATGAAACAATGTTTCTAAACCAATTTAGTTTTAATTAAAGAGAGGGAGCACTTCTGTGAAGCCAAAGCCTTCTTTTCTTGCTGACGTATATTACATAGTAAGAGCTTGAAAAAAAAAGAATGTTTATCAACATAATACTACAAACAAAATGTCAAAGCCAAGTTTTAATATTTGATGGGAAGCCATGTCTTTGCTAAAACTTAAAACTCTTCACAAATAAATCAGATTGATGGAAATTACAGGTTACAAGACAGAAACCAAAGACCAATTATGAAAGGAATATAACATTTGTTGTTATCAAAGACCAGATTGTATTCTCACTACTCTTTCAGCATAAAAGTATAGTTAGTTGGAAATATATTTAATAACTGAAACATTTAACTATTTTTCCTAATAACTAATGTAGAGGCATATGATATAGGACTGGCGAATTCATAATCTCATGGTAAATGTTAGATGCTATAGGAAATAAAAGTTAATCATGCATCTAAATCTTTCAAAGACTTGTTCATGGCAGTTCAAAGAATTGTATAGTTGGCAATTCACTTCATGCTAGTCTTGCATCTTCTGAATTTCTCCTCTTTGGCTTCCTTACTAAAGTCTGCTGACTTCTTGAGAGCCAGCCACTGCTACCTTTTGACTGTTGCATTTAGATCACTGATATTCAAAGTGTTGACTGATACATGGTTGGATTAATGTTTATCATATATATTACTATTTTCTATTTACTGCTATTTTTCTTTGTTCCTATTTTTGTCTTCCATTCCTTTTCTACCTTTTGTGGTTTTTACCGAGCATTTTACATGATTGCATTTTCTTATGCAATTGTTTTTACCGAGCATTTTGCATGATTGCATTAACTTATGTTACTTTTTTGTGGTTACCATAGACTTTGTAACATACATTTACAACTAATCCAAATCCACCTTCTAATAGCACCACTACCTTTTCCACACGGAACCCACACACCTCAATCTTCTTCCACTCTCTAAATTTTAGCTTGCATAACCCTGGTACTCCTACAGCTACATGCATGCACACCTGTGTTCAAAAATAGGCTGATAGAGAAATTTTAGGATATGCTCTTTTTCTGATGGAGATCTAGGTTTAGAGTTCTACAAGGAATACCAAGACCATCATTTCCTAAATATATTTGGTGCAAAAGAGAAGAAGTATACTGCAAAATATTGGCCCAAGAGTCTATTAAGTTTTAGAAAATCTGCAAATCACATTTCTACCTCTGAGATTTACAAGGCCCTTTAGTATATGAAGAGCTCCTAGAAGTGCTGTAGTAATGAAATCCACTGTTTACCAAACTTATTCACACATAGACATTTTTTTATAACTATTTTATGACATTTGGAGACTCAACAGCCCACACAACAAATTAACCAGAGAACTGGCTCTGGTGGTTCGAGGAATTATTTAATTGTTAGAATATAAATTTGTCTTTGAATTACCTTGTACTACTTCATCTATGCTGTGTACGAACCTGTCGTGCTTTAGAATGGTGGGCAGATATTCTTGGCTGCAGAGGTACCTGTGTGCCATAAAAGTGGATGGTTTTGCTCTGGCAGTAATTATTCCCAGGAGCTAGCTTATTTGAGTGGAAAATTAGCCACTTTCTTCTCTCTTCTAAAGGTATTCAGTTGGAGGTGCCCAAGCAATGGGCTGTGGACAGGCAAGTTACCATCTCTTTATGGAAACTTTTGTTTCTTGTTTCTGGCAAAAACAAATTAAAACCTAAGACAATGATCCACATAGGGAATAGCCATATACTGTGTAAAACATGTTTACAACTTACTGTCTTTATCTGCCTCCTAGTGATTTAATAATGCTTATTATATGGCTCAAACATTTTAAAAAAAATGTTTTACAATGTTTTAGAAAATATAGAAATTAAATGTACCATAATTCCACACCCAGGGACAATTGCTACTAACAAATTTAGTGCAGTTCCTTATTAAATGTAAGTGTTTTAAACATTTGCCTTATACTGTATAATTTCGCATTTTGCAAATTGCATTTAACATGTCATTAGTATTTTCCCAGATCATTCAGTAGTTTTTGAATTGTTGACTTTAATGGTTATGTAATATTCCATCCTAGCATAACATCTCCCCTGTTATTAGGCATATAAGTGATTTCCATGTTTTTATTATTATTAAAACTTGAAGTGAACACAGTTACAAATAAATAGTTGTACGATTTTCTTAGGATAGATTCTAGCAACGAAAACAATTCTGTGTCAAAGATTATGAATGGCTCTTGATTTATAAATTTATAGATTTCCAAAATGTTAAAAAAATTTTTTGAATGTTTATTCATTTCTGAGAGAAAGAGAACACAAGCAGAGGAGGAGCAGAGAGAGAAGGAGACAGAGAATCCGAAGCAGTCTCCAGGCTCTGAGTTCTCAGTCCAGAGCCTGACACGGGGCTCAAACTCACAAACCATGAGATCATGACCTGAGCCAAAGTTGGAAGCTTAACCGACTGAGCCACCCAGATGTCCCCCAAAATGTTTTAAAAATCTCTCTCTCTCTCTCAATCTCTCTCTCATACGCACACACACACACACACACACACACAAATACACATTATTTGTGTAACTGCTCTGCACCCTAAATAGCATTTCCTCAGTCATCAAATACCTAGCTTTTTTAAAAAAAATATTTAAGGGGCGCCTGGGCGGCTCAGTCGGTTGAGCGTCCGACTTCGGCTCAGGTCATGATCTCACCGTTCCCAAGTTCGAGCCCCGCATCGGGCTCTGTGCTGACAGCTCAGAGCCTGGAGCCTGTCTCAAATTCTGTGTCTACCTCTCTGTCTGTGCCTCTCCCCTGTTCATGCTCTGTCTGTCTGTCTCTCTCTCTCAAAAATAAATAAACATTAAAAAAAATATTTAAGTTTACTCATTTATTTTGAGAGAGAAAGAGAGAGAGAGCACAACAAGCAGGAGAAGTGCAGAGAGAAAGAGAGACAATCCCAAGATGGCTCCATGCCATCAGTGCAGAACCCAGTGTGGGGCTTGAACTCATGAACTGTGAGACCATGACCTGAGCTGGGATCAAGAGTTGGATGCCCAACTAACCGCCACCCAGGCACCCCTACTTACCTAGCTTTGATGTAAATCTATGTGTTAGTTCACCATCCGGAGTGACCTGGGGCCCCTAAATAGCCTTCAGCCACTATCACTCTTGTTGCCTGGAACCTCTGCCTTGGACTGGAGCCTCCCACTATCCTGCCCTGCAGCTCAGCCTCTCTTGGTTAGGGGCCCAGAGAGGCCCTGTGGACAGACCTTCCTCCCTATGACATAGGCCTGAGGGAGCTGAGGCTGGGGCTGAGAAAGCCACACTGAACAACACACTCAAGGTCTCTACCTTAACAAAGCCTAGAGCCTACCTGGAAAAGCACTTATTAAATAAAGGTACATATTAAACAGAGAATAAAGTATAATGAAGATATACTTAGGAAGTTAATGAGTTGTTATTGGTGTCATTTGTCAAATTCCTAGACCAAATGTCAAAACACTATTATTTTTCCATATGATATCTTTGATTACTTTTACAGCAAATATTAAGTTTCATATATTATTTTTTTAATCTACCATATGTTTTTTTGTTCAGATCTTTTGACCATTTTCTATTAATAAAGAGAATTTTTTGACTAAAAATGTTCTTTAAAAATTAATGACATTACTCTTTATCATATGATTATTACAATTATAGTTTAGCTTGCCAATTCATATTTTCATTATTACATTTGCAATTATTATGTGTGGCTTTTATTTTTACATATTCAAATATCTAAGTTAAACGTTTCAATCTTTCCCCATTATCCCATGTTTAGTAGTCCTTATTCATTTCATAATAATTTAAGTGCTGTTTTCACCCCTATGGTTTCCCAGACAATTCTTTAGTCAGAAGTGCTTGTTGAAGAGTATACTAACCATGTTACCAATATAAAAATAGCCAATATTAATTGAGAACTTCCTCTGTGCATTATGTCACTTAATTCTTTCAACAAGGTAGTATTATTGTCTGCATATTACAGATAATAAAAATGAGCACAGAGAATTTAGAATTTGGCTCAGGATCAGATACTGAGGTTGGTTTTGAATCCTTGCAGCTTTTCTCCAGATTTAAGTACAGAATGTTGCTATTGGCTGTTCATATCTCCATCTGTTTAACTGTATGCAACCTTTTCTTTCTGGGAGATTTTTTTGATCTGCTCACTTTTTCATTATTCTACTCATTTTTTCTTTATTCTACTCATTTTTTTTCTTTATTCTAAGATCTCAAGATGATGAAGTTTGATGGATGTCTTTCATTCACTGATTTGAGCAAACAATCCTTTAAATATAAAAAATTCCCTCCTTCGATTATGGAATAGTTCATTAATTATTAAGTAAATAATTCATTTAAAATTGTATGATCTTCGTTTTTTGCTATTCTCTCCTCGTGGAACTCCTATTTTAAGGCTGCGGGACATTCTGGAAAAATATTTATTTAAAAAAAAACCTTCTTCTTCCTGTTATCCCTTTGTTTTTGTTCTAATTTCAGGAGAATTATTTTGAAAATCTTTTGACACTTCTATTGATTTTTTTTTAAATTTTTGACTATCAGGCATGCTTGGGTGGATCAGTGGGTTAGGTGTCTGAATCTTGATTTTGGCTCAGGTCAGCTAATTAGCCTGCACTAATAGTGCAGAGCCTGGTTGAGATTCTTTCTCTGTCTCTCTCTATCTCTGTTCTTCCCCCACTCACACTCTCTCTCTGTCTTGAAGTAAATAAACTTTAAAAAAATTTAAATTTTGACTATCATAATTTTTTAAAATTTTTAATGTATATCTATTTTTGAGAGATAGAGACAGAGCACAAGCAGGGGAGAGGCAGAGAGAGAGGGAGACACAAAATCTGAAGTAGACTCCAGGCTTTGAGCTGTCAGCACAGAGCTATGGGCTCAAACTCACAACCTGTGAGGTCAAGACCTAAGCCAAAGTTGGACACTTAACCGATTGAACCACCCAGATGCCCCTTGACTATCATAATTTTAATTTTCATGAGTGCTTTTCTGATTTTACACATTTTATTTGCACTATTTTCATTTATTCCCATTTCATAGATGCACTATTCATTTTTATCAAAATAAGCATATTAATAACAGTTTTATACAGTTTGCTTTTGTCTATCTTGGACTATTTTCTTTCTCCATGTCACTTTTTCTTGTTTATAGGCTTTGGCTTTGATTTTAGAGGTTTTTTTGAAATGTCTTGTAACCCTTGCCTTTAAACACTCATTCGAGTGAGGCATTAAAGGTGCAAGGTAGGCAGGACTTTTTAATGGATAAATAGCACTATAAAGTGATCAGCAGAATGACCTCTTCCTTAGGTGACCCTAAATGTCAGAAGATCTCAAAAGTGAGAATATCTTTTTCTAGAGCAGTCTCTCCAGAAACTAATCTTGTATTTTTTGCTTGATGATTGGAAGGCCATATTCCTTTTGGCCTCTGTTCTTGGAGCAGGGATAAGGATTGTGGGAGTGTCATGATTCCTATGCAGATTTTCACTTAAACCCTATATCTTCAGTAAATCTGACCCCCACATCCCAAGCATCTTGAGTTCAGTTTCTCCAGAATATAGACATCTCTCACCTGCTGGGGACGGGCAGGAAAGGAGAGTCAACTGACTGAAGATAATCAATCCTCATTCGAGTTTTAGATTCAAGACTCAATCTCCATCACATGTCTGAATCCCTCTAAAGCAAATTGGGGTTTTAATATTAACCCTCTCTGAAGACACAGAGGTTTTATTTAGCTTTCTCTGCTTTGCTACTTAAAAAAATATTAAAATATGGAGCCACTATATATTTTTTTCAAATAGTTGGAGAAAGAGGCCAAAGTTATATTTTTAATAATAATTTACATTCTGAGCCATAGAAAACCTTTGCCCCAAGGTTCACAGGGATTTCTACTGATTGTTGTATGTGCTAGTTGCTAAGGCAACCCTACCCACTCTATCGATCACATTTTAACCAGGTAAACTTTTTTTTTTTAAAGTTAAATTTAGATTTTACACTCAAGCAAGAATTAGCATTCCCATAATTTTATGGTTAAAGAAGAAGAGCAAAATTGAAGAACGAAGATCTATACAGGAAAGATAACAATGATATGAAATTATATTTTTCATTGTCCTGCATAGCATCTTTTCATAGCTGGGTACATAGCTGGCCCTTAACTATGTTGTGAATTGGTCAAACATATTCAACAACCAAATCCATTTTTTCGTTGCTTTTTTCCAGATCTGTTCTAAAGCAGGCACTAAGGACTATGAAAGCCCAGAGTTCGCCCTGACCAGCACATAAACAAATTTCTTAAGACGCAGTCAACAAATCTATCAAGACACTGAGACCTCTTTTAAGTGGGGTAGTGAATTCATCTTTATAATACCATCAAAAGAATTGTTATGTGTCTGTGTTGCAATGCTTTGCAGGCCAAAGCATGGTTAATAATAGCATGTCTTTGACTAAGTTAGCTTCATATCACCTATAGAGAACATCGGTTTTAGAGGCATAAAAAACCAAGTTCTACTGCCACCTAAAAGCCCCGTGATTCTGAATAAAGGATAATTTCTGGGTTTCAGTTTACCTCAAAGTGGTAAATGAGGATAATAACAATTTGCCCTCTGTTCTCTAAAATTCTTCTCCATGACTAGCACATTCCCTTATATCCCCAGTCTTTTTTCTGAAAGTTCCTTCAACCACCTTGCTCCAACTGAAAGCTGGCCATCCCCTGAGAATACTTGCTATCAAGTAGAATGCGTTTATTTCACATATTCTTTTTTAAATGTTTATTTATTTTATTTTTTGAGAAAGAGAGTGGGAACAGAGAGAGAGGGAGAGAGAGAGAATCCCAAGCAGGCTCCATGCTGTCTGTGCAGAGCCCGATATAGGGCTCAATCCCACAAACTGCGAGACCATGACCTGAGCTGAAATAAGAGTCAGACCCTCAACAAACTGAGCCACCCAGGCAATCCTACTTCACATATTCTTTAAGCTTGCACCTGCATATTGGAGTAAGCAGCTTCGTCCTTTTCAGACACACTAACATATCCTTACTTCCTTTCTTTACTCTCACAGAAGCTCTTACTACTTTGAGATCTAATGATGCAATTAGCATTTAAGACTTTGCTCCCATCATCACTGGCTTTCACTGACCTCTTTGTCAATTCTCTTCCCTTATTGATATCTTTTGAGGACCTGGAAGACAATCTCCTCATCACACCTTTCCTAACAGGATTTTAATTGTAATATGAATAAAGGAGCTCTCTAAAACCCTGACTTCTCAGCTCCTTGAGCTCACTCCAACCTCATTTTGATTAATCTCTCAGGATGCTCTTAATTGCTCTTGTCCCTCAGCCAGTAAAAAGACTAGAGCTTGGGAAAACAGAGTTGGAAACCAATGACAGTTACTGCTTTGTGCCAAAATTTCATGTGTTAAATGCATAAGAAAAACAAAAATAACTTCAAATCAAGATTATTTTGCTGAACTACAACTATTCTGTTTTTCATAGATCTTACAATCTGGGAGCAAGTTCAAGAACTGGATGCACAAAAACTCTGACCTGTGAAACAGAAGCAGTGTCTTTCTGTGATAGAAAACATTTTGTGAAGTTTTAAATAGAGTGTTATTTGTCTCTTAATATTCTCAGGGAATTCAACCATATAGACTGTTATGATGATTTTTAACCAAAAATGTGTACACTCCCTTATGCATTTCTTAAAAGAGACAGAATTCAATTCAAGGCTGCTATTAAATCAAATAAAGATATATAACAGAAAATAAGCATAGTATTCTCTTTGTATCTATAAAATGAATGCCTTTTCTCAAGCAACCTGCATGGTCCATGATGCATAATAACTTGCAAGATGGGTAATGAAACCTACCTCACAGAACTGTTATAACAATTAAATGCAATCATAAATGTGAAGAGAGTGGCCAAATTTGGATTTTGACCATGCAAGATTATTGGTGCAGAAGTTGTCTCTTGGTGAATGAGCTGAGATCACAAAAATCCACCGCTCAAACACTATTGCTCAAGAACCTAACGATTTGACATTTGACTTCCAAAATATTCCCTGAATCCAATCTCTTTGGCTCACCTCTGCCAAAGTTGTGCTCTTACATAGGCTAGAGCCTTTAACTCTTGCGTGTGTAGTGCAGAAGCTTCTGAGCAGGTCTCTTCCTTTGACCACAAAAGGTCTACTTTCCAGATAGCAGCCCTAGTGATCTATTTACAAATGTAAATCTGATCATGACTTCCTGACCCTGACACCACACATACACAAGCCCCTCAAAATCTGCCAGTGACGACCCACCACGCTAAGGAAAAAATTCAAACCTTTCATCATACTGACGAGGCCCTCTATCTGAACAGGCCTCTGGCTTCCTTTCCTTTTTCAGCCCCTGTCATTTATCACACTTGACAATTCATTATATATATGTTTTGGTTTGTCATCTCTTTTATCCACTAGAAAGTAACATCTATTGGTGCAGGGAGTTTTTGTCTGTCTTGTTCACTGCTATAAACGTATAGCATAAAACAGTACATGGCACACAAGAAGCACTGAAAATGTATTATTTGAATGAATGAATGATGGGATTTTAATTGTAATATTAAAGGGTCCATTTCCTTCACTGCACATCAGCCATAGTTACATCCTAGTTTTCACTCTATACAGAAACAATCTTATCTCAAAACACCAATGTCCTATTGTTATTGCTTGTTTTGTCTAACAGTCTCATGGAAACAATGCTTCAACCCCTTCTAGACCCTCAAACCAGTGGCTCTACCAGTTACTCTAGACCTCATAGCCTCTTACCCCAGCTTCAATATAAAGATCTATCAATATAAGCACTCATTGCATCTACTTGCAAACCTTTTATTCGTCCATTACACTCATCCAGAAATTCCACAAGCTGCAATTTAAACACTTATCTTCTTTGTATATAGACTCCTGCAGTAAAGTTTTGAAGGAAATATCTTGAAACTGGCCAGATTGGGTTTACTACAAATTCATGATCTTGAATTGCAAATTGGTTCTCAATACTGGAGGGTATTATCCTACTCTCAGCAAAAAAACATTTCACACCTCTTCCTTCCTTTCTAACCTCCTGCCACTTATAATCTTTTCTCCATTTTTAGTTGCCTCATATTCAACTGAAATATTGAAAGCCTCGTAAACAAATATGCTATATATTCTTGTGGCCAAATCTATAAACATAACTTAAATCTGCTCCCATCTTCTAAGTCCTCTTCTTTCAAAGGAGAAATGCCCTGGTGAAGGTTGATGCCTTCACATGTTCCCTCTATCATACTCTAGCCCACCTTTCTGAGAGATTTACCCTCCTGGTTATCTTCTTTCCTGCATTACCACTCTGTTTCTATTGGACAATTACCTAAGTGTAGAAACCTACTCTAGAATTTCCCATATTTAAATAAAGTTTCCCTGCCTCTGTATCTTTTTCCAGCTACTCCACCATTTCTCTACTTTCCTTCCTGAAGGTTTGGGATAACTTTCTACAAACGATTTTTCTACTGCCTCACATCCTAAGTATTCTACCATAGACACCAATGAAAAGTTAGTCTTCAATCAGTTAAAGTTGCTCTGCTCAGTATCATATCTACCACTCTTTGCTAATTCCAATGGGTGCTTTCTAGTAGTTGTCTTCTTAACTACTCTTGTTTGGTCTCTCATACTTTCCCCCCTAACTCTTGTATTCTGTGAAACTTTCTCTTCTCATTTTTCACCTGCTACATTTCCACTTTTCTACCTATTTCTTTTATCTACTTCTCCCCTATTTCTAGAACTGTAAGGGTCAGACTCTCAGGAATTGCACTGTGCCTCCATTTATTTTCAATGTCTCTTTCAATTTATCTTTAAAATTTTAATTTCATTTCTTACTGTGACTTTCAATGCTATCTGTATGCTGACAATTAAAACTCCAGCCTAGACCATCCCATGAAGTGTTGGTTTTAACTATTAATTATTTAGTTGATATCTGTAACTGACAGGCTTCTCAAAATTAACATGTTCAAAACAAAAGCTGAATCTGCCTCTTCATGAATCCTCTTTATTTCTGTAAATGGCCACATTGTCTTCCCAAATTTTTGTTTAAGCCAAAACTCTAGGAATCATCTTTCAATCAATTCTGTTCCTTATTCAGAACAGAATTGTTCTGAAACAATCTACGAACAATCAAGTGTTGCCTACTTTGCCTTTAACATTTATCTAGGTTCTCCACGTTTGCCTATCTCCACTGCACTCACCCGAATCCAACTGTAATAATCTTTTTCACATACATACCACATATCTACAAGGGACAGCTTCTTGTGGTCCCTCCTCTGCATGATAGTCAAAGTGACCCTTCCAAAAGGCAGATAGAATCATATGGCTCCTCCTCTAAATAGCCTTCTAATGGCATTCCATTTTGCTTACATCTGTCCACCCAAGCTCACCACCCTCGTCTTAGTTCACCTTCATGTGTGCTCACTGTGCTCCGGCCAGATCTGAACTTCTTTCTGTTTCTTAACAACTATACTCATTCCAGCCTTAGAATGTTCACCCTTGCTGTCCCTCTGCTAGGAATACTCTGACCCAAACTCTAACATGGCTACTTTGTTCTCACCAATCAGATAACAACTCACATATCAACTCCCTTGGAGACTATTCCCTGACCACCTCAACTTCTTCAGTTTAGAATCCTGAGTTTATGAGTCCAACATCAGGTCATCATTTGCTTTTTACATACATAATTTGAAGTTCAGTTACTGGTTTATAGTATGAACTTTCATCTGCAACATAATGGAAGCAGAAACTTGCTCAAGTAGTTGAAAAATCCAGTTCTAAAATAATTCAGGTTATAATTACCATTTTTTTGTTTTACCAGTGAAGCATAATTGAATCTTGACAACATGATTGTAATCAAAGAACATACGCAAGTTCACCTAATCGATGCGGCTGAGCTTCCAGATGACCTCATTCAAGAGATATTGATGGAAAAGTATACCAGGTTCCACTGCACTTCTGCCAACATTAAGCAAGTGCAAATTAGAGGTATTTTTTGTCATTCTTTTGAGCAGCTTGGTTCCAGTTGTGTTAAGAATGATCATTGATCATCTGAATAGCCATGGTAGGTTGGTAAATTAGTTTCAGCCTGATGTTATTTTACATATAAACAGACTAATGTGTAAAACCTTAGGCATCATAGAATGTGCATAGTGTAGTCTACTAGCTAAATTACTTTTAAATGATCAGTGAGAAACCCAAGCCAATACAAGAATAACAGGAAAATAAGAACTACAATGATAGCAATTATGAAGTAACAGTGGATTCGGCTATCCCAAGCCTATTCAACAAACACGACTGGTTTAAGGGAAGATGGCAAGCAAAATAACCATAAATAAAGAACAGAAGTTAGACACAAAATAATAATAAATGTTTCACTGATTGAGGGATTAATTGCAGAAGAACTTTATGCAAACTATATAATGTGGCCTGACCACAGGAAAATGCTATGAAATACATGTGAAGACCTTCCATGTGGCTTATTATTGGTCAGTTAGTTTTAGAGGGTATCAATGAATCCCTTGCACATCCATATTTGAATCATCCTTCTAAAGAAGCATTAAAAAAACTTCAATGTTACTAATTGAAGAAACACATGTTAAAGCTATAATAAAGTCTGATTTTACTCCTATCAAATTGGGACAAAAATTGAGAATAGCACTAGTAATTGAAGACATAGTGATATGATCACTGTCCTATATTCATACAGTCTTATACACATATCGGTTGGATTGTATATTGGTTAAGCCTTCAAAACTTTAGACTTTAGAGTTAAAATACACATGTAAGTACACACACATACACACACACCACACAAACATTGCTACTTCTAAATATCTACCATTATAAATTCATTCACATGTGCACAAAGACATCTCATCACAGTGTCGAGGTGATAGCACAAAGCTGGAATAGAAATGTCTATCTGAAAAACGATAGTTAAAAATATGATACATCTATGCAGTGAAATCCTATATTCTGTATTAAAAATGACATTATTAGTAAGTGGGGAAAACAGGGACAGAATAATACTTATGGTAATATCTAATTTATGTAAAAAATAAGGACCAAAAAAGATAAATAAGCATTTATGCACATTTATATAAAATGTAATAATTATGTAAATACGCAGAAGAACACAAGAAGGTTCACCATGAATCCATTAATGTGATTACAACTGGGGAAAGAATGGGGAAAACGAACTTACACATTTTTCTCTATAATAAAATTATGCACATGTATTACTTGTGTTAATTGAAAAATAACAAAATCTATGAACCTGTTCTCAAATTAAAACAAGACTAGGTCTGCAACAAGGGAGAATACTAAATCAGAAGAAAAACTTAGCTGGGAGTCTTGAGACAAGAGTCACATAACTGGCCAGATAAACTCATGGGTCTCAGTTACTGTGGTAGGTTGAATAATGGCCGCCTTAAACAGGTCAAGGTCCTCATTCTGGAAAACTATAAATATGTTCCCTTATATTCAAAAGGGATTTTGCAGATCCTGAGATGGGGACATTATTCTGTAGGCTGGATAAAATCACAAGGATATTTACAAGAGGAGGCAAGAAGATCAAAGACAGAGAAAGTGATGTGATAAGAGGAGGAGAGACAGAGAGAGACAGAGACGAAGACAGCTTGAAATTCAAAGATGCTACACTTCTGGCTTTGAAGATGGAGAAAGACACCACCAACCAAGAAAGGCCTTCCAGAAGGTAGAAAAGGCAAGAAAACTGTCTCTCCCATAGAGCCTAAAGGAGAAACCAGCCCTGATGACACCTTGACTTTAGCCTAGTCAAACTGAATTTGGACTTCTGAGCGCCAGAACTGTAAGAGAAAGAATCTGTGTTGTTATAAGCCACTGAATTTGAGGTAAGTTGTTATAGTAGTACTAAGGAAATTAATACAGTAATCTAGCCTATAAACTGATAAAGCAGAATTGGATTATCAATAATAAAAATAATTTTAGTAATAATTAACATAGAAAACATTTATAAATATGTTCTATGTGTTAGAAACTATGCTGAAGGCTTTACGTGCAATTCTTATAACAGCCCTCTGTGTAGGCACTATTTACATATTCCACTTCATACATGAGGAGCCAAAGCTTAAAGAGATTTAGTAACTTCCCAATGAGTACCAAAACCCAAAAACAAACTGAGATCTGGTTGACTCCACAGCCTTCTTGTGGTAGTGACTGCATGAGCCACTATTGCTACCCTAAATGTGGCAAGGCTATAAGCCATTCTTTTATGTGGATTTTGACTTTAGAGACATTTTCAAATAAACGTGTTAATTCTGTTACAGATAATTAAGCTCTATGTTCCCTGTGGGATCATTCATAGAATTTGAATGCACATATGCAGTGAGAGAAACAATGTTAAGAATCCAGCACATGCCCTATGGCCTAACTTACTGAAACAGGCTCTTATTTTCCATGATTATATATAACACATGTAGATCTGTGTGATAACAGGATACATTTTAACACGGAATTAATCTCGTAGATGGACACCAAGGTGTAGGGAGGTTAGATAGCCTTCATCTTCGCTTGGGTCAAGGAACATGGATTATGTGGCTTGATGATATGCATGGTGGCCTGATGTTTCACTGTTAGGTGTGTTAGGACAGAACACGGCTAACAAATTTCTGAAGCAAATCTTTTGGCTTAGTGCTGGAACATTTGGAGCAATAGGGCCCAAGGGTAGGAGGGGGAATACTACAGAGCCGAAACTCCAGACCCTTCTGAGCTACACTGCTCTGATCGGTTTTACATGGGGTTCTTTGGTTGGTGGAGGAAGAAGGAAAGGTATAAGTTTTGTGATGGCCCGTGTAGAGTTCTTCTGAGAAAATACAGGAAACCTGAGATTCCAGAGCCTGCCCTAGGGGAGACTACATTCAGACTAATCATGTTGTCAATCCTATAATTTAACTGTATTTCAGGACTTCCGTTAAGGACTCTATACCAAGGCTCAGGGATTCTATATTGGGGCTGCTGTAGGCTAACAGGTTCCCTTCCAGCTCTACACTATATGCCCAGTCACATCCTGGGCTGCCCCTACATTGACTCCAGAATCAAGCAGGTGAGACCAGGTGATGTTGCCTCCTTCATTTCTGCACATTTGCCATCAGCAATGAAAAGCCATAGTTAGGGGAGTTTGCTAATGAAATAGAGAAAAGAGTCAGTTGAATGGTTCTCTTAAATCACAAAAGAATGTTGGTTTTGTGTTAATTAGCTGTTATTAAGTGAGGATTCTTTTGTTCAACTGGGAGCTGAAACTCTCAATAAACATGCCTGAGAGCAACCACTGCCTCTCCATGTAAAATAAGTAAACAGGCTCATCAGAAAGAGAAGCTGGTGGCATCTGGTTGCCAGAAATAAATAAAATCTCCCATCTGGTGAAAGGCTTTTGAGAATCCCACTTCTTATTCAGACTGTCACTGTAACTATAGCTGGATGACAATACCCTGAGTATTACAAGCAACCTGCCCAGATCAGTTCAGGGAAGCAGCATCATTCAGTTTTGCTGATTAAGAATGGATATTTTCTTCTATGCTAACAGAAATCTAACAATCTTTATTTCACAAAGTTATGATGGATCATAGAGAAGTTGGATAAATAAAAATAGTCTCGGTATGGACAAGGCATAATCAACTTTCCCTTTCTAAAACTATCTTAGTTATTCACTATCTACCCTTCCATTTAATAATAGTGACAACTTGGGTGGTAACAAAAACTCTTCCTAAATGCTTAATACAGTGTGAAAGTGCTCTAAAATACAATTGGATTTTTAAATAAAAAGTGACACTTTTTCAAGGGTTGCTTCATTAATTAATCCATTTTATCAACTTTTAGTCTAATGAATTGCCATCTCTCTGACATAAGAGATGTACTCGGTCTAAGCACCTGCTTAGAAAATCCTGTGTCCTAAAAGAGCCGTTGGGGAAATAGCAGCATCATCCCCCCCCACGCCCCCAACAAATGGAAACTTGCAGGTGTGTCCTTTCACTGAATCAAAGGTTAATTAAGTTTGAGGGACAGTTGCACTAATTGGTGACACACTCCATTTTACTGTTTTTCCAGAACTGATTTATTTGAGAAGTAAACAGATTTAAATGACTGAGCAATAGTGAGAGTCATGCAACTACAAAAAGATCTCCATATATATTTAATTGAATTGACCTTAAGCCATCCTGTAATGTTTATTTCAACAAACAGCTCACTGTGTGATCACTTCTGGAATATTTGTATGACTTGAAGCATCTTTTAGGTATAATCAGCATTCAAAACATCATTAAACTTTACTGTTTGTGTATCATTAGTGTCTATAAAATATATTACATTGGGCAAATGATCGCAAAGAGATACATTTCATTTATGTGGTTGCCATCTCCCATTGCCAATTACCAATAGACTACATGAATTATTTATTATCTCATGTTGGCTCTATATCAGATATTTTGCCATTTGTATATATTAAAGATCGAAAGGGAAATTCTTTTTTTTTCTCCATTTCATAGGAGAAAATATTTAGAGAATGCTGACAAAATTCTTAATTAAATACAAAGCAAAACTGAGCTAGAAAGGAATCCCAAAGGAGATTATTTGACTAGAACTATTTTACAAAATGATAGTGGGCATTTCAATCCAAATGTTGAAGATTTTGTGGTTCTATACACAATTAACTGAATAAAAATTTAGGATTTGTGTAGTTTCAGGAAGTGTTTGTTTCACTTTAATATGTAATTTTAAAAACTCAATATAGTCAGGTAGGGATGAATTAGCTGGAACTAACTTTGGCCTCAGGAATTTTTAATGGACAATACATGGAACTGTAATAGAAAATGAACATGACACTATCCCATTTATCTTTTTTTTGTAATGTTTATTTATTTTTGAGAGAGAGAGAGAAAGAGAGATAGAGCACAAGCAGGGGAGGGGCAAAGAGAGAGGGAGATAGAGAATCCAAAGCAGGCTCCAGGCTCTGAGCTGTCAGCACAGAGCCTGATGCAGGGCTCGAACTCACTGCAAGTATAGCTACCATCTGTCCCCATACAGTGCTATTACGTCATTGACTATAATCCCTATGCTGTGCCTTTTATTCCCATGATTTATTCACTCCATAACTGGAGCCTGTACCTCTCATTCTCCTTCACCTGTTTTGCCCACCCCCACCCTCTTGCAATCATCAGTTTATTCTCTATTTATAGGCCTGATTTTCCTTTTGTTTATCCATTTGTTTTGCCTTTTAAAGTTCACATATAAGTGAAATCATATGATATTTGTCTTTCTCTAACTATCAGTTTTGATTAACTTTAGAAATCAGGAGATCTCATATGCTCAATTATGGATTTTTGAATTTTCTTCAAATCTTGTTTAAAGCAGTTCAGTGGGATCCAGATTGATACTATTGATTAAAATTTGGCATAAGGAAATATTTTAGAACCAAAAAATCCATTAAATCCAATTTTGTAAAAACAAAACAGAATTTACTCTGTATTTTATACATGCACAGGGAAAATTGATGTATATGCACTAAGGAAAAAATATACAGAGATAATTAACACTATTACATCATTTATTTGCCTTAAGAAATACGCTCTCATCAAACAATTCACTTTCCAAAATAAAAGCTTGATGAAAAACATTTTAATTTTAGTTTTTAAGACCTTAGAGTCTATTATAGAAACTGACCAGAAGTTTACTCATGCTTGTTATTCTCAGGAACAAAGAGGTTTCCAAAGGTTAGTCCAAGCTAAGAAATAAATAAAAGCCCTCACAAATGAACTTATATATGGAATAGATATTTCCAGTTAAAAAAAAAGACTAGAGAAAATATCCATTAAGGATTATTAGAAGATGGAAAAAGTTGTAGTCCTAAGCTTTAAGATGAATTTTACAAGTATACCCTCAGCATTAGACAGACATGTCAATAGGAAAGGCAATCTGCAAGATACATGTATATGGTTAACTTTCCAATTGTGCCAGAATAAACCCTGCATGGTCTATCATCCAGTACTCCAACTTCTCTCCCCTAATTCCTGATTTCTCCTGTTATATCCACCTTACATCCTGACTTTGTCTCATATGACTAACCTGTAGCACCCAAAGCCTTAAAAACTTGCTGGGGGAAAAAAAAAAAAAAGGTCAATCCAGTCATTTGGCATCAACTGAATCACAAATTAGGCCATTTTTAATGAATGTGATTTTCTCTTTCCTGAAATCAACCAAAACATATTATCAACATTAATATACTGGTTAACTAATTATTTGATACCACATGAACTAGCTAAGTATAATAATTATTCTATGTCTCTACTGACAAAAATACCTACCATGTAAACCTTGAAATTTTCAAAAGTAAAAAATAGAAATAGTTAAACAAAACATAATAGACATTTGTTTATACTTTTTATATGCCAGTTACTGTCTTAAGCATGAATTAATTCTAAACTTCAGAATGCCATGAAGTGAATATTATTTTTATGTCCATCTTGCAGATGAGGAAAGAAAAGGACAGAAGAAGACTGTGACTTATCCAATGTCTATTAGAAAGTGGCAAAAGCAGATCTGAAAACACCTGTTTTTAATTCCATCACCTATACTCTCAACTACTCTGCCCAACTACTCTGGTGCAGTTTCTCCTGAATCAGTTCGCCACGGAGTCTTCCTTCTAATAAAATCTCCCACAAACGAGTTAAGAAGAAAAGGGACTGATACACTACTGTTATCTGTGTCAAGAAACAAAGCAGACCCAATTCTGTAATTCACTAAAGCTTTGAAAACGGCAAAGTCTATGTGCTCAAAGTAAAAACTGCATAATCATCTGCAAGAGCTGTAAGTAGGCCTCTGGAGGAAATGGGTTTGTGCCCTGACTTCCTGTGCTGACATTTGACTGGCACTGCCAACGGTGTCAAAGCAGTCTGCACAGATGATTATACAGAAGCCTTTGAAAAGAATCAAAATGAATAATTTCATAGTTACTCCACAGCACTGTTATGGTGCCTGTATCAGGTACAATCAGGGCAACACCTCAAACATACATATATTTGGTTGGGCAGAGGATTTTGATCCAAATACATGAGTGGGGGTGGGTGGGCAGGGATAAGGGGAATTAATTCTTTTAATTACAAAATGTTGCAAATTCCTTTTAATGAAAAATATCTTAAGATAGTAATCAGACTCTGATATACATGTACATATATATGTACACATATGCCAGTGTTTTCCCCTCAGAGTATGATGAAAACAGGTTAATATCCTCTAAACAATGTAAGGGTCTTGCTTAACGTTAATCATTCCATCATAACACAGTGATGTTCTTTGTAAATACTAAAGCATTAATTATTTCATTATATATGTCATATAAGACATAGGACTTGCTTTCAAAGAACTCAAAGATATTTGGAGGAGACAAAAAACTGGCTATATGTCCTAAGAACTTTGTTTATTCATTCAACATACATACATTTATTAAGGAATTATTATCTAGTAGGCAATATAAAAGATGTTAGGAAGACAAAGGTGATCCCGGCACAATTCCTGTGTTCAAGTGCTCACAAGGAAGTAGAAGGCCCAATGGCTCTGGCAACAGAGCAGATAACTCAGCTTACTTGGGCACAGATGCAAAAACAATTAGCAACTTGCCAATAGGGGGAAAGAGAACATCATTGGACAAAGAAGGATTTGATGTCTTGAAGTGTGACACTTCCAGTACTGATAACACAGACTCCCTGTGGCTCAGTGGCAGGACAGACTACTGGAGCCTGAGCCTTACATGTGAATGCCCTTCTAGTGGTGAAGTATACAATTAATCCTTCTAACCAACTGAGACTGCTGGTCATGTCTTCTGTATGTAAAGCTACCCAGAGTGTGGTCTTCCAGCATTATTGGAAAACTGGTTAGAAATGTAGAAACACAGAAGTACAGAATCTCTGGCCCTATCCCAGACCTAGTGATTTAGAATTTGCATGTTAACAAGTTTCCCAGGTGCTTTCCTCACATTCAAGTCTGAATGGTGCTCCTCTGGGCCACTGATTCTGAACCTTGGCTGTACCATGGAATCATCTGTAGCACTCCAAAGAATCCCACTCATGCTCTGTCCCCACCTCACTGACTCTCATTTACTTTTTTCCTGGGGCCAGAACATATTCACATTTTTAAAGTTCCACAGGTAGGGTGCCTGGGTGGCTCTGTCAGTTAAGCATCTGATCTTTGGTTTTGGTTCAGGTCATGATTTCACAGTTTGTGAGTTTGAGCCCCTCATCAGGCTTTGTGCTGACAGTGTGGAGCCTGCTTGGAATTCTCTCTCTCCCTTTCTCTTGCCCCTCCCTCGCTCACTCCTTCTGTCTCTCTCAAAATAAATAAATAAAAACTTAAAATGTATATATGTAAAGTTCCACAGGTGATTCTAATGTACAAATAAAGTTCAGAAGCACTGACCAAGAACAGCATATTCTGAAGTTGGCAGAACATCATAATCACCTGAGAGATGCCCTGTCCCAGACATAATACATCACAGTTTCTGAATATGGATGTTGACAATATCTGTGTGCATGTGAGTGTGTGTGTGGGCACACATAAGTGAGTTTTTGTGTAAGATTTGGTTGCACAGCTATTTTATGAACAAAAGATCAAATAAGAAAGGCATAAACCAGAACCCACTATCCACAGAATCTTGGCACAGGAGGAGGACTGGGAGTTTTTAATGCAATGCTATCCTTCTCCATTTTACTTATTGAGTCACTTGAGGATTATTGGATTATATATTTGAAAAATCTGTATAAATTATAGAAATAGGATAGAATTAACAATTTTGGACCAAATAAATTACAGGGAAAGTTGCCAAATTCAATTGAATGGCCTTGGTTTGCATTTATTGAACTTGTTTGATGGAAAATAGCAGAGGTTGCTCAAGGTTTCCTCTTTCTACTACTCTGGGAGCTACCCATACGTGCACACTCCATAGTCTGGGAGGCCACCATCCACAAACATGCTGTTGGTAAGTACATATTATCATTAGGCACAGCATGAGTGCAGTGTGCTTCCTGCCTGGTGTGTCTTGGGACATCATCATAAGCATGTGTGGCAGAGGTAGGAAACAGTATGTGAATGTAAATTTAGCAGGTAGGGTATGTGCAAATTTTCCAAAAGCAGCTGGCCATTGGTTGCATCTGAGAGTATCAAATGCTATAGAAATCCTCAATACAAAGGAGAAAGAATCAAGGCCAAAAAACAAAACAAACAAAAAGAATCAAGGCCGTGTCATTGACAGCCATTCTCAGTGTTGGTTGTTTAAGAAGATCTTATTGTGAGTGTCTAAGTATAAAGTTGAGGAGAGGTTTTAATCTGAGTTCAGTGGTAACACTTGAGAAGTTTATTTGAGCTATTTTTGCTTCTGAAGGCTGTGCATCATTTCCAATGCTTTTTTCTTTTCAAAGAAAGACAATGCTTGTATAAAAGGGAGGCGTGTTTGTTTCATATTATCTCCTTCAAAATTAAACCCTTAATTTTGTATCTTAAGTACATATTTTAATTGTGTCTACCCTGAAAAAACTCACAAAATCTGTTAAAAGACGGGATTTTCACTGAAATAGCTTTGTCTGGAAAAATTTGTAATTTCTCATCCTTGTAAATAGATACATTTTCCTTATAAATGTTTTAAACTTTAAATTGATAAAAGGAATTAAGGTCACTAGAGAAGAGACATAAAAAGGAACTAAAGTATCCTACAACCTAATAGCCAGAAGGGAGCTCCAGGGATCCAGCCTTTTATTTATTAAAAGGATTGAAACTAAGGAGTTACCTTAACCTTAAAGGCATCTCTCAAGAAATAACCGTCCTAGCTCCATTTAGTAAAGGACTCCTGGAAGGTTATTCTAAGCTAAAATCCTTCCTGCTAAAATTCTCATTGCCTTTATCTCCTTTTTACTGGTCTTTGTGGAAATATACATGTTTGCTTACAAATGACATCGCTTCAGAGAACTGAAATCTGTTACCTCAGTTCCCTAACCCTGAGGTCAATTGGGCTTCATGTCAAGTGACTCAGGTTTCCTAAGCTTTTCCCTTATTCTCAGTCTTTCAATCACTTATACTTCCTGCACATAATAGACAATTGATAAATATTTATTTCATCAAATTGACTCGGTTGATTTCCTTTAGATTTCTGGTTAGGCCACATCTTGTTTCAGTTATGAGGTCCTAACATAGAGGCAGATACACAAAGAAGAATTTGAATAACTCTGAGTAGAATAATTCATGGTTTTATATATATAGATGTATATGCACATATATATACATCTATACATACACACTGCACACACACACACACACACACACACACACACACACACACTTATCCTTTCATTGCCATTCGGCTTTTCAACCAGTCTTGTTCTGTATAATTTACTTTTGAGCTGAATTAGGTTACTTTTAAGGCTAACAATATTTAGGAGGTCATCCCCTTCTTCAGTAACCTGAGACTCTAAGAACACTGGTGTATCTGCCAGGTAAACCATTGTCAGGCATGTGCTCAGTGACTGGCAACTGACTGTGGGCAAATATTACTGGTCTAAGAATCTGGATGAACTGTTTCCACAAAGTTCTCTCTTTTAATTGTTTTATTTATCCAAGTTGAGATCAATTATAATTTCCAAGTATATATAACGTACTGAGCACTACTGGGAATAAAATGCGAAGGAAGGCAATCCCTGATTTAAAGGCACTAAAAATCTATTTAGAGGGACATATGTATACTGTAATCATAATTCAGATTGGCAAATACCAATACAGAGGTTTCATAACGTACTGTAAGTATGCACAGTGGAAGGCTCAGTTGGGAGAACAAATGTCAGGCCAGCATTGTTTACAGAATGCACAATCACAGCAAATGGAGTTAAACATTGTCAAGGAATCCTTTCCTCTCGGCAACAACCTATGAATTTTCTCCTGGCCACTCCAGAGATATTCTTGGCACATAATCAAGACAAGAAAAGGGGTAAAAAAAGGATATAATAGAAGGGGTAGGAGAGAAGAGGAGAGGAGGAAGAAAGCAAAGGAATGGAGAAGGCAGGGGAAAATGGCAAGGACCATCCTGCTCCAAAATATCCTGAAACAACTTGACCACTATTCTTATTTCTAGCATGTAGCTCTACAATCCCCTCTCCTTCCTACTTCCTCATGGTGATGTTATATTCACAAAAGTTTTAGGAGGTTTAACGTGATTGGACTTTGGATCTTAGTTGAAGCACTTTGTAACCAAGCAAAGTGGCAGTGACTGGCACTCCTTCCTGTGATTCCAACAGTACTGGCAAATACTGGGATTCCAGTATTTTGCACTGGGATTCCACTGCAAACTCACGGGAGACAGGGACAGATTCCCAGGCGTCCCTACAGAGCCTATTACACAGCTGAGAGATCTTTTAATTGGTTGCCTCCTGAGATTGTTTCTAGAAGGAATGACCAATTCTGATTTTAAGCCCATATTGTAATTTTGTCAGCCTCACAGACAAAATCACATTCCGGTCTTTATTTGATTTCACATTCTAATTGCTCCTGTTCCACCTGGGTCTCTTTTCCTTAGACTCTATAGAGAACAGTATTCAGCCATGCACTCTCCTATCTCTATTAATTTAAACCTGTTTATAACTGCCCAAATTCCACCAAATCTCAGAGCCACAGCAAATGGTTTTAACCCTGTGAAAAGCATTTCTCAAAATGTGTCCCATAAAATAACAATTCTTTGAGATGCTTGAAGAAGGAAGTTTATAGTCAAGTAAGAAAAAATTATGCAAAGTAACTGCACAACCATATGGTTTAAAAAACGTTTTAACATCTCTCAAGGTTAGTATTCTAAAGATCAGAGTAACTTGGATACATTTTAAAATTACAGATCCATGGGCCCCAACTTAGACTTCCTTAATTAGAATGTTTTATAGTAAGTCTGAAAAATCTTTATTTTTTTGTAACTCCCCTAGTATCCATGATGTCACCATTCTGGTCTGGATTCCAAAGCCAATATTCGAAGGTCTCTATTCTTCAAATGTTCATTGATCATCAGAAAGCATTCCTTTACCATTATATTAATCAACTCACAAATATCCACAATCCTTTCTGATAACATTCATTGCATTCTAAAGAAAAGTCTGTAATTATTTGGAATATTTGTAAACTAAGTGCAAACAGGGAAGGGGCCATTTCAGATTTTTAACTCTGGAATGCTCCTACCTTTCTTATCTGCTCTTCTCTCCCAAGCCAACGTTCCCCAAACTTAATGTTGGTATGTGTCCATGATTTTCAGAGCTCTCACACTCCTTGTGTACTAATGGGAAATGGGTTAAGTACTGTGGACTTCAATGTTAGTGATCTTTGCATGTGACAATAAATTATTATAACTTTCTTAGCGGATTCACAAAAATAGATTTCATACTACTTTAGCAATTTTTCAAAAAATGTGGAACTTAAGTTTTTATTTAAAGATTTTTTAATGTTTATTTATTATTTAGAAATAGAGAAAGACAGAGCATGAGCATGGGAGGAGCAGAGAGAGGGGGAGACACAGAATCTGAAGAAGGCTCCAGGCTCTGAGTTGTCAGCACAGAGCCCGATGTGGGCCTTGAACTCACAAACCACAAGATCATGACCTGAGCCAAAGTCAGATGTTTAATCAATTATGGCACCCAGCTGCCCCTTAAGTTTTTATTTTAGAACTGTTTGGAGTTTTCATCTTAATTTTCACTTACAAAAATAGTTTGAAACTGGTAAAAACTCAAGTAAGTCTAAAATGTGTAATACACAAACAAAAGTGAGTTATAAGTTGTAGTCTAGTGTACAATGAACAGCACAAAAATGACGGGGGGACTGATTGTCTACAGGATCACCAGTTAATGAGAAAGAACTAGTACATAATAGAGAATAATTTTTAACCGAACATAACATTTGCATTGAATCTCAAGTGCACAATTTCTTAGAAATTATCAGAAATACAAGGCAATAGAAAGGTTTTCTGAGCTATTTAAAAAATTATTTGCTACTTCCTTTATAAATTTACCCTTAAGATTAATAAGAAACAGCATTTTATAATCTTATGCTTTCTTTTTGACATCTCAACTTCCATCTTTTTAGCTAAAGACACACTATATTCTCACTTGTAAAATATATATTTTACTACTACATGAGCCAAAAATAATGTTTAAAATTCATCATGTCACCAATGTTAAGTAAGATAAAACACCAATCACGACACTTGATGCTATTTTTGGATCATGTCAAAATCCTATTGTGGTCTTCATCTTATTTCATAGAGGAAAATAAGCACTTACAACTTTTTCCTAAATCCAGCAAAGCTTGAAATAAAGAATAAGACTTCACTCTAGTTATATATAGATGGCATTTATTGTCTGGCAGCTATCCTGTGTTAAAAAATAGAAAACTCTGAATGATCACGTTCCTCAGTTTAGAAATCAAGGATACTTCCTGAATGAGGGAGACTTTGAGACTAGAATTCAGCCTTGATACACAGTTTCCTTATGATTGAACCCTCCCCAAATCCTAGTAAAAAATGATTCAGGATACAGTGGCTGTAACCCATGATAGTGGCTAACACCTGTGCAACAGAACTAAAAAGCATGGGTAGATCGTGTAGCAGTAAAAAAGATCGTTGCAGTTAGTAATGCAATGTGCATGCACTTGTGTGTGTGTGTGTGTGTGTGTGCACGCACGCGCGCGTGGGTGTGCTTGTGTGTGTGTTCAACTTTTGACAGACTGGTAGGAGAAAAGAATACATAATTGTTTTGTTAGTATACTCCTGAGCTTATAGAACTTTGTCACATATTTACTGGCTGCTTGTATCTCTTCTTTCATCTAAATCATATAATGTATATACTATTTTTTTTATCATTTTCTTATTTGTTTTTCAAATTATTACTAAAAGTTGCTGTCCAATATATGCTACAAATATATATATCATCTTTACCTCATATAAGGAACCAATGGAAAGTATATTCTACTTAATTCATTCCAGCTCCTGAAATAGCTTCTGAGTTAACTTTAATTTTTCTTTTTCTTTCTTTTTTTTTTTTTTTTTTGTATAGAGAAAAAGCTGTCTTCCTGCATAGAGAAAGGAAGAGAAAGGATCTATAAATCAATGGTAACTATCCGAACTACTTATATTCTTCCCACAGGCGAGCTCAATTACACAAGCAACTACTGAAGCTGAAGAGTTATTTTTTCCCCCAAGTATATCATGCTAGTAGCAATGTTCATCCAACAAGTTACCTCCTGTTTTTGACGTCTATCAGATCAGCTTCTTTATCAGTGTGTAAGGTGTCATTGGAATAAGTTGGCACCTGGTTCCCTGAAGGTAATTTTGAACTAAAAATATAGTAATCCTTCCCTGAAAAGAGCTATAATAATTCTCTTTATAGCTCTTTCAAGTTAGGAACTAAGTCCCACTCATCCCGAGACATAAAAAATAAGTAATGTTACATGAAGAAAGTATTCAAATATTTTCTTAGAATACAAATTCTAGAATTATTTAAGATTTTTTTCTTTTGGTCGAGCCCTCAAAATAAATAAACTATAGATTTAAATATTTTGTTTTTTTAACAGCTTTATGTAGATTTAATTTATATACAATAAATGCATGTATTAAAATGTGCAATTTAACAACTTTTTATATGCAAATCCCTTGAAATCATCACTATAATTGCTAATAAACATATCCATCACCCCCAAAAATTTCTTCTTTACTATGTGTAATTTCCACACCATGCCCAGGCAACCACTGATGTTACAAAAATGTCTATTCAATATTTTACTCAGGTTTTATTAGTTTATATGATTTCTTCTTACTAAGTTTTGAGAGTTCTTTACAGATTCTGAATACAAGTCCTTTATCATATATATGCTTTACAAACAGTCTATGGCTTATATTTTCATTCTCTTAAGAGCATCTTTTGGAAAGGAGAAACTTTTAATTTTTAATGAAATCCAATGTATCTTTTTTCTTTTATGTGTATGTTTTTCTTGCCATACATGAGAATTCTTTGCTAACCCAAAGTCACAAACGTTTTCCTATTTTTACTAAGAGTTTTATAGTTTTCAGTTTATATTTGGCCCAATGATTCATTCTGAGTTAATTATAACATATGATGTAGGTTATGGACCAATGTTTGCTTTTGTTTCAGTTTGCTTTATTTTGCATATGGTTAGTCAGCTGAGCATCATTTGATGAACACTGTTCTTTCTCCACTAAACTGACTTTGTACCTTTTCAAAAACCATTTGTTCATATATGTATGTATCTATTTCTGGACTAAAGGAGCCTGCCCAGAGACAAGTGGATAGCTGAAGGCCTGATTGACTCTCGACATATCTTGCAAACAAGAGTGATGGGAGTAAGCCGGGCAGCAAACTGCCGGGTGCGAGAGGGCTCAAGCCTTCCTGCTCGTCTCAAGGCCATAAATTCTCAATTATTAGAACTTTGTAAAACCCTTATCTCATTCTGTACTCTGGTCACTATGACTACACAACAAAAAATGCTTACTTCTTTGAAATAATGTATGTTTAGAAAATCACAAATGATATGAAACGAAGCCTAGCTGTTTATTGAAGGTCAGCTTGTTTTTTCTGCTGCTATAAAAGATGTGGTTTTGCTTTAGCAAAACGCTCATGACGGATTGATACCTGAGTCCTCTGTCTTCTGTTTAATCCTGTGCCTTCCAACCCTCTCCCTGTAGGAGACCAAGTCCGGACTGGACTTTCTATCCTGTTCCCTTTATCTATTTATCTATCTTTGCCAGCATCAAAACTGTCTTGATTACGATAGCTTTATAGTGTCTTGACTTTAGATACTATTAATTCTTCAATTTTTCTCTTTTACAAATTTATTTTGTCTAATTTAGGTACTTTGCATTTCCCCATTAATTTTCAGTTTGTCTGAAAGTTAATTATTCATTTTAGTTTGTCTAGTTTTACAAAATCCTGTTGGGATTTGATTGGAATTGTGTTAAATCTTTGTATCAATTTGAGGAGAATTTACATCTCAACAATATTGGGTCTTCCAATCTGTAGACAGTACAATTCTCCATTTACTTAGATATGTATTTTCTTTCAGTAGCGCTCTATATTTCTCTGTATGCAGGTCTTTAGTATCTTTTGTCGGACTTAGTCATATGTATTTCGTATGTTTGATATTATTTGAATAGGACTTTAAAAGTTGTTATATATGAATTGGCATATAAAAATATAATTGATTTATATATATTGAGTTTGTATGTTGCCTTCTTGCTAAACTTACTTGTATTAGCAGATTTTTTGGGATAGATTTCCTTGAATTTTCTACACAATCATATCATCTGTGAATAAAGACAGTGTTACCACTTTCTTTCCAATCTAAATATAAATATATTGTCTCTTTTGGCTTGATTTGATTTATTCTCCATTATTTTTGTATTCTGAGAGAAAAATAATAATATTATGTGAGACTTTAAAGTAAAATACATGATTCTGAATGCTGACTCTACAGTTCACTGTTAGTGTACCTAGCCAAGTTATTTAAATGTACTAAACTCATTTCTTCAGTTATGAAATGGGCTTTGTAATAGTTCTTCTCTCAAAAAGTTGTTGGAAAAACAAAATGAAAGTTGAAGGTTATGCCAAAGTTAGTCATTATTATCTCAGGATATATGATCATGAATTAGGCAGGAGTCCCAATATTGGAGAAGAAAAAAGATATATAATTAAGTAGATATAATTTAGAACCAAAAATTAGTTCAGTCTTTATACAAAGAAAATTCAAAGCCTTAAATACTTAAGGGCAAGAAGGACATAGATTAGGATAGAAAGTTGTATTTATTACCTTTACTCTCCTCATGTTTTCCTGGGTGATGTTTTTAGGACAATTGTGCTATGTCATAGGTGGGCATATGTGTTGCATAACATTCACAAACTACTCCAGTTGGTATAGAATTCAGGATTCTCAGGATTCCAATAAAGAGCATAAAGAAAAATAAACAAGCAAACAAACAAAAAAACCAAGTAAGCATACACCCACCACCCAAAACCCTGACCCCTGGATTGATACATGATTGTGTAGTAAGAATCAAGAGCTTCAGCAGAGTCACTGATTATAACATTGATAATGTGAGCATGAATGGAGTGAGGAACAAACAGCAGCGTAACTGAAGCAGATAGTGGCTACCCTTAACAAAAACAAGTCTTTGAAAGAACAGATTTGTCTTAAGAAATGTGATCATGGGATATTTGGAGAGGAAAGAGAACAGGGTGTGATGCAACCCAGTTTGTTATAACGGAGGCCATATGACTTTGTGACCATACTCACTGAAAAGGTGGTTTAGAAAAAACTAGCACGTGAAAGCAACAAAGACTCACATCTGCCTTTGTCTAGCCTCTAAATCGAAAAGGTTTCCATTATGAATTTCTAAATATAAGATACATCACCTGAATTTGGACTTCACATTTAAATTACTTATTTGGACTGAATGTGTGCCAAGAAAAGAATATAGAAAGTACTCCTACAAGCATATGTTCCCTGGAGCACCTGCCAAATTGCGTTCTGCCACACAACTTTTTCAGAGGAACACACTTGTTAATATATATATATGCCTCTCACCAGAAGAATGGTAGATAAAGGATACTCCCCAAATCCATTCCTTTATAAAAGCAACAAAAAATTGTCAAAATAAACTTTTTCATATTTCTGGAAATTAAGCAAAGGCTTGCAACAATCTGAGGTGTGTTCATTCAAGAAAACTTGCTTAAATCTGTGCCATTTCAGCTAGTTCTGTTCCCTTCCTCTTTTCCCCACTCCACAGTAGCCTTAAAAAAATAACAGGTTTGCTAGCATGGTAGCCATAAGATCAGGAGCCTGAAGGCATTAGAGGGTCCAGAACAGGATTGGAGCTCCATAAAAAGCCCCATTCCAAAGAATGTGGACCTGCCTGACAGTTGTCTGGAAAAATCTCCACTCAGAGGGCATTATTTGTTTGAAATCAGATTTTCCTCATTAGGAAAATCCTCATCCCCAGGTTATTTATCAAACAGTATCAGCCACAGTTACTTAATATTATAGCTTCCTGCAGTGGCGATACTAGTTGTGACAAACATGAGACTGGCCAAGAAACTTATAAGGAAAATCTGGAAATGAGATGCCCATACAGGACTTTGAAAAGCTCTGACATATTCCTGAGTATTGAGAATTCCACATACAAACACAAAGCTGTTTGCATGTTCAGAAAAACAAACAAAAAACCTAGACCCTAATCTCGCAACTGTAACACTGAGGTTCTACACAGGAAGGAAGTGAAGCCTCAGGCAAAGTTGTAAACTACCAGAATGTTGAAGGCACACCCAAACATAAACACAGAGTCCCTCAAAAAGCGTGGGAGACTTTGGTACAAAGTATTTAGTGAAATAACTGTTCGATCATTGGCTGACCACAAAGTTAATCAAGTCAAGACTTCAGTAACTGCACAGATTAAAGAATACAGACTGAATTAATTCAGGAAAGTTACTAAACAAAAAAGCGATAGCAATAGAAACAACAACAAAAACAGCAGCAACAACAAAACTTGCCACATTGTATTATTTAAAATTTCTAGTTTTCAGGGCACCTGGGTGGCTCATTCGGTTAAGCATCTGACTCTTGGTTTCAGTTCAGGTGATAATCTCATGGTTCATGAGTTGGAGCCTCACATCAGGCCCTGCACTGACAGCATGGCATCTGCTTGGGATTCTTGGTCTCCCTCTCTCTCTTACTGCCCTTCCTCTGCTTGCTCTCTCTCCCTCTCTCTGTCTCAAAAATAGATATTTATTATATTTTTATAAAGTCATACTTTTTTTAATGTTTACTTTTGAGAGAGAGACAGAGTGCATGTGGGGGAAGGGCAGAGAGAGAGAGGGAGACAGAATCTGAAGGAAGCTCCAGTCTCTGAGCTATCAGTACAGAGCCCAACATGGGGCTTGAACCCACAAATGGTGAGATCATGACCTGAGCTGACGTCAGATGCTTAACTGACTAAGCCCCAGGTGCCCCAAAATAAATAGATATTAAAAAAAAAATTTTAATGTTTATTCACTTTTGAGAGACGAAGAGGGATAGAGCATGAATGGGGTAGGGGCAGAGAGAGAGGGAGACACAGAAGGTGAAGCAGGCTCCAGGCTCTGAGCTGTCAGCACAGAGCCTGAGGCGCGGCTTGAACCCATGAACTGTGAGATCATGACCTAAGCTGAAGCCAGATGCTCAACTGACTGAGCCACCCAGATGCCCCACCCGTAAGTACTTTAAATGTAAACAGATGAAACAGTGTACTCAAAAGGCAAAAAGTGCCACACTAGATTACAAAACAAGACACAACTGTATATTCTCTACAGGAAGATTAAAAGATACAATAGATTTAATATAATGGGATAGAAAAGATAGATAATGCAAACAGAAACCACAAGAAATCTTGAATGATTATACTAATATCAAACAAAATAGACTAAAAAAATGTTACTAGAGGGGCGCGTGGGTGGCTCAGTCAGTTGAGCTACTGACTCTAGATTTTGCCTCAGGTCATGATCTCAGGGTTTGTGAGTTCCAGCCCTGCATTGGGCTCTGCTGACACAGTGAAGCCTGCTTGGTTATTCTCTCTCTCCCTCTCTCTCTATGCCCCTCTCTCACTCACACAATCTCTCACAAAAATAAATAAATAGGGGGCACTTGAGTGACTCAGTTGGTTGAGAGCCTGACTTCGGCTCAAGATAAATAAACAGTAAAAAAAGAGAGAGAAAAATAAATAAATAAACTTAAAAAAATAACTAGTATGTTCTTATATGCCAGATAGAAATTAAAAATTTTAATGAAGATGACATCATTCAAAAGGCAAAAAAAAAAATACAAGACACAGAGGAATAAATCTAAAAAAATATGTTGGGAGCCTATACCAAAAATATCATAGAGACACACAAAAATGCTTTCACTTATGAGTATTTACAGGGAGGCACAAGAACAGGGAATATTGATTCACTGGTAATAAACTCAGGCCTCCTGGAGAATGGGGCTCTCATTCTGTGTTCCAGTAATGATACAGTGATGAAGCAGTAACATTCTCCTGGTCTAGTGACTGCTCTACTATTGCAATTCAGTTCCTCTGCAACTATTTCATACCGCTCTTTCTTTCCTTACCACACATACACTTCCTGATGAAGAATTATATTCAATCAATTAACACCTATTCAGGATAGGAATTCTGTTTCTATTGGACAGAAATCTCTAAGAGATAGTAATAATAATGATTGCTTATTACCAAATTCTTACTAAAGCCCAGGTGCTTTTTATATATTGTTTCATTCAAACTTAGTAAAAACCATAGAAACAAATACAATTCATATCCCTTTTTACAGAGGGAAACTGATGCTTAGAATGGTTACGTGAATATGCCAGTCATCGAGCTAGTAAGTGATGGAGTGGATGAGTCCAGTGTCCATGCTGCCAAACACTCTACACATGCTCTCAATCACTGCCTCACTGGTTCAGTCTCTACAGTGTTACATTTCAGTAGAGCGTAGAGTTCTAATAACTGTCGCCAGGTAAACAGGGCTATATATATTATAAAGCATCACAACCTTTTCATAAAAACTTGTTGCCAATTTTTAAACAGGCAATAGAGAGGGAAAATTCTTGTGTTACTACTCAGCTATAAAAGCACACCAATTTCTGTTGAGTATTGCTGCCATAAACTAAAATAGGTAGTATAATTTATTCTAAGACTTATTACCCTAATACAGTAGATTTAATTTGCCTTAAAAAAATACCAACATAGCTATGTTCTGATTTTTTTAAGGCACAGATTAAACACTTTCATATCAAATGTGGTTCTTTTGTTCTTTTTCTCTATACTTTTGCTGCATCAGAGGAATTCCAGACCCAAGAGTGAATGCCCTATAATTAAAATGACAATGACCCTATATGAATATACTCTGGCAGTCAGTAAGAGAGGAGCAGCCAAAGGGAGGTGGTCAATCTCTATGGCTAACTGGTATGACATCAGGACAATAACGTATCTAACACTATATTTCAGATTTCTTGGCAACAGTCATGGAACCTAATGTTATGTTTTGAGTTTAACAGGCACTCAAGAAGTTTGCATGGAGAATGAAAAGTGAATATACATTTTTCTCAAGATCCACAGCCTGTTTGTATTGACTTCCTGCAAACAAATCAGTACAAGTAGTAGGAGATATTTTTCCCAGACTGGGAAGCGGGGCTAAATCAACATTGCAAAATCAGTTTCACACATATTTAGGGTGAATGACAACTGCACTGAAACATCAACAGCTCAATTACCTACTTCAGCAACAAGGAAGTAGGTACATTGAGTAAAACTGCAGCCTTTTTAAAACTCAACTACTAAATGGATAGTGGCCATAAAATACTTTCCAGAACCCAGGAACTCCAGGCCCAGCTAACAAAGAAGAATTCAGTGTCCATAGCCATTTTACATCCTCTCTAAATGCACAGTTAGTAGAAGACAGAGTGTCTAGAAAATCACCTAAATTCACTAAACCCTGTCATTTGATATAGTACATAGGAACAGTTCATAAAAAGGTAAAAACCAGAGACTATCAATCCCTAGCAGAGGAAAAGAAAAGCACCCTGAAAACAACATGGTACTTATGCACCCAGCTCCAAAAAGAAAGGGACCTAAACACATGTATGCACTTGTCAACGAAATGGCACTTTCCATTGCCCTTGAATGATGGAAAACCTCCATGAATTAAATCCACAGAACACACTAACCCTAGCTGTAATCTAATACATTCCAGGCACTTCTGAATCATAAACACTTAAGTGAAAGAAAGATCAAGAATATGAAATTTTAAAGTATGACTGATTCATAACCAAGTAAAGTTGTATCCGTAAAATATGGATACTATGAATTGATGTATCAATTGATCTGAATATTTCAACATCAATATCAAAATTACTGACTTTTCGTAAATAAAAATGATAGAAAGGTTTATCTTAAACTATTTTATAAATACCATTTTTTCTAATGCTTTCCTATTAAACTAAAAAGCATAAACTCAGAATATTAATTGGTTGGGTCAATGCAATTAATTTAGTTAGATCTAAAGAGAATTAAATCACAATGCAAATAAATTTTTAGCATTAGCAAAAAAGAAAGGGAAACAATTTAATACAGAATACACACATCTGAGCCTTGTATGCCATGCATTAACAATGAAATACCAGAAAATATGAAAGGTAAGTATGTGAGAGGAAAGAAAGATTATAACAGGGGGAACTTGTCCTACCTTCTCTGCTTGTCTGGTCTTTCCTTCTTTCATCTTTCTCCACATCAATTTTTGCAGTAGAGCTCTGTTTGAAGTTCAAACACATATGTGTTACACGCAATCCTCAGCCCTATATACACATTAGTATCACCTGGAAAGCTTTGAAAAATACACATGTTCTGGCCCAACTCCAGACTATTTATGTATATGTTACTCCCTAAAGTTGAGGACCAGGTATAAACTTTTTTGGAACACTTCAAGTAAGTCTTAAAACATGAGTTCACAGCCACTGCTGAAGAATACAAAGAAATGAATGTTGCTTCTCTAACAAAAATAAGTCTATGAATGGTATTTGACTGTTTTAGAATTTCAGGAAGTGTTTCATTCTTACTACTAATATTGAAAAGAGAATATATTTATGTCAAAAATAATAGATGCATCCTAACTAGGCATTAATATCTAAATCTGTACCATTATCAGAAACATGAAATAGGGATAACACAGAAAGCACGGACCACTATTTTTTTAAGGACAAGGGATATATATAAAACTCAGTAGCAATTTTCTTTATGCCATTCTACAAGGTTATGAACTTGCTAAAAGTGTACTAATACTGTTGCTAAGCAACTAAATTTTCTGTTCACCTCCAAAACAAGAATTCCAAATTATTAAACATTTTAAGAGGCTAATTCAGGACTGGTGTATTGTTATAAGAAAAGAGAAGAGCCAAACATTTTCATGACAGCCATTCTCACCTGGATGTTGTCTTAAACGATCTAATCACATTACTAAAATGCATCACAGACAGTGAAGAAACTGCTGCCCCTGGGATGATGACCTGGAGTTGAAGAAGCTACCAACTTGGTCTAAACAGCTAGTCTGACTGAGAAATAAAAGATGTCTGAACACCTTGATGGAATGGTTGATTTTTTGCATCACCTAAAACTAGATTCTAGCAACAGAAATGAAGCCATGATATTAAATAACAGTTGAAATAGACAATGTGGTGGGAATATGAAAATTCACATATTCTCTCAAAGCATTTTAAGTATTTCAAAGTATTTTAAATCTAGGAAAGAAATATCTATGTGCAATTATTTAATCAACTTTTAAGGATGAAGTTACGAATTTTAATATTCTTGTCACATATATTGGAAAAATCACTCAAAAAATTATTGACATTTCTGAACACATATGTTATTATACTTACAATAAAAGTAAATTTTATGGTCGCTAGCTATAGAATTTTAATTATATATTCATTTAATAGCATAGGGTTTTCTACTACTGTCTCCAGTTTTGATAATTAGGAAACATCAAATACGCTAAGACTAAATCCTTAGGCTGCAAAGCGAGGTAACCTCTATCTAGCTTTACATCCTTTTCCTCCTTAATGCCCTATGTATATGCTATGCAGATTTATACAAACATGGAAACTAAGAGTATCAGAACAGTGGCTAAGAGCATAAGTTCTAAGCCAGATTCCCTTGGTTAAAACTTGTCCCCATCACAGATCAACTATTTGATCTTGAACAAATTACTTTAGCTCGGATTCAATTTCTATCAAATGGCAAAACTCATATATCTACATCAAGAATTTTCAAAAATTACTTCACAAAAGAATCATCTAAGAATCTTGTTAAAATTCTGTCACTCATTATGTTTAAATTCTGCATTTTTAAACTTTTCAGATATTGCTTGTCAAACTGCTAGATATTGCCAAACTCTGAGTAGCAGAATCTGCATCATGAAGTCATTGTGAGGGCTAGATGAGATAATCCATGTAACATGGTTAACTGTTTTTCATATAGTAAGCACTCTTAAGTTATCATTAGTATTTTAAGACAAACTAAAATTATGTGTCCTAACTTGTTCAAGTTACATGAAGTAATCTCAGAGAAGTCCTTTGATTGTTGCTCAAAGCTTCCTTGTCCATTATCTCCTTCAAACTTTGCTCACATTATACCTCTTCCTGTATCTAGAATGCATTCCAAATCTACTCTTCCTACACTAGGGTTATGCATTCATTAAACTCACACCCTGCCAGCACCCCTGGGAAGCCTTTGCCAATTGTCCGAATTATATTGTCTCCAAGCTCCTCTGAGCTGCTATTTTTTTCTCTTCTTCCCCTATCTTTTCCTATTTCCCACATAAACTATTGTTTAAAATATTTATAGCATAGGGGAGGGGCCAACATGGCATAGCAGTATGGAAGTTCTTGGCTTCTCTCCTCCCTGAAATGCAGCTAGATCAGCACCAAACCGTTTTGCCCACTTAGAAAATTGGTCTGAGAATTAACACAACAATCTGCATAACTTGAACCACAGAACTTGGCGGGTAAGCAGTGCAGAGAGGTGAATGGGGGGATAGAGAAGCCACGGAGGGCAGGGAGGATTTGTTTTGTTTTGTTTTGTTTTGGTGTCTAGAGAAGACAGAGAAAGTGGGGAGAGTGCAGAAAAAGCATTTCCCCCAAAAGTAACTGGAGAGAAAGAGAAAGAGTGGAAACATTCACAAGGGACTGAAAAAGAAAAGTAGAAAGGAGAGAGTTTCAATACCATTAGGACTCTATAAACAAGGGAGAGCAGAGTCAGAAATTCCACAGCTCAATACCTGGAGGAGGTCTGGTGGGAAGGGCGAATCTCCTGGAGCAGGCAGCAGAGCCAAGGGATCTGAAGGCCACACGGGGAGAAGCGGTTCCCCTTCTAGGAGGGCATTTGGTAGAGGCCTTACAATATACCTCCAGGCAAAGGTTTCAGCGGATTCCAGAGAACAGCCACCTTTGCGGGTATTGGAAAAAAACGCCAGGGTGTGGCGAAACCCGGTGCCGACTGTGTGTTGTGTTTTGCCATAATCTCCGAACATCTGCTGCTGCACCGTCGCACAAACTTTTTCTGAGGCAAACAGCAAGCAGCCACAATCTCTGAAACTCTGCAGCAGCGTGATGGCAGGAACATTCCCAGGAGGCAAGCCGGCACCTGGCAATTGCCCGAGAGACCCTCCCCTAGAGAGTCAAAGCGGATCCAAGCTGCAGGGCTCATAGAAGAGGCGGGTTTGGAAATGCAGCCCTGTATGAGACAAAATTTGGGAGGGAGGTGCCACCTGGCAGGCTGACGGATTGGATGAGGACAGTGTAGAAGCAGGGAGTAGACCGCAGCCAGAGACAAAGCAGAGGTGCTTGTCGGTGGGTGAGAGTGCAAAATTCCTCTGCCAAAACCTGGGATGCTGGGTGAAGCCATTTTCATCTCTCCGTGCCTGCGCATGCGCACACATGAGCACCATGTGATTCACTACACTAAGCTCCACTTAGTGGAGAACAGCCTTTACACCATCCACCTGCGTGAACCAAGCTCAGGCCCTAGAGGATCACCACAAGTCTCTCCACCTGCTTAGTGTACGGCCTATCAAGTGCGTCATAGTTTGACTTCTGGGAGAAATTGGATGTAATTTCATTCGGATTTCATTCTGATTGCTGGTCCATCTATTACAGTTTTTTTTTCTTTTCATTTTCTCTTCTTATTCTTGGATACAGAAAGAGAAAAATTTGTTTCTATTTTAAGTTTTTAAATTGTTTTACTATATTTTTTAATATTTTGTAAATTTTTCAGTGTATTTTACTTTCTTCATTTCGTTTTATTCTATTTTATTGTATACTTTTTAAAACATTTTAAAATTTTTCTTTTTTTTAATTTTATAATAGTTTATTTTCAATTTGGTTTACATATAACACCCAGTGTTCATCCCAACACATGCCCTCTTTAATGCCCGTCACCCCCTCTCCCTCCTCCCTAACAAAATTTTTCTTACTTTTTTTCCTTTTCTTTCCCTTTTTTCTCTATCAAGCTTCTTTCAACAACACCTAGGATCTAGCTCACTTTATTTGATCTTTTGTGCTGTTTTTAATTTTTAATTTTTAGTTTTTAATTTTACTATTCTTTTTTTCCTCCAAAATGACAAACAAAGGTATTCACCACAAAAGAAAGAACAGAAAGAAATGACAGCCAGGATGTTAATCAACACAGATATAGGCAAGATGTCTGAACTAGAATTTAGAATCACAATAATAAGAATACTGGCTGGGGTTGAAAAAAACATAGAATCTCTTTGTGCAGAGATAAAAGAAGTAAAATCTAGTCAGCACAAAATTAAAAAGGCTATAACTGAGATGCAATCTCATTGCCATGGTGGCAAGTTATTTAGAACTAAGTTTGTAGAAAGAATTTATATACATATATATATGTGTATATATGCATATATATGTGTATACATATATATATAATGCCCATTTTTCTCATTTTTATAAAAGAAGTTAAGAGAGGTGCTAGAAAGTTAATGCATTATAATTGAGGTATTGTACATATATTGTAAAACATTATGTAAATAATTATACCGGTTTTTTAAAAATATATGAGTGAGACAGTGAGGTCAAAGAAGGTATAATTAGCTTAGAAGGAATGAAGCATGAAATTCTTGAAGGCCTTATACAGATTCTCTGAAATTCAAACAAAAACAGGAATATCAAAAATTTTAAATGTTGGCTCCACATAGACAATGATCACATTAAAGAGGATTTAGATCTTTGTCAAAATAAAGAAAAATTATTGTTAAAATAAACATGTGTTTAAAAGTATTTCTGAAGAGGTAATGTATCTATGCCTATATCTGTGAAGATTTAAAGAAAAAAAATACCTTGTCTGCTAGCATATACTATTTTTTGAGTAACCAGTATAATTTAACAGATCACAAAAATGTTGTTGAATTCAATAGTGGCAACTGGTTTTATCATTTGAGTTCAAGCAGAATTGATTCAGAAGTTTCTCTAGAATTTATAAATATGACTAAGGTCGAAATCAATATTTAGTTATGGACTCATTTTTTTTCCCCACCATCTGGTAGAGCAGTACCAATGACACTGGATTGGAGAATCACAGAATTATATGTCCCTAGAAATGTCCCTAGAAATCATGTGTTGCAAATCCTTACCTTTACAGATAAGGACACTGAAGTCTGCAGAAGTGTTAAGATGCTTTTTGGCCCAAATGAATTATTAGAAAGACTGGAAAGAAAAAGTGGATTTGTTGTTTCCTAGGCTATAGTGAACATTTTTGCTCTTCTACCCAGTTCCTCTCTGTTGAGCATAGAAACCTGTCACCCTAAAACATATATTCAAATCCTAAGTCAAGTTACCTACGAATGTGACCTTATTTGGAAAAAGGGTCTTTCCAGATATAGTGAAGTTAAAATGAGGTCATACTGGATTAGAGTGAGCCCTAAGTCAATATCTGATGTCCTTAGAAGAAAATGGACGTTTGGGCACAGAGAAACACACAGAAAGAAGACGTGAAAACATACAGGGAGAACACCAAACAAAGACGTAAGCAGATATGGGAGTGACAGATCTACAAACCAAGGAATGCAAAGGACTTTTGGCCACCACCAGAGGCCAGGACAAAAGCGAGGTCCAGATCCTGACTTAGAGCTTCCATAGGAAACCAAACCTGTCAGGGTTCCAGCCATCAGAAGTGTTTTAAGCCATCCAGTTTGTGTGATTCAGTAATGGGAGCCCTAGGAAATGAATACACCTTCCAATCCCTCTACCATTTCTTTGCACTCCTCCCCAGCTTAGGAATATGTCTGCTTCCAAAACCTGCACCTGGAACTTCTGTCAAGTAGACTTCCTGTAGACTAGTGGAACCACTTTTTCTGCAGATAGAGAAAGTCTGAAGCATTGAAGAATGTAAGTTCTCTCTGGGATGTCCAGAGTGGCATCTCATCTGATTTCAATTTACATTTCCCTGATAACCAATGTGCTTATTTTTTTTTTTCATATGTTCTTGTCGCACAAGTTTCTTCAGTTATTTTGATCATATTTTAATTAAAGTTTTTTTCTCATATTCTTGAATTTGAACATTTTTAATACTTTCTGGATACAAGTTCTTTGTCAAAAATAAAAATTTGTATATATTTTCTCCAGGCTGTGACTTTTCTTCTCATAAATGGAGTTTTTGACAAAGTAAAAAAAAAAATTTTAATAAAACTCCAATATACTAACTTTTTATCTTATGGATAGTGCTTCGGTATTTTATAAAGGAACTATTGACCTAACTCAAGGTCACAATGATTTTTTTCTATGATTTCTCCTAAAATATTTATAGTCTTAAATTTTAAGTTTAGGCTTTAGGATCCACTTTGAATTTTTGTTTTTTGCAATTAGATACCCATTTATCCAGCATTATTTATTGAAAGGACTATTAGTTATCCATTTATTTATCTTTATTTTGTTTTGTTAAAAATCAGTTAGCCATAATTGCATATGTCCTTTTCTTGACACATTATTCTGTTTATTGATTGAAGTATCTATCCTTTCATAAAACTAAACTGCCTTGATTACTGTAGCTTTAGAGCAAGTCTTAAAACCAGATTTTGTGATCCTCAAACTTGTTTTTCCTTTCAAACTGTTTTGCCTATCCTAGAGTCTTTGCATTACCATATAATTTTAGAATATCTAAACAAAGAGATATCACTGTTAAATTGAGAATTTTGGTGATTTATATCTTTTCTATTTTTATTTGGTCACACTTGCTAGAGATTTGTCCATTTAAATAATTATTTTTGAAGAACTATGTTTCAATTTCAATTTCTTTATTGTTCTCCTGTTTCCAATGTCAGTGGTTTTTACAAGATTGAGAAAGTATTCAAATATTAGTTCCATTTAGGGCCTTTTACCGTCTCCATTTTTTTTAGTACAATCATCTCATTTTTCCTGTATCTATACTGAGAAACCACAAGAGAAGTTATAATTTTCGCTTTAAGAATAAAATGTGATTTATGAAGATCATAGGGGAAAAAAGTAGACTATTACAATCATCCCTATTTCTATCCATTCACTTTTTCTTCTTTTCTTTCTGGGTTTTCAGCATTTCTTTGCTGCCATTTCATTGCTTTTGGGGAGATTCCTTTTGTCATTTTTTAAGGATAGGTCTGCTAGTGACAAATTCTTACTTTTCCTTGGACTGAGAATGTATTTTTCCCTGTTCATTGATGGATGGTAGTTTCATTGGGTATGGAATTGATGGTTGACAGTTCTTCGAGTACTTGAAAAGTGTTGTGCTACTCCCTACTTCAGATGAGAAAACTATTGTCATTCCTATTGGTCTTTACTTATAAGGAAGTCATTATTTCCTCTGGGTCCTTTTAATATCTTTTCTTTATCTTTAGGTTTCAGAAGTTTATGATGTGTCTTAGCATAGACTTCTTTGGGCTTATGCTATTTGGTTTTTGCTCAGTTTCATGTTTTGGCTTATGTTTTTTTCCAAATTTGGGACGCTCAGTCATTATTTCATCAAATACTTTTTTAGTCCTCCATTATTTATTTCTCCTCTGCCCTGGAATACTAATGACACAAATGTTAGGTTTTTTTGTTGCCCATAGGTCTATAGGCCCTATTCATTTTTAAAAGTCTATTTCTGTCTGTTCAGATTGAGGAGATTCTATTGATCTGTCACCTCACTGATTCTAACTTCTGTCATCCTTACTTTACTATTGAGCCTATCCAACAAGTTTTCTTTTTTTTTATTTCAGTTATTGTATTTCAGTTCTATAATGTCTAGTTAGTTTCTTTACAACTTTTATTCTTTGCTGAGGCTTTTATTTTTTCATTTGCCTCAAAGGAATTTGTAATTACCCTTGAAGCAATTTTATGGTGGCTGCTTAAAATCTTTGCTCGATTATTCCAATATATGATTCATCTCAGTATTGATGTCATTTGTTCTTTCTCATTCAAGTTACAATGTTCTTGGTTCTTGACATGACCAGTGATGTTTTGTTATATCCTGACCATTTCTTCTGGTCTAGTTTCGTGGGCTATAGTCTAACGACCATTTACTTTTCTGAGGCCTTACAATGTGTCACTCTGCTTCATTTTTCTGGTTCTGAGTGAGCACTTGCTAGATCCCCACTGGTACTACACATGGAAGTGGAAAGCTTTCTTAAGTCACCCAGTTGTCATTAGGTGTCATGTGGGATATGTTGAATTTCTTGTGCCCTGATCTCTGGCTCGGTGCTGGTGGGTTTCCCATTACATCTATATTGTGTGCCAGAGAAGATGAAAGTATCCTGCACTTCTAGGTAGAGGGCGTGTGAGTCGCTCTCTGGTCCCGAGTTACAGATCTGGAGAACCTGGACCTAGTGTGCCGTCTATGACTAAATGAAGGGCTTGGAGACATCAGGCTTGCTGGTGCTGCTACTTCTGACAGATTGGGTGCTGGCCAGCATGTATTGGGTAAGAGTGGGTCAGCTCATTCAGGTGGATTCCCACAATTGTGACTGCATGGGCAGATTGAACATGCCACTGTTTTGGGGTATAGGTGTCCCTACTAAGTTTGTCCCTGGATTTTCTTTTCCAAGTCTTTTAGCCAGAGATGACAGGTCTTATTCTTGTTATAGTTTTTCTAAACCTCGTTGAGATTTTGGGATGCAGACTTCTCTACTGCCTAGTGTCGCTAAATTGATGTTCCCAGAATTCACACTTTTTTTTTATTGTGTTTTAAACTATAAATTAAAGAACAAAATTAAAGATGTAAGTGTTTAATAAAATGTTAAAGGAATTTTGAGTTTTATGTCTAAAAGGGAGAATAATTAAGAATTTTGTGATATTACTTAGCTCTTTGGAAAAAGAAACATGTTTTGCAAATGTTTTCTTCTGCTACTTTCCATGCAACATCTGTACAATATTAAAAATTGTGTTATGTTTAAAGCCAAGTGGCTGTTAGCAAATTTTTATTATCCAGATTAATGATGTAAATCCTGTTCAGATAACCGGTAAAACCAGGTGTTTCTTGAGTATAAGTATACTCTGTGTCCAACTCCAGGTCCAACTGGAGTCCTCTTACAATTTTTTTTTCTTGATAATTAGTAGGTAACCAAGGTCTTTCTTACTGTTTTCACTATCTAGAGAAAACACATTCTTCTTCTTATGTGCAATCCAACCCCACCCACTTTGAAAACCTCTCCAAATGCCAATGAGAGTAAGGATACACCACCAATATTTTTCCTAACACTTAGGTTACTAGGATAGAGTTATTCCCATGCCAATCTCTTTCTCTAGACTAGCTCTGTCTAATAGAAATAAAATGCGAACCACACATGTAATTAGAAATTCTCCTATAACTACACTTAAGGTAAAATAATTTTAATAACACATTTCACTTAACACAAATCTCCAAATATCTTTTATCATTTCATTGTTATCAATACACAAGTTATTATGGGGAGATTTTATGTCCTTTTAATTTTTCTTATATTAAGTTCCTTCAAACTCCAGTGTGCATTTTATATTTATAATACATTTCATTTTGGACCAGTTGCATTTCAGATGCTCAATACCCTCATATGGCTACTCTCTTGGACAGTACAGATCTACACTATGAATTGCTTGATTTCATGCACTGAGCCTTATTTATACATTTATCTACTTTCTTATCTATGTTCTTTATCTCTTTACTTTGAAGAAAATATAAATAATTTGGACCTATCTATTCTCATCCCAGTGCTCACATTTAGATTTCATACTCTTTATTTAATGGCCAAATACCATTTTCGTCCTGACTTCCCACTGAAATACATCTTCAGGGGTCTCCACTGTCAGCAGCATTATTACTGAATTGTTTACTGATACTTTATGTGTAAAACACGACACTGTTTATTATACAATATGTAGCAGTTAATTCTCCCTGGTACTATGACTCATATATTATAATCCCACTTTTATTTATTTTTTTTTAATTTTTTTTTAATGTTTATTTATTTTTGAGAGACATAGAGGCACAGCGTGAACAGGGGAAGGGCAGAGAGAGAGGGAGACACAGAATCAGAAGCAGGCTCCAGGCTCCGAGCTGTCAGCACAGAGCCCGACGCGGGGCTCGAACTCACAGACCGCAAGATCATGACCTGAGCCGAAGTCGGCCGCCCAACCGACTGAGCCACCCAGGCGCCCCTATAATCCCACTTTTAAATTGAAGGTATCTCAGACTCAAAGAGATTGGATAATTTCAGCAAAATTATTGAGTGGTCAAGCTGCGATTCAACTCCAGCCCATGTTCTTCTCCAGTATACACTGGCATATCACAGAGCAACATGTACGACTGACTAGATCCTCTGCTGTAATATCTTCCAGAGAGTGACTGTAAAAGAATGTGAATATAAAGTTGTTTATTAAGTGATGACAGAGAAATAGAAAGATGGTAGGAAATAGAGGCATCCAAAGTAACATGAAAAACAACCTTTCCAGATGGGGTAAAGCCTGTATTAGCTTTCAAAAAGTTTTTCTTTTCCTTTTAAAATTCTCCATCATAATGTTAAATAATAAACTAAATTCTCTACTGAAACTCTGCATTTTTTCTAGTCCTGAATTATTTGGTATCAAAGTAACTCCATAGTTCTTTAAATAATTACAATCTAGTAAAATAAACATGTTTTTGTGTGTGATCTATATAAATTAATGAATATATTTGCATGATCTCCAATTATATTTGAACTGAAAATGAGATCAAATGCAAACATTTGCCAAGATGTAGCTAGTTTGTGGTAGGTGTTGTTGTAGTCCGTTAGTTCATTAGTTTTTGCTAGATTAACTGTTTTCTAACTACACTGTCAGAAAGACTAAAGGGGAATATCTACATATATCTGCTAAAAAAATTAATACCTGCCTTACAATCTTTTTCACAAAGGTTGCCATTCTAATTAAGATTAGATCGTTTATTTTTGTTCTCGTTGCTTCCTGATGAGACTCTAAGTTGGTAATGAAAGCATTTATGAATTTAGCCACATAGGCACAGAGCAAAGGTCATGAGATCATAGGTTTTCATAGGGCTGGATGTGCAAATGTTCTGTAGTAGTTTAAACTTTGTTATTTAAAAAACAAAAACTTTGATGTATCACTAATTGGCCTTAACACCATTGAAGAGGTGCTGAAATCAGTAGACAAGAAATTTCTAGCAGTAGGTAGAAAAAGGGTAACTTTGAGAATCATCATACGTTTTCAGAAATTAAACATTAAAACACAAGTCCAAGAAAGAAGTCAAAACTCAAATTTTCTATTATTATTTTTAAAGCACAACCTCATAACAAATGCTATAAAGTTATCGAAAATATGCTTGCTAATTCTAAAAAGCTAAAGTTGTTACTTCATAGTTTTTATTTTTATTTTTGTAGACACAACTTCTTACCCTACTTGTTATATAAAATGTGTAATGAAAGATAAAATAACAAATCATTTTTCTGTGATAATTTGTACACACTTGAGTGAATATCTGTATCAGAAACTACCATATTCATGAAATAAGGAATCAGGTCAGAAAATTGTCCAAGGGAACAGAAGGTCTTTAATTGGGTTGTTTGACTTTAATATCTCAGTACATGTGTTCTAAAATCATGTTTCCTAAATTGATCCAAATAATAACCTCTGACAACTTGTGGGAAAAATACAGAATTTCACTTTTACTACTAGAAACTAGAAATAACTTTATCTACTATCATTGATCATTTTCTAGAAGACGTAATTCTCTTCCTGACATTCTGAGAACTTACTTGTAGTAAATAGAACACATACTTAATGCTTCCCCAGTTATAGTGACATTTTACTTTCGGATAAACACAACCATTCTTACTCCACTTGGTGACCACTGGATGCCTTCATGTAACATTAGGAGTACAGCCTATTATGCTGGAACTGACCTACTACCTTATCCTCATTCACACTCTGTTCTATAAAACTATGTTAATTGACCCATTCATGGTGTCTCATAAACAGAAATTTCTACTTTAAGCACACAATTCCCATTCCTTCCTCTTCCTCCATAGGTAAGAAAATTCAAGTACTTCAAACAGGTTTAACAGGAAGGTTTTTCTACTTTCATGAAAATTCTGTGTGTGAACATAATTAATATCAGTGTATTTAGTCCCCAGATTATAGCCTTGTCAACATTCTAAATTCTCTCTTCCCTTTTGGGTCCAAAGTTATACCATCCATTTCTCATCATACAAACTCATAATATCACTGCAATTCCTTGTATACATACCCATCCAGATATTTATAATTTACCATTTTTAATGTTTTATTTCTTCTTTTCCATTAGCATTGTCAGCATTTCAGGCCAGACTGGTCACCTTGTACCTACATCATCTCTTTTAAAGTGTATGCATCTGCTATCTCTTCCTAACCATTCTTCTTAACACCTGTTATTAAAGTAATCCTCTCATATATTACTAGGGATGACTCATATATTCCTTCCTAGTACCAAATCTTGGCAGTTATTAGGAACTATCTTATGCTCTGTGTTGAGAAGACTTTCAAGAATCTTCAAGGAAAGGAGAATAAAAATAAAAGAAATAGAAAAAGAGACAAAGAAAAAGGGGAGGGAAAAAAGATGAAAACGTTTTTTAAATATCAATAAATATATGAGGATAGAAATTATTTTATCTATTATAGTGGTTATATTGTTTCAAAATAATTTCCAAACCACCCATCATAGGACATAAGGACCAATACATAATGGCAAATTGGTTTTCTTTGTTCAAAGTGCATTATTTGAGAGACTCAGGATTCTCATAATCCTAATTTGTTTCATTAATAATATTATTAATTTTTAATTTAATATTTTAATTTAATATTTAATGTTAAATATTATTAATATATAATTAATAAATATTTTTGAACACTGACAGCATTATAGGAACTTAAATATGGATCAGAAAAGCTGAATTTACTTATTTTTAACTGAAATTGCTCATTTAACTCTTTTACACAGGCTTTTATTTGTAGAAGAATATGATTAAAATTTAAGATATGACAAATCCTCTTTCCAAACTATAATTCTATACCTCTAATACAATGGAGGATCATGTATTCTACTTATGCTGTTGATCAATGTCTACTTTTGCACTTTTGCATAAGACTTTTTCTACTTTTGAATATAGATTTATTAATTATCCAAATATTATACAATTCACACATTTAAAGTAGATCATTCATGTTTTTAGTGTATTTACAGAATTGTGTAACCATCACCACAGTCTAATATGAGAACATTTTCATTACACCAAAAAGGAATCCCAAATACATTAGCAGTCATTCCCTATTCCCTTCCATTTCCCACCTGCCACCTCTAGGCAACCACTAATACACTTCCTATAAACTTTATTACAAATATGCCATTTCTCTTATTTTCAAAGAGTTTGTAGGACAGTGAGGAAAAGATATACACATAAATAACCATGTCAATAACCATGTGAATTTTACCCTAGATTTTCTGAAAATAGCAGAAAGTTCAAAGCTACAGGGACTGAAATGAAAGATTTATTCAATCACATAAAAGGATTCTAACATAGAATATTGAGGGACAGTTTGCCAAATTCATTATTTCATTACCCTACCTCTTCTATTTTTCTTTTCTACAAACTTTCCTTTCTATGTTTACTTTATGCTTCAACATGAAAACACCAGAGATGCCTGGGTGGCTCAGTCTGACTTTGGCTCAGGTCGTGACCTCCCATTTTATAGGTTCAAGCCCCACATTGGGCTCTGTGCTGACACTATGGAGTCTGGAACCTGCTTTGGATTCTGTGCCTGCCTCTTTCTCTGCCCCTCCCCTGCTCATGTTCTGTTTCTCTCTGTCTCTCAAAAATAAATAAAAATGTTAAAAAAAAACATGAAAACACCTGAATTTCAAGAAGAACAAGAATATATGAATTTAGGAATGATTATGTGTGCCTTTCTCAGCTGCGTCTATTTGCTTTAGGGAATCTTCCATTTATATCTCATTGGACAGCATTTAGTCACAAATCCAGGTGGAAAGGAAGCATTGTATGAAATGTTTATGGTTACATGCATTTCCAATCTGAGTTAAAACTAGGATTCAAAGAGAATAATTGAAGTAAATGTTTAACATTAGAAACTGAGTACAAAAAAAGAGAGAGAGAGAGAGAGAGAATAAAAAAAAAAAAACTTCTATGAGAGCTCAAAGGCTAAAGGTATTACTTCCAGCTAGGTTGATAAGGCAAAGACATAATGAAGTCTTGAAGACTAAGAAAGATATTCAGAGATGGGGAGGTAAAGTATCAAATCAGAAGAAGCAGCAATAACAATTGTGGTCCTAGAAGAGCTCAGACTCTACATAGGTATCAGCTCAGGAAAGATTCTAATGTCCCTAATTTTCCACTGTCTTTTGGTTTATGTAGTCTGACACCAACTGTACTATAGAAGGGACTTCCAGAATGAAAGAGTAAGTTGCTCAGAAAACCGTCTACCCTGAAAATCAATGATTTAACCGGTAAAAATTATTTTTCAAAAATCATTTAAAATCTCTAGAAATTTTCCTAAAAGCATATAGCAAACAGATAAATATTCACAAAAATCTACTAAAATCTTCACAGGCACAGTGGTCTATGCAGTGAAATGCTTATCACTCTCCCCAGCTCCATGTTGTAAAAACTCTGCCCTGAAACTCTGCAGTCAAAAATATGAGGTCTCTCTCTTCCCAGTTCCCAAACATGTGCTAGAGTTTGATTGAAGGAGAGGAAGTTGCTCAGCCATGGTGTTCAGAAGTCCTATTCTGGGTATGCAGGAGAGAGGGCCATTATCCCTTCCCCCATCATTCTCCTACTTATAGAGTGAAAAGTCCACCCCAGACAAGAGAGTCTGAGAATAGAGGGGCCCTGACAATCCTCACCGTAAGATAGAAGTTTCACACTGGGAAGAGAGAAAGCTGAGAAGATCAGAAGCTCCACATCTCTACCCAGAAGACCAATTGCAAAATGAGGATGTCAGGCTAGGAAGAGTGGGTTCCAATTCCACTCTGGTACAGTGACGCAGTGTTTCTGCCTAGAAGGAAAACCTGACCATGAGAACAAAGAACTCTAACTTTATTTGGAAGAGAGACTGTAGTACTTCATGCCTAAGGATACTGTGGGAAACTATGAGGATCTTGGTAGAGATCCAGTTCTTTCTATGTCTAGTAATTTTTGTTTGGATCCTGGACATTATTATATTTTTCTTTGTTGAATTATGGATTTTGATGTATTCTTTTGAAGTGTAACTTTCTTTCAGGCCATTAAGTAACATAGATTAGTTTGATATCATTAATAGTTTTAAAACTTTTTTAAAAGGCTTGTGTAAAGTACTCCCTATTATAGGGCTAGTTTAGCTCCCATTTCAAAGACTTAACTCTTTTGATGTGTCTATTGAATTTCTTATGCTTTTAATGAGATCTCCCCATTCCAGTTAGAAGGAATTCAAAGAATTCCTAAATTTTGTGGGCTCAGAGAATTTTTCAAATCATAGTTCTTCAGTAATTGTTCATTATGAGGAAGTTTTCCTTTTCTAACTTTGTGGGGTTTCACTGTATATATCCATAGATGAATACTTAGCCAAAACCTCATGGAGACCCCTATCCTAATTTCTGGATCTCTTTTTTTTAATGCAGTTCCCTCTTCTGGGATATTCTGTTTTGCAAATCTTAGCCATTTTGGCCTCCCTACACTCTGATCCTGTATCCTCTCTTTATCAGGTTTTGCAGGTTCTGTTTCTATTTCCCCTCTGTTATCCATTTTCCAAGATACAGAAAGCCTCAGAGATGGTAGGGCACATCAAAATTACTTTACTTTCTTCAGGTATAGGTGTTTTTGTTTCAAGTCTGAAAATTGCTGACTCCTCTAGTTTATCTTTCTGGTTTATTTTATTTTATCATGGCAAAAAAAAAAAAAGATTATTAAACCAACTTATTCAGTTAGGACTAGGAGCATATTTCCTGATAAATTATGTAAAAAAGCATGATTAAAATTATCATTTACTTCTTATCAAAACTAGTAAAGTTCAGATGGTAGTATAATGATTTTTTAAGTCAATTCAGAATTCTATACCCAGTGAAACCATTCTTCAAAGAAGAAATATTTTCTGATACATTGAACTTTAAAAATTAATTTCCAATGTAACACTGTTACTATTGATGCTAACATAAATTTTTCCAGATGAATGTAAATGACATTGGATAGTAACTTTAATCTATATGACAAACTTATAGATCAAAATATATGGCATATACATTTTTATTTCTTTAAAATGAATATTGCTGATTAAATAAAATATAGCAGTATATTGTGACATTTATAAGGTGCATAAATATATACTGCCACAATATAATGGTTAGTAAATAGAACTAAATCATTCAAATTTTCTCATAATTTACATAAAGTAGCACAAAATTAACTGTAAGTTCATTCTTATAATTTAATGATGCATATTATAAACCCTTTAAAAATTAAATTAAATTAAATTAAATATCGTAAAACTATATAGCTAAATGCCAATAGAATAAATAGATAAATAGGTAGGAAACATGCTTAACACAAAAAGAAGAAAAGAGAAAAAAACTGGTAACACAAATAGGAGACAACTATAAAATAATTACATAAGTGAAAGAAGATTCAATATTCTAAAGTCAGAGATTGTCTGACAAGATATGTAAACAAGATACAACTATATATTATCTACATAAGAAATATTTTAGTTATAAAGACACAAATAGGTTACTATAAAAAAGGATTAACAAACTATACCATGCAAGCCTGATTAATAAAATATCGAAGAGAGTATATTAATATGAGACAAAGTGTACTTCAACAAAAGATACACTATCAGATATACACAGGGTTGTTGTTGTTTTTTTTAATGTTTTTATTTATTTTTGAGAGACAGAGTGCCAGCAGGAGAGGGGCAGAGAGAGAAAGGGAGACACAGAATTTGAAGCAGGCTCCAGGCTTTAAGCTGTCAGCACAGAGCTCGATACAGAGCTCAAACCCATAAATGGTGAGAAGATTACCTAAGTCAAAGTCAGATGCCCAAACAACTGAGACACCCAGGCAATCCATGCAGAGTTATTTTAATAATGATAAAATTGTCAATTCATTAGGAAGATATAACAATATGAGGTGCATATATCTCATATATGAACTTCAAACCACATGAAGCAAAACCTGAAGAAACAAATAGGAGATATAGCTAATGCACAGCCATTGAAAAATTAGATATTGTTCCTTCAATAACTGAAGGATTAGGAAGAATAATCAAGATATAGATGATCTGAATGATCTTATAAACCACTTTAACTCCATTAACATTTATGTTTTTAAAATATGAGACTTAATAACTGTAGAATCAACTCAAAGTACACACGGAATGTTCACCAAGATAGACTATAGTCTGGTCTAAATTCATACATTATCATTTTCAAAGATTAAAATCTAATGGATTTAAATCACTTTAAAGAGTAATTAAATTTAAAAATAAGATTTAGGAGCACCTGGGTGGCTCAGTCGGTTGAGCAGCCGACTTTGGCTCAGGTCCTGATCTTGTGGTCTGTGAATTCGAGCCCCGCGTCGGGCTCTGTGCTGATGGCTCAGAGCCTGGAGCCTGTTTCAGAGTCTGTGTCTGCCTCTCTCTCTGCCCTTCCCCTGCTCATGCTCTGTCTCTCTGTCTCTCAAAAATAAATAAATGTTAAAAAAAATTTTTTTAAATAAGATTTAGGATAATTCAAGAAAACAAAGAATGACCAAGAAAATAACATTTTAAATGAATAATAAGGAAAAAACAGAAACAACATGTATGAATTGTGCTAAAGCAGTGCTTAGAGACAAAGTTAAAAGAAAGAAAAACTGCAAATAAGTGATTTAATCATTCACCACAAAAAAGTATAAGCAGATAAACAAATTAAACACAAACCAAGTATAGTTTAGAAAGAAATCAATGAACCAGGTAAACAGTAGAGAAGAACATAAACATAACAAAATTTCACAAAACCAAAAGTTGGTTCTTTGAAAAGATTACCAAATTGATGAATCCTTACCAAAGATAATCAAAGGAAAAGAGAAAAACAAATTATTAGCAGAATTCAAAGAGAATATTACCACACTGTACAGACCTCTACAGTAAACAAGGAAATACTTTCTACAACATTATACCGATAATCTTGACAAGTTAGAAGAAATGAATATAGGCCTTACAAAATAATATCAAATTAGAGTTAAGAAGAAAGAGAAAACTTAAATATCCTTTTATCTATTATGGAAATTAAATTCATAACTTAACCGCCTCCCCCACCACACACACACACAAACAAACCCACCACAGGCCAAGATAGTTTTACTGGTAAATTCTTTCAAATATAAAAGGAAAACAATATCAACTAATACAAACTCTTTTTAAAACTCAAGGAATAAAGAACACTTTGAATTCTGATTTGTAAGAATTCTTACAACAAAACCTGAAAGGATATATAAGAAAAGAACATTACAAATTATTACTATAATGAACAAAACCTTATATATCTGAAGAGATACATAAGAAAAGAACATTATAAATTATTACTATAAAAAAAGTATTTATCAAATTATGAGGAAATATATATTTAATATATATTACATATATTAATTATATATTTATATAATATGAAATTATGTATAAAATACATATCTCCCTACTTACCTATATATGTGTGTGTGTATATATATATATATATACAAGCTTCATCTATAATGCTTCAAGTATAACTTATCCTAGTAATAAGCATTTAGTTTAACATTAAAAAATCAATCAAGAAGAAATATCCACTTGCAAAACTAAGAAATCAGACCACTGTTGAGGAACAAAAATTTTCCTCTGCTCATCAAGGTTGCTTGCAGCTGGTCTTAAGATTAAATTGACATGAGACAGATTAGCAAGAGAAATAAAATTTAATTATGTACATATAAGGAATACACAGGAGAGATCCCAAAGACAGTCAGGAAAAATAAGGCATATATGTCATTCTGGACAAGAATAAGAGGGTAGGGATGTGGAGCTTCAAAGAGAAGAAAGGCAATTCACAGGAAGAATGAAAAGGGTAAATGTTTGGTAAATAAATGTTTGCTGAGCCATCCAGAACCAATGAGACATAGAGAGGATTTTGCTCAAACAGGTTTGCTAGGCTGTTCCCTGCCTACCAAATCTAGTTCATATTATACAGTGGTTATTTATGGTGATAGCTTCCTTTGTGGTCCTCTGTCTAAATTCTTTTAGGCAGTTACAGGGGAGGCAAAAAAGAAAAACTTTTTGAGTCTTCTATTTCTTAAAAATAATCAGCCTAAAATAATCCACATGTCAAAGAGACACATTTTGTGGTGGCAATTTTGCTCTCCTATGCTATACACAAAAAGTAATTAAAAATATGTCATAAACCCAAATATAAGAGTAAAAATGATAAAACTTAAAGAAAAAAGTAGGAATGAATCTTCGTGACTTTGAGTTAGATGAAGATTCTGTAAATACACACAAAAACACAAGTCATAGTAGGAAAAATTGACAAACTGGACTTTATCAAAATTAAATACTGTGCCTTTTAAAAGATACCATTACAAACTTGAAAAGACAGAATACATACTGGTAGAAAGTATTTACAAATCATAGAGCTGATGAGGCACTACAAAACATTGCCGGGTGAAATTTAGATGTAAATTAATGTTCATGGATAAATACAGCCAAGATAGAAATTCTTCCCATATTAATTTATGGATTCAACATACCAACACTACACTTAATAAGCTTTTTTAATGGAAATTAACAAAGTTAAAAATAACGTATATAAGTATAGCCAAAACAATCTAGAGAAAGTGTAGTATTAGAGGACCTACACTGTGAGTCTTATTATTTGAGAATATCAGAATGACTATTTGATATAGTTAACTTTTCCAAACCATTTTCACAATGTACCTCATAATAATGGTTGAGTGTGCTTTGAGATTCTAGCTAATGACATTTTTAGTAAGTTGATCATATACCTCAGTTTGCCTAAAACGCTATTGATTTATGTCTGCCGTCCCAACTGTTTTTTGTTTTGTTTTATCTCTATTTTTAAAATGGACTTAATATTTTTTTTGTACAGTTTTAAATTTACAGGAAAATTGAGAGGATAGCTTGGGAGATTTCCCATAAACCATGCACCAGTTTCCCCTATTATGAACAACTTACAGTAGTATGATGCATTTTTTGTAAATAACCAATTAACCAATATTGAAACATTATTATAAATTTAAATCCCATTTATTGAGTTTTCTTTAGTTTTTACCTAAAGTCCTTTATCTGTTCCAGGAGCACATCCACAAATACCATTACACATCTAGTTATCATGTTTCCTTTGGCACCTCTTAGCTGTGAGTGTTCCTCAGACTTTCCTTATTTTGGAGGCCTTGACAATTTTGAGAAGTACCAATCAGGTGTTTTGTAGGAAACTCTTGTATTAGAATATGTCTGATGTTTTTCTTATAATTAGTCTGGGGGAATGTGTTCCTGGGAGGAGATGACAGGGGTAAATTGCCACTGCCATCACATCATATCAAGTGTAAATGCGATCAACATGATTTATGACTGTTGAAGCTGACCTTGATCACCTGGCTGTGTTAGTGTTTGATAAGCTTCTCAGCTGTAGACTTATTACTTTTTTTTTTCCTGCATAGAGTCTCTTAGGAAGGAAACAACAATGTGCTTAAGATGTGGGGAGGTATGCTCCCTTCTTTGAAAAGAAAGTATCTATATAAATTATTTAGAATTATTTGACACAGATTTGTCTTTCTCAGTATTTATTAATTTATTTGATCATTTATTTCTTTTTTTTTAAATTTTTTTAACATTTATTTATTCTTAAGAGACATAGAGACAGAGCGTGAGCAGAAGGGCAGAGAGAGAGGGAGATACAGAATCCGAAACAGGCTCTAGGCTCTGATGAGCCGTCAGCACAGAGCCCGATGTGGGGCTCGAACTCACAGACCATGAGATCATGACCTGAGCTGAAGTCGGCCACTCAACCAACTGAGCCACCCAGGTGCCCCTTGTTCATTTATTTCTATCAGTGTGGATATTTATGTTATATTTGGGTTATCTTCCAGTACTATCTTATTTATTTCTTTACTCAAATTGTTTCAGTTGTAGACAATGGGTAACTTTTAAGTTGGTTTCTGTGCTCTTTGACATACCTTCATCGTGTCATCAAATTTTTTTTAGCACTTCTTTGCTTTCTGGCACTAAAATTTGTTCCACACTCACATTGTATATTACCTGGTCAAGTCTTAGAATCAACTATTTCTCCAAAGAGCCCTCATTCCTCTTAATAAAGAACAACATTAAAACCAAATCCTGTGCACTGGGTTTACTTGTCACTGAGGTGTTGTACTTTTAGGCCTTGTCAGTTAACAGGCCAAGGAAATATATATGTATACCAACGCATATTTACACACATGTCTGCCAATATTTCCATAGTTTTATATAGAAATTGTATCAATATTTAGCTATACTTGAGCTACTCAGGTTTCTGACTCTCATCAATTACCACATAAATCATTCTGATTTCCTTCCCTTGCTTATCTGTAAAATCCTACTCTAACAGTGATAAAGTAGCTTCCCACCATCTGCAGTCTATTTATTTCATTGTTTAATTCTGGCATACATGTATAGCAGTATCAGAATTTTTTTTTAGTGTTTTTATTTATTTTTTATTTTTTATTTTTGAGAGACATAGAGACAGAGCATGAGCAAGAGAAGGGCAGAGAGAGAGGGAGATACAGAATCTGAAGCAGGCTCCAGGCTCCTGAGCTGTCAGCACAGAGCCCGATGCAGGGCTCGAACTCACAGACTGTGAGATCATGACCTGAGCCGAAGTCGGACGCCTAACCGACTGAGCCACCCAGGCGCCACAAGTATCAGAATTTTTAACTCACGTTCCTTTGGAAAATAATTTTATCAACTATAGAATAGTGCCTTTGTATAGTTCCTTTCCCTTTAGTCTTACAGATTCCTCTCGTTTCTAGTTACTTAGTTCAGCATTTTCCCCTGCCATCCTTTTCAATGAAGTTGCTTCTTATATTTTCAATACAGTTGAATTCTCTTGTCTTACTCTACATTCCTTCCTAGGATCCCCAAGTTGCCTAAATAATTTCTTGAATTGGTATACATTAAGATAAACTGTTTGCACAAAAAAATTCTGTGTTTTGACAAATGCATTATTATGTATCCATCATTAAACTATCATAGAAAATAATTTCACTGCGTTAAAATTCCCCTGTGATTTATGTATTCAACTCTTTCCCTCCCTCCAAACTCTTGTCAATATTGACTTTTAATAATTTTTATAATTTACTTTAAAATGTCATATAATAGAATTATAGAGTATACAGTCTTCTCAGATTATTAATTTTTTTTCTACTTAGAAATATACTTTATGTGGGGCACCTGGGTGGCTCAGTTGGTTAAACATCTGACTTTGGCTCTGATCATGATCTCATGGCTTCTGAGTTGAGCCCTGCGTTGGGCTTTGTGTTGACAGCTCAGAGCCTGGAGCCTACTTGGGATTCTGTCTCTGTCTCTCTCTGCCCCTCTCCCACTCATGCACTGTCTCTCTCTCTCTCCCACTCTCTCTCTCTCTCAAATATAAGTAAACACTAAAAAATGTTTTTAAGTTTTTTAAAAAGGAAATAGTGTTATGCTTTTCATAGCTTGATAGCTCTTTTTTTAATGTTTATTTTTGAGAGAGAGAGAGAGATAGGGAGGGGCAGAGAGAGCAGAGAGAGAGAGAGAGAGAGGGAGACAGAGAATCCCAAGCAAGGCTCTGCACCATCAGTACTGAGCCTGATGCAGGGCTCAAATTCATGAACTGTGAGATCATGACCTGAGCCAAAATCAAGAGTCGGATGCTTGACTGACTGAGCCACCCAGGTGCCCCTCTTTTTTTTTTTTTAAATCACCGAATAGTATTCCCTTTTCTGGGTATTCCATAATTTGGTTTATCTATTCACTCATTGAAGGACATCTTGGTTGCTTCCAGTTAGCGGTGATTATGAACAAAGCTTAGAAAAATATTCATGTGCAAGTTTTTGCATGAATATGTTATTAAATAAACACCAATTAGTTACCTGTTGGATTGTATGGTAAGTCTATGTTTAGTTTTGCCAGAAACTATCAAGCTGTCTGTATGATGTGGCATTTCTAGTAACAGTGAATGAGAGTTGCTGTTTCCCTATGTCCTCATTAGGATTTGGTAATATCGGTTTTTTTTTTTTATTTTAGCTATTGTAATAGATGTGTAGTGGTAACTCATTGTCTTTTTAATTTGCAACTCCCTAGTAGCAAATAATGTTTAGCATCTTTTTAATGTTGTTTGCCATTGTGTATATCTTCTTTGGTGAGATGTCTCTTCAGATATTTTGCCCACTTAAATTAGTTGAGTTGTTTACTTTTTTGTTGAATTTTAAATCTTCTTTATATATTTTGGGTACTTTGCCAGATGTGTGTTTTAAAAAATAATTTTTCTCAGTCTGTGACTGCAATTTCATTCTCTTAATAGTATGTTTCACAGAATAGATCATTTTAGTCATTATAAAATCCAACATTAATTCTTTCTTCCATGGGTCATGCTTTTAGTGTTGTACCTAAAAACTAATGTTCAGAATCTAAGGTTACATAGTCTCCTGTTTGACTCTAGAGGTCTAATAGTATCGTGTTTTGCAGTTAGTATGGACCATTGTGAATTAATTTTTGAAAAAGGTGTAATTTCTGTGTCCAAATTTGCATTTAGATGTCATTGTTGCAGCACCATTTGTTGAAAAGACCCTACTTTTCCTACTGAAATGTCTTTTTGCTTTTATCAAAGACTGATTAACTATATTCGTGTGGGTCTGTTTCTGGTGTCTTAATTCTAATCTATTGATCCTTATTTCTATCCTTTGGCCAATCCCAATCTGTCTTGATTATGTTAGTTTTATATTATGTCTTGAAGTCAGGTAGTGTCAATCTTCTAACTTTGTTCTTCAGCATTATACTGGATTTTCTGTGCCTTTTGCCATTCCACATAAAGGTTATTTAGCTTGGTTTATTTTTTGGTTTTTGTTTTGTCTATTTTTATTTTTTTATTTATTGCTATTTACATTTAGAACTCTAGAAGTAGATACTATAAGAATAGAAAGTATGTATCTGACTTTCCACAAGGCACTTGTTTCTGTAACTTGGAAACTTTTTCTAGATCAAAACAAGAGAGTGCAGGCCATGATGAATGGTACTGGTATTATCTGGGGCCTATAGAATGGTGATCAGGGAAGTATAGATAAAAGAATACAATCTTAAAAAGTGTAGGGACAGAAAAGTTTTCCCTTCTCCCTTCTAGGTTCTTTACCTGGTCTAATAATTAAGTTGATACAAGGCAAATTAATAGGAGGAAAAACAAACATAAGTTTAACAAGATGTATACCTCTTATATACATGGGAGAGATCCAGGAAAACTGAGTAACTCCCCAAAATTACCAAAGCCATCACCTTAAATACCATCTTCAGCTAAACAAAAGATGTTGGAAGTGGGAGTTGGTTATGCCTCAGCATGTGTCTACAGTTTCTTAAAAATAATCAGCGTAAGGGGCTCTTCTTGGGTGTCTCAGTTGGTTAAGTGTCCACCCTTGGTTTTGGCTCAGGACATGGTCTCACAGTTCATGAGATCAAGCTGTGCATCGGACTCTATGCTGACAGCATGAAGCCTACTTGGGATTCTTTGTCTCTTCTTCACTCTCTCTCTGCCCCTCTCAGCTCATTGGAGGGCTGTGCTCTCTAAACAAACAAAAGAACTTAAAAATAACCAGCTTAAAATAATCTACATACCAAAGGGACACAATTTAGGGTGGCAAATTCTGCGCCTCTACAAAAGCTAAGGAGGGTAATGATGAGGAAAATGTAGATTAAGGGTCTTGAAATCTGAATAATCATTAATAACCATTCTGCTTGGGAACATTTGCTGAAATCAAACCTCCACTGAATTAGTTTTCTTCTTCAGCACTCTTATTTAGAACAAGTTACATGGCCATTACCCATTTGGTAGAATCAGTAGACAAGACCTTTTAAAGAAATTCTATTGATCTGTGACCCAGGAAAACAGACCAAGAGCCATTACATAATTCTTCGACAAGACAGGAAGCACTCATTGCCAGTTTGCCTTGATTGTACATTCCGCAAGGTCATTTGCCGCCTCATCCATGGATTTCATAAGGAGTAAAATAAATAGGACTCCTTGCTTTTTTGCTGAAGGATGAATACAGGAATCAGGTAAGCAGCCCACTAGGGCAACTTTGTTATTTACATTCTATCTAGTGATTCACAGGGTCATTAAGTTGCAAGGACGGAAAAAAAGCTGCAACTGAAAGCATACATCCTGGTTACTTAACATGAAAATACTTAAAAATGTCCCATGAACCCGATAAACATTCCCCAGTCTCTAACATCATATATATTCTAGCCTAATATCAAGATATAGAGGATCTGAATGTTGTTAACTAGTGCTATCCTTTACAATTTTTTGAAGTAAACTCAATGTATCATTGGTATTACAAGTTTTCATCATCCCTAGAGTCCAATAAGGAATCGAATTTTATTTTTCCAATCTGAATGCTCTCAAATTGTGTTATCAAAAAAATATATGTATCTACCACTAAAGTGAACTGCAAATGACTAATGAGGTTAAAAGTATAGTATAATAATACCTACGTGCATTTCTTTTTAACATGACTAAAAGTCTTAAAGAACAGGAATAATTATTTATAATATGTAGAAAGGTAGCCATCGAATCAATCATAATTCCAGAGGTATTCACAGGGCACTAATATTTGTCTGTAGTTTTTGAAACTACATATAGTTAGGACTATATTTTCACAGCATTCATGAAGTACAGAGCTCTAAGTGTCAGTCACGTATCAACTATCTAATTTATTCATTACACTCACAAGCTCAAGACTTCACACTACTACAGACCCTAGAAAGCTAGAAATAAAATTCAGATATAAAGTTGTAAATCTTTTGTGAGCTGTTCCACACAATTTCTATCCTCTTTCACTTGAGTTTCATTCTGACTAATGTTTTACTTTGTTTCTACCTCATGGTAAGGGAAAATATGTGATTATTTACTTGGTTCCCTTTTTAATCTTTTTTTCATTCTATCAAGTGTTCATCTGCATTTTCTGAAGGTGACCATTCGTTCATTCATTTGTTATATTACACTATTTATTAGATACAAGTTGTGGCCTTCTAGGTGCTGGGGATGCCATCCATCTAATAAACATTGATTTAGTACTTATACATGTGGCATTTTAATATCTCACAACAACAACCCATAATGTATAGACTATTACAAGAACAACAAAAAAAAACATTAAAAACAAAATGTTTATAGGTGTTAATGTGGAGAACAAAAGCAAAAGAAAAAAGTGAATTTTGTTGTAATTTATAGCCCATTGACAAGTCCTTGAGACAAGCAGAGTGACCTTCCTCTAGAATTCAACTGCCTTGATGTTAAGTTTGCTAAGGGCAAACTTAGTATTAGCCTGATCACCAAGATCCTGTAAGTCTCCTCTAATATATTAAAAAAATCCTTTGGAGAGGTGTCTGGATGGCTCTTCAGTTAAGTGTCCAACTCTTGATCTCAGGTCAGGTTTTGATCTGAGGGTTGTGAGTTCAAGCTCTGCATTGGGCTCCACACTGGGCAAGGAGACTACTTAAAAAGAAAAATTCCTTTGAAATCTTTCTTTATTTGTAGCCCCCAAGATACATGTAGCAGTCATCCTCCAAGCATATGGCCCCTTGATATACATCTTAAGGGTTTCATGACCAATGTTTTACTAGACAGTAGTAAATGACCTTTTCCTAACAATAGCTATCCCCTGAAGGTCCTGGAAACTTTGCTTCCAAATTCCTTAGAGACTTACACTATCCCTAACCCACACCTCCAATTTGAAAGTATATAATCAGACACTCCTCACAACCCCAGGTCAGCTCTTTCTGCCTATAGTCCTGTCCTTGTGCTTTAATAAAACCACCCCTTTTGCATCAAAGACACCTCAAGAATTCTTTCTTGACTGTTCGCTCTGAACCCCAACATTTTCACATGAGGTGTGACAGAATAAACTCAGGTAGTGTGACTCCAGGTCCCCTCATTTAACAACTAAAATGTACCAATTCTCAGTCTCAGAGGGATGAACATCACAGAAAAGGTCCGTTCTTATAGTGCTGGCTTTCTAATGTGGGAAAGCAGAAATAACAATAAATAAATCATTATTTTCAAACAGTAGTCACTGGTATTTATTGTTAAACAACAAAAATTCAATTGAGTAGCTCAAAAGATCAAATTAACTTTATTGGATGATTCATAAATCAGGCAGCATCTCATTTAGTAAGTAGAAAGGAGCTCCCTAGAGCTGACCAAAAGGAAATGGTTTTAAATATGGTGTTAAAAAGAAAAACAAAGGCCTAAAACGTCATCACTTAGGTTACAGCCCAAGTCAGTAAACCAAGGCTTAATGCCTAATCTAATTGCAGTTTCAACCTCCCCCCAAAATGTAGTATTAAGTGGAGAGTCAGGAATTTTCTGATAAGCACCAATGAGGTAATATGTTGGATTGGCTTTCTCCATCCCCTGAAGAAAGATGAGGTCATCTGCATAATAACACACCCTGCCCTTCTCTGTAAGGGAAAGTGATCTGGCTTGAAAAAAATCCTGTCTTTTCTTTTGTTTATAACTTTTTTTGCCCCACCCTCCTTTCTATAAAAGCCTTCCATTTTGTATAACTCCTCAGAGCTCTCCTCTATTTCCTACATGGGATGCTGCCCAATTTATGAATTGTTTAATAAAGTCAATTAGGTCTTTAAAGTTTATTCAGTTGAAATTTTGATTTTTAACAGTAGGGAGTGAGTGGAAAAATGAAATTATGAGCAAAGAATCCATTGTTTAAGGCAAGGTCATCTCCCTAGGGGAACAGAAAGAATCTATCAGTAAATAACCTAGAGCTGACCAGGAAATTCCATGTTGACTGGTTTAAGGTTACATTCCTGGGATGGCTAAAACTGTAGTTAGGTTAGGTATTAAGTCTTGGATTGCTGATGTAAGGCCTTAACATAAATGACTCCATTGGAGTCGGAGCTTAACAGAGCCACCCAGGCGCCCCCCACCCCAATTTTTTTAACGTTTACTTATTTTTCAGAGAGACAAATAAAGGGTGAGTTGGGGGTGGGGCAGTGACAGAAGGAAACACAGAATTGGAAGTTCGCTCCAGGCTCTAAGCTGTCAGCACAGAGCCCAACATGGTGCTCACACTCATGACCATGAGATCATGACCTGAGCTGAAGTCAGACGCTTAACTGATTGAACCACTCAGGCACCCCTAAAAGAAAATATTTTATGGCTCAGTCAATTAAATGTCTGACTCTTGATTTTCAGCTTGGTCAATCATATAATGTGACTCTTGGTCAATCATATACTTTTCTCACAGTTTCTTTTTTAAATTATGGTGAAATTCGTGTAACATAAAATTAAATACTTTAGGGGTAGAAGTCAATTGGCATCAATTATATTCACAGTGTTGTACAACCTCCACCACCTATATTAAGTTCCAAAACACTTTCATCACCCCAAAAGAAAACCCTATACTCATTAAGCTATCACTCCCCTTTCTTTCAGCTCTACACCACCAGGCAACTACCTACCTGTGTTCTGTCTTGGGATTTATCCCCTCTAGATATTTCACAGAAATGGAATCAAATATGTGGCCTTTTGAAGCTGGCTTCTTTTATTTTGCATAATGTTTTCAAGGTTCATGCACATTGTTGTGGCATGTGTCAGAACTCTATCTCTTGTTATGGTTGAATAATATTCTTTGTATATATTACATTTTGTTTATCTATTCATCAGCTGGTGAACATTTAGGTTGTTCACCTTTTGAATATTGTGAATAATGCTGCTCTGAACCTTCATGTACAAGTATTTAAGAATATCACACAAACTGAATTTTCTGAATTGAGTTTCCAATTATTTTTTTAATTTTACTTTTTAATAAAAATTGTAAATATTTAAGGTACACAACAAGAAGATTTGATATACATAATGAAATTTATTGCTATGATCAATTTGAGTATATCTATGAGCAGAATTGCTGGGTCTCATGGTATTTCTATATTAACTTTTTGAAGATCATCCCAACTTTCCAACAAGAGCTGCACTATTTTACATTCACATCAGTAACTTCCCCACATTGTCCCCCGTGCTTATTATTTTCCTTCTCCTCACCCCCGCATTTACCCTGAGTGTGAAATGGTATCTCGTTGTGGTTTTGCATTTCTCTAATGACTAATGAGATTGAAGATATTTCTGGGTACTTTTTAACCATGTGCATATCTTCTTTGGAGAAATGTCTTTTTAATTCCTTTGCCTATTTTGTAAGTTGGGTTATTTGTGTTTCTATGATTGAGTTACAGATGTTCTTTACATAGTCCGGATACTAGGTTACTCAGATAACTGATTTATAAATTTTCCTCCCATTCTGTGGGTTGTCTTTCTTATTCATGTCCTATGATGCACAAAAAAAGTTTTAATTTTGATGGAGTCCAATTTATCAATATTTTCTTTTGCTGTTTAAGGTTTTATATCTAAATTTTGTAATCCAAAGTTATAAATATTTATTTTCTTCTAAGAGTTTTATATTTTTAGCTCTTTTATGTAAGTCCATTGATTTATTTTGAGTTAATTTTTGTATATGGTATGAAGTAGGGATCCAATTTGTTCTTTTGGAAGTGGATATCCAATTGTCTCAGCACCATTTGTTGACAAGACTATTTGTTTTCTCACTGAATTCTTTTTTTTTTTTTTTTTTTTTAATTATAATAGTTTATTTTCAAATTGGTTTACATATAACACCCAGTGTTCATCCCAACATGTGCCCTTTTTAATGCCCATCACCCCCTCTCCCCCCTCCCTCATCCCCCTCACCCTCAGTTTTTTCTTAGTCTTTGAGAGTCTCTTATGTTTTATCTCCCTCCCTCTCTGTGTCTTTTTTTTCTTTCCCCTCTTCCCCTCCCCCTGGTTTTTGCTTAGTTTCACAAAGTCCACCTATTCGTGGAAACATATGGTATCTGTCTTTTTCTGACTGACTTATTTCACTTAACATAATACCCTCCAGTTCCATCCATGTTGCTACACATGGCCAGATTTCATTTTTTCTCATTGCCACGTAGTAGTCCATTGTATATAAGTACCATAACTTCTTTATCCATTCGTCAGTTGATGGGCACTTGGTCTCTTTCCATGATTTGGCTATTGTCGAAAGTGCTGCTATGTTCTCACTGAATTCTTAATCTTTTGTGAAACAACTGGCTGTAGACACATGGGTTTATTTCTGGACTCCCAGTTCTATTCCACACAGGTTGATACTGTAGCTTTATAGTAAGTTTTAATATCGAAAAGTGTGACTTATTCAACTTTGTTCTTTTTCGATACTGTTTTGAGGTCACTTGCAATTCAATTTTTGTTTTTGTTTCACATATTTTTGGACTCTATCATTAGGTGCATCTATAATAGTTAAAATTCTTGATGCATTGTCTCTTCTATCATATAATATCCTTCTTTGTTTCTTATAACAGTTTTGACTTAGTTTATTTTTTTCCTGATATTAGCATACTCATTCCAGCATTCTTTTGGTTATTATTTGCATGAAACACCTTTCCTAACTCTCTTGTGTCATGTGTCTATCATTTACCTGAACAGTATTATCATTATTATTATTATTATTATTATTATTATTATTATTATTTATTATTACTTTTCAATATTTTCAGAGAATGACCTCTGCATAAAACTTTCTGCCCTAAGAACTTTCTAAATTAGGTGACACAAAAGAGAGCATCTTATATTAATCCCTCATGAGGACCCGAAAAATGTCAAAACTGACAAACACAATTCTTTAAGAACAATATCTGCTCTGCTCTCCCCAGAATCAGGGACCAGAATCACACACTAGAAGCACAGATTCTTTCTTCTATACCACCACTAAGCCAGGGAAGGGACAGGACAAAGGCAGGTAAAAATGCAGCAAAGTTTTCATCATTTTATAAGTTATCTCCTTCTTGAATCAGCATTTGCTTCTTGCTTTAAACTTTTGACTATTTTCCAAAGTTGATACTGATATTTTTCCCTCCTTTTCTCAGCATTTCTGTGAAAAGGCTCACCATTTTCAATGACATCATCCCAGAGGCTTTTAAATTTTTTTAACTCAAAATTATCCTAGTACTAAAGATGTTCTCAGGATCAAAACTAGAAGTTGAAAAGAGCTATTATATTTTTCTCTATTCCTTATAAGATTTAGAATATTTTTGAGCCTATAGCAGGTTCTCAATATAAATTATATGAATCCCAACTTATTTATTTATATAAAATGTCAAAGACAAAGTACTATGAAAACATCGTTAAGAATATTTGACTTTGCTATAGTCCTAAGAGTAACAAAATTGCATTCTTGCAGAATGTATTAATTCTAAGTAATAGATTATGGAGATTTCTCAATTTAATTAGAAAACCAGAATGTATTAATTTTAACTGATAGGATATGGAGATCGTTGTATGTAATACCATGGTCACATGCAAATTCTAATTAACAACTATGAATTATTGATCTACTCATACATACTGACATTTCCGCAGCTTCTTATAGGGCATTCACACGGGCATTTACATCTAGATCTTCCACAACAAATATTAGAAATCTGAATTCTTTTTCATTATTCTTAGGAAAACAGAGTGAGAAATTTTTTCTCAGAATAACTCGAAATATATTATTGCTTGCTTATGGCAAGTAACAAATTAGGAAAATATACATGACATCTAAGAGACACACAATGAAACTTAAGGTTAAAATCTCTGACAAGACTTCTTATTTTAGTACAAAAAGCATCATTAAGAGTGTGATTACTCATAGCAACTGTTCTCTGTGATGTGTTTGAAGTCATGCATGGTGGAAAATGATATTACTGAACTACAAGTCCTTGTTCTGTTTTCCTTATTAGCTGCACAGCCAGTAGCTTTCAGATCTCTACATTCTCCCAACTGTCTTATGAGACCTTTTATCCACTACAAAGAACAGTTAGGGTAGAAGAAAAAAAACATTTTGGCAGGCTTTAATTGAAAAAAACATATATTTTAAGAAAAGAAAGTAGGGGCGCCTGGGTGGCTCAGTCGGTTGAGCGTCCGACTTCGGCTCAGGTCATGATCTCACGGTCTGTGAGTTCGAGCCCCACGTCGGGCTCTGTGCTGACAGCTCAGAGCCTGGAGCCTGGTTCAGATTTTGTGTCTCCCTCTCTCTCTGCCCCTCCGCCACTTATGCTCTGTCTCTCTCTGTCTCAAAAATAAATAAACATTAAAAAAAAAAAGAAAAGAAATTAGGGTGACTCTTATCAATTAAACCCACTTTTTTTTTTTAAGGTTTATTTTTGAGAGAAAGCATGAGTGGGGGAGGGGCAAAGAGAGGGGGGAGACAGAGGCTCTGAAACAGGCTGTGCATTAACATCAGCAAGCCTAATGCAGGACTCCGAACTCACAGACTGTGAGATCATGACCTGAGACGAAGTTGGACACTCAACCAGCTGAGCCACCCAGACACACCCAATGGAATCCACTTTCTTTATTAGTTTGTAAGTAACTCTTCTTCACCAGCCCTCCCCAAAGCCAGATCTGCCAACTTGAAATTTTCAGTACTTTGATGTAACGATGAAAATTTACTCTTAAACAATTATCTTCATTGAATGAAGACTCATTCACTTGTTGAATTGCATATTAGTGAATTAAAATTGCATATTTTGATTATAATACAAGAGCCAACGGAAAACTCCTTCTTGCCTGTCCTCTCTCCAGCTCCCCATGGTCCCTTCCCACTTATGGTTCCAGAATGAAGCATCTTCTGGATTTTTTCGCATGGAGCAATATCCTCAAACTCTTGGTATTTCCAATTCTTAAAATGCAACAGTGTCTTATTAATTGCTAAGTGACAGCTAATTAATTTGTTAAAATAGTTCATGTTCACAAGTAACAATCAACAGTGCTTTCAAGTATGGCCTTCTACAAAACAAATATAATTTTATTGCGTGGTATTTGACACAAAATCACAATCCAATGAACTGAATCTAATGGGAAAACTAACAAGCACTAGAGCAGATGAGTTGGCATTTTGTTTAATGGTTCTCTTAGAGTACACAACCTAGATGGCTAACTTAGCCATTTCACCATGGTACTGGTATCTTAATAATCTCTTGAGCAATTTTTTTCTGTTGCAGAAAAAGTCCAATATTACATATTTAATTTACTTACTGATGAGGACATAATTGAATCATGAATATTTGTTTGCTACAAATTTATGGGAAGAAGAAAACCAAGGTGAAGAAAAACCATGAGCAAAGAAATCATCACTCCAAGGAGAATTTAGTATAATGAAACAAAAGTAAAGCATTACCTTGGTTAAAATATAGAAATATCCCAAAACTTGGCCCAGGAATGAATGCTGGGTCATGTTATAAAGAACTTAGAATGATCAGCTAAAGATTTTTAAACTGATCAAATAAGAATGTGAGAGCCATTGATGAGGCAAGTAATATTATCAGATTTAAATTTAGAGAGTTAACTGCAGGAGCATTAAGAAAAAAGATTGGCTTTCTGAAAGACTATTACAGAGCCTTCAAATTGATCATATGGGCAGTAAATCAATCAATTAACATTTCTGTCTTGCATTCTAAAAATCTAAGAATTTTCATGTCTACCATTCCATTAGGACTTAACCCGATTATCTAATCTCAATATTTCTAAGTAGGAATGTCTGTAATATCATCTAATTGAATGTATAATTGTTTTTAAAAAATCATTATAAACAAATCATTTTTGACAGTACATATGACCTATAAGAGAGTCTTAGAAGATAAAAATGAGAATGCAAATATTGAGCTAATTGGCTGGCTAACACTGTTGCATAGAATAATTAAACTGCACAAGTTATTAAAGAGATTGGCAAACAGTATCTCACATGTTGTTTTTGTATAACTTGTGAGCCAAGAATCGTTTTTGAATTTTTAAGAAATTGTAAAAAACTCTGAGAAGAATATGTAACAGAACAGTACTGATCCTCTGTTGGGAGCCATCTTGGGCCCACAGGTTGAGATACTTCCCTCAGTGTGAAAAGGCAGATGTGGCAAAGACTTCTGCCAATCAAATGGCCCCCATCTTACCTCCTTCTAAATAACCTTTTAGGCCTCGATTTCTTGAATTGCCCTCATTGCCCTCAAAGGATGTAATGCTCTTTTGTTTTATGGAATTCAAATAAAAAAGGGGACCTGGAATGTGATGCATTGATGCATAACATCTGAAGGAGACTTTGTAAATGTACTCATTCATAAGAAAAGGACAAGCATTGGGAATTCTGTCCTTGGGAGATGGGTTGCACCTCCCACACTGTAGTTTGAAGAATAGGCAGAATGACTCCTAGCCTGTTTATAGATAATTAACATAGGCCTCAAGATAACATCCTGTTCTCTCCCACTTATAGATAATTAACATAGGTCTCAAGGTAACACCTTATTTTCTCCCCTTGCCTTAAATTTATATGCTAATTAACTTGAAAACAACATGCAAGATTGAGGAAATTGCTGCTTTGCTGATAAAAACACATTGTTGTTAAAGATATCAAACTATGATTACTGATGGAATGTCACTTACTACCTTTAAATAAAAATACTGGGATCAATAGAGTGGGGATGCTGTCTGGTTCCAGAAGCCATGCAGCTCGCTCGCGCTCTCTCTCTCTCTCTCTCTCTCTCTCTCTCTCTCTCTCGTCATTCATTGTGCCGACTCCATTCATCCTTCGGGGATTCCTGGACTGGCTGGAGCTGGACTCTGGCAATCCTCAAACCTTAAAATATACATTGTCTCGGGTGCCTGGGTAGCTCAGTTGGTTAAGCGACCAACTCTTGATTTGGGCTCAGGTCATGATCTCAGAGTTCTTGGGTTTGAGCCCCTTATTGGGCTCTGCATTGGTAGTGCAGAGCCTGCTTGGGATTCTTCCTCTCTCCCTATCTCCCCCTCTCTCTATATTCCCCTCCCCAACTCACGTTCTCTTCATTAATAAATAAATAAATAAATTGATTGATATTCTCTGGCCCTTTACAAATAAAGTCTTTGACCCTTGTTACACAGTGAAAGATATGAAAGAGAGCTTGAGGGATATTTATTTCCACTGAATTCCTCCTTCTATAAACTGCTAAAAAGTATTGGATGGGAATAGCCTCATTCAATTTACACCTCTCATACTCGAGAGAGTTTCTTAACCTAGTTGGTGAGAATATTTTACCAATTGTAAATAGTTTGGTTCCACAGAGTTATAAGTTTCAAGTATGATCATCTACATATGGTCTCAATTACACAATTAATTTTTCCAATTATACCCTGATTAAAAGGAAAACACCTTGTTATAGAACCTATGCAAATAATGCGTTACATGACAAGGACGAGAACTGGATAAAATTATTTGTTTTTAAATTCTGGATGTGAGGAGATAAGTCAGTGAGAATTAGATATCATTATAATTGCTGCTTTTATTTTGCAAAAACAAGATCTAATAAGTTAAAGGCTAGAGATAGCTTAAGAAAGGCAAGTCTCCCTCATGTAAGCCTAGCAATAAATCACTGGAAGTCATAACAACACTGTTCTGAACAAATAACTACAAAAAAATTTCTATCAGTTCATTTAGCCCAGTTTAATTAATTCTTATTCTGTCCTATCAGAAGTCTCCTTTCATTTAGCATGTCTGCTTTAGGACTGAAAGGGGCTCAGAAATCATGACTTGACCCACTAATAACATCAGGAAGTTACTTAAATGATGTCAGTTGGGAGGCTGATACTCAAGAACTATTCTTACACGTATGAATAGTTCAGAGTAACTGGCAGAGTCCTGTTTTTAGATTCTGCATCTTTGTTGAAGACAAAAATTCTAGCTTGTCACTTACGGCAGCCTTCAGCTAGCTTCAGAGGGAAGCAGAAATCTCTTTGAGAATGAGACTGAATATCTGTAGATAATTTATTAAGTGATCGATTGTATCAGAATGGAAGAAATTAGAATTCCTTATTGGGATTCAGGAAAGAATTATTTCCTAAGGTTTCAAGCAATAGCTTCCTAAGGGTAAATAATTACAGGCACCAAGGTCATTGACAAATGTCTGTGGCCTTTCCAAAACATCATACAACCATGAAATATTGATATGATTAATATTTTATATGGAGGTGGATTTAATTTGTAGCTGGTTTAGAAAAATTGTACCTTTCTCTCTTGATCTCTGACGATACCTAGATATCTGACTTTTTTTTTTTAACTTAGCCAAGAGAGGGGCAGTTATTATATCTGGTTTAAGGCTCCAAACTCCCCCAGCAACCCCCAGAGTTAGTTTCTTTACTGATGGTGTTCGACTGGCCTAAGTGGCTTGACAAACTAGCTTCAGTACCTTAGAAGTCACTGAAAGCTTTTTCAGTAGGCCTACTAAAACTAAGATTCTTTGCATAGATCTTGGCAGTGCAAATCAGAGCCTCAACCTGGCCCCATGTGCTCAAAGAAAGGGCCCCAGGAGTTTCTGAGATGCAGAATGGCTCTTGGACCTCTGATAGCTGCCTACATCCCTTTTCTCTCACTGTACCTCTGCACCACAGCTCTGTTATAAACCTCATGTGAGTATACTCATGATATTTTCAAATGTTCAAACTGGAGAAATTATACGTTTTGTCTAATATATCTACACAATCTTATCCTACAGAAGGCTGAATATTTCTTCTGATTTGACTACAGTTCATATACAGGTATTACAATAATGTTAAACTAGTTACAAAATTTGAGCCATACTCAGCACTCTCATTATTTCTAGCATTCTGGGTTTAAAAAAGAGATCAATATGATTTTCCAGGGAACCTTTAAGAAATCTCAAAAACATTTTAGGTGTAAAAGACATTCTGAATATTTTTTTTTCTGATTTTAGGGACTAATCTTGGGAATTCAAAAGAATTACCAAATGAGATTTGGTTACCTAATTATAATGAGCTCAAGAGTGGTTACTTATTTGATTAAAGTGTTATTTAAAAATAAAATGTATAAAAGAGTGCCTGGGTGGCTCAGTTGGTCAAGCATCTGACTTTGGCTCAGGTCACAATCTCACAGCTCGTGAGTTCGACCCTGGCATCAGGCTCTCTGCTGTCGGCGCAGAGCCTGCTTCAGGTCCTCCGTCTCCCTTGCCCTCTTCCCCTCCCCTGCGTATGGTCTCTCTCTCTCTAAAAAATAAACACTTAAAAATAAATAAATAAATAAAAATACAAACAAATGTATAAGACCATTATATGATTGTAAAGAATATTACCTCTTTCATAACTGAAGAACCATATTTTAAAATAATCAAAACATTTTGAACCTAATTCAAAGCAAAGAAAATTATTCTAGTGATATATGGAAACTTTTTTTTACTATGCAGATGATATAAAAGTTAAAAGATAATCAGTTACTATCTTTGTTAACAGCTTTAAAACTAAGTTTTCATTTGAATAAAGAAAAAACTCTAGTTTTATATCAATATTTGGTAGTAAAGTTTTCAGGAGACTCAGTTTCCCAACTTAAATAAAATAATTATCTGAGAATATGTCCATCAAACCAAAAAAAATGTTGCCAAATTTTTAGCATATTCCATAGTTTCCTTTTTTAATTTTGGATATAAACCAAAAAATATCCCATTTCTCTCCTTCATATGCTTTAAAACTTGGACCAAATAGTCACATTTTGTCCTTCACTTTGGTCTTTCACATTCTAGAACCACAAATGTACTCTCTGATTCCCTGAAAAACAAAATCTCATCTGCCTATCTGAGAATGTGATTGTAGTTTTCTCTTAATATTACTTTCAGTGTTAAATACCCATATTAATTATAAACCTTAACAAAGTAGTATTTCACAAAAACTAGGAGGATGGTAACTGAAAACTTTCATACACAAGCACTTAAAAGTGAAGACTAGCAAAACTCATAATTTTCTAGAGCCACACGTGTTGCTTTCCAAAAATGAACACATTTGGTAACATGGTCAAATAGTGTATTTATATATAAAAAAAGTAGCAAACATATATAAACATTATTATGCTAGGGATCAGTGTTTCTAATCAGAAGCATTACTTAGAAACTAAGTATCAAATGATTAATTATTAATTAACTAAATTTCGTATTATTTTAAGATATCTAACAGTTTTTGGAAATGATGTTCAAGCTGATAAATAGGAAACATAATTACTTTTGTTATAAGAATTTGTCACAATTATCATTCAATGTAGTTTCACACAGATTTATATTTTTATAGTTTTAAATATTATGTAAGATTACTGTTAACTTCTTTCACCAGTAAGCCAGTGTAAGTAATTGAGGAAATTCAAACTAATTTCTTTTTGAAAAAATAAATAAAAATCTTATTTTAAATATAATAAAATGTGTTCTCATTTAGTATTTCTACTGATAAAAATCAAGGAAAAGACACAATTATTATTTTAACTAAAATTATTATTAAGTTGTACTATTTATCCACAGATTTATCTTAACTTTATAAACTTGGCTTCTCATGTTAGAACATTCTTGAGTAGGCAGTTTCTGTAAGAACATTAAAAATTGTTTTTAAAAATTTTTAAATGTTAAAAATTTTAAAATGCTAAAATGTTTTTAATGTTCTTTTATTTTTGAAAGAGAGAGAAACCGACAGGGTGCAAGTAGGGGAGGGGCAGAGAGAGAGGGAGACACAGAATCCAAAGCAGGCTTCAGGCTCTGAGCTGTCAGCACAGAGCCCGATGCGGGGCTCGAACCCATGAACCTGAGATCATGACCTGAGCCAAAGTTGGACACTTAACAGACTGAGCCACTCAGGCGCCCCTCTGTAAAAACATTTTAAATCTACAACTTATAAATTATGATTTTTATGGACTTCATGGGAATTAGACTTATATAAGTAACTATCACTACCAGAAACTAGAACAGAGCACTTTTAATTTGAGAGGGATTTATTAATCAATATCATCCAGAGGCAAGTATATTAGTTATCCACTACTGATTAACAAATTACTCGAAAACTAGGCATCTCAAGACAACAAATATTTATTACATCACACAGTTTCTGAAGGTCGGGAATGCAGAAACATCTGGTGGTTCTGGTCAGAATTTCTGATAAGACTGCAATCAAGCTGATATCCAGAGGTGAGTAACCTCACAGCTCAACTGAGGCTTCCAAAGCACAAACCACTCATGGGGAAGCCTAACGTCCTCCCTGACTGAAACTAGCCTCGGTTCCCACCAACTGGGTCTCTTCACAGCACTTCTTGCAACATAGAAGTTTTCTTTTCCAGAACAAATGGTCCAAGAGAAAGAGAGAAGGAATGCATGCTCAAGATGGAAGCCACGCCTGAGAAGTTACAAACTATCACATCTGCCATAAGGTCTGGGACAGCCAGACCATTTGTGGCATAATGTGGGAGAAAGCTACAAAGGACTGTGAATACCAGGAAAAGGGATGATTGGGGTCACTTTGGACACTAGGTGTTATGGAAAGAATATATCTCATACTCAGTGAGAGGTGAGGGCATTCTTAATTATAGAGATAGACACATAGAAAGCTTATAAATTCAGTTCTACAAGTCCAGCCACAGGACAAAGTAAGCACAGAAGCTCATTATTCTGGAGTCCAAGGAGCTGCTATGAATGAAACTCTTAATTGACTGAAAGTCACAAATAGACCGAGAAACAAACAAAAAAACCAAGTAATCAGATTCTCTGTTATCTCTCACAAAAGGGAGAATAGATTTTTATTATCTGCCGAACAGAGATTACCTACTGACTGGGAAAAAAGCAAAATTCTTGATCACTGGTGCCAACAACGGGAAATATTACATTGGTTATGCATGAAACAGCAACCAAAATAAAAAGTAAAATCAGTAGGGAAAGGCAAAAACTTAGAGAACACAGAGTTGCAAATTCAAAATTGTTTTGCTGCTTGAGATTTTCTCTGGGCCAAGGTTAAACAGCTCATGAGAACTACTTCTCAAGAAATGTAGCTTTATTAGCTCTCGAATAGATCGATTTACTTAAGGATCTCAAAAAATATCCTCCAAAACTGCTTAAGTATAATTTTTTAAAAGTCCAAAAAACATGACTCATAAAAATATAAAATGTACACACATCACAGTTTCCATTCAACTAGGCATTTATAAGAAATTTAATAAAGGAAAGTTAGGATAAAATCGCTACATTAGATACAAAACTGATTAATGTCTACGGGGAAATAAACTGTACCCTTGGATGTAGCTACATATCTGTCTAGTTCTTGTTAAGCCTAACAATAGAAAATCCTGACAAAGCTGTATGGAAATTTCTATAACATTAAATAAAAGCAACATTGTCACAGAGTAACTAAAATGACTTATGGAGTAGAGCAATATTTAATCATGTGTAAGCAAGAAGTCAGAGATAACAATTGTTACTTCATAAATCTTCCTTAAACTCTAACATTCTGTGCTAATATTCTTAATATCAGAGGTACTGATCTTGCTTTTAGAAAGGACAAGAAAACAAAGAGAAAAGGATCATACACATTAAAAAATGGTAGAACATCACCACTTAAAGAAGATATGTTTTTCACACCATCCAAGCTAAATTTTCTCAATCAATGAACAAATAAAGTTTGAGAAATGGATAGGCAAGTCAATCTCAAAGAAAAGGATAGTAGAAAGAGGATATAAATAACCAGATACCATTTTCCCCTGTAAGAATGAGAAGTTTATGGCAAGTGCCAAAAGGAATAAAAAGCCAACCCCCAAGCTGAGAGCCAATCACTAAAGGAAACAACCTGAAAACCAACCACACATAAGACCCTAAGAAGTAAGAATGATGTTCTTAATTTTGGAAGTTGGATCAGTATATAAATCCGAAGAAATACTTATATGAAAATACAAATTAAATAGAAAAGAGAAAAAAGTCTAAAATAGATAAGTAAATACACAGTAGGCTCAAAATCAAGTTTTAATATTCAAATTCTGTTCTTTTTATAAAAGAAGCTTTCAAAGAACTATGAATACATTTTTCTTCTTCTTCAATGCCAACAGATGTATTTCTGTTCCCTTATGATGAAAGAAAATATACAGTGAAAATCAGGCCACATAGTATAATGGAAAAACACCTTGACTCACTACCTCATATTTCCATATCTGACCTTTCCTTTTAACTCCAGGTATCTGTATTTGATAATGTATTCAATATCTCTTCTTGAAAACTCAAAAGTACCAAAACAAAATCTTAATATCTAGTCCTCTTCCAGGGTTTTTCTACATCAGTTAATTTTACTACTATCCATTCCATTCTGCAAATTGAAAACCTGGAACTCATCTCTTATAATTAATTTTCTCCATCTCGACTCTGTGTTAACCCATCAACAATGTCCTATTGTTATTATACCTCATACATCTTTTATCCTTCCATTCCACCATCTGTATCACCACTACCTCAGTCTAAGCTCATGTCAAGATTTACTTTAATAGCTTCCTAAATGGTCTACATATATGTACTCAGGACCTTCCCCCACTCCTATTCCATACTGCTCTCAGAGGGTTGTTTTTTTTTTAAACATAATATGACGATGTCACTACCTCTTTTCCCATTAAGATAATTTCCTGATCAATCAACGGTTGGCTAAAATAAGGGCAGAAGAGATGGATTACAAATGAGCATGAGAAAAACTTGAAGATAATGGATATGCTCATTATCTTGATCTTAGTGATGGTTTCCCAGGTATATTCACGTGTCAAAATTCATCAAATTGCACACTTTAAATACGTACAGTTTCAGACAATTATATCTCAATAAAGCTGAAGAGAAAGAAATGCCAAAACATGGCCCATTTCATTAGCTCTCAAGGCCCTGGTTAACTTTCACTCAGCAAAATGCTTTCAAGATTCCTTCATACCTTTCTATGACTTGATAGTTGATTTCTTGTAATGAATAGTAATTTCGCTGTTTGGATGTACCAGAATTTGTTCATCTATTCACCTATTCAAGAATATCTTGGTTCCTTCCAAAATTTGACAATTATGATAAACTTGTTATAAACAATCATGTGCAGGTTTTGTGCACATGAAAAATCATGTGCAAAAATTTTTGTGTTGACATGTTTTCAAGTCAGCTGAGTAAATACTAAGAAGCACAAATTGTCGGGTTACACGGCAAAAGTATGTTTAGCTTTTTAAGAAGCCATCTTCTAAACTGTACCATCTTGTATTCCTGCCAGCAATAAACGAGAGTTCCTGTTGTCCCACATCCTCCCCACATTTGGTGCTTTCAGTATTTTAGGTTTGGGCTACTCTAATAGGTGTGTAGTGATATCTCGTTGTCCTAATTTGAAATTCCTTAATCACACACAGTGATGACAATCTTCTCACATGTATATTTGTCATTTATACATCTTCCTTGGTGAAGTGTCTGTTAGGTCTTTTGCACAGTTTTTAACCTGGTTGTTTAATTTCTTATTGTTGAATTTAAGAATTCTTTGTATGTTTAGTATATCAATTCTTTATCAGGTATGTCTTTTGCAAATATATTTTCTTGGTCTGTGACTTACCTTTTCATTCTCTTAGTAGTGTATTTGCAGAACAGTAGTTGTTAATTTTAATAAAGTCTAGCTTATAAATTTTTTCTTTGATGGATTGTGTTTTTGGTCTTATATCCAAAAAGTCACTACCAATGTAAAGTCACCTAAATTTTCTCCTATATTATCTTCTAGGAATTAATATAATAGGAATAGGAATTTATTAAGATAAAGGATTTTCCAGAAATAGTAAGAATAATTTTATAATGATAAAATGTAAATTTAAGAAAAATGCATAAAAATTTTTCAAGTGTATTCTCTTAATGAGAATTCAAAATAGGCAAAATTTGACAGAACTTAAGAACAGAAATAGACAATTCCACAATAATTATTGATGATTTTAGCAACCTTTTCTCAGTATTTAAAAGGACAAATGGAGGGATTTATGGGTGGCTCAGTTAGCATCCAACTCTTGATCTCAGCTCTGGTCTTGACCCCAGAGTCATGAGTTCTAGCTTTGCATTGTATTCTGTGCTGAGTGTGGAGCCTACTGAAATAGTAATAATAGTAATAATAAAGGAGAAGTGGACTGAAAATCAGCAAGAAAATAGATCTGTACAGCACTATGGACTAACCTGAACCAACTGATATTTATAAAACAAATACAGAGTAAATGCAGAATACACACTCTTTCCAAGTGCACATGGAACATTCACCAAGAATGCCATATGAAGGCCATAAAACAAGTCTCGGTAAATTTCAGAGGACTGCATTTATTTATAGTATGTTCTCTGAACATAACAAAATTAAATGACAAGTGAATAATGATGATGTATCTAGAGAATCCTGTATATTTGACATTTATAACACACTTCTAAATAACCCACAGGTCAAAGAAATCACAAGAAAAACTAGAAAATATTTCAGATTGAATGATAATGTGAGTGCGATGTATTCAAATGTCTAATTATTGCCACTGTATTAACAAACCACTAAAAACTAAGTCGCATAAAATGACCATTTTATAATGCTCATGGATTCTGTGGTTCAGGAGTTCAGATGGGGAACAGGTGAGTGTTATGTTTCTGCTCCATGATGCCTGTTCCTGACTGAGAAGGTTGGCACAGCTGAAGCAACAACTCAGTGACTTGGGCTGGCGTTGTTTGGTGACATCTTCACTCACGTTTCGAACACTGGGGCTGTTGAGCAGAGCACCTACGCATGACCTCTTCATGTAGTCTAACATTTCTCACACTATGGAGGCTTCGGAGTAATCAATTTCTTTCATGGCCTCTGGGGCTACAAAAGTGAGTGTTCCCTTTAAATATTAGAAATGATATATACCAAATAAAGCTCTGATTGCTGATGAGAGTGGAATATGGAACAGTAGCCATGTAAAACTTTCTGGTGGTTTCTAATAAAGTTGTACATATGTACACCAAAATGGATAAATATCAAAAAGATTTTAATGAGAGAAGCCAAAGACAAAAGAATTCAACTATAATTCCAATTTTATGAATAGGCAAAACTAATCCATGATGATAGGAATCAGAACTGTAGTTGCCTATGGGAGGCAGAGATTGCCTAGAAGACGGCACACAAGAACTTTCAACATCAAAGTTATTGAATATATAATAGTTATTTCGGATGTGATAATAGAATTGTGCTTATGAAGCAAACCTCTAATGCTAGAAATACACATGCTTCAAGTGTCATGATGTTTGTAAGTTACTTTCAAAAGCTCTCTCTCTCTCTCTCTCTCTCTCTCTCTATATATATATATATATATATATATATATATGTATGAGCATTCTCTCTCTATATATATATGTATTTTTTTCTGAGAGAGAATGCTTATATAATATAAATATACATATATGTATATATGTATATATATAAAGAGAGAATGATAAGTGCATGTATTGGTATAGAAAACACAGTAAAGCAAATATAAGAAAATGTTAATAGTCAATCTAGTTGAAGTATATATGGATTTTCGTTGAGAGAGTATTTCCTTATTTCTACAGATTCGAATTTTTTTTTTATTTTAGAGAGAGAGAGAGCACGCACAAGCAGGTGAGGGGGGAGAGAGAGGGAAAGAAAGAGAGAGAGAGAGAGGGAGAGAGAGAGAGAGAGAGAGAGAAAGAGAGAATCTTAGCAGGCTCCATGCCCAGCACAGAGCCCAATGCAGGGCTCTATCTCATGACCCTGAGACCATGACCTGAGCCCAAATCAAGAGTGGGATGCTTAACCGACTAAGCCACCCAGGAACCCTGCAATTTTAAAATTTTGAAAAGGTAAAACATTTATAAAGCTCATTAAGTATTTTCTGAGTGACTTTGAAACTTGTTAATTAGAAATTAAATTTGTTAAGTAGAAAATATTTTCTGAATAACTCTTACATTGGAATATTTTGAATGGTTCAAATGTTACTATTTTTTATTATTATATCTAGAATTTTCACTATTTAATCTTCACAAACATGTTCATTATTTCAGTTAAGCTATAAATACTTTTAAAAATAAAAGTTTCAAACTAAATTTTAAGAAATATAAAATTACATGGAAGTAGAGACAAAACCTATGTTCGGATAGTTGTAAGTAGACTAAGCAAAATTATTGGACAGAATATAAGAACATATCTCTCCCTAGGGAGAAAGAGTGTACTTGGTAAAGTAGAAGGTCCAGACATTGAACTCAATGATGAGGGCTCAATGCAGTATTTTTTAATTTTATTTAAATCTAAGTTAGTTAACGTATAGTTTAATAATGGTTTCATGAGTAGAATTTAGTGATTCATCACCTACATATAACACCCAGTATTCATGTGACAAGTGCCCTCCTTAACACCCATTTAACCTATGCCCCCACCCAACACTTCTCCAGAAACCCTCACTTTGTTCTCGGTATTTAAGAATCTCTGACAGTTTGCCTCCCTCTCTGTTTATACCTTATTTTCCCTTCCCTTCCCATATGTTCATTTGTTTTGTTTCTTAAATTCCACATAGGAGTAAAGTCATATGATATTTCTCTTTCTCTGATTTATTTCATTTAGCACAATACATTCTAGTTCCAACTATGTTGTTACGAATGGCAAGATTTCATTCTTTTTGATCACTGAGTAATATTCCATTGTGTGTGTGTGTGTGTGTGTGTGTGTGTGTGTGTGTGTGTGTGTACACCATATCTTCTTTATCCATTCTTCAGTCGATGGACATTTGGGCTCTCTCTATACTTTGGCTATTGTTGATAGTGCTGCTATAAACACTGGGGTGCATGTGCCCCTTCGAATCAGCATTTGTGTATCCTTTGGATAAATTCCAAGTAGTGCAATTGCTAGATTGTAGGGTAGTTCTATTTTTAATTTTTTGAGGAACCTCCATACTATTCTCCAGAATAGCTGCACCAGTTTTCATTCCCACCAGCAGTGGTAGTATTAGTTTAAAACACTCGCTACTCAGTGTTGTTGCCTGAGATGTTAATTTCAGCCATTCTGAGAGGTGTGAGGTGGTATCTCATTGTGGTTTTGTTTTGTATTTCTCTGATGATGAATGATGTTGAGCATTTTTTCTTGGGTCTATTAGCCATCTGGATGTCTTCTTTAGAAATGTGTCTGTTTATGTCTTTTGCCTGTTTCTTCACTGAATTATTTGTATTTTGGGGCATTGAGTTTGATAAGTTCTTTATATATTTTGGATACTAACCCTTTATCAGATATGCCATTTGCAAATATCTTCTCCCATTAGGGAGGTTGCCTTTTAGTTTTGTTGTTTGTTCCCTTTGCTGTGCAGAATTTTTTATTTTGATGAAGTCCCAATAGTTCATATTTCATTTTTGCTTTTGTTTCTCTTGCCTCCAGAAACATGCCTAGTAAGAAGTTGTTGTGGCTGAGGTCAGAGAGGTTGTTACCTATTTTTTCCTCCATGATTTTGATGGTGTCCTGTCTTACATTTCAGTATTTCATCCATTTTCAGTTTATTTTTGTATATGGTGTAAGAAAGTGGTCCAGATTCATTCTGCATGTCGCTGTCCAGTTTTCCCAAGACTATTTGCTAAAGAGACTGTCTTTTTTCCATTGGATATTCTTTCCTGCTTTGTCAAAGATTAGTTAGCCATACATTCGTGGTTCCATTTCTGGCTTCTCTATTTTGTTCCATCGATCTGTGTGTCTGTTTTTGTCCCAATACCGTACTGTCTTGATGACTATAGCTTTGTAATACAGCTTGAAGGCTGGAATTGTGATGCCTCCAGCTTTGGTTTTCTTTTTCAACATTACTTTGGCTATTTGGTTTTTTTCTGATTCCATACAAATTTTAGAATTGTTTGTTCTAGCTCTGTGAGGAATGCTGGTGTTATTTTGATACGAATTGCATTGAATGTGTAGATTGCTTTGGGCAGTGTTGACATTTTAACAGTATGTGTTCTTCCAATCCATGATTATGGAATGTTTTTCCATTTCTTTGTGTTTTCTTCAATTTCTTTCTAAGCTTTCTATAGTTTCAGAATACAGATCTTTCACCTCTTTGGTTAGGTTTAGTCCAAGGTATTTTATTGTTTTTGCTGCAATTGTAAAAATGAAAAACTGATTCTTTGATTTCTCTTTCTGCTGCTTCCTTATTGGTGTTTAGAAATGCAGACAATTTCTGTATATTGATCTTATATCCTGCGACTTTGCTGAATTCATGTATCAGTTCTAGAAGTTTTTTGGTTGAGTCTGCAGTATGTTTATTCAAGAAACCAAGGTTGTGTATGACAGTTTACTTACGTTACCTAAAATAACATGGAAGGGGGAAGAGTGGGTGATGGGCACAGAGGAGGGCACTTGTTGGGATGTGCACTGGGTGTTGTATGGAAACCAATTTGACAATAAATTATTAAATAAAAAAAAAAGAAAATAACATGGAGTTACAAAGATATGGCTATCTTACATACATGTTGTTGCAAATATATTCTGCATTTTGCTAGGAAATAATTCGGAAGAGCTTCAGAAATAGTCTCCTTCTGTTACCTATTCTGAGAATCATTTCACCCTTTGTTCTTAAAAGCCCCATGAGACAAACAACGAATATTCCTGATTATTATTCTTTTACCTCCAGGAGCCACATTTCAGGAGGGAATAGATTTTAAAAATGGTAAATAGCACAGAAATTCATGATGCATAAAGCTTCAAGTCCAACCTAGAAGCAGGGATCAGAATTTAGTGTTTTGTGAGTTATCACATTCTGTCATTAGATTTTCCAGGACAATGTAAGCTGTTTTGAATTGAAATTTCTTCTGATCCTTTGTGGCACTGAAGAAGGAAAGTGTATCTCCATGACAAGATGGATATTTAAAAGGCTGTACGAGAAAATTTTTGATGAAGGATAAGCTTATGTTTTAATAATGAATAATACCCATTAGAATGCAGAAGTATAGAGTTATTTTAGGTTCACTTCTGCACATCAAGGCAGCAGATACCAGACTTTAAAGAAAAAATAAATAAAAAGATTTTGAAAAGAAAAAGAAATACAATGAGGACAATATATACAAATACAATTAAGTTTGAGAAATATTCCATGCACAAGATAAATTGAAGGGAAAAAATGCAAAACGAATTGAATTCATTTGATGGATTTGTTCTCAGTAAATTGCCAGTATTACAGAAAGAAATAAAGGAGAATTTTGAAGTAACGGTGATGTTTAAAGCTAAAACACAGAAATGCTGGCATTTCTTGTTGCATAAACATGCATTGGACAACAATTAATTACCTTTCCCCCTCTTAGTTCAAATATTTGGTTCTACCACATTTTTGTTTCTTTTTTACTTATCAATAGAAACTGGAAGAGTTTTTTGGAGGTATCTTGTCAGAAAAAAAGAATAAAGAAAAGCAAAATAAAAAGTTTTGGAAACATCAAAATAAAATGTTTTGGAGACATCAAAAGATCACCCATATTTACTTTCTCCATGCATGAAAATAGCTGATCTATTTTCAGATTACTTATAAAATGTCATAATGCTACTTTACAGTCATCTGTAGGCATGGAGGAGAATGAAAAAAGTGAAAATGACTAGTGATACGTTTGAGGGAGGAAAATCAAAATTCACGCAAGAGTTGAATAACAAAATACATCTGAATTATAGGGCCTGAGGCAAATTATTATGCCCCATAGTCTTTGATTAATATCTTTAAGAGTGCATGTGTATTATTTTGGCCTCCTTGGAAAGGTCTTTCTTCTTATTATTTGAATATAATTAGAAAATCCAGCAATGAGAAGAGAAAAACCTTAATTAAAAATTACATTTAAGGCATATAAAGTTCTAAATGTCATCCCTACTTCATTCTGTGTCAATCTATCTGAAATATCAGAATTATAATATTCTGCTCTTAAATAGAAGTCCTATTAACTATTTTGGTTAAAGAAGGATATTATTAACTGAAAAAGATAATTAAAGTCTGAAAGCAATAGTGATGGAATCAAGAGATGACATACATATTAGGAAACACATGTTTATCACAAACACATGTAATTATTTCAAAGTCAAGTGTATGCGGAGCATTTAGAAGTGTTCATTTTAAAACAACTATATATTAATGTTCATAATTGTTTAGCATTGTTTATGCCATTAGAAGAATTCTATAATAACTCATAAAAGCAATACATCCTCAGAAATATTCATAATCTCTCCAAGTATTTTCACATAAGGACCATTAGGCAAATTTCAGGTCAAACAATTACAAATGAATAAAAAACACACTTATATTTCATATGGAAAATAAGAAATGCCAAAATTGATATATGGTCTATCTCATCAAATAAAGAGAATTATTTTTCTTGTAGATTATAGAAGAAAAGTTCATATCCAAAAATACAATGTTTGGAATTTAAACTCCTAATAATATTATGAGAATTTCTTCCTCGGTTTTCATTTTGTTTAAACATCTACCAATCACATTTTTCAGATTTACATCTGAGGCCAGTATCAATATAGTACAAATACAAAAGCTTTCACATTCTGAATTAAGGTTTGATGCACTGCCACCTTGTGATTATATGAAGAAAGTTCAAGTCTTTGGGGAAATGTATTTATGTTGAGCTGAGAGCTCAAGATCACATTTACTTGAATGTTGGGCATGAAACTAGCACTCATTAATTTATCTTAGTAAGAAGTGAGATGGTTAAAGGTAAGACATAATAGTACAGGACAGTTTAAAACTCAATGGGGCCCTGGTAAAGTTACTTAGTATTTCTGAGCCTCAGTTTACATCTCTGTAAAGTAGACATAATGATATGATGACTTCAAAAGGTTGTCTTAAGAAATGAATATGAAAGAGATACAGAGTTGATCATAGTACATGGCATATCAAAAACCCTGTTAGTAATCATAAAATTATTTGGAAAAGTCAATTTGCAAGAGATTTCATGACCAACGCCAATGCTTCTTTCTCTATAATACTGCTGAAGGTATTAGTATTTCTATAGCAAAAAGAAAAATTGAATGGTTTACAGTAGGATTAGTGACATTTATAGTTACTGTTTCAAAAATGGAAATTCTAGGGACGCCTGGGTGGCTCAGTTGGTTGAGAGTCTGACTTCGGCTCAGGTCATCATCTCGTAGTCTGTGAGTTCGAGCACCGCGCCCGGCTCTGTGCTGACAGCTCAGAGCCTGGAGCCTGCCTTGGATTCTGTGTCTCCCTCTCTCTCTGCCCCTCCCCCACTCATGCTCTGTCTCTCTCTGTCTCAAAAATAAATAAACATTAAAAAATTTTTAAAAATGGAAATTCTAGGTTTCAAACTTAGGAATTCTGAGTTTGAATTTTCTTTCCATCATTTTAGAGTGCAATCATAACATAATGCTGAGTTCAATTCCTATGTGTATTTCCCATTGATCTAGCAGTTATAATATTGTCTAATACTATTTTTTACACATCAAATACATATAGTACCTATCACATAGTATATGGTCAACAATTATTTTTGTAAGATCTGAATAGCATATTGCCAACATGCTAGATTTAGTTTAATTGGCACTTTGTCCCTATTGCAATTCAGTAATTGAAATAGTTGGTTATAAGCAAATGAATGAAACATAGCTCCAAATTATTCAAGGATAGAACTATGAATACAACTTAACTAAATAAGACAGGATTATATGAAAATTGCCAAAGATTTATAAACAGAAGAAGAAACAGAGTGGAGTGTACAGAGGAGGTAAACTAGAAAAACAAAAAATAAAGAGAAGCATTCCATTTCTCTGCTAGATGCTTTCTCCTTGTAGCCACTAACAATTTTTTTTAATGTTTATTTATTTTTGAGAGAAATCATGAACTAGGGAGGAGTTCCCTAGACTCCAAAGTCTAGGGAGAGATCCAAAGCAGGCTCCGTACTGACAGCAGTGAACCCAATGCAGGACTTGAACTCATGATTCCTGAGATCATGACCTAAGCCAAAGTCAGACACTCAACCAACTCACTCAGGGGCCCCAGCCACTAGCAATCTTTAATGGTTCATTTGGCAAAAAATAGGGATGAATAAAGTGAATTTGTGCAAGTACAATTAGTGACTTATTAAAAGATCAGTACAGATGAAATTACATCCGAGTAGATGACTATTTCCAGAACAATCCTCTAAAGTGGAAAAGGAAACTATCTGGAAAATTTTCATGGTAAAATTGTATCCCATTCCTGTACATCTTTTTTAAAACAATTATTTAAATCTTAGGTGATCAAGAGAAGATTAATTTTGATAAAAGAGCAGGAAAGCTGCCTTTGCATCATCATGCCTAGCAACATAAAAGCAACAGGCAAGAGGCAGCCTGAAAACCTCCTCTTTTTCTACCATATTTATGAAGAGGCTAGTGCCCCTGAGTCAACAAATCTAGCTATTTTGATAGTGGGAAGAGGAAAACAGACAAGGAGACAGATGAATAAAGAGTCTAAAGACAACGGTGAAATTCTCATCACAGCCAAAAAATATCAAGTAGCTGTCAGAGTCCATGTTGATTGATGTTATTAAAACCTAGTTGGATCAATAAATATTGCTTCGAGGTCACAGTGTGGCTCCCACTTCTACTCTTGGACTCAATGTGCTGTGAGTCATATTTAAGTCAAACTTTACTAATTCTTCACAGACATCCTATGATACATGGTGCAAAAGTGCTCCTGAAGGAGAGACACCAACAAGGAGCATTTTCAGCAGTGCCTGCCATAGGCAGAGGAGAGCAAGTGGCAATAATCCATCGTATACTCTAGAAAATATCCTTTTGTCAACAATTCAAATTGGTGATTAACAAAAAACGGCGAATTCAGTAGAAGACACATATAGGAAGTATCCACTCTATATATACATAGAATATATGTATATATATATACATAGAATATGGATATAGAATATATAGAATATATGTATATATATACACAATAGAATATATGTATATAGTATATATATATATATATATATATATATATATATATAATACACAAAGTTGTTGTGGGAGCTAAAACATATAAAATATATTAAGCCTGCATATATCACAATTTCTATTTACTTTCTTTAAAAAATTTTTTAATGTTTATTTATTTTTGAGAGAGAGAGAGAGACAGCATGGGAGCAGGAGAGAGGCAAAGACACAGAATTCTGAAGCAGGCTCCAGGCTCTGAGCTGTCAGCACAGAGGCTGACACAGGGCTCGAACCCACGAACCATGAAATCATGATCTGAGCCAAAGTCAGATGCTTAACCAACTGAGCAACCCAGGTGGCCCTGCTTACTTTTTTGAAGAGAGAGAAAATGAAGCAGAAGACAATGGAAGAATACAATAAAGGAAAAGTAAAGAGAAAGCGATAGCCAAGGCTTTTCCTGCATTCTGGAGAAGATCATTCCCAAGGAGCAGCAGAATGGACAGTGAAAGGAGATAGGATTCATGCTTTACTCATTCATTCATGTAACAGTTGAAGGAGCTTACCTTCTAAAGAGAATAATTAAACATTAAGGAAGCATTGGAAAGATAATTTCACAAAATGAGAAGAAATAAGAGAAAAAAAGAAATACAGTGATGCAATCAGCTGTACTGGGAGGAAGGGCTACCTATACTGTAGAATCAGGGAACACTTTTCTAAGGTGTTGAAATTATTTGTGTTGAGGCCTTGATGATAGATGGAACCAGACCTGTGAAAATCTGAGGAAAGGGTGCATCAAACAGAGAAAAACAGCTGGTGGAAAGTCTTTGCTACAGCAACTCAGTGCTTTCCGGAGCCTGATGATGGAGCCGAACCATATGTGTTGTGAGATTAGGTCTGAGATAGCAGTTAGATTAGGTCAGATCTTCAAAGTCATGTCAAGGACTGCGGATTTTTCTTAAATCTATTTTATTTATTTATTTATTTATTTATTTATTTATTTATTTATTTATTTATTTATTTATTTATTTTGGGAGATAGAGAGTGAGCAGGGGAGGGGCAGAAAGAGAGAGAGAGAGAGAGAGAGAGAGAGAATCCCAAGCAGGCTTTGTGCTGTCAGCGCAGAGCCCAATGCAGGGCTTGATCCCATTGACCATGAAACTATGACCTGAGTTGAGATCAAGAGCTGGATGCTTAACAGACTGAGCCACTCAGGTGCCCCTCAAGGACTTTGGATTTTAGTCTATATAAAATGAAAAACCACTAGATATTTTTAAGAAAGGAAATCAAGTAATCAGTTTAAAAATTGAAGAAAAATTCTGGAAATGGTTTAGAGAGGGTCTAAAGTGACAAGTTAAAAGATTTAGGACTTACTTTTGAATAATGAGTGTCTATGGGGAGAACAAATGATTTTTCAACTGGAACCTTAGGAAGATGGATGGGATACAGAGATAAAGCAGGAAAACTATGTATCTTTAAAGCCCCCTATCTGGTCTATATTGTACCTCTGATAAATGGAGGCCTTCATTATTTGACTCCAGCCTGACCTTAAGTGCCATCTGGAACATTCATCCAACATCTTAACTCTTTACTTAAAAAAAATAACGTTTATTTATTTTTGAGAGCGAGGGAGACAGAGTGTGAGCAGGGGAGAGGCACAGAGAGAAGGAGACCCAGAACTCAAAGCAGGCTCCAGGCTCCGTACTGACAGCATATATGCTAACACAGGACTGGAACTCACAAGCCATGAGATCATGACCAGAGCTGAAGTTGGATGATTAACTGACTGAGCCACCCAGGCGCCCCTTTACTCTTAACTCTTAATGAAATCCTTCCCCCAACCTAAAATCCCCATGAGTCCTCTTGTTCCCATGGGAACTTTTGCTTATCTTTCAAGACTGAGCTCAAATGTGACCTGTATGTGATATATTTCCTTGTTGCTTAACATAGCAGGGATTTCATCAGGTGAGAGGTTTTAGCAAGATTAAGAAGCTGCACGACATAAGGGATCATTGCATATTTTCCCCTCCAATGTATCATTTGTCAAAGGACAAAATGACCTGCATTTGAAGGAATGGCCTTTTTAAAATTAATTCCTATTTTTATTTTTCTTGTCTTCTCACCTACCTCTGGAATTTTATTTTTCTCCTTATTAAAAAAGAGGAGGGATTATTTGTGACTGCAGGCTCATCTCGCTACCACAATTAGAACACAGGAGAGTTTTCACAGTGTCCATGATGTTCTTTTCCCAGGAATATTATCTTTTTATGACTCAGATCCCTTGGGTACCCCTTACACTGGGTAGAAGACTAGCAACTTCAAGTAGGGAGGTGAGGGTTTCATGGAGTTCTAAATCAACTTCCTAAATAATGTCTTCCCATCACAATGAAGTTCCAGACTTTCAACATTTCAAATGAACCAAGGTAACAGGTACTACATCCTTACTACCTTAGTAACTGGGTATACCCTGAAGTACCTCCTCTCATTTGTTTGGGAATTGGCATATTTTTTTTCATATTCATTACCATTAGATCTATTGTAGCACAGATTTGTAATTTCTTTCTTTGATCAAGAGAAATGCCTCAGTCTTCTTCCCACCCTTTGCTCTTTTTCTACATGGAACAGAATAATTGCTCAATAAATATTTGTTAAATGAATACATAAATAATGAATAAAATATTAATACAGTTTGTAGGACTCCTCCAATCCCACTGTTAAGAATAGTTGTTAGCTGAGGGTGAGGGGGGTGTGAGAGGGGGAGAGTGGGTGACGGGCATTGAAGAGGGCACTTGTTGGGATGAGCACTGGGTGTTATATGGAAACCAATTTGAAAATAAACTATTAAAAAAAAAGAATAGTTCTTAGCAGCAATCAAGTATAGATGCCAACAGGCCAAATCCTTCCCCAGAGTGACTGATGCTCTTGGACACCTGGCTAAGTGTCCAAGACAATTAATATATGTATTTTACATTGCATAACTTCTCTCTAACAACCTTTGGCATAAAACAGGCAATATACTCATAGATAAGGCATTCTCTAATTGCAGTTCCATTATAATGACAGCTTAATCCACTTCTCCACTCTTTTCAGGTATATCTATGACTACATATTGCTTACAGAGAATCTTCTCTAACAGTAATTAGTCCCTAATACCTTTTCAGATCAAAAGAGATCTTCACTGGGTTTTGACACTCTAGTCTTAGGTTTCAAACATCAGGGTGCTGGTATCATCAGAAGGCTCATTGTAGATGCCTCATCATTGTAGCCAGAATGGTACTCCAGTGATTAACTGCACTGTTTCTGAAGATCAAACCCTCCCTAATACCCTAGTTTTCATACATGAGTTCCTATTCTTCCCTCCATAATGAAATCCTAGGTGTGCATCTTAGTTGCTCTGAGAATAAAATATTTACTTGAGTCTTTCCTCTCTTTTTGATATTTGTTCTAAGAAGAGCAGGTCTTTTCTAAAACCTCATTGTTAGAATTTCATTCCCTCCCTGATAAAAAGCTATAAAGCTATAGATCATTATAGTCTGGAATCATGAAAAAAGTAAACTGTGGCTAGGAGTAACTGGCAAAATTGTGATTTTGGTTCATAATTCTGGACTTCCCCTTGCCCAACCATGTTTATGGCCACTGGTCATCAACTTGAGTCTAAACTAATGGATAGTAACTCAGCAGCAGAAACACACATTTTTAATAGGCAGTTTATCATTACGGCCCAACCCTGGTTGTCAAGATCCAATTAATATAGTTGGTCCTCAAATACTAGAGCAGGGATGCAGACTCAGCAAAGAATTGGAGAGTAAAAAAGGAATCAGGGTAGGACCCCAGTTAAATTGACTTGGAATAAACACCCTGGGTAAGATGATAACTTTGTGATTGAATTACCAAGAGACTGGGGAGTCAACACAGAGTTGGCCAAGAACAAAGTTAAGGGTAGCAGAGTAATCCCCTACTCACCAAAAAGTTGTGATGGGTATAAACCATCATATTTAGTTCTCATCAAAACATGGCCTATAGAGTCAGAACTCAAAACCATTCTCCTGATCCATAAAATTCATTTTAATATGACATACAACCATCAGGTACAGGAAAAAACTCATTCATTGCACATATACTGAAGATAGTTCTATGATAGGCACTGTTTTGATTACCACTACACAAAGACAAGAAAAACAAATCTTCACCAAAATTCCCAGCCTTTTAAAGACAGAAAATTAAACAATTACAATACAATGTGATAAAATGTGCAAAAAGTACTATGTAAACCCAAAGTAAAAGAATACTTACATAAATGTTTGAACAAAGGAGGTAACACAAACTGACACTTTAAAGATTATTGGGAATTCAATAAAAGGTCAGTATAGTCATTTATTATATAAAACATCATAGTAAACTTACTCTAGGAAAAAACTTTCTTATTTTGATAAAGAATATCTACTAAAAAACTACAGCAAATATCATCCTTTGGTCAAACTCAGGTAGCTAGGGTGATCATTATTACAAACTATAAAATATTTTCTAGAGGACATGACAATTAAAAAAAAAAGGAAGAAGAAAATTCTCAATATTAGATCATATCATTTTCATTATCAGAAAACTGGTAAATAAGACAGTAAGATGGACAAAAAACACATAGATAAGTGATAAATTTATGAGTCTGGCAAAGATAGGTTTAAGAGTCAGGAAAAAGAAAAGAATCCAGAAAGACCCTCTGTTTTCTATCTTACAGGTGATATCAATGTACAGAAATTGTATTCAGTCAAAAATACATTTGGGGTGGGTGGAAGGTAGAGATAAAGGAGAATTAATCTGATTTTGATTATGTTTTCAAGGTGACTAAGGCATTCCAGTGGAGAATTAATGTATTAATAAGAATAGATTATGTATTACTAATTTATGAATTAATATGAATGGATTAGGTTATAGGATAGTAATAGATATACCCCAAATCTTGGTATCTTGTACCAAACAAGATTTATTTCCCACTCTCACAAAGTCTAGTGAAAGTTGGAAAGGTAGAAACCTATGTCATCAAGCAGCTCTGCTTTCTAGGAGAGCAAGGGAAGAAGAAGTTGGCAGGTGGCATGACATGCTCTTAAGGACAAAGTCTGTATAGATGTCACATAACTTTGATCCACAATACATTGACCAAAACTGAGTCATATGACCCAGGTTAATGGTAAGAAAAGTTAGAAAATGCACTCTTCCTGTGTTCCATGTAAGAACAACTACTCTGACAAAAAAAGGACTGAGAAATAGAAGTTTGAGATTGGGGATGAGATTTTCACTACATTTGTTTGCTGAGGAGTTAATGAAGTTTTTAACCAGAACTCTAATTTCTTCACATGGAAAGAAAATATAATAACATCTACATTATCTATTTTTTAAGGCTGCTATAATAAAATTAAATTATTATGTAGAAGAACTAAATTCTAAAAGAGTATATAAAATAAAACATATTGACTCTAGAAATATCAGTATAACCAGAAGGGGCCTCAGTTTCTTTCTGCTCTTATTTGATACTTGCTTTCTGTGTAGTAAAATGAAAGTGTGCCTATATGTTTCGTATGTGTGTGTGGTAGTTGGTTATCTATTCACAACTGAGAGCAGCAAAGAGGACCAGATAATTTCTCTCTTCCACTGATTTAGCCCTAATGTGAGCAAACTTTTTCTGTAAGATGTTGGTAGCGCATATTTTAGGCTTTGTGGGCTATGATGTCATGGCATCATGTCACTGCCGTGACTATTAAAATCTGCCATTGTAGCAATAAAGCAGTCACTAACAGTCCAAAAGAACCGATTATTTCCAAAATATAGATGGCATACTTAAGACCACTGATTTAGCCAAAAGAGCCTCTTCTGCATTTATAAAAAAAAGTACTTAGACCAAAAAGTTAAAAAGAGAACTACCCTGTGGCCCATCACTTGTATGACTAGATATTTACTCAAAGAATAGAAAGATACTAGTTCAAAGTGACACATGCACCCTGATGTTTATAACAGCTTTATCAACAATAGCCAAATTATGGAAATAGCTCCAGTGTCCACTGGTTGATAAATGGACGGAGCTAGAGAGTATGATTAGGCTAAGCAAATAAGTCAGTCAGATACCATATGATTTCACTCATGTGTGGAATTTAAAATATAAAACAAATAATCAAAGGGGGAAAAAGAAAAGTAAACTAATAAATAGCCTCATAAGTATAGAACAATCTGATGGTTACCAGAGGGGAGGTTGGTGGGAGAATGGGTTAATAGGTGATAGAGATTCAGTAGTCTACTTGTGATGAGCACTGGGTGTTGTAAGGAAGTGTTGAATCACTGTATTGTACCCATGAAACATATTACACTGTATGTTAAATAACTGGAATTTAAATAAAATCTTTTTTTAAAGTACTTAGATATTATGTAGAATTTGATACGGAAGCATGCTTAAAGCATGTTTAATACCCCTCAACATCTTTGTTTTTAGCCCCTAAAATAATTAATATCTGTCAGTAATGTTGAATGAGCAAAAAAGGTTTCTCTTGTCCAGGATAGGCACTAGTATACATCAATAAACTTATGTAGAGAATAATGAAATATTTTAATAGAGAAATCTTCATAGATATTATTAAACAGTAAAGACAAAGTAGAAAAATAATTAAGTATCCATAAAACTTAAGGAATGGAGGCCAATAAACTAGATGTCAGGCCCTTGAGTGAAGTTTGGGGAAATCAATCAATCAGTCATGATAAAATTATCCATTTTCCCTACGATTGTTTTTAGTCGAGAAGTCCTTATGTATAACTAGCCTTTCTTGGGTAAAGAAACACAGTAATTAGAACAAATAAAACAACACTATTCATAATTTATGATGCTCGGGAACTTATAAACAGACTGGTTGTCAATAGTCTCATCTGTATTTTTCTTCAGCTTCTAAAATACCCAACTGTCAAAATATTTATTTATGAAGGGACTTCATAGCTACCATATATGTTATTAACCTTTCTCTTTCCACTTTTACGTTTCACATCACACATTTACACAATCCTCTGTTGCCTTTGGAATGATATAGTAGTTTTCAAAATAGTAAATTCTCTATCAGTTACATCATGTAAGAACATAAAACTTAACCTCAGAAGGAAAGAAAAATAGATACTATCATGAGATGCCTTTATTATCGTTACAACAGCTGCTAAAAGAAGGTCTTGCTCCTAAGACATTGTTATTGGATTGGGAAAAAAAATTCTTTACATTCACAGTAGTATGTGCTTGTACTTTCGAACAGGTTAACACAATGGAAGCTAATTATTCTGTTGGGTCAGAGGCCATTTACAGTAAAAAGACAGTCTGTTACAGAAGAGAAACCTCTTTTCACCTCTGCCCATAGATTGCTGAATGATGTCAGCTCAATCGCTCTGATTATATATGACAATTATATCTAAAAATGGCTTTATACTTCCTTAGCATTATCAATAATACAAGCGGACATGCGACTGAAGCTTTGTATATATTTCCTCGTTTTCTCACCTTTGATTATTCTCTCTTTCACATAGCTGCTTATTGATCTTATCTCAACCCCTTGATAATTGGATGCCTGAAATTTCACTTGCTAATTACATTTCCTGTGGTTCCAAAATGGACTCATGCCAGTGAGGCACCTGCAAATTTTACTTAATGGGCATATTATGAATTTAGAAATCCCCTTATTCCCACCTTCATTTGCAACTTTCTTACAAAATTTAAGTAGGAAATTTTCCTATAACCCAGTCCATACAAACATTGCATTCTGAAATTTAATGTAAAACTATGTTATTGTGGTCTTATACTTGTTATATTTATATTATATATGTAGTGTGTGTGTAAGTATATATATATATATATATGTATGTACATATATATACACATATGTTATTGCAAATCTGCTTTTAGAGATATAAATCCAATACTTTCAATAAGATTTATTGATTGCAATTTTGTGGAGGGCATTGTTCTAAGAACAATGACAGATACAATGAGATAAACTATAAGGAACTATTGTGGTTAGAGCTATAGGACAAATCATGGATGACAAGGATTATGGCTGAGCTTTAAACAAATTCTGTGATCGTGTTGAAGAATGAAAATTAAAGAGTTAATTCAATTATTAATCTGGAAACAAATAAAACTCAAGAATATCTTCCCTAACAAATGTTCTTGTTACTGTTGTCTTACATTTTGCTATTATCATCACAATCCACTCAGGTATCCAGATCTGAAGCTGGGAGTTATCTTTTGCAAGGACTTACAATGAGAAGACATGAGTTCAAACTGTGCCTTCCCAAATCACTAGCTGTGTAAATTTATGCAAATTGTGTAATCTTTCTAAATCCCAATTGCCTCATGAACATGGTGGATAACTATTTGTACTTCTCTCATGGGCTTATGGTTGAGGATCAGATAATATAAAATGAACCGAGGTTTATGTAACCACCTAACTCTTAACAAATGTGAGATGTTTCTTTTTACCTTTCATTTCTCAACATTTATACTACTTAGAGCACACAATCATTATTATTCTAATTCTGCCAGTTTTTATAATTGAACACCACAAAGAATAGGGACAAGTAAGGAGCAGAATTAGAATCGGTCTCTCAATCATCTATGGACAAGGTCATCACGTAAAAATATTTTCCTTCAAAATGAGAACATTAGAAGAGGAGAGAGATTATAGTTGCCATCAATACAGACTTACTCAGTGGGTGGTAACAAGTGTAGGAAAGGGAGGGAGTGTATGGGCTCTTTCACTTTTTTCAAGAATTTTGGGGGTGCCTGGGTGGCTCAGTCGGTTGAGTGTCCGACTTTGGCTCAGGTAATGGTCTAACAGTCTGTGAGTTCAAGCTCCATGTTGGGCTCTGTGCTGACAGCTCAGAGCTTGGAGCTTGCTTCAGATTCTATGTCTCCCTCTCTCTCTGCCCCTCCTCTGCTCATGCTTTGTCTCTCCTGCTCTCAAAAATAAATGAAATATTAAAAAAAAAAAAGAACTTCAGCCAAGATTCTGTCTTATTAAAACTCTAAAAAGTTAGATTAGTAATGTAACTCTTACTTGGGGACTCAATTGTATCAAATGTTTCAATAAAATTTTTATAACAAGATTTGTCTCTCTAGTAAAGGATCTAGTCCAGGATCACTCAAGACATTTAGAAAACTTGTCTCTTGAATTTCCTTTAATTTGGAATCATTTTCAACTTTTATATTTTGTACATTGAAAAATTGGAAGAACACAGGCCATTTACTTATAAAATGCCCTTTAATTAATTTGTCTGATATATCTCTTGATGTGGCATAATAAATGCCACGATTTCCAACTCCACGGCCAAATGGAATAAAGGATCAAAAAGAAGAAGGAATTAAGGAGGCATACATAGAAATTATTAAACTTTGCCTAGTAAGTTTTTTCTTAATAGTCTCAAACTTGAAACAACAAAAATAACAATAGGAGAAAAGATAACTCATTTTCATACAATGGAATACTACACAGCAATAAAGGAAAATAAACTCCTGATTCAAGCTACAAATATAGAAACATAATGTTGAGTGAAATAAGGCACAAATTAGAGGGCTCCCAGTGCCTTTTTCTATTCATACATATTTCAAGAACAAACCAAAGTAATTCATGTTTGCAAGTATGAGAATAGTATCTATTCCCACTGACCAGAAAAAAAAAAAAAGAGAGAGAGAGAGAGAGAGAGAGAAAAGAAAGAAAAAGAAAAGGAAAGAAAAATCACAGAGAAATGTCTAGGTAACTGGCAGTGTTTTCTATCTTTACCTGAGAAGATAAAGTATGATCACACTATACAATCATAAAAAGTTACAAATTGTATACTGAAAATTTGTGTATTTTATGTGTTATTTATAATTCAGTTATACAAATATACACAAAATGTATGTATTATGTATTTAAGAATATAAAAAATATATAATTTACCTAATAATTTATTTTGCCATTGCCCTGAAGAACTGCCCTGAAGAAAATAACATGAGAGAGTATGAGGCAGAAAGTTTACAAATTGGTATAATTTACTATGTTTACTTTTTAAAACACTTATGCTCTTCTATCCAGTGGTGTGCATGTGCAGCGGTGTGCTGACATACGTCAAACTCTCTTCAAATATTGGAAGAATATTTCCTCGATATTTGTGCTATTTCAGTGTAGCAGCCACAGATATAGTATATTTTTAAGTTTAATTTGTTTTTTAAACATTTCTTCATCACTTGTTTAGACAATAAAATTAACAAATAATAAAATAATACAGACGATAGAAATAGAATAAGTAAAAATAATAAATCAAGTACCCATATGTTGTGTTTGCCAGTTTTCAGTGTTTAAATCCTCCCACTAAGGCCAATTTCAAGCTACTGCTATGACCCCGCTAAACATGGAGTTGAGAATAGGTGGGTAGAAGTCATACCATTCTGTAGTATTTTCACCAGACAGGTATAGTAGATGCAAAATACCTCAAGAGCATACAGTAAAATAGTAAAATGTAGTCAAATAGTTAGAAAGAGATGAGTTATGAGAAATTATTTTCTTTATTTCCAACATAGTTTATTTAATAGTCAGCTTATATGCTTCAATGTTTAATATTGACTGTGCTTAGTGAAATTGGTTCTCAAAATTCCTAAAAAATTAACAATCAGTTCTTGCAAACGAGGTTGAGATGGTTCCAGCTAACCACTACTCTGCCAGTGTGCAGATTTCATACACTACAGTAAAAAATCTCAAAGCTTATAGCCAGGTCTCCACAGTTCTTTTTATATAGCATATTTTCCCCTTCTACAATTTGATATTGTGTATCAGCACTTTTTGTGGCGAGATATATATTAATGCACTGTTCCTCCACTAGTCTGCAAGCTCCTTGAAGATAGTTACTCCGTCTCTGGAACCTATGTATAGGCTCTTAGAACATAGAATAGCAGTGGGCACCAGAAGATTAATGTAAATATAGAAATATTAAATATTAAGTAATTATTATTTAAATTATAAAATTGTTATTATTAATTATTATTATTATTAATGTTACTGTTAATTAATATTAATATTTAATATTTAATGTTCTTAAATATAGAAATACATTTCTTCAAAACACATTAATGTTCCACTCTTAGCAATCTGTTTGAGCAATCCCAAAATTATTAGTCATGATTATTGTCATTGCAAAGACTCAAAGTCCAATTCAAAAGACTTCAAGCAAAAATGATCATTTTGGCACATATAATTGGGAAGGATGCTAGGTGGCTCAACTAAAAATCAAAGAAAGAAATGTAGGAAAAACTATGAACTCAGGACAAACATTTTCATAATTTTCTTGGTCCGATTCCGATTTCTGCTTGTTTCATTATCAACAATACTTCTTAAAAATTTTTATTTATTTATTTATTTACTTATTATTATTCATTTATGCCAGACTTATTGACTCGTTCAACAAATATTTACTATCTTCTACCTACTGGGTACTGTGCTTAGTGTTGCAGATAACATGGTGTAGAAGACAGACACATTTCCTTTCTAATAGATAGTTCTCCAGTGATGAAGAAACCAATACATAATTGTAATATAATGGGAAATACTTTATGTAAAAGATGTCTTGAGATCTCAGGGGCATATAGGAAAGAAACCAAAATTAGCCTTGGAAGTCAGAAAATGATTCCAGGAGAAATACTGTCTAATCTAAGATCAAAAATATGATCAAGAGTTAGCTGGGTCAATTTTATAAAAGATGAATTGTTTTATGGAATCAAATTTTATGTTCCTCATTCTGGAAATACATAGCTTATATTTTTAATGTTTCCTGTGAAACTCCAGAAAGAAGAGATTTAAGTTATAAGTGTGACTAAACCTAAAAATTTTTAGACTCACATTAGCAGCAGGTCAAGGAACTGAATTCACCATTCTTTTCTAAGAAAAGGGAATTTTTTTTCAACCTATATGCCATGATGAGAGGAAATAACAATAAGCACAGTGAAAAGGTCCAAGCAAGCACTTGATACTCCTCATCCTCCTGAACATAAAATCAATTTAAAAGAGATTAAGTTGGTAACACTGAAACATAAAGTAGTTTAACAGGCTCATCTTATACACCATGTTGTTGGAGAAAGCCTGATTAGCATTAAATTACTTTCCAAAAACTAAAGTATCTTATCTTTTTATTTAAAAATACTTTCGAAGACAAGCATATTTCTGAGACTCTCAACCTGTGGGGAGAACATCTTTTATTTCCTTAGGAAATACGTGCATAGATTTTTGCTCTACCAAGCTAAGTAATTCATTTAATCTCTTTTCACAGTATTCCCATCCTCCAGGTCAGAAAGGGGTTAAAATGTGAGAGAAAACAATTCTCAGAGAGACAGTTGGAATTGAATAAGCACTAGCTTATTCACTCCAGTCAAGGGAAGATTAGAAATTTGACAGACTTCGTTCATGACTGGAATGAAACCCCATACAGAGGATTAACTTGATAAAACAGCAGTTTCATCAAACCGAGTATAAAATACTTGTATGGAAAAAGGCGAAAACCCAACTGCAATCTAACAAACTGAGTAAAGAAGATGGATGTTATATATTGAAACCATGAGAAATGGCCACCTCCCCTTCCTAATTAATGATACTAGATCAACCCCAAGTGCATTCATTGCATGATTCAGTCTGCTAAATCCGTGAACCCATGATTTAAACTGGCTACTATATGTCAAGTATGGTGCTAGTTTGGTCATTAAAACAATTTTATGAGAAATATTATTATCCCCATTTGTACAGTTAGGTTAGTCATAGTGATACAGAAATAACTTGCTGTGTTAAAAAAAAAGTTAGCATCTCTGATAGGATTCGATCCTATTTCTAAATCTAAAGCCTTTTTCATTTTCTCTGACATATATGCAATAACATAATAAGAGGGAATAATAAATATATCATATTTTAAATAATATTTTCTATAAAGCACCTCTTCCTAAAACTATTTTTTGTGAATTATCTAAAGTAAGATGTTTCATGGCATTTTGAAAGGTGGATGAGAGGTCCTTTCCTAACACTCCTAAGAATGGCTAAATTATATGACTCCCATTATCACAGTAAGTATATATAACTGATATAAATCAGTATATGACATAAAACATAGTACAAATTACTTCTTTTATAGGCAATTAGTATTCCTGGGTCACCCCGCTTTGAATGAGTTTACCCCCTCACAATCATTAGCTAACATTCTGCATCCAATTATTCTGTATATTAACCATAAGGATGTATTACCCCTTATGGTATTACCCCTTACACATAAGGAGTAATACACCTATAGGTTCCCAACTGGGCTGAAATTCTACCGTACTTGCATTAGACTAGGTCTTTCCTCCTGCTGCAAACCCACGAATGACACATATTCATCAGGATCTGTTGCAAACCCCTTTCTCAGAGCTGTCACTCTTGCTCTAGAAAAACTCATATGTAATTTTTAACGTTGGCAGAAAACTCTCTTCGATCCAACCTTAAAAAACTATTATTTCTCTGACAACTTCCAGATTTACGTTGCTGGCTGCCTAACCTTATATCTCAACCTTAGAAACCACATTTCCAAAATGTAGGTGACAAGAGAAAATAGTCCATTTTATTTCTCTAAAATATTTGGTCTCCATATTTTATAGTTTCTTCTACCCCTCCCAGATATCATCACCCTCATGCATTTTTTCTCCCCCATAGTGTCACTTTAATCTCTTTGGAGGCTCTTTTCATTTCTTAGCCAGCCCTTCATGACTACCTTCTTGCTCTCCTACATGTTGACATATTTTTTTGAAAACAAAAGGAGAAACAAAGCAGTTTTTTCACACAAACATATCTCTACACACATTACACACAACATTTGATAAATGAACTTAACAACATAATATCTATGACCAGAAAGATGTAGTGAACTTGAAGATAGTGTAACAGAAATTATTCAATTTGAAGAAAACAAAGAAGAGTGTTTTTTATGTTTTTTTTAATAAAAGAAGCTTTGGGAACTTAAGTGACAATATCAAGTTGTCCCGTGTGTGTTCAATTTAAGTTTCTGAAGGATACAAGAGAGAAAATAGTATAGAAAAAATGTGTGAAATAGAGTGGTTAAAGTATTTTCCCCAAGTATGAGGGAAAATATTAATTTTCAGAATCAAGAAAGCTAGTGAATTACAGGAGGATAAGTATGGGAAAAAAAGTATGCATAAGCACAGGATAGTAAAACAGTTGGAAAACAAAATTAAATAGAAAACCTTGAAAGCAGGCAGAGAAAAACAATACGTTATATAGAGATAATGATGCAAATGTACAGTGACCTCTAATCAGAAACTATAACCCCAGATGATGATAGAAAAACATCCTTAAAGTACAGAAAGAATAAAACAGACATAAAAACCCTTGTAAGTCCTAATTATATGTCCAAAATAAATTATTTAAGAAAAAATTAAAAATAAAGACATTTGCATGTAAATGAATATTAAGAAAATTTACCAGTAGATCTTGGTTAAAAAATACTTTTAAAAATTTATTCAAATTGAAAGAAAACTTCCTAAAAAATGCATGGAAAGTGCTAAATATCATTAAACTACATAGACCCATTTAAAGAAAATATTACATAATTGCCTATGAGTCTTATAAATAAATGTAATACATACTTTAAAAAAGTTATTCAAATTGAAAGAAAACTTCCTAGAAAATGCATGGAAAATGCTAAATATCATGAAACTACATAGACCCATTTAAAGAAAATACTATATAATTGCCTTATGAGTCATATAAATAAATGTGATACATATGACACAATAATATAATTCATAGCACCATAAATGGGTAAACATATTTCAAGATTTCCTCATTTTCTGTGAAGAAGTACAATAATAAATCTAAGTAAACTGTTTAAATTTATTACATATAATTTATATCCCCAGTGAAGCCACTAAGTCATTACAGGGATATAGTAATCAAATAGATAAATTTCAATTTACATCTTTAAAGACTTCAAATTATCCAAAAGATGTTAGAAAGGAAGATTCAGAGAGACAAAGAGCAGAGAGCAAAAAATAAAATGTTAGACCTAAATAGAAGCATTTCAATAATTATTTTGAACAATCATACACTAAAGAGTGAAAATAAAGGGCAGAGATTTTTCAGAAGGAAAAAAGGGGGGGCCAAACTCTAGACTATCTACAAGAAACACACTTTAAATATAAAGACACAGACATCTTGAAAGTAAATTGATCAAAAAACATATAAACCATGCAAATAGTAAACTTCAGAAGTAGTATAGACTATATTATTATTAGATAAATAGACTCCAAAACAGAAAGTATTTTTTAAAAAGTTTATTTATTTATTTTCGAGAGAGAAAAAGCATGAGCAGTGGAGGAGAAGAGAGAAAGAGAGAGGGAGACAGAATCCCAAGCAGGCTCTGCACTGTCAGCAAAGTATAACGCAGGGCTCAGATTCTCAAATTATGAGATCATGATCTGAGCCAAAATCAAGAGTCAGCCACTTAAACAACTGAGCCACAGGTGCCCCCAAAACAAAGAGTATTAACAGGGAAAAATGCAGACACTTCATAATGAAAAATGGTCGACTTATCAGTAATGCATAAATATCATAAATGTATTTTCAAGAAATAAACTGTGAAGGTGGAAGATTTTACCTTTTGAAAGCTAGTAAGTTAGCCTGTCACAGATAACAGCAGAAAAGACAAGTCTTCTGGCTCAGAGACAAATGACACTATTTCTCACAGCATTAGCAATAGCTGGAGTGACATTCTGTGCCATTTCCTGAGTGCCAAGTCCCATGAAGTGATGTGATGAAGACCAAATGCTACCCATGCAACTGGAATGAATTATAGGAGAGAATCCCAAGATTAGCCAACCTGTTGTGCCCATTCTCTCCTCTAGAAAATGGCACTATCTTTATTTCTATGTTATAGAAATAAATCAAGTCCAGAGAGGGAAGGGAGATATCCTATCTTTAATTTCTAGATGTAAATAAGTCTGCTCTGGGGAGGGAGACTATCATCTATCTATCTATCTATCTATCTATCTATCTATCTATCTTTCTATCTATCTTTATTCCCTGGATTGTAAGAGACGTCACTATCTTTCCAATGTTGTCTGCTTACATAAACATTCTTGTAAAGACAGTCAGGAGTAAATTGGCTGTTAATGCCTAAGTGTGTAGAAATGAGAGAGACCCTGGTAGAATTGTCCCTCAACAATTCCACTTTTGGTTTTTATAGTCTTGGCTCTAGAAAATTTTCTATTGTGCATACTTCTCTGTTGGCCACTCTGAAGAATCTCACTAATAAAGGCTATCCAGTTTGTATCTATCCAATTTGTTTCAGGTAGCATTTAATTAAAACAATTATCAAAAAGATTCCAGGTAGCACCATGTAGCCAATCTGCAACACCAATCCAAGCTAGAGACTCTAGTGTCTCAGTTCTAGATAGCTGAAGAGATCCAGTAAATAATCATGGTCTACCTTAGAAATCCAAGTGAATTTCTCTTTAATTTCCCTAAAGATCCTTCCATTTGTCCACTACCATTGACCAGTTATAGCAGGATGTATTACCAACTGCAGACTCCACATAGGCCCACAAAGGAGAAGGGAAATTCTGACATCAATACCAACCTTCACCAGGGAGTCAAGACTGAGTCAAATACCTTCCAGGGCCAAGGTGCTGTCATTGATTACTTGAGCCGAAATCAAGGACAAATTCTATACTACATTTTCTAATTAAATGACTATTATAGGTAAAACTGACCACCAGGTGTGCATGAGTAACTAATTTATTATCCTTCTGGAAATCACTTAAGTAATTTAGGATTGCCTCATTTATAGAGAGCTCTTTAGTCACCTCAGGGCTACATGGCCTTCTAGGAAAGTTTCCTTAAACATTTGAAATTGTCTTATGACCATTCCTAAAGAACAAGTCACCATGTTTTCATAAGAATGACATGTTCTTGGGGCCCTGTGGTCGCTCAGTTGGTTAAGCATCTAATTCTTGATTTTGGCTCAGGTCATGATCTCATGGTTTTTGAGTTCAAGTCCTGCATTGGGCTCTGCACTGACAGCATGGAGCCTGCTTGGGATTCTCTAACTCTCTCTTTCTTCCTGCTCCTCCCCACTCTCTCTCTCCTCCCTCAAAATAAATAAATGACATTAAAAAAAAAAAAAAGAAGTACATGTTTGTATATGGTTTCCATACAAGAAGTAAAACCCCGGGAGTGCACATGGTGCTGCTAGGGAAAAAAATGTGGTTTACAATATTGAGAACTCCCAAGGGAGGCATCCATTCATTGCGAATCACCAGTTGACAGTGCCTCCTACATAGTCTGAACATGGCCTCCCACCTGTGCACTCAAGCACAAAGAGAAAAATCCAAAGGAAAAGTTAACTCAGCATGCTGCTGTTAGAGAAGAAATGACAGGAGATAAGTATCAAATACTATTGAAAACATATGAAAGAAGTAAATACAATGATAAACTCCAAAATGTAAAAAAAAACACTGATACTAATAAGCCAAAATAGTAAATATAGTATTTTAAAAATTGAATGTAAAAAATAAAGGGGGAACAAAAAAACTTGGGATTAATATTACTATTGTAATTACTAGACTTTGATACTATATTAAATTTGTGGAAATCTAAAAACTGAGAGGAAAAAAGCTGAAAGAACTATATTAATTTTTTCCATAAGTTGGCATCAAAAGTTAATATTTTAATTTTTATGGAACACGATTATTGACTTAAATTATAACAAAAATTCCCACGTAAGTTAAAAATTGGATGTGTTGGATTAATTTTGGAAAATTCTGAGCATGAGTAAAAAAAATGAAACATTTAATGGTGGAATAAAAAAGAAAAACGATCTGTATATTTTTCAAATCATGCAGAAGATAAAAGCACGAAACCTAATCTATATAACAAAAGAAAAGATAGAAAGGGAACCAAAATGAATATAAAAGAAAAAAAGAAGAAAACTACAAGACAAAGAAGTCATAATAAGCACAATACTTTGGAAAAATAAATGAACAGAATATTTTTTTAATTTAAAAAGTTTTACTTTGAATTAGACACAATAATTTGATATGTATAAAAAATAAAATAAATGGAAATAAATGGAAAAAGAAGAAAGGGGCACTTGGGTGGTTTAGTCCACTGAGTGTCCAGCTCTTGATTTCAGCTCAGGTCATGATCTCACCACTCATGGGATCAACCCTCATGTTGGGTTCTGTGCTGACAGTGTGGATGCTGCTTGGGATTCTCTCTCTCTCTCTCTCTCTCTCTCTCTCTCTCTCTCTCAAAATAAATAAATAAACATTTTTAAAAAGCTGTATTGGTAATATTAAGACCAGAGCACAGAATTCAAGAGAAAAAAATCATTAGAATAAGAATAACTATATTAACATTAAAAATATAAAAGTTTGGGCACCTGGGTGGTTCAGTTAGTTAAGTGTTTCACTCTTGATTTCAGCTCACATCATGAGCTAATGGTTTATGAGATGGAGCCCCACATAGGGCTTCACATGATGTCTGCTTGCAATTCTCTCTTTCCCTCTCTCTCTGCTCCTCCCCTGGTCGTGTGCTCTCTCTCTCTAAAAATAAATAAGTAAACTTTTAAAAAATGTCAAAATTTGATTCAAGTGTACATAGAATATTCTCCAGAATAGACCACATATTAGGCCATAAAACAGGTCTCAACATATACCAAAAAACTGAAATCAGACCATGAATATTTTATGACCACAATACTATGAAACTAAAAATCAACCACAAGAAAAAAATCTAGAAAGACCACAAATGTATGCAGGTTAAATAACATGCTACTAAACACTGAATGGATCAACCAAAGAATCAAATAAGACATAAAAAATTACATAAAAACAAATCAAAACACAATAGCCCAAAATGTTTGGGATGCAGCAAAAGTAGTTCTAAGAGTAATACAGGCCAATCTCAAGAAGCAAGAAAAATTTCAAATAAATAACCTAACCTTACATCTAAAGGAGTTAGAAAAAAGTAGAACAAACAAAACCCAAACCCAGCAAAAGGAAGGAAATAATAAAGATTAGAGCAAGAACATGGGATATAGAAACAAAACAAAACAAAAACCAATAATAGAACAGGTTAATGAAATCAGGAACTGGTTCTCTGAAAAGAGCAACAAAACTAATATATTTCTAGAAAGACTCATTAGTAAAGAGATAAAGGACACAAACAAAATTTTGAAAAAAGAAAAATAACAACCAACACCACAGAAATACAATCAATTATAACAGAATATTATGAAAACCTATATGCCAACAAATTGGACAACTGAGAAGAAATAGATAAACTCCTAGAAACATATAACCTACCAAAATTAAAGCCAGAAGAAACAGAAAATTTGAACAGACCAATCACAAACAATGAAATTGAATCAGTAAAAAACAAAACAAAACAAACAAACAAAAAAACCTTTTAAACTACATGGCTTCACAGGCAAATTCTATCAAACATTTAAAGGAAAGTTAATACCCATTCTTCTCAAACTATTCCAAAAAATGCAAGAGGAAAGAAAACTTCCAAATTCATTCTGCGAGGTCATCATTATCCTGATACCCAAACCAGACAAAGACACTACAAACGGATAAAACCACTATAAAAAAAATAAAACTACAGATGAATGTCTCTCATGAATATAGATACAAAAATCCTCAACAAAATATTAGCAAATCAAATCCAACAATATATTTTTAAAAATCATACACTATGATCAAGTGGGTTTTATTCTCAGATGCAGGGTGGTTTAATATTTACAAAACAATCAACATGATACATTACATCAATAAAAGAAAGAATAAGAATCGTATGATCATTTCAATAGATGCAGAAAAAGCATTTGACAAAGTACAACATCCGTTCATGATAAAAACCCTCGGCAAAGTAGGTCTAGAGGGAACATATCTGAATGTAATGAAAGCCTTATATGAAAAAACCCAGAGTTAACATCATATTCAATGATGAAAACTGAGAGCTTTTCTCCTAAGATTAGGAAAAAGACGAGGATGATCACTTCCACCACTATTACTTAACATAATACTGGAAGACCTAGGCACAGCAATCAGACAAGAGGAAAGAATTAAAGGCATAACAATTGGTAAGGAAGAAGTAAAACTTCATTATTTGCAGATGACATGATACTCTATATAGAAAACTCTAAAAACTCCACCAGAAAACTAGTAGAACCGATAAATGAATTCAGTAAGGTTGCAGCATACAAAATCAATGTACAGAAACTTATTGCATCTTTATGCACTAATAATGAAGCAACAGAAAGAGAAATTAAGGAAACAATCCTGGGGAACCTGGGTGGTTCAGTCAGTTAAGCATCTAACTTTTGTTTTCGACCCAGGTCATGATCTCATGGTTTTGTGAGTTCAAGTCTTGCATTGGGCCCCGTGTTGGTAGCATGGAGCCTTCTTGGGATTCTCTCTCTCTCTCTCTCTCTCTCTCTCTCTGTCTTTCTCTCTCTCTCTTTTTTACTGTCCCCTCCCTCACTTGTACTATCTCTGTCTCATTAAAAAGAAATAAATAAACTTTAAAAAAAATTTTAAAAAGAAAACAATCCCCCATTTACACTTGTACTAAAAAGAATAAGATATTATTTAAGGAATAAACCTAACAGGTCTTTCACCTGTACTCTGAAAACTATAAAACATTGATGAAATAAATTCAAGGCGACAGAAAAAAATGGAAGGACCTTCCATGCCTATGGGTTGGAAGAACAAATACTGTTAAAAATGTCCAAAACTACCAAAAGCAATATACAAATATAATGCAGTACCTATGAAATACTACAAATTTTTTCACAGAACTGGAAGAGACAATCCTAAAATTTGTATGGAACCACAAAAGACCTCAAATAGCCAAAGCAATCTTGAAAAACAAAACTGGAGGTATCACAATTCCAGATTTCATATTATATTCACAGAGTGGTAGTAATGAAAACAGTATGGTGCTGGCATAAAACAGACACATAGATCAAATAAATAGAACAGAAAACTCAAAAATAAACTCACAAACATATGGTCAATTAATTTTTGACAGAGGAGAAAACAATGGGAAAAAGTTTCCTCAACAAATGGTTTTGGGAAAACTGGACAGCAACAAGCAAAAGAATGAAATTGGATCAATTTCTTCCACCATACACAAAAATAAACTCAAAATGGAGTAAAGACCTAAATGTTAGACCTGAAACTATAATATGCCTAGAAAATAGCACAGGCAGTAATCTCTCTGACACTGGCCATAACAACATTTTTCTAGATATGTCTCCTGAGGCAAGGGAAATAAAGACAAAAATAAACTACTGGGTCTACATTAAAATAAAAAGCTTATGCACAATGAAGGAAACAATCAACAAAACTAAAATGTAACCTACGGAGGAGAAGATATTTGCAAATGAAATATCCATTAAAGGATTAGTTTCCAAAGCATCCAAAGACCTGATACAACTAAATACCCAGAAAACAAGTAATCCAATTAAAAAATGGGTGGAAGACATGAACACTCCTTTCTCCAAAGAAGACAAAGATGGTCAACAGACATATGAAAAGGTGTTCAACATCACTCATCATCAGGGAAATGCAAATTAAAAGCACAATGTGTTATCACCTCACACCTGTCAGATGGCTGAAATCAAAAACATAAGAAACAACAAGTGTTGGTGAGGTTGTGGAAACAAAGGAACTCTCCTGCACTGTTGGTGAGAATGCAAATTGGTGCAGTCATTGTGGAAAATAGTATGGAGGTTCCTCAAAAAATTAGAAATAGAACTACCTTATAATCCAGTATTCACACGACTGGGTTAATCACACTACAATACAAAAATACTAATTCAAAGGGATACATGCACCCCTATGTTTATAGTGGCATTATTTACAATAGCCAAGATATGAAAGCAGCCCAAATATCCATTGATAGATGAACAGATAAAGATCCAGTATATATGGGCACCTGAGTGGTTCAGTTGGTTAAGAGTCTGACTTTTGATGTTGGCTCAGGTCATGATCTCATGGTTCATGAGATCGAGCCCCGTGTTGGGCTTTGTGCTGACAGTGTGGAGCCTGCTTGGGATTCTCTCTCTCTCTCTCTCTTGCTCTCTGCTCCTCTCCCTCTTGCTCTCTCTCAAAATAAACAAACAAACAAACAAAAAGAAGATGTAGTATATATATTCCATGGAATATTATTTTGCCATAAAAGAGAATGAAGTCTTGCTATTTGCGATGATATGGATAGAGCTAGAGAGTATAATGCTAAGCAAACTAAGCCAGTCAGAGAAAGACAAATACCATATGATCTTACTTATATGTGGAATTTAAGAAACAAAACAAATGAGCAAAGGAAGAAAAAGAGAAACAAACCAAGAAATATACTCTAAACTATAGAGAACAAAACAAGTGATTACCAGAGAAGTGGTGGGCGGGAGGATGAGGGAAAAAGGATTATGGGGATTAAAGAGTACACTCATAATGAAAAAAAAAAAATGAAATGAAGAGAAAAAACACCTGAAAGTTTGAAACCATAATGCTATAGGCGCCGAAATAGCTCAGCTGAGAGAGTGTTTGACTGAAAACATAATGCTATAGAATAAGTAGATGTGTATTGAATTTTTAATACTTTCTTTATAAATATCTTGAGAATATTTACTAAAATTGATAATAGAATACATCACAAAATACATTTAAGTAACACTCAAGAAATTGTTTATTGCTCAAGCTACATTTTTCTTAAAGATAAAGATTTAAAAGTAACATTTAAAAAATCCCAATTATATTTAATGTTAAATAGTTCCTTTATAACTTTTTAGGTCAAGGAAGATTTTAAGAATTTGTTTAAAGACCAATAATAACATCTGATTGAATTCCAGGAGTAAGGAATTCATGTCTGAAAATTCTAGAAGGAAATTAAATAGAAGACTTTAGATAATATTAAAATGAGAAAGACCTTTATAAAAATCTATCTTAAGTGCAGAGTACATAAAAGGGCACAAATCAAAAACGTGCAAGCCAATGAATTTGACAAAGTGAACACAAGTCAGCACCTACTAAACCAGATGATGAAACAAAACTTAATCAGCAGCCCGGATGTCCAATTCACACTCCATTGTCACTACTTATAAAAGGTAACAACTATCTAAATATTCATCTCTACCCATCCTTTTCACTCAGCAATGACTGTATGATTCCATGTAACATCTGTAATGCAACATGTATAATAACAATAATGTGTTCATTTTTGTTGCTGTAGAGTATCCCATTGTATGAATATATCAAAAATCATTTTTCATTCTCTGTTAGAGGTTTCATTTCAGATTTGACTAACACAAATAACAGTACTATGAAAATTATAAATCCACACAGACTCATATACCTACATACATACACACATTCTTTAATTCATTTATGTAGTTATTTTGCCAGAGAGAGCATGTCCCAGAAGCAGAATTGATGGTTCATAGGATATATGGATGTTTAGTCTCAGTAATAACTACCAAGAGCTGACTGCAATTACTTAGACATTGATTCATTTCACAATTTGGGGTATTTTCTGGCTATTCATTTTTAGCCTTACTCCACTGAAGTCAGAGAACATATCTTCTACAATTTCTCTCCTTTGAAATTTGTTGAAAGTTGACCCATTGTGTAGTCAATTATGGTAAATCCTGCATGAGTTTGAAATTAATGTGTGTTCTGTACTCAATAGACACAGTATTCTATATATGCCACTTAGGTCTATTTTACTAATCATGTCCGTAAATATTTTTTATCTTCACTTATTATTTGTCTACTCATCCTATCAGGGTGTTTTGGTTTTTTTTTTGATAGAGGTGTGTTCATATCTCCCACCAAGATTATTACTTTCCTATGGGGAATTCTTTTGCTATGTTTGTAGATAATGTTTTCACTCTAGTGTTTCAGTTTTCTAATTGAGAGTTTTTGTGTCTGTTTAACTTTCTATGAGCATTTAGGACTAAAACTGTTTCTCCTCATCTTTCTATGATCAATGCCCATTACTGTATCTAACAAAGAGTTGATATCAATTAAATGATAGTCTATGATAAATGAACAAAAGGATGGCCATATTCTCTACACTTTACTCCTTTTTTCCCCAGGCAGCTTGCCACACAGTTGCTTTTTTTTGGAGGGCAAAGGGCATTTCAGTAGCAAATTTAAAATGTTGTTAGAAGGTTTACCAAAAGAAATATCTGTATCTTTAGCAACTCTATAGAAATTCCATCTACATATAGTCACATAGGATTCGAATGTAGGTCATATACTGTGGGACTTAGTTTACATTTAAATTTGAAAAATCAGGACCTGATTTTTTCCTTCACGTCTGGTAACAATGATATTACCACCCATCTCAGATAGTAAGTAAATCCTGAGCACTCACAGAGCTCATGCTGACTAATACATGGAGAGAAGAAAATCAGTCTTCTTAGTTTAGGGCAGAAGTCCTAGGAATTATTTTTAATTGATGTTTTAGGAGACTAACATGACCTTACTTTGCTGATGAGTTACCCACAGTTAAAAAGAAGGTGGGAAAATAAAAGACTTCATCCCCAAACAAGGGAAGTCTCTTCTTTATGCAGGTTTCTGTGATCTTTAGACCACTCAGAAATATCTTTCAGTAACTGTATCCAGGGAATGAATACCACACCCTGGAAACTGTAATCTTTCATAATGAAAAACCTGAAGCATGATTATTCCCACTTTGCTAATTTTTCTATGGACTTACCACAAGTGGGTAATTTAAACTGGTTTTCAATTGTAAAGAAGTACTCAAATTTCAATATCTCAGAAGGAGGAGGTTGATTTGGGAGAGGTTAGATTTGGTAGATTTATAAACTCTTTTCAAGTATTCAGCCCTCTCTCAGTATCACGAGCTGTACATGATATAAAGACAAAAATGAAATTTTTTTTAACCACTGGAAACTTGGGTAATAACAATGCCAATGTCAAAAAACTGAAACCTGGAGAAGAGAATAACCCCTCTCAGACAATCTTGAGTGGTAACAAAGGTAGGACTGATCTTATAGTTAACTGTATGTGGACCACAAAATAGATGGAGCCCAAATATGCAAGTCTAACTAGAAGTGGAGGCACAATTTAAGAAGCAAGTATGAAATTCAGAAATGTAATGATTCAGTCTGAAGTAAATATAATTCTTCAGAACCAAAAAGATAATGATGAAGAGAAAGAAGAAGAAAATAGTGTCATATAAGGAATTAAATATACAGTAGAGAGAAATTGGGGAGACACTTTGGGAATGGTAGGGAGCAGCTTTTCTTTGTCAAGGTAGCTAATTATCTAATTCAGAATAAATATATAACCTTGACCTGTTGCTTATATGGGATAGCTGAATGCTTCTCTTTATCACATACTTAGAAAATTCTTATGTAGAAGACATTGAGCTGAGATCTGTGAGCTGGTCAATTATGCAAAGACTACTCATACATAAATCCTATAATCGATATAAATCTAATGGTAAAATGGATTAAATAAAAGCTTTATTTTAGTAATAACTTCAGAGACTAGTCTCTGACAAAAGTATTTCTCAAATATTGTTGACTAAACTCATTTTTCTAAAGCTCATAATTGATTATATTACTTCCTTGTTTTTAGTTTCTCATATGGATGACATTCTTAATGGGTGATCTTTTCCTGTTGTGGGAAATTCATTATGCCTCACTAAGGGCAGCACTTTGGCAGCTTCACTACAATTTTAGTACAATTGTGGGAAAATATATGAGATATAAAGCTATAATTTATTGGTAAGACACAGGAGGAAGAAATTTTTCCCAGTAGAGGAATCCGAAAAGTCTTCATGATGGCCTAACTCATGCCTGTAGGACTGCATAAGTTCAGAGCAAGCAAAGATGGACAAGAGGTGTTCAGAACACACGGAAGAGTGCTTCAGCCAAGAGAATGACACACATAGCAGTCCTGTGGTAGTAGGAGGCATGGCCAGCATGAAGAGCTGACAGAGACCCATGTGGCTGGAATGCAGTCACAGAGCTTAGTCCATGATGAGGCTAAAGAAGCAGGCAGGTGTCACAACATGCCTGGCCTCACACAATGATAGCAAATAGTCCCAAGTGTGGTCTAAGACCAGTGGGAACACATTCATTTGTTTCTTTTTTTAGTCAAGAAATTCATTTTTTTTTAAGGAAGGGTTGGTGACCTATTCATATTTGTGTTTTGATGATATCATATAATGTAGAAATGTCATCAGAATGTAGAAAACAGGGAGGAATGGAAATTGAACTACTGCTAGGAAAAGCAAAACATATTCTGTATGCAATGAAATTGTACACACATTATTTGAATGTATACCATGGACAGGTCATATGCTAAGTGCTAAGAGAGTTATAACAGTTATAAGAAAAGGATAAAACTACAAAAGGATAAAAAGATATAAAAGATGGGTTTTACATACTTATATACATAAATATGTGTATGTTTATATTTGTATACATACATACATATGTAATATAAAAACAAAGGAAATAATCTACACTAAGGAAATCTTTAAAATGATATTTTAAGAGTTAAATATTTTAAGTGTTAATATCAATAATATAAATATTTAAAGTTTAGATTTATAAAAATAATATAAATTTTTAAATGTATCCGATGTCCTTTTTTTAAGTTTATTTATTTATTTTGAGAGAGAGAGAGACAAAGCATGTGCACAAGTGGGGGGGGGCAAGGGCAAGGAAGAGAGAGAATCCCAAGCAGGCTCAGCACTGTTAGTATGGAGCCCAATGTGGGACTCAAGCTCATGAGCTGTGAGATCATGACCTGAGCAGATATCAAGTCTGTCCCTTAACCAACAGAGCCACCCAGGTGCCCCCCAATATCTGTATTGATTAAATTACATAAAGAGTAATATAGACAATACAGACCATAAAAGTTATGAAATATATTTAAGAGAACATCAGAATGTACTGAAGCATGTGGGCAATGATTTATCAGAGAGGTGAATTTAGGAATGAACATCAAAAGATTGGCAAATATTCCAGTTATCTATTGCTGGATAGCAAGCCAACCCAGAATACGTAAATCATTTCTATTCCTCATGATTCTGCAGTTTTAACATGGCTCAAGGAGATAGGTTTATCTCTGGAGCATCAGTGGGGGAGGGTCCACTGGGACTGGAAAATCAATCTCCATAGTAGTTTAATCACAATGCTGGCAAGTTGGTACTCACTGTCAGCTGGGATCTCAGCTAGGATACTGACCAGTGGTTTGGTTCCTCTACTCCTGGGACTACACATGAGGTTGTCTAGGCTTCTACACAGTATGTTGACTTCAGAATATATGGTCTTTTCCCATGGAGCCTCAGGCATTCAAGTTTAAATATCTTAAGTATCCTGGTCCCTTGAGGCTGACCTAGAAATTGGTGTGCCATCATTTCTGCCATATTCTATTGATCCAGCCACAGAACCAACATCCAATCCAAAGGGTAAAAATAAATCCCCACCTCTCAATAGGCAGAGTAGCAAGGAGTTTGTAGCTAGCTATTATTCATCACAGAAAAATACAGATAGACAAGGTGAAGTGCAAAAATCTATTCAAGGAAGGGCCCAGAAGGTGATTGCCCTAATTAATAATAATGATAAAAATTGAGATCCACTGAGCAATTAATATGTGACAGTCACTATAGAATTTGCTTTGTAGGAATTATATGAGTTATTCCTCACAAAAATCTTATAAATTATCACATTCATTTTACAGATGGAGAAACTCAGCCTAGAGAGACAGATGAATTTGTCCAGTGCCACAGATATAGTAAGGAGCAGAGCCACTGTTTGAAATGATAGTCTGACTTAGAATTTTGCTGAGTTAGCTACTACAACACACTACCAACTGGTTAAAATAGAGCAAAAGTTTGAAATCTTTTGTGAGACAGGCAAATATTTTTATCTATCAATTATATATTTATATTGAAATCATGCATTTGTCAGCATAACTCTATTCTAAATGTAGAAATAACCTCTGACAAAAAGACAGATACCATCTGTTTCCACGCATAGGTGGATTTTGAGAGACTAAACAAAAACCAGGGGGGAGGGGAAGAAGGGAAAGGAAAAAAAGACACAGAGAGGGAGAGAGAAAAAACATAAGAGACTCTCAAAGACTAAGAACAAACAGGGTGAGGGAGATGAGGGAAGGGGGAGGGGGGTGACGGGCATTAAAGAGGGTACGTGTTGGGATGAACACTGGGTGTTATATGTAAACCAATTTGAAAATAAACTATTTAAAAAAAAAGAAATAGCCTCTGACAATTTCCTTTTAGATATTTAGATATTACTGATTTTGAATGTCTAGGTCATCAAATTGTAAATATACATTTATAACTATCATTGCCATATCAATAATTCTATTATAAATCCACATTTTAATTTTATATTTGAATTAAAACAATGAATTGTTAAGCTTAACTAGAGCTAGACTTCATGCTGGTTGTAAATGTAGTTCTAACTCTATTTGAATACATACTACACATGATACAGGAGAAAAAGTTGTCTTCTAACTCTTCCTCATTGATTATTTGACATATACGGTAACTTCCATAGAAATAGTAATTTCTAGAGGATTTTCCAGCTTAATTAGGGGGTAAGTATAAAAACATAAATAAAAAGAGGAACAATAAAATATTATTAAAATACATTTTCACTTTGTTTGAATTATATATTTTTCACATAACAACATTCTTTAATTGCTGATCAAATATGATATGGGAGCTAAAAATATTTCTACTGATGATCACAACTCACCTTTTTGTTATGTCCACCATTATGGCTTATCTGAGGAACCCTAAGAAATTTAATCTACAACAGATTTATAGCATTTTAGACTAAGGTTTGCATTCTATTGAATTTGTTAATACTAAAGCACCCTCTGATTCAGTTTAGAGGATAGTAATATTTTTATGGGAAATTCATACAGCATGGTTCTTAGCCTCCCTTTGTACTTAATCTGCCTGGTGATATTAATATTTTGTAAAAAGAGGCATTTCTAACATTGAGCAAAATCACATTATCCAGCTAATCCTCAGAACATTAATCGGAACCATCTTGCTGAGAAGTATGAGCTTTCTATTTCTGGAAGAATAAAACAAAGAATTTAAGCTATTGAACAAAGATGGTGAGTAATACCTGTTCTTTTCTTAGGGCAAAAAATGAACTATTCCAAGGGTTAGGAAAAGGAACCTTCAGGATGGTTTCAGGACCAAGTTTTATAAGGCAAAATTGAGAGTCTATGTATAGCCTCCTTCAGGCGGCTGAAGTTGAAACATTCATACAAACTCCATTTTGAGGGCTCACTGCCCAAGTGAGAACCTGCGAGTTGCTAGTTCAGGAAGAATATTTTTGACTAACAGTCATTCTGACTTATAGACCTTGGCAAAAATGAGCTCCTTCCTATTGCTTTCTTTTCTTAAAGACCCAACATTTGAACTGAAATCAAAATAAGAAAAGACGCTCTGTCCTATGAAACGTACAGGCTCTAACACAATTAACTCCCTCATGTGCCCTGTGTAGGCCACTGCAGTGGTTTTGCTGAGACTGATAGGGGCCTCAATACAGATCACAGCACAAAGTCATATCTCAAATGAGAATAGGGGCATAGCCCTATGCCAAACTGGAAAGTCTTTAGAAGAATTAGCAATGATAATGTCTATACAAATATGAACACAGATGCAGCACTGGTGCAGCTTCATACAACTTTGGCGACAGTGGAGCCTCTGCACCTGCCATGTCAGTGAGCTCAGTATGAGAGGAAAGTAATGTAATTAGCAGTAGAAACCTCTCTATTATTATTGGGTATTCCCCCAAAAAGAATATGGAGTCATCTTGGACAATTTACATTTTTCCAAATTCTTCTGTAACCCGTTTACTGCTAAAGGGGAGCTATTCTAACTGCAACTCAGATGACTTAGAAAGGGAAAAAAAAGCCAGGCTGCAACCAGGAACTGGTAAACAAGAAGATCATAAAACAGAAACCAAATGATAAGAAAACATATGGATGTTCATGCAAAGCAATGCATAGGAACAATAAATCAGCCAGCCTTTTATGGAGTACTAGAAGGTGTAGATGCTTTGCATTTAACCATTCATTCATTCGTTCATTCACACTGCAAAAACCATGTCATGTCCTGAATTACACATGCATGGCCTTTAGCTTTTATAAGAGAAAGAACAAGTGAAGGAACTCCTGTCCTAGGAAATGTTTGTATATTGTTGTCCGCTTATGTTCATGTTCATCTCAGAGTCTCCAGGGAAGTAAGCAGACAAACGGAAGGAGAAATAACATGTGAGGAAGTCTCTGCCTTTGGGGAAGATGAGGTTCCAAAGGGTCTGGGACAAAGGGGGATGACCCTGAATCAAAAACAATAAGACATCACAGAAGTGGATTTTCCTATTTTTTTTTCCCATCTGATAGACTCAAATTTCAAATCCTTTACCTTTTTTGATCCCCCACAGAGCTTACCACAGTGCCACAGCCATATAGGTAGAAGACTTGCAATATATACTAAGATGAGTAGGGCATTCAGTTTCATAAGAAGTCATCATTTTGTAGGTTTCAACTAAAAAAAATAATCTTATGTTTCTTATGTCACATCTTATACTTTCCTTTTATGGAGAAAAGTTCTCTTCCCCAGTGCTTCCTGGTGTTATGATTTAATGCAACCCATTCCCTTTGCTAAACATAGTAGCTTCCTCTCAAGTTGAAAACACATCTCTAATGGCATGGAATATATCCTCCCAAAGCCTTTGAAACAGGAAAAGGGGGCGGGGGAATTCTTCTGCCATGTTATTGAGGAAATTGTAAAATTTTTAAATAAACTTAGAGGAAAGTAAAGCATTTATTTGGTGAACTTTGGAAAATCTCCATTATCTGCTCTATTTTCAGATGGAAAGAATGTTTCACCTAAAGCTCCGTTATGATCAGAACTCGCCTGCCCCAAAACACTGAAGTTTGTCTGGACTCAGCGTCCTTGTATATCACATAGGGACGGACTGCAGGGTTGATTACAAATCCTGTATCTGAAGGACTGAGGATAATGGAACATGATAATCATTCACTAGATTACTGTGGAGGTCTTTATTTTATTTTGTATTATTTAAACGCAATTTTATCAGGAAAATGGAAGAAACCTAATTTTTCCTACCTGCAGCTCCGTGTTTGTTCTACTCAATGACTTTGCGTGTATGTGTTTGTATGTATGTGACACATCCCTCCACTATAGTGAATACCACCCACTGTGCCCACACATCTCTTTTCAAAAATTAGTATTCAAAGAAAAGTAGATTTATTTAACAAGAACAACAGTTCTTGCTCCACATAAATAGAGGAGTAAAGGACACAAGGAGGAAAAGAGAAGGGATGACGATCTATCTATCATGAGTAAGAAAACTTATATTTAAAAAGACAAAATACAACATCTGCTATATCATGTTGTCTGAAAGAGCTAATTACATCTTTTTTGTAAATGCATGTATCTCTCATCTTTGTGGAGAAAATACCCACAATTTTATATAATAGTAAGTATTAGTAAAGCACACTACATGTACTGTATTGGTATTAGTTAAGATCCTTGACCTGCTAAGTCTACTGGAAAAAAAAATTTCTTTGAGTAATATTCAACTACTTTCCCAGATGTCTTCCAAAATCTTTTGTATCGAATTCTCTCAATTAAGTAATTGAGATCTTCGTCTTAACTTTGCTGCTTTATATAACTGCACAGGCTATAAATCTGACTAAATTTATAGTATCAGATAGAATCATTTATTTTATTTTGGGAAAAGCACATGAAAAAATTATATGGTTCTATTTTTTAAATGCTTCCACTTATTGATTTACTATATATTTTCTTTGATTTACTCTATATTTGCTTTCCATGTGTTTGTAGAAAATATTTTTCATTATGTATACAGTTTTCTGACAAAGTTCACAATCATTTTTCTTTCAATTTAGATAGGTTGTATGAATTTTATTCCCCCATTAAGTAGACTAGTGTCCTCCCGCTCAGATACCCATGATTTATTACAGACTGAAGCAGCTTAGCTTAGTAAGTTCACAAGCTGGTTCTCTTTAATACCCTATTGTGCATGCCATCTGGGCCTGCTGTTTTCAGTGCATTCCAGTTTTTCAAATATCCCCTCACCTTTTTTTTTTAAGATATGCTATTATTTTGGTAAGCTTTATATTAAACTCTGATTTTTATTGTTCTATTTTTGTTTTATAATATATAAAGTATAAAAATAATCAATGAACCTAGATATTTTTAAGTTACTTGTTTCATTGATAAATGTTTTGGGGGACTATTTTATTCCCCTCCATGGAACTTTGATAAAGTATATGGGAGTTGCCTTTCTACTGTCATTCTAGAATACGATTTAAAATAACAAATGCATGGTAATTTCTATTTTTATGTGTAATGCAAACTACTTTTTGTTTATCGACTAGGGGACACAGTATTCAGTTATCTCTCCTTTTTTAAAAGTTTATTTATTTATTTTGAGAAAGGGAGAGCAAGAAGGGGAGGGGTAGAGAGAGAGGGAGAGAGAATCCCAAGCAGGCTTCACACTATCGGTGCAGAACCCAACGTGGGGCTCAATCTCAGGACTGTGAGATCATGACCTGAGCCAAAATCAAGAGTCAGACACTCAACCATCTGAGCCACTCGGGCACCTAGTATTCAGCTCTCTTGAGTCAAAAGATAATACTCCCATTTTCTCTCACCCTTCCTTCATTATAAACAATGACTAGTTGCTTGAGCCTCCGACTTTAGCTCAGGTCATGATCTCACGGTTCGTCAGTTCGAGCCCGGCGTCGGGCTCTGTGTCAACAGCAGGGAGCCTGGAGCCTATTTCAGATTCTGTGTCTTCCTCTCTCTCTCTTTGCCCTTCCCTGGCTCTCACTGGCTCTCTCTTGAAAACAAATAAACATTTAAAAAAATATTTAAACAATGACTAGTCTGTGTTCCTCACATGAAAGCTGAATTTGTTTGTACGATGTCTCACAGCTAAGTTCTTTTTCCATGGCAGAAGGACATTTCGATTCCTCTGCTGCTACTTTGTAGTATGATACCTATGAAACTCTGACCCATTTAATGCATTCTGAGGTCAGTATCAAATTTGAAGAATCATAACCCCCCTCAAGAGGATTTGGGCTTTATTTTCGTATTACTATGTAGATGTTCCATAGAAGCTCATATTAAAAATTATCTGACCTTTTGATTATCTATTACCTTACAGTCTGTAAAAGCATCTCACCCTGATTTCTTGAGAAGAACTGATTTCCTCAGTCATACTATTCCGTTGCTCCATTTTGCATCCTTAATTTCCTCTTTCCTCTGTAAGGTACCTTCTTAACTAATAATACCCCCAAAACTTCACACTCTCTTCTCTACATCAGGTGGTAGATCTAACTCACCCCTATTTCTAGTTATTTCAGAGTTTTATAAAAACTGCCCTCTACTCTTTGTGTCATCAGACAATGGGTAAAGAGAAAGAAGCAAAAGAGACAATTCCAGAACATTCCATGTCAGGATGGAGAATGAAAAAACTATTAAGTTCCACACATAAACAGTGTTTGTTCTCTTACATACATAAAATAATTTAAGTGCCATCATAGGTCCCTGGACACATACCCAATTTCATGGACAGTCAGAATTGGCTGTAATATTTTTTAAGTCCACAAATATATTCATTTCATAAACACATAAAGAGAAAAATCAAAAGGAAGCAAAACGTTTGACAAGTTACACTAGATTCAGAGTTTGTTTACTTACCAAACTGCATGAGTGACTTACTGCCTCAAGTATTTCAGCCATCAAATAAGGTACAAAATATGTACACACTTGGAAAAACTTGAATTGTGTGTTGACAGCCACCCATAATGTCTACCCCAGGGACCGTCTGCACCTTTTCCCTTCTTCAGCCAAATCTGAATGTTTGGGTTTATATGATCTCAGACATTCTTTAAAAAAATAAATGGGTTATAAAAAGATAACCTGACAGAGGTATACTAGAACTGAAGGAGGACAACCCGATATGTTTACTTCATTGAAGGAGAAAAGTTATCAGCTAATTGTATGAACTTTCTCTTTAACATCATGGTGGGGTCATTTTCTTAGTTGCAATTTCTTACAGGGGCTTCCCTAAATCATCCCCAGATGTTAGGCCACAGAGTTAAGCATGAGGTGAAGTAAACAATTGCATATACTCAAGTTCTGAGTATTTCAAGTCACTCAGTCACTAATTGAAAAATATTTCTTGAGTGCCAACCTTGTGCCAGCTACTCTTCTAGATAGGCACTGGGAATATAGCAGTGAATAAAACAGACAAAGCTTCTGTGAATTGTGCTCCCCTCTCTATTTCATATATTGAAGCCCTAACCTCAATGCAACTGTATTTAGAAATAGGATCCTTAGGACATAATTAAGGTCACATGTGGTCATCAGAGTAAGGCCTTAATTTGACAGAGTCACGATCCTTATAAAAAGAGACACCGGAGAGTTCTCTCTATGTACACACACCAAGGAACATAGTCTTTCAAACTACGCTTACTACTGGTTGGTCTTCCTAGCCCTTTTTTCTCAATATTTTTTCTTCATAAAATTCATAATTTCTACTATACTATAATATCTTCTTATCTATTTTGTTTATTGTCTATATTACTCTATAACTAACAAGACTAATAAATTTTATGATAAAAATATTGAGGAAAAGAGGATAGGAAGTACCAGTGGCCAGAGAGATTTGAAAGACCTCATGGAAAAGGTGACGTTTGATCAAAAAGCTGGCACGAGTCAGGGAGAAAGCTAGGTGGCTTCTGGGAGAGGAGTTTCCAGGTTGCCTCAGCCCATGCAAATCCGTTGAGGCAGGAATGTGCCTGACATATTTGAGGAAAGCAAGGAGCAGAGAAGAAGGGAGAAGGAGGCAGGGATGGGGGGCTGGCATGGTCAGGGGGGTTGGTGGGGGGTGAGGGGGAGTGAGCACCACTTCCTGATGCCCCTGTGCCTGGTGGGAAACAAAAGAGCCTGTAGTTGGATATCAGAGCAGAGGAAGTGCAATTAGGAAGTCTGCTTTGAGGGAAAGACTACCTGAAAAATAGAAACATTCTCTGCTAATGAGCTTAATGAAGTGAGGTTTATAATATGTTGGTTTCCAATTTAAACTTTATTTTCAAATTTAGTCAAAAAATTTTAATAGGATACATATCAAAATGATATCAGAAGTATTAGACTTTTACCACCTATCTTCATATCCACTGCATACTAGAAAGTATCTTTGTTAGTTTTCAAATTAGCCAAGAAATTTTAAACTAGCCAAAAAATGTAAACTACACTATTTAGAGCTCTGTGTGATGGGCCAAGTCATCCTCCTTTTTTTTTTTTTTTCAAGTTATCTCCTTATAAAAGTTGGATAATGATGGTCTCTTTTTATTTTGTCAAAAAACAAATTTAAGGAATATGAATCTTTCACAAGATCTTTTATCCCCGAAATCTTATTTTTACAACTCCACTATCAAAAATGAATGTTTGCTCACAAGATTTAGCAGATAAAATATGAATTAATAAGTAAAGAATTAACATTAATATAAATCCAGAAATAGTTTATCATGCTAAGATGCTCAATCTTTTCTTGGACTTATGTACTTATGAATATGATTTAAAGTAATATACATAAAATGTAAATATAGTTATGCCATTATTTTGTTCTGGTTCATTTATCAAAATTAGGTAAATCAATAATAAAAATGAACTTGCAGAAACTCTAGCTCCATAGTTTATCCCTTAGTTTCCACTCTCACATAGGATCAAATTTTCACTGAATCAACTTTGTCACACATACTTAAGACAAAAGTAGCACTTAGTAGGATATATAGAAGGAGGCTATCGGAAATCAGAGACCAGACCCCAAACTGGACGCAAAGTCCCCTGGCTGCATGGAATCTCTATGGTTGGATGTGGAAACCACTCTAGATTACAGAGAGAAAAGTGAAACCAACTCAATGAGACACTCTAGGCATAATGATAATCAGTGACCATACTGTGTGGATGCCCAATGAGGCATATGAGGTGAGCAAAGCTTCCGTGCTTTAGGAGATCATTTCCCAAATATTGCAATAAATGATCCAGAGAACAATGATGAAAAACCAAAGTCTAAATAATAGCCATTTGAAATCAGATCGATGAGTTGTTTTGACTTCAGCACATTCATCAATATGTTGGGATAATTATATCTTCTGTGCCAATGCAAAAGTGTTGTCATAAAGATTAAATAAACCAATTAATTTGGAAATTTTTATATTAGTGTTTATCAAATTATTATTAATAATATGATTACTTAATAAAGAAGAATAATTAAACTAGAGAAGTGAGCAGGAGATTCTGTATAAGAGCATAACTAATTAATTACGTACTGAATATTCATGTTTATATCCCTACTCCTAAGGTTATTCTAGTAATAGCTGTCTCTGGCCTCCTGGGCTATATCTCAATGAGCAAGGGTACTTAGAAGTAGGAGTATGATGTCTTACCTCCACACATAACCAACAGAATTTGAAAGAAATAAGTTAAAGGATTTCATTTTCCTCTAATAGTAAGTAAAAGATACTTGACTGTGAAATAAGTCTGTGGGAGAATAAAGGAGAAATAAAAATCTTTAAGATGAGCAATATAAAAAAACAAAAAGAAAACAGTGCTGTGTAAGAAGAGAAAAAGAGATAGTAATAGTTAATTTACTCAGTTTTATTTGACTTAATAACAAATGTCCAAACATCAAATCTAAGTAGTATGTTAAAATCCAACCTCACTTTATGCACTTAAAATAATTAATAGGCCAAGAGAAGGACATTTACGAATTGCATGGATTATTTAAAAGGCACAATATTTCCTGTTTGCTCTATTATTCAAAAACAAGGCCATTTTTTATCTTTAATCAAAAGGAAAGAGAAAGAGTGGTAGATAATATTATAAGGGGCAAATTATAAAACAAAACAAAACATTTAACTCAGTTATTAAAGGAAATTTATACCAGCAAAAGCTCTTAAAGTGATCTAACTTCTCCTTTGCTATTATGAAAATTATGGAGCCTACCTTTGTCTGAGAGCCCATTAGCTGGATAAATATGTGTCTTCTGCATTAGTTTTTGTAGAATAAAATCCTGAAAAAGTGCATAATAGCATTTCAACGCATGGATTCAGTAGGATTATAGCGTCTTTACACTTTAGGAAAAGCCCTACATTGCATGGAATTCTCTCTATTAACAAAGTATATGCATGAAATAGTCTTATTAATCCTATCTGCCCTTTTCTCAGTGTTCCTACACCTAAAATAATCAAATTTCCTTTGTTTTACAATTAAATCATGGTATGCATCTTCTGGGTCATGCCCTAAAACTACTATTCTCTTAACACAATAATACTAGTTGTGGAATTCTAATTTTTAAATATTTTCATTTAGTTTTGAGAGACAGAAAGAGAGAGAGAGAAGGGGAAGGTCAGAGAGAGAGGGAGACACAGAATCTGAAGCAGTGTCCAGGCTCTGAGCTATCAGCACAGAGTCCCATGCAGGGCTTGAACTCACGAACCACAAGATCATGACCTGAGCAGCAGTCAAATGCTCAATCAACTGAACCACCCAGGTGCCCCACTACTTGTGAAATTTTAAAAAGAAAACAAGACCATGGTTTGTTTTAGTTGGTACGACTTTCTATCTACCAGGAAGTTGTATATAGAAAAGAGTCTGAATTTAAATTATAATTATACCATTTATTATTCTCATGAACTTGGGAATTTTCTTAAAATCTCTGATCTTCGTTTCCATGTTTCCATATTGGTAAAGTTGCTATAAGACATAGAAATTGCATATTCAAGGGCCATCAGGGTGGCATCTAACTCTTGATTTTGGTGCAGGTCACCTCATGGTCATGAGATCAAGCCCCATGTTGGACTCCGCACTAGGCGTGGAGCCTGCTTAAGATTCTTGCACTATCCCTCTGCCCCTTTCCCTCTTGCTTGTACATTCCCTCTCTCTCTCTCTCTCTCTCTCTCTCTCTCTCTCTCTCTCCCTTTCCCTCTCAAGAAAAGAAAAAAGAAAAAGAAAAGAAATAGCATATTCAAATCGCTTTATGCAATGCCTGGCATTATTAGGTATAAAACAAATAGCACTGTTATATTTTATTGCATTTCTACAATTAAGTTAAGAACCAATATTTTGGAACTACTAAATAAGTCTAGGTAAAATTATAAAATCTTAAAACTCCCTACTGTAAACACATGAAAACTTTTTCACATTTATTATCTCAATTGTTCCTCCCTCCTAGAAAAAAGCTGTAGAGAGAACAGATACTATTTCATTTTAAGAATGAGGAAACAGGTTCAATGAGTTATTCAAATAGCTGCTATATAGTAGATCTAAGAGGCAAATTCATGTGTTATGGCACTGAACACCCCCCACCATGTTACTGAGAATAGCAAGTAACTGGAAGGTTTAATGGTCTTCTCTCTTAAAGTTTTCCTCATTTCAGCTGATGGCAACTTTATTCTTCCATGAAGCTGAGGCCAAAAACTTCAAGTCATTTTCTTATTTCCCTCTACCATACTATCATATTTCACATTTATTCAATTAGGATTTTAAAAAATTATCCTCAAAATATATCCAGATTTCTTCCAATTCTCACTACCACCACTGATCATCTCTCTTGAATTTCTCCCAAATTTTTGCTTTTACCATCCAGCATTCCTAGCTATGGTCTCTTTCCAACATGGCTGACAGAGTTCTTCTTTACTAATATAAGTAAGATCATGGGACTGTTCTCTCAAAATCCTCTAATGACTCAATTTTGCTGAGTAAACACCAAGGTTTTTGCAATGGTCTAGAAGGCTATATATTACCTGACCCCAGTTAATTCTTTACTTTCTCTCTCATTTTCTTGCTCCATTGCCATACCAACTAATCTTTTGCTGATGACCCAAGTGAGACCTTTCTGCAATGCTCTTTCCTCACGTATTTTCACCTTCTTCAAAGACTGTGTCTTTGCTAAAATATCTCCTTCTGAATGAGGCTTTTCCCTGGCCTCCCAGTTTAAAATTAGAACTTCTCCCTCAGGCAGTTCTGATTCCCCTACCTTGATCTATTTATTTTTCTTCCCATAGTTATTTTTCTCCTTCTGACACACTATACAACTTATTAAGTGTATTATTTACAGTCTGACTCCTCCTGACATTAAAATTTAGTTCCCATGAGGGTAAGGACAAGTGCACAGCAAGTAAACAAATGTTGCCTAAATGAATACTGCCTTCTGATTGCCATTTCACATTTAGAACAAAGCCCAACCACCTCCTTCATAAACACACACACTCACACACACACACACTCACCACAGATGCACACTTGGTTACTTCTGACAGACCTACTCATTCTGGACATTAAACCAGTGTTTCTCAAAATATTGTTCATGTATCAAAATCTTCTTAGAATCAAATTACAAAGGATTGTTGATTGAAAGAATAAATTCCTTGCTTCCCCCTCCAGAAATATTAACTTAGAATTTCTCAGAGAAAGTTTTATGAATATAATCTATTTGAACACTGGAGTTTAGAACATTGACTAGATCCTCCCTCTCTTCCCCTTTTGTTTTCCTCCACCTCAGCCATAGTCTTTCCTGCCAAAATCTTTAAAACCAGGCATCCCTTAAAGCACCAATAATTGAAACATCTACCAAAGAAATCTGTTCTCACCTTCTGTAATCCACTCTGAAAAACAAATATAGCTTTGGGTCAGGGTCAAGGTACTAACGTCAAAAAGTTTTTAGTTCTTGAAAGAAGTAAAAAAAAATGTGGCAGCCATGTCACATGTCCATTTGAGGTAATCTTTTGTATTTCTTTTGTTTTATATCCTGCTGCTTTGGAGTAATTTTCTGTTATACAACTTACAGTAATCTGTCCTCCTCCATCTCTCCCTACTACCACTACCATCTCAGGAAAATATACAAGGGATCCATAGCCAGTTCAGCTCTAAATCATGGAAAGAAGTCTGTTTTTTCCCTTGGCTCTGATTCTCTTTGCCTCATCTCATACTGTACTGGTGAGACAGGATGAAAAGAGTACGAGCTAGGTCTAGATCAAGGGAACTAAGGATTATTTCAGTTCTTGGACCAGAAGCATATATGTGGTCTAATCCATCTTCTCAGTACTAGGTGTGTCAAATAGGAAAAAGAATCTTTAGCTCAGACCAATGGAAGAGTTTTGGGGAGTGTAAGAACTCCCTAAAATTGATTGGCAAAATATATTTTTGATATTCCTGATTTTTATGGAAACAGGGTGTAATACCTTTCCTCAAATTCTCAAAACATTCTGAAAATTAAAAAAAAAAAACCAAAAGGCACTTCTCTTAGGATTAAGTTTCCATTATAATTAATGTCCTCATAGAAGATCCTCTTTGTATAAACAAGTATATTCTTTGTTCATATTTGCCTTGCAGAAGTATGATAATATACTTAGTAAACATCTGTAATTCTGCTCATTATTAACATCTATCACCACTCCAAGATAATATACTTGCATTTTAACTTCTCATTTTCGAGATCCAACCCTAAGAAATGAACAAGCAGAGAATTCCAATGTCTTTGGACAGCCCACTTTGAGCAGTGCTTTGGCTTCAAGCCCAGAATCTATCACTGAATCCTCAAATCCTATCAATCCTCAAGTTTGTCTCTTAAAAATTATTTGGTAATGAGAAAACATGAGACATATAAAATCAAAATTTAACTTAAGTACATAAATTCATTCTTCAATTTCAAAAGAAAATATTTAATTTGGATATTTTGCTTTCTATTTATTTCCTACTGGCATATTAGATCTTTAAGTTATCTGAGGTTTACATGAGGAGTAAAATAATTTTATTTGAGCAGGAATTTGCATTAACTTCATTTTGTCCTTTTTAAAAAAATTTAAAGTCAAATACAATTTTTCATCATATTTAAACATTTAGAATAAATCCAATTATAAATTATCATTCATTATCATTCTCCCTCTTGTTTCATTCATTGACAGGTTTTTTCAAGTCCTTTATTATTCAGTATATGGTGTGAGTTATTAAGAAACACTCAAAGCCTCATTCTAGATGGAAGTGGGCACTGTTGTTCATGGTGTCCAGAAATTGTTAATGTAGCCATTGAGACACAGGTTATGGTTCCATCACAGGCAGTGGTGACAGTGAGACCTGTAATGTTTTCTGTTGGGATCATGGAGTAGAGTGGAAGTAAGAAGACTTTTTAATATTAGAAACAACTAAGGAATAATAACTTTAGATCATTTAACAAAATAGCAATCAATGTACTTTCTAGAATTTGACTTTTAAGCCCCTATATTAAAGAAATTGGATCCCAAAGATTACAGGTGAGTAATTTCTGAATTATGTTCATATTCAAGTGGAGGTCAAAGCAGCCCAACCAAAAGAATTCTACCTTGACAGTGACAACTTTGGATTGAATAAAAGTTCTTTTTAAAAGGGTTATTTTGAAGATTATAATTCTGACTACGGAAGGAGGAACTACAGAGATTGGCAGTGGAAGGAATCACATGTATCCTTAAATAAAAATTTATTCACTTTAAATTTTAAAAAAAAGGAACATTCAAAATGTAAAGATGTGTACAATCTCAGTCTTGCCCCCCAGATGCTTATAAACTTAAAAGATGTATGAAATGCACATACCAATAGTTACAAAGTTAAGTATTAAAGGGTGTGATATAGACAATAGGTTGAATATAGGCTCTTCCATGAGAACTCTCTTTGCGTTGGGATGTACTAAATGGAATGCACCACCAAAAAAAGAAATGTTACCTGATCATAACCATAGTGTTTGACATCTAAATTGATCATTCAGTGTTGATCAGAATCATTTTTTTTAATTTTTTTTAATGTTTATTTATTTCTGAGACAGAGCATGAATGGGGAAGGGGCAGAGAGAGAGGGAGACACAGAACCCGAAGGAGGCTCCAGGCTCTGAGCTGTCAGCACAGAGCCCGATGCGGGGCTCGAACTCACAGACCGTGAGATCATGACCTGTGCCGAAATCGGACGCCCAACCAACTGAGCCACCCAGGCGCCCCCAGAATCATTTTTAAAATATGGATAAATTTGATAACACACTTTCAGAATGCATTATGTATATCATGGTAAATACATGATAAAAGTTTCCAGTGATGATGTAATCAATTAATCCACCCACAGGGTTGAAACATTTACCAACCCTCTGCTTTGCTGGGAAACGAAGGAGGAAAGAGGACCAAGTATTTGACATAGATCAATCTACCTGGAAAAAGAAGTAGTTCCAGAAGAAGAAGAAGAAGGAGGAGGAGGAAGAGGAGGAGGAGAAGGAGGAGAGGAGAGGAGAGGAGAGGAGAAGGAGGAGGAGGAGGAGGGGGAGGAGGGGGAGGACAGGAGAAGGAGAAGAAGGAGGAGGAGGAGGAGGAGGGGAGGAGGAGAGGAGGAGGAGGAGGAGGAGAAAAGAAAGCTTCAAACTAAGTTTCAAACTCGACACAAAGGCAAATAATTATAGCTTATATTTCTTAACCGGTACTTGCTGTGACGTAGGAATTACAGAACCCTATGAGTCTTCTCCAAAATGTTTATCATGAACTTTGGGTATGAGACAATTGAGTAAATGTCTTCTTAATAAATGTGAAATATTAGAAAATTCATAAATATATAGTAAATATAAAATACATATAGTGTATATATATATATATATATATATAAGGTATGTATGGTATATGTATATATGTATGTATTATAGTCACAATTTCTGTAAAAAATAAAATAACATATTTGAACGAAAGTTGACCCCTGAGACCTCAAAATTATTAACCTCTTTATTTCATCTGAGAGATAAAGAATGCAGCATTATTTTGCTTAATATACATTCAGACATCTGGATTTCTTTCACGTGTTTATCTGACACAGTAATATCTACTAACTTTTTGAGAATGAAAACCATAACCAAAATCTGCATATTTCCATGAACAATTTTGTAATTATTTTGTCTTCAGTTGATGCTAAAGACCATCAGAGAGCCAGATCACCTGAGGTATCCCTTCTTTAGCATGATTAAGTTTTATATTGATTTATGGATAAAGAATAGGACACTTTTTCTGATTCTTTTTTGCTGAGAATTTTTGAGTTCCCAAATCTAAAAAGAATCTTAAATATATTTTTTTTAATTTGAGAGAGAAAGAGAGAGAGAGCGCGCACAAGTTGGGGACAGGGGCAGAGAGAGAGAGACAATCTCAAGCAGGTTTTGCACTCAGCTCAAGCCCCACCTGGGGCTCAGTCCCACAATTCTGGGATCACACCCTGAGCTGAAATAAAGAGTCAGATGCTCAACTGATTGAGTCACACAGGTCCCCATGAATCTCAAACTTTTAAGCTGAGAATGCAATAGGTATGCATATTGTTAATCAGGAATAGTTGAGAATCCATTGTCACATAAACTAGTCAATTTTATTCAATTTCATAAAAGTTTATCTCTTGTTCAGAAATTTAAATTCCATGAGAAATTTACTGATGGACATTAAAGAAAAGTATATCTTCTTTTTTATGAGAAATTATTTTAGTTTTCTAGGTCTCCTATTTTGAGGGAATGGGTGGAAGGAATATGTTTTGTTTATTTGGAAATTATATAAGAGAATTATGAAATTTTAATCAACCTTCCCACAAAAATAAGCAACATCTTAAATGCTAAATAAGTTCATATTATTCATTTATTCCATCATAAAAATGTTTCAACCCAAAATAATTATAGGAATCTGTAATTCTGTATAGCAACATTCTTGAAGACAACTCCTAATCAGCCATGAACATATACATTTTTATAAATGATTTAAAATTTTGAAGCTATTGATTAAATTAAATAAGATAAACTAACAATACTTCCAAGTATATTTCGAAAACTTAGTAAGTTTTGCTATCTATGTGCTTTTATCTGAACTCTTAGCTATTATATCCAAACATGAAAAGACCATAAAAATCAATAGAAAAAAGACAAATACTCCTATAATGATATAGCTGGTGGTGCTTGACACAACTAGCCGATTATAAAATGTCATTCCAGAGCATTCAATCAATATGTGTACTGGTAACTATCATGTTGCCCCTTTAAATTTTCAGCATTCTTATGATGAAGAATAATCAACTATTATTCTATTATAACCCTATCTGGACTGCCTGGAGTTTATTGAATGTTTTAAGGGAAGTTTCAATAGATTCCATTTTGCTGGCTCTCCAAGCTATAATGGAAATGTATAATGGAAATTTCTGGCTGCCCTACTACCCTCATTTCCTGCCCTATGCCAGCCTCCTTGTTTTGCTCATTCTGATTTCTTCAATAGCTTTGATCAATTCCTCGTGTGACCCTTACCTACTACCACTCACAGAACTCTTGATGTCTAAACAAGAGGAGTAAAATCTTCTATTTCATGAACTAATGACACAAAACTCCAGAACATTGTTTTTCAGCATTCCTCAGAACCCCACTGTGTCATAAAATGTGAGCTGAGTTTTATTAGTTCATAATTTGCCAGGAAGTGAACAAGTGATTTATGTGCATTTAATCCCCCTAAGACACCCATCAGATAAGAAATGTTATTGAGGGAACTGAAGGTGAAGAAGGCTAGGAACTCTGCCCAAGGCTTCTAGTTAATCACGGGTGAAATCTGAACGTAGGCAGCATGACATCAGAGTCATGCATTGAACTAACTATACTATATGACCCTCTCAGTAATAGAAGGAAAGGTTCTGTCAGTAGTCTAACAAATTTGTTAATACTGTGTTCAACAGATTGGCAGGACATTCACAGTGTTCATTGTTAGTTATCATGCATTTTAGCACTGTCTAGGCTCTGGTGGACTGTATAATGTCTACCTTTCTGCAGGAGCCACCATTGTCTCTGCTCTCTTCAGATCAGGCCAGCCCATGAACTTGATTTGACTAGTGAAATATAAGCAAAAGTGATTATGTGTCACTTCTAGACACAGGCATTAAGAGCCAAAGGGTGCTTTCCAGGACCTTTTCTCCCTCAGTCACAGAAACATGAAAGTGTCCCACTGCTCCAGTGGCTTCTCTGTCCAATTGCTCCCACAGTGGGTCAGTGACACAGACCAGAGACTGCAGCTGACCCATAAGGGACACTTTGAGTAAGAAATAAACCTTCGTTGTTTTAAGCTATAAGATTGGCTGGTTGTTACCTCACTTATCCTGGTGGGGTGTTTTTGTTTTTGTTTTTTATCAAATTTGTTTTACTTTAGAACCTGTTTTTCATAGAATACCTATTAATATCTAACTAAATACTAGTTTTACACAGAAAATGGCTGGAGAAACTTTTCCCTTATGCAAAGGGATGAAACGAAAAATGCCTTCTTTATGAAAAGATGAAAAGGAAAATGTTTTGGAGAGAGCATGAAAGCCTTGTTCTTGTCACAGCATGACTGAAGCCTTAAGAAAAGAATACTTAAAGCTGACATAGTTCTTTTAACTATGTTCTTACCAGCAAAAACTTCACAAAGGTACCTGTGCACAATGCACTTTTCTCCCAAGGGGCTGCTCATCCCAACAAATTAATTAATTCATTCAATAATTATTGAATTCTGAATGCTCACTAAATGTTACCCACATCAGGTATCCACTGCCAATCCAACATTTGTTTGTGTCCCCAAATCATACAGAGATAATGTAGAAAACTTTAGTTTCCCATTCTCACTCATAAAAGCTTTAAGTATTTTATTAATCTCATTGTAATGACTTTCTGGAGATGTCAACTTGGCTAGGACATAGTTCCCAGTGACTCAATGGAATCTCTGTCTGGATGTGCTGACAATGGGTTTTGCGGATGTATTTGATTGACTCTAGGAAAGGAGGAGCAGAGGAAATTATCCTGGATAACTGAGTGGGCCTGATTTAATTAGTTCGAAGGCTTTAAAGGCAGGGCTGAGGTTTCCCTGAGAGAAAGAAGAAAGGTGCTTTGGCTTTTGTCCACAGCTCAAATGCCACACATTGTTCTACAACTAATATTTTGAAATTTTATTCATATTAACACTGGTTTAATTTTCTCTCTTTTATAATCTTCCATTATACGAACTTGCCAAAAATAATTTATCGATTGTCCTGTTTATGGACATTTATGTTTTTTGATATCATTGCCTTTACATCAGAAGCCACCATAAGCATTCTTATACATGCTCCACATGAACACGTATAAGACCTTCTGTAAAGTTCACTTCTAGAGGTGGAAAGTTTCTTCAGCATTTCCATATACTTCCAAGTCACTCTACAAAGTTGTTTAACAAGTTGATAATACCACCAGTAGCATGTAAGTGGTATCCTTATAATATATATATTAGACATTTGGATTTCTTCCTCTGTCCATTGCCTGCTTATTTCCTTTATATACTTTTCTATTGAGAATTTTGTGCTTTTGTAATGATTTTTTAAATTCTTAATATAATGTAAATAATTTATGGTCAATTATGGTCATTGTATATATTTCTGTTGCTGAGATTCTTATCCTATTCTTTAAAAAGTAACATTTTTATGCAGAAGTTTCTAATTTTAATGTAGTCAAAATGATCATTGGTTTCTTTTATACTTTGCTTCTTCATGCCTATTCAGCCTTGTCTTCTGGTCTTCCACAAATTCTTTGACCTCTGGGTATTCTTTCAATAAATATAGTTTAGTTAAAACTGGCCAGAGACATTCTCTATTGCTTTCAAACTCACTAGTACAATCCTAAAACCACATCATGACCATAATTTGAATACATTTGAATAACAATTAACTTTAGGCAGAAAAATCTTTGCATAGTAACACCTGCTAATGCCCTGAACAAATTTCTCATTGCTTTAAAAACTTGAAGACAGATAGCAGATATAACAACATATGGGTGAAGCTTAGAGCAGTTTTAAGTTTCTGTGTTATGTAAACTCTTATACAACCAAAAAAGACAGCTGATAAGCACTTGAAAAAAAGACTAATATTGATTATTGAATATAAGGTGAAATGAAGACAGTGTAACATTATTTTTCATCAACATGGATCTTTCTGCATATTATGTGTGTCCTTGCCTTTTATGAAGCTGACTTTGAGCAAGCAAGATAAGTACAATTCAAATAGAATAGAATACAGTGTAAAAATTCCAGAGTTACAGTTCTCAAGTCACTTCTCAAAATTAGACAAACTAAAATCACTTGCAAAATGATGAGAATAACTACAAGGAGTATAAAAATTTCAGAGACTTATCAGGATGAGGCTGTTTCATCTACTAGGATTTGCCCTTAGTCATCCAGCCTTAAGAATAATGGTTATTCTTGGAATCTCTCAAGGGTCAAGATATGAAACCGAAACAATTTTTTTTTCCTTCTTTCTGAGAAGGCTTAAAAACATTAAGGAGGCATAACCCATTAATTTAAAAAGTTCCATCTTACTGCAAGTTCATCTAGCAAACTATAGAAATATTAGGTCAGATTATATGGTTATGCTAACCCTCTTGTTTTCTACTATTAAGTAATACTCAAGGTTGTTTTCTTTTTTACTGTCACAACGAAGTTGGTGCTATTGTAACTGGTTCCATTAAAAGAAACTTCTGGAATCACAATGCTAAGACATGTATATAGCATCTATACACATAGCAATGAATGTATTAATCATGTATGTGAAAACATACATTTATCTGTGACCCTAATTCAGGATTCAGTATAATATAGAACATAGCAAGAAGTCTAAAGGATACAATTTTTATTTGTTCATTTCACTGAGTCCCTTTCCAGATATTTCTTTTGATCTGCAGGCCCAAAGTCCTGATAAACATGATGGTATGAGGAAGGAATTTTAGAAACTGATGAGAAGCCAATCATACATTAGCCTGAAGTTTACTTTGCCAAAGATTCCAGAGATCAAGGGAAAATACTTTCTTTTTGAAAATTCATCAGCCTTTTTGACTCATTTGTACTTTGCTGCAATACTTCTCCTAACTGGCTCATAATCCAATTTGGGAAAAACAAACAAACAAGCAAACAGCAATAACAACACCAAAACCCCACCATTGGTGTGTTTCATGCTTTAACTGGTTGTTCAAGTGGGTTTTGTTTGTGTATGTTTTAGGATAATCAATATAGAGAAGAGCCTTTCCCTTGTTGCTTTCATTTGCTTACCTTACAGCAAAATGTCGTCTAGTCTCGCAAGTAGTAAAAATTCATAGGAATACTCATTAACACATAACACCTATGGAATAGTACCTAATATTATTATTTTATAGTCAGTCAGTGTACTTGCTGCCCACAAACATAAAAGAAAGAACAATATAAAAGAAGATGAAAAATAGTCCTCTTACTAATCCCCCAAATAATTTTATCTGTAATTAATCTGTAGTCGGAACAGGCAGTTGACATAAAATAAAAGATTGTACTAACAAGACCTCTGAGTTGAATAAGAAAGAGTCTTTTAATTAATGAGGCATTTCTGAGTATATGTTGTTTCTAAGTGGTGGGGGATTATGTTAACATACAGCTTTAACTATTTAGGAGTTCAAAGGCAAACTGGAAAGAAATAGGAGAAACTAGTTTCAATCACTCTTTTTGTAAATGTTCTATCTTTCTACACTACATACTAGAGCAAATTGTTAATCTCCACTGAGGAAAATAAAGTCATTATATTTTTTAAAAACAATTTAATATCTGTTTCCCATGCTCACATTTTAGGGTCTTCAAAAGTACTACACAGATTATTCATTTAGATATACTAAACAGATTTTTCATTTTTATTTTACAGTCTACATTTCAGAATTGTTTTACAAATCCTCAGTATTACTTTAGGGCTGAGCACTTGGCAGAGTAGATATCGGTGCCTCATTATGGTAAACAAACTGACATATGTGTAAGTCATTTCTAGCAGAGTTAGTTGCATGTGTATTTAAGAAAAGAAAGATATGTTCATGATTTCCTTCCTCTGGGTGGAGCACATCCAGTCTCTACAATCAAATAAAACTGTACTGGGATAGCGTAAAGTGAAATATCTTTACAATAAGTAGGAGAGTAAATATTTGCTTCTTTTCAAGAAAAGAGAAAGCACTCATCTTCATTGGCAATACAGAGCAGTTACAGTGACATATGTCATTGATCCTGTTATTTCAGGAAAGATTTTTCCCTATCCTGGTGAGCAGGGTGGGCAGTGACAACTCAATCCCTTTGAGGTAGCATAACTGCAGGCCCCAGGAAGCTGACATAACCAGAATACTGCTCTGGAGTAATTCTTGAACAAATTGGACTTTTGAGAGGAGTCTGTTAAGACTAAGGGTGTTGCTTCTCACAACCCTAAAATTGTACGATTTTGCCAAAAACATATGCAATGGCCAGAATGTCACTGTTAGAGAATAGCCTGTTGTTCGTGTTGCCTTAATGGGAAGGGAGCTATTAAGGAGGGCCACTGTCCTCACTCACCCATGTTTGTCCAAATGGTAAAGGCTCCTGCTTTTCTAAGTTTAGTGCTGCATCTTGCTCTCTGTCACACAGTCAACTTAATAGATCCCTGAAGGCCTATCCGTGCTTGAATACCCTATTTATTTTTGACGGAAGTGTAAAACATTCAAACCTGTTGGAGAATTAAAAATAGCCATATGCAGCAATAATGGAGACATGATTTATAGTGATAAGATTTATATATAACCCAAATGTAGTCATAGGAAATTGGTCATAAACTAAGGTATGTACACATGATGGGATTCTTTACAGCTCTAAAAAAGAATGAATGAGGTCTCTATAAAACTGATATGAGTGATTACCAGGATACATCATTATTAAGCAAAAAGGTGAAAACAAAGTGTGTAGAGTGTACAACTTTGATGCAAAAAAAAAAAAAATCCCCAAACAGAAGAGAAAGAGCAGCAGGGAAAGTACCTCGAACCCGGGTGGAGAGGGAGCTTATCATCCAGTCCCTATCCGCAAGGCTTTTTGAGAGAGTGTCGTTGCTCACGGCAGAGCTGCCGGAGCTTTCTTCACTCCAGAGCCAGCGACGCTGTCCCAGCCCCTGACAAGGAGAGGTGCACGCCATTGCTGGATCGGTGCTGAGTCAGAGGCATAATTTGGGTGGGGATGGCTGAGCGTGCAGGGTTTCGCGACCACCCAGCGCTTCGTGCTGCCCCTGCACCCTGACCAAGTTGAGGATGGACACAGAGGATGGTTCGGAGGCTCCAGGTCCGTGAAGAGAGGATAGGGGGACGCCACTGTGGTCGCACCAGTGCTGAGTCAGAGACTCAATTTACATAAGGCGTGGCAGTCAGAGCGAGTTAAAGGAACTCAGACGAGCTTGGGAGCACGATCGCCCAGAAAAATTGAACCATGCTGGTAACCTGGATAGAGTTGAGGACGGAAACTGAGGAGTGATCTGAGACTGTGGGTCCGTGAGGAGTGATCTGAGACTGTCGGGGCTGGGAGGGCGCCATTGTGGTCGCACATTCCCACAAAGCCAAACCTAGGACTCCACCCCCCAGCGGTGGAGGTGGGACCCACCTACACCAGGCAACGCCCCTCCTCATATGGGAGACACCCATCTGCAGGAGTGGTAGCCTCGGAGACACAAATACTGTAGCATTGTCTGGATTAATTCTAGGTCAATTCTTCGGTTTTAGGTATATTCTTCCTCTTCTCCTTCCTATCTCTCCCCATCTCTAAACCTATCACCTGGGGGTTTTGGCTTGCTTAAACAGACATTTAACCCACTCTCTTGATCCATGTTCTACACCTCCCTCTTTAATTTCCTATCTCTCTCTATGGAACAGTCAGACCACATAGTGCATCTGGGCAAAATGTAACTTCATTTCTCTTTCCTTGCATCCTTCCTTATTCTGATTTCTCTCTTGCTGGATCAAGTCTTCTAATCTCTCTACCTGGTCAAAGTTCAATTTCTTCTTCTCCCCTCACCTGTCACTACTCTATGTATGCTCTGCCATCAGCAGAGCGCACATTCCATCATTATCGTGTAGCTGGTAAGTCAGGTTGCATGCCTCCAGAGTGTCATTTGTTAATATTTTTTATGTTTTGATTTGTCTGTATTATTGGTCAGTAAGGTTGTGAGTCTGTGTTTCCTGTTTGTCAGTATGACCCTTTTCCTTTCCAGGGAGAAATAGGAAATAAACCAATACACGCATTGCCAAAACGACCAAACTGAAGAACTCCCCTCAAAAGACTGTACAGGAAATAGTGACAGTACAAGAAATGATGAAAGCGGACATAAGCAACTTAGCAGAACAAGAATACAGAATTATAAACATAAAAATACTTGCAGGGCTTGAAAAAAGCATAGAAGAAAGCAGGGGGACCCTAGAGGCAGAGATCAAGGTCCTAAAAAATGAACTACAGGAATTAAAAAATGCTTTAAATGACGGGCAAAACAAATTGGAGGCAGCCACAGTGCGGATTGATAGGCAGAAGAGAGAATAGGGGAATTAGAAGATAAAATTATGGAAAAGGAGGAAGCAGAGAAAAAGAGAGAGAAACTGATTCAGGAACAGGAAAGGAGAATTCGAGAGCTGAGCGATGCAATCAAATAGAATAACATCCGTATTATTGGAATTCCAGAGGAAGAAGAGAGAGAAAGGAGTCGAAGGGGTACTTGAACAAATCATTGATGAGAACTTCCCCCACATGAAGAAAGAAATGGGCATTGAAGTCCAAGAGGCACAGAGAACTCCCCTCAAACGTAACCCGAATAGGCCCTCAGCAAGACATATCATAGTGAAGCTGGGAAAATACAAAGATAAAGAGAGAATCCTGAAAGCAGCTAGGGATAAAGGGACTTGACTTACAAAGGCAGACACAATAGGGTAGTAGCGGACTTATCCACAGAAACTTGGCAAGCCAGAAAGGAATGGCAGGAAATCTTCAGTGTGATGAACAGGAAGGACATGCAGCCAAGAATCCTTTACCCGGCCAGCCTGTCATTCAAAATGGATGGAGAGATAAAGGTCTTCCCAAACAAACAAAAACTGAAGGAATACATCACAAATAAACCAATCTTACAAGAGATCCTGAGGGGGACTCTATGAAGGAAAGGTTGCAAGGAACACAGAGAACCAGAGACATCCTTACAAACGCGAAACCTACAGACAATACCTTGACTCTAAACCCACATTTTTCAATATTAACACTGAATGTAAACAGACTAAACGCTCCAATTAAAAGACACAGGGTAAAAGAATGATTAGAAAACAAGACCCATCTATCTGCTGTCTTCAAGAGACCCATTTTAAACCTGAGGACACCTTCAGACTGAAAGTGAGGGGATGGAGAACTATCTACCATGCTACAGGAACTCAGAAGAAAGCTGGAGTAGCCACACTTATATCGGACAAACTGGACCTTAAAGTAAAAGATGAATAAGAGATGAAGAAGGGCATTATATAATAATCACAAGGACTATCCAGCAGGAAGAGCTAACAATTATAAATATCTACGTGCCGAATTCTGGGGTACCCAAATTTGTCAAGCAACTAATTACAAACATAAGCTATCTTATTGATAAAAATGTGCTAGTTGCAGGAGACCTTAATACCCCACTCACAGTGCTGGATAGATCCACTAAACAGAGAATCAGCATGGAAACAATGGACCTGAATGACACATTGGAACAGATGGGCCTGAAAGATATCTTCAGGGCCCTTCATCCAGAAGCAAAGGAATTTACATTCTTCTCAAATGTGCATGGTACATTTTCCAAGATAGACCACATCTTGGGGCACAAGGAAGCACTGAACAAGTATAAAAAATTGAGATCATACCATGCACAATTTCAGACCACAATGCCTTGAAACTTGAAATCAACCACAGGAAAAAGTCTGGGAAGCCCCCACAAACATGGAGGCTTAAAAACAATCTAATAAAGGCGAATGGGTCAACCAAGCAGAGAAGAAATTAAAAAATACATGGAAACAAATGAAAATGCAAATACGACAATCCAGACGCGTTGGGATGCGGCAAAGGCAGTACTAAGAGGGAAATATATTGCAATCCAGGCCCATCTCAAGAAACAAGAAAAATTCCTAACACAAATTCTAACAGCACGCCTAAAGGAACTAGAAGCAGAACAGCTAAGACAGCCCAAACCTAGCAGAAAGAGAGAAATAACAAAGATTAGGGCACAAATTAATCATATGGAAACAGAAAAAGTAGTGGAACAGATCAATGAAACCAAGAGCTGGTTCTTTGAAAAAATAAACAAAATTGAAAAACCTCTAGCCAGGCTCCTCAAAAAGAAAAGAGAGAGAAACCAAATCAATAAAATCACGAACGAAAATGGAGTGATTACAACCAATTTCCCTCAGAAATACAAGCAATCATCAGAGAATACTATGAAAAACTCTATGCCGTCAAATTGAACAACCTGGAAGAAATGGACAAATTCCTAAACAGCCACATGCTACCAAAACTCAAACGGGAAGAAATTGAAAACTTGAACAGACCCATAACTAGTGAAGAAATTGAATCAGTTATCAAAAATCTCCCAGCAAATAAAAGTCCAGGGCCAGATGGCTTCCCTGCGGAATTTTACCAGACATTTAAAACAGAGTTAAAACCTATCCTCCTCAAGCTGTTCCAAAAAATTGAGACGGAAGGAAAACTCTCAGACTCATTCTATGAAGCCAGCATCACTTTGATTCCCAAACCAGATAGAGACCCAGCAAACAAAGAGAACTACAGGCCGATATCCTTGATGAACATGGATGCGAAAATTCTTAACAAGATATTAGCAAATAGAATCCAACAGCATATAAAAAGAATTATCCACCACGATCAAGTAGGATTCATCCCTGGGTTGCAGGGATGGTTCAACATTTGTAAATCAATCAACGTGATACATCACATTAACAGAAGAAAAGATAAGAACCATATGATCCTGTCGATAGATGCAGAAAAAGCATTTGACAAAATACAGCATCCCTTCTTAATAAAAACCCTCGAGAAAGTCGGGATAGAAGGAACATACTTAGGCATCATAAAAGCCATTTATGAAGAGCCCACAGCTAATATCATCCTCAATGGGGAAAAACTGAGAGCCTTCCCCCTGAGATCAGGAACACGACAGGGATGTCCACTCTCACCACTGCTATTTAACACTGTGTTGGAGGTCCTAGCATCAGCAATCAGACAAGAAAGCCAAATAAAAGGCATCAGGATAAGCAAGGATGAAGTCAAACTTTCACTTTCTGCAGACGACATGATACTTTACATGGGAAACCCAACAGAATCCACCGAAAGCCTACTAGAACTGATCCATGAATTTGACAAAGTTGCAGGATACAAAATCAATGTACAGAAATCGGTTGCATTCCTTTACACCAACAATGAAGCAATAGAAAGAGAAATAAAGAAGCGAATCCCATTCACAATTGCACCAAAAACCATAAAATACCTAGGAATAAACCTAACCAAAGATGTAAAAGACCTATACGTGGAAAACTATAAAAAACTTATGAAGGAAATTGAGGAAGACACAAGGAAATGGAAAAACATCCCATGCTCATGGATCAGAAGAATAAATATCGTTAAAATGGCAATACTACCTAAAGCAATCTACACACTCAATGCAATCCCAATCAAAATTGCACCAGCATTCTTCTCAAAGCTAGAGCAAACAATCCTAAAATTTGTATGGAACCACAAAAGACCCCGAATAGCCAAAGTAATTCTGAAGAATAAAACCAAAGCGGGAGGCATCACAATCCCAGATTTTAACCTCTACTACAAAGCGGTAGTCATCAAGACAGCATGGTATTGGCACAAGAACAGACACATAGACCAATGGAATAAAATAAAGAACCCAGAGATGGACCCACAAACATATGGCCATCTAATCTTTGACAAAGCAGGAAAGAGTATCCAATTGAAAAAAGACAGCCTCTTTAACAAATGGTGCTGGGAGAACTGAACAGCAACATGCAGAAGAATGAAACTAGACCACTTCCTTACATCACTCACAAAAATAAACTCTAAATGGATGAAGGATCTGAATGTGAGACAGGAAACCATCAAAATCCTAGAGGAGAAAGCAAGAAAAAACCTCCTTGACCTGAGCCGCAGCAATTTCCTACGCGACACATCTCCAAAGACGAGGGAATTTAAAGCAAAAATGAACTACTGGAACCTCATCAAGATAAAAAGCTTCTGCACGGCACAGGAAACAACCAACAAAACTAATAGACAACCAACGGAATGGGAAAGGATAATTGCAAATGACGTATTGGATAAAGGACTAGTATCTAAAATCTATAAAGAACTTACCAAACTCCACACCCGAAAAACAAATAATCCAGTGAAGAAATGGGCGGAAGATATGAATAGACACTTCTCCAAAGAGGACATTCAGATGGCCAACAGACACATGAAACGATGCTCAAAGTCACTCATCGTCAGGGAAACACAAATCAAAACCACACTGAGATACCACCTTACACCGGTTCGAGTGGCTAAAATGAATAAATCAGGAAACTATAGATGCTGGCGGGGATGTGGAGAAGCAGGCACCCTCCTACACTGTTGGTGGGAATGCAAACTGGTGCAGCCGCTCTGGAAAACGGTGTGGAAGCTCCTCAAAAAAATGAAAATAGAGCTACCCTATGACCCAGCAATAACACTGCTGGGAATCTACCCAAGAGACACAGGAATGCTGATGCATAGGGGCACGTGTACCCCAATGTTCACAGCAGCACTTTTGACAATAGCCAAATCATGGAAAGAGACCAAGTGCCCATCAACTGACGAATGGATAAAGAAGTTGTGGCACATGTATACAGTGGACTACTACGTGGCAATGAGAAAAAATGAAATCTGGCCATGTGTAGCAATACGGTTGGAACTGGAGGGTATTATGTTAAATGAAATAAGTCAGTCAGAAAAAAACAGATACCATATGTTTCCACGAATAGGTGGACTTTGTGAGACTAAGCAAAAACCAGGGGGAGGGGAAGAGGGGAAAGGAAAAAAAGACACAGAGAGGGAGGGAGATAAAACATAAGAGACTCTCAAAGACTAAGAACAAACTAAGGGTGAGGGAGTGAGGGAGGGGGGAGAGGGGGTGACAGGCATTAAAGAGGGCACGTGTTGGGATGAACACTGGGTGTTATATGTAAACCAATTTGAAAATAAACTATTATAGTGAAAAAAAAAATCCCAAACAAATAAAAAAGAGAAAAAGGAATGAAGAAAGAAAGGAAGGGGAAAAAAAAGCCATTAAACTGGTGAAAATGATATCTATGGGGATAAAAATGTTAAAAAAGCATACCACCTTTTTATATAGCTTAAGTTTTGAACCATAGCAATATTTATCATATTTTACACATTCAAAACTAAAATTAAATCAAAAGTGGGAAAGAATAAACCCAAAATTATATACGGAGAAAAATAATGAATCTAACTTCAAAGCATATTGATAACACTATGAAAATAATTTTTAAAAGAACTATTGAATACAGTACTTAATGTACTATTCTAAGGAAATAAATAAATCCAAAGAAATCTTAAAGTTGATTTGGTTTCTTACTAGTGGAAATATTAGCAGCATAATTTTAAAACTATTGTCTATATGTGAATGTATATAAAATAGGCTAAAGCTACTATGCAAATTTGAGTGTCATTTCAGTAAAAAATGTTACTATAAGAGGAGATTCGAACATAAAACTTTAAAAACAGTGGTAATGAAACACTGTAGTACTACATTTGACTTAGAAATATCTGTATAAACTCATGATATTTTACAAAATATATATTTCCTAAAATTCTATCCATTAAAAGGGCATAAAAGAAATGCCACTTCACTAACAATAAAACCATCATATCCAGAGATTGTTTTCTAGATTTCATTATTCACTGAAAAGTCTAGTGATCCTTGGAAAAACAGCTGGTTCCAGATGTCAGGCAAAAAAAGTAGGAGAGCGTGGGACACCTTGTGATTTAGAAAGCAAAAGACTGCTCAGTGATTAATGTAATGGGGTCATGCCAAAAGGACACAGGAGGCAGCTTGCAAGAGATACCAACAGCCAAAAAAAATCAAAACAAATGTGAAGGTTACAGACACACACACACACACACACACACACACACACGCACCCACATATATGTGAGTATATATATATAATAAAATAATTTGCATGTATAGTGATGCTTTTTTAAAAAAAAGAGAGGAGAGAAAAGGGGAATAAGAATGCTAACTAATAAGTGCAGGAAGACAGAGAGAATTAGAAAACTACCACTCTTCCATGTAATATCTGTTTTAGGCAAGGTTCATCAATGGGTGCTAAACTTCTGAGTAAATAGGACACTGGGAAATAGGTTATCATAGTGGCAAGGTAACATATCATAAGTTATTGATTACCAAGGGGAAAAATATATGCCTGCAATTGAAATGTTTGGCAATCATCATTTTAACCCAAGTGGACAAACAAATGTAAGGCCACCAATAGTAGGCCCCTATGAGCCAACTGGTGTGGGCTCTATAGATATCCAAGATAATTAGAAGAAACAGACAAAAGAGGCATAAAAATTAAATTCAGTTGTGAACCTTAATTGAGTCTTCAATGGAAAATAAATGGCTTTAAAAAATAATTCAGGAAATAATTGGGAAATTTGAATATGGACTCTACATAGCTACACAGTCTAGCAATGACTCTTTGGGAAATTTATCCTAGAGATATAGTCACCTAGTAGACCAAGATATGTACAATCACTTGTAACAATAAAAAAAATGAAGAACCTCATAGTCCATCAACATGAGAACTGTGTAATCTAGGTATTATTATGTAGTCATTTAAAAACAAAATAAATTTGTTTGTACTGAAATGACAAAATATCCAAGATAAATATATTGTCAAGCAGGAATACAAGCAAGCTCTAAGACAGTATTATGTTTTGATATGATTTTTGTCTTAAACAATCTTCACAACTATTGAAAAAATTAGAAGGCTATTTATATTATAAACAGTAACCTTTCTAGATAGAAGATTTGAGGGTGGTTTCACTCTCTGTAATATATACTGTAGAATTCAATCTTTCTACAAATCATGTATTACTTTATAATAACTTCAATTTAAATTCTTCCTTCCCTGACTACCCTTGTTAAGAAAATGTACGCAACACAAATGCAAAAACCTAAAACCACAACATTTCTCAAAGAGAAGATAGAAGAAAATCCCTATGACTTTACTTAAGGCAATTATTTCATAGACATGACATCAAAGCATGATCCATTAAAGAAAAGTTGATAAATAATCTTCATCGGCCTTAAAAATATCTACCCTTCAAAAGACACTGTTAATAAAATGAAAAAGGAGGTTGCATACTGACAGAAAAATTTTGAATAACATATCTGATAAAGAACTTGTACTCTAAATATATCAATGAAAAATTCTTAAAACAATAATAAGAAAACAAACAACCATTAAAAATGGACAAAGTTTCAACAGATGTTTCAGCAAGTCAGTGCATGGTAATATGTTCAACATCACTACTCACTAAAGAAATGTGAATTAAAATCATAGATGCCATTATGCATCTATTAGAATGGTTTAAAAAATAAACAGTATGATATGAAGTGCTGTTCAGGATTCAGAGCCATTGGATCTCTTTTATGATATAATCTCTTTTATGAAGAAAGTTGTCAATTTCCTCCAAAGACTATACTGACCATATGACCCAACAACTCTACACCCAGATATTTGCCCAAGTGTAATCAAAATATAAAACACTATTCATGAACATTTAGTATTGTCAAAAGCTTAAGGAGAAGACCTCAAGTGTCCCTCATCTAGAGAATGGATAAACAAACTGTGATAGATTCATATGATGTCATACTGTTCAGCCATAAAAAGGAAAGAACAACTGATCAACATGAGAACATGGGTGAACCTAAAAGGTATTCTGGCATGCGAAAGAAGCCGGATTCAAAAAGGCACATATTGTAGGATTCCAATTATTTGACATTCTTGCAAGTGTACAATTATAAGATAAATTCTTGAAAGGCAATGGAGATGTTAGAAGGATTTGCATAATAGAAAGCATGGAGAGTTTTTTGAATGAAGGAACTATTTTAACTCTCTTATGGGGTAGTGATTACACAACTGTCTACATTGTCAAATGTCACAGAGCTATTCATCAAAAACAATAAATTTTACTGCCTGTAAATTTAGTAAAAATAAGGACATAATATATCAAAATTTGTTCTAGCTACAGCATTGGTAAGAGGGAAACTTACAGCATTAATGCTTATATTTAAAAGAATTTTTTCTAGGGGTGCCTGGGTAGCTCAGGTGGCTGAGCATTTGACTATTGATTTCCACACAGATCATGATCCCATGATCCCCAGATCAAGCCCCACATTGGTCTCCATGCTGAGCATGGAGCCTGCTTAAGATAATCTCTCTCTCTCCCCCTACTCTTCAGATCATGTGCTCTCGCTCTCTCTCTAAAGAATTTTAAAAATAAAAAATAAAAATAAATAAGAATTTCCTCTAACCAATGATCTATGCTTCTACCTTTAGAAATTAGAAAAAAGACAATCAAATGTAATCTAAATAAAGGAAAGTATAAAAGTAAGCAAAAAAATCAATGAGAAAGAAAACAGAAAAGTGACATAGAAAATGAGCTAAAACTGCTTTTCATATCAGGTAGAAAGAAATCTACCAAAGTTCATTTAAGGTAATGTCAAAATGACTTAGAAGCCAAATTGCAGAAGTTGTCACAAAATAATTGAGATAATTTATGCTCCAATAAGGATATTAATTAGAACAGATCGAAACAGCAAATATATTTAAGTCTGTGAGTTCATAATCAAATTTAAAGAAAAAACTCATCAGCTTTGGAAAATGACAGAGTCCAATTATCAATTATCTTGAAAGAAAGAAACATATCTTAGCTTTTTTATAATAGCTAATCATGTTATAAGAAAATAGCAAATGAAGGAAATATCTATTTATAAAAGTATTCCATCTAGTAAATGAATCTAAAGTGATGAGATTAAAATGTCATCATTTCTAATCTTCAATGAAGGGCACCTGGGTGGCTCAGTCTGTTGAGGGTCCAGCTCTTGATTTCATGATCTCATGGTTCTTAAGGATTCTTGAGATTGAGCCTTGCATTGGGCTCTGTGCTGACAGTATGGAGTCTGCTTGGGATTCTCTCTCTCTCTCTCTCTCTCTCTCTCTTAAAATAAATAAATAAACATTTTTTAAAAAGTAAAACTAATCCCCAGTGAATTAATGGACCCAGACATCAGATAGCAACGGTTACTAAAATTCCAAAAGAGAGGCACCCGCCTGATAATATTAACCTATAAAGTTAACTTATTTAATAAAATTAAAAGAAAATTAATCAAGTCTTCAGATATAACTACCAAGTTATAGGGAATATAGAGGGCATGGGAAACATACCATAGGTATCAAATCAGCAACACTCAGACTATGGGAAACTAGTCTGGTTAAAACCATCTGATTTTCCAAAATAATGGATTTTAAGAGGGAAAAAAACAAGATGAAGCAAAACTGAGACTTAACATGTGTGTGGAGAAAAACTAAATTACAGTGGTTTAGGTTGTACACTTGGCTAAAAAAAAAAAAACACTTTCATGGAAGCAAGAAAGTGATTCCCATAAAAGCCAGGAAAAGTGGTTTCTTTTAGTGTAGAGTATGAAGCGGCAATTAGGAAGGGCATGTGGTGGGGTTCTTGAGCTGGGTAGTTCCCAGGGTCTTTCTTTTATAAGAATTTGTTAAATGAAAATTCTGTATTTATTGCACTTTTCTGTATCTGTGTTATAAAACACTCCCCCCGCAAAATGACTTTAGACATGAAAAAACTCTTCTCTGAGGTGCTTAAACTGCACCGTGTTAAAACTCTAGGAAAAAAAAAAACATAATAAATCCAGTGGATTGGCTTAAAGGTCCATGAACCCCTCAAAATTAATTGCAAATTTTTATGTACCTCTGTGACTGGGGACCATGAGTCAAGAAGGGGAATTTCACTCGAATTACATTTAAATTGTTTCTGACTTTCTAAACTTTCCTAACACAAGAAACTGGTGTCAAAGAACAATTGTTGAGGAAAAGATTTGTTTCCACAAGCAGGGGAGAATTAGGGCAGTGGGGTTTGGAGGGGCAGAAAAACATTAAAAAACAATGATAAAAGATAAAATACAAAAAAATCCCGACAAAACTACAATAGTGCTGAGGTCATCTTATTCCTTTTCCATCATTCCCTATTTGTTAACTTTGCTTCTGGTCTATGCAGGTTTGATAGACTGGCTATTTCCTATTCTTTAATTACTTCGTGGATCATCCATCTATTGTAACATCCTTTCCTTGGCTTTCTTTACCAAGGGAATTCCTTCTTTTATTTTCTATACCTGGCCCCTTACCAGAAGCTCTTCTCTTCCCAACCAGCTTATCTCTGTCTTCCATTAGCTTTTACCTTTACCTGTGAAAGACAGGTGTGCATGCAGGCTGGAATCCCCTGAACTGCCAGTGAGAAATTCTGATCCCTAAGTGCAAACTCCTCTAGTGCCAATCACTAGGGCAAGGACCCTTTGGAGTCTATCACTTCAGAGATTCCCCTCGCCCTACAACACTGAGGCATCAGAAACCCCTGCATTTGTGTGTAGGAGGACTCCCCTATTCTCTCTCAGAAGCAAGGTTGTTTTTAATTCTCCTTCCTTTTCTTTTTAAACATTTTTAAACGTTTATTTATTTTTGAGACATAGAGTCAGAACGTGAGCAGGAGAAGGGCAGAGAGAGAGGGAGACACAGAATCTGAAGCAGGCTCCAGGCTCTGAGCTGTCAGCACAGAGCCCGACGCGGGGCTCGAACTCACAGACCGAGAGATCATGACCTGAGCCGAAGTCGGCCGCTCAACCGACTGAGCCACCCAGGTGCCCCCTTCCTTTTCTTTTTAGCAGATATACCGCTGCAGCTAAACTAATTTTACCTGCCTATCTTGTAGTTGTTAATACACAAATGACGAATATGTCTTAAATATACAAGCTTTATATTACACAATATCTATTTCGTAAGAACTCAACACATATTACAGAATTCACAAATATCCTGTTATCTCTGAGGCATTGGCACAATAGCATCTACTTCAGGAACTGAGAAGAAACAACAAAAGCTGAACACTAGGTCATAAAGCGAAGAACCAGAGGTCTTCACAGAGCTCTTGTTTTCATTTATTTCATTTGCTAACTTTCTATGTGTGATTGTTCAAAGGCTATCACTTTTACAATGAAATAGAATGAAAAGAAACCAGGAGCACCAAACTGAGCATTATACCAATATCTTTATATACTAATTCTATACTCTTAGACAAAAGCTCCAAACAGTCCACATGGTTAATATTTTGTCTGGCCTAGGATAAATTCTTGCTTTTAAAAGACAATAAATTATGAAAATTAATTTATGCCTAGAGATAGTTTGATCCGCAACATCACAAACTCCAAAAATGAGCTTCACAGGGAGTAACAGAAAACATCACACACACTTTACTGATGTGAAGTCCTCCAAAATTATCTTAGTGTTTAGGAATGCAGCTGTTGCCAAAAGAAGTCTGAAAAGTAATTTGAAACTCATTTGTTTTCCTTTTTCTATTACTGTTGTGAAAGGAGGGGTAAAGAGGGGGTGTGGGGAGGTTCTTGAAAATAATTCTCAAATTTGACTTCCCAAGTTAATTTCTTCCTATGCCTGCATTCTGTTGAAGTAGTTTTAACTCTGAAGCTAGATGACCACAAGGAATGTTTACCAAGTGCACAGCGAAAGAAACAATAGTCACGATGATGTCCTTTTTTTCCTCTCAAAGTCTAAGTGCTGGTGGATTCTGGAATAAGCATCTTATCACCTACATTAGCCATGAGCAGCAGGTGGACCATTAGGTGATAATGGCACCCTCTGTAACATTACTTTTTAAGATAGTTGGTAAATGTTTGTTAAAGTCGTTTTGGGATTTGAAAGCCTAGCAGTGCCTAGACATAACAATAAGCAGAAATACGTTTGTTTGTTGCTTTTCTATGTATTAGTGAAAGCCGTTTTTTGGGGTGAGGGGGTACAAATTTTCATTTTATCTGGCCAGATTATAGTTTGAATTATGCCCATTTTAAAGCAAACTATCATAAACTTATGAAAAGAACTTTGTAAATGTTAATAAAGCTCTTACCTCATGCCAGTCCACTGATGTTGCTTTGTATAAACAGAAGTGGGTTTACTGGAATGTTACACTATTAGGAATTATCAATGATGAGAAATGACCTCTTAAATTTTGATTAGGAGGTTTCCGCTAAGACTTTACCTTTTTTTATTAGAATGTGGTTTCCTTGTATACAGCGTTCTGAATTATTTATTAATTGAAGTTGAGCCTAACCACAGCATTATTAATAATTAATTCTTCCTTCGGATCTGTGTGCATTCATGTGATTAAATGTCTGTGCTTTCGCTTATGGAACCCACAATCTGCTATTTTGCATTGATTAGAAGGAAGGCACAAAGGGCAAGCACCCATTATGGAATTCCCAAAGGATAATCTCAGTAACCTCTGATGTATCTAACCTCTGATGCACCATTATGTGGGAAGGGAAAAACAAATTCTTCTACCTGCACTTTGCTGCATTTGAAATGCAGCATTATAATTAGGTAGAGTTCACTACCTTTTCACAGTTATTTTTATGGTACTGATTTATCTCCCAGGATCAGGAAGATGGGTGGTGAATAGGAGATATAACCTACATGAAGTGTTCTCATAAACATATAGGAAAACTTAAACTTTTTGTTTAAAAGATCCATTCTTTACAGAATTTTCAGCTTTACCCAAGGCAATTTGATAGGCCAGATCATGTTTTAGGAACAGACCACTCCCGAAGCCCAGGCACTTTACGTAAGAAAGGGTTTGTTTTTCACTCAGGGCTCAAACTGGCAGGAGGCTCTGCTCCAAGTCTCTCAGACACAGATCTGACTGTGGGTTCTCCTCCTGTAACTGTGCTATCGGGAGGAAGAGGGATGCTCAGTCTCCACACCAGGAAAAGAGAGGCTGCAGACCATGTGTGGGCTTTTCACTGTCTCACCGTGAAGTGCTGGTTTGCTTCCACTCAGAGTTCATTGTCTATCACTAGTCACATAAGTGGAGATGAGAAGGAAAATGGAATGTTTGATGAGTTTTACTGTCTATGCTCCATTTTCACCTTCTGGTTACCAAATATCCATTTTCTCCCTTTTTCAAACAGATGGGCCACATTTAACAACCTCCCAAGGAAGCCCAGGGTCACTGGGTGATGTGCAGTCATCTCAATGTTAGCCCGCACATGGCTCCTGGAGGCCCAGAGACTTATATACTAAAAAGATCCGTCACTACTCCCTCTAATAAGAAAACAGTAATAGAAAATATCCATCTGGAGAGAAAAATAGGAAATGTATAGTAGTGATTTTTATGTACCAAGTCCAAAATCCCACTGAACACACATTGCCAAGAGCACTTCAGCCAGGATGAGAAACGATACTTGGTTCCTTTATCTTGACTCTCCTTGGCCACATCTGAATTGGGCATTGGGTGGTATAACTTTCATTGTGGCTGTGCAGACTTTTGAGTCCAATTCCTCACAGAGCATTAGAGGCCTGTAGTTGTACCTATTACTGTTCCCCCTGCATGCAAGGGAACACATCCCCCACTGTTAACCTCTGGGTTTATCAGTGTTTAACCAAGATCACATGAGAAGTGGCATGTGTTACATCTAGGGTAGAACCTGGCCCCATGCCCTCTGCCAATTAGATTTCAGTGTGTCAGACAGTGGCTGTATCAGATGGGACCTAGGGCAAAGAAAGCATGGAGCCAAGTCATAGCCCACTGTGATGGTCACACAGTGCAAAGGAGAAATAGACTCTGCTCTGTAAGCCAACAGCACTTTGCGGCTGTTTGTTGCCCCAGCAAAATTCAACCTATCCTATAGCTGACATAAGCCCTAGCTAGGGTCATTTTAAGGCTCCGTCTCATTTAGTTCAGCAGTTCCTTTGGCAATATAATTGCTTCAAAACCTTAATAGAGTTCTTATGTAGTCCACTTTAGCTAGCCCAGTGTGCCAATAAATGCATCTATTAGAATTCTATAACTATAGTTCTATAGAACGACATAGTTCTACAACTATGAGGCATAGTTCTCATATACGAAATACATATTTTCTCCCGTTAACTTGCACTTAATGATGCTTAATGTCTCTATACTTAATGATGACTTCAGTCCCTTGGGCTTCAGTGAAAACGTTTGTCTGCTCAGCTCCATAGTTTAATTTTGCCCTTAAGCATTTTAATTAGTTGAAAAGGTACTGAGTAGGTCTCTTACAGTGTCTTTCTCAAGCCTGTTATTGCTGGGTGCCAAAGCAGTTGACTTTCTTAACAGTGAAAGGCCTGAATGTCCTCATTCCCTTTCATTAAGCTGCAAATTGACAATTTGCTGAAATCACCTCTTTCTTGTCATACCTAGTGAAATACAGCCAAAAAGCAGGCAACACACTATTAATGCCCTCTGTCTTCCAACTTCTTCCTAGAGAGCTAAATCAGGCATCCTACAAGATCTGCTTCCCAAATGACCCCAGGTTCCAATTTTACAAAATATTTCACCCATGCAAAAACAGATTGCTACTGTAAATCTAAAACAGTTCTATTTAAAAATAGATTGGTACCTTTCTAGCTCAATAATCATTTCTCCAGTAGCCACCAAGCCCATGGCCACGTACTTGAGAATTTTGGGTTTGTTCGTTACAGTGCCACATCTTTGCTGGTACCAGTTTCTGTATTAGACAGGACAGGGTAGGGGATGTTGGGCTAATCAATAACACCCAAATCTCTGTAGCTTCACATACCAAAGGGTGTTTCCCATTCATACCATATGTCCCCAAATCTTCAGGAGCTCTGCTCTCTAGAGTAGCCCAATGGGGACTCATTCTCTAGGATTTGTACTAATTGGAATGGCAGCAGTCCTTTGCAAAGCCTCAGCGTGAAAGTGACACAGAGCATTCCTCCCACAATTTTTGGCCAGAACTGGTCTCCATGACATCACCTCACTGTAAAGAAGCTGAAAAACTATCTCGACAAAAATAATGTAATACACCAGTCAAATTTAAAAAGCAAGTAACTGTAAATATGAACACAATGACAGGAAAGAGAACAAAAAACTTATAATAATAACCAGGCACAGGAATTATGGAATAAATAATCAGATTTCTGACATGCCTGTTTGCATGACAGCAAAATAACACAATCATTTCTGAAGGATTCAGAAGTTTACTGTCTAATTTGCACGTTTTATCTCTTCCTTGCTCATCCTTTCCGTTCTGGTAGTTACTATTACCTTCTGGTAGTTATTACTTAATGTAAGATATAAAACTCAAAATAAGCTATTATATATCTTACAGTTGCTTTGACAAAAGGTACTAACGAATACTACTTACATACATTACTTATACAACTTCCAATCTTCGTCTACTGTGTGGCTATATAATTTATTCCCCACACCAGAACACTTGAGAGTGAAAACAGGTGATATTAAGTCCACAGAGACAACTCATTTTGTTTTATTTTCTTCTCCTTAAAGATATATAGAGAGGAGCTGTTGGGTTTAGTAACTCCCTAAGGTCACAATGTTAAAAAAGTAGCATGTTTAGGGACACCTGGGTGGCTCAGTCCGTTAAATGTCCAACTTCAGCTCAGATCGTGATCTCATGATTCATGGGGTTCAAGTTCTAAGTCGAGCTCTCTGCTGTCAGCACAGAGCCCGCTTCAGATCCTCTGTCCACCTCTTTCTCTGCCCCTAATGCAGAGGCACTCACACGTGCTCATACATGCATGAGATTTGGAGATGTTTATTTATCTCAAAATTAAATAAACATTAAAAAACAAAAACAGAAAAAGAGGCAACATGGCGGAGGAGTAGGGGGCTCCAGTATTTCGCTTGCCCTTTAAAGGGGGACGACTGAAACCATTGTCTCTCTCAACTCCAAAAATCAGGGGGAAAAGGTGCTACAGCTGACAAGAAACGTAGGCGAAAACAGACACAGCCCAACTAAACCATGAGTTTAATCTGGGTCGGATAAAACGAACTCGAACTCGGGAAGTTGAGCTGAGGGGAGGGTGAGCGTCTTCGGAGATAGCTGGGAAAGTGCCGATTGAACAGCATCTGAACGAGAGGGCCAGAGCGGGTGAGACTGCTACCATCCAGCCCCTAAATGCAGGGCCTTTGAAGAGAAGTTCAGTGGCAAGAAGCAGCACTATCCCTGCGCTGTCGGGACTGCGCCAACCCCGTCCCGAGCCGAGGGGACGCGTGCGCCGGGGGGACTGGCAGCGGGGACGAAGGCGGCGCTACCAGCCGAGCACCTCTAACCCTGGCACAATTATAACGAAATCGGGGGTGGCGGGCGGCCGCCTCACCGCGCCACCCTCGCCCAGCGCCTCTGGGGCGCGCGCGCTGCCGGGACAGGCAGCGGGGACCCAGGCGGTGGCTCCTGCGGAGCACCTCTAACCCCCGCCGCCGCACAGTTACAGCCAATTCGGGGGGTAGCAGACGGCCGCGCCACCGTGCCACCCTCGCCCAGCGCCTCCGGGCACGCACGCCGCCGCCGCCGCCGCCGCCGCCGCCGGGACTGGCAGCAGGGACCCAGGCAGCCCCAGGCGGCGGCTCCAGTAAACCACACTGGGCCGGCGCTGGTGGTGGAGAGAGAACAGAAATAAAGGGGCGAATAAAGCCTCCAGGACTGGTGGCGTGGGTCTGGAGAGACGCCATTGTTGACTCACAGGCCAGGAAGTCACCCCAGAAGCCATCCCTACAGCAGTGGAGGCCTGACCCGCCTACACTAAACCACGCCCCTCCCAAACTATCAGCAGGAGCAACTGATCCCAGTGGAGATTGCTGCCTGGAGTAACGCCAGTCACTTCTTCTTTTTAAATTTATCCCTCCCTTTCTCATTCCTACCAATCCCCATCCCTGAGCTGGTCATCCAGGGTACTGACTGGCTTAATCATTTTTTTTGTTTTTTGTTTTTTTTTTTAACCCACTCTTTGAGGACATGTCCTACAACCTCTTCTTTACTTCCCTAGCCCTTTTTCTGGAATAACCAGGCCGTATAAGTTCATCTAGACGACATCGATCTTTATTCCTTTTCCCTCGCACCTGTCCTTATTCTGATTTCTATCAGTCTGGATTAAACCCTTTAGACCCTCTACCTGGGCAAAGTCCATTTCCTTCTTCTCCCTGCACCAGTCATTATTCTGTCTATATATGCTCTGCCACCAGCACACTACATACCCTGTCCTTAACGTGAGACTGTTACTTCAGGACATTGCCCTCAGAGAGTCACTTGTTATTTTTTTCTGTTGTGAACTGCTTGGCTGGACCATTTGTCGGTACATTTGAGTATTTCTGTGTTCTGTGTGTCTCTCAGTTTTCCTTTCCAGGGCAACTTCAAGAAACAACCCATAACACATCCAGCCAAAATGACGAGACGGAAGAATTCTCCTCAAAAGAATCTACAAGAAGCAGTGACAGCTCAAGAATTAATGAAAACAGATATAAGCAACATAACAGAACTTGAATATAGAATGATAATCATAAAACTAATTGCTGGCCTTGAAAAAAGCTTAGATGAATGCAAGGGGTCCTGCGCGGCAGAGTTCAAGGACCTTAAAAACGGTCAGGAAGAATTAAAGAAGACATTGGAAGAAATACAGGGGAAACTGGAAGCAGCCACAGCACGGATTGAAGAGGTAGAGGAAAGAGTTAGTGCATTAGAAGACAAAATCGTTGAAAAAGAGGAAGCAGATAAAAAGAGAGAGAAGCTGATCCAGGAACAGGAAAGGAGAATTCGAGAGCTGAGCGATGCACTCAAAAGAAACAATATCCGTATCATAGGAGTTCCAGAGGAAGAAGAGAGAGAGAAAGGAGTTGAAGGGGTTCTGGAACAAATCATTGCTGAGAACTTCCTCAACATGAGGAAGGAAACGGGCATGGAAATCCAAGAGGCACAGAGAACTCCCCTCAGACGTAACTTGAATAGACCTTCTGCACGGCACATCATAGTGAAGCTGGCAAAATACAAAGATAGGGAGAGAATCCTGAAAGCAGCTAGGGACAAAAGAACCCTAACATACAAAGGGAGACATATAAGAGTAGTAGCAGACTTATCTACAGAAACTTGGCAAGCCAGAAAGGAATGGCAGGGTATCTTCAATGTGATGAGCAAGAAGGACATGCAACCAAGAATTCTGTATCCAGCTAGCCTGTCATTCAGAATAGAAGGAGAGATCAAGGTTTTTCCCAACAAACAAAAACTGAAAGAATTTATCACAAATAAGCCAGCACTGCAAGAGATCCTGAGGGGCATTCTATGAAGACAAGGTTGCAAAGAACACAAACTGCCAGGGACAGCCTTACAAACATGAAACTTACAGATAATACAGTGACTGTAAGCCCATATTTTTCAATATTAATACTGAATGTAAGTGGACTAAATGCGCCAATCAAAAGACACAGGATAACAGAATGGATTAAAAAACAAGACCCATCTATTTGCTGTCTTCAAGAAACTCATCTTAAACCTGAAGACACCTTCAGATTGAAAGTGAGGGGATGGAGAACTATCTACCATGCTACTGGAAGTCAGAAGAAAGCCGGAGTAGCCACACTTATATCAGACAAATTAGACTTTAAAATGAACAAAGTAATAAGAGATTAAGAAGGACATTATATAATAGTCTCAGGGACCATCCAGCAGGAAGAGCTAACAATTGTAAATATCTACGCACCGAATTCAGGGGCACCCAAATTTGTAAAACAACTAATTACAAACATTAGCAACCTCATCGATAAAAATGTCCTAATAGTAGGGGATCTCAACACTCCACTCTCAGCACTGGATACATCCACAAAACAGAAAATCTCCGCAGAAACAATAGCCCTGAATGACACATTAGGACAGATGGGCCTCACAGACATCTTTAGGGTCCTTCATCCAGAAGCAAAGGAATTTACGTTCTTCTCATCTGCACACGGTACATTTTCCAAGATAGACCACATTCTGGGGCACAGGGAAGCTCTGAATAAATATAAAAGAATTGAGATCATACCATGTACACTGTCAGACCACAATGCTTTGAAACTTGAAATCAACCACAGGAGAAAGCCTGGAAAATATCCAAGAACATGGCGGCTAAGAAATAACCTACTAAAAGATGACTGGGTCAACCAAGCCATCAGAGAAGAAATTAAAAAATACATGGAAACAAATGAAAATGAAAATACAACAATCCAAACGCTCTGGGACGCAGCAAAGGCAGTCCTGAGAGGGAAATATATTGCAATCCAGGCCCATCTCAAGAAACAAGAAAAATCAATAACACAAATTCTAACAGCGCGCCTAAAGGAACTAGAAGCAGATCAACTAAAACAACCCAAGCCCAGCAGAAAGAGAGAAATAACAAAGATCAGAGCACAAATTAACCATATGGAGACAGAAAAGGTAGTGGAACAGATCAATGAAACCAAAAGCTGGTTCTTTGAAAAAATAAACAAAATAGACAAACCTCTAGCCAGGCTTCTCAAAAAGAAAAGAGAGAGAACTCAAATAGATAAAATCGTGAATGAAAAGGGAGAAATTACAACCAATCCCTCAGAGATACAAGCAATCATCAGAGAATACTATGAAAAATTATATGCCACCAAACTTGGCAATCTGGAAGAAATGGACAGCTTCCTAAATAGCCACACGCTACCAAAACTCAAACGGAAGAAATAGAAAATTTGAACAGACCCATAACTAGTGAAGAAATAGAATCCGTTATTAAAAACCTCCCAGCAAATAAAAGCCCTGGACCAGATGGCTTTCCTGTGGAATTTTACCAGACATTTAAAACAGAGTTAATTCCTATCCTCCGCAAGCTGTTCCAAAAAATTGAAACGGAAGGAAAACTCCCGGACTCATTCTATGAAGCCAGCATCACTTTGATTCCCAAACCAGATAGAGACCCAGCAAAGAAAGAAAATTACAGGCCAATATCCCTGATGAATATGGATGCAAAAATTCTCAACAAGATACTAGCAAATCGAATCCAACAGCATATAAAGAGAATTATCCACCATGATCAAGTAGGATTCATCCCTGGGTTGCAGGGCTGGTTCAATATTCGCAAATCAATCAACGTGATACATCACATCAACAAAAGAAAAGATCAGAACCATATGATCCTGTCGATCGATGCAGAAAAAGCATTTGACAAAATACAGCATCCTTTCTTAATAAAAACTCTCAAGAAAGTCGGGATAGAAGGAACATACTTAAACATCATAAAAGCCATATATGAAAAGCCCACAGCTAATACCATCCTCAATGGGGAAAAATTGAAAGCCTTCCCCCTGAGATCAGGAACACGACAGGGGTGTCCACTCTCGCCACTGCTATTTAACATAGTGCTGGAAGTCTTAGCATCAGCAATCAGACAACAAAACAAAATAAAAGGCATCAAGATTGGCAAGGAGGAAGTCAAACTTTCACTTTTTGCAGATGACATGATACTTTACATGGAAAACCCGACGGAATCCACCAAAAGCCTACTAGAACTGATTCATGATTTCAGCAAAGTTGCAGGATACAAAATCAATGTACAGAAATCGGTGGCATTTCTATACACCAACAATGAAGCAGCAGAAAGAGAAATAAAGAAGCTAATCCCTTTCACAATTGCACCAAAAACCATAAAATACTTAGGAATAAACCTAACCAAAGAGGTGAAAGACCTCTACACTGAAAACTATAAAAAACTTATGAAGGAAATTGAGGAAGACACAAGGAAATGGAAAAACATCCCATGCTCATGGATTGGAAGAATAAATATCGTCAAAATGGCAATACTACCCAAAGCAATCTACACATTCAATGAAATCCCAATCAAAATTGCACCAGCATTCTTCTCAAGGCTAGAGCAAACAATCCTAAAATTTGTATGGAACCACAAAAGACCTCGAATAGCCAAAATAATACTGAAGAATAAAACCAAGGCGGGAGGCATCACAATCCCAGACTTTAACCTCTACTACAAAGCGGTGGTCATCAAGACTGTATGGTATTGGCACAAAAACAGACACATAGACCAATGGAATAGAATAGAAAACTCAGAAATGGACCCGCAAGTATATGGCCAACTAATCTTTGACAAAGCGGGAAAATGTATCCAATGGAAAAAAGACAGCCTCTTTAACAAATGGTGCTGGGAGAATTGGACAGCAACATGCAAAAGAATGAAACTAGACCACTTTCTTACACCACTCACAAAAATAAATTCTAAATGGATAAAAGATCTGAATGTGAGACAGGAAACCGTCAAAATCCTAGAGGAGAAAACAGGAAAAAGCCTCTTTGACCTAAGACGCACCAATTTCTTACTCGACACGTCTCCAAAGGCAAGAGAATTAAAAGCAAAGATGAACTATTGGGACCTCATCAAGATAAAAAGCTTCTGGACAGCAAAAGAAACAACCAACAAAACGAATAGGCAACCAACGGAATGGTAAAAGATCATCGCAAATGACATATCGGATAAAGGACTAATATCTAAAATTTATAAAGAACTTACCAAACTCCAAACCCGAAAAACAAACAACCCAGTGAAGAAATGGGCGGAAGATATGAATAGAAACTTCTCCAAAGAGGACATTCAGATGGCCAACAGATACATGAAACAATGCTCAATGTCACTCAGCATCAGGGAAATACAAATCAAAACTACACTGAGATACCACCTCACACCAGTCAGAGTGGCTAAAATGAACAAATCAGGAAACTATAGATGCTGGCGAGGATGTGGAGAAGTAGGCACCCTCCTACACTGTTGGTGGGAATGCAAACTGGTGCAGCCGCTCTGGAAAACGGTGTGGAGGTTCCTCAAAAAAATGAAAATAGAGCTACCCTATGATCCAGCAATAGCCCTGCTAGGAATCTACCCAAGAGACACAGGAATGCTGATGCATAGGGGCACGTGTACCCCAATGTTCATAGTAGCACTTTCGACAATAGCCAAATCATGGAAAGAGACCAAGTGCCCATCAACTGCCGAATGGACAAAGAAGTTATGGTACTTATATACAATGGACTACTACGTGGCAATGAGAAAAAATGAAATCTGGCCATGTGTAGCCAGATGGATGGAACTGGAGGGTATTATGTTAAGTGAAATAAGTCAGTCAGAAAAAGACAGATACCATATGTTTCCACGAATAGGTGGACTTTGTGAGACTAAGCAAAAACCAGGGGGAGGGGAAGAGGGGAAAGGAAAAAAAGACACAGAGAGGGAGGGAGATAAAACATAAGAGACTCTCAAAGACTAAGAAAAAACTGAGGGTAAGGGGGATGAGGGAGGGGGGAGAGGGGGTGATGGGCATTAAAAAGGGCACATGTTGGGATGAACACTGGGTGTTATATGTAAACCAATTTGAAAATAAACTATTATAAAATTAAAAACAAAAACAAAAACAAAAACAAAAACAAAAACCAAAAAAGCATATTTGACGTCAGGTTACCTGACTCCACATCTACGTTCTTACCCACGATGCTGTCTAAAACATCTCTTCTCTTCCCACTACAGGGCCATTAATAGATAATTTTCTAAACTGAACCAAATATAAAAAGAAATTTTGAGGAGATAGGAAAGCTTTGTTTGTATCATATTCAGTTGTAAGAATTCCGTGTTAATCAAGAAAGAGCAAGAGAGCGGGAACTATTGAGTAAAAAGAGCCTAATTGGCCAAAATCTTTGCTTGAAGAGGAAGGAGATTAAATAGGGTGAGAAGTTAGGCCAAGGTTTTTAGGGACTACAGAAGATCGCCTCATTTCTTCATTTTTAACACTAATATATATTAAAAGTATTCAGAAAAAAGTAATAAAAAGGGTAATATCCAATTTAGTTTAAATGACTAGTATATATTGATACACAACACCAACATTTCCATTTACCTCTGTGTGTCCTTCACAAGTTCTAATAATACCTGTATGTAATTAGACGTGTTGTGTTGAAATAGGCAATGGAAGTTACTAGACAGTATAAACTGATGGAAGAAAGAAAATGCATAAGAAGTGAATTCAGTGGAAAAGTTAACAGAACTCAGAAGCATTTCATTTTGATAGTATGGCCTCTGGGTTTTGACTTGTTTTGATTTTAAGACCACAAGACCATTTGTTAATTTCCAGGCCCATTAACAATCAAAATTCACAGGTAACATTTTTCAGGAATCTTTTGAACTGTCAAGCACAGTGAAGGAGTAATAAAAGGAGCAGATAAACAGACATAAAATACCAGAGAATGAATGAGTGGATGAATGAATGAATGAATGAATGAATGCAGAATGAATATAGAATTTAAAATACTCAGTTCTGTCTTTCCACAGACACTGCTCAACAACACTATGTACTGAAAACCAGACAGAAAGCTCTCTTTTCATCTCCATCATGAGACTTTGAACCCAAACACTAATAATGCCTTTCCATAGTTGACAACACAGCTACACCACAAATAAAGTGGCTATTAGGTATTTTTCAAAAATAACATTTGCCTTATAAAATTGACAGTCTCACATTCACCAAGGCTTCCCTCAGAGAGTCCTTTATTGATTAGTAATGGAATAGGTTAGGCTTATTTGATAATTAACAGGGTCAATTACAGGTTCCCACAGTCCAGATTAAATTTGAGTTTAATTTTAGATAGATATTGGACATTTTATGTCCTTTAAAGAGACGGTACCACTTTTATTAACTAATTTATATACTTTTTGCTATGGACAATTATTTTTAAATGACCCACAAATTGTCAGAAATCGATTTAGATTCTGCTTTAGTGTTTCAACCAGATAATGATCACAATCAAATTAGTTCTTAATGGCAAGTTAAGTACTCAATATATCTTGGGTATTTTTCATCACATGTATGTGGGGCGGTCATCTATGATTGTATGTAGCACTACCAGCAAAAAGAAAATTGATAATAATTGGAGATAAACTATGTGTAATCATGAAGCTACACTTGGCATAGATTTATACATAATGAATTCATAAGGAAAGCTGTAGTCAGGAAGCCTTGTCGTCTAATTCAAAGATCTAGCTAATAAACTGTAGATTTTTCTTTTAAGTGACTAACCACAGAGGAGCTAATAGCATTGTTTTATGGTTGGAGTATCAGTACCATGTGACCGAAAATTGCTAATTTTGTTAGTGTACATTATCAGTGCACGGAAACGTAAGTGTACATATTTATTTGATAAAGAGAGATACTCTGAATCTTAGAAAATGGTTAAGCTGTGTTATCTCTATGCTTCGAAAATAATTTGGAGATCTCTCTTCCCATACCCCAGACTCTTTTTGTCCTTTACAGGAGTTCCCATAACATACAGACTATCTCTTTCTCTTTCTCAAAGCTGCTACTACCAACGTTCTCCATTAAAATTCTATGTTCCTCACAAGCCTAGTCATAGAAATACAGTTTTTTCAGCTTACCTATATTTTGCTCTTTAAAAAAAAATAATAATAAAATGCAATAGACCTACTGACTAAGAATTTTGCTACTGTTAGAAAATAAGAGGTCGGCCATACAAAAAATAATGAATATGGGAACATTAAAAAGATTGCCAAATCTTTTTACATATTTTAACAGTAATTTCAAATCTTAAAAACAACTTATAGTCCTCATTTTCTCCTAGGCTTGCAAATGAGCATTCTGATGGATTTCATCCCTCCATTTTTGTTCCTGAGCATGGCAGTTAGTAACTCTGTGTGCCTTCTGGTTCTACCTGAATGAGAGGACTAGTTCTCCACAAACACTCCTCATCCCAATATACTGAATCAAAACAAGCCTAGGTTTTTCTTGTGTTTCAAGGAAATAATTCATTTTCCTAAGGTAATCTGGAATTAATAAGCCCATTCCCCCAAATTCTACCCCTCATAGGAATGTCATTTTCTCACAGAGACATATTAAAATAAGTGAGAGCTTGCTTAAAAGTTGTCTTGATGATTGTTAGAGTAGATTCTACTAGGCGCAAAGTACTGCCTCAGCTACAGTAGGATTATATTTTTATAGCATAATTGCAATTCTTCTTTTGAGTGTATGTAATAACAAAATATTTTAACCAGAGAATGCAATATATATTTTATATTTTTGCAACTTGATCATAAATACATGTTGAAAAGATGAGAGATTTATAGAAGTAACATACAGTCATTATGTCTGAATTGTTTTACTCTATCACTATTAAAACACAAAATTAGAGAACAAATATGATTTGCCCTCTATCTATTATTGAAATATAAAGTTTCCAGTGCCATTGCCTGAGCGTTTCTTGTAGCTGACACATGGTTAGAGAGGTCCATAGATATGACAGCTACACCATCTCCTAGTTCTGGTACTATTTATCTGAACATTGGTGCTCTCTCTGCTTCCCCCACAAAATCCATCTGCTTAAACCTAATGCCCAATGTGATGGGATTAGGAGATAGAGGCTTTGTGAGGTGATTAGATCGTGAAGATGGAGGCATGGGACTGTGCCCCTGTAAAAGAGACCCCACAGAGTTTCTAAACCTTTTCTTCCCCCATTTGAGGTTACAGCTAGACATTGCCATCTATGAGGAAAGAGGCCCTGATCATACATTGAATCTATGGGTATCATGATCTTAGATTTCCCAGCCTCCATAACTGTGAGAAATAAAGTTCTGGTTCTTATAAGCCACCCAGTCTATTTTGTTTAATAGCCCAAATGGATGATGACAACTGGTATTCTCTGTGGTGAACGTCAATTACAAACTACAACAACCCAATCCCAGCAGGACTGGAAATGGCCCACTTCTTCAGGAATGAAGAGGGGCTCACCCCGCTAGGTAAAGAACCATGACCAGCTGAGGTACTCACTGAGAGCAAAAGGAATATGGAATGAGCAGTAGAAGATGATAGTTATAAATAACCAGCTATGACCACAATACCAGTTGTAGAAATTAGGACTATAATCACTGTATTTTTTCTTATTTCATTATTACTATATTTGTGTGTTCCCTTTTCCATATAACATAAGGTATGTTAACTTTACATCACACTACTTAAGTATTGTTAACTTTATGCCGTAGTAACTAAGGCAGAGGATGTCAAGGAGAAAAGTAAACATCATCCAAAAACTTTGTATCCTCTTCTGGAGAAAGAGTAAGTGCATTTTCAGTTTTATGCGGGATAGTTGTATCATGTTTGGGCAGAAGTGTACTTTTACTGTCTTTGGAGAGTAAGTATAACTTATAAAATTACAAATTATAAATTAATTAAAATATAAATTAATTTGGAGATTAAGTATAATTTATAAATATGTGTATGGGTACTAAGGTGACAACAAGTTGACTACAATGATTAATTTTTATATGCAACTTGGTCAGACTATAATGCCCAGTTGATTGGTTAAACTCTAGTCTAGATATTGCTGTTCTGAAAATTAATAAAAGGAAACCTCATTTAGAATAGAGTAGGAGGCCAACAGGGGCAGATCTTATGCCTAGCACCAGTCAATGAAGACCCAACATGGAAGAGATGGACCATGCCAGTCAATACGACTTTACTATCCCAGTAGGAGGAAAAATGAGCTCTTCCTTCCCCAACAACAGCTCAGCCAGTGAGAGACAGTCACAGCTCAACCAATGAGGAGCTACAACATTTCAAACTCCCAGTTCATTCTAACGGACTTTCCGTTCATAATAGCCCCTCAAAACCCTCGTCTTAGTTCTTTTTTATAAAAGAGTGTCCCTTTCCATTGTTCTCCAGACTCGACTATGGTTTTCCTGTAGCTTCTTTGTCCTGGATTGCAATTTTCAGCTATTCCCAAATAAACCCACAGTTTTCTGGTAAAATAATTGGCAGTTTTATTTTTAAGGTTAACACTGTGAAGGCAGTTTTAGATGTAATTAAAATTTATAATCTGTTGGCTTTAAGCAAAGCCGATTACCCTCCATAATATAGATGGGCCTCATCCAATCAATTGAAAGCCTTAAGAGCAAAGATTGAAATTCCTCAAAGAAAAGAGAACTTTACTTCAAGACTATAACATAGAAATTCTGCCTAAGTTTTCAGACTACTGGCCTGTCCTACAAATTTAAACTCAAGATTGCAACATCAGTTCTTACTTGAATTCCCAACCTGTCAGCCTGCCCTACAGATTGCAAACTTGCCAGCCCCCACAATCATCATCACATGAGCTAATTCCTTAAATTGATATTCCATATTATACTTTAAGTAGACTAAATCTCCTATTTACCCTATTGGTTCTGTCTCTTAAGAATGCTAATACATATACCTTTGTTCCTCTCCATTTTTACTGTAAATCACCAGCTGAAATAATCATTTAAGCTGAATGAAATAAATGAAGAAAATCTCAATTTGAAGTTTTGCTCCTGAATTACAATCCAATATAGAACAAAATTTAATAAGTTATATAAAAATGTTTCTAACTCGCCAATTCAAATGGTTCTCCAAGTATAATGGATTCAAAGTGACTTTTTGAAGTAAACTAGAGAAGCTTAATCCAGCCCCCCCCCTTCCTCCCCATAGATTAGACTCAGCCTTGGAAACAGAACACACATAATTTCCAAATTGTTCTGGATGAAATGGTGAATTCACATTACATTAAAAATGTGTTGGTTGCATAACTCAGTTCAACCTTTATAAAAATGCCCACTGTGATTCCGGTAAGGTCTTTGCTGTAGAAGAGTTTATAAACATAATCCTTTGCACCTGAGTTTTTCTGTGTTGCAGTGAATTACTATCTTCTGCAGTTGGGTTCCTTAAGCCTAGACCCAAAGACACTTGTTACCTGAGGGCTTTATGGAGCTTACGACAAAGGATACAAAGACAGTCCTTTGACTAATAGTAGTGACAGACATGGTCCCTCCTCACTCTCACTCTTGAGTCCTATCTTCATCTTCCACTATTAACAGTGTGAGTGTTAGGTTAAGCTGGGATATCAAACTTCTTTTGTATTTTGTAAGATCCTACATCTTTTAAAGTATAAACTCAAATGCTTTGAGAGCAAAAGTTACCTTACATGACCACTGTAAGTACTTTTATAGAATAAATTCAGGTAATATCCACTAACAGTAGTTCAGGTTTTTATGAAGCCACTTCCATTCTGGGAATTTGTAATGATTTTAAGTTACTCTTATAAACACTATATATACGTGTATATATAGTCTTTCTTACCTAGTCTTTCTTCAAGCAAGTGATTCTTGTAGAATAACTAATATGTAGTGTAATGTAACAAGAAAGTAGATGGGTGGGAGAGTCCCAAGCAGGCTGAGAAACTATACAATTATACAATATACGCAGGGGTAAGAGCTAGCAAAGGAAAAGGTGAAATGCCTCACAAGGTGAATAGCACCTATAAAGTCAGCTTTACCCACTGAAATCTCAATTTTGTGTGTCCAGGAACTCAATGGCATCAGTTCACCCAGGAATGGTCAAATTTCAGTGAATGTCTTGTCAACCCACAAAAGAAAATTAGCCAGGAGCCAGACACCAGATAAGATGCCAAAATGATGCCCCAGGGAGAACTAGACTGACCTGGATAAAGGGTTGATACAGTAGGATTAGTGTTGAATGGGTAAGCAAAAAGGAATATTGACACACGAAGACAGAGTCAAGATAGACAAATTGTCAACCAAAAGTTGAGGTCAAGAGTAAGTAAAATGTAAGCACCAAGCATAAAACCAGACACAATGGTATTGAGGAATTTGCGAGGAAGGTTGAAACTGAAATGGGCATTTGAAGTTTCCTATGTAAAGTTAAATAGATAACCTATTTCTTCATTTCAGTGATTTTGAAGGCTTAAATATGGCTGCAATTCCCTTGAGGCAGCCATGTTTATAATCATATATATTGCTAATATAGGAGACCTATGTTCATCTCCTATTGCTACTGTAACAAATTATCACAAATTTTGTGGCTTAAAACAACACAAGCTCATTATCTCACAGTTCGTAGGTCAGAAGTCCTAGTTAGCTTGACAGGTGTCTCTGCTCTAGGATTCATGAGGCTGAAACCAAGGTTTTGGGTCCTGGGAAGAATCTCTCCTAAGTTCATTCAGCTTGTTGGTAAAATCCAGTTCCTTGCTGCTGTTTCCTTGTTGGCTATTAGCTACTGCACACCCTTAGCTTCTAGAGGCTTCTCTCCAGTCCTCATACATGGTCTTTACATCTCAGAGCCAGAAACAGAGCAGAATCTTCCTCATACTTGGACTCTCTCTGACTTTCCTTTTTCCTCACATCTCTTCTGTTTCCTCTTTTACTGCATCTCTCTGACTTCAGCCAAAGAAAGTTCTGTGCTATAAGGGCTCATGTAATTAGATTGGGCCCAACCAGGTAATCCAGGATTTCTCTTTATTTTGAGATCTTTCACTTTAACTACATCTGCAAAATCCCTTTGCCATATAATGTAACATCCACAGGTTCAGGACATTAGAGCATTGACATCTCGAGGGGGGAGCATTATCCTGCCTCCCACAATGCCTATATTTCTTTTGTTGCCAAGATTGTTCATTTTCTAACTTTCACTATTGAATATGCCTGAGAAGCTGAGTTACACTGAGGTATTTACTGAGCAAAAATGTATAATCAGAGTATGAGCAAAAATGTATAATCAGAGTATACATAGGAGCTGATAGTGTTCAAGAATATTATCAGTGAGCTATGATAGTCTGAGGAAAGATCTTTTTTATAATATGAGGTTATTCCTATGAAAGCTACTGCACATCACTTTTAGCCTGTCAGGTCAACTACATACATTTGTACAGGTTGTGCCCTGCACAAATGTCCAGCTGAGGGATTGGAATCCAGCCAGCACACTAACCTCCCAAGCTCAGTGTCCTGGTAATGCTCAGAAAAAGCATAGTTATATGGGTTTCCTGCAGCCCTGGAACTTTCTCCCCTCAATAGATTTGGGTGACAGTTTGACACATTCTTATTCTCCAACTGTCTCTTTTCTTACACTTGGGATGCCCTCTCTTTGTTCTTGTCATTCAATTATTGCCTTTCTCATTTCACCATGCAGTCATAAAATACATCAGATCCCCAGAGGAGAGGTTTTGTTTTTGTTTTTGTTTTTTTCCCCACTGATTACATTTTATGTTGGCTTCTTCCTGACACCATCTAAGTAGACACTGTAACTTTATCAGTAACATTTATTCACACCACACTTTAGGGTAGACTATTTCTGGGAAGAGTCTTCAAGACAGTTAATTTCTTCCGTTCTGTATGAATTCCTGTAAAGCTCTATCAAAGAGGGAGGCCATTCTTGGTCAAAGTACGTTATCCTTTTCCATTCTGGACTGTTTTCTACTGTGTGCCACAGTCCAAGTTAGTCTCTAAACTATATGTATCTATTACCTGTAATTTTAGTTCTCCAGTATTAACTCATGGGATCCAGGTGCTTGTGGGTAAGTTTACCTCACATGACTTGCTTATTAGGAATGTCATTTTTAAATGCTTTAACCATAAGTTAAATGCGTAATTCCCTTTTCAGCATTGGCAGGATTATTGTTTTCATCTTGCTGACTTTAATGGGCTCTAAAAACCTTCTTGTTCAATTATTGTAAAGTTTTTAAAGATTAAATATATTTCGGAAAGAATTGGGTAGGAAAGATTGACAATTTTATTTAGTACTTTTGAGGCCTGGGTCCTTGGATTTTGACTTGCATAAAATTGAATTGCTTTTAATACTTCCCATAACTAAGCTGGCATTGTACATGCCCTACCACCTTCGCCCATCTGCCCAACTGTTTGCGTCATGACCTCTTTCTAAAATGTATATCCCCCACCATTCTTCCTTACCTATCTACTTTTCACCTCTACAGCTATTGAAGTAAATATTTTTAAAGATATAGCTTTTATACCACTCCTTCCAGGAAGCGTTTTCACTAAAAGTGAGTTCTCGTACCTCTGAATTTCCTTAACATTTACAGTATGGTTCTTTCACTTTTGTAGTATTGATTTTGGAGGACCTTATATCATAAATTTTGCCCTAAGCACACGGTATCTCAGTTTCTCCAAACAATGGATTGAAATGCCTGCAGTGTTTATTCATGACTACATGAAAGATCGAAGAGACTGTTTTGTTGATATTATTGACAGACCTATATGAGTATATGGATTTCTGTGGCAGATTTAATCTGACTGTATGGAAAATTGCCTTGGTTTAGACTGCAAGTTCTAGTACTAAGTCTTATTAATCATTATCCTGTATAGCGATCAGAATATGTCATGTGTTTCATAGATGTGTGAAGAACATTAGAAAGGAAATAATAATGTAAATATTTTAAATTCATTTTTAAAACAAAATTTCAGAAGGAAGATACTGAGATTGCAAAAGTCTATTGCTATCAGTAGGACAGAATTAGAACTTTGTGCCATTACTCCTAAATAGCGGGGTGATACCGTACTACCACTACCACTAAACACAATAATAGCAAGTGCTTTTAAGGTGCATACAATGTACCAGGCACTGTTCTGAGTGCCTTCCATATACCAACTCACTCAAATCTCACGACAGGTCCTAGAATGTCATTATACTTGTTATCCTGATCTTAAGAGAAAGCCAAGACAAGAAGTGAGGTAACCTTCCAGAGATCACAGAGTTAACAAATGATGGAACCAGTAGTTTAGCCTAGCAGTCTGTCCCCAGAGGCCATGCTCTTTATCTCCAGGCTAAAACTTTTTCTCTACTTTATGAGAAATCTCCAACACTCTGGAACCATGGACTAGACCAGCATTTAACGATGAGTTTTCAGTGTTGTAAAGTTATTCTCAGTTGCTGAGAACTTCACGTACACAAGGGATCTTGTGGTAAAAAAAAAAAAAAAAAAAAAAAAACCACTTTTGGAAAATGCCACAGTAAATAAATACTATTTTCATATAACCTGTTTGGAATAGAATACAACTTGAGAAACTGATATGTGGCCCAATTCGATTGTTCCCTAAACTGGCTATTCTCATCCATTTCCTAACAAGTTAAATACACACACACACACACACACACACACACACACACACATACACACACACACACTGACACACACTTTCAGTTACAGCCAAGAACTACTGCATTCAACCCCAGGTTAGGTGCTACAATTTTTTGTTTTAATATTTATTTAGTTTTGAGAGATAGAGACAGAGACAGAGAGACTGAGTGCGAGTAGGGGAGGAGTAAAGAGAGAGGGAAACACAGAATCCAAAGCAGGCTCCAGACTCTGAGCTGTCAGCACAGAGCCCCACGCGGGGCTTGAACTCACAAACCATGAGATCATGGCCTGAGCTGAATTCAGATGCTTAACCAACTGAGCCACCTAGGTGCCCCTTAACTGGTATAATTCTAAACCTTACATAAATTCACCTCACTGTAAGTTTATCTATGGTCTACTTTCTACAAGCAGCTTCTATAGTAAAAGAAATAATAAATGTAGTTTTCCTATTGTTATCCCATTAGTTCCAGTTATTTCAAAATTCAGTTATTCTTTACATTTATTTTTTTTTTTTTAGTTTTCAAAATTCTTTTTTTTTTGTTATAATAGTTTATTTTCATATTGGTTTACATATAACACCCAGTGTTCATCCCAACATGTGCCCTTTTTAATGCCCATCACCCCCTCTCCCCCCTCCCTCATCCCCCTTACCCTCAGTTTTTTCTTAGTCTTTGAGAGTCTCTTATGTTTTAAGACTCTCTTAGTCTTTTGAGAGTCTTATGTTTTATGTCTCCCTCCCTCTCTGTGTCTTTTTTTTCTTTCCCCTCTTCCCCTCCCCCTGGTTTTTGCTTAGTTTCACAAAGTCCACTGGTGCAGCCACTCTGGAAAACAGGTGTGGAGGTTCCTCAAAAAAATGAAAATAGAGCTACCCTGTGACCCAGCAATAGCCCTGCTAGGAATCTACCCAAGAGACACAGGAATGCTGATGCATAGGAGCACGTGTACCCCAATGTTCATAGCAGCACTTTCGACAATAGCCAAATCATGGAAAGAGACCAAGTGCCCATCAACTGACGAATGGATAAAGAAGTTATGGTACTTATATACAATGGACTACTACGTGGCAATGAGAAAAAATGAAATCTGGCCATGTGTAGCAACATGGATGGAACTGGAGGGTATTATGTTAAGTGAAATAAGTCAGTCAGAAAAAGACAGATACCATATGTTTCTACATTTATTTTTGATCTATTATAGTATGGAGATTTCTAACCAGGACCTTACAATACTAAATATAACTGAAACCATTTAGAAGAAAAGCCAGCAAGAGTCAGAACTAACTAAAATAAAACTAGTACTTTAATGTATGTAGCCCATTTATTAATTGTTAATGTTATGTATTTGCTGTATGTCTAATCCCTTCGAGAAGATATTATAATGCAATTCTGAGTCAGTCTATTTTCTTTGAGATCTGCAAATCGTAAGCACGAAAGAAAGTGGGGCATTGCACACATCTATATTTTAAGATTTTTTTTCTTCTAAAAGCACATAATATTTTGTAAGCATCAGAAATGCCACATTAAAATTAACCAGAAATCCTTTTGTTTTAAGGAAATGGAAAAGTTTATTAGCAAAAGCAATCAAAATACTCTTACTGCTCTACTTGTGTGCCATTTTGCTCATACACTTGTGGTTAAATCTCATTCTCTAGACAATGAATACAATTTGTTCAGTGTTTTTCCATTGCTTCACAGGAGATTTATGAGAATATTTTATCAATAGTATTGGCAGACACATATAATAAATATAAATAAATAAATAAATAAATATATATATATATACACACACACAGACTAACTTTGATTGGTAAATGATTAATTTTGTTTTAGAATGCTAGAGGCATTAAAACTCACAAGAAAAAAATGTTGTAAACCAATTTAATATGAAAGAGGGCTAATGAGCTTCATTAATGTAGCCTGTATAAAATTTTTATTTTTAAAAGAATATTTTACTGTAGTAAATTCCACAACTTTTAGACACATTTCTTAATTCTTATTGCCTGTGGGCTTATTTTCTTTGACTGGAGGTTTATTGAAAGAAAGAAATAACACGTATATTTTTTTTATCATTCATTCAACATCATCAATTGATCGTTGTTTGCTGCTGCCTCACAGGTGTGTGTGTGTGTGTGTGTGTGTGTGTGTGTGTGCATGCGCACGTGTGCACATACACAGACAGAAGCAGCTTTGATCTCTTTGTGATCCTTACAAGAAGAGGGGCAAGAAACTTCAAAAGATCCACTGGTATTCAGTGGCTGGAAAAACTGCAGTAATTCAGGGTTTATTGTTAAATCAAGAATTTGCTTTAGGCTTGAGGGTAGCTTTTGTGTTACAGAGCTCACTTGTCTAAAGAAAAAGTGTAAAGAAACCTTCAAGTCAATCATGAAACAGGCAATAAAGCAGTTGAAAAGAACTGCTGGAAATTATATATAAAGCTTGCCATCTGACAGACATTCTCTGTGAATAGTGAGGCATTGTCTCAAAAGCGTGTCTCATAGCAAGAGGACTCTAACAGAGAAAATCAGTTCTTGAGCATGACAGATGCAAAGGTCTTGATCTTTCCCCTGAAATCCCCCTTCCCTCCACCCCTTTCCAGCCTTAGCTCAACAAAAAAAATGTTCATTGAGCACTTATTATGTGTCGAGTCATAGACAGTGAACAAGACACAGACCCTTTTCACATACTATCTTATGCTTATAGCCCAGCAAAGTACTTCAGGACAGAAAGCATGCCTTGTTTATTTTAACCAATCCTCACGGCTGTACGGCACCCCATATAGTATGTGATCAACATGTGTTTGTCTAATTTTATGGCATCTCCAGCTACCCAGTAATCCAATCTAGAAATTTCAGTTAACTAACTGTCCCAAACCCCTTTCACATTCAATCAATAAACTAGTCCCTTCACTTTTGCTTCCTAAGTAGCTCTGAGCTATTTCTCCCATTCTATGTTTGCTCTGCCATTTCCTTTGTTCATATAAAATTATTTGCTTATGGACTAATTACCATCTATACTCTTGTTAATTTCCAATTCATCCCCTTCATCTTCAAACCAGTTCTTCATCTAAACTATACAATGATCCAAAACTCCACTTTAAACTTCTAATAGGCCCCACAGACTGTATGATAAAACCTCAAATCTTTTCAAATATAAAATGTCTTCCTTTGTCTACTCTTTTATTGTTTAGATTGAAATGCTTTAATTTTAGCTGCTCATTGAAATACAACCAAGAATAAATTAGATATTAAAGACTGTAAAATATTATGGACAGGACCGTTGTCCTTAGAAACCAATTCTCCAGACAAGTCTTTATTTCCTTCTACTTCATGAAGATCATAAATGTATATGTAAGTAAACATAAAAAATATGCAGAATTTTATTTATGCAATTTCATTCATTTATTTATTAACCTACATGTCCATTTTCTTTGGCCTGACAGTTGCATTAGCATGATTCACAACAATACCTAACAGTGAACTTATTCAATGTCATTGTGATTTAAAAAAACGAGAACATATTATCCTAAAGCATGGAAAGCAATCTCCATGACCAGTTGTACAGATGGAGAAAAATGAATTTTTCTTCTTTGGCCTATCACTTAAGAAAGCTTGATTTATATCAACTAGTTTGACACAAGCAGACTTTTTTTTACTGAACAGGAGTTCTTTACACCACAAGTACCAGCTTTCTTTCTCAAACATGTGCAAAGAATATGCCAGGGAGAGCAAACAATGTATTTAGATGGAATACTAGGTACTTGGAAGGGTGTATTATGGATAAGAAGGGTGTTGAGGAGCAAGACTGTAGGAGATCTTGGATATCCATCTGGGGAGTCTTAGCACCAGCAAAAGCTTTTGAATAATATAATAGAGGGTTTTTAAAAGATTACTGAATCTGGGACATCTGGGTACATCTGGGTGGCTCAGTTGGTTAAGTGTCGGACTCTTGTTTTCAGCTCAGGTTATTATATCACCTTTCAGGAGTTTGACCCCCATGTTGGGCTCTGTACTGTCAATGCACAGCCTGCTTGGTATTCTTTTTCTCCCTCACTCTCCACCCTCTCTCTCTCTCTCTCTCTCAAAATAAAATAAACTTAAATAAGTAAATAACAAAACATAATTAATTAATAAAAGATTACTGAATCTTGGATATAGGGAAGAATTACTTGAAGTCGGCAGAAAAAACTCAAATTAGAAAGAGTGCTGAAATTTAATAATAAAGGTTATTTTTGACAGTATTTAAAGTGAAATTGATTCAGCTACTGCCTTTTCGACAGAGTGGCTTAATGGAAATATGGACAGAGCATATGATGATCAGGCCGAGAACCCAAGAAAGATGGAAAGAAGTCAGCCATGTAGGCCAAGGATAAGGTCTTTGCAGTCTAACTATTACCACCGAGTAGGACTGTGAGTTTAACAGGTTCACTGCTCCCAGAGCTGTGAGTATCAATGTGGCCTGAAGTCTGATACTCCCCATCATTTAGGCTCCATTGACTCATAGCTTCTCAGTGAAATGTTTACTTTTTATTTATAGTATAGTGGCTGTCACATCCATCTTCAATTCAAAGAATTATCCTTTGTGATGTAACTTTTATTCACTTTCGGTGCAGTTAGATAAAGTCATTGCTGGTGGTTGTATGACTTCAATGTGGAGGTCAATAGTAAATTTCTACCATCTGAACAATTATTCAAGTAAGAACTAATTGGGCTCACTGACTCAGATTCTGTAATTCTTTCTGACACAATAACTATATCACTATAAAAACTTCACATAGCTTAATACCATAACATGGCTTACTTACTAGCTTTTTCACTATAAAATACACTATGGTTTGAGTTTCAAATACACATAAAATTTGGTTTATATTTTATGAGGGAAAATATAGTCAGAATGTATTTGACAAAAATGATTTATACTTCCTTTGTAAGATATGTAAAATACTGAAACACACTGAGGCTAGCAAAGTAGTTAAAAAACTATAGAAAACCATGTCCTTAATGTTTGCTTTTAAATAACTTCTGATAAATGTGAATATAAAAGAGAATATGGCCTTTAATATTAAAGAATTACCAACTAAAAACAAGGACATGTGAGATTTAAAAACTTATTTCTTTAGTCACTAAAAATATCAGTCAGATGGCTGGAAAGAAGCCAGAAACAACTAACTCAATGTGAATTTGTTATTCTATTTTCCCAGAAGTGGAAGGATACTCAATATGTCAAGGTAATATATAACTCGAACTCATACTGTGTATGGAATATAGTAGGAATTTAATAAATGTACGTTAAGTGAATGAAGGAATGTGTAGCTATAGCAAAACAAAGCATAAATCAAAACAACCCAGATACCCAATGTGTCCACTGACTCAGCAAGTACATACTATGTATCTACCATATGAATCTCTTCTATCAGGCTCTACAGAGATATAAAATTATAATAAAAAATATTTTCATTTTAATGTGTGTTAAGTCTTCATCAAATGTACAAATTTTCATATTCATAATAACAAATCTCTAAAGAAATTATTAAGAATTCATTTTCCAGTAATATTGTGGGAAAAAATGTTCAGAGAATCACTTGTTGATATAGAACACAAAGGGAAAAATACATCTATGATATATTTTAAAGCCTAGCTGGCTATTGAGAAAAAAATATAAAAGGCTACAATCAAAATTAAAGAACCTTCAAAAGAAGCAACTGGCCTCCAGAGTAAACGATACCATTTTCCCTGAGGACATCTGCCAATCCTTACTTATGTGAAGCTTTGGTGTTTTGCAAACTACAAGCCTAGATCTGAGCAGACTGGAAGGTAGGTGATGGTTAATTTTATGTGCCAACTTGACTGCACTACTTTTTATTTATAAATAAATATAAAACTGGTAAAAAATATAAAGCTGGTAAAACATTATTTGTGGGTATGTCTGTGAGGGTGTTTGTGCAAGAGATTAACGTTTGAATTGGTGAACCAAGCAGAGCAGCTGACCCATCCAATGTGGATGGGCGTCATCCAGTCTGTTGAGTTCCGAATAGAACAAAAAGGAGGAGGACAGGAAAATTACTCTCTCTGCTTGAGCTGCCCTTGGACTTGAAAGCACCTGGTTCACTCAGACTCTCAGGCCTTCAAACCCTGAGTTACCATACTGGCTTTCATAGTTCTCCAGCCTGCACGTGACAGATTATGGTACTTGTTGACCTTCATACCACAAAGCCAATTCCTGTAACTTATTCATATCCTACTGATTCTGTTTCTCTGGAAATACAGATAAGAAATACCCACATAAAGTTAGGTATGACCTTGGGAGATAAGCTAGAAAAATCATACCCTATAGAGGGAGAAAATAAATGCATATTTACCTCGGTTTTGGTTTTGTGTGGAGTTAATTAGAAAAAAAAGAGTTTACTCAGAATTCTCAACCACAAGCCCTCATTCATGTAACCCTAAAACTTTGTGTGTTCCAAACAATCCCCACATACAGCTAATAATATTGCTAGACCTGTTCCAAGTGTTTGTGTTTCTAGGAGCCTAGCAAAAGCAAAGTCTAGAACTCTCACAGAGAACATTCAAGAGGTAGGAATTCAAATCTGGGGACAAAATTACTAAATACATGAGGAAACAAGCCAACATGAGCAATCTAAGCATAAAAAACAAATAGAAAAGGGAGACTCATGTCTGTAGATAATAAAATTAATAGAAACAAAATAAAATAACTAAAATATATTTAAAAGATTCAATATTTAATACATTAAAAGAAATAGAGGAGTAATTTGGTCAAAGGAATAAAAGACTATCAGATTTCATGAGTCTGATTTGAAAAATAACCAAACAGAACTGTTAGAAATAAGAAACTAATAATATAATTGAATTGACTCAAAAGATGACTTTAATTTGAAGAGAAAATTAGTGAGCTGGGGTGCTCAACAACATTAGATACCAGAGCAACACCACATAATACCTTGGTGAGATACCTCCACATACTCACTAGAAAAGCTAAAACCAAAATAACTGAGACATCAAATGTTATGGAGTGATTAGAACAAGCATATACCGCTGGCAGAAATGTAGAATTGTACAAATCAGACCTTCCATTCCCAGGTATTTGTCCAAGGGAAGTGAAAACAGTCCACTTAAAGACCTGCCTGTGAATTTTAATATAAACTGTTTTTGTAAAAGTCAAATACTAGAAACAAGCCAAATGCCCATCAACATTAAGTAAATAGTAAACAGAATACGTGTGTTCCATAAGATGGATTACCTATCTATAAAATGGGAAATATTTTTAAAATTCCTTTTAATTCTCTAACAAGTCAAAAGATACCAAAATTCCTATTCCTGTTCATTCTACTTCTGGTAGAATGTTCACAATAATAAGAGAAGAGAAATGAATAAAAATATAAGGATTAGAAAGGAAGAAACAAAACCCTGTTTCCATAAATGGTACAATTATCTATGTAAAAAGCTCTCAGATATATTGATGGATTTAAAAAGGATTTGTTATTTTAGTATGATACAAAAATCTCTATCCAAAATAAATCACATTTCTGCATACCAGGAAAAAATGCTTATTTTGTTAAAAGATACCATTTTCAATAAGCAAAAAATTATGCCACCTAAGAGAGAACAAGTGTCAAACTTTTTACAAAGTTTTTATGGCAATAAAGACAAAACTTTATTAACTACTTCCAAATATGTCTACTTACAGTTTTAATGAAAACTCAATTGGCATCATAAATATGAGACTCTGATCCCCAAATTTCTATGTAAGATATTTAGGAAACACATATGACTTATAAAAGGTACCCAGAATATATAAAGACTTCCTGTGAATCAGTAAGGCAAACACAAATGACTCAATAGAAAAAAAATGAGCAAAAGACCTGAAAAGGCATTTCAAATTAATGGAAACATGAGTGGCTTAAAAATGTGTGAAAAGCTGTTAGTAGCTCACATTGGTAAGATTAGTAAATATTTAAAGTCTGAAAACAGCAAATATTGGGGCACCTGGATGGTTCGGTTGGTTCAGTGTCCTACTTCAGCTTAGGTCATGATCTCCCAGTTCATGAGTTTGAGCCTCATATCAGGCTCCATGCTGACAGCTGAGAGCCTTGAGCCTGCTTCAGATTCTATGCCTCCCTCCCTTTCTGCTCCTCCCCTGCTCACACTCTGTCTGTCTCTCTCGCTCTCAAAAATAAACATTAAAAATATTTAAAAAATAAAATAAAAATAGCAAATGTTGGTAAGCATGGGAAGTGATGTAAACAAGATTACAGTGCTGTTAGTGATATAAAGTGCTACACATAATATTTTGGGAAACAGTTTAGCAATACATGACACATTTAACTTTAACCATACAACACTGTAATTCTACTCTGACCCATACACTCTAGAAAAACCCTTTCTCTTAATTTAAAAAAATTTTTAATGTTTATTTATTTTTGAGATGGGGAGGAGGGCAGAGAGAGAGGGAGACACAGAATCCAAAGCAGGCTTCAGGCTCTGAGCTGTCAGCCCAGAGCCCGATACCATGAACTCTGAGATCATGAGATAAGCATCTCAGTCGGATGCTTACCCGACTGAGGCATCCAAGCACCTCTAGAAAAATCCTTTTATTTGTACAACCAGAAGATATGAATAAAAAAGTTCATACTAACCTTTTCCAAAATACTTAACAAATGGAAATAACCAAATGTCCATTAATAAAACAGAAAACTTTTACTGTAAAATGAAGCACAAGACAACAACAAAAAAATAACTATGGTTAAAAGTTTTAACAGGAAATTTCAGAAATAATGTTGAATAAAAGAAATAAGCATATGAATAATGCACATTATATGAAGGTCAAAATATGGGTACATTTAAACATGTTGTTCGGGAATATTTATATACATGGTTAAAGCTAGTAGGTCAAACTAGGAAACAATTACCACAAGCATAATTTTGTATTTTTAGATAATCCAGATTGAGAAAGAAATTCAGAGAGAATTAAGCCAGTAAATACTGATATTACATTACAAATAAAAAAGAGAACTGAGGAATCCTCCAGAAATTCATTCCACAAATGTTTTGGAGCATTGGCTATGTGTCAGTTACTGTACTCAGGATGGGAGACAGTATTAAAAAAAAAAAGAGAGAGAGAAAATTAGCTCAGAGGACTTGATTTGATCTTTGACATATGCTCAATGAAACATCTGAGAAACAACACAGAAATGAAAAATGCTAATAGTACTAGGAATAAAAGACAATAACATACGATCTGCCTGACCCCAGGAGCTATTTCCATTAAGCAAGAACAGAACAGCACTGAGAGGAAAAGCTGGACTCAGGGAAAGGTTAAATAATCTATTTAGCCCTACTCATCCAGTACAAAAAAAATAATCATAGTGTGTATTTGAATAATATATAATATACAGTTGAATATTATACACTCAAATGTGTAAATATAGTACACATAAAACATTGATAATATCTTAAATTATGTTATATATTATTTTATAATATTATGTCACAATTCTATAATCAAATGATTTAATCACTAGAGCTATCTATCTTACATAGGGCATACACAATTTATTTGAAAGTCCACAGAATAATTTAAGTTTTAAATGGATAAAATAAAAATTGTATATGAATCATTAAAACAACTTCATTAGACTCCCCAAAATATCAAGTTTCTATAAAAACCCGCAAAAGAAAAATTAAATAAAAAAAGAACAAAAGTTCAATCAGTAAATCTACAACCAGTTGTTATTTTAAATGTATATACTAATTACTGGATAAAGTACATAGTCAAAACCTCAATTATATGTGGCAAAATTGTACTCAGAGTCCTATTAATCATTGTAAATTCATATATTATTTGAAAAATAAAAATCAAAGCAAATAAGTTTTACAAACCTAAGAAAACTGTACATCTTTATTCAGTGAATTAGAAAACATTTTTTTAAAAGAGTAGAATATAAAGAGCTAGTTCTTGGGTAAAAATAAAATAAATACAAATCTAATAAAAGAGAGACTAATTTAATTGATGAATTTACTAACGAAAATGAGAGTGTGAGAGATTTTACATTTTTAATTTTAATCAAATATTATTTACAATGTTAGACTTATGAACTTGAAAATTCCAAATGGGTAAGTTTCTGTGACTGATTCAACAGGGAGTGGAAAACCTGAATAATTTAATAATGATGGAGGGAGAAACCAAAAAACTCTCCATGGGTCAAACAATTTTCTCTAAAATGAGCTGAGCAGACAAATGACTTATGGATGAGGTCTCTCAAACTTTGAAGGAGTTCATAATCCCCATAGCATATAAATTCTTTCAGAGCATATAAAAAGATAGAACACTGCACAATTTATTTTAAAGGTTGTATAAGTTACACAATAAAACCTGACAAAAATGTACAAAATGAAACCTGCAAAACAATCTCCTTTATGAACATATATATATAAATGAGATACTAAAAAATAATAGTGGGATTTGAGCTAAGAGGTTTTTATTAAAAGAGGAATGTGACAAAGTGACACTAAGTCTTTTTGGAGGCTTAAAGTGGGAAAAGCACTGTAAATCATCATATTTGTAAATAAGAGAAATAAAATAAACTTATTCTTTCATGGAGACACATGTATCCTGGCAAAGGAAGTTACCCTGGATAGGAATCTAGACTCCACAGCCAACTCGTTGCTCATCGTTGAGCAAGTCGATTAATGTTACTAATTCTCCCTCTCCTGATCATTCAAATGAGAATAGTAAACACCGCAAACTTGTCCTGCATGCACTGAATCTGGTAAAACATATAATGATTTTTATATAATCCTTGTTATATAGTAAGTGGTCATAAATGTCAGTAGCTTTTATAATTAGTATGACTAGTATCGGTCTCACAAATAAAAATGGTACAACATTGGCGCAAGAATCAGAAAGCCGATCAATGAATCAAATACTAAGAAATGTGAACGAATATTTGAAATTACTTGGTTTATTATACACATGCTGGCAGACATCACTGAGGAAAAATAAGGATTATTTTTAAACGACTGTGTGATAATATCAAGCTTATTGTTCCAACATCAATTATTGAATAGTTCGACTCCATGGGATATAATGAAGTCTACAGTGCAGATCTGATTCAGAACAAGCTAAACATTTCTAAGACCTTATCCATGGTCTTAACATAGCACCTGAACCATTTTTTGGAGTTTACAAAAGTTCTTAATATAA